>OW388153.1:2572000-3858000 GCA_936450015.1 Meganola albula
GTGGAGAATCTAGCTCGATTAAAAAGACTCAACTTGAATGAAAATAGGATTCGATCTATTGCCAAAGATTCATTCCCACCGAATAATAACCTGTAAGTAGACATTATTAACTATGAAATAAAAGCAAAGTTATTAGGTAACTATGAAGGAATAAAGCCTATACCTACCATACATAGAACGTGTGACTAGAAACCAGCGTTAGGTTTGCACACACTCTATTGTAGAGAAGAGGCTCTGAGCGTAGCGAATTATAGCGAAACAGCAGAATAATATGAGGTCTAGATTCGGGATTACAGAACGATAGCACTGCTTCGACTCAATTATAATTCTTAGACCTCCGATAGTCCCATAGCTGGTCACAGGCCCTGTCTGGACCGGTGCCCAGCAATTGGTCTAAT
The DNA here is from genome assembly GCA_936450015.1 of Meganola albula. NCBI lineage: Eukaryota > Metazoa > Arthropoda > Insecta > Lepidoptera > Nolidae > Meganola > Meganola albula. The sequence continues at coordinate 2,572,399 of OW388153.1, forward strand.
GACTCAGTGAAGACTCTCGCCACAGCTTTATTGCGAACTGCCAATAAGAAAAAGATTTTGAACCAATAGGCTCCTAATAATGTTAAAATTCATTCTTATTTTTCATCTTTCCAGCGAATTTCTAGATCTATCAAACAACATTATAGAACTAGTAGAAGAAAATTCCTTCCTATCTTGTACAAGTTTAAGAGAATTGAACCTAGCGCAGAATAACATAACGTTGATTTTCGCACTCCCGCCGTCACTGCAGATTGCCATACTCAAGATCAACACTTTGTACCATTGGCAGAATTTTCCTGCAGGAATAAAGTATATAGATTTGTCTTATAACAGATTGTCAGATTTGTATGATGAGAACAATGTTGATTTCGATAGTTTAGAGGTAAGTTTTGGCTTTAATTTAATTAATTTGACTAATTTTGCTGTTCGTTAAATGCCTAAAAAATTGTTGAGATGTGTATGTGTTGGCCAGCATTATAGGAGATCACTATTGTTTGCTTATTTTAACCGTTAATCAAATACTACTTCCACAAAGATCATCGAGTTAAATTGCATATTTCTGGTAATTACAGGTATTAAACATAGGAGGAAACCAAATCAAAGACTTCAACATACAAAAGAAACTACCAAATCTCTACATTCTAGATTTATCATACAACTTATTTACCGAAGTACCAAAGACATTAAGCACACAGTTTTTTCCCAATTTGGAAGAACTTCATTTAGATGGCAACCCCATAGAGTCGGTTTATTTTAAAAATATAATCGCTCTAAAAAGTTTGTATATGAACGACATGAAAATGTTATCTGTGGTTGAACAAAAGGCGTTCAGTAATGTTTTGGGCCGAGCTGCAGAAGAAACTGAAAATAAAATCAACTGTTTTTCACTTTACCTCTCAAATTGTCCAGCTTTGAGTGAAATTATGGAAGGGGCGTTTGATGGCACTTCCCTTTGTATGGTAAGTTTTCTAATATACCTACTTGACCCTTAATTAATTTAAGGACTAAGTAAAGTGTTAGTATCGTTTTTGTAGCCTGTCAATTAAATAGGTAATCACATGTTATTTCAACATTTCAGCTGGATATAAGCAAAAACAACCTCACCTCACTCTCAAGGAGCCTCACCAACTGGACAGCAGCGAGCGAGGGCGTGAACCTACAGTACAACCCGTGGCACTGCTCTTGCGAGCTGCAGTGGGTGGTAGACACACTGTTACCGCAGATGTACGCTAACAACAACTCGAGGCTACTCGCTGAGCTTAGGTAACAATAAAACAAACCTCATCAACTTAACAGTCTGAACGACATCAGCGAACGAGGGCGTGAATCTTGCATTTGTAGTGTCTGTATAATTAAGGTCTTAAATTTATTATTGTGTTTATAGCGCTAGGACTCGTGTCCTTATCATCATCATGAACTTGGGGATGTCCACTGTTGAAAATAAGAACGTTACAACAATCCGCTGCCGGCCGTTAACATCCATCAGCTTGCTGAAAATATTGTCATGCATAATATCGTGCAGACGTGCATGGTCTCCACTCGAGAACGTTACTTTCCCCATCGGTTATTTATTCTACATGCGCGGCCCGTCAAATACCTGTCAATGTTGACAGTTTTTATATTAAACCAATCAATTACTGATTAACAATTGATTTACCCATAGATGGCGTTAGTATACTTATAAGTAAATATTTTTTTTTGTTTAGATGTGGTTCTCCACGAGGGTTCGAAGGTCTGCGACTGGTGCACTGGTACAACTGGACGGAGCGTGCTATGTGCTCTGATGATGGATCCAGAATGGACGCGCACGGCAACTTTATGGTACGTGATATCAAAAATCTTTACTTCAGTATTCTACTAGACAGCGCTGCTAAAGAAAACAAATTCGCGTTTACGTAAACTTCTTTGACTATGTTTTTAACACTACTAGGATCCCAGATCAATTACGCCACAGTTTTTTCACTATTAAACAGTAGAAAATGCATATGCGTAGCATTTGGTTACATAATGGCCTAGGGGGAAGGGACTAAATTAATGTATCTTAATCCTCTTGCAGTCTTAGTGTTTTTATAAACTTCAGAACTAGACTGCAAAACCTATGATAGTAACATTTACTTTTCTATTACAGTTGGAACCCTCAACAGAAGGCGGTTTATTCAGATACAGCAATCTTACAATTATCTTAGGCGTATGTATTATAGTAGTTCTATTAATATCGATAGCTTTGTCAATATATCTCATAGCTACAAGGAGGAAATACCAAGTTCGTCGGGCAGCTATGAAGAGAAAACGTCAAAGCGCTGCAGACGCCAAAAACGGCCATAAAGAGCAATTTTCTACTCTGAATAAAGTGTAATATAAAGTCGTAAATTGAATGTTTTAAAATGTTTTCCACTAATAACAACTGCTAAATGGGACTATTTCCTAAAGAATTTATCACAGAAAGAAACTTTTTTGAAACGCGAGGAGTTATTTATACACGAACTAACACATTAAAATAAGACATCTGAAAAACTCGTTATGGAAGTCGGTTAAAAGAGTTTTGCGGCTTACCATGTGATCTGAGATTACAAATATGAGGTTGAAAAGTTGTAATATTCTATAAGGTTATACATATTTTATAGATTTTTGTAAACACCAAATATATTACCAAAGTTGTTAATATTTTGATAGTATTAAAATGATTGTTATAGTAATAGTTATAAATATTTTTACATTTTAATATTGAAAACTAAAACCCTACTCGGTTATGGTAACTGAGGATTTTTCTGATTAAATGAAATGAAATGAAAATATGCTTTTTTTGAGACGCGAGTCTACATAAAAATAGTCCAATTTCTTTTCCTACCATGCAGTTAAAGACTGGCAACTACTGAGAAACACTGCCAAAAAAACTCGCAAGCTTTTTTTCTATTTTTAGCTTTCCTGTAAAATAATTGAATTATGAAGCTATTTTTATTTTAACATAACACATAAACAATTTTCATACAAAAATTAAATTCTAAATGTACTACGTTTATAACTGTCAAACGGTACTTCTTAGATTTGATGGACTGTAGGTGTCACTAAATCGGTGTCGTAACATCCGTTTTTTTTTGCGCTGGACAACTTCTAAGGCATTACATTTAGGGGTTTGCTTATGTTAGTGAATACAGTTATTAATATCGGTCTGCTATTAATAACAAATAGAATTAAAAATTTCGGATGCCGATTGAATAAAAAGGAATACTTTAATAAACAGTTATTTATTTTATACTCATTATATCAACGCCACTGAATAGAAGAAAACAAGTTACATACAATTATCAAAATTTTAGTATAAAAAAACCTATTTTATCTGGTGACACAATATTAAGATCTAGTGTTGCTAACACGAAGTCCAGAATATCTACCATTTATGGTAATTTTTACTTATTTAATGCACATAAAATGGTTAAATATTTATTTATTTTCTATCGGCTAAATGGATTGATAATCTTACGTAACGTCCCCGGGCCGTTCCATTTTCCTTTCAACAAATACTTCCAGTAAATACGCGGAAAAACGTGCGTGCTCATGGGGAAGAATATTCGTCGTTCTTTGCTCTGCACATACAAAATAAAACCTTATTATTATTGCGTTTAAAGCTCATAAAAGTGACCGTTGTCGTTCACTGGAACCGAAATTAAGAAAAAATATTCTGTTTTTAAAACATATAGCATAGCAAATTTTATTCGTTATGGACATCGAACCCAATGTTTTGGAGGGAATGTAGCAAACGTTGATGCTACGAGTCAATCAAGGAAGCGAATCAGTAACAATATCTATATTAACAAGAAACTTGAGAAATAACTTAATTACCCCATATCAACTTAATCTAGTATATCATAACCAAATACTCTCACTTCCATTCGCCACCTTAAGAAGTATAATGTGCAAACCTGATCAAAAGGGAACGTTTCTCTCAACTGCTTATCATACAAGAACTCTGCTAAGATCCCGCTGTTGTACGAGGTGAGTAGAGGACAGGCGCCGTATCCATCGTACTTAGCTATAGGCTCGCGGCCCGTCATCACTCTGGCTAAGTTTTTAGCGACTACGTAGCTTTGTGGAGCTGAAAAAGTAGATACTAAGTTTGATTCTAAACCCCTGACAAAAAAGTAGAAACGTTTATTTTAGTGTTCTTGCGTGCGAGTCTGTAGCATTACGATGCTACATACATTTCTTTAAACAACTTTATTTTCACCTTTTAAGTAAATAAAATGAAGTCCGTTTACTTTCTTTTATGATTTTATTTATTTTGGTTTTTAAGTACTAACGCCATCTGTTGGTACAGTAAATGAAGCTATTAAATACCCTCATGTCTATGTAAAACTAGCTGTATCATTGATCTAACAATGGTGGAAAAAGCATAGAAAAACAATTATGTCGCGCCAAAATGTATTATTTTCCCGCGGTACAAAAATTCTATTTTCTTTTGACATCTAATAGTATAAAAGGACAAAAGCATTGTTCTTACCCACAGCAGCAGCGGTCTTGCTATTCGGAGTGCAAGTACAATCTCCCAAACCGAAGATATTAGGGAAGTTCTTATGTTGCAGCGTATGATGGTCTACATCCAGATAGCCGGTGTTGTTGACCAGCTCTTGGCAGGTAGAGAGGCAGAGGGGAGGAGACATCGGCGGGGTGACGTGAAGCATCATGTACGGAACGCTTATGATCTAGGGAAATACATTAATTAATTACTTTTTTTAGTTAACCTAACTTGCTCGTTGATTTAGTGGTAAGCGTGTTCGCTTAATAACCGTGAGGGTCAATTAAAACATTTATTAAATAAAAAAAGACATCAAATGTCAGGATGGTCATTGACATCGGTCTCGGGATAGACATTAACATTGGCGTCGAGATAGACGTCCGCATCGCTGTCGAGATAGATATTAACATCGGTATCTGTATGGGTATTGATATTGGTGTCGGGATATGTTATGTTATCGACATCAGTTTCGGGATAGACATCAACAGCGGTGTTGTGACGGACATCGACATAAATATCGGGATGGAAATCGGCTTTGGTGTCGGGATGAATGTCGACGTAGGTGTCACTAAAAACATCTTTTACCTCTCCTTCCTTTCCCAAGAACATAGCTTCACAAGGCCTGACTTCCACAAGGTTGGTACAGAGGTTGACAGCAATGTTCCTCTTCAAGGTCAGCTTGGTTAACGCCTGCGCGTACTTCGGTATACCGAAGATATCGGTGCTGCCCGAGTTGTAGGTTATGTTTGTTGTGTCCAAGACCTTGTTCTAGAAAAATATAAATAGGTAGATATTTCAGTTTTCAAAAATAATAATTCTATTTTTTAAGAAAATAAATATTAAATATGAGAAATTATTCTGAGGATGATTTTATTCAAAGTTATCAATACTCTTTAGTGCTTTTTATTTAAATTACTCTTTATTTTGACACAATCACATGTTTGATAGCTCAATGCGATGAATATAATTCGAAATTTAAATTTTATTTGTATCTGGTTATTTGAATGAAAAAGTTACAATATGGTCAAAGAGCCGTAGAAATTCTACCTTCACCGGTGTGACAGCCAAGTTGGACATATTTTTTATGAAACTCCTATACATTTATTAGGTTCTCTTAGTAGTCAATGAGATTTATGGACATGCCTAAGGGAGCTTGCCGATTTCAAAATGTTGCTTACACGACTACACTACTGAACTAATTTAGTATGGAGATAGTTCTAGACCCGGGAAAGGACAGTTTTAGCGCGAGATCCGAAATACGCGCGGGCGGAGCCTACAACTACTACTGAGCCTACAAAACTAGTATACTACTTAAAATGCTTTTCATTTGTAAAATCTAATACCTTTAAACGAGCAATTCTTGTATATAATTGGAATCTCGGAATCGACTCTAACGATTTTCATAAAGTTTAGTATAAAGGGGGTTTCGGGGGCGATAAATCGATCTAGCTAGGAATCATTTTTAGAAAATGTCATTTAAAAAAAATACCGAACAAAGCTCGGTCATCCAGATATACATACTTAAATATAGATAATTACACCCAGACTCAAGACAAACAGACATGTTCACCACATTAATATTTGACGGGTGGTAATCATGCCACGACCTGCGGCGTGAAAAGCAAGTACCTTAACGACCACGCCACCGGCCCATCAAAATGGCCGTTATAATGTAAAATACCTAGGTAATTAAAATAAATTCAACCAATACGTACTTGGCTTCCGTGTACGGATTACCTAAGCCTAAAACTCTTAAAATAGTAGACGAAAGATGGTTTTGTCAGCGTCGCACAGATGGGCACAAGGCTACAATGCTTCACAACTTCGCAACAGTCACTTACATTAAAAAATGACCCTGAACTTATCTCACCCCTATTTTAGCGTCAAGGGTGAAATAAGTACCTATTACTACTTTACTAATTTCTTATACTAACTTTCCTCCAATAGTCATGCGCTAAATACATAATCTTCAACGCTGCGCCCGCGCACTTCCCCCCCTGCTGTGGGAACGTGAACACCGCGTGTCCACCGCTGAAATCCTTTACAGTGCCCCACGTCTTCTCGCAGTGCTGTGCTGAGTAGATGGTGCTCACTCTACTGGTAGGATCGTCTAAAGCTGCCTTCAGGCCTGTGATCTGTAATTTTTTAACATCTTTGTTTATTCCTAGTACTAATATTCATGACAGTGCGCAGCGGCGGATTCGATTTGCGGTCGTCGTACCCTCACTTCAATGTGTGATTGTTTCACCACCACTGCTCAATATTGGCGAAGGAAAACATCATAAGGAAACCGGCATGTCTAAGAACTAATTATTCGAAGACATATGTGTCATCCACAAACCTGCACCTGGCCAGCGTGTGTGGATTAAAACAGACGAGAGACGACCCTTGCCCGGCTGTGACACTAAAAACGCTTGAAACGAGTGACACCTCACCTTATTATAATCATTATTAATCCCAATAGCGACGACCATATAATCATAGTACACTTTGTCTCCCCCTCTAGTGATGACCAGACAGTTGCAAGGGTCGAATATTTCCGCCGCATCTCTCATCCAGGTTACGGAGGGTGGTAATAAAGTGTTGGTAGGTTTTTGGCAGTCTTCGATGTTCTGTATACCTGATGCCACGAGTGTGAATGCTGGCTGGTAGTAGTGGACCTAACGAATAAAATAAAGCAATTTCTATCACTTCAGCTTATAAAATAGCATCAAAACTGGACTAATTCCATGCCACACTGATACGCAGATGTATTCACAAAAACTTTTTAAGCTGCGCAAACTTTGTGAAAATGAACTGAAACAAATTTTAATATATATGTACACGTTTTTTTATGTATGTTAGTACTAAAATATGAAGTAATCGCTAACGAAATATGTTTACTATTGATACTAATAGTAACGTCACCCTTTTGCGTCGTATCAGCTGTGCGCTCGGGTCACTGGCCGCTAATTTTCGCGCGCTTCTACTTATATTATTACGAATAGATAGTCCATAATTTGCTGCTTTATGTCGAATAAGAAAATAAAAACGTATTGAAAAATTAAGTAATGGAAATGACACAGATACACACTAAAAAAATGCGGGCTGGTTAGGTTTACCTGTATATATAGATACACAATGTTAAACATTTAATACCCCTCATTTTGTCAGAGGTTTATAAAACTAAGATCGCTCACAATACGATGATTATGCTTGTAGCAGTACCTTAGAAGGATCCAAGACGATAACACATTTGCCCTTAAGTGATGGGGCGAAGCGCCACGCCACACTGCACCCGCCCGTACCCGCACCTACTATGAGCAGCTTACATCTGAAATCAGAGCGGAACAACCAATTTTTTTAATATCATGTGTTTGCAAGAGACTTGAATTTAAATTATATAAATACAGCAAAACGGGCCACGTTGAGGTTGCCCGTGTGTCTCTGATGTATGACATTGATGACTAATGATGACTTATGAAAATGAATTATTCAATTAATTTGTAATGTGACGAATAAAAATATTAGTTTCTTAATCTTACCTTAGGCACACTTTCGCTTTATGTTATTTATTCAGTTTTTTGACTTATTTATTAATAATATCAGTACCTTGCCTAACCAGTATCCAGGGTTTTAGGTAACGCGAACACATTTTCGCGTGTAATATACTTACTTGTATATAAGTGTGTGCCTACTTAAAAACTTGTATCTAATACTCGTACAAAAAGCCTATACCTACAAGCGTAGTCTTTTCTCTTTCTACTCATCTCTAAGTGATAGAGATAGATACTGCTTGCAAAATGTTTCCTTGTGTAAGTTTCGCTAAAGGGGAACTTTGGATAATAATGCAACATGGTTTACAGCTCATTTATCGGTTCGACCGTCCTCGGACGGCTCACTGAAAAGTCCGGTGAACCAATAGAGGCCCTTCCGACTGATTGGGTTAGGTCATGAGCAAAAAAAAACAACTCATTAGAGCCACCCGGCACCCCACCCGCACCACCTCGTTACTCGGCGTCCACTCGTAAACAGGTAGTTCGGGGTTGGACGCAGCCACCAGTAAACTTGTGCGTGAGCAATGTGCACCAACGCGCGGCAAGCATGCGAGCAGCGTGTTGTCACCGAGTGGTCAACTCTCCGTCCGCGTGTGAACGACTCCCCAACTCGATCCGGTGACGCTACGGAGTTGATGTACCTAGTGAGCGGACATCCATACAAGTCCATAGAAATAATACCTACTAACCGCAAGAGATGAGAAGTTACGGGTCAGATAGGTGGCTCTAATAAACGATCTTTAGACCCCAAAATAAAGCTTGTCGACTTTTTAAGTAATAAATGACAAAATTTACTTGTAAGTATTTCTTGTAGTACAGAGTTTTCTTACATTCTTGATGGGCAATGCGGAGAAGAAATTAAAAACCATTTGTTACATTTAATTTAAAAAAATTGAATTATCACTTGACAATTTCGTTTTATACTGAACCTACTAGATTATACTTATATATCAAATAATTAAACTACAGTAACAACTAACAAACAACACCCAGTGATCTACTGCTGGACACAGGGCAAAATCTACGGGGATGACATTCACCTTTGAAATGTCACGTGACCATCTTAGATGAATCCCATGTATACATTTTGTTGTTTTCGTTGTTTCGTTATCGCTTCGATATTTAATTTATCTAGAGGCCCAGGGCCCCAATTTTCGCGGTTTAGACATTTATCTCTAATAAACATATGTCGAAAAAAAATGGGGATTTCATTAATTTTCAATTACATTCGCCATTTTTTTCGACATTTGTCTATCTATTTAAATAAAAATCAATTGCTGTTCGTTAGTCTCACTAAAACTCGAGAACGGCTGAACGGATTTATCTTATCTTGGTCTTGAAATGTTCGTGGAGGTCTAGGGAAGGTTTAAAAGGCGAGAAAAATTCGAATAATTACCGGGAAAACCCTAAAAACAGCCCTTTTCTTATTGCCATACAAACGTTTTGATTGAGTGTCCTAAGCATGGATAGTATGCAAAGAGTGTGATAAAATGTATGATGATTAGAAATTTTGTCTAATACCGATATCTACCCGTGCGAAGCCGGAGCGGGCTACTAGTTAGAGATAAAAGTCTAAAGCGCGAGAATTGGGGCCCAGGTCTTCTCTCAACTATCTTAAGAGTTAAGAGAGTACTTAAAACGCTGGCCAACTGCGCGGTTTGGTGTTATGTTCGGGTAGTCGCATTCGAGCAATGTCCTTCTTGTTCCCGAATACGGGCTAACGGCCAAGTGTAATTACGACCCACAAACGAAGTTCTATACCTACAGTTTGTGGGTCGTAATTACACATGGCCTAACCTTGCTTATTGCGATCTAACGGAGTGGAGTTGTGCCTTAATAAACAAAGAAATATAAAAATTCGAATCGACAAACTTCTCTTTTTTGAATTCGATTTAAAAATGAAACCAGAAATGAACGCTCAATCAACAAATGTATATTTAATAACAAAGGTTTTATTTACATATTAGTAGTATACACAAAATTATAGAAAGTATTTTTAACCATAAATATATTTTCTTTATTCTTTTTTTTTTTCAAAAATATCCTATAAAAGTTAGTATAATCATATAATATAATCTTTTTCATTATTCTATGAGTAGGTATTGTCATATAATCCAATCAATAAGTTAAAAAAACGTAGAAAAATTTGTGTTATGATTTTTAAATTCTACTAATTTCAAAAATAGGTAGAAGCCATTTTTAATATCTTTTCATTAATTAAATTGGATAAACTAGTATAATAATAAATCAAAGAGAAGTGGGACGCCTTTTTGAACCCACTACTGCAATCTCGCCAAACAACAGCTGCGGCGCCTCAAGAGACTGAATTTAAACCCGTCTAAATCTCGGGACAACTAAACTCTCATGGATCCCGCACCAATTTAATCAGAAAGACGAGAAGCAATTGAAAACTAAGATTGTCCACTTACTTCCAGGCAAAGCGGGAGACAGCACATAGAAAATGTAGAGGTTTCAATTGCCCCAGTAATGTGATCTAAGATTATTATTATATTATTACGTGGATTGTTCCAGTAATAATTATGGCAAAATGGTTTGATCGCACGGAAATTAGCACCGGCTGCAATAAAATCGGTATAGAATACCCCCTCAGAAGTGGGACGCCTGTCAGATGTGAATGATCATAAATTCAATTATACACTAGAACAATGTATGACTTCAGTACAGCGAAAGGAGTCGAAATGTCTACACATACCGCCTTAATAGATGTTTGACATCAAAAGTTATTTACACTAGAGTGATACAATGATTTTGATAGATGTTATTAAAATATATAAAAATAAATATAATGATTGAAATAAAAATTTAACAAAAATATAATTTGTATGTTGTTAAGTTAGAAAATATAATATAAAAAATCTTCAAAACTATCTTAAATAAAAAAGAGTGTACAAAATACATAATTTTGGTGTAATCCCCTCAGGAAAATATGAATTATCATTATCAAAACTAATGTAAAAATATAATATAACTAAAAATCAGTGCAGCTCACTTACTGTTGATTCTCGATCCTTTTCGAAAATGCTCCCATTTCCATTGCGGTCAGCTTTGAGTCTAACCTGTTGCGACTAGTTACCAGAATCAAAAGAGCGACTGCCATCAGTCTTCAAAACCCGTAGAGAACCAGTAGCCGACATGGTTCGACCAGGTGTCAGATTATATTAGGTTTCTGACTACCTTTAACGATTGTCCTAGATGATATGAATTACAATCGTGCCCGACGGCTTACAGTGCTCTCTGAGGCACGAAGGGTAGTCCCTCAAGCAACCTGACACCGAAACAAATCTATGTTGCTACATAAAGATTGTCCACGGGAATCGAAACCGCGAGTTCCCGGGCACCGTATAGCCCAATCGGACGGCTTACACCGCTCGACTACCAGAGGTTGTCCACTCTTGAACATTACACAAGACACTACACGGTTAATTCTACGGGACTACAGGTAATCTATAGGTAATCATTTGTAATTACATATTAAGTCCCTAATTTTTAACTAAATAAAGATAGAATTTCAAGTGTAACACATTGAATTTGTGTGTTAGATTGGGATCGACAGTCAAAAGTATGCTAGAAGTACCCCTAGTTAGTACGAATTGGTCAATACGAAAAAAGTTCTACAAACTTTTTTCATTCAAACTTTACGATAAAAAGAAAATGCTAGAAGTAGAATAAAATGGATTGAAAATAGAAAAGATAACTTGTAGATTACTTAGCATTTTAGTACCTTGACAGTTTCATGACAGTAATTTAAAACTTTTATCGAATTTATAACTCGTACTAAGTGTACTGGACTAAATTATTCGTATCCTAAATGTTATAGTATTTTAATATTGAAGCTTATTTAAATAGTGTTTATTTTGCGAAGGGGTTGATGATACTCCTTACGACCCCTGGGCCGTTGTAGTAACCTTTCAGCATCAAGTGCCAGTAAATAAACGGGAATAGATTCTTCTTCATGTAAAACGCTATCGAACTCTCTCGGGCCTAGAAATAAATGAGAAAAATCTCTTAATTTAAATGGAAAGTCATGGGTAGTTACGAGATATTGCAATACCGTATTTTTTTTTATTCTTAGGCTTAAGCTTGACTACAACATGTCCGATGTTAAGCAATGATGAATGATAAGCTGAAGTGGCAGTGGGCCGGTTTTATCTGCCGCAGACCCGACAACCGCTGGGGTAAACGAGTTCTTGTTAGGAGACCACGAATTGGCAAGCGTAACGTAGGACGTTCTCAGACTAGATGACGTAATAACGATCTCTGCAAGGTGGCTGGTAAGAGCTGGATGAGAGTAGCCGCGGATCGTGCTCAGTGGCATGCTTTGGGAGAGGCCTATGTCCAGCAGTCGACTAGAATGCGCTGATTATGATGAAGCAATGATGTAGTCTACCAAGGAACGCGCCTGCTTAAAATACCAATCACAGTAGGATGTGGCTCCATATGTTTAGAAACCTTATTATGAACAACAATTCTGACTCTCATTTTTGGAAAACATTGTCACCTCATTGCCTTAATCATAAATATCTTATGAGACTCTTTAGCCAAAATGGACTTGGTCTCTTTCTTACTAGTATAAATGTCAAGATGACAGACAGAGACAAACGAATTACAACCCTATTTTAGCTATAATGAGCTTATAAGACGTTTATGAATATGGGGGTAAGTTTTTGTGTTTCACAGTCATTACCTGATTGAAAGGTAGTGTTTCATGCGGCACTCCGTCATACAAGAACTCGGCAAGTATGCAAGTGTTGAACGACGTGACTAGAGGACAGGCGCCGTACCCGTCATATTTCAAACTGGGGCAGTCCTTCTTCATTGTGCTCAGGAGATTATGTTCTAGGACGTACGATTGTTTTGCTGTGGAAATAACAATCTTATTGTTAATAAAATAAAGGTGAATGTTAAATAAACCCAACGTTCTTTTTAATACAACTTATAAGACATCTAGATAAAGCACATGAATAGATTCGCCCGGGTACCTTCAGCCCACTCAACAATTTGCAAAAAATGTCCCACTATATTACACACAAACACGACACAGAACTGTTTATGTACCTCAACAAAAGGGAACGGGCACAATAATGCCAGATTTTTATGGGGGTTCTATTTGGTTTCCGAGTAAGAAAAAATATAACTCTATACTCACCAATAGCAGCGGCGGTCTTGCTATTGGGCGTGTCCATACAGTCGCCAATACCGTACACGTTGGGGTATCGTTTGTGTTGCAACGAATACTTGTCTACAGTCAGAAAGCCAGAAGCGTCCGAGAGACTGGTATTCTCCCTGAGGAACTTCGCCGTCCTCATCGGTGGAGTCACGTGAAGCAAATCATAGTTCATCGTGAATTCCTTGTCCTGTTAAGAAACAATACCCTCTTTAACTCCTACTTCTCAAAGGCTTTAGTTGTAACAGAGAATTTAGGTGTAACAGAACAACGAGCCGCTCTATGAATTGTTGTAGTGTATCACCCGTTCACGAACCAAAATTCAATACAAAGAAAATTGAGCTACTTGTTGATACAATTCATAAGAATGTTACATTACATAGAAATGCTCGAGGAAATGCTCTAGTGTATATCCACCTTAACGGTGAGGCAACGGTATGGTTCTCGCCCTTCAAATATAAGGTCGCGGGCTCGAAGCCCGGTCGTGCCCACACGTATGTGTGAATTGTTTCATTTCCGCTGTTCAATATCGGTGAAGGTAAACATCGTGAGGAAACCGGCATGTCTAAGAACTAATCATTCGAGGCCTTGTGACATCATGGTCAGTGTGTATGTAAGACCTAAACTCTCTCAACTCCTATGATGATAATAATAAATAATAAAAACTTTATCTTCGAAAGCTTAATACCGTTTTGTCAATCCCAATCAAAAAATGTTAAATGAGGTATAAGTTAAGCGTTGTGTATTATCAGAGATGTAGTGAATGTCTGTGTCTGTGCTAGTAAAAACTGTGTTACAGACACAGGAGCCAGGAAGACAAAAAAAATGGGTTGAAATAGATACCGAGTCGGTAGGCTAAATAAAACCACATGGGGATTGAAACACCTTCGTCCGTGGAAGTGCCCCTTTTATCTGAATCCCCACACGTGGTCCCCGGGTGGTGCAAATCAGGTGACAATCAACTGGTAATTATGTTTACTGGTAATTAACTGCTGGTAGGCTTCGGCCGTGGTTAGTGACCACCCATCAGACAAAACCGCACCGCCAAGCGGCCTTGCCGTGTTCCGGTGCGATGTCTGGTGACACCATTTAAGAGGGTGGGTCTAAATTGTTGCTTCTTTATGGTTTCAACCTTAAGGAGCCTCATTTCGCTGCCACATTCTCACCGAAAGTCATTCGTAATCACGAGTGAATCGGTACATTGGGCTGGCGCGTCATCGTAGACTACATCATTGCTTAACATCAGGTAACTTGTAGTCAAGCGCCAACCTATTCAAGAATAAAAAATAAAAAAACCACACAAACGGTCGTTTCGACATTTGTTCTGCAATCACACCCCGTAGTGAATATTATCTTACCTTATCATCGCATTTAGTATAGAACACGGCTTCCCTCTTTCCAGGTCTCACTTCCTTGAGCACAGATTTGAAATTAACATTTATATTCTTCCGTTTGACGACCTGCATCAGCGCGTCCGCGTATTTCTTCACACCGAATATAACTGGGAGACAGGTGTTGAATGTTATTTTGGCCTGTGTGCGTTTGTTTGTCTGGAAACAGAGGAGTTATAGAGGTTAGAGCCTTTCCCACTAGGGTATAAGAGAGGCAGGCAGATTTTAGCGCTAGTAGCACGTTCATAAGGACTGGACGGTGGCGTGGTCGTGGGTTCGATTCCCACCCGAGACAAACATTTGTTTAAATATGTCTGTTTGTCTTGTGTCTGGGTGTAATTATGAATATTTAAGTATATATTCACAAAAGAAAAGTATTATATGTAGTATATTACCAGTTATCTATCTGGTTTCCATAGTACAAGCTCTGCTTAGTTTGTGATCAGATGACTGTGTGTGTTAATGTCCCTCTATATATTATTATACCTTAGTAAAATACGAGTCTGTGAGATAAGCAATCTTCTGCGGCGCCCCCGGACATTTAATAGGTGTGTCCGGATAAGTGAACACAGCATGCCCTTTCTTGAACCTCTGCAGGTCTCTGTAGGTCTTCTCGCAGTAGTTGTGGGAATATATTGTAGACACCCCACTGTCGGGATGCTGGAGAGCCTCGTGCAACCCTGGCACCTGGAAAAGTTAAGGAAATTAAAACTTATTGGTTTTCTTTTATTTCACGTCCCCTATAACTTATGAGGCCTAAACATAGCCGTAAAGTAGGTGAAGGCGTCAGGACTCGCAGGAATTGAACTGAGTGGTCACAGTTTGTGAAAAATTTCAAAATAATTTAAGCAATAGGTAGATTGACACAATTAAGAAGCTATGAAGCGTGAGGTGTGTGTTGAGCTCGTATTTGACCAACACTCAATTTTGTGCGGCGATGTACCGCGCCCGCTCCCCGCACCCCTCACACTCCTTACAATGCGTTCCAAATTGGTTGACCCGTTGTGCCCGTATCCATCCTATGTACGCGTCGCTAAGTAGGTCCATACGTAGGTCAACTACCTCGGTGGTCAAGTGGTAAGCGTGTTCGCTTAATAACCGCGAGGTCAAATCAAATCAAATTCTTTATTTGCAAAGAATGTATGTACAGTTTAAGATCTTAAAAATAATATTTAGTGCTAATACACTCTACTCTTTGAGTATGCAAAAATTGATTATTATATATGTATCTAATTTAACAAAAGAAATAAGGTCAATGGTTCTGGGTTCTGGGTTCAATTCCCTTGAGCAAAAAGACTTTTCTCTTATACTTGTCCGACGAACAGACTAAATCCGTTCGATTGCCCCTTATTTTACGTATGGGACTTAAACATATCCTCTGCTTACACTTTCGAGTAACACAGGTGTGATGCTAAAAGAAACCAATAAGTTTTAATTTCATAAGATTTGGTGAATATTTGTAATTATTGATGTGTTGTAATCATTGGCAGAAATATTGATCAGCTTTTTGTGGTGTTCTTTGTGAAATCTAATCTATTAAGTACCTTATCATAATAGTTCTCCAACCCGACAGCTACAACTAAATACTCGTAGTTGATGATATGCCCCTCCTTCGTAGTGACAGAACATTTGTCAGGGTTCACGGCCTCCGCGTAGTCCCTAACCCACTTCGCTTTGGTAGGGAGTAAGGATTGCTCGAGGCGTTTTGCTTGTGGTAATGTGCAGATACCAGCTCCGATTAGAGTGAATAGAGGCTGGTAGTAATGGTCCTGTGGAAAAGTTATGGGGTTTATATTAGAATGACGACACATATCTTAAATATACATATAAAAGAAGAAACTGACTGTCTGACTGACTGACATACCAACGCAGAGCCCAAACCGCTTGGTCTGGAGACTCCAAATTTGGCACATAGGTTCCTTATGGGGTCTAGGGGTGCACTAAGAAAGGATTTTTCAAAACTCACCCTTTAAGGGGGTGAAACGGGGTTCTAAAGTTTGTATGGACAAACAAGATTAGTGAGATCAATTTCGCGGGCGAAGCCGCGGGCGGAAGCTAGTTATTAATATAAATATCCTAAGAACTAACACACACGGTTATCTGATTCCAAACTAAGCAGAGCTTGTACTGTAGGAATCAAATATTTTCACTGACATACCTACTACTTTTTTTTTGTAAATACTCAAGACAAACAGACATATTCAAGCACACATAGGAATAGAATCCACAGCCCTCAGTTTGAAAGGTAAGTACATACTTTACCGGCCACGCTTACTGAAATTATTAGGAATGGTCGGAAATATTTGTTAACTGTAACTGTGTGTGTTGTGTTGCGAAAGACATGGTAGGTGTTACACCGCAAGAGAGTGTGTTAGGAAAACTGAGAAAACAGTTTCGTGGGGCAATGAAATATTGTAATGTATGTAAAGATATATACATGTGTATATCGATTATACCTGAAGGTGACGTGACAAGAAGGACGAATATGGTACCTACTACACGAGCAGGCGATAAGTGCCTCAATCAGAGCCCGGGGATAGCAAGGAGGAGTGGTGTGGCGTCACACACCTCAAATCAAGAGACATGACGTCATAGCAATCCTGAATCGCACAAGCAAAGTTTCACTGACGATATTTAAGTATGTATACAACTTCTCGACAAGAACAGTTGCCGCTGAATAAACGTTAACAGCCCCAGTCAACAGACCGATACCCTAAATCTAGAGTTGTCCGGCAACATTCTGAGCCGAGGTTCGTCCCCACATGGGGGGCTCAAGGCAGTTGACATAGCACTTGATCGGTTCGACCGTCCTAAGACGACTCACCGAAAAAGTCCGGTGTACTATAAAGGCCCTTCCGGCCGATTGGGTTAGGTCATCTGAAAAGAAAAGAACAGTTGGGGGAGAACCAAGGTCGCCGGGCATCACACCTCGCCCGGCAAAAAGATCTTTCCTTTTCATTGGAGGGTCACGTGCGTGTTTGCCTTTAGCCACTGGGATCGCGGGTTCAAGTGCCACATATAGTGGTTAAATATTACATCTTCAAGTAAGAATTGAAGTTGATTGTGTTTATAAAACCTGACATGATATGTCTATTTCAATAAATATCAATTGCTGTTCGTTAGTCTCGCTAAAACTCGAGAACGGCTGAACGGATTTATCTTATCTTGGTCTTGAAATGTTCGTGGAGGTCTAGGGACGGTTTAAAAGGTGAGAAAAATACGAATAATTGCCGGGAAAACCCTAAAAACAGTAGTCGATTGAAGCAGTAGGAAGTCTGCCGGGTCAGCTAGTATTATTATTAAAATACAATCTAAAATAAGTAAAACATCAAGTGTAAGAACGATTAGTGACGGTAGTGAAGAGATATTATTTTCTCAAGTAAGAACTGTTTTACTTTGTCTTCCCTTTTTGAGACTTCCACCCTTCGCCACTTCGTACCTGTTCGTGATGAACACAAGGAAAATAACTTGGTATTCATTGAAATTGATTTTAAATTACTAAAATTTACTATGACGTGTGTAGTGTTCGTATGTGTCGTGTCACTAGTGGGGGTGGTCGATAGAGGCGCTGGTGTAGAAATTGTAGAATGTATGTAGAGTGTTGTGATTTGTGGAATATTTGACTCAATACATTTTAATTGATATAGCACCTTAACACAAAGGTTCTAAGGTTGACGGTGCGGAAATCGGTACCTATGTAAGATTATTTGCTCATATCTACTCCATTGCTTTGAGTAGAATGTTATTATTACATACGCATAATACAGTTTTGAGATAATCTTAATTAAATTCATAAACATCTGATTTAATTCTTAAACAACTGACGTAACGTTTTGGAAACATCCATTGACAGGTAGATCATAATAATAATTAGGTATCACAATTTACATAACATCGTAACGTTTTACATCAAATTATTTGTATGAAAATCTTATTACTAACATTATAAATGCGAAACTTAGTGAGAATGTATTGATATTTGGATTCGCATCCGCATCCGCAAATGCGGAACTTCCGCATAGATTTGGACATCTGCATCTGCATTCGCATTAATCAATGCAGATGTTCATGCAGATGCGAATATCATACAAGTAGCGACAAGAAAGAAATTAGGCGGGCCCGGCGACTGCTATAATGCTCCTATTTTTAATTTCACTTACTAATATAAGAACCAGTAGGTGTCTAATATAAAAATAGATAATTATGTTTGATTTGATTACAATAAAAATGTTAATAATTAAGTTATCATTGTTTTAGTTCTTCATTATTTACATAATATCTTAAAAATCCGCATCCGCATCCGCGGATGTGAGCTTTCAAAACTCCGCATCCGCATTCGCATCCGCGGATGGTAAAAAAATCAGCATTCGCAACATCCCTGATTTGGATGTATGGATATCTGGATGCATGGACGTATGTTTGTTACTGTTTCACGTAAAAAAAAACTAGACGGAATAGGATGAAATTTAATTTATTTAATTAAATTAATTTTAATTAATTTTAATTTAATTTATTTTATTTTATTTATTTTTAACACAGAGATAGATTATGGTCGGGATTAGATTTTTGGACATAAGCTACATTTTATCAAAATAAGTACCAGTCGGGCGAAGCCATGGCAGGAAACTAGTCATTCATACATGAAAAGTAAATACGTATATGTCTTTAGTAGCCGTATGCTTTTGGTTAGAAGCTGAGGCTAGTGAAGCCAGAGAGAACACTTCGTTGCAGTGGAACCTCCCCGATAATACCGGGAGGTCTCGGTATTCTCCTTCTGACCAAATTGTCCACAAGCAAGCTGTGGCCTAACACCAGTGGCGCAGCGGTACTTGCCATGCTTTAGAAACATAAAGTCGCGGTTTCAATTCCCAGTCGTGACCACACATGTTGAATCTCTTATCGCTGCTCAATATCGGTGAATGAAAACACCGTGAGGAAACCGGCATGTCTAAGAACTACCTAATCATTCGAGGATATGTGACATACACCAACCCGCACTTGGTCAGCGTGTATGGATTGCGGCCTGAACTAGCTCACCTCGTAAAATAGTTGAGAGAAGACCGGTACCTAGCAGTGTGACACTAAAAGGGTTGACGTGAAGTTGTGGTCAAGGGCGAGCCTCATCAAGAATAAAATCCTAGAAGCCCTATTGACTTGGAAAAAGGAAAGACGAGGTTCATTACTATTAAAAATACTATTAGGTGTTTATTTCATTGTAGGTACTTGAGAGAAAGTGATTTGAATGAAGGGAATTTACCTTGAAAATAAATGTTTACCGCTTTGCGGTTTCACAGGGATAATAATATAGATGACTCGTAAGTTACGAGTCGTAACCTACCTACTTCTTTATCACTAAACCTCAACAATAATTAACAGTATTTACCACTTGCCGCCGGTATGAATGAGTTGTATGTACCTAATTACTTGTAATGCAATGCAAACAATACCTATCAAAGTACATTCGCTATTTAAGTATACAATGTGTGTATGTATGTATATATTTCGAGGGGAAATGCGTCACATATCCCTCCGCGTCGTTACGGGCGCGGCGCGCGGCGTAGAAATTATGTGGAACCCCGTGTGCGACACCCCTCGGGTCTCCAGCCGTAGCGGACGGACCTGGTTTACCCACAAAAATCCCTCAATGTTCCGTCGGACACTCATTTAGTCGAGCTGAAGCATTAATCGAACAGTCAAGTGTGGGTTGATTATATGGGGTAAGTCAACTGATATAGACAGGATTTTTGTAGCACAGAAGAGGTGTGTTCGAGCAATATGTTGGGCCCGTCCACTTGATTCTTGCCGACCCTTATTCAAAAGACTTAATCTTTTAACCCTCACATCTCTGTATATACTAGAAATAGCATTATTTGTAAGAATTAAGAAAACATCTAACCTATTTAAAACACAAAAAAAAACAATAGTAAATCTAGAGATCCAACCAAAGTAGTAATATCATATTGTAGAACTAGCCTCTGTAAAAATAATGTTTATCACATGTTTATTACAATCTATAACAAAGTACCAAAAAATATAAGAGAGTTTCCATTGCATAGGTTCAAAACAGAGTTGAAGAAATGGCTGATACACAGCTGTTTTTATAATTTAAATGAATATTTAAAGTAAAATAGTATGTTTGTTTTATATTTGCATGCTTACGAATGGCGGAATATGGCTGTACCTACTATATACATTTGTCACCTTTATTTGACCTGTATTCCATGTGAATAAATTATTTTGATTTTGATTTTGTGTGTGTATCTTTAGTTAGCTATTCACGTTTCGGTATTGACACTGCAAAGTTGTAAATTAGTGCTAATTAAAAAGGAGCACAATTCATTTAGTTGTAATAGTCATTTTTCTAGGACACCAATATAAATATTTGTCTATATCTCATGCAAGCAAGGAATAATACACAAAAAGATATGTAAATTATTGTTAAATCACAAACATAAGGTTAGAAGGGTCTTCTATCAAGAAATCATGTTCTGTGGTTGCTAGGTGCCAAATGACTAACGCTAAACTCCGCTATAAGAGACAATTCCCCTAGGCCTTTAATATGGCATACATCGGAGCACTAGAGCCGGCCCTGTCTTATCTTTACGTCGCGTCGTAATGCTAGCGAAGCAGAAAAAAATCTGATGATATGATGCAATAAAATATTAGTAGGTAGGTAACTTTGCTATTTGTGGAATAAGTACTTTTTGGTCAGTAAGATACTTGCTTTTTACGCCGCAGGTCGTGAGTTCGATTCCCAACCATGTCAGACATTTGTGTGATGAACACGTCTGTTTGTCTAGTCTGAGTGTAATTATTAATATTTAAGAATGTATTTACAAAAGAAAAGTATTATACGAGTATGTAGTATATCATCAATTATCTGGTTTCCATAGTACAATCTCTGCTTAGTTTGGGATCAGTTGGCCGTGTGTAATTAATGTCCCACTATATTATTATTAATTATAATAGCCTTCGATTTTATGCTGCGTAAATTACTGCTAGTCGACTGTTATGTTTGTATTTGTAAGTCCTTCTCAACTAAACATATTTACTGCCCATTGTTCATACTATGCAATCAGTAATCGTTGCGATGCGATAACACACTCAACGCCATGACTACACAATGTTTATCAAATCCAATCAATGTACAATTTTTATTTAATCCGTCAGATAGATTATAAAATATATTAGACACGTATTACTTGTCTTTATAACATAAATTGAGAAAACACTCGTAAAAATCGCATTAAATCGAGGGCACGCAATGTCATAGTTAAATAGAAACTGTACAAAGGTTTAATTACGCAAAAAAAAAATGAAAAAATATATCACACAAAACGGGCTAAAAATAAGGCACCTTGCCTATTATCACAATATTATAGAAAAGTGCCTAGTTTTTGGTTTGTATTACAAAAAATGACGCCCACATACAGTGAAGTCTTATAAAAACGCCGGGTGCAGCTTCAGTAAATGCGCCCTTGAAAATGTTTGTGGCTCTGCTCTGGTAATATCTGCACCCTGTGCCTGGTCTCCGTAGGCACCACCCTAGTTATGGCACTGTCTACATGCATATCATACCAAAACTTATAATAACTCATCTAATCGTTAAAGCCAGATTGTCGTTGTTAAATCAAGCGAGCTTTTGAATATACTATACTCTTCATACAACTTAAACAAGCTTATTATAGTTCTGAACTCACGTTAATAAATAAATAATATCTTTACTTCGGATTCCTTTTTTTTACATCCATATTTGTTGTGTGTTAGTAACAATAGAGTTTAATTAGTAGTGTTAGTATTTGTTAACATTAAAATTCAATATATATTACTTTTTGAGGCCTAATGCCACCTCTACCCAGTGCCTCTGTATAGTACGGTCTAGCAGCGATTACGTTCTCTTTTCTTTTAAATTAATTTCGGAATTTGAGGCATATCCATTTTATTCTTTTGCTACATGAAATCAGTGTAAGTACCTTAATAACTAAGTAAGTACCTAATTTTCCCGAAATGCGAATTTCCACTAATCACAATTTCCTTACACATGGAAAGACCCAGATTTTAACCTATGAGTAAATTCATACTACTTTCCGTCTGCGCCTTCACTCGTGTGTGATATCAATTATTCCTATAGCTAATTATGATTCAGAAACACGTGGTACCTGGTTCAATCACTTTGGAATCATATTATTATATATACCGCTGAATAATAAACAAATAATAACAACCACTCATAGCCATTTTTCGGCTTTGGTGACCAGTCTAAGGCCTGGACTATAAGCAATCGGAACCACCCGACCTGAAAAGAGAACAGCCTCTAATGAGCCCAGATTCAATCAGACTCTCGAACAATCATTTAATTTTTTCCCGTATCAATTACAAAAGATCAGCAAGGGCCTTTTGATCCCGAATTCTACCCGGAAGCAATTATTTTTATGTTTCTGTTTTCGGATCCAGGGATTCCTGAAGCCCGTAATTTGAATTTTTCCTGCATCGCGTCGACTACAAAGGGTCAGGGGCCACCCGATCCGGAATTTTACCGGGCAGCTACTTTTGTTCTGTTTCTGCTTTTCAGGTCATGGGATTCCATAAGCTTATAGTCCGTGCCCGGGACTAAGCAGGCGATCTGCAGGAAATACTATACTATAGGCTATCTTATAGGAGTGTGCGCAAACGCAGGTTAACTAGCTATTCCCTTCATAGTACCTATATCAGTTGTCTGGTTTCCATAAAACAAGCTCTGCGCAGTTTGGGATTAAATGGCCGTGTGCGTTAATGTCCTTGAATATTTTAAAATATACACACAATTTATGGGTAAAACGTAGCAAGTCTCACATGTATACGTAGCATGTATACAAATGTATACAAAATTAAATTAATTATTACTTGATTGATAATGATATATAATTTACATTGTATCTCTTACCGTACTTGGCTCCAGAACAATGACAGAATCTTTGGGAAACCTTCGAGCAAATTTTGATGCTATTGTACATCCTCCAGACCCTCCCCCTATCACCAGCAACTTGCATCTATAATAACAAAATAGAAATGATAACAATAATGCTACTTCCTACAACATATTAATATATGGATGTAAACGTTTGTAAGGATGTGTGTGGATGGATGTTTGTTACTCTATCATGCAAAAACTACTGGACAGTTTTGGATGAAATTTGGCATAGAGATAGATTATAGCCTGGAATAGTATATAGGGCACTTATTATACTAATACTACGCGGGCGAAGCCAATGGGCAGAATATAGTTAAGAGGAGGAGTATTATAACATTAATGAGAATTTGTTAACTGTAACACTTAAACAAATGGACCAATTTTAATGTTGTTTTCTTTATTTAACAACTGAAATGATAATTCCTATAGGCTGACCATTTATGGCATATCGCATATGACGGGCCGGTGGCGTGGTCGGTAAGATACTTGCTTTTCACGCCGCAGGTCGTGGGTTCGATTCCCACCCGAGACAAACATTAGTGATGAACATTTCTGTTTGTGTCGAGTCTGGGTGTAAATATAATAGATATGTATATATTTACAAAAGAAAAGTATTATATGTATAGTATATACCAGTTATCTGGTTTCCATAACACAAGCTCTGCTTAGCTTGGGACCAGATGACCGTGTGTGTTAATGTCCAAGAATATTTATTATTTAACCACAAATAAAAGTAATGTAAGTAAAGACTATTTGTCACTAATATCCATATGCTTGAATCATCATCACTGTCTATGCAGCTTGAGGAGTCAGAATCTTGGCGATAGGCGATATGTTAGTTAAACGGTCGGCCTATAGTTAGGTTGTGGCACATCACACAAACATTCACATTTATTAATTAGTAGGGCAGGATGACATAAATTTGTCATTAGTCTTTTATGCTTTAATGGTTTAATAAGTTTGAATACCTCATTACCTGCATAAAAATAATTATTACTACTATCTATCGCAGCAATATTTTAGTTAATAATGTTTTCAATATAATATGGATTAATAAATAATTGTTGCAAATGGAGATAAAGCACAATGACAGTAACAACAAGATATCAAGTTATCAATATAGTTATTTATATAGCTAACTGTACTTCGTACAATCCCATACATACATATATAGTTTTCATTTTCTGTACACAAACCTAACGGGCCTCACCTTAGAAATATAAGGTTGCGGGTTCGGATCCTAATCTCGCCCAAACATGTTTGTGTGTATTGTTATATCACCACTGCTCAATATTGGTAAGGAAAACATAATGAGAAAACCGGTACGTCTAAGAACTAATCATTCAACGACATGTCACATCCAGCAACCTGCACTTGGCCAGTGTGTTTAGATTAAGGACTAAACTCTCTCAAATTGTAAGATAGTTGAACTGAAAAAGTAGAGAATTGCTTACATCCTTACTATTTATAGTAAGATCAATTTGCTTATTATCACAATTATGATCAACTGCTTAAGTATTTTTCACTAATTACAAATCACAATTTTACCCATAGTTCCCACGGGCAAAATATCACAAGAGAGCATGTTACAAGATCTATCTTTAGATAGATCTTTTCTGATCTCTTCTTCTTTAGATAGATATCTTTAGATTATCTATGTTACAAGATCTAGCTAGGAGCTCAGAACTTCAATCACTTTATTTATGTAAAATTACATTTAGTACTTATTTAAGAAATATGTTTTACATACATTTTTGTTAAATAAACTTTATTATTATTATTATCTTTATAGCTTAGGGATGAGTAGAAAGAGATAAGCCTGTGCCTTGTACCATGTACTATTGTACGGTGCAAACACCCCGGTAGATTGTGTTTAAATAGGTATAATATTCAGGGTCAAACAAAAATGTACAATTCCAATGAGCAGAAACATAAAAGATTATGAAAGCTAATGTTACTGTAAATTTACACGGTACTTACGAATGTGTAGCATTATTCAATGAAGACACTGAAAACTTTCTACACAGATGCACTGAAAATACGGATACACCTCTTGAAGTATTCATAGTTACACAGAACACTTATCTGAAATGCCCAGCTTACTGTAACCGCAAGATGTACCCTCCACGGAGGTTAGGTAACAACTGCGAACGAACTGTGACCGGCGGTCTCTGCTCGTCAGGCTCAACCACTTAATATTTCTTGATAAACACAATTTTGATCATGTGACCATGCATACGAAATACGACACCAATCACAAATTTACACACAAATTTTGTGATTTACACATCATTTTAGCAACATGTTTTTGCGTTGTTTTCGTAGTAATAGGCCTAATGCACATTTAGGTTTAGGCAAATATTAGAGGCCCCGATAATGACTCCATGATAATTTTACAGTTTGTATAACTTTTATAGTTAATGGTTCACAAAGTTCTGTAGGAAAAATATAAATATGAAATTATTAATGATATTTTAGTGAGATTGAAATATTTTTTTGTTTATTTTTCAAATTTGACGAGATGACACTGCAGACAGTTATGCTGTCTGACAGTCTGACTTTGATTGATTGATGTCCAACATGGCTGACATTGACATTTCTAATGCCACAAAATGGACTTTTTTTTTTGCTGATGACCTAACTCAATTAGCCGGAAGGGCCTCTATTGGTTCACCGGACTTTTTCGGTGAGCCGCCCGAGGATGGTCGAACCGATAAATTTATGGACCGGACGCAGTGACCTTTTATCTAAGACCGGACCGGAGAACGATACCATCATTACCATCTAATAAGTCTGTGGTTACCTTATAATAATATGTTAAATTAAATCCGTGTGTGCACGCTCAGATTTAATGGCTGGACTGATTTCACTAATTCCTTGAAGTAAGAGGATGGTCCTTAAGCAAGGAAAATTATAAACCAATCGCCAATCTCCTCCAAAACGGCTTGACCGATTATTTTCGGTCGTACGTATCGCACCAACTCTTTTTTCGGAACGGGTAGGTGGGACTGCTTTACCGGGCAGGACAAGTCGTCGGGGTCAGCTACGTTATAAATTGTAGGTACGTATATTATATTATAACAACAATTGTTCTTAAATATCTTTTATTGATGAAATAATCTTTATTCTGTAGGTGCATAAAACAATGAGAGCCGGGGCTCCAATGGCGGTGAACCCCACACCGCGAAATGATAACACTTGTTGAGAAACTTAGAATGTAATTATTACCACGCAATAACACTTGTACATGCTACACAAGTTACACGAAACATGTTTACTAGGTAATTATAATTAGGGTGTAGGTACGAGAGATAATTACACCATTTTCTTCTGTCCGAAAGCCCCTAGCGGCAGAACGAAGAAACCGGGAATGTCATAGACAATCCGGTTTGTTCATAAACTCGAACCATAGTGGCAACGTTCCATTCGCCAGTCTTTAGGTAGATACATATACATATAACATACGGAATATTTTATATATGACTAGCTGCCCCAGCGAACTTCGTACCGCGCAAAATTGTGAATCTAAATCATTCCCAGATCCCCTTGAACACACACAAAAAATTTCATCAAAATCGGTCCAGTCGTTTGAGAGAAGTTCAGTAACATACACACTCACAGAAGAATTATATATATAATTATATATAATAATATAAAGATACTCGAAATCGCTAGTATTTTGTCAAAAATTGTTCAGGTAACTGTTTTACTTCGTCCCTAGTTTAGTTTCTCATTGCTGGGCAAAGGTCTTCTTTCAGCTATCTTAAGAATTGAGAGTTCAGGTTTTATCCCAATCCACACACGGTGGCAAAGTGCAGGTTAATGATGGATGTCCCATGTCCTCGAATGATTAGTTCCCAGACACTCCAATTTCTTTTCTATGTTTTCCTTCACCTACATTCAGCAACGACGAAACAGCTCACAAAGATGTGTGGGCATGACCCAGGGATCGAACCCGCGACCTTATATTTCATAGGCGAGACTGATACAGCTGCGCTATGTATGTTATATCGTAGATAGCGGTGCTGGTTGCGTTATTACATTGTTTTTATAGAATAACTCGCTTTCGCCCGCGACTTCGCCCGCGTGGTGTTAAAAATTGAAAACATATTCTAATTATCTAAATTTAACCAAATAAATTGAAGTCAAGATACTCCACATTTTGGCAAATTTGGTCATCATTTGTTTGAGGTGACATTGATGATGTCTCTGCAACCTCTTTTACATCATCTGACATTGCATCATCATCATCTTCACTGCTGCTATCTGTATCTACTTGATTTACTAAGCTGTCTATATCATCATATAAAGTTCTTCCACGCTCATAATAATCTCTCTCAATTTTTTTAACATGGTCACAACTGGTTTTCCAGTCCTGGACTGTTATGGAATTAAATGCATCTAAGGTCAGCTCTTTTATGTCTTTTGCATCAATATTTTGTGAAACAATTTGTTTTGCTTTTGCCCATATTAATTCAGTGGGATTTAAATCATAATGGTAAGGTGGAATCCTCAATACTGTGTGACCAAATTCCCCAAGAATCTCATCAATTTCATAAATTGGCTCTGGTTTATGTTTCTTGACTAATGCTAGAAGAGATGGTGCCCTCAAATTCTTGTCAAACTTTATGTTATTTTTTAACAACCACTGCCTTAGCTCTGCGATGTTATTGCTAGATGTAGGAGCTTTATTCTTTATTACAGAATGGTAAGGTGCATTGTCCATCACGATAATAGAGGGTTCCATGATGTTGGGGACAAGATTTTCAGTGACCCACTTAATAAAGTTACTTTGATTCATATCTGAATTTCCATTGAAAACAATTAATGCATTAGGCACAAAACCTTTTTCATTTCCAGCATACGCTAAAATCCACCTTTTCCCGTTTAATTTATCTGTGACTATACCATCAGTTTTGATCGATGACCAGCACTTTTTAAGAATATAGCGGGGATGTATATAACTCTCGTCTAAATATATTATGTCTTTTTGCAGTTCTTCTGGTAAATTCCGATTATTCATAATTTCATGTAAATAACATTCTCTTTTGTGTGCTATGAGAGGCTTTTCTACTAAAGCTTGTCTGTTTATGTGACATTTTTTAAAACTGAATCCAATCTTTTTTAAAAGATTGCGCAAATGCTCTCTACTTCCGTCATAGTTAATATCTTTTTTTAATTGAAGTAACAATTTTCTGATAGTTGGCACTTCTTTTTTAATAGAGTAGAAAAATTGAATCTTATGACGAATGGCACACATATTAAGGCTATTGATTTCCTTAGAAGGACGACCTGTTCTAGTGTTAGATGGAGATGAACATCTTTTACCATCTTTGGGCTTCTCTGACGCTATTCTCCGCACCGTGCTATGAGAGACACCTGAAAACAAGAAGATTGGAAAGAGTAAAAAAGTCATTATGATATTTTTACTAATTAAAACATAAAAACAACTGTGCTATTAGAATCAAGACATTGTTTATTAACTATATAAACATTAAATAAATTGAACATGATAAAATTACAGCTTTCTTGGAATTTAGATATATCAGATCTTTACGTTATAACATTGTCCAAAACTTTCAAGTATTTCTTACCAGTAAATTTTGCTGTACGGTTGTATACATCTTCTAAGTTATCTAAAGGTTTTCCAGCTTGCGATTCCGCCAAGCAGCGAATAAATACCTTATAAATAATGTTACGAGAGGCGCCACAGATTACCTTGTTCTTTGCCTTGCTCATAATGACCACAATAACACTTTTAAATAACAAAACAAAAGTTATGAATGTTAGAATACAAACAAATATTATTCAACTTCAACTTCAACTTTGATGGTTATGGCTCCATCGTGACAACGATGATTCTGCCAATGTCAGGGTTAGAAAACACAGTATGTCATGACAAGAAGGAAAGTGCGGAAAATAGTAGAGCAGTAAGAATACAAGTGATTTTAATGAAAAAGGGTAAAAAAAAAAAAAATACGACAAAAAAAACGATAAATGAGCGACATACACATGCAACATAAAAGGGAAGTAGGAAATGTAAGTAACATTTACAGGCGGATATTGTTAGATGTTAAAAATTTGACAAGGGCTTTATAATATGAGGGATAGGCAAGAGAAAGGAGAGCATTAACGTTCACAGGGCGAGGAGCATCATTAGGAAGGCAGTCATATAGGGGGACATTGATTTTTGAACAATGAAAGAAGATATGGTTCACAGTTCCGTCCTCAAGGCCGCACTCGCAAACAGAGCTGTCTCTAATCCTTAATTTGGCAAGGAAGACGGGAGAGCAAACATGACCCAATCTTAGACGAATTATGCATGAAGTTATGCTTTTAGGAGCATCGCGGAATTTATAAAACCATGGTTTAGGCGGGATCGTAGGTTGTAGGTTTCCTTAATGATTTCCCTTCATTAATCTAGTAGTTTGCCATAACTCATTCCAGGATTTCATCATTGCGGATCGAGCTGTGGATTTGAGGTCGTGAGAGAAACACTTGTCGAATTTGACAATGCCCAAGTTGGTGGCTTCTTTAGCATGCGTGTCAGCGGATTCGTTTCCAGCAATGCCACAGTGCCCGGGAATCCAGGCCAACACTATGTCAATCCCGGATTGGAAGCATTTTAATAATAGGGATCTGATTTTAAAAGACAAGTATGAGCGATTCCTTGATCGAAAGGGGGGTTTCATAAGGTCCTGAACTAAACTCAGAGAATCTGTGAATATTATAGTTTTATCTAGTTTATGGGAAAGAGCGTATTCTACAGCTTCTAGGACAGCAATAGCTTCACCCGTGAAAACCGAAGAATGCTCGTGGCATTTATAACTTAGAATAATTTTATATCTTGGAATACAAACGGCAGCTCCTACAGGGCTGTTCTCACATAACTTTGACGCATCAGTAAAAACAGTAAGCCAGCCAGACCAATCTTTGCCAACTTTGTTCAGGAATTTTTGGTTAGCGTTAGGATCCCCTTTGCTGATTCCGAAGTCTAGAATAATTCGGGGCCTATGGATAAGTGATTCATACTCAAATAAAAATAAAGGGTCTTTAACTACGTGAAATACTGACGAATTTTCAACAAATTTATTATAACTTAATGTGAGAGGCGGAGAAGATTTATTAGTCCAGTATCTGGATTGAGAGGTCAGACGAGAAAGTGAGTTCAATTTGCCATAAAGGATGTGGGTAGGATTTTGGGCAACATTGGATAAGAACCGATCACATAAGTATTGACGGCGAAGAAACAGAGGAGGGTCCAGACATTCTACCTGTAGGGCATTAATTGGGGATGATCTCATAGCTCCGGATATGATACGAAGTGCTTTTGATTGAATTTTATCCAACTTGGATAGAGCTAACTTATTGCAGGGCTCCAGAACGAACGAGGCATAGTCAAAATGACTGCGAATAATGGCATTATAGAGGATTTTTTGTGAAAGTGGGTGAGAGCCCCAACGGACTCCAGATAGAGCTCGAAGTATATTGAGGCCATTTTCACATTTGCCTAGAACAGTATTAAGGTGGTGCACGCCTGATAATTTTGAGTCAAGGGTAATGCCTAGGAATTTAACTTTTTCTTGAATAGGGATATCCTCTTCATCGACTGAAATTGTAAAATCGGGTGTGAGTCTCTTACGAGTGAACGCCACAGCACTACACTTTGGGACAGACAAGGTTAGACCATGGTTGTCTAGCCAATCTTTGAGGTAGCATAAAGCAGCGTTGAGACGGTTAGATGCACTTGAAAAGGACTTAGAGGCGGCATACAAGGCAATGTCGTCGGCATATTGCAGGACACTGCAGAAGCTGTTAACACTTTGATCTAGGTCTGCAGTATATAAGTTGTATAATAATGGGCTTAAAACAGAACCCTGGGGAAGACCTTGCCAGACGAGTCTGGGAGAGGAAATATTACCATTAATTCTCACCGAGATAGACCGATTAGACAATAGGTTACAAATGGCAGCGGTTAACTTCGGAGGAATACTCAGCTGATGCAGCTTTTGCCTGAGTAAGGGAAGTTGCACGTTGTCATAAGCCGATGAGATATCAAGGAATACTCCTACAAGGTTCTCATCTTTAGAGAATGCCCGTCTAATATCTGTAGTGAGGACACTCAAACTGTCAACTGTGCCCATACCTCTACGGAAGCCGAACTGGGATGAGGGGAGCAGGTTTTGGTTTTCTACAAACCATTCAAGCCTGTTTTTAATTAAATTCTCGAAAATTTTAGTAAGAACAGAAGATAGAGCTATAGGACGATACGATGAGGGGTCATTAGGGTCTTTTCCTGGTTTAAGGATAGGTATAATAATTTGAGTTTTCCAGGTCTCCGGGAATGAGGAAGAGAGGAATATTTGATTTAAAATGTCTAGTAAAAATGATTTTGAGTTAAAAGAAGATTTGGAAATAAAAGAATACGGAATGCCATCAATTCCAGGAGCCGAATCTCGCAGGCCGTCAAGGACACAGACGAGTTCTGCCATAGAAAATCGGTCATTCATAGCATCTGAAGGTTTAGGAAAGGAGGTATTTGAGGGAAAATGATCCAGGTTGGGGACAAATGGAGGAGCTAATTTGTTGGTGAACTCTGAGAGCCATGAGGAACAATCGTTGGACTCTAATGAGTGGGGGGATTGAGACATTCGAAAAGCTTTAATTTTTTGCCAAATTTTGGTGGGTGGGCATCGGGGCGAAAGCGATTCGCAGAAATTACGCCAACCGAGAAGCTTCTTTTTGGCTAGGAACCTTTTTGTTTTGGCTGTTGTCTTGCGGAATAGGATGAAGTTTTCCATACTTAGATCGCTAGCGTATGTTTGTTCAGCATTGTCTCGATCATTTACGTGAGCAGTGCATTCAGAGTCCCACCAAGGAGGAGAAGATAGTTTACGTTTAAAGGAGTTTTTAAGGGGTATAGCAGAATCGGCGGCGACTATGATCGCGTTTATATAGTTTGAATATGAAGTTAGAAAGTTATTTGATGTAACAGGGCAGAAAGAAGAAATTTTGGAGTCAAGAATAGAGGAGAATTTGTCCCAATCGGCTTTGGCTAATCTGTATTTAAGTAAGGGAGAAGGGTCCGGGATAGGTGAGAATGAGTGGCACCATTTGACAAAGATTGGGAAATGGTCACTCCCCAACGAAAGTGGGAGAACGGACCAAGATATGGAAGGGGTAAGGGATGGGGAAGCAAGTGAGAGGTCGATGACGCTAGCATTTTGCAGGGGCGACACACGTCTAGTGGGGGAACCATCATTAAGAACGCACACATTTAAATCATCAAAGAGGTCAATTAAAAAACCAGACACAGAGTCACAGTAATGGGAGCCCCAAAGATAATTATGGGAGTTAAAGTCTCCCAAGATTATGTATGGGCCGGGTATGTGTGAGAACAACTGGCGGAGTTCAGTGATTAGACTCAGGTTAGGGTGTGGGATGTAAATAGAAACTAAGGTGATACCAAGCACCTTAGCAGCAGCCACGTGAAGGCCTGGGTCGTGAGAAGGTAATGGAATCCTGGAAAAGGATAGGGAATTGCTAATGAGAAGGGCACATCCAGCGTAACCGTCGTCTCTGTCATCACGGAGACATGAGAAGCCGGACACCCTGAAAGCGAAACCAGGCTTAAGCCAGGTCTCGGAAATGGCTAGAACAGAGAAATGATGGAGATTAATTAGGTTTATGAGTTCAAATTTTTTATTTTTGATATTTCTACAATTCCATTGTAGGAAATTTAGAGCCATTTGATGCGAAGTGGGTTAAGAGGTCCTTTAGCAAATATAAGACGTTATGGGGAATGGCATCAGAAAATTTCTCAATGATGTTAACAATCACTGACAACAAGAGTTCGATTAAATTGTCATTAGGACTCGGAGATTTCGGAGGGCAGGCAGGGCGATTGATCCCGGAGCAGGAAGGGGATTCATACCTTGGAGGAGTAGAAGGATAGGCGCATCCATTTGGTTGTGATGATTTGGGACCTTGTGAGAGCTTGTAGTGTTCCACAGTGTCATACCCTGGTTCAAGGATAGGGCGTGGGCGACGTTCAATAAAGACGGTTTTTCTGTAAGATTTGGACAAAGGTTGGGCTTGAGGTGACGAGAAAATATCAGGAGATTGAGAGGGAAGGGGTTGCGATTGAGAGTAAGGGGGTGAGGATCTGACTTTGTCAGCAAAGCTTGTTCTCACAGGGCGGAACCTTTGTGAAGCTTCCGAGAAAGAGAGATTCTCTTCCGTCATCACCGCTCTTATGTTTTTTTGTCGGATGTGTTCAGGGCATTGAGGGAAAGTGGCCACGTGATGGCCTGAGCAGAATAAGCAAGTGGCCTGGTCTTCTGTTACGTTGCAAGTATTACCACGGTGAGGCTGACAACATTTGTAGCACCGAGGTTGTGATCGGCACTGGGATGACACATGACCAAATCTACAACAGACACGACATTGAATGGTTGGCAGCTGGTAGACATCGACTGGCATTGAAGTATTAAAACAAAATATTCGTTCTGGGAGTGATCTGCCGAGGAAGGTTAGGACAACTGATGTACTAGGGTCCTATTCTGTTTTGCCGTCTTTGATAACTTTTTTGTTAAGTCTGCGAGCCTTGATCACTTTCCCGCAGGAGCCATGGTAAGAAAGACCCTGAATAACCTCTTCTAGCGACCAGTCATTAGGAACATTCCTAATAACGCCGCTTCGTGTAACATGAAACCTAGGGATTGAGGCAGTAAGATTGTGAGACTCTAAGGAATTATTGTTGACAAAGTTGTTGGCGTTGTCAGCATTGTCAAATTCAACTACTATTTTATTGCGACCTAAATGCTTAATACCACCTTTTGAAATACCCGGAATGTTAAGCTTATGGAGAGTTTGGGCAAGTTTGAGAGTCTGGATAAAAGAAGTTGACGTTGAAGCTACATGGACCAAAAATGGGCCCACGTCTGATGAACCATATCTTAATTCCTCGTCATATTCAGGGCAACAATAATCATTTTGAACCGACACAGCTGGTGATTTATTTTTCTTAGCGGAACTTTCTAGTTTTTCTGCCGGTCGTTTTAAGCTCGGTTTATTAGGCGTCTCCCTGTCGGGAGGGTCATTATCGGTTAACATTACGGCGGTTAGTTAGTAGAGTGAATCACTTACAGCACAACACAGTACAAGTATAACAAACACGAAAAAGACAGAGGAAAACGGGAACTAATGCTCAGATATGGTCTTATTACACTGAATATTTACAATAACAACGCGAACACGTGTGTAAGCTAACCAATCCAAAAAAGCAGTCCAAACAAATATTATTGTTCATGCATGTACTTACTTTTGACGACATTGACGTAAGTATTAGTGTTGCCACCTGTCTGTAATGAAAAATAGTTTCCGATTGATTAATTAGAACGAAGTTCTTATCGCGCGTTGTGAAAGGGGGCTAGACGGAAAAAATTCATACGAAAAGTTGTCACGACACTTTTTGCTATAGTAAGCTATTGTAAGCTGTGCGGCGTGCGTATGTTTCTCTGTCTGTGAAAAATATATATTTTATATTACATTATATTTGTTAATAATAAAAAATATTATTAAACTTAAAAAAGAAATTACAATTATTATTATTATTTTCCTTCCTTTGTTATTTTTTTTTTTTTTTTTTTTTTTTTCTCTTTCTCTATCTATGTGTTTCTTTTTTTTTTTTTTTATTTAATTTTGTGTGTCCTGTCGTTGTCAAATAAATGTTTTTCTTTCTTTCTTTCTTTCTTTAATTAATTGAAAGGAACTTCGTTCCATCCAGGTGTCCCTTGACACCTCTCAAGTTTTCTTTTCTATTATCTTTTAAAACAGTCACATCCTACCGCAATGATCGCTACTGTGTGCTCTAGGCTTTAATTGTGAAAGACGGAGACACTGAACAACAGTAAAAAAAAGTAAACAGAAAAAATGGCGGATGACGACGAAATTGATATTCTTGGGGATTTTTCATTTAATTCTTGTTTTGCTCAAAACAATCAAGGAATGTACGTAGCCATTATTCTATCTAATTTATTGCAATTATATATGTTGAATATTTTTACTCAATAAAACATTCAATTCCTTCAATGTTTTGTTGACATGTCTTTGTCTGTTCAAAACAAACGCTATTTCATAACCAAGTCCATTAATATGTATAACTTGGTAATAAATGACATTATTTTTGTTTAGATAATAGTTTTAAACCCCAGTAAAAAGGAATAAGCGTGACATGATTGTTAAATTATTATCTGTTTGTTGCCTATTGACACCTAAAAGAATATACTGTTTTTGATGAGTTTTTGACTCGTACGCTGGAGCGGTCGAGCTATAGGTCATTAAATTTGCCAAATATCTATGCTTTACATTTGTGTCTATAAACTATATTTGTTTTCAGACCTTCATGCTCTAATCGAGAAGACACAGTTCATCCCCAATGGCTTCTAGACTCTACTGCCACTAATTGGTACGACAAGCAAAGCAACAAGTAAGATCTATGTACAATTTCTCATACTTACCATCACTTAAAGTTATTAGCCTCTAGCAGCTCTCTTCAGTGCTATGTTTAGAGTCCCACTGCTGTGCACGGGTGTCTTTCAACTATCTTACGAGTTGAGAGAAGTTAGGCCTTAATACACTCACGCTGGCCAAGTGGGGGTTGGTGGAAATAACATGCCCACGAATGATTAGATCTTAAACATGCCAGTTTCCTCACTATGTCTTACTTCACCTGTGATCTAACAATTCTCACAAATGTGTGGGCATGACTGGAAATCGAACCTGCGACTTATATTTGTAAGGTAAGGCCCGTACCACTACTCTCAGTGCACTGCTGCGCCACCACTGCTCTACGAAGGTCACTCACTCAGATATAATGAAACCTTGAAAACTACTGAAGATAAAATTTTCAGCTAGTAGCTGCATATGTATGTGTGCGTAAACACAAATGCACTCTCCATTCCCTTCAATGTGATAGTCTGGTAGGACAGATTGACTGACATGCCCGTCTGAAGTGTGGGTGAAGGACCAATTGTTTTATGTGTTCTCTGAAGCTCTGGGGGTTCACACCACCAACTTTCCCTCTCCAAACTAGTGTTGAGAAAAAAGACCCAGTCCAGAATAGTATTTGAAACTGCGACACCATAGGCTGCTGGGGGTAGTACTTGCCATACAATTTACTACTAAACTTCCAATTAGATTTAGTCAAAACCTTTTTTTATTGTAAATTCAACTTTCAGGTTTAAAGAAGGATCTCCAAAAAAGCTGTATGGGAACAGTTCTTTAGACAAACACTCCAGGGATTTTCACTCTGCTTGGAGTCCTGCTGAGCGACAGATTCTGGTTGAAGAAATGGTAAGATGGGGAGACATTATAAACATTTCAATGTAAATTGTTACGCTACAATTAGCCCGTCTGCTGTATTAAATGGGCAAACGAAGCGGCTGCACTTTTCTTGCATGTCAAGTGCAGACATGTGGAGATCCGTGTTATGCTCTGTCAGGACAAATTGTCTATCATGGACACCCGCGAATGACTTTCGCCTCTGGCATGCGGCAATATAATTTAATAATAGCTCCACTCCGTTGCGCGAATACAGATGCAATAATACGGCTTAAATATATGTTGGTTGGAATTGAATATAATGAATACAACATATTTTTTATTTAATATATAAAATTCTCGTATCACAGTGTTAGTTACCATACTCCTCAGAAACAACTTGACCAATTTTTATGAAATCTTATATGCATATATAGTAGGTCTGAGAATCGGCTACTATTTATTTTTCAAACCTCTAAGTAATAAGGGGTGTTTACCCCCCCCCTGGTTTTGACGTGACAACGTCTTAAATTAGGTTGCGGCTGGGAGGCACTTATGAAAAAGTGTAACGCTCGGTAACGTTACGATGAGTCACCGAACGAGAGAGAGGCCCGCCGAATGCCTTGCGTCTCTCTCCCACTCAACTATGTTTCATCCTTCTTCCTACTATACGAATGAATATTCACATTAAAATTATTTTACCACTCAAAGTCGTTGTCACGTAAAACTTTCGCCCGTATACCGAATTTACAGGCAACCAATTTTTTTTTTTAATAATTTTTTTTCTTATCATGTGGCATCAAAAAATACATATAACCCCTATAAGGTGAGAAATACGCGGCACGAAGTTCGCTGGGGCAGCTAGTATAATATAAATGATTTTACTGGATGTATATTAATTTATCTATCTTCCAAATGACTGTACCAAACTGTCAAAATCATTCTTTTTTGTTTTGATAATTATTGTATAGTATTGTGTTAGATTTATTTTAATATCATACATTGAAATAAAACTACTTTTTAACGGATTTTATTTATGTTTGGAGGTAGTCAGTAATAATTGTGATTGGACGTCAAATACCTCAGTCCACCCGTGAACATGAAGTCTGAAAAGACTGAAACGTCGGGATCTAAAATCTAAAATAAAACGCGATAAAATCCGTTAAAAAGTAGTTATATTTCAATTATTGTATAGTAAAATACAAATAAAAAATAATTGGGCAACAACCCCACTGCAAAGCTGTGACATGCAGCTATAAATTTGTTTTATCTTTGATGTATATTGGTTTAATACTTTTAAAGTTACAGTATTCTTAACAAAATTGTGTAATAACTATTAATTACAGGCAAAATATGGAAGAAATGTACGAAAAATATCACAAACTTTAAAAACAAAGACTGAGGCAGAAATACAAGCTTTAATTGAGGCTGAGTTTGGGGTTCATCTGGAAGTCCCGACATTCGGCCTGGATAAGTCTGAAGACATCAAAGATGTGCCTGCTGTAGCCCAGGAAGAAATAGTAGCTGACATTACTGATATTCAAAATGTCCTTAATCTAGTTCGCACAGGGGCACCTACAATCACTGTTCAAAAAAAACCGTTTCGCAAAAAACCCACAAATACTAAAAGTTCTAAATCTCGCATTTTGTCTTACAATAAGACTGGAATGATAGCAATTAATCCAGCTGAAGTGTTATACGAAGACGATTTAATATTAGGTTCTACAGAATCTATAGGATCTGATCAAGATTTAAGTGATATAGTTTCTAAAAATATACTTAAACAGGCCAGAGTTAAGGCTGTTAAGAAAATTGGTAATCATAGAAGAAAAGTGTCTAGAAACTATGATAAGGGAAAAAGAAATAAAAGTAAGGAGTTGGTTAAATCGCCTGTTGGTAGACAGAGAAAAGACTCAAGTTTGTCAGAAGAATGTTTAAAAAGTCCTAAGATGCAGATAGTGTTAGGTTCTGGACAAGCTTTGCCGGTGTCTGAGGGTGAGCAAGTGGTAAGATTTGTACAATGATTCAACCCTTATTAGTGTCCCACTGCTGGCCACTGGTCTTCTTCAGTCAACTATCTTAGGAGTTGAGAGAGCTTAGACCTTAAACACACGCTGGCCAAGTGCAGGTTGATAGATGTCACATGTCCTCGAATGATTATTTCTTGCCAGTTTCTTCACGATGTTTTCCTTTACTGATATTGTGCGTATGTGTTATGACAGTATAAAGTATAAAGTATAAAAGTATAAAAATCTTTATTTCTTAAAATTTTACATTTCCTTAACATGATCACTAGCCTCCACACTAGGATCCCCTGTGTCGTGGAGGCTAGTCTCTTTCGTCATGGTGGGTCTTGTAACTAACTACATTAATAATAATAACAAAAATATATATAGATTATGTTACAGTGGAGATGTAATAATTCCCATAAAAATGTGTGTCCGGGGATCAAACCCATTGCTTTATATTTCAAAGACAAAGTCGATACCGCTGTGCAAACCAGCTCGATTTTTATGAATAAGACTAACATTTTTAAAACTGGCGTTGCATTATTAATATTTATCTAAACAGTAAATTAACGCGATAAATAAATAAATAATAAAACCAAATCAAAGGTGATTTGATTTGGTTTAATTATTTATTGGGACATTAAAGAGTTATATGGTAAGGTAAGATACAGAAGCATATATTATCTGCCCGTTATGATAAATATTACTAAAACTTATCTAATAAAAAAGCATAGATTTAGTAAATGACATTTTAATTATACAGTTAAATTAGCAGACTTGTAATTAGCATTATTCTGTTACAGATAAAAATAGAAAAGAAAAAGGACACAGACCCCGAAAGTGATATAGATGTAGATGTGGACAGTGATGATGACAATAAAATCAATACTCCCAAGAAGGTACCACCCACAGATACCGAAGAGGCCCCCATAGCAGTGCCTTTGAATAAGTTTGAGCCTATGCCACGGCGGTATAAGAAACTAAACCTTGTAAGATATTTATCTGTGCTTTTTATATAATCACCAATCAAAAACCTATAGACACTGCATAGCTGGGATCGCCTAAATTATTCAATTTAATTTTTTATTTTTGGCCTGTTGTGGAAGGCTAGCACAATTTTGCCAGTGTCAAGTTTGGAGTTGTCAGTTAGTTGTCAGATAGGGGGTAGAAAGTAGAAATAGAAAAAAGCGGATATAGACTAAATGTGGGCAGCGTATGCGGTGCTGATAAGTGAGCCGCACACTTCTTTGTAGTTGAAATGATAAGTCACTGATAGCCAAAATGATGCGATTTATTGAATATTTCACTATCACGTAACTAATGCTAATTAATGAATGAATGAGTACTGCTGAGTGTGACTGTTGATTGTGTACTGTCGGGTAATGATAATTTACAATGTGAGGGAAAAGTGTTTACGTGTGTGTATGTGACGTGTGTGCCATGAACGATGCTTAGCTCGTACAGCTAGTTATAGTTTAATTTTGTTTACTCTAATAAAGGAGAGGTCAAAAGTGGGCTAGAATTTTGAACACCAATGTGATATACCTCATTGAAAAGCTTATTTAATAAGCTGTTAGAATTTAACTAAACACGAATTTTAGGAGCAACCATTTTTGTAAAAATCAAAAAAATGTAATAGAAAAACAAAACGCACATTACCTTTAATTATCCGTTTCCTAAGCAGTATAAATATTGTAATCACGTCAACAATTGCATTCTGTTACAGTACTTTTCTCTTGTAATATTATTCTAGCTGCAGCTTAATGTAATTATGACGAAAAATATTTGTTATCTTATTAGTGTAATAATAAAACGCGTGGAAAAAAATATAATTACGGGAAACGTCATGATGTCATTGTCATTGATCAGTTTGATTGACAGCGTCGAAATAATTTTGATTTTTTTGGTTGCTCAATTGACATTTGACCATGGGGTTGCCAATTGCAATAATCATAATATTGCATTAAGGATTCTTATTTTCAATTTCAATTTTTAAAAAAACGGGGGGGTGTAAAATTATTTTAAATACACCAAAAAATTTAATTAATTATGCTCTATTAACCTATGTAACTCAGATTGCTGTTCAAAGGAGACGTTCAAAAAATGTATAGAGCCTGGGATTAAAATAATTGTAAATTTGAACAGCAATCTGAGTTACATAGGTTATTAGAGCATAATTAATTAAATTTTTTGGTGTATTTAAAATAATTTTACACCCCCCCGTTTTTTTAAAAATTGAAATTGAAAATAAGAATCCTTAATGCAATATTATGATTATTGCAATTGGCAACCCCATGGTCAAATGTCAATTGAGCAACCAAAAAAATCAAAATTATTTCGACGCTGTCAATCAAACTGATCAATGACAATGACATCATGACGTTTCCCGTAATTATATTTTTTTCCACGCGTTTTGTTATTACACTAATAAGATAACAAATATTTTTCGTCATAATTACATTAAGCTGCAGCTAGAATAATATTACAAGAGAAAAGTACTGTAACAGAATGCAATTGTTGACGTGACTGCAATAGTTATACTGCTTAGGAAACGGATAATTAAAGGTAATGTGCGTTTTGTTTTTCTATTACATTTTTTTGATTTTTACAAAAATGGTTGCTCCTAAAATTCGTGTTTAGTTAAATTCTAACAGCTTATTAAATAAGCTTTCCAATGAGGTATCTCACATTGGTGTTCATAATTCTAGCCCACTTTTGACCTCTCCTTTACAATTATTTTAATCCCAGGCTCTATATATTTTTTGAACGTCTCCTTTACACAATATATTTACAAAAGGAGAAAAGACAAGTGAAAGAAGAAGTTTGAAAGAGGTAGGGCGGGGGATATGAGATGGGATGATATCATAGAGCGAAAATTGCAAATTTTTACAGTT
Organism: Meganola albula; assembly: GCA_936450015.1. Classification (NCBI taxonomy): domain Eukaryota; kingdom Metazoa; phylum Arthropoda; class Insecta; order Lepidoptera; family Nolidae; genus Meganola; species Meganola albula. The sequence continues at coordinate 2,614,200 of OW388153.1, forward strand.
GAGGAATAAATGGTCCACGTGCCCCTCTTCTAACGCCTAAATTATGTCGTACCATATATCACATGACTACAAGCAAATTTTGATTGGTGTCAAGAACTTGAACTAACCAATCAAAATTAGTTATCTTCCCTGATACTTCCCAAATTTTGAGGATTAGAATTTTATATAGCATTTGCATAGACATGTCCAACAGTTATCTAGTTGGTGTTTACCGCCCACGCGTATGTGTTATCGCTCTAACTAAACCATTAGCCTATTGTGCATTCGGATAAAAACTATCCTATGTCCTTCCTCGAGTCTCAAAGTAACTCCTTACCAAATTTCATCCATATCGGTCAGACAGAGTTAAGAGTAAGCGCGACAGACAGAGATACTTCCGCATTTATAATATTGGTAAGGATTAATAGTAATTGTTGTTCTCAGGACGGTGAGGGTGGGTACACGATAATGCACACAGACTCCGGGGATCTGTTCGCTGTGGGCGCTGAGCCACGTCGGGAGAGAGCGCCGCGGAAACAACCCATACATCTGTTGCAGTGTCGCCGGTACAACTCTGAGAAACCTGTCAGTATTAGGCCGTATACAGGAACACAGTAGGCAGCCTACTCCAACTACCAGCGCTGATATAAACTAGTAATCATTTTGTAGGAGTATACCTACCGATAGGAATGAAACAATCAGCGCTGGCAGTCGGCGCAGGCTATTTGCTATGTTTCTGTATATGCCCTACCTGTCAGCATTGCCTTTATTAATAGTAAAAAAAAAACATCTTATTAAAATAGTAGGTGTATAATTAGCGACCAAATTCGCCTTTATCTCGTCCATTCGTCCATTGGTAAAAATTGCTTGAAAATCCGTTCATTGCAAACATTCATGCAGTCAGTTTTGCTGGGTAACTTTTTTGTATTAATATTTAGTAATTTTTATACTAGTATCTTGCAACAAATTGAATGTTATCGTGGTTTACAGGCCCCGTTCGAAGTGTACTTGCACGTGTCTGCGCTGCTGTTGATGGATGCGCACGCGCACACGTCGCGCGCAGAAGTTATGGGTCTGTTAGGTGGTCACACCACATCAGAGGAACATATAGTGTCGGACGTACACAACGCACCGATGCGAGTGACAGTGACTGCTTATCGTGCTGCCGCCGCCGCTGCCGGAACCACACATTGTGATATGGAGCCTGGTATGATTTGATCGATAAGCCTAAAAACCAATAATAATTTGTTTTTACACATCATCACGTGTGTAAATAACGGTTTAAACTCTCAAGTTAACTACATACTATTGTATGGCTTCGGAAGTCAAAGTTGGATGTTTTAACTAACAATATGGCTGTTCATTATGGGCTTGTATTAGAAGTCTATGCACACAATTTAACTATACACGTTTAGCTCCCAATGTACTAAAAATGTGCACAAACCATTGAGCTATTCAATACCCTATCAGTTTTGTTTACATTGCACGCGTTCGTGTTCATTTGTATAACCTTACACCACAATAATAGGCATTTAACGTATCTAGGATAGTGTCAGTTTTCTATAATCTATATGCTTAACGTTACTGAAAAACTCAATTGCATGACGAAAATTGGTTTTCCTTCAGTATTCTACCAGATCGCATTGGCGAATTCCAAAAACATTGCATTCACCTGTTTTTCTAAGTGGAAAACATAAAATAGTCGAAGCTGTATGTGCTGCGAATAGTGGCGGTAGTCCAATCAAACGAAATAGACGCACTTATGAGCCGTCAAGTTACTAGCCCGCTCCTAACTTTAACTACACTAGCCTCCGCCCACGCCTGCGTGGTGCTTATTGATATAAAAAGTAACCTTTGTCATCTAGACAATAATATATCTCTGTGCCAATTTTATTTAATTCTGTCCAGGAGTTTTTGCGTAAAAGAGTAACAAACATACATTCATATATGCATACAATCTTACAAAGGAGAGGTCAAAAGTGGGCTAGAATTTTGAACACCAATGTGATATACCTCATTGGAAAGCTTATTTAATAAGCTGTTAGAATTTAACTAAACACGAATTTTAGGAGCAACCATTTTTGTAAAAATCAAAAAAATGTAATAGAAAAACAAAACGCACATTACCTTTAATTATCCGTTTCCTAAGCAGTATAAATATTGCAATCACGTCAATAATTGCATTCTGTTACAGTACTTTTCTCTTGTAATATTATTCTAGCTGCAGCTTAATGTAATTATGACGAAAAATATTTGTTATCTTATTAGTGTAATAACAAAACGCGTGGAAAAAAATATAATTACGGGAAACGTCATGATGTCATTGTCATTGATCAGTTTGATTGACAGCGTCGAAATAATTTTGATTTTTTTGGTTGCTCAATTGTCATTTGACCATGGGGTTGCCAATTGCAATAATCATAATATTGCATTAAGGATTTTTATTTTTAATTTCAATTTAAAAAAAAAACGGGGAGGTGTAAAATTATTTTAAATACACTAAAAAATTTATTTAATTATGCTCTATTAACCTATGTAACTCAGATTGCTGTTCAAATTTACAATTATTTTAATCCCAGGCTCTATAAATTTTTTGAATGTCTCCTTTTCACGTTTATAATATAATATCAGTAAGAAGTAGGACTATCAATACGGCTGGTAAACCCAGAGCATTTCGATCCGGTGGGATCTTTTGTGCTTCCCCTCGACCCTACGAAGGCCGCTGCTACTTGTCAGGCACAACGACAGTGATGTGTGTACCCGCAGTGTCCCAAGCCCTGGCGGCAAGCCGGCTGGCGGCGGCAGGCGCGAGCGCGTGCGGCTGGCACCACTCGCACCCCACGTTCAGCGCGGCGCCGTCTGCGCAGGACGTGCGGCAGCAGGTGTCGCTGCAGGAGGCGCTGGAGCGGGGCCGAGCGCCCTTCCTCGGGTTCATCACCTCGCAGCACTGGCACACCGGCAGGAGAGCCTCGCACTACCGGTCACTACTCACATCTAACCTACATGACTAACTCTCTTACAATTATAGGCCGACCGTTTACCTCCCGTATCGCCATCTGAGGTACAAAGTCATTAAAACATTAATTAAATTTCTTAAAGAACTATTTAACCACGGATAAAAGTATAATGTAAGACTATTCGTCACTAATATCCATATCGCTTGAATCATCATCACTGTCTGTGCAGCTTGAGGAGTCAGAATCTTGGCGATAGGCGATACGCGAGTTAAACGGTCGGGAGACAGTTTAGACTGGGCGCCAATATGGCTAGACTATGTATTATTATTATCTATTAACCAATTTAAACAAAAAACATTACACCAGTTAAACGGTCGGCCTATAGACTATCGACGCCTTACAGTTAACACCTTAAGTAAAAGAAGTAACTATTTAGGAGGAAGAAAAAACTGCATCCTGTAAAATTTTGTACAGCGTTCTTTATTATAAAATAACTTAACCCGTTTTTTAGACAGAACTGTTCGATATTTTAAGATTGTCCATTGGTTCTTCCTAGAAACACAATAAAATAAATTTGAGCATAAATGCATTTACGATGTTTTCACTCTAAGGTGCCGTTGTTCTAATTTCTCAGCACTAGTCCAGACGGTCCTGAGTCAGGAAGGGGTATCCCTGTACCTCGGAGAGCACGTCCAGCCATCGGTCCTGCGCTCGATCATATACCGGTGGTGTCGTGTGTGTAATCCGTCCCATTGGACAAAGTGAAGGGATGTGTGAGAACACGATATTATAATATCTCCTACGTATTTGGCTAGTCGGCTTAGACTGACTGCCGCCGTAGCCATAAAAACTGCTAGGATAGACACTATTTCAATAGTAAATGGTCCAAGTCCCTAATTTTATAATTTAGGTTATGTTTTACCCTTTGCTATGGTGATAATATGGAAATATAATTTATGTATGTACATTCCCCAGATGTATTAGAGTGGAGGAAGATGATGTGGAGGAAATACCCATTGGGTACCAGTTAAGTGTGAAGCTGGTACCAGATCTCAAAACTAATACGCTGCCTACATTCTTGGAAGAGTTGCGCGGCGTGATGTCTGACGTTAAGCAGGACGAGTTTAGTGTAGATATTGCGAATGATATCTACCCAGAGGCGGGGATCACATATTTAGCAAAGGTACACAAAGCACTCTTAATTTACGCCTGTAATAACCGGTGTACACAGAGATGAATTTTCTCGATGAATCGAGCCCCTTTATTTAGGCTGTGGCACAAATCGTAATTCCGAACTTTTGCTAAGATTTCTCTAAGTCAATCCTATGTTTTGCCTGGCCAGTAGTATAAAAATTAAAACAAAATTACTAAGATCCCTTCTAAACAGATATAGTAACTTTGTAGAGGAGACGATACATCAACCTTCACCAGTACAAGTGTGACAACAAAGTTAGACGTATTTTTTTTTTATTCCCATAGAATTATAAAGACGAGAGCTTGCCGATTTTAAAATGTTCATGTGTGCTTTTAGACCAACTGTAGAACTGTGTTCTGTTGTGTAAGAATGAATGTTCGTAACTTTAACAATAGTCAATATCACTTTTTGTTCAGATATTAAGACTAATGTTTTTTTGCAGTTTATATCGAGCGCTTCGCATCACCTCCAGTCTGCAGGCTACGAACCTGTTGACCCGCTTGTGGAGCAGCTCATAAAAGGCATCTCAGATGTTTTCAAAAGATGACTAACATTGTGTTAACAGAAGCCTCGAGGATTGTTTCTATTGTTATCTGTTTACATGTAACAATTAACTTCTTAACTCCTAATTGATATTATTTATTAAATTGATTTTCAGTATTGATGTCTTGTTTTTTTCGTTAAGACCTACTATAGTATTATATTATCTGTGGTTAAGACAAACAAAACATCCGAGAAATTGCAGGCCATACCTCTATGGTATTAATCTGTGCCTCCAGCTGAGTTAAGAACCGGGCGAGCATTGTTTGGCCCTTTCCTTCATATTTTTGTACAAGTCTACAGAGATGTGTCACTGACTCTGGCAGAGCCACCATCAGGGATTTTCATTTTGAAAACACAAAAAAATTGTCGCTAATTAGTCGAAATTTGTCGCCAAATATCAGAATTTGTCGGTCACTGGTTCAAAAGATATAAGGGTTTATAGGTGGCCGATCTGGAGAGAGTCTCCCCAGCAGGGCCACATTTATATCTCAAAAACTAGGGCACCTAGCAAATATCTCTTTTCTCCCATAATTTGTCGCCAATTAGTCGGAATCAGTCGCCAAATATCAGAGTTTGTCGGTCACTGGTTCAAAAGATACAAGAGTTTATAGGTGGCCGATCTGGAGAGAGTCTCCCCAGCAGGGCCACATTTATATCTCAAAAACTAGGACACCTAGCGAAGATGTGTTTTCTCCCATATTTTGTCGCCAATTAGTCGGAATTTGTCGCCAAGTCACAGATTTAATCGGATCTTAGTTTAGGAGATATAATGAGTTCAATTAGTAAGGTATAGTCCAAGAGCGAGGTCGAAGAGTTCACGAAAAATACCAAGAAAAAAATATTTCTATTAATATGTGTAATATACTTCTAGTTTTATCGGTCTAAAGTCTTTAGAAATGTCCGAGAGAGATAAATTCTCAATTTAATTCATGTTTTTATGTTTTAAATTACTAGGTTAGAGTGGCTTAAACTTCTTTGAAAACATTAAACCTTGCTCTTGGTCTATTTGGTGAAAGATGTACAGTCGCATGCAACTGTTTTACCACTTTACAATGTTAAGCTCTAATTAACTTTAGAATAATAAATAAATGTCGTACCTTTAGTAAAATGTTTAAAATACTTAAACGTTGAAAAAGTATTGTCAATTGTAATCAAATTTTATTATATAAAAATGAATTTCCATAAAGTTCGTTTGATGTGTGTTGTGTTGGTGTGTATTTTGAGGTGATTGCGAGTGTTGTGTTGTGGGTATGGACGGGTTGAGTTTTTATTTTATCTTAATTGAGGTTAGAATAATAAAACTTCTGTTGTCGAGATAACAACACTCGAGTTCGTAACTATTCATAATAAGTTCCACTTTAATTAAACTGGCTGACTTCAACTTACGTGACGGGCAACTCGTTCGAAGCAGCTCATCTGTACACGCGCATCTATCTCTTTCTTACTTACCGTAAATGAAACGGAGCGCAGCGATCTATCTGCCAGCGACTAAGTGGTAAGTGCACATTGTGTTAGATAAATAATGACATAATTATATGTATTGTAGATTTGTTTATAGGTAATGAATACAGCTTTCCTATGGTGGGTTGAAATTATAGAATAAGTTTACATTTATTTAATTCGAAACAAACATTCCTCCATAAGACGTCATAGATACTGTCTAGAAACTACATAAAGTATTTTGTACTCGCTTGTACCACTGTATGGGGAAATTGAATTCTTAAATATCTTTTTAATTACACACCGACTAAATCTGTGACTTGGCGACAAATTCCGACTAATTGGCGACAAAATATGGGAGAAAACACATCTTCGCTAGGTGTCCTAGTTTTTGAGATATAAATGTGGCCCTGCTGGGGAGACTCTCTCCAGATCGGCCACCTATAAACTCTTGTATCTTTTGAACCAGTGACCGACAAACTCTGATATTTGGCGACTGATTCCGACTAATTGGCGACAAATTATGGGAGAAAAGAGATATTTGCTAGGTGCCCTAGTTTTTGAGATATAAATGTGGCCCTGCTGGGGAGACTCTCTCCAGATCGGCCACCTATAAACCCTTATATCTTTTGAACCAGTGACCGACAAATTCTGATATTTGGCGACAAATTTCGACTAATTAGCGACAATTTTTTTGTGTTTTCAAAATGAAAATCCCTGATGGTGGCTCTGCCAGAGTCAGTGACACTACAGAGATGAACACTAGCGATGCAAACAAAATGTACATATGTATATACGATAATACCAGTGATGCTACATGTTTATCACGTTAGCATGTAGCTGTAGTAATTGCAGTGTGAGCAGAATTATGATTCTCTTTCATACTTTCAACAGTGTTTGCGTGGCGCCTGTTCGCGTGCCCTTCTGTGTGAATCCAGATTGCTAAGCGTTAGTTTCAAACACGCGAATTGTAACCGCGCCGATAAGCCGCGCAGAGCTCTTTTTTACAAACTTTTATTTAACTTGACTTGTTAGTATGGGACTTTCAAACTGAATTTAACACCTGTTCTCCTTAATCGATTGATTCGCGTACTTATGTGTGACAATACAGAGTTATGGTACTATAGAGCTGGTATAGAGGTGGCCATAGGAAACGGTAGAAACTCATCGAGTTTGGGTTTGTTGGATTAGTCTTTTCGAGCACTAGTGCTAGATAATGTCCTGATGGTAACAGAACGGCTCTGACGACCCGTCTAGCAGAATATGAGCGGATTCCGCAGTCTGAATGTACGCTTTTCGCAGTTTTTTTAGTTACCTGCGATAAATAAAACAGGTTTATGATAATAAAAACCAAAAGCATTATGGCACAGTTCCAGTTTATTTTTCAAATGTTACATGTGCTAGATAAAAAAATAATACAGTCCGATTAGTGAAATTCTTTTTATCGGCGGCCACAGATCAGCTGGCCTTACTAATGTCGTTGCTGAACTTAATACTTTATTTATTACAAATCGTTTATTTGCATAATATTACACTAAATGGAAAACATTATATTCTTTTTACAATTATTTAACTTTAACAAGCTGTTACCCAATTTTTAAGTTCTTTGCTTAATTTTTGAGACAATAATACTTAGTTTTTAATTTTAATCACATAAATCGGTATCGATATTATGTACGAAGTTTGTCCACATTATAAGTGCCTTGTATAATATAATTTAAAAAACGATATAGTAATTCATCTACTTATACAGTCATATTGTCGAGTGGCCGAGCGTTGGTCACTGTTAAATGGGCATTACAAAATGTACTGCGCTCCAAACACAAAACATTACAAAACAATTAGTCCCACAAGATCACAAGTATATTAGCACTAACTATTATCCATTAGACACGAATTGGCAAGTATTGTACTTACAAATAAATGGAAAACACGTTGGCAGTGACAAAACCATACCAAATACTATATTTGAGCGAAAAAATCTGTGTTAAATACGTGCATTAAAAATATAATATGTAGCTAGAACAATGCTGAGACTGGATTGTTATATTTTGTGTTCGACATCGCGTCATAACGCAACCTTAGGCAATAAATAAAATTATTTAATTAAATTAATAAAAAATAAAGAGTTCGAAACGTTCGTAGCACTACTTCTATATTTACAATGTGTTAACTTACAACTAATTAGAAGCATCAACTATGAAATCTTTTATCAACATTGAAGGCACATGATTCCGCACCCAAATCTCGTCATAAACGTGCATTACATTAGGTGCACTCTGCTGGCAACATTCCTCTGTACTTAAATTTTACATGGCAACACTTCAGATTATATTACATTCTACATTTATAAGATGGCCATTTAGTTTTAAATAATGATCAGTAATATAATGTGGAGTGTTGGTACATAGTGGACCGGACATGACATGCTAACTTACAGATTATTTATACAATATGCGAAATAAGTACACTGGTATTGAACTATTCGTGATGCATGAGACCCGTAGCAAACAGGGTAAAGAGGAAATATCGTCAATTAAATAGAATTTATTTGATATCGAGCATCATGCAACATGAATGTGGACTAGCTATAATAATAGTACTTGACTTAGGGAAACTCAGTCTGGCAATGATATTTATAAGCAAAGCACTAGAACTCAGTTTTGGACACAGCTTTATTCCTTACATGGTACTTTGGAAATACGATAAATAAATAGTTGCCAGTTAATTATGTTTTCAATCAATTTAACACATTCAGTGCCACTGACATGCTGTGTGTCCCCTTGCAAATCCCGTAAACACGCCAGGCGTGTTCTCGGTTTTTCATGAACAAAGATTTGGTTCTATTTATATCGAAACTAAAAAAAACTGTTAAATCATAATATTTGCGTTTTTTAAAGGAAGTCATCACTGAGAAATAATCGAAAATAGGCGTTTGTCACTGGTTTTTGATATTTTGGGTAGTTATTTGGCATTCTATTGAAAACCTACTTAATCTGGCGGTAAGTACTTAATAGCCTTGCAGTATTTAAAATAAAATAGTTTAGAATAGGATATAGAAAGTACATGATACTACGCAAGAAATAGAGCCACGTCCAGAGCTGAGCACGTCTGAGACCGGTCGCATTATAAGCTTGGATTACACTGAAGGAACTTTTTCGTTACTTGGAAACTGTATAAATAAAATTGAAAACCTACAAGTTAACATTAACCGGGGGCGATAACGGAGATTGGAAGATTACAGAGTAGTATGTTACAAAATTACTCTAGTGTAAACCAAGCATGAGTCCGCGCGCACTTTGGAAACGTTTTCGGCAGAATTTTACTCGTGCGAATACGTACGAACATACTCGAACTGTCAAGTACCACGAGATCGCATAGATTAGATGTTATTAACGTTAGTTATACGTACTGTTTGTGCGAATAGTACTGACGTTAGTAATCCAACAGACTTGTTGGGATTTACAAGACCCGTGTGTTCATAATTAAAAATGGACCCATTTAAAAAAAAAAATCCATGTGCGTATTCATACGACCACTATCATACGTTTAGTTCTATACGAACTCGTATTCAAAGTGCGCGCGGCCATAAAATAATCATTCTTACACTTATTTCGCTAAATAGTTCTATTCACAGCTGCGGAACGGATATTATTTATACAAACACGTAATCCACAATATTAACTGTAGTTTAAATTCATTATTACATTGATATTTGATTGAGATCCCGTCGTGCGTCCTGGATTTATATTTATCTATCTATGATTAGTTGAACAGCAATCATGTACTAAACATGCTAGGAATTAGTCGATTACTAGATCGGATTAAAAAATATATAGCTATATTATTTGAGCCCTAAATAATCATTTGTACTTATAAAGTGTGAGGCCTACTGTCAATGTAGAACCGCAGGTCATGCGCATGCTATGCATGGACGTAGTTTTGATTGTTTCTACGCAAGATGCAAGAAATCGACAGCTAACGTTAGTAAGCCTGAGATATTTATGTTTATAGAATGTAATAGTACCAAATAATACTATGAGCATTGGCAACGAAATATTATTATATGTAATTTTTATTAATACTATTTATTAAGTCCTAATGCTTCTAAATGATCGCTGACTCAAAGTCGCGTCTGGCCTAAAATAATGTTAGATAAAATGTATCTGATCCCCAGCATGTTTAGTACAAGAATGGTAAAAAATTCATTTCCGTAACATGTTCCGAATGCCAAGGAAACTTTAATTTAAAACAGAACACGTCACCGTAGGTACACATTAGAATATTAATTTAAAAATATACAAACTAAGCAGTCATTCATTTAACACTAAGAATTAAAAAAAAATGTTGCTCTTCATTAAAAAATAATGTACAATAGTAAGCGTACTCAACTAGCTTGTAATAAAAAAATATTTAAATTAATTTAAAAAAGCTTATGAAATCAATGAGGAACAGATTTATACAAGGTCGCGACATTATGTATAAGTGTTACGATTTACTATCGTAGTTTTAATAATAAATAATTTATATTTAACTATCCGCCGCCCTGACAGTTTTTTTAATTTTCATTCATTTTAAAACCTAATAGGACATAATAAAAATGAATCAACCCGTAAAACAGTTGAATGTGGGTTAAAAGAACCGTTTTACTTTGATAAAAGGATTTGATTCACATTAAACTTCCTTCTTAGTTGGTACATTTTAACTTAATAAGTTTTGCGTGTATTCCGAAACATCAATCACCAAGCTCTATTTTATATAAAAATACGCACACACTGGTGCTCCAAATGGGCGGCGTTTGTAAAAGCTTACACTTGCGGGCAATAGGAAAACGGATTTGAAACTATTTATCGTCACTTACAGTAGGCTGCAAATAATTAAGACAAACGAGGCGTAGCGGGGCATTAGAATAGAAATATTTTATTATATGAAAATCGACTACTACGTAGTCAAGACGGCTGGCCAAATTATTTGCTAGTCATTGTACAAATGTCTGCAACTAACTGGATCAATAATCTACCCTATTCATTCAATTCAACTCTATATATTTATTTAATGTAACTGGGTTGATTTCAATTTGGCTTCAATTTGACTGTTTGCACTAAAGGAATAAAAAATGGGATAGTTTCACTGAATCATCATTGTAGTAACATAGAGTCAAATGAAATGATAAACGGTAGAACGTATTTGCATGGTATAAAACTGGGTTAATTTCAATGGATATTAACTCCGTTTTAATCTTGCCCGAGAGTGGCACAAACATAACATCTTTAAGGCTGTTACATAATTTAAAGACACAAAACTTACGTTTTGTTACGTTTGTCTGACGTAAGGCAGTAAACAAGGATACAGCTAAGGTACTTTTAAACCAAAGATGTGTTATGCAGGTATGCTGCGAGGTTGTGAAAACTGTGCAACGTACGCTACGCCCTGGTGAAAAGCACCCTAATAATGTTGCAACTTAGTTACGAATTATACCAAATTATTGTGAAATCACTGTTCGATGATTTTGTTATTATAATTGTGTTTGCAATTCATTAGGAAAACATGACGCCAGCACTGTCTGTCTGTTTCTACTCATTACTAAGCTATAGAGATGGGAAGTGTTTGTAATATGTTTTCATGTGCATGTTTCGCCGTACGAATCACGCTCTTTAGATAGTCATACGAATGTGTAACAGCCTATTACAGATGTAAGCATTTATTCAATGCTCTTAACGCGCGCCATCACTTTTCCTTCAAACATCGGCAGTATGTCAGAATCACTGCTCACCTCCTCTTGGATCACCGTGTCTAAATCCGCGCAGTTTGTTTTGAAGAAGTATCTGGAAGGAAACACAATTCTAAATAAAACAACTGGCCGAAGACATCAGAACAATAGTGCAACCAGCGCGCGTGATGTGTGAACCAATGAAAACACACAACTCTCCCAAAGAAACGTTTTGGTAATTATGATCATTCTTTAGTACATTTATTAATCTGTAAGTTTATCATGAATTTTATATATTTTCTTAAATATTAAATGGAGAATATTACCGGCTTAAAAATAATTCGAGATAATTTGGGTACATAATGTTTAAGCCGTAGTAATAAATTGAAGTAATATCAGTACATGTACGAGTGAAGATTGAATTAAATTGGTTGTACAATCACAGTATCTGTTCTGGTAACATGTATAGAATAGAGAGCGGACGGAGTTACGGGCGGGAGTTAGTTTTGGATAAGACCGAAAAAGTGTAATGTAGATAAAAGTTGCGAGATTAGTGTACCTATAGTTGCCCTTCCTAGGCAGGTAGTCCTTGAATATCTTGAGCGTGAGCGGCGCAGCGGGCACCTTGAACCTGTAGGGCACGCTCTCGTCCAGGAACGACACCACCACCACCGTGTGCTCGCCGCCGCTCGCTGACGATGACTTGCTGCCGCTACCACTACACAAAAATACACCAATTAGAAACCAAAATTAATGAAATTCCATAAGCTATTCGAGAAAGACCAGTTCATCTTGCATGTTGGTATTGATGTCAAACGGCCCTTTACGTGACAACGGCCAAATTCAAACCGCACAAAGTGCTCACGATTTCCACATGCAGCTAAGCATAAACAACACCAGTCTTAACAAATTCGTAGTTGCTACCGCATTTTACAATTTTCTAAAAAAAACGAGGACACGCTTAGCGTGTGCTACAGTGTTGAAAAACACATTGAACATTCGCAGCCTGAGGTAATTATTAGTGAAAATGATGATGGCAATGAATCGGGAATAGTTTATACAGTAAAAGGTAGTCCATGACTCAACTAACCGTGTCCGTGTCTGCTTATCCCGGCGGCGTTCATCACGATCGGAAGAAGCAGCGCGTGTGTCACGTGAATCACGCGAGTCGCGAATGTCGCGAGTATCTCTCGCACGTCGCTCTGTGTCTGCCATCCACAACAGCACACGCGGCTCCACGCAGCCTTCTGATACTACAGACACGCCGCTGTCCGTTAATTCCGTCACCGTTTTCTTGGAGAATGATCGGCTGCCACCACTGTAAAAATTAGAGAGTAAAAGGTTATTTATTATTATTTTTATTATTTCTGCTCTGCCGACAGAGCGGAGGGAGATGTACCGGGAGTACATACTGGGACACGTGCCGGTCTGTATACACACCTGTAGTGCGGCGGCTCGCAGTGCCCGCTGTCTGCCGACAGAGCGGAGGGAGATGTACCGGGAGTACATACTGGGACACGTGCCGGTCTGTATACACACCTGTAGTGCGGCGGCTCGCAGTGCCCGCTGTCTGCCGACAGAGCGGAGGGAGATGTACCGGGAGTACATACTGGGACACGTGCCGGTCTGTATACACACCTGTAGTGCGGCGGCTCGCAGTGCCCGCTGTCTGCCGACAGAGCGGAGGGAGATGTACCGGGAGTACATACTGGGACACGTGCCGGTCTGTATACACACCTGTAGTGCGGCGGCTCGCAGTGCCCGCTGTCTGCCGACAGAGCGGAGGGAGATGTACCGGGAGTACATACTGGGACACGTGCCGGTCTGTATACACACCTGTAGTGCGGCGGCTCGCAGTGCCCGCTGTCTGCCGACAGAGCGGAGGGAGATGTACCGGGAGTACATACTGGGACACGTGCCGGTCTGTATACACACCTGTAGTGCGGCGGCTCGCAGTGCCCGCTGTCTGCCGACAGAGCGGAGGGAGATGTACCGGGAGTACATACTGGGACACGTGCCGGTCTGTATACACACCTGTAGTGCGGCGGCTCGCAGTGCCCGCTGTCTGCCGACAGAGCGGAGGGAGATGTACCGGGAGTACATACTGGGACACGTGCCGGTCTGTATACACACCTGTAGTGCGGCGGCTCGCAGTGCCCGCTGTCTGCCGACAGAGCGGAGGGAGATGTACCGGGAGTACATACTGGGACACGTGCCGGTCTGTATACACACCTGTAGTGCGGCGGCTCGCAGTGCCCGCTGTCTGCCGACAGAGCGGAGGGAGATGTACCGGGAGTACATACTGGGACACGTGCCGGTCTGTATACACACCTGTAGTGCGGCGGCTCGCAGTGCCCGCTGTCTGCCGACAGAGCGGAGGGAGATGTACCGGGAGTACATACTGGGACACGTGCCGGTCTGTATACACACCTGTAGTGCGGCGGCTCGCAGTGCCCGCTGTCTGCCGACAGAGCGGAGGGAGATGTACCGGGAGTACATACTGGGACACGTGCCGGTCTGTATACACACCTGTAGTGCGGCGGCTCGCAGTGCCCGCTGTCTGCCGACAGAGCGGAGGGAGATGTACCGGGAGAACATACTGGGACACGTGCCGGTCTGTATACACACCTGTAGTGCGGCGGCTCGCAGTGCCCGCTGTCTGCCGACAGAGCGGAGGGAGATGTACCGGGAGTACATACTGGGACACGTGCCGGTCTGTATACACACCTGTAGTGCGGCGGCTCGCAGTGCCCGCTGTCTGCCGACAGAGCGGAGGGAGATGTACCGGGAGTACATACTGGGACACGTGCCGGTCTGTATACACACCTGTAGTGCGGCGGCTCGCAGTGCCCGCTGTCTGCCGACAGAGCGGAGGGAGATGTACCGGGAGTACATACTGGGACACGTGCCGGTCTGTATACACACCTGTAGTGCGGCGGCTCGCAGTGCCCGCTGTCTGCCGACAGAGCGGAGGGAGATGTACCGGGAGTACATACTGGGACACGTGCCGGTCTGTATACACACCTGTAGTGCGGCGGCTCGCAGTGCCCGCTGTCTGCCGACAGAGCGGAGGCGGCGCGGCGCCGAGCGCGAGCGCGGCGCGCGGCGGGGGGGGACGTGCCGGGGGTGCGCTCCGACCACACTCGTGACACGTGTTGGTCTGTGGACAAACGCTCGCTGTTGTACCAATCATCACACAGAAACGAATTTCAGGGTTTCATTATTCGAACATAGGCTGCAGCGATATGTCGTTACAAATAGCTAGCGGTACGGCGGCACACCGGACTAGGTGCGAGCGCTCAGTCGTAACACAATTATGCAATCCAAACAGTAGTGTCGCCGCACGCGATCAGCGTGTGAGATTAGTAGGAACGAAAATACGGCGTACGCACCTAGCGTGTTACGTGGGTCACTGAAACATTTAGGTTTACGCTCAACGTGTTTTAATGCGAATTAGTTGTTTGTTTCAATGGCAAAGTCAACAACCGAATCTCACCGGCTTCCCTATATTGGAATTCAATTTCCCTATAGGAATTGGTCAACATAACGTACTTAATAACAATTAATTAGTTACTATTATTATCTAAACCCTAAAAGTTTTCAAAACGAGCGTGACACTGACAGTGCTTAGAAAATCAAAAACTGATCAAACTAGCAAGTTATTATGTTTATGATATCATTTCAAACATCGCTGCATTCGATAGAACTACCGAGAAAAGCACTTTGCCCACTCGTTCTTAGGGGTCTCTTCGATGGCCTTCTGGAGCGCAGCTACTGCTTCCTTGGCGTTTATAAAATGTTTTCCTCGAAGCTTTTATTTTCGGGAACAAATAAAAATAGCAAGGTGCGAGGTCAGGGCTATATGGCTGGTGACCAGCAAATCCACGTCTGACGACGGCAAATAGTCGATCGTGCGAGGAGGCGTTGTCGTGGTGAAGGACGATCCTACTGCGAGGTCGTTTCTCTCAAACTTTATCCAACATTTGATAATGTACAACTCTGCTGTAACTGACTTTTGATCGTCTAAAACACGTGTCGCATAACTGAATTTGTGAAATTTTAGTACGCATTACAAGATATGCGCATTTAAAGTTATAGTACCTTTTAGGTATAGTCTGTTTTTCTTACGACTATGCGTCGTAAGAAAAACAGACTATACCTAAAATGAAAACAATATGGCCGCCTTGTAACCAGAGATAATTTTATAAGGTTGTCCCACCATGATTGAATTTATTGAATGGTTTGTTAACACATTCAGTACCACTGACACGCCTGGCGTGTTCACAGAAATCCTCATCGTACGTCATCACGGCAGTCACGAACACGCCAGGCGTGTTTTCGGTTTTTTATTTTTATGTCAAAGTATGGCTATATTTTTTTGAAACGCTTATAGCATGGTTTCGTTGTATATTATAGTGCAATTGCTAGGAACGAGTAATAAAGGTGGCATTAAATGTGTTAAAAGAGTGACTGAATACATTTCTAATCATTCATTGTTCGGAACCAAATAAAACACCGGAATACAATAATACAGTCGTATCTCGAATAAATTGTTGAAGACAGGAAATACTATAAACTTTGGAAAAAAGCAAGCTAAACTTTACAACTTTGACATTTTCCGTATTTTTCTGGCTTGTTGAATTACGATAAGGAATCAAACAAGCTATTTGGTTAATATTTTTATTTATCAATTATTTGATAGTGAATCCGAGTAGGTTAAATGCGGATGCGGGATGAACTCGGCGGTCAGTAAATCTGTTGTATTGCAAGAATGCAATTGAACTCCATCATTTTATCTTCGTCTTCTGTGATCTTCTCAATGCATCTATTCCAAGACTCGGTATTTATTTGGTAAAAGCTTTCTTTCCTTACTTATACCATATTAATGTATTTACTATTGTTTCCAATAAGTATATGATTTTAGTTGACCCCATATTAATTTAATGGGGTTTAATTCACAATAGTATGGCAGAAGTCGTAAAACATTAACATTTTCAGTGGCTGCGATTTCGTCAACAACTTTTTTCTCTTTTTTACTATATTTATTTGTTTCGATTTTTTTGTGTGCGTTGCATTTGTGTATATCATATATGCAGCATGCATGACCACAAAAATATTAAACCCCTTTCACCTGATAGAATTTTAAACAATTTATACTAAAAATCGAGTTAATATATTTCAGTCATAAAATCGATATTTATTTGTGAAAAATGACTATTTGGTAATAGATTTTGATAAAAAAAAAATAACTAAGCAATAATGATTTTTATGATCCATTTTCATTGGATATTTATTGTCTTGCTATTCTATAGTCCGGAGTCCTGACCCTAGATGAACACCGATAAATTGACTACAGGGTTACTATGTTCTAAACTGTTAAAGGTAAGGTTTATTAAAATAGGCAGAATTGATTTTTGTTTAAATTTCTGAATAACTTTTAAATTTGGGCACTTAAATACTTAAATTACCCATTTTGGCATACCTAAACTTTCTCAAGTAATGGCGCGACCAAGGAAAACAGTTTGATTTTATTTAAATGATCGTTTAGAACATTTTAATAATTAAATATATTTAATATGCACTCAATATCATATAGCGTCAGTTACACGGTTAAAGAAACAAACAAAAAAAATTAAAGAAGACAGTACGTTACCCACGGTTAAAAATATTTAAAACAATACTTTAAACTTTAAACTACAATCTAAATATGATATTTTCATTTGAATGGATATCATTCACTCAGTTGTCCCTTAATCTATGGTTATTCTAATCCATAAAAATCTATGTCCCAACTATAATTTAAAAAATATAAAAAATGTCAAATAGGCCGTGTCTTTGCTTAATCAGTGGTCAAGAATTGTGTTAGATTTAGGAATTTGTTTAATCGTGATATTCTAAAGTGATACGAAAAAGTTTTGTTTACATCTTTGGCACCGTAAGAAAAAACAGAGTATACACTTTTACAGTCTTATTAAAAAAGCATAAATAAGGTTTTAGCTGCTCTTTACATATAAAGTGTACCTAAGATGTACTAAAACTTTAGCATTCTAAAACGTTCAATAAACCTTCTATAACTAATATGTACCTAAAATTGTAAAAGTTGCCACTACAATGAATTAAAGCTATACATTCACTAGTACCCTGCGAATATCCTGAATCGACTACAGATAAGTATGACCATACACATTATAACAGCCTAAACAACTGTAATACAGTCTACGAATGACCACACCTTTGAAAAGTCACGTCATTAAATTGTTGTTGTGACCCAGATTTGTGCCCGCCAAATTTTAAAAGCTTGTATGTATATTTATTTAATGATACTTTAATATAATTCTCTAGCGACCGCCTCGGCTTCGCACGGTTGCAATGCTTGTACTAAATATAACAAGGTATATTTACAGAATAAATAAATAATATAGGGGGACATTAATATAGTGGAATGTCCATCAAACGTTTACAGCTTTTTTGTCATTAGACACTACAAACAGCAAACACCGCCGGGCCGGTACCGCCGCACCGCTATGTCCCTGCATTTCAAATCTTATAAAATATCATCATGAAATGAAAACATTTTGACGTTTAACGTGTTAATGCGAATTTAATATAGATAATACTTTGCAATAAGTTTTAATTGTTTATGAATACAAAATTGAGAATGATCTTTCAATTTTCCATTTTTTTCACTGAAGTCTCATTTTTGCTAGTCAATTTCTTTGAAAAGTCGGCCATCTTTCTTGAACTACTTTCCAGAACAAAACAGAACAGAGGCCCAGAACCCTTTCTGGGCTCTTTAAAGTTATGGTAGGTAGTTTTCCTTTTTTCAAATTTCAGCTATGTATAAAGCTGTTATAATTATTAAAACATTAAAATATTTATATTTAGGTCAACAAAGTGCTTAAAATACTGTGAAAATTTGAAGTCACTAACAATTTTAGCTGAACATACAACTTGTGTGACAGACCTACGATCACGTGAGTCCGTTGGCGCTCTTCGAGTAGGAAACACTAAATAGAAAATACACGTTGTTTTGTTTATAAACAGAATTCTTTTAAATAAATATCTTACCGAGTATATCTTGATCATTGTCGTCGTCAAGCTGCAACTTCTCTCGGATGGCAGCCGCCACTAACTGCGGTGGTAACGCCTGACTTGACGCTTCATCACCTTCACCCTGATGATAAGACATTACATAACAATCGCGGTCATGTAAAACGCTGACGACTAAACCGTCTATAGTCAATGCTGGACTGTTACACAAACGATAGTGAGCAAGAAGAACATTTAATAAAAAGCCCTTTTTAGGTCGGTTAAAAAGACACGTTAGATTGCATCGTTTTATAAGGTAAGATACTACACGTGTTCGGTATCGCCATTTCCGTCGCACGAAGAAAAAGCCACACGATTGGTAGCTTTTCATTATTTTTATTAGCTTTTAATAAACTTGCAATGTATGTTAGTTCGGGTGGAATTTTTCAAATCCATTTTGATGCAGGTATCTTCAAGGTATGGAACTGAAATTTTGTATAACCTGTTTAGTTTGAATGACAATGCATGGTTAGTTGTGTGATATCATTCTAAATTCAACATGGCGGTATAGCCAACACACTCATTTAATATGGGTATCAAATGTAAGGGCTTTCAGAGAATTACTTTTTCCTTTTTAGCGCATTTAGATAAAAGCTTACAAGCTACAGTTTTAACCTGCAGTACATCAAACTGTTGTAAAATATAATATACCTCAGCCAGTCGTCTCTCAAGGCGCTCCTTGCTCTCCTGTTCTCTCCGTACTCGCTCCAGCTTCTCAAAAAGTAGAGGCGCGAACTCAGAAGGCGGCAACACTCGCAACTGTTCCGATTGCATTCGCTGCGTGCGTGGTATTACCTGTGAGACAAGTTTATATATTGCGGTTTACATTAGTGATTAACTGACTAAAAATAATTGGATTTTCGCAACTCGTAACTCTGAAATTATCTATTAAAATCATTTGTTACAGTAACCAGAATTTTATTACACCTCTGCCGCTCCATTCATATGACAGTGTGGAATACTCTACGACTACTACCTAAAACACATACCGTGTGTATACACGCCAGATGTGTACGGGCACTATGAAGGGCCGTTGCCGCATTAATACAGATTTACCTGTTGACTTTTAGCAAGAATAATAAAATGAAGTCACTTCTTACCATAGCAGTATCCTGCTCCCTGTTGATAACTAACCCGGGCAAACGCGGGCGTCGTACGTCACGCGCCTCGCGTGATCCGCGAATTGACATGCCGTCCCTGTGGAACAAACTTTATCAACACATGTTTACCGACCACAGTACATCCAAATCATTTTAACTGCCCTTGCAATGAGACCTATATAACCATAGAGCTGATACAGGAAATAAAATGACAAACTTTATTGTATTTTTGCAACAAAACTGACATTAGGCCCACAAATTATCGAAAGCGACTCTGCCCTGTTAGGTGTCCTGTGGTATATGTATGTGGTTATTTTTATAATGAAACCCATTTTTTTTTAACAACTTAACATGAATTACGTGAAAGTAGAAATGAGTATCACCCACATTTAGCTAGTAATGTTTGTTTATGTCTATTTATAAGGAATCCCTGTAGACCTAAATTCCTTTTAAACTTCTTAAGACTACCGGTATCACATGTTTTACTTCAAAAAATCTTAACTTTTCGGCAGAACTGACTTTTCATAGATTCAATTTCACTATAAACATGAATTATCTGAATACCTGCCAATCGATTTGTTAATTTAGATTTCAATTAATCTGATGCAAGTTATTGGCGATCAGATGGTGCTAGGCGATTCAAATTAGTCATTTTAATAAGCTTAACAAGCAAAAAGGTTAAAATAATAAACGAAATTAATAATTTAATATTAAAAACTTACCTTATTTCATTTCAAACTACATATCTACTATCTAACTAGCTAAGGATAACGGCGTGGTGCTCCCTTCCTCGTTCCGGGCGCATCTAGGATTGAAATGTGTCGATGTACTCACAGACTGCTGCCGGAGAGCGAGACGGCGTCGCTGTCGGTGCGGTCGGTGCGGCCGCTGCTGAGGCTGCCGCGCTCCGAGTCCTGCCGCGAGCCGGGGCAGTAGCCGCCGTACGTCACGTGCGCGCTGTACACCGAGCGGCAGCGGTGCCTGCGCCGCGGGAGGGCACCGGCGGGGGAGCGAGGGAATAGAGGAGTCGACCGGGTACGGAATTGGAATGGCGTCACCATAACGATATGAAGAATATTAAGATTAACCAAAAGTATTGGTCATACGATAGGACGTTTTAGTTGCCATTGGAATCGATAAGATAAATGTGACGTAAAGAAAACCAATTGATTTGGGTAAAAAATAAATATTTTTATAAGAAAGGAAGGCATAGGAATTTATGTGGAAAAGGATTTCAATGGCAAGAAAGGAGTTGAATAAGGGTGAGACAGCGTTTAGCGTGTAATGCGTCGAACAGCGAACATGCAGGCACGGGGGAACACATGGGGGAAAAACATAAACAAAGATCAGTCAAGCGAATGTCGCAAATCATATTAAATAGCTAAGTGCTCGGATACCATGCAATGAGGGACACACGTATTACACAGATTTGATACGTCAGTATTTTAATTTTGAATTTTGTCCGACATTTTCAAAACTGGTTTAAAGGAAACCGAGCCAAAATAATATAGCCAAATATAGTAAGATACTTTTCATATAGACTAACTAATCTAATAGAAACCAGATCTAACTAGCTACATTTGCGTTGTGCTGTAACACAAAACTATAACACAAAGCAAATCAGTAGAAATATAATTATAGCAAGAAATCTTTTACATTATATTTAATTTGCGTGTGTAAGAACTATACTAAAAATGAGATAATTGTTTGCATCGTTTCGTTTCATTTTTCGAGAGACATCATGTGTACAATTTGCACCAATCCTTTAAGCTAAATGTCAAAAAAACGTCCGATCTCATGATCGGACGTTTCTTGACATTTGTTGTATAAAATCTCACCACTCTTAAAGATTCGTGTTTTAAAATAACCGTCAAATGAAAACTCCTTGATAATACTGCACAGTTTATAGGTATTAATGACAATGTTATGCTATAAATATAAATGGAGTGAGCGAACTTTAAGGAGTTAAAGATTTTTTACTATAATTATCTTTGTCCATATTATGAGATATCTATTTTCTAATAGTTTTTAGTTATACATAGTCATCATTAGGAGCGCTGTTCTAGATTCATATAGAATGTTTGACTGGCCAACACGTTTGGTTCGCTAGTATTCGTTTAATGATGGGTGGTGTTTTCAAAACATTTATTTGCTTATTAGATTTAGGCTCGCAAATGATTTAAAGGCTCCCAATATTCGATGGTCAGTGTAAACATTAGACACTCATAACATGAACACTGTATGTAGGTTTCTACAAAAACACTTATTCAATATGTACTCTAAGTATCTACAGTACTGACATATCTGTAACTATCTCTAGCACTATACAGAGTAAATGAGATGTAAATAAAGTGTATACTAACGGCGCGACGTGGGAGTGCAGCCTGCGCGACTGTGTGGCCAGCAGCGCGTTGAGCGTCAGCCGCGCAGTGTGCGCACCGCCCGAGCCACCGGCGGCCAGCTCCTCCCCCTCGTGCAGTGTAGCCAGCCCGCCCACTGACAGCTACAGGGGAAAGTAACTGTATTAAACTTAATTTTTCCCTCAAAGGACACATTACAGAGACCTAGGCATGCTTCCTCAATAACAGAGGATCACAGCTTACCTACTAGTTCTATGATACTCAACAGAACACAGACAAGCTCTGCTAGAAATTATGAACGAATTTTACACAATGTCTATCCCTATACAAAAACAATCTTAGCAGCGGTGGTGCAATTGTATCAGCCTCGCCATTGAAATATAAGGTCGCGGATTTGATCCCCGGCCGTGCCCACATATCTTTGTGTGAATTGTTTCATCTCCGCTGCTCAATGTCGGTGAAGGAAAACATAGTGAGGAAACCAGCATGTCTAAGAACTTATCATTCGAGGGCATGTGACATCCACCAACCAGCACTTTGCCAGCGTGTGTGAATTAGGGCTTAAAACTCTCTGAACTCGTATGATAGTTGAGAAAAGACCGAAAAAGGGTTCAAGTGACACAAAACAATCTAACAACCTCACAGGTCCAACTTAGCATTCAATATGCACTAGTCACTCTAGAGCTCATAACATAACTCACTATAAAATACGCTCACACAGGGTGTGTGTTTTATTGGAATCACCGTCTAAATACTTACTAAACGCCATTTTCTTCAAATATTATATGAAATTCGGAAAAACGACAGTAATATTTACCTCTGCCTACATCTTCCGGTAATATAGGCTTGATGCTGTTTATGTATGTTTGATATGTATATGACATTGTAATCGTCAAAAGTTGACAGCGATTCGGGAAGATAGATAATTTTGATTGGTTCGTACGATTTCATATGGTCAGGCGATGTGTAAGACATATGTTAGGCAAGCGGGGTTGCCCAGCTATGCGGCGTATGGTCGGTAATGGAATCTAATAATTATATGATAAAATCGAGTGGTGCAAACCGTCCAATTGGGCTATACTGTGAGGTCGCGGGTTCGATTCTCGCCCCCAACAACTTTTGTGTAACAACAAAGATTTGTTTCGGTGTCCGATTGGTTGCGAGACTAACCTCCGCGCCACGGAGAGCACGATAAGCCGTCGGTCCCGGTTGTCATTTATAACATCTATGATACTCGTTACAGGTAGTCAGAAGTTGAAATAAAACTATTTTATAACGGATTTTATCGCGGTTTATATTCGATTTTAGATCCCGACGGTTCAGTCTTTTCGAGAAGGCACCAGAACAAATATATTAGGAAACAAACAGAAAAAATTCAGTCTAATTGTATATCTCTTCATTTTATGTCGACAAAAAAGGCAATAGATGATGATGATGACGTAGTTAAAAGGAAAGTAAGCACCTACCTCTTTAGCGGGATGTGGTGGCGATGTGTCAGGCGATGAGAGCGGCTGCGTGGCTGCGCTGACGTACGACACGTAAGCGTCTGAACGTAAGAACGATACGTATGTTGTATCTGTTATGGCGAGGGTCACCTGCACATACAATATTACATATACCAATATTACACTAATAATATTATCAACATTGCGCGATATTTTGTAATATACTTAGTTGCAGTTCGAAGTTTGGAATTGTGTCCGATAACCGGCAATATGCGGGCCCCCTATTATGTATGGGACCTAAACGTAGTCGGCAAAAAGTGGGGAGTCACTTCTGCCTATATCTTTGGGTGATATAACCGTGATGCTGTTATGATGAAAGAATAGACTGTAAAAATACCAAACGGTTAAACAACGTGCCTGGTAAGTGTATACCCTCTCAGCTATTGGTCTTCTAATGGTTCTATTCTAATTGGTCTGCAAGCCTACATACCTACTATCTACACCTACTATAAACATTTCACCCAATTTTTTTTGGTGGTTCTGGATTAGTAAAAGGACACATTTCCATTAATTGTTTATGACATTTTTAATTTCTTTATTCGACATAAATTCAGCAAATTATGGATGATCGAGCGAACAGCTGATACGGCTGCGGGCGGGTGACTGGTATATCAGTAAGTATCAATAGTGAACATTAAAACCATTAAAAATAAAAAGTACAAAGTTGCTTAAGTAAAAAAACAGGTATTACCTCCTGCTCCATGCTATCGAAGATAGTCTTCTCGAGATTGGAGCCGTCTTTGAGGCTTTGCTTCACGCGCAGCTTCAGCTCCTCGGGCATCGCTAGCTGGGACTTGCGCAGGAATCTGCACACAACATACCTCTGTACACAACTGCATCAAAAAAACATGTTGCGAACACTGTCTGGACTCTTTGTATTCATGGAATAGACAGTCTTTCCAACATGTTACGCCAATGCGAACTAGGCGCTGACTTAGCTAACTTATTTTGTTAGTATTTGGCCGTATTTGAGAAAATTGTCTATTTTATTTCTAAATTGAAATACTGAACTTAATCAATGTACCATAGAAGATGTCCAGTTTATGGTTGTGTAAGGATTTTTACCATATTCTCGTTATTGAATTAAAAAAATCGAACAATATTGGCACCTGAGACGTACTTATAGCGTGTACCTTATCGTAACATATTATTATAGTTGTAGATATTTCTTACTTGTAAATAGCGGAGACAACCTGCCGTATCTTGCTGGGGTCAGTCTCCTGTCGTAGTCCTTGCACCGCGAAGTAGAAATTGAGTCTGTCCACGTGCAACCCGCCCGCACCGCCCACGTACTTGCGGAACAGACGCACTCCCTCCGCGTCCTGGGTAACATTAATAACACTCCTTTACTATTACGACCAGAACTGTAATGTTTCGTATGCAAATACACTAATGTCCAAGAAGGTAAGGGAATAGCCGAAATTAGGTGGAGATGGAGGTGCTCTTGGCGAAAAGAGGGATAGAAGAAAGCAGTGATTAAGAGATAGATTTACCAAAAATCATACTACTCACTCCAAGGACAGAGGTTAGCAAGTGTAGAAGGAAATTGCTATATGTGTAGAGGATCAAACAGAACAGTGGGCGGTGGTAACTGACCTCGAGCAGTTCGTGCAGACTACGTGCCCAGCGCATGTATGGCGGCGAGGCGGGCGAGCGCGACGTACTGCCCGACGAGCCTTCCGTCTGCTCCCGCCACGCCATGCTGACCCTGCACCACACAATACTCACACCATGGAACATACAAATATATAAGAATTTCACTCTTTAAAACCCAGTTAACCATTTAATTCTAATTGGATATAATCGAAACAAAAATCAACTCTACAACATAAAATAAGCTTAGGGGTGTCTAATGTGTGATTAAGTGACGTAAGAGACTATCTAAATCTAAAACCGCCTTGTAACATAAATTTATAATCATCCAGGTGGTGTCTTCACATGCAACATTTGTCACAGGATGAGTGATGTGTATGTGAGGACACACTAACCTTACAGAACAAGGACGCCGTTGCCGAAATCAGCATGGAAAGATTCAGAAGTAAGGTAATTTTCGTAACTAAACCCTGGCTTTTTCCACTAAGTATTTCCTTAGGTGAAATTGGGTGAGATTTTGTCCAATGCAGTCCAGGAAAGTTCCTCAGTCATTTTGAAAGTTTCTTACGCATTTAAAATGTACAGGTAGGATAGGTACTGACTTTGACACATGTGGTTGTGCGAACACATGTTTGGCCTGAGATTTGCTCTTCTCCTCCCCTGATGCTGGCGGCAGCGACGACCTGTCAGCAAGCTTGTGCTCCCAACCTGTGCATAACAAACAAAATCCTAAAACCGGAACAACGAGTCGAATTTTAAAATGACGCGATTTTATATTACAATATCCGTGACAATATAGTTAAACGTGTTATAATACCACGCGGATAACTACTGGGTCCTTCCTCTTTGGACCACAAGGTCTATTATGATGTTAAAATTCTTCAGTACTAATCCAGTAATCGATATCATACGTCCATACGTAAGAAATCGTGCGCCGAAACTTTTACAACTCGTATAATTTTTTCGTTTATGCGTTGTGGTTAAGGGAGTGTAGCAGTGTGTTACCTTGCGGGTGGCCGCCTATAGGAGTGTGGCTCATGGCGCACAGGCCCTTCTCCCACCCGCGCGCTGCATGGCGAGACACCACCTAAACAAAATAACACAATTAATACAGCAAATAGTTATCAATTTAAGCATACACGTAGTAGGCTAAGTAATCGCGAGGCAAGCCTCTTTAACATTTTAATAAACCCAGTGCCGGCGTTAGGGAGGGGGGGGGGGGGGGGGAGATGGGGTGACGGCCCGGGGCGCCAAATTTGGGGGGCGCTGAGGTCTGGGGCATCGAACATCGAAGTACATCGTATCTAGTCTAAATAATAATAAATATACATCACTCTATTAGTTTCTTTTATCGGCCTCCCAAATCAACCAGTTCACATTGGGTCAGCAAAAAACTAATACTCGATAATGATTTCCTTAAGTGGGCGCCTAAATATTACTGCCCGGGGTGTCAGTGGCCCTAACGCCGCTGAATAAATCACCACCATTTTAGTACGTACATACGTAACCGCCACAAAATTACAACCGCGTCGGTTGAATGATGGGCCGAAGCCTTCTCAGAGACGGTCTCCACGAGCAAAAATTTCGGCAATATTATCGTTGTGCCTCGCATTTCTATACTCACTGAGGGGCCGCCTCCAAGAGCGAGAGAATCGCGAAATACGTGATACGACGGTACTGTCGCTGGGATGCTATCAATCGTGGCAACGGCTCCTTTGCAGTAGCCCTATGTAGTACATGGCAACAGGGTAGGTACTTATAGTGGTTAGAATATTATACCTAGAGGATATCTAGATCATATTCTGTGCTGATGTTTAAAGAATAAGCCTTAAAGAAATAGGTACTATGTTATGACATCATCTAAAAGCATATGTTGACAATAAAGAACAAGGTTTATATGTTGGCTACATTACTATTTATGACAAAAGGCATATTTAAAATCAGTCTTAACTAATGACTGATTATTCTGTTAGGTAAAAAAAATTATAAATAAAACTTGAAAAATCTGATTGAATGCTAGTTAGTGTAGTTTCAAAGCATAAATGAGAGTAAAACATTGTTTCATAGTGTATAAAAATTTACAATAGATTACTCATAATAATATCATATCTCCATTGAAGTGTAATCCGTCCAACAGCAAATGTGGTAAATCGGAGTACGGAGCACAAAAAATCAATACCCCAAACAATAAGAGTCATAGCTGCCATGTTTGATTTGAACAGGAAAGAAAGGGATAGCAAACAAATGTGAAATGGGATGAAAAAGTCAAGAGTCTCCGGCATCGATCCGCATTGGAAGGAAACATCACGGAACGATGAAAACATCTATGGAAGCCTATTGCTATGCCTATTATATCGCTAATCATACTCTAAAACAGCATTAAATATCATATTACATCACTTTCAATATTAAAAACATCCAAAAGCATTAAAAATATCCATAGAATTACCAATGATTAAAAAAAAACATTATTGATATTTCAATAAAAAGGTGAGCGATCATTACAAATGCATGTCAAAACATATTAAATCATAACTTCATGGTACAATAAGCAAGTTATGAAATAAAAATCATAATAGGGCCACAAAAAATCATAAAAGGCCTTACCATATTCATTGTGATAAACAAACAATACAATTCTGTACTGCACTAGTTTAGAAATATTACTTGATATTAATAATTGATATCAATATCCAGCAAAAAACAACTTTAAGAATGGCACGACTGCGCAGCACAGTGGCAGTGGTCCGAGTGAAGGAACCACATACTTGGATGCTGTACATTCAACACAATAGGGTTCGGATGCCCTCAGATATTGAATAGAAATTAAGTTTATGATACGGTATGATATATTTAAATATGAAATCGGTAGTAAAAAAATATTAAGTTCACTTCGTCATTTTTTTTTGTAATGATTGCAAGTAGTGTTTTATAAAGGTTTGAAGTGATTTTTTATTTAAAATAAGAGGTTGAATAAACTTTTGACTGTTTAAAGAGACTATATTAGTTTTAAGAATAGCAATATAAAAGCACTTAAATTGATATCTGAAACTTAAAGGCAGCTTATGTTACTAGTGTCTTCTGAAGCATCACAATACCGCATTCACCAATTTTCATTGAACATGACGAGCATAAACACAGGAAACAAGTTGTAAACAAAGGGACAGCTCGTAAAATGTCGCCGTTACAACCACAACTCAAAATTATCAGAACGCTAGTATAAAATGACTAAACACCTCATTCTAATATAACATAATCTCATCAGAGAAATTATTGTCGGCAATAAATGCTATTTATGCCGAAATACCACGCTGAAACCCGGAAGGGCCGTATTTATAGAACAATTATAAAAACTCACATGAGGACCAAAGTTTTTAATTATCACAGCAGTTTTATTAGGCGTCTTGTGAAGTAAATGAATAGAACTAATTAAAAACTATGGACGAAATAAATAATAAATTAGCGTGGATCGGATTTGTATACAACAGAGTTGTTTGACGTTGTGTTTGACAGCTGGGGAAGCCATGACGGACGGACAGCTGTCGTTTACTGCCATCTGTCTTTGACAAGTGACTTTAAAACTCAACCAACCACGCGGAATCCTAATGCACTAGATGTCAGCACTTAACGCATACATTGCTACAATCTGCGCGGTTATTTTGAAAGTATTGTGTTTGCATTCTAATGTTTAAAGTTCTTATATCACAAATAACCAAACATTACCTGTGTAGCAGCTTAACGCCGCTGCATATCAGTGGTTTTTGATTTCCCTATGCGCAGCGAATTTCTGAAACAATAAAAGATAATGTACGAGCAACCGCGAGAAAAAAATTCAAGGTAGGGTGACGGTTTTGGCGGGTACATCAGCATCATTAGGCAAATATGCACCAGCAAAAAACTAATGAACTAACTCAATAGTAGACTGGAACAAATGTTCAGTGAATCCAGACTCCAGACAGTTCCTATTATGACTTTATATAGATTGAGTAAATTACAGTATACTTTTTATTTATCCACACGTCTTGGCGTTACCTCCTTGCTTCTGTCTTACTTACTATTAATTGTTATGTTATGTATTAGTTGATGTTAAGTTTGTATGGATGTACAAACTGCTGGCCGAATTTGGATAAAATTTGGCACAAAAATAGATTATAGTCTGGCATAGCACATGGGCTAAGTAATTTTTATCTAGGTACCACGCGGGCGAAGCTGCGGCAGCAGCTAGTCTTACATCAAACGTTAATTTGCCCTATTTATAAGAAATAGGACACTTGTGTAACCTACTTGAATGAATGTATCGCGTCAAGATATTCACCTTTTGAAGACAAATTAATTTGGGGATTCCAACTCGATTTACAGATGAAATGAATAGATAGATATCAAAGACGTTTCTGAGTGTAGCGCTGATATTTGATTTCGCGAAGATCAGACGGCAAAATTCAAATGTCAAAATCTCGTCTAGTATTGTAATTTGACGAGGACTGTGTAGGTACTGTTTGAAATTATCGGTAAGTACCTACCTTTAATTTATATTCTTTTTATCCGAAAGTAGAGAAATCTAGGATAAAATAGTATTTATGAACTGCCTCAGTGGTCCAGTGGTAAACGGCAATAGCTTCGCCCCCTACTACGTACCTTTACCTAAATATAGCCGGTGAAAAGTGGGGGATATTCACCTCTGCCTACACCTTCGAGTAATGCAGGCGTGATGCTATGTATGTTTTATGTACTCAATACTCAAATGTTTATTGCAGACCTTAATAATGTATAATCACAAATATATTGTTGTTATTTCAATGTTCAATTATGACCTTGTAGGGCACAGAAAAAGTAGGAGAGAGGAGGAGGAGAAGTGCTACTTCCTTTTATTAAAATAATAATAAATCATAACCCTCAGTTAATGCCATTTATCTAAGTATTTTTTTTATTTATTCGTAAATGCAAAAATTACGTGTCTCGTATACAGGCCGGTGGCGTGGTCGGTGAGATGCTTGCTTATCACGCCGCAGGTCTGGGTTCTATTCCCACTCGAGACAAACATTTGTGTGATGAACATGTCTGTTTGACTCGTGTATGGGTGTAATTATCTATTTTAGGTAGGTATATATTTACAAAAAAGTAGTATATGTATAGTATATAGCAGTTATATGATTTCAACAACACAAGCTATGCCTAGCTTGGGACTTGATGACCGTGTGCGTTATGTTATGTCCTAAGATTTTTTTATAATCTACAAGACGGACTATGCAGAAAAACTCATTGACCTGAGCGCAAATTTTTGTGTTTTTAAATCAGTAAATAATCGAACACATTTCGACAAATAATTGTTCAATAGGTTAATTGTTCAATTTAGGTTTTCATTGGACATAAAATCAGTAAATATTGGACGATCTATTATTATTAGGTATAATAATATAGATGAAACCACTGTACAGTGTGAATAATAAAACTTAATTCTTATTATTTCTGTTCTATGACATCAAAAAGAAAAACACGTGTTTATTAAATTTTGTTTAAGTTTATAATATATTATAATAAAATGTGTCTTTATGAATTAACTGTAAGAGACTAGGCCCCACGACACAGGGTATCCTAGTGTGGTGCCAACTTGGGCTCCTCCCTCTAATTTCGTTTTTACTGGCAGAATAAAGATTTTTTTTTATTTAAAAGGCGGTTAAAAAGACTTCCTTTATATAATTTTGTTTTTCTTACACAGAAATCATGCTTCATGCCTATTGAGTATTTTACGTAATAAGTAGCTAATGGGTATTATGATAGCGGCTAGTTAAAAGGCAACCTCATCTATAATATTAATGAACATAATTAAGTAGCAGCGTGCCCTATCTATTTCAAACGCTTGGGTACTGGTTTTAGATATATTAAGTACTCTATCATTATAGATAAGTGTATGAATAAATAAAATGGCCAGTTGCCACCTAGAATAAATTAGATTGGAGTTTCTATTGATTCATGTCAGAGATAACTAACCACAACATTAAGTACCTATTTATCACAAAAATAATAATTAGTATTACTTACAATTTTTTTCAAATAACAAAAGAACCGCATTCTAGAAAGTGACAAATAATATTTATGTACATCTTTTAATTCAAGTCGGTTTAACTAGCACACAAATCTTTGTTTTCGTCCTTAGTACTGTATAATCTACCAATTTAGCACCGACTTCAATTAACAGATTACTGTAAAAAAAAATTTTTACATTATGGAAGGCGGCTCTATTTTTCACACTTTTTGTGGTGCACCCCTACTTTTTCCGAAGTTTTGTTAATCCTAATAAAATTCCACTAAAACGATATCCCACACAATATAATTTAATCTGAAAAGTGGGGAGAGTGGGTCCGAAACACCCCCTTCCTCTTTGTTAATAGTTAGCTTCACGTAAAAACAAAGCAATACTACTTGTCGCGACGACGGTTCTACTGTGATTCTATGAGGAGTTCTGTTCTATATCTACCATCATCAAATAAAAAAATATTGACTTACGAGTATTTGACAGAGTAATGCGTGAACATACATGAAAAAATACAACCGATCATAGAACCTCCTCCTATTTTTTAAGAAGTAGTTTTATTATTTTGAAAAAACCCATCATATCCGCACAAAAAGCAGAAGGACAGGTGAGCAAAATCCCGGAACAGTAAATACCGTGACTGCCAGAATCGCACGTTTATACTGCCAATGACCAATAGGTACCGACCTTACATGCATGGTATGGGGACTGAAGCACTAGAATAACACACGTTGCCCGAGTAGTACAGTAAAAATCAAGTGACAATGAAATGGTGGTTCGGCTGTGGTTAATGAGAGAATCATCATTTCCCTTGCCTTTTTCCCATTTTTATTGAGGTCGGCTCCCAGTCTAAAATAATGCGGCTAGCTACCAGAATCCTCGAAGGCCTCGAAACCCGTGGGGAACCAGTAGCTGATATGGTTAGAACATGTGTCAAATTATATTAGGCTTCTGACTACATGTAACTATGGTCATAGATGTGTTAAATAACAACCGGGACCGACGGCTAAACGTGCTCTCCGAGGCACGAAGGGTAGTCCCTCAACCCACCGGACATCGACACAAATCTTTGTTGTTACACAAATATTGTCCGGGACGGGAATTGAACCCGCAACCTCTCGGGCACAGTGTAGTCCAATCGGACGGCATATACCGCTTGACTACCGAGGTAGTCTTCTGACCGACTAAACAAAATCGCGCCTTGGCATTTTCCGGTGGAAGCCTGATGATACCTACCATTTGAGAAGGTGGATCGAAATATTTGACCCTTAATGGTTCTTTCTCATTTCACTTCCATCTTCCACTGAAAATCCCTCGTAATCAAAAGTGAATCGTTATAATGAGTAAACGCATTCCATCCTAGACGTCAGAAAAATTGTGGTGAAGATCACAACGCTATTTTAGAACATAAAAAAATACACGTACTCCACTAGAACAAATAAATTAATCGCATAGAGTATATCGTAGTAATACCTACCTAGCTAGATAATGGGTAGCCGCATCTCTATAGATAATGTCATTAGTCAAGCAATTAATTGACTATCGATATCGATAAAGGCACGCCCCCAAAGCGTCATTAGCCGAGCACGCACTAAGCGACTCTTTGATGTACGCAAACTTTTCGCTTCCCTTTGATTGGCATAATGGAACTGTGCGTTGTTATTACACTAATTGAATTTTCGCAAAGTCCGAGCCGTACTACTGAAACGTGAAACATATTTGAAGCTTTTACCTGATGCGTTGCTGTGGTTTTAATTTATTTTGAGCTCTATTGATGTAGTGCTTATCAGAAATGTTTCCTTTGTAGGATTAATTTATTTATAGCATCTTCGCAAGCAATAGGTGAGCGTAGGTTGTGCCTACTTACTGATGTTTATAACGAGTTCCGAGATTCCATAATGAGAGAATTTTTATTGAGGGTACAAGATGTGATACGTAACAGAAAAGTTATTTTTGGAACGAATTGAAAATTATATTTGGAACGAAGTTGACACAGAAACTGTAGTCATCTAACGAATGAGTATTCTGGCGACCTTTCCATACTATAAATGTATGTGCAAATAATTTTAAGATTAGAGCAGCAAGTATTTTTAAACACAACAATACAAGTGCCGATTTTTTTAGGGGATCTTGTATTTTTGATACAAATCAAATCCCTTGGGTCAGGTATTGAGGTGGTTTCCCCCAGTAGGTGGGCAGGTTATCCCCCATAAAAGTACCTAACATCTGACCCGCTTCACTCTAAAATTCGTATCTACATTTAAAAGAGATTCATTTCTAAATCTTAATTTTTTTTAAAAAAGAGGAATTTAATTTTCAAATTTTTTTGGTAACTTATGATTTTAATTCTAAATTCTAGCTTAGAAACTAGATAGGGCGTCATATTATAATAATCTCCGAATAGAAAAGTAATTTACTCACTTAATATACAATAAAATAATTAATTAATTAATAAAAATAATAATTAATTAACTAGTTAAATAATTAATTTACTTACTTACCATGTTTTTTATTATTATTTAATATTTTGATCCGAATGGGATTTATATTGTGTAGGTAGGTCTGTACTTAATCATTGGAATTCCCATTCTTTCGTTATCCTAAAACTTGTTTGGGAAAACAAACAGGTTTTTTAATTTCAGCAGAGTCAAAAAGTGTTCATACAATAATCTTATTATAACGTAACCTAATTTGGTTGTACCCATCATTCAGTTACGGTGAATTTCTCTATGAAGTAAAAGTTGAAAGAGAAAATAGAACTGTATGATTGGTTTTACAAGTCAGTAAGATCAAAGGCAGAGATAGTCCTTTCATTTTGAGCCGCCATCGCGGATTACATTAAGAAAAGAGAGAAAGAAAATATAAAAAGTTAATTATACCTATTTAAGTGAAACAGTCACAGATAAAGGAATCACTGATTAGAAGCCTAAATAAAACGCTTTGAGGAGGCTTCGCTTTGGCGGGTCGTTGGCATGTGGGTTTACGTATTAATGCGACTTATGTTAAATTCGCAAGTAAATTACTTTTCTTTGGAACTCTGTCTTTTGAATAGGCGTTTTGAATTCTTGGAAATTTGTAACATTTTTATTGATGTCGGCTTATGATCATTAATATTTTCATTTCCTTCAATCACGTTCCAAATAGGCCGCTTTGATGGAAGCCTGCTATTATAAATGACGGTTGCTCTTCCTTAAATCTCCTTGATAAATTCGGTAATTGGAATGGAGATATGAAACATATTTTACACTGTATTTTTTTTTTAAATCGGGTGTTTAACACCATGGTTACTACCAAAGCGATTGTTGTTGGTTAAAAGAAACCTAAATTTTCCGAACTGCAAAAATAACGGCAGAATGTAGCGAAATCTAGACAAGTATATCGCAGAAATGTCAATACAGCATCATAAATAGTAACCGCCAGCAACAAGAGATCAAAATGATAAGGGTACCGATTTATCGTAATAACATTCGCTCATCAAAGGAAGCTCGGACCACTTTGATCGGACCGTTTCCTGAGAAATTCCTTTAGCACTAAACAACATACTAATCAATCGAGGGGTACACGATACACCCAATCAGAAAAGGCATTAAGGGAATAGTTCCAGCTTGCGGTAAACTGTTTGCGAGCGGGGGGGTCGGAGGTCGAGCCGAGAGGGGGGAGGGTGTTCTCACCGTACATCAAAGGCGGCCGAGACAAAGCTTGAGGAGCCTTTTAACTTTATTTAGCGGAGTGGTAAGTTTAGCCGGTCGCGAATCGCGCAGGTTAAAGAGTAACACACTCACTTTGAGCCCGGCTCGTGGGGGTGTGGTCGGAGATAGGGTTGGCGTCGATTACTGCGAAACGCCGGTTCATGGAATCAAACAGTTGGCTGTTTAGATGAGAGACTTTTAATTGAGTTCAGTCTTTCATAACGTCCCAAAAATTAACTAGTAGATATATGAATCAGAACACCTCTAAAATTGATCACTTTGAAAGTTCCTTAATACAATGAACCAGATAGCAAAAGAAATACATTTAAAATAGATACCATTATGTTGGAATCAGCAGAAAGAAATCAATCATCGACAACTGATACATCGTACGTCCCCGTCCGTCGTGTCGTCTACCCGACTGTTGGTTACAGTACAGTTGCATTTACTCGTACGCAGGAAATAAAGTGATCCATCAAATCGTTTAAAAAGTAATTAAAGTTATATCGTTGTCGGTTTGTCGTAGGTCGCGGCTGTCAACCCTGCGGGGTGGGGATCAAACGGGCCGCTAATGCCGCCCGCACCACCGCGCGGTGACGGCGCTTTGTCGGCATCCTTTGACTTTGCGATGATACCGCTTCTCCTGTATGCACCTCTTTGGATATGACAACTAGATTTGTTTTGTGCGGATGTTTTGTTCGATTGTAGATATGGATTTTAATTGTTTAACTAGTTTAATATTTATACTCGGAACTATGAAAGAGGTAAGATTTCCTAAAATATTACTCGGAGGAAAAAGTAAATATTCAACCGCCCAAGAGAAGCTGAAATAGTTAAATTAACAGTCAGGATCATTCAATGACTGTCTTTTTAAACCCCCTAAGAAACATGACATGGTACAAGTTTGTGACAACGTAGCACTTAAACCACTAATGGACCGATTTTGATGCTCCTTCCTTGTTTACTACCTGACTTGATCGAGGAGGTTATTTGCTTAGGTTATTAGGTCGGGGCCGGGGATATAATTAAACATTTCATTATAAGTTATTACAATTAATTATTTTTTGCTAATCAATTATTACAATTAATTATTCTTTAATGTTCATGTTACGATTCCTTAACATTAGCAGGCATCAATCTAGTATAATAATAATAGTAATAATAATAATAGATTAACAGACAAATTACTAATCTAGTAATCTAAAAAACACTTCAACATTGAGTTTCTGTGACGTTAACTCAAAGCAAAACGCAAATCTCATTGAGACGTCTAGCCTCATCTCATTTGCTAACACATGTTTGGCAATAAACAAGCAATACACTAATTTCAAAGCTTTCTCACTTTGTAAATCAAGATTTTGATAGACCTTAGTTATACCCACCGACTAGATACCTACTAGACATCACATTATTAGAATATTGTATGAAATTGAAATCGTCGAAAGTTGGCGGGGTATCGAGGAAGATGTCTTATTTTGATTGGCTCGTTAAAGTTCTTGTTCTTGAACGAACCCATCAAAATTAGCTTGAAAATAGATGATATGAAGTGGTATGACTAAGTCAGGCGGTATATAGGTGTTTGGTCGATAGTTATACCACAGTGCAAGAAAACTTATAAGTAGTGGTCCAGTGCATTTATAATTCGCGCGAAATGCCGCGCCGCTTCCATTTGGACATTGCGTCATTCCTTAGGGTTGTCACTTTCTTTTTTTAACCCCTGATGTAAAAGAAGGGTGACCGCAACAACAATTAATCAACTCTGGGTACCCAGCTACTAGGTACCGTACCCAACCCGTTGGACGTCTGTAAGAAATTGTTCGATAGACTCTTATTATTATGTAGCGGTGACGCAGCACTTTAAATATCGATGAAAGAAACAGACATGTCTTAAAATTAGACATTCGAGGGTATGCAACATTAATCTACACTTAAAAAGCAAGCGTGTGTGGATTAACTTAACTCCTTTTAAGATAATTAAGATAATACCCGTCCCCAGCAGTTGGACACTAATATTAAATTATACATATAAAGTAGGATATTTATTACTACACTAGCTTTCTGCCGCATGCCGGTGGCTTTGCCCACGTAACTTACATATTTAATATCATGCCCAGCAGTGGGATAAAAAGTAGCCTTCACCAGAAGCAGCCTGGACCAGAATTACCTGGGATTAGCGCTTCCATCAAACAAACAAAATAAACTCTTGAACTTTATAATAGTAGTACATAAAGATTGCCATTAACTTAATCTTTTATTTGTAACGATGTTGCAGTTTTCGTCGAACTGTTTTGTTTCTGCAAACACTCCTGAATCATGCAATGAATATCGATGCGACTATAAAAAGCAATAAAAAGAAAGGGTTGTCATAATGCACTTTCAAACCAAACCGCTAGGTAGGCCACTAGTTGGGCCAAATTACCCATTTTTATAATGTATAAATTGATCTTGAGTTATAATAACAACATCGCGGGACATTAAACACACTGTCATCTGATCCCAAACTAAGCAGAGTTTTGTACAATGGAAACCAGATAACTGGTAATATACTACTTATAATACTTTTCTTTTTATGTGAGGAAAAATCTGTTTCGATCATTTTGTCATCCCCATTTGGCACGTGTACGCCATCTAGGTTAGCAAAACGATACTGTCTCAATCAAGTAGCTCCTCCCCATGTATCAGCATCTTATCTGAGATTTGAAAACCTCAAAGAGATATTTATCTCACCAATTGTGGAGGCCTATTCGTAACTCTATAATTTTAATATTTTACCCAGCTATATATTTCACAGTGCTTAATTTTATTTTTAACACCAGTAGGTTAATTCTCGCAATTTCTTAACGCGTCGATCAAGTTGCGGTGCAGTTACAATTAAGTTTAAGTCTTAGTGCAAAATGATATTCTTGTAATTGTCTTATGTCACGTGACGCGAACTTGACGCAAGCGTATCTGACAGCGGTTGTCAAATTACGAGACTATTAAAAGGGCTGTTTTGATCGAAACTTAACTGCAACTGAGCTTATTTTGTGAATTAGTCCTCTGTTCGGCAAACTAGCATAGCCTTTAGACGCTTGCGCGTTGCCGCTAGGAGATGTTATATTAGGGTGGTGAGATTTTCATATACGTAATCCTATAAATTAAAATGAATCACTCACTAAATGAGTTGCTAAACGCAAAACTCGAGAACGGCTGAGCCGATTTCGCGCAAGAAGAATTAAAAAAATTGCATTTAACGATTCGTAATACTTAAAAGTCAATTTTAACTTAAATAAGTCTATTTCAAGTGTTAACGTAGAGGTCCGGAGGAGAGTGACGTTACTGTCGTTTAAATATTGGCATAAGTCAAACACAAATTGTCAAAATCGACTGTTAGGGTACAAAGTTAGCAGGGTCAACTAGTATTGAATATTGAAATAAAACTACTTTATAACGGATTTTATTGCGGTATATTTGAGATTTTAGATCCCGACGTTTCTAATTCTTTCCAGAATTTATGTGATATTAGCGTATATCTAAGAAAATACTAGTATTGAATATATTCACTAAGTCATATTATAATACCATACCTATTACCTACTTTAAAATAGTCAAATAATAGGGTGGCGATTCTATACGCTATTACTATTTGTTGTGAACCAATTGATGTAATGACAACTGATAGGACTTAGCTAACGTAATCTATTTAGATTAATTAATGGATTGACTACAACCCATGTGTGTTCGGGGAAAGGATTTGGTAAAATATAAAGTGAAACTCGTGGAATCCAAAAATAAATTGCCAATAATAGTAACACAGTTGATAAATCCGATCATCGAGCCCATAGAAGTTCACAGAGAGGCCACAACGCCTACGCTGATTACCATAAGCCGGGACAAAGCGGGATCGAGAGCCCTTTGACGAATTAGCTCCCACTAACATTACCTATGTCCCTATCAGCCGCGGCCGCGGCCTTTGTACTCGCAACTAAATTAGCATTGCCTTTACAAATCGTCCTAAAACTATCATTGATTTTGAATTTTTTCTTATCATATTTCGAAGTTCTATCAAAGACAAATTGGAAGCGGAAGAATTTCAAGGAGGTCTTAGTTTTCTCATCTGCCAAAACTATATATTTTATTATTCGTTTTTAATATTTGTCAGCAGTACGAACAAATACAGTTTCCTAAACATGCGTATGCGTGGCACGTAAGTGAATGAGACATGGGTAACATCATTACCAGTAGGCTATAATGAGAACAGCATTTTGTCTACGAGACTCGCATACTATAACTAATTTCCTCAATTTTACTTTGAAATTGTATACTGTAGTAATTCAATGTTACCCGCTCTAAACTATTTAGGGAGCATAAAGCCAATTAGGCAGAATACTGTTATGTGCAGGTGTCTCGATTACACAAACAGCATCAACTTACAAAACGTATCATACCAAAATATACCAAATGCCAGAAGATATCAAATAAGAAACAACCACTTGAACAGATTCAAATTTATATCGAAACTACGGTTACCGCATATTCTACGGATGTCCATAACCTGCTACATATTTCAGCGGAGATCGTTAAAAATGCAGTTACCCAAGGTTTCCGGCAGCAAACATTCATGCACGAAGCTCGCGGAGCAGTGGGCATTAAGAGCGTTTACGCCGTCCGGCTCGAAAAGTGTACTTTTCCAACGTACTAAACACTGCAACCGCTTCTCGTACAAATATGAAAATTACCAATAAACATGGGGAATTTCTTCATCATTTAATATAATTGAGAAAATATTAAGATTAATGTAGTATTTGTACACTATATTAAGATAACCTAACAGAGGTTTTCATAATTTCGCTGTAGACATCAGTTTCGAAGCTACTAATCTCCAAAACCATTTACAGAACTAGTTGGAATTTTTTTTTGACCAATTGCAAAGATGCTGAAGCATTCAAACAATTGAGAACATTTATAGATTTTGGTATCCTACAACAAGAAATAAAATTACAAAGAATATGAAAAATTAAGAAATTGATTTGACTTTTTTAACGACTTAACTTACTCAATTTGATATAAAAGTAGCTTAACACATTAAAACAACATCTGCTTCAAAACATACACTTTAAAATTTTACCAAATTTGTAATAGTTATTTTTTTATAAATATTTGAAAATGACTATAAAACCGCGTCGGCCAATCGTGTCAAATTAGTCCGCCGTCTGGCGTTTCAGCGAGAGGACGTATCGCTCGGCGCTCTGATTCGACCTGTGTTGACCTTTGTTGTGCATACAATAATATTGTACGTATAAAGTGCGCTCGAAAACTCTTGGTACTTTGGTAAGTTATATATTTTATTACTGTTTTTTAATGATTGACTATATTTTTGAATTGACAATTAATTATAATTTCAGTTATAATGGGAAATAAAACGAAGTCGTTTGTATAACGAAAATTCAAAAATTTGGAATAATGGAGAAAGCAAGAGCTAAAAGGATGGTAATCCAGATCTTAACGTCACTTTGGACTAACCCTCTGACTAATAAAATATGTATGATAATAATAATAACAAATTTATATAAGTGAATAGTTATTTTATGTTTTGCCCTTTTCTATGACAATTTTAAATTATGTGAAAGAGACAAAACATACAAAAGATATTCACAACTTTTACATCGTTTATTAGTGAGTACACACATGAAAACACACATAATCCTAATCACTACATAGTATAAAACAAAGCCGCATTCCTGTCCCTTATATCCCTATGTGCGTTTAAATCTTTAAAACTACGCAACCGATTTTCATGCGGTTTTTTTTATCTTAAAGAGTGATTCAAGAGAAAGGTTTATCTATAATACATGCATAATATAGCAGAAAAACACTGATAATTTTAGATGTTTCTGATGCGATGTCGTAAATTAACGCATTTTTTGTGCTTACATTTCAAACGCTGGCTAAACCCTACGAGATATATCAAAATAATGTCTTACAGTATTGCACACCTTAAAAAGGTCAACAAGAAAGTCCGTGATGGTATATGTCTATCTTTTAAGGATAACCCACAATAACCACAATATCTTTTACTTTCAACCAAAAGTAATGGCTTATTTACGAAGCGATTTTAAGCAATTTTGCATTAATCGTTATCTAATTAAGTACCTTAAATACATTGTCTATTTAATATAGATCAATATGGCTCTTTACAGCCCATAATTTAAATGAATATTTCCGAAGATATTACAGATATGATATACGATGCGGCGGTACCGGCCGGCCGCGCGCGAGTTGTGCGGTTTCTTTTGTCTATTGGCAAAAGTAAAAGGACATTTTGTAAATATACCTCAATATATTTAGTATCAGCATTGCACCCGTGCGAAGCCGGGGCGTGTCGTTAGTATTATATAAATGCTAAAGTAACCCTCTCTGTCTGTTACTTTTTCACGACTGCGCTGTTGAACCAATTTACATTAGTTTAAATGTAGTCTAATACGTTCGGCAATTTTAAAACTACACGTTTAAAGCTTATTTTTGAATCTTTATAATTATGTAATTTTAAGGCCTCATATAAATATGGGTTACAGGTATTTTATTATTACATATTCTAATGTTGAACAAAATATATTTTGATAACAATGGTGGTTTTATATAAATATGCCCATCAGCGTTGCCAGACGTCCCGATTTTATGTGTCGGGCGGGATGTCCCGCGTAGATCAGGCGGGACACTGCCGCTGAGACTACTACTGAGACTGCACGACCGTGGGTTGTGGCGTAAGTATAAGGTGGCAAAACTGGCAACATTCCGCGGGCCCACGGCCTTAGGAGGCCCCAGGTCTGAGGAGCTTAAAATAACCAAACTGCTTTAATAATATAAAGTAAAAAATAAAAAATTTGCCCGTTCGTGCCCGTTATCTGTGTGCGAGTTGTTTCGTGGCCGCTGCTCAGTGTCGGTGGAGGAGAGCATCGTGGGGCAGCCGGCCTGTCCGGGAGCTGGTCATTCTGGAGCATGTGGCGTTCGCCTGCCGGTCCACGCTGGGCGACGTGTTTGGGTTGAGGGCCTGGATTCTCTCAGCTCTTGGGATGTGTCCAGCAGTGGGACGCCGGTGTCCAGCAGTGGGACATTTGTGTCTAGCAGTGGGGCACCTGTGTCCAGCAGTAGGACTCTGAAGGATGGTGGAATGATTGTTTAATCTGAACTTTAGCACAGCTTTGCCACACCTTGCGTACCTATAGATGACTGTTAATCCTGACATATTACCTTCACGAGCCTTCATATTGTTTAGTTTATTTATTTACTTTATATATTTTTTACTTTATTTTTGTTGTAAATAAATGTGGAAAAAATTGGAACTATAACTATACGATTTTAATTTGCGACTTATTACGTAGTACCGACTACCGACGAAGGTAAGGTATGAATGGACAAAAATATTCATATTAGTTACCTTGTCTGAAAATTGGATATTGCAAACTAGCAATAAACAAATTTCCGGTAGCAACAATATTGCAAATAAAAGCTTTTAAAAAGATTAATGTATCAGAATTATTATAACTTTAAATCATTTGTACTTTTCATCAGTACTTTTTTCGAACACTAGCAATTACACTCGAACGGATCAAAATGGGTTAGTTGACTATAACGCAAGACATCGTGCTAGCACCGTGCACACAGCTGCGTGCTTTAGTGTGCGTAATATTTTCCATTGAATTACCTACACTTGATGTCTCGCGCTACGCGTAAACGCTCTTAACGTAGATTCCGTCTTGCGGACGCACTCGACCGCAGCCGCCGCTCCGTCTGCAACGGATGCCCCGCGGTCGTCCGACCGAAAACTGCCCACTTGCGCATATTCACACTCCGATCATTCTTCCCGACCAATAAAAATAACCAATATTATAAATATTTCAGCACTCAGCAACCAGATATTCTGCGGTGAGCAATACATTTGCTGTGTTGATAAAATTTGGAATTCAGACAAAACAATGCCAACTCCTGCTGTGATAAATTATGTTTACACTAAAAATTTGTACAATACAGCTGTCTAGTTTTTGTTAATGCAAAATACTATGGAAAGGATCCTCAAGTATTTATCATACAATAGCAAAGACATTAAATTTTTTACCAGTTTATGTAATTATTTTCAATAAAACCATTCCTTTTCAGTGTTGTCAATAGTTCTTGAATGTGAACGCCACCAATTTGTACATATGAACACTTCGAAACAAATTGACCAGAAGGTATCACTCTTCAACTTTAGATTGAACTTTAAGGCTTCTAAATAAGGTCCAAATTAAAATCAAACGAACGTTCCTATATGTTTTGAGGGACGGGACGTCACGTGGCGCACCTTAGATAATTTAAATCCGATAGAAGATTATTCGTGCGAAATGTCTACGAAGTGAAGGATAAAT
Source organism: Meganola albula (assembly GCA_936450015.1). Lineage (NCBI taxonomy): Eukaryota > Metazoa > Arthropoda > Insecta > Lepidoptera > Nolidae > Meganola > Meganola albula. The sequence goes on from OW388153.1 coordinate 2,657,775, forward strand.
TGTAACAAGGGAATTGAATAAACGGCAGGAACAAATCTCAGAGGAAAACTTATGTAGAACCAACGTGACCCTTAAATTTATGAAAAGCTGACTTCCTATTGACTGGTGACCTAAATTTTATATCATGCAGCATGAAAAAAAAAGCCTATAGCCTTGCTCAATAAATGGTCTATATAACAGTGCGATAATTTTTCAAATCTCACCACTAGTCCCCAGGATTAGTGTGTTCAAACTCTTCAGCTAATATTATAGATAATATCGGTTCTATATAGACAATAAAAAAGCACACAATTCGTAGCTTTTTAAGACCCTCTTTAGTACCCCATCCAATCAAGCCTACATTACCTATTCCATCACATTTGTTCATGCAAAAAAATACGTCTGCAAAACATTCGCAGGTAATTTGCGAAACAGATTGGTTTGTCCCGTTCTTGGAGCGACAGAAGACAGACCGCCACGGGCAATACCTTCTCTCGATAGCATTGTTTTCTGATTACATGCCTGATTAAATGTCTGAACCTTCGTAGGTGCTTCGGTATTTTCCAAATGGGCTGGAGTTTGGGTAAAATAACAATTGGTACTAACTACAAATCTCTAAATCTGATATCGCTATTGATGTAACTTGACTCTTGAAATATTCTTCATTATACATGTAGGCTCAAGCTACAAAATGCTGCCTGTGTTGTTTTAACTCTAAAAACAGCCCTAATTCTCGTGACAGTCAGAATTTTTCTAAAATAGTTACAAAAGCGCTGTCAGATCTGCATTCAACCGCAGAAAAGAGACTCCTAAGCTTCTTGCATAATGGACGTGCCCCTGCCTTAATCTCGTGTGAACAATAGTACCGTCTGGCCGCGACGTTTTGCATACAATGACTAGTCGCCGCGGGACGACTCGGGAAAATGCACCTGTTCCCGACGCCTGAAGGGAAATTTTTCCAGCAGAACGTCTTTAATTTGAATTTCAACGACAATTACAACCAGTATTGGTTTAGAATCCCCTATTCCAGAATTGTTTAAGCTTTCAAATAAAGGCGGGTTGAAAATAAACTCAAATAGCGTTACGGCTTTACTATGACGGTTTATTTTAAAAAACTGCAAAGACCGCTATCATTTTACTTTTTGGATTTGGAAAAACATACCTACCGTTAAAACCAATTTCGTCAAAAACTATCGAGTAGCGAGCTACGATAAAACCGCGGTTCGTCAAAGGCTGGGTTATCTGACAGAATACTGTACAATGCATTTTTTGCTACCACAAAGTTGATTCAGTTTTATCGGCACGTCACTGAAATGGACTTGTTCGACGGACGCGCCGCAGCGTGGGACAAGCGGTTGGGATGTCTTGTTGATGTCCACATGTATTGGAAATCGGAGAATCTGAGGTTGATAACTGGTATAGAATTTTTGGTTACTGGTTGTCTGAATGTTATGGATGAAAACTATTTTCGTGACATTAAAACGAGGATTTTTTTACATTTAAATATCTACCCAAAATAACTTACCGCGACAATGTCAAGGGAATATATTAGTCTCACAAATAATATAAACCTTTAAAAAGATTTAACATTGAGATAAGTAGGATGGGATAAATGGAAAAATTTGAGACATCAACATTTGAAAAAGTAATATACTTAAATGCAAAAGTTAACTAAGCCAATTGGGGTCTAATTGTAAATTTTGGATCGTCTGTCTCACTTGTTTTTTCCTTATTTTGTTTACGATGGAAAGGGACAAAAGCAGACATTTCTTATTTGGTACCAACGCCTGTGAATAGTCCTCAACAATATGGATGATTGGATTGATGAATAAAAGATTCGTCAATTTGTGGAATAACATTGCGGTATTATGCAGTAGCAGCATTCAATTTAATTGTTCCAGCTGAGTGGTATGTCATCGAAATCTGTTCTTTAGCAATTTACATAAGTATTTACCATTAAATTAAGTTGAACCTCAAGAATTCATGTAAAATGGGAGTTTTCTTACGAAGACTAGATATAATAAATTTTAATATAGTAGGGACTTCAATAATTACTAGATCTTTCATATTATATGCATAAATCTGGAACTATCTACTATGGTGACAACAAATGATAGTAAATTCTGCCACCAATTACGTTCACCAAATTCGAAAATTACTAAAGGGATAGTCTGCTCTTGGGCACCTTCTTTTGTATTTCAGGCAGGCAACAAGGTGCCCTGTATTAAGTATCTAACAACTCAATAAAATAGATAATAAATATTAGGTAACTACTTACCATAAAAAACAGCGTAGGTACCTTTCAGTAACAAGTAAACAGAAGCCACGTGACTAGAAGATTCATCGGCGCGCATCAGTTACGTAGGGAAAAGCTTGTCATACCCACGCGAAAGGATTAAAGGACCACTTTAATAAATATAACGAATAAGTTTATGTATGAGTTTACCTTGCGTTATCTAAGCAATGAAAAATATTTTAAACAGTACTTTATCTGGGTGAAACACATAACTTCCTGTGTTTAAAATATCTACAGCATTAGAAGAGAAGATTTGCTGTGTAATCGCGTTCCGTCGTAGATCACATATCGCTTACAAATAGGCAAGCTGTGGACCTAACTTCAACCTATTCAATTTTTAAATAAACTCACAAACATCTTTTACGTATATAATATCAATTTGTTAAATACATCAATTCACTGGTTAATATAATTAATTAAAAATTAATCAGAAGAACTGTTAACGTTCAAGTAACATCTGCATCATACATCGTCTGTATCAAACAAATATCTAACTTCTAACAAGGAAATGGTCTCATAGTGGACACAAACTAGGTAACTTGTTTTATATTCTAACTATGTTTAAAAGCTTTTTAGCGGTATATGTCTACTAACATAACACTGAAAACTTGTTACGAAATTTAGACTCTGTACGTCCTCTGATTTGTTTCTACATTGTTCTGTACCCGATAATTTTCCCCTGCCTCTTCACGACCCACTTAATACTTTTAAACACAAGCTGGTCCCGTTCGATAAAATAATACACATTTATTATTAGTAAAAATGTTTTTTTCGTTTAATATCGCCTACTTAGTCACTAAATTTATGTGCGAAATATTGAGCTTATTTTACCTATTTTTTACTAAAGAATCCAAAATCGCAGAAATTGACGAAAGTGGTCTGGCCCCACAACACGTCGGTTTTTGTATTTATTTTTAAAACAAGGTGGAAATGTTTCGACCCTTTATTTTATTATGATGGTCTGGTACAGCATCCCGACGCGACAAATGGAGAAACGCTGTACTAGGATATATTAACAAGGTGCCATTTAATTACCATTATTACAAACGCTAAGTTTAACTACTCTAAATAAAAAAAATAAAAAACTCGATGTATTATTTTTTTAAACCTAACAAGAACTATCTCTGAAACTTCATCTTTCGAATAAAAAAAAACATCTTAATCAGTCCATGGAACCAAACTTGTACACAGTTATAAGCGTCAATCATACCCCTATTTTCGTCGTAGGTTAGAAAAAATATAGCCAGTTGGATTGAATATAGATTGTGTAATAGTTTTTTAGAATGAATGGATTTGAATTTGTTTGATAGTAGTAATACAATGCAGGATCGGACCACCCACCGCGATTGCCGCAAGCCTGCGGACGACATTAATGACATTCACGAGGGGCGTATTGTCAAACACATCAGGTCTATTGATATCACTGCGGGCTTTGTACCGTAAACATTTCACACAGGTGTTTCGGCAACTGTTTATTAAATTGCTCATAATGAGACAACCCGATAGTCTTCAATAATATACAGCACGGTATGCTAAACTAGATGCATCGGTAGGTTGTGTATGTATTCTTGTAACTCGAATATATAAAACGAGTTGCCGATCTCTTCAGTTCCCATCTATCAGATGTCCTCATAGCGAACGTTAAATTACGTTAGCTATGACGACTACACATGGTAATGAAGTAACTTCTAAGTCTTTTCATATTGTAAGAAACTTATTTTCCAGAATCCAGACAGGGATGAAGGCGAAATGTTTAACAAAAGCCTTGTATTGTGCACGTTAAAGTAGCAGATTGCACTATTGTAGTATATAATGAAAGTGGACGATATTCTTTAATATCAATTTGAGATCGCGCTGATACGATTATGGTTAGCTTAAACCCGTACATCGTCCGTTCTTGCCTTCGTCATCAGTCATACTGCCACTTAAAAAAAAATCTATAGAGCTGAATTCGACCTATCCGACCAGCAGCTAACTGCTGATATAGGCCAATGATAATCATTCAACTGCATGTGGATGCAGTATAATGATCATCATTGGCCTATGCGGATGGCCGCATAAAATTTTGCGTATATATAAGTAATAACGCTGTAGAGTAGAAGAGTTCGCTTAAATAGGGGGGCGGTTAAAAAGGCCTAAATTACAATCCCTTCCAAAAATTACAGCTTAACTGATTATATTTTACCGTTAATCTTAAAAATGCCACCTCAAACTTTTAATAACCGTTAAATACTTAATCCTCAGAGATAACATAGGAAATGTAAGGTATAGAGAACTGTCGTCGAGTTTTGAAAAACAATAGGTTAGTTAAGAAAACCTTTGCTTACAAGGAAGTCTTTAAATATGTAAATAAAACAAAATTTAACTAGAGATTGAAATATTCTTTAGCCAAACACATAATTAAGCTATCGTACAGCTCTACTCCAAGAAGTTTAGACGTACGAACAGGTACTTCAGTTTATTTAATCTAAGAAGCAATAAAGACTTGTTTTATTTTATTTACTCGACATCTTGAGAGAACCTTCCAATCCAATTTGAAGTAACCACGTTTTGCTTTCACCCAGTACATTTGTCTAACGTATAGTGCTTGCTTTTTAATATAGAGTGACAGATGTGAATAAGAAAAGTGCATTCGTATATTTCCTCGACTCCATAAGATTATTCGTTGTGATTAGATTTCCGTAGAAGCGGTATTGCGTATTTATAATAATAGTCTGAGTGGATATGAAAATCAAGTTTTGAACAAGGCCTAAATAAACACACAGTATCAGTAGAATTTGTGAGTGATCATTAACTATTACCTACTCGCCCATCTAGAAAAACATATTGATTATAACATGCACTGTCAAAGGAGGAATGGTCTTTAGAAATATATACAAACTACAGTCCATCAAATCTAAGAGATACCGTTTGACGTTTCACTGTTTTCTATTAAATTAGCTTAACAGAGGCGTAATTCACACTATTTTTATTAGCTTTCCTGTAAAATAATTGAATTATGAAGCTATTTTTATTTTAACACTAGCTTACCCGGCAGACGTCGTTCTACCCGGTAAAGCAGTGCCATCTACCGGGTCTCAGACCTACCGTATATAACCAAAATAAATAATAGGTATCTAACCCGGTTTTCGACACTTCTTCGCTGTCAAAATTTTCTTTTTTTTTAATTTTTCTCTGCGTAAGAACCATCCTTGTACTTAAAGGAATATTTAAAAAAAACAATTAGCGAAATCGGTCCAGCCGTTCACGCGTTATGTCGTGACAACGGAAAACGGGTTTCATTTTTATATATATAGATAACATAAACAATTTTCATATAAAAAATAAAATTCTAAATGTACTACGTTTAGAACTGTCAAACTCTTACTCTTAGATTTGATGGACTGTACGTTACTCAGTAACCAATTATTACTCTCTATGTTTCTGAAAAACAGTTAAGTAATAACGTTCCCAAAAAAGGAAAACGAAACAACAATAAAACAAGCAAACATTACTGAGCCATTGAATAACAACAAAAGTGTAAGCACTGAGAAATCTATTACTGAGTCGATACTTTTTTTATCTGACCTGTTATTTATAGCGTAATTAATGCGTCGCCGGCGGCGCCTGCGCTGGATGCGACGAGATCAGAGAATATAGCACAAAAACTTGTCGGATAGATATAGTATAGAATTGGGAGTAGGTACGTACGCATAAAAGGCTTAAGGTACTAAAACCTAGACTTATTTTTTGCTATCAATCATTAAAGAATAACCATTTTTAACTTAAACATTTGGTTTTCAGCAATTTGATATGAGCTCTCTATTTAAGAAGTTGTTACGGTATTTTTGAAGTCTTATCCAATAAAATCTCAGTCCAGAATATACTCTAAATAAATTGATTGAGATAATCGGTTGAGTTTCCAAAGAGACTAAAAATAACAAAACAAAAAATCCAAAAAACATAATTCGATTAATTCCTCAGACAGACCAACAAAACTGTGACCAGTCTGCACTTAATTTACCACGAGTTGTAAAGTTAAACTTATTGCAAATGATCTGTGCCAAGCTAAGGCAAATTAGTGTTTAAATACATTAGCCTTCATTCAAGATGTTGGAGTTTTATTGATTGTTTTATACTAGCTGTTACAATGCTTCATTTGGAATAATTAGCTTAAGTCGAATTGTTTGCAGAATGTAGAGATATTTGTTGAGGATTATAGGTACAGTTAAAAACTATTATTACAATTTATTTAATTCTAAAAGCATCCTCCTCTTCATTCTTTCCATTAGAGCAAATAAGAAAATTGGAAAAACATTAAATAAGGCGCATTGAAGAAACGATTGAAATAAGTCGGTTCCCAGCTGTCGTGCGATCGGTTAGAATATAAAAAATGTCATTCCAATATCAACGATTTCAATTGTCTACTGATTGAAGGTAAAATTTGCGAAAAATTATTAAGTGATTGCCTACTGGCCGTTTAATGGAAACGTAAGTACAAGCAATGTTTAACTTTGAGGTTTTTGTTTATTTGTACGCCAAGTAAAAACTTGCGAGTGCTCGGTCACATTTAAAACGTTTAGCAGCAGCTCGAAGAAATTTCTTAAGTATTGAAAAGCACAATCAGCAACAAAGCCGTCGCTGAAAGCGGCTGCAATATTTTCCAGCGCTTAATCGGCATCCAGGTGCACGTCTGTTGGTGCACTCCATGGAGTAGCGTACCGTCGCACAACAGCACTCCGCTTTCACGTCTCCCTTCCACGGGCATTATGCTCTAATATCACTTAATTTACCGTCTAGGGCCTCCTCACGTGAATGCAGCCTACAAGAGCCGGTTTAATATAAAAATTCGCTTTTTACTGCCTCGAAACGAGATTTAACGTTAAACTGTTGCCTCTTTTGAGGGTAAACGCGTAGAAGTAATGGAATTACAGGATAGGTAGTTTCAGAGTTGAAAGGTAATTAAATTATTGTATGTTCTCTTAAAAATATTAGGATCTCGGTCTATGGTTCGCTAGTTTTGGCGATTGATTAAGTGCAAATCGAGAGGTGCTTCAGTTCAATTGGAAAACTCTAAAATTAATTGATTAATTATTATTCACTTGATATTTATATAACATGAAACCTCTTCAACAAAATTGAGGCAAAATTAAAACTCTGTTTGCTCATTGCTTAATGAAGAGGCAAACATCGGTTTCATAAGTACTACCTAGTTCTAGTAATTCAGTAGGTCTATAGCATTAGGTATTCTAGTCAAAGAAGTAATTACTACCATTTATTACTTAAAATAAGAAACATAGGCATATATAAAATGGTAACAAATTGATTACAAAAATGTCGATTTCGCTGTTATATTCCATAAGAGATTTTGATAAGTTTTCCTATTTCTTAATAGCAATACAATTGGACCACTTGGATTATGATTTCAGCACAAAGGCGAAATAACTCGTTATTATATCGTTAACGAAATAAATCTGTTCCCCACATATATTTGTTGACGCGGCAAATTACTGGTATGTATGCCACTATAACCGGAGTTTTTAAGGGTTATATTTACAAATGCTAACCGACGAATAATCAGTAATTCCATATTTAATTTTTACAAGAATAAAACAAACTAAAAAAACTAACAAATAAATAAATAAAATAAATAAGGTGTATTTAGACAAGGGTATCTAATGGATTTATCATAATCATTATACAAATATGTGAAGCAAAGCCTTTGTACTTACACCTTTTTAGAATAATAACACGGATGGTGGCGTGGAGTATGAAATTTGGCGCACTTAAAGTTAGGTAGGTATATGAAAAAATATTGAGGAACTTGTCGAAAAACTTCTCTGAATCGCACTAATTTTTTAACGTCATGTTAATTATCTCATTATATAATTATCGAAACAAGTCGAGTTTCTTTATTTATATTTCCTTGATAAATGTAATATCAGGACATGGATTATAAATTTTTAAAGCCTTTTGTTTGCTCTTTAATTTTTTTAACGTAGTAAGTTAGACATAGTTTAAATTTATCTCGCCATTCTAAAACCAGCAGGGACTGGTCATTCGCAATTTTAGTCGCCTTAAATTGAAGATACCATGAAATTAATGAATTTTTGTTAATTGTCGTGAGCCGTGTGATAAACTGAGATGTTACATCGTAAAACTACAGTAACAGTAAAATTGTTTATCGAGAACGCTTCAATATTGCTCCACGGTGTTATTGGAAATACTTCAATAATTACCCGTGGTTAATAGTTCGTTGGACTGGTAAGGTTCACGTAAGTTATTTTATAAAAAAATTTCTTTAATCAACTAGTTTAACTTCAAAGAAAAAAAATGAACTTACCTTAAATCTTAACTGAATGGTGCAGTATATGAGGAGAATATCATCCTGTAACAAGAGAATTAACTAGTTAATAATGCAAATATGTAATAGTCATTCGCTACAATCATGCACTTAACATAACAAAGAGCTCACGCCGTTATTACCCGTAGGTAGACATAACAATTCCCAACGTTGACCTCCTATTAAAATTTTGTTAAGTATTTGGTTACACGTAAGCACAGAATTTGAAACCAAAAAATGCCAAAACAAAGCGAGTGCAACAGCTATGTAAAATAAAAACCACTACCTAATGACAATAACACAACGGTTTATTTCTAATTCAAAAAATAACCTAATACATTCTATATTTGGATGAGGCAACAAGACATTATATTAGTTCAAAGGAAATCGATACTGTTCATTACTCAATTCTATAACAGAAACTCTTCTACGAAAGCCAAAAGTGTCGTTCGTAGAAATAATACTATTACAAGTGGGGCCATCAATCAGCTAATGGCAGATGATCTAGCATTATTTGCAATGCCATCGAGTCGGTGAGCCAACAATTCTGAGCCCGCGCTCGACATCCATTCCTCTCATAGCAGAGCGCCGCAAACACAAGCACTAAGTAAATAACGATTCAGTTGCATTCACTGTTAAAGTGTATATTACTGGAACTTGTAAAATGTTGAATACCTACTTTATAAACGTGAAAAACTGAGAATGTATGGAAGTTTGTTACTCTTTCAAGCAAAATCTTTGGAACAGTTTTGACCAAATTGGGCACACAGTTACAAGTTTTAAATGATGTCATGATTGAAATTCTGAGATAAAAAGATCATTCAAAACGTAAGCATATAAAACATTCGAGTTGAAGGCTCTGTGCGCATTTTAACATTTTGTACCTACTAAAGGACAGGCTTAAATAATACATATTGCCTTCTTTTTTGGTATTAAGCTCCATCAAATATTTGCAACATGTCGTTTATCGGGCATCAAATGTAAAGGCAGGAAGATCGCTGGCGCCGCCGGCGGCGGGTAGGGCCGCGTGGGTTGTGTTGCGCACACGCAGCAAAGCAAAAAGCCGCCCGGACAGTGCTGCGGCATTCCTTATCGAAACCGGTCCTTATTCAATGGAAGCCGAAGGCACAAATACTATACAAAGGAAAATAGCTCTAAGAACCAATGTGTAAAGTTAAAGTTGGTTCCTGACATAAAATTGTAGAGCAGATGCGAGAAAATTATAATCATATTACAGAAGTAATAGTGTACAAAAAGTTGAATGATGGTACGAACGCGGAATATCAAATAGAGGTTATAGCTTGGAATATGAAATCTCAAGCAGATGATGGATGGATCGAAAATAAAAGCGAAAGTAAAATGTGCGTGAAACGAATTATTGCGTTCGCGCAACATTTGACAGATGTTTTCCGTAATAATGTGCTATCAATGTCGTAACTAAAACTTAAGCAGTTTTAGATCAAATCAAAGATAAATTAGATTCATTACATAAGGTTTTAGTTTAAATACTGAGTAGGTATGTAAGTACAACGTTTTCAGTTACCTGCTCCCACAAAGTAATGAAAAATGAACCCATAGATGAAAACTCAAGACTGTTTATCATAGCTATACAATCTTAATATTGAAGGGCACATAAATTTAAAACAACGAGAGGCTGATTAAATAATGGAGTTAAACAATACGCTATAGTTCAATTAAAGGGAAGCCAGCGCAAACAGCGAGGTATGACGTCACAAAGGGATAGTGTTAGGTAACCGGGCTGAGCTGCGCGGGCGCACGATTCGTGGAAGTCGGCCGGCGCATAAACTCCGTCTACAATGCCGACACCCCTGCGATAACTTGTGTTGGATTTTAAAATTCCAAAAGCTTTTTTTACTTTGGTTTCTTGTTGAACGCTTTGCCGACGAGTTATCGATGGAGAGTCAGTTGACATTAGGAGTTTATGGTTGTTTATTTTAACCACGAATTTAAACCATGGAATTTAAATACCTATGTGTTAATGAGTAATGATGCAAAAAGGATATTTTACAATTTCGTTGCACAAGCTATAAATAAATAAATTGAATCATAAAGATTCAATCACAATCACAGAACTAAGGCTGCCCACACCCGTCCGCTTTTTAAAACCGATTTTGTGACCGATTCAACTCGTGGCCTTGAGTTGCACAAAATCGGTCACAAAATCTGTAGAAAAATCGGTCGTGCGCAGGCAGCGTTATGGTTTCAGAAGAAATACGAAGTTAAGTACAAAAAAGTCCTGAGAATACAATAAATTATTTCGAAAGAGCAATTCAAGTTTTGACCGAGACAGAAGAATTGTTTTTAAGGCTTCGAAAGTTTAAGAGACCCATCAAATGCTTTTTTGATCATAAATAGAAATGGCAAACCTTGATTAGTAACAAAAGTCAATAATTTAACAACTTTTGAAGAGGTTAAAATACACGTTCACTGAAATCATGAGAATTCTATCAAAAACTAAGTACCTACTTCCTATATTATTATAATTCCTTACCTTTGAAAAGATAAGTGAGGCTAATCAAATCTTTTAAAATATATGTCGCCAAAACGATAGTTGTTAAAAAAAGCGCTGTCAGCGTATTACAAAAGAAAGCAGTTAACAGCGCTGGTAGCGGGCGTAGGTACCTACTGCTTTGTTTCTAAATATGCCCTTACTTATGTAACATAATATCCCGATTGATCTTTAAGCAATAACCCTTTCATAGTAATTTTGATGACAGAACTTAGTTTTAATTAGAGGGATTAACAACACAAGGCTCTGTGTGCGACTACACATGAACAAACATAGCCATGTGAATTGCGATTAAAGTTTCGTACAGTTGAGCCGCCCAAGTGTGTCAGTCTTGCGGGAGTTACGACTTGGTAGGACATTCCGTATTAATTAACTAAATAAGTCTGCCAAAGCTGAGTGAGTTCCGAACAGTCGGTGTTGGCGACTTGCGAGTTGTCAGTCGCGTGTCAATAAGACAGCGAGAGACACGGCGGATTTAAGTATGGGGCTGGGGGTGACGGGCGGCGCCACCCCAGTGTGTGGTTTCCTTTTGATGTCATCTTCGCGCAAACTTTGCAACGGATCGGCTTCGAGATAGAGAGACGGAGAGTGACTAATTTGGCCTAGCATTTGATCTCGACAACTTCAATGTGAGCGTCCCACTCGCACCGCCGCGCCGCCCTCCGACGACACGCCGGGAAGCTCTTTGCAAAATTTCGCTTTGATCGCAAAGTTAAATTATATGGGAATTGAGCATTAAATAGATACACATGTGAGGGCAGCTCTCGGCACGGGCGGGCGCGATCGACGCCGCGGGTAGCCCGTCCGGCCTCCACCGCCGCCGCCGCCGCGCCGCTGCCCGACGATATGGTCTCGATAAGTGCCGACATCGTTTGACGATTACTCGACATACATAAATAATGAGCGCCGAGTCACTCTCAAATTTATATATTTGTGAGAGCGGCGCTCGTATTTAACTCCGCCTAATTTGCCGCGAGTACGCAATACCTTTGAGAGCTCCGTTTTTACTAGTTTACGAAACAGATATTTGCGCCCGCCTTCCCTTTGATACGGCACTTTGTAGAGCATTTTACACGAGTTTCTTTTGAGGCCATTCAGACGGTGAGTAACGAAAGGCTGTCTTTGATAAACACGTGCGAGGACTCTTCAGTACTTATTAGGGGTGCTCTCTTTGAAAGTGCTTCTTGTGAAATCTATTTGAAACGTTCACAATATCAAAGCGGCTCCGATGAAAGCTGCGCTAATTAAACTGTCACTAATAAAATTATGCGAAAAATTGAATCTACGAGTGTTTTGTTCGCGATAAAAGGCCCGTGGAAATATTAATATTGTATCAGATCTTTTGAAGAATATGAGTGAAATATAGATAAGTACATTAAATTGCTGTCAAGTCGCAAAATTGATTATGATCCATAAAATGTTATTATGGCTACGTGTTATAAGAATTTATTTAGCAATGCACGTGGGACTTACAATTTAGGTAGACCATTAATGTTAGGTCACACTCGTGTTTCAGGCAAAGGCAGACAAATCCGTAAAGTGGCGCCTTTGTGAGGTAGAGCCGCGAGGAGCGTCCCTGCCCCGACTCTTTGTGTATGCATATGCACCTACACGCGAGTGCACCTCACAAACGACTATTAATTCTACTAAATTTGCATAATTATACCTATCTGATGTCAATACAGAATGCATTTATTGAGTTAAAAACAGATAAAGTATTTTTATTTCACGATTCAAGATTAAATATTCCGTTTATCTACATCCAATAACCCGCACTTGGTGTGTGGAACCAAACTAATTTCTCTTATCTCTAAGAAATTAAAAAAAAATAAAAACAAAAAATATCGAAAACTATTTTAATGAGACATAGGTACCTAAATATCGAGCAGCATTAAAATCAAATACGAAGAGCATCGACAGTTACATATAAAATAGCCAAGTAAAGGTATTTTATATGTAACTGTCGATGTATAGTCAGCAGTGGGACACTAATGAATTATACTTTACTTTGTTAAAGATTCGTAACTTGATTGGTTAGTAGTTTTTTACGTTTTGCTGTATTGTTGGCATGCTACACACGTACAAAGACTTAGCAAATTGTAACGTTATAATATGTTTACCTACATTCAAAAATAAAGACTAACGGCCTTATTCATTAAAATCTTATATGACTCTTTAGTTAAAATGGCCTTTGTCTCTTTCTTACTTGTATAAATGTCAAGACGACAAATAAAGACAAACGAATTATAAACCTATTTTAGCTATAATGAGCTTAAAAGACGTTTACGAATACGTTGATATGCTATGCGGTTCTATGCTATTCGGAAACTCAAATCAGTAAAAAGCAATAACTGTAAAAATACATCCATACTGCATTACATACAAGTATATACATTACAAAGAAGTTGCACATTAAAGAAATACATATTCTACTACTTATTCTATAAAAAGCAAAAAAAGATATTCAAGAAGGTCTTAAATAAACCTAAGACAGAGAAATCTCATAACATCAAATGACCCGATTTACATCAAAGTAGTTCAATACACTTTGATGTTTAAATGGAGAAATATGTTTAACCAGCGCCCTTGTCATGGTAATAGTATGGGTGCTTTAGAGGCACTTTGTGCGAGGCTACGCGACGTTACTCACAAAGGGATACTTACAAAACAAGTGAAAAACTAGCAACTACATACAAAGCTACTAATTAACTATGGTAGCTAATTTGTTGAATGATGTCGAATTATTGTTTATACTTTATCAAACTTTGATGGCATATGATCTGATTCTTAATTTGTCGTAGAGAGAGATACCTACACAAAAATAAATCGTTTCAAAGATGTAATCTACTCGCAAAATTCGTCGACTATAAATAAAACTTTTACCGTTAAAGACAACCTAAAATAGATCTTTAATATTAACAAGTTGGCACGGGTAAAGGATTATTATTTATTACGTAAACGGTAACAAAGCTTCTAAAAATATCAAATAATCTTACCACAAGGAAAGAAACACCAACAAATCGCGAAAATAGAAGTTTCTAAGAAACATTTCAAATCAAGAAGACACCTAATTTATAAATTGCAATTACACCGACAGTCGGCAAAGAAAAAAATTACAGAGAGCAGATTACGAACACTAAATTTAATTACAAAGCGAACTCGAATATAACAAATTGGAGAGGATAAACGCGACAAAGTAAAAGAGAAAACACACCCAAAGGAAACTCGCAGCATTGATATAAACGAAATTTAAATTAAGTACAAAGGGAAAGAAGATGAAAAAATCCTTTCATTGAAAGCTTTCACCCCGGGAGTAAGAGGGCCGGGCGGCACTTCAAAGACGTTACCTCCCGCCTCTGACGTTATCTGTGCGAAACAGAGTTTGGAAATTAGCACAGCGATCCTTTTTCTAAGTCTGTCTAATGTCTGGTCAAAGATGCCGCGTGCGCACCCTTTCAGACGCTATTAGCATTACGCTATTATACACATACATTCCACCAACGTTTCAATCACACGTTGACGTGCAAAATGTTTGATTAAACATTAATCTAGCTGTATAAATCGGGTGATTTGTAGAGTAACTTTAGTTACAGGTTGGCGGATTTATGTCATAGAGAGGTTTCGTATAATTTGTGTCGGACTCTGGTAACGGGATAATGTAGCTGATGAGATATTTTATTCAGCGTGGCAGCCGCGACGTCGCGGCGCACTAATGACATGCCGAGTGTCCTCTCAATGAATTTGCACCTACAGACGTTATGCGACTTTGATATTTATATAATATGTACAAAGTAGTAATTTTATTTTGAGTAGATACTTTACCTATCTGCCTAAATTATGTTTTATCCTACGCCTTCATAATAAGTGATTTTTGTGCCCCTTTTACATAAAAACGCAACCCGATTTTGACTAAAATAAGAAGAAATTGATTACATATTACTTTGTAACCTGACAAATGTTACTTGTATTTAGAAATATTTTTTGATAGAAAAAAGAACAGCCTTTAAAAAGTGTAAAATAATAATATGTACATATTATTAACATTATTTGTTGAATGAAGTGCTAATATTACACAAATCTTTGTTGTCGTCTTAAGTACTGTCTAATCTACCGATTTAGCACCGACTTTAATTACCATAAGTATGTAATATTATTTTTCACTTTTTTTCTGATTGTTTTTATTTTAGATTTTTTAGTGGTGCACTTACCACGAACTTTTGTATATTTTTAATCTACTAAAATGCTACCTACTCGTATAAAGAGGTTTCAAAACCGTCTCCCTCTTTGTTAGTGGTTAGCTATCGACTAAATGTAAAAACAAAGCAATGCTACTTGTTGCAACTCCCCATAGAATCACAGTATTCTAAGGGGAGTTCTGTTTTATATCTCCGAAGTACATTATCGGATCAAAAAAACCTTCAATCGGACCAATTTGGGACTATAGGTACTATCCATCGAAAAAAAATGGTCACAATCGACAGAGTAATCGGCAAAAATACATAAATTATACAGTCGAACATAGAACCTCCAACTCTTTTCAGAAGTCGGTTAAAGCCAGGTCAAATCCTGTATATTTTTATTTTTATTAACTTTTATTTTCTCAGTCACACCCACACTCTATAATTTATATCTTTTGTATTGATTGAAGCAACCAAAAATAGAGATGTCAACTAACTGTCGGCAATAGTACTTGCCCACCGGGTTGAAACGGATAGGTAGTAGTATAACCTGCCAATCACCTCTAGTTTTCTTGTTAAAGATGTAAAAAATGCGAATAGGGAAGATGTAAGTGATAATTATATTATATTTTGTAAACAAGCAATTATGTAAAAGGATATAGTAACTAGAATGTTAAAAAAATAAAATAAAGAGCCACTGCAACGTTTTTATTACAATTATTATTTTTCAATAATTACGATTTTAAAGTAACGTAAAATGAAACGGCTTTTGAAACACCAATCAGCGTCTAGTGACGTCACACAAATCTATCAAATTAGTAAGGTTATCTTTTCATAGGTAAATATTAGTCATTATCATTCCCCTTGCCTTTGTCCCATTTCAATTGGGGTCGGCTCCCAGTCTAACCTGATGCGGCTAGCTACCAGAATTATACGAGCGACTGCCATCAGACCTCGAAACCCATAGGGAACCAGTAGCTGAGATGATTAGACCAGGTGTCAGATTATATTGGCTTCTGACTACATGTAACGATTGTCATAGATGGGTTAAATGACAACCGGGACCGACGGCTTAACGTGCTCTCCAAGGCTGCATAGGTAAATATTAGTGTAGCTATAAATTTGTTGCCGGTATAAATTGCTTGTTTTACAATAGAAGGTTTTATAAAAAAAGACTAGAAATCTTGCGAAAGTCAGTGTTTACATGGTGATGAACTTTTTTTGTTGAAAGTGTCGACTTTACAGGAATATAAATGAAATACACTAAACTACTTTGTGCGTATGTTAAAACACACCGATACTTCTTTTATCCAACAGCTTTTACTGTTCTTTTGAATATCATATCCGTTATTTTTGAATAGAATGATTTAAGGATATTGTTTGGGTACCTACGTAATTAATGAGGTATGTACTTACAAGTCTTCTACTGAACCTTATCATGAAATAAATAAATTTTGTAAAAAAAAAAAAAGTATACATCTACCTCTTGTGCAAAGCAGGGACTGTTCGAATATTTGCAGACTTACATGAAAGTGATCTTCACAAATTGGAATGACTGTAGGTATTTATGGCATAACAGTCAACCGTCCTCGCAGCTTGGAACTACTTACGTCTCATTTTAAGGTGAGAATGTCCCGTAAAAATAATGTATTTGGACACTTCGTTGATGTCGATGGATACATTGGCACAAAACTCGTAATAACACGGATTGTAATCTTTGTGTTGGTGACATTGTTATTACTTCCTGATGTGGATGAAATACATTTGAATGTTTTTAATTGCATTTACTATAAAAAATATCTGGAAAGTAGTTTTAAAGTCAAAATTTATAAATAGGAAAGCCGGCGCCATACAACTATGGCCATTGAGTGAACGGAATGGCGTAATAGGAAGATTTAAACCTATTCGGCTCAAAATTTAAAACTGCCACTTTGATGCCGCAATCTATAGGTACCAATAAATTAATGTTTTTTTTTTTAAATTTTGTGCCAGCGGTCTATTCTACATGGACATCATTCAAATTAAAGCAAAAATAAAAATAGTGCATCTTCTCATTTTCTCCGGTAAAATGAGAGGTGTTGGTGTATTAGGTCGTATCATTTATTACCATAGAGATTACCAAGAAACTAACTACAACACTCGGTAAATCTAAGTAAACTCCAACAAATACGTATTCAAAAAAAAATCTATTCCAGACCGAATTCGAATTACGAAAAAATATTTTTATGTATTTTACGCGACAAAAACCTTCCTTAGGCGGTTCTCGAAATACAACACGCGTTGATGTCTTTTCTGTAAGAGCATGACAATGTGAAGAATCTTCCGCAAATAAGACAACGCCAGACAACTGTAACCATTATGTTAATTACATAAGAAATATGCCATAAAATAAAGTAAATTTCGGTATTGTAACAAAGTAAGTAATAAAATAATAAGGTCACAAGTTATCGTCGATGCTAAACTCATAGTTAAAGCTAACAAACAACAAAACAAAAAGTATGTTTTGTGCTTTAACAAAAAGTAATTAAACAAAACCTTTAAGTGCCACTAAAGCAAGAAATAAACAATAAACTACACAATAATTCGAAACAACTGCAGGCGAACTACAAAAACAATGAAGGCATTCAAATACACATTTACATAACGATTTGTAGCGATCACAAAAAACTTGCCACAACCGGCACCGTGTGCCAATACGTCGACGCCCGCAGCTTCAACGGGCCCTTTGTTACCACACCACTTTGTTACCTTAAAGTTCAGAAAAGTTTTAAGTACTACCTGGACGTAGATCAGTTCAAATCCAATTTATTTAGCGAACAATCCAGTTTTGTTTAACAATAAACACACACACTGTATACACAAAATTATATTCTCATTTAACACTGGTATTAAATTTAGTCAACGAAATAATTTAAGGAAATGCGGAGACTTAAAAGTTATTTCAAAGTACGCGATCGTAACGGGAAGATTCACGAAAATCAGCGAACGCTGCGACACCATTAAATGTTGGTGAGCGACTGTTCTGAGTTTGGTTTGAGCGAAGGATGCGCGCGCAGCACGTGGCCGTACGGTGGGCGGTACCGGTCCGTCGAGCCCTGCCATTGGGCCCGGCGAGCCTTTGATCATCCACCAGCAACTAACTACATCGCTCTGCGCCTTAATCTCGGTAGTAACGTCCTTTTAAAACAGGTAATTTTATTACAAAAATGTGGATACATTTTATGGTCAGTCGAGCAAGCGTTGTGGGATTGCAAAGGACCCCTCGGGCGGGCACGGCTGGATGATATTTTCCACATGCATGCAACGGGCGGCGTTGAATGATTGAATGCAATCCCAATAATACGTTACCGGGTCAGTTATAGTCAAAGGATAGCTGGACAAACTCTCTGAAGCATTCAGGGAATCTTTCGTATGATTCTATTAATCACAGAATGGCTTTGATTAACGGAAAGATCAAAGATTTAAATCAAAGTAAATTGAAAAGATTCCCAAACGAGCCAATCAATTCCAGCGCCTATATTTTGTGAGTTGTAAAAGATTTACGCGAATATCACACATTGAAATAAAACAATTTTATAACGGATTTTATCGCGGTTTATTTTAGATTTTAGATCCCGACATTTCAAAGTCTTTTCAGACTTCATGGTCACAGGTGGACCCTAACCCAACCGCGATAAAATAGTTTTGTTTCAATGTTTGCTAAATTAGTAAGAAAGATTAATCTTTCACATAAGTCCTTCAATCAGTCAATGTTAGGAAGGTTTCCGACTGAAATAAGTGCCCTCTCATTACCTGTAGAAATTGCAACTCTGCTTATAGGACTGTTCAGGCTTATGTTTGTGATCAGAACATGCTGAAACTATACATTACCTAATTAGTATTAGCCATGCATAAAGAGCATTGTGCAAGTTCTGCAGTACCAGGTAAATCTTATGACCTGTGAAATACAAGCGCGTGTCTTCCGAATCGCCGAATCAGATATTTTGTTCGTTTCTTTTTAAAGATAATTTAATACAATTTATGGGTTTTTTTTAAATCGGGTTCGTGCAATTGTTCTTCACAAAGTTAAGAAAGTTCTTATTGTAATGTGTTATTAAAAAACCAGTGTCTATAATGGGACATAAAGTGCCTGCTCTTATGCCTTGATGACAGAGAATCGGGCGCTGCCGATCATCACAAGTTTGCCGATGCGATGGAAATCGCTGTAGCTGTTATTAATAAGGCAGACGTGTGCTCTGCGGCGATGCTCCCGAGAGCGCTCGGTGCGGCGCCGGCTCGTCTCGTTGCATTATTACCCGCTCCCACACACTCGCCCGAACCCACACAAGCGAAGCCCGCCCGCGCCCGCGCCCCACATATAATGTCAAAGGGTGAGCGTGCCGCCTCACAAAGCGTAAGTGCAACCACTAAAAGCCAATCCTAAGTTTTATTGATACACATTGTATTGCGACAAAGTCTCTGTCGACGCGGCCCAACTCACCCCACGCGCCGCACAAAGACAATATCGCGTCGTCAAAGGAGCGGAGGCGTCCCGCGGCCGGGAGGCCGCCTTGCCTCCCGCCCGCTGCCGCCTAAAGGAAATGAAAAATTAAATTGTCAACACATTTAATATCTGCGAAAACGTGCACGGCGTTGCCTTTGAACGCGTCTCCTTTGCGGAACCTACGCAGCTCGGCTTTAAGTATTAAATTTTCAGTCGTAAAATTGAAATTCTGTTTAAGTTTAATTAGACGTCGCTGGCGAAGTTCGAAGTCGCATTAGATCAGTAGCGCTAATGAGGCCCGCGGTGAGCACACGTCACAGGTGTGAGGAGGCCCGCCGGCGGGAGGGGCCACCCCCTCGCGTTTGATCGGTGCCGCCGCTTTGACAATTATTAAAATTTGCCTCGTACCTCTCGGGCCTCATCTTTTTCCGTCGCCTCGATTACGCTACGGGTTTGTCTCATTAGGGCTTTTGTATGGCATCGTGGTTTCCCCTTTGATGTGAGGCGTGGAGGCGCAGGGCGGCCACGGTCCACCTGCACTTTTATTGTTCTCGGTCGGCCTCGAATTTGCACGGTCCACTTTGAGCTGTGTCGTCGCGATTAAACCGCGCGCTGCTCTTTGACTTCCGTATGGAACGATAACATGTCTGCTGGGGTTTCCGCATCCACACCGGCCACGTTTGCTTTGCCCGTTTCGCATACAACTGGCTAAGTAAGTAGGTACTTAATAATTAAAAAAAAATCAATACAAATACTTGCTCGTTAACACAATAATAAATTTTTTGCTCGAACTCAGGTTCAATTATGTCACATTGCAGTATGCAATGCAGCGGTGTAGCCAGCTCTCTGCTTGTAAACACTCGACACCCCTTTATTACTTCTGTCCTCTTTGTACGCACACTATTATCATCAAGCATACGGATCGAGTTAAAGCTTTATACAATGACAATTTAGCCCTTTGTCCCTTTATTGGCGCCCAACTGGGGCACGGAAAAAAAGGAGTAATTTGACTGTTTTTAATAAAAGGCAATTAATTAAAGTATCTACAAGCTCAACTGGTCGTTTTTAGTAACAAAACGTTTAAATATCATTTCCTTTTATTGGCAATGAACTAATACAAGACGAAAGGTTTGTTCCAAGCTGGGATTGCCCTACTCCTACTTTAGTCAAAGAAAAGATCTTGGTTTGATAAGGTCGCTACAAAATCTTCTAAATATAAAAAAGAAAAAAATTGGACACAGGTAGATATGGTACGTTGAGGTCTAGGAGCGCACAATAATTTTTTTTTCAAAACTCACTCCCAATGGAGGTGAAACGGGGAACACGCGGGTAAAGTCGCCGGCTGATTTATTTCAAGGTTTTGTACTATTTATGTAAATGTAACAAAAATCTTAGTAAACTTTAGTTCGAATCCGAAGTAGGTAGGTAATCTGAGATACAATTACTACCACCTCTGTGTATGCGAATGAGTCCAAATCGTTATTATTCGATGTAGTTAGAAGTTCCGAGTCAAAAGTGCCGCGAGTGCGAGAGACAAAGCTTTGTTGGCCAACACAAGCGGCAGCCTTTCATCTCGCGTCCTTTAACGACTGACACAGGGGTGGCAGATGGACGTACGACTAAAATTACGATTGGATTATTTGTCTCTTAAAAACTAGTCGTTGAATTAAGCAGTTTTCCATTTCTAAAATCGTTGCACCTGCTCTTACTAAATGACAAGATTAGAATTTGCAAAAATATAAGAAAGCATTAAAAAGATTCTACTTACAAACTGCAGAATTCACCACGTACGGGATAATTTTGAATATTATTACCTACATCCAAAATCTGAGGTATTTTATCATTATGCCAAAACTCATTTAAAATCTTTCTCATTACTCAAACTCATTTAAAATAAAATCTCAAAATTTACAGTATCTATACGGTAAATTCTAGGGTCCAATATTATAAACGCGCAAGTTGGTAAGAATGTACGTATAGATGTCTGGATGTATGTTTGTTATCTACTGTTTCACGCAAAAACTACTGGATGGAATTGGATGAATTGGGCACATAGATTATGGTCTGGATTAATACATAGGTTCCTTTTTATACCAGTAAGTACCAAGCGGACGAAACCGTGTGCGGAAGCTAGTACAAATATATTTGGAGTACATCGTGTTATAATATCAAATTCAAAATCCATTTCCTCTCCTTTAATAAGACGTTGCAGAACAGCTATCTAATAAGAGTATCTCGACAAATGCAACATCGAATGTGCCCGTCATATTTCAGCG
This sequence comes from Meganola albula, assembly GCA_936450015.1. Classification (NCBI taxonomy): domain Eukaryota; kingdom Metazoa; phylum Arthropoda; class Insecta; order Lepidoptera; family Nolidae; genus Meganola; species Meganola albula. The sequence continues at coordinate 2,679,839 of OW388153.1, forward strand.
TCTTGCGCGGGACTCAGATTGAAATAGTAATTTGGGCGGGTAAGTAAATAGAACCAAGAATGCGATTGCGTCGATGTGCCTGTGGGACCTCGCGAATAAAGGAGTAAAAACTTTCTAACAACTTATTTTACTGTCTATGAAGTTTTGCAACTATTTTTAAAAGTAACCCGTCATTTCTGTTAGGAAACAATCTGTAGGTATCGTGTGCATTATTGCCTTTGAAATAATGATAACGACCTATGTGGTGCATGAGTACGTACATTCGTAACGTCCGTATTGATAAGATAAAAATATTTTCTCGAAGTTTTCTTTTGTCCTTTGTCGCTTGAAAATTTTAATATGTAGATCGCTATTCATATTCTTTTTTTTTGTTTCCATGAGTACACTTTTCAGGTAATCCCATTCAAATTTTATCAAAATCGGTTGAGCTAGTTTTGAGTTATTGTTAAAACATTGAAGTCTGTTCGTATTTAAAAAAAATTGTTCGATTTTTATTAGATATATTTCTTAGTTTTTTCCTTATTTTATATTTCCATTTCTCAATAATATGTTTAAGAAAGTGCACGTACGCCAATATTTCAGAAGATTGCCATCACATTTTTCTCCATCAGGCAGATGTTCGTCGCGTATTGAATAGGCAATGCTCGATGTGATAAACCCAGTTGGCGGGCGCGTCGCCACAATCTGCATAATGCAGCGGGCGGCTAGGTGGATCCGAGCCTAAATTGCATTGTTGTGTACATCTCCTGATTTGAAACGCTTCAAGAAGTACAGCTTTCAATTTTTCAGCTGTCTTGGAAGACTAAATCTCTCCCAAAATTATGTGCAGAAAAATTGGACAAATATTTGTTAGTGTTTTAACGCTTATAAATACCTTGTTCTAGTTACAAATTAACGTTCATGATAATTTATAGACCTCTATAATCGAGATTTGTTCAATAGTGTTATTGAACAAATCTATCTATAATATAAAAATGAATCACAAAATGTGTTGGTAAGCGCATAACTCGAGAACGGCTGAACCGATTTCGCTAATTCTGTTTTTAGAATATTCCTTGAAATACGAAGATGGTTTTTACGCAGAGAAAAATTTAAAAAACACCGAAACAGTTTGACCGATTTTTATGAAATCTTAAAGGTCGTATTCTGTTTTCGGACCCGGTAGCTGGCACTGATTTACCGGGCAGGACGACGTCTGCGGGGTCCACTAGTTTATACCTAATACAATTATCACTGGTCCAAAGTAAATGACTTGGTACACAGATATTTCTCATCAAAGACATGACTGTATTTATCCAATGTCAATTCCTCTAGATATTATTAAAGTTCGCATAGATCAGAGTGCTGTGGAGACATGATGAGCCAAAACTAATTCAACTTGTCTAGTTTGACGTTAGGTGGGCGTATCAATAAGCTAAGCTTTGTAGGACTTCGAATACTCGTCCACTAAGATTTACAATTAAAGATTCTGTAGACATTATTACACGAGGAAGAGATGCATCACCACCATCAGAAATTATATAAAATAAATTGGGAGTTGTTTTTAAAAATAATCGAAATGATTTGTTGCAAATTTAATTGATTGTTACCTAATTAAGAAAAACACGACTAGGTGGTTTTTTTTTTCGCGAAATCCATTTTCGCCACCACCATACCAATTAAAGGAGTACAGAGTTATCTGGTGAAAATGCACATAAAGACGAGATAACACCATTTCCTCATACCACCGCCTTTAGACGAGACGAGTCAAAAGGCTCACTTAACCTTAGCGAAACTCAATAACTTTCACTTTAAATAATAAATTCCCCTTTGAAGCACGCCGACGTACAACCAACTCAAGGTTCTGTAACTCTGTGAGCTCTAATTAGATTAAGATCATAAAAGTACAATAATTAATAGAAAATTCAACATTAAGCAAAGTAGAATTGAAGTGTGGAAATTGAAAGATGAATTCAGAAGTCGATTTTTCAAAATCAGAGAATTTATTGGACCCCGTATGTACAAAAAAAAAAGAAAATGCTGAATATTGACACGTCATTTCCAATCAGTTTTAGTGTATTTAATTTTTATATTACAAGGAAAAGCTTATACTTTCCTTAATTTATAACCCAATGCCCGTCGTGATTGCTAAACGCTTAACATCAGGAAAATTTGTTAGTTTCGTTTTTGGCATTAACATGGGTAACGAAGATGACTTACATGAACTACGATCACAGTAATTACGCGAATTTCAAATAAGAGTCGCAGTTCTTAAGCCGTCTGGAGGACAAAATTAATTTCAGCATACAGTTTTAAGTCGTCAAAGGCTTCTCATTAGGCACTCTACACACCAAACGGAGGAGGCACCTATAAAAAATCAGTATGAGTAAAGTCTTATTTGAAGTAAACTTTTCTCTCTTTGAACTTAATCAGAGGCTCAAACACTAAACTATACTTTAACTGGATTCAGAAATTATATTATGTACTGAATTGATAAATTAAAGTTGACAGGATTTTAAATCAAAGAATAATATTTGTAAAGTGAAGAATATATCTCGCTTTCTTTCTTGAGACTGATATATTTTATTTCTTCTTCTTAAAATATTGTTGATGTGCGAGTCGTGTCGTGGAGTTGAGGGCGGATCGTGTTGTGACTTTGTAATTAAATCATTCCTTCGTATTAAATCGGCGGCCTTTGATACCTATCGCCTGTATTGAGCCGTGGAGTGCCCTCCACCCGTGACGCCCGACCTCTGCTTTCATCATTTTTATATTAAAAACTCTTTATACTTAGGATGGGGTTGAGGGAGGTTCCTTTTAAAAGTCCCATTCCGATAGCTCAAGTTTAGCAAACAATTCGATAAGTATTTACGTGTTATGTTTCACGCTTTTGAACATTTATTGTTCATTTAATTCCCTTAATTCTTTTGTAGTTCGACTGACGAATGTACGATCTGTACGATTTGTTGAACAAGAAGGAAAGCCTACGGTTGCTTAACCAATTTGAATAAAATTTTCTTTCTTGTTTCAACTTCGCGTGACGAAAATTTCGACCTTAAATACTTCGTATTTGGTTTAACTAAATGGAACCTTAATCGTGTTGTTGTTCAGTCGGTTTATTTGTAATTAGTTTAATATTGGCGAGCGAGGTCGGTCGTGACTTTGCCGCGGTCTAAGAACTAGGTACCGCGAAACGTTAGCGAGTCATTCGAGACTGGCGTGCTGGCGCACCTATTAAATTAACTGTGATTGCATTATAACAAGAAACTTGGAGCAAGTATTATTTATATAAGAACATTTCCGAGACAAAAATTTCAATTTTGAATTAAAACCAAAATGGAATGCACCGATAGTCCACACAAACGTAGAAAATATTAAAATAGTAGAAGTACGACAGTCAAAAGAATAGAGACGACAAATGGATGTTACGCATCGGTTCAGACTTGGGCGTCTCATTCTGATCTTGTGGCAAACAAAGAGTGGCGTCAAAGGCTCTGTGTGAAAAGGAATCCAGTGATAGAGGCAGTCAACAATGGGGCCGATAGCGGAAAATTCAAAGCAAGAGCTGAAGCGATCAGTCCATAGGTACTGATCGCTCAAAAACCGAACTTATAACAAGACTATTCTCTAAAGTCACAATGAAAGTGCGTGCAGAGTTATAACTATCTTTGTTTAATCTTCCTAGTCATGTATTACCACTTTAGTGCATGCTTTCTCGTTTTGGTGGTGATATGCAATTAGTTCTGGAATCTCTCTTTTATAAGATTTTGGAATTTTAGTACCGCTGTCGCGTATACCTTGCGTGATATCTCGGAGTCGCGCGACGCAGCAAGGTGGGCTTCCGGCGTCGCTTTGTGCCGCATTGATACAACACTGCCGATAAATATTGTGGCGAGCTTTGAGCACAGACCCGCCAATACACAACGTATTACTGTACAATATTTAGTACTTCCTTGTTAATTTATATTAAATTCCTTCTTGTAAATAATTATGGACTATTTGTAAGAAGTTAGCTTTGTAGATGGGGTTTAGGTAATCCCCAAAAGGAAATTTTCGCAAAAGTAATTCAATTTTTTAAAACAGATTATACACATCATAAATGCCTATTTACTACTTAAATAAACATTAAAGTTAAATATATAGCTTTACCAGTTAAAATCAAGACCACACATATATTCTCTATGAACACAACAGACCTCTTTGTGAGAAGCATATCTTTACATCAGAGTCACACCAAGTAACACGTCATGTGACGTCGAAATCCGAGCTGATAACGTCGTCGGGGTGTGAGCGCTTTCTCGCCTGCCACTCGCTTTGATCTCAACGCAAAATGCACGGAGCCGCAAGCGAATCCAACGAGAGCACACTCGGGTCAACTTCTCACCACCTAAAAGTGTGAACCTATCGGATATTTGTGCTTTGAAGTTTAAGAGTCTGAATAGAGGGTCATCTGTAGCAAAACAGCTGAGTGACGAATAAGGGACTTTCGATGCGTGTTCAAAAGTATTTTTTTATTTAAAAACGTTCATAACTGTTTAGTATAACAAAATAGATGCTACGGATAGACTTTTAACATTTTCTTTATAGAGTTATCTTCTGTAAAGAATAAGATAACCACATCAAGAGAAAGTAATTTGCCGACGACTCACAAACAGATCAGTAAAGTAGCTAAGCTGCTAGTTAACCCAGTAACAGTAGTTCTCATTGTAGCCTTTTTTCATTTTTACAGACTGCAGTAAAAAATCCTACTACATATTATTATAAATGCGTAAGTGTGTATGGATTTTTTTTCTGTGGGCGTTACCTAGTAATTTTTTTTACGCAGAAACTACTGGACGAAATTGGTTGAAAATTAGCAGTGGCATAGATTACAGTCTAAATAAGGCTAGGTATTTTTTATCCTAGCACCACGCGGATGAAGCCGCAAACGTTTAGAGATGGATTTTGTAGCCTTCTCGGCAACACGGTCGAATTGATCCGAATGGAATGTTGTAAACATTTAGATAGTTATCTAGATTAACTTAAAGGGTACTTTTTGTATCTGTTACTTGATCTTTTTGGATTCTTTTCATATAAATCGCGGACAGAGAACCCACTCAGGTATCTACGTTTTACAATAGCATCTAACAATAAATAAAATCAATTAATTCTCCTTCTACTCACACAAGTTATCAACTTGGTACTAGTGGTTTAATTACAGATTCAATTTCTACTCGATTCAATACGATTAAATTTGCACGAGCAAGTCAGAGTTCTGTAGGTTGAGTATCTGTGGTGAGTCACCTAACTCAAATATCATAAGTCTTCAGTCGTATGCAAACAGCGATACACAATATATCTCTGCTCTTTGATGAGCAAACGATTGTGGTGACAAATGTTTCAGTCGAATCAGATTGTTATCTAGCCATTCTAATGGTATACTTTACATGTTTGATTTTTTGAAATAGTATGATTTATATCAGTTTATTCGAAATTAACTAAATTATAGAGAAATAACTAAATGTGACTTTATTATACAACCTCAACAGACTCATTAAACACTATCTATAGGCCGACTGTTTAACTCGCGTATCGCCTATCGCCAAAATTCTAACTCCTCAAGCTGCACAGACAGTGATGATGATTCAAGGAGGATATTAGTGACGAATAGTCTTACATTACTTTTATCTGTGGTTAAATAGATCTTTATGAGATTTAATTAATGTTTTATGACTTCGTACCTTAAATGGCGATACGCGAGTTAAACGGTGTATCTATAATTTTACTTCCAATAAGGAATTCTTAGGTGACAAATTAGTGTAAACATTGTGTTACCCATTGTATCATGTTATCAATTTAAAATTTGCATGCTAGTTAAAGGCAGAATGTACTTGGACTCCTTAAAATTGTACCATCTGATTTGTATACCTAAATTCAAAGCAAATAAAGACCTGTTCTATTCTATACCTTAACTGACACAGTCCATCTAGCCGGTCAGAAAACAAGAGGTAATAAAGAACACAAAAATACACACAAGATAGGTGCGAAGAACTCTTCTATAGCAGTCGGGTATTCCCTACTCAATGTGGTGATGGTGAAATAAATGTCACAACATAAAAAGGTGTGCGCAGAGATCTTTCACAGGTTCTCGAGCACATGTTGATTAGTTGGCGCGTGCAATCGCATAGCGGGTAAGGTCAGCGGAATATAGGTCGATAGGGTTGTCCAATACAAAAGCATTATTACAAATAAATTAATGTTATTAATAACTATTTTCTGTTTAATTTTCGGATAAATTGTCAATTAACCTCTTTTAAAGGTTTAACAAACGATCCTGAGACGAAATAATTTAGAAAAATAGTCTTTGTATAATATCCTACTGCAAATATTAATGCGAAAAGGATGTTAGGTGCTCTTTGTCGGCAAAATGGCTGAACTAATTTGGTTGTAACTTTGCATACTACATGTATGTAGTTTTTCTTTGTAGTTTAGTTAGGCCCTTTAATCCAATTCTATAAACATGTTTCATCGTATATGGAACAAAGTCGCGGGCGGAGTCTAGTACGCCATATGTATATCCGGCTCGAAGGACTATAACTGAAATTTTAATATAATTGTAATAATTTTCCACACAGTAGATCAAAATAGATTTATGATTGATATGTTAATAAATATTTGACTTCTAAGCGATTGTAGGGGGTTTACACAAAAAGTGCATTTATTCAAAACTATCGGTAGCTTGGTCAAATGTAGCAAGTGGCAACCCTATAAAGTGGACGGGCGGCGCGTCACAGCGCGACTGTACCGCGGCGCCTTTGTGTCTCTCTCTTTGATCTCGTGGCATACGCCGCCATACACAAGTTTTGTATGATTGATTTCGCGTTTCGTTAATTTATATTAACACTGTCCGTGAATACGGATATATTTTACGAGGACATAATTGGCGCTAATAAACAAAAAGTATGTTTTAAAGTGCAAATTATTTTTACTAGTCTTCGTATTACATCACATACTAAATGAGTTTTCCAGATATTACATACATGTTTTCCGGAATTTTATTGGTTTTTATTACAAGTAAAATTATCTTTCTTCATTACCAATAGTAATGTGTGTACCTACTCGAAATGTAAGAAGTTTTGTGTAGGTTTATCAGGTTCAACAAAATTTGAAGTCTTCAAATCATTACAAACGTTGTCTACCTTCGTCTACTTTCATCATTAAAGACATGACACTTTTTCTTCAAAAACCACAAGTATGTGTAACACTAGGTTATCAGAATCATGTTCACACCGACAAAAAGTGTGTGGTGTAGCGAGGTCGCGCTCAAACGCGATGCCTCCATCACTAATGAGTCCCCGCGCAAGTGGCGGGAGAGCACGTGCTGCTTCTGAAATATTCGGCACTTATATAGGTCGGCAGCACAAGGCTGTACGATCGAAACAGGTGCAAGATGAACCAGACGAGCTAAAAATTATCCTATCTTAGAACTATTATAAATGCGAAAGTTTATGAGGAATGAGGATGGATGGAAATGAAAATAAATGAAGAAGTAGTATTTGGAAACCTAAATTACACACAACAGAATACATTTCTTTGTGTTTTATTGGGATACGCATTGTTGCCAACATATAAGGCGAAAGCAGTCGGAGGCGGATGCTAGTGTGTTAATAAATAATAATATTATTATTGGTGCTTCGAGCCGGATCAATCAAAAGAGTAATTTTTTTGTTTAAACTTTGCTACAAGAAAGTTTTGACCATAGAAATATGTAGGTACTTATATTTAAAAGCCTTTCACGATTTGTACTTAATGTTATGGTGAATTAAACATCTCACTAACCGATCTTGGTATCTCTTTCATCTTTTCATCAAAAGCAAAGCTTGTGTGCATATGCATGTTTGAATACACCTATTTCCAAAATCCATCAAAATAAACGCCAACCCTAGCAAGTAAATTCTTATGTTATTTTGAATTTAATCTCCCTTTGAGTTCGTCTAAAGGCTTTTAAGTTATGCACATAAAACTAGTCATTAAGACAGACAGAAAAATATGCTATCATTCATAACCGAGCTATAATACTGGTTCACATTGTTTTTTTCTCATTTATTAATTTAATAATGATATTATGCACTAATACTAAGTTTTTTTTAGTTTTAGTTAGCGTAGCCGTAGCGGCCTCTATTACAATATGGGTCATGGGTTCAATCCTAGGTAGAACCAATGTAGGGAGGGAAACATTCTAAGACACGCGACATCCACCCGCACTTGGCCAGCGTATGTGGATGAAATTAAATCACTACATAAGAAGCAGTTGAAATAATAACTGTGTCAAAAATAGAATAATTTGCAAAAGTTTCTAGTGAAGGCACTTTTTTCAACTTTATCTTTGAAGTATTATGTTTTTTGAATCCGACAAAAGACGAGGTGTGAACAAAATCGTAAAAAATACTACTGTAGCACACCTCTAATAAAATGGACCACCAAACAGAATTAACAAAGCCGCAGGCCCAATGAGACGTATCCTTTCAATATAATTAGTGTGGTGGAAGTCAGCCGGTGGTGGTGCGAAACGTCACGCATCCGTGAAATTGTACAAATAAATAGCGGTAAAGATAATAAATTACAGGGAAATTGCTAATGATGAGAGGCGCGGGGGGCCGCGGGCGGTGCATTAAGCCGGCGGCAAACATCAAAGAGCCCTTTGACCGAGCCGACACTCCCACACCCTCCTCCTCCCCCGCCCCACGACTTCACGATAGCTACGAGCCGCGATACAGATTATCTGCAGTAAATTATTTTATGAAAGTGTGTAATATGTTATTATAATAAAAAAAAAATTACAATCCCTTGTTTTTATTTAATCAGTTTTGGGTTTCAGCTAGGTCATGTGGTTTGAATCCGAAGCATCTAATAGGCTTGACGACTAAAATTTTATAATTGCATACTGAAGACGTATTTTTTCGTATTTTCCAAATGTATCGCAAGATTTCTTTTAATTACATGTAGGAGGGTAGATTAATGCAATACATTCAACTAAAATCTCGCATCACGTAACGCCTATCTATAGATTTTACTTAGTTATGACGTCAAGACTTCTCTTATAACTCAAACTCATCTCAATAACCCTTAAACTTTAATGCGATTTTATTTCGACTAATGTTTTATCCACTTACAAAGCAAAACCTATACGGCCACAACTTTTTCAAAATAAGTTAATACTTTAGCAGTCACTTCGAGTTCCGTAATCCGGAATATAAATAATTGTAGTGGACCTACTGGTTTAGTACCTGTTAGTGTGCGGTCCCGTGGCGTGGCACACAGAGAGCTACTCGCAGAACGCGACGTTTGACCTACTGTTATCAATTAATCAAACCATAGATTCATCCCACTTCTGTTTTTAAAACTTTGCCTGCTTCTGTAATAGTTGAGATTTAATTTTATCTTAAAATATATTTTGAGAGTGAGATAATTTGAATAAAATGAATTTTCAAAATAATAATAATAATAATGAAGCCTGAAAAGACTTTGAAACGTCTCGGTATCTAAAATCTAAAATACACCGCGACAAAATCCGTTATAAAGTAGTTTTAATTAAATGCAGTAGATTCAGAGAAAAAAAAATAAAGCTGGAAATTGATTATAATAACTCGAGAATGGGTTGACATTTTTATAACCATAAAACAACTGACTATCACCTCGCTTATGTATTCACTAGATAAAAAGTCAAATCCTACTAATAATACAAACGCGAAAGTTTTTAAGAATGTATGTTGTTTGTTAATTTTTCACGCAAAAAGTACTCGACAGAATTGGATGAAATTTGTCACAGTAATAGATTCCACTAACCCGCACATGGCCAGCATTTGCCGATTACAGTCTCTCAACTCGTAAGATAGTTAAGAGAAGACCTGTGCCCAGCCGTGGGTCACTAAAAAAGGTTGAACTGTGATACGTACGTACGATAGAATAGTAGATACTAAAATATAAAATCAAATAATATACTAGATTGAAAGACGCAACAAAGACAAAAATAAACATATCATTTTGTTAGCAGTTGGGTTAAGTAGGAACAACTTTATAACATTTTAATTTATGAAATAGCACACTCACGCTTGGTTCCAGTTTTTAATTAAACCTTCTTTTAACGCTTAAAAGTAAAACCTTTGGCGTTAACATGACAAGCATAACTGATTTTAAAAAGTGGGTGATTATCACCTCTGCCTACACATACGGGTAATACAAGCGTGATGCTATATTATCTTCATAAATTCGTGATTTTAAAATCGGTTTCAGCATAAGTTAATAGGTGAAACGGTAACAAATGTTTATAAAGTACCAGGTTACACGCGGGCATGTCGGTTATCGCGTTAAACCATAAACCTCTTTTCACGCAGTCGGATAAAAACCACTATGTCTATGTTCTTCCCCGGGTCTCAACCCGTGTTTAACTCATCTACAGAAATAATACATAATAACTCAACACGGTAGAACCTTTCAATGTTTCCATTTGTTTGTGGATGGTATGTAGACGCTGTCTACAGTGCGGTCACTGATGTTACTCGGGGGTATCGTTACGTGGTGTCAGAGCATGTACGAGGGTGCGATAACGAGCCACTCCAGCCAACAGCCCCGCTAAGCACACTGATCTTACGAAACATGCACCAAACTGCTACAGATGCGACTCAAACCTCTTATATTATTATATTTACTATATTTAGTTATGCAGTTTAAATTAAATATTCTTAGAAATGTAATCTATCAGTTGAAAAGCTTCAATTTGAATGAATGAAATTTCCATGTTAAGAAATTGCCTTTCCATGGCTGCTTTTGATAACTTGCAGGAATTACTTCGAGTGAATAAGTTTTAAATAGAACTGTAATAAAACGTTAAGAACGCTATTAAGTGTTCCCAGACAAGAAACCTAACAACTAAATAGAATGATTGACATCGCAACCAATAACTGTTGATATCAAATCCCGATCTATTAATTCAATTAGTTTAACAAAGGAGTGTTCAAAGGACTAAACTTTTGACTTTGATCGTCCATTGCAACTAATTGGGAAACGTTATTTGTCAAAGCCGATTCGGTTAATGAATCATTAGGTTACTGTAGTATCGTCGCATAAATTTTGTATATGAGAGACTTTAACATACGAAACTGAAACGAACGAATTTAAAAAAATATCACATACATGCAGTAGTGTCCTGGATCCTGTAGGACAAGACAGATTTTGGTCGCAATCAAAGTTGCAACTGAAATTGTGTCTTAGGGTCAGGTTCCAAACGTTACTCACATATTTTTGATGAGTCTGCCTGTGCTAGTTGCACTCCGTTTCTACTGCGTTCGACCGTACAATGCGTTACTTTAGATATCTGACTAAAGACACAGAAAACTGTTACATTATCACATCTGATTGAGTTCTATCGTGTGATGCTTGGATAAAAATTTAAGGTGTGATGTGTTTAAATAATAATGTAATAAAATTATAGACATCACAAAGCGCTTTGTACACATATAAACTTTGATGGTAATTACTAGTTACATTATTACCATGCATGAAATTATTAATACACCAGAGCGAGTACAGGGGGCCAGTTCTGGCTAATAGGATCCTCTTAAATTGAAGAACCGGCTCTAATGTATATCGCACCTGAATCATACCTAGATGTTATTTTATTGCAAAAGTAGCTTTATCTTATTTTTGATTTTGTAAAACTATAGCGAACAAAGGCACGTAGATAACTCCTTATTTGGCGAGCCGCAGAGACAAACGTCCTCCAGTTTCTAATGCCGTTTAATTGGCGTTCTGTCGCAAGACGATGTTTGGTACACTTCAGAGAACTGACTGCAGCTTGTCGTGCAATTACTGTACATTGTACATTGCTGGGATATATTAAGCGTCCTTCTACCATGCGGTGGCATTTTTAAAGGAAATTGTTTTTCGAACCGCATTCGTCGCATTATTGTACTCCCCATACGAGATTTCTGTTTCGATAAAATATTTTTGAGTTAAATTACTCGACTTGCGTGGTACGATATGTGTCTACGGAAATTGCAAAGGAAATATAATACGTCTATTTTGCCGCCAATTATAAAGTGATGGCCATTGTTTGCAGTTAACCAATACTGTCCAAGTGCACTGCAAGTCCATGTCGTATTTCTGATTACACCAAAGGCAGTCCAATGTTCGAGTATTAAGGCCGACGTATAGAACATAATATGACAAACCATGCGTTCAATGGACGTCTCAGTTCAATATCAACAGAGCACAAGAGGCGAGGGCCGTCTGTCGACGCAACGGTCTACGCCTCAAGTGACACTAGACATCGGTAGCTCAAAGGCGAGTGTTTGTCCCTTTGTCTTACCGGGCAATTAGTGCAGTCCGTTCATTTAATTCTATCGGTCGATTAGCAACGGAGCCAGGTGGCCATTAATTGTCCTCCGCCAATTTGCGCACGGTCCCTGGTTGGGTGCAAGTGACGGCCACTCAATAAGTGGAACAGACATCACGGTGATTCGATTTGATTATCTTACATGAATGCATAACAATTGACAAACAAACAAACAGTTTCCAATTACATTCAATATAATTAGATGCACATTTAAGTTGAATCAAATCAATCAGTCAATGACGGCTACCCACGACTTTTGGCTTAGCAGTATAACCACTAAGTTAACAGCCCAGTTAATATATAGAATCTTTTTTACATAAGTTAAAATAGTCTATAAATAACACCAAATTAAATACAATATTTTAACTTTCTTATGTAGGTATTACGACATCCTTTCAAATCCAGATTTTACTTGGATATTTGTCTTGGGCATAAGAAAAGTTGTGAGATTGGACGGGTTCGGGGCCCGCATGCAGACTCGTACCAACTAAAAAACTTTTCTGTTAAAAAGATTGGACGAAATTATCGGTAAGTACTTCTAATGCTCAAACTTGTTCTTACCGATAGCCGGGATTAAAACGTTATAAAATACAAATAATCAAACATTACAATAAACTAGCTTCCAGTCCATTAATTTCCTTCTGCGAAATCTGATAAAAAGCTATCCTATGTCACATGTCACAAAATATCGACAGCAAAATTGGCAAAGCGGTTTCGCGCAACTGACAGAATACTTTCACATTTATAATATTGGTTTGGATGTATGAAAACTCCTAAAATGTTATATCTAACAGTAGGTAGGAACAGAAGGAATTTGAGAGCATAGAAAACCAAAAAGACATTTTAAACACTTCCTCCTGTCTTTGAGTCCACTAGAGCCTGCTCGTTGGTAAGTCAGCAAAGGATACTAAGTCTTACTTGCAACAAAGCTACGAGCCTTCCCCTTTAGCGATCTCACTCGAACTAGCACATTGCCAAAAGGTCGAAACTACCTTTGCACCCGACTAAAAAAAAGAGTTTCGTTTACTATACCTACCGAATTTATCAACTAGATAGAACAGATTAGATAGATTTGACGGGCCGGTGACGTGGTCGGTAAGACACTTGCTTTTTACACCGCGCGTCGTGGGTTCGATTCCCTAAGACGCGTTTTTGTGTTGAACAAGTCTGTCTGTTGTCTTGAGTCTGGGTGTAATATATATGAAAAGTCTTCGTATGTATTTACAAAAGAAAAGTAATATGTGCATAATATATCAGTTTCTGGTTTTCATGACACAATTTCTGCTTATTATGGGATAACCGTGTATTAATGTTACAAAATAATATTTTTATTATTATTTAATTGTACATAATAATACACTGGAAAAATATTCTATCAGGTACTTCGATTTTTTTGCTTCAAACAGTAATCCCTGCAGTACACACACATACTTCTTATCAGGGTATACCCGTTTATTATGGAAAACTGAGCGGCTGCTCCAGGCACCGCGGCTCGAAGATCCCCCCTACTAGCCACGCTTACGGTTGAAAATTGTGTCTCGTTCAAACCCGAATCTAGCTCCAGACCTACACTGCTTCCTATTCAATTCCATAAGCTTATCAATACGTGTCTGATGTTCCTGATGATGAGATCCAATAGAATTTAAGAGAAACGCCATTTATTAATGTTGCGTTATTAGGCATAAATAAACATAACATCAAAACATCACGCCTGAAGGTGTAAGCAGACGTGAATATGACTCACTTTTCACAGACTCTGTTTAGGTTTCACACGTAATAGTGGGTGAGCTTATTACCGCACCTCGCAAATATAAGTTTAGTATTAGTTGACCAACTGTGGACATCCCCGATTAGAATAAACCAGTGGCAAAAAAATACTATAGGGAAAATTGTACTTTTCTAAGAGTGAATGATTAAATATAAAACGAAAACAAATCGAAAAAATTACTTTGAATTTTACCTGAGAACCTCGTTTAATGTACTTCTTTTGCGCGCTGTACCAAATTAGTTTATTTCAGAGAAATCCTTTATGACACAAAGAGATCGTCGCGCGAAACAAAGTCACTACAAACGACAAACGGACATTGGATTTGCGAAATGAGAGATTTAATTAAAAATAAAAAAACATGCTTCAGGTGAAGTTGTTGTAAAAAGTAGTAAAAAATGTCGGACATTACACTTTAGGATAAATATTTTGTTAATCCTACATTCAAACACTACTAAATATATTTGGAAGCACTTGGCACACATTATTATTACTAGCCCGGATCATCCCACAACTGGGCGCACCTCCCCTAGCTTTCCTATTGATATATTTAGCTAATGTTAAAATATTGCATGCCCCAAACGGGCTAATTGATGTTACATGATTTAATGTACTTTACCATCTTTATGTACTTACTTACTTGGCACATAAATAATAGTCGCTGTCAGTAGCATACTATTATTATAGACTAGCTTTCCGACAGCGGCTACACCCGCGGTATGTCGGTTATCGCGCCAAAACATTACCTTCTTTTTGAGCAGTCGGATAAAAACTATATTATGTCCTTTCTCGGGTCTCAAACTACTTCCATACCCAATTTCATCCAAATCGGTTCAGTAGTTTAAGTGGGAAAGCGTAACAAACAGACAGAGTTACTTTCGCATTTATAATATTAAGTAGGGATTAATATGCGGCGGAAGAAAGACATAGTCTTGACAGAATATGAAGAACTCTGAATCTAACAACTTTCGGCGCAACACAGTTCAAACAGTTCATTTCATATCATACGACGGTACAAGATACTTTGGTTACAGCCTCACAGCGTAACTTGAAAACGACTGAACCAAAATTTATAATTCTTTATTCCTGTTCGTTATTTTCAGGACAAGGTTTTTGTAAAATAATATTGAATAAAACAAATAAAAAATATTTTGACTTAAAACGGTCGAAATAAAGAAAAGAATGAAATCCTACTAATATTTAAAACGCGAAAGTTTGTAAAAATGGAAGATTATCTGGAAGTATGTTTGTTACTCTTTCACGCAAAAACTAAAGGACCGAATTGGATGAAATTTTGGCACAGAAATAGATTATGGTCTGGATTAACATATAGGCTACTTTTTATCTCAATAAGTACCACACGGGCGAAGCAGACGGCGGAAACTAGTAATCAATAAATATACAGTTAGTAAAATCCACTTCAGAGAATAAATGAGCCTAATAGGAAATAGGCTCATACAGAAAACAGTTTTTTGAGGACAGTCTAAGCCTACCTAGACTGTCCTTTGTGAATTTGGCGCAATTCCGACGGTATTACATACAGGCCGAATTGGTAACCTTGAAACGTTTTTAAAATCCGGTAACTACACCCGTGTGAAACCGGGACGGGTATTAATCAGCTTATAGGTAGTAACGTTTCACTTAAAGTTATATTGGAGGCTACTTCAAGTCAGTAGCAAGCCATAGAGTACTTAAAAATTGCAATAAACTTCCTGATAAATGATATTAAAAGCTAACTAATTTGTAATGCGGTTTTTTAACCACTCAACGAGCATCAAAGCGAGGGCTGTTGCGACCTTGTTCCCCGCGAGGACGGTATTAGCGCACTGTCGCATCTTCTGAGGGCGGCGAGATCAAAGGATAGGTACAGTAACCGCTCCCATTGATGTCGCACACAAAGGGAATTGATTGTTGCAAACCTGCTTTTTAAAAAAAGATACTACGTACCTATTGATGACATATTCTGTTTTTCGCTCGTGTTTACGATGTACGATATTAGAGGCGAGATCAATCAAGCTTTGTAGTATTTTGTTTGTTGTTTCAATGATATTATGTATCATTCTCGTAATCATTACACAATAACAAATGATAATTATCAAAGAAATCGCTGAAGCTACTATTTGAAATATTATTTTTATTGTTTATCACAATTTTCACATATCTAGTCTAATAAAATTTCCCTTTGAGACGCATTAATTAAAGCACTTTTTTGCGTTAGATGGCGCATGGTTAAGTTAAGAAACTGAGACTGCGGCCCGTTCCCGAAATTGAAAGTCGAGCGGAGCGTCTAGCGAATAAAACGTTCATTGCGTATTTGTTTTAGCAGTGTATAAAAACAAATAAACACAAGCGGGCAATGAACCGCAAAATGACTAGTCTCACCGCTTGACGCTGAACGTCGTCAACGGGCGGAGAGCATATAACACGGGAGGTGTTATACACAACTCCTAGTACTGAATAGCTTCTGCCAGTTTTTAGGGGAGGCGAGGTAACTACGTACAGCGCACATGTAAAAGTTTAAGCGTCTTTACAAATGCATACGTAACTAAAAGCTACACACGAACACAAAACATGAACAGTTTATGCACAAAAACTGTTCATTACATACTTCGGCAAAAGGGAATGCGCACAATACCAGTTCCGTATTAATTTTTCTAAGCCAAAGCCACATTACTCATGAAAAACACATTATTTTAAAAAATACCCTAAATGTTAATCCAGGTACAATAACTCCATGCGTGCCAAATTTAAATTGTATTATATTAACAGCTGATTTCTCGTAGAGTATCAAACATCGTCACAAACTTTAGCATTATTAAGGCTTTTGGTCCTTCGAGCCGGATCGACATCTTAAGCCACACCCGGCTCGAAGGACCAACAATAAAAATATTCATACTAGGTTTTAAAATGCGAGTGTTATTTATTATGATGATATAGATCGCTTTTCATGAAGCTACAGTATTTTTAACAAAGACAGTAAACTTAATCCTCCATACATATGAACTTAATACATGAACTCAGGGTTACCTGCCTAATTAGGTGGTGTGATTACCAGGGAATTTGGTAACTCCGACAAATATTGTTTCCTATTGTAAAACTGACCTACATAATACAGGTTTTATAAATAAATTAGCTAACTTAAAAAATATCTTAATTACATATCTTTGAAACTATTTAGTTCAAGTATGATATTTCAAGTTACAAAAAAAATTAATAATTACCTAAATTATTTTAAGCAAATATAATTAATGCTCAAATTTAATAACAGGTATCCTATAAAAAAAAATTGTAGCATATCATTTTAATAACAAGGATTTTGTGATGTGAAATCAGTTACCACTGTAGTTAGCTTACCTATGAGATACATCTTAGTTTGCACCCTGGGTTTATGTATAATAAACAGGTTGAAGCTTTATGAGATAGCTCACTATGATAAGTCGTAATTTGGAAATGTCATGGATGCTAAATCATTTAGTTTTCAATGACAGCCTTCTTAAAATATTATGATATACCTCGTAACTGGCATCTCTGTTATAATTTCCCTACAGTATCACAAATTAATTTGCGATATAATTTCAAAAGGTAAATATAATACAAAAAAAATAAATACTAAGAACATAAAGAGGTATGAGAACTCTACTGAACTAGGCCTTCTCTGTTAATAAATTCTAGAATTTTATAGATAAATCGTGAGCTAAATCTGACACAATTTGTCTATCATTATTGGCATATAACCATTATGTTCCAGAGGACAGAAAAATGTTGACAGACTGTTAACAAACTTACTTAACTCTGTCATTGGCTTCGATTATTGTAAATGCATACATGCATGTAATGTGTTTGTTAAAAAAGCTGTTGGGTTTCCTAAATAATAAATAGACTGAAATTAGAAAAACTGCCAGGGTGAGACCTTTGTTAGCCACTCAATACCTCCACTTAGTTTTGGTAGGTTTATGCATGCTAATATGAACTACCAAAATTGAGCGGCTATTGAGGGGCATAAGAATTAACCAATCTGACTGTAATTATTTTTACAATTGCAGAAGAACTGGTAGGTACCCTTTAACATAATATTAAATTCACTTGTAATTAAAACTGGGAAGATAATAAAAACACTTTTTTCAGTGTATATTTTCCAAATCTTGTATTAATTTTCGATTTGTTTAGCAATATTCACTTGTTGCTGACTTGGAAAGAATCATTTATAATTTGAAATTCTGAAATATATTAGTATTTTTGATCATTTTTACAGCCTAACTGTAGATAATATAGCACTTACCTTTGATTTTAAAAGAATCATAAAGAAAGAAAAGGAGCATATTAATGAAATATAAACCATACAATGATTTTAACTCCTTCACAGGAAAAAGGCTAAACGAATTCAGGTAAAAATTTGTGCACTTTTAGCTTATTATTTCAATTACCATTATAGGATTATACTTAAGACCCATTTTAAGTTCCTTTAAAGTCAAAAGGGAACATGTCTGAATACTAATATGTGTCTAAAGTTTAGACATATCATGAGAAGTTAAGGTGGATGGTAGCTATAACAAACTATCTGTGCTCCAAGTTCTATCAAAACTTTTGTTATTTTTGAGTGAAACAATAAATCATTCACAAACATACTTATTATTGGGATTTTCAGAAGCCATAATTTAGTAATATCAGTAATTTTTAATTAAAATGTGTACTGATAAGTAACAAATTTTAAACAAGTATAAAACCTAGAAATTCTATAACATTACATAGTACCTATTTGGTGTATGTCATCAATGAACGTAAAACTGCGGTTATTAGCCATGATCCGAGCAACAAGTCTTGAAAACAAAAGAAAGTTAAATCAAATCACAAATAAACAAAAAAATAGAGGTCAGTAGGTAACTAGGTGGTACCTACAAAGTTTGTAAACAAGTTTAACTTTGTTTTGTAAACATTAAAACATAGAAATTATGAAATCCACACTATAGGTCCTGTCTTCAAGCAGCTGTAATTATTATAAAAGTGCTAGTAATAAAGTACACATCCAACACAAACTACAAGAACCTAACCTTACAGTAAATTATTTTTAACTATTACCTACCTGTGTATGCTTTCTAAAATAATTTAGCTTAATAATAATATTACACTAACGACATAGGCTGCCAAGACACTATAATATACAAGGAAATGCTGTATCAAGAAGTTTGACGAGAAAATAAGTATCAAATTCTTACCTCGTTGACAAACTCCAAAGTGATCCGACCCAGAGTTCGTTACAACTTCACACTCACTGTTAACAACTTTTAACTAAAAGTTCTTACACCAGATAATATGTAGACACTTCTAGTTAATGTATTTCCAGTCTTTCAAGTTACAAATAAGCAAATAAAACAGCGTTTATTAGTAGAAAACAAAAATTAAATCACACGCCTGACGTCGCTTTCGCCATGGTGTTGATGCACAGTGGCGCTATCTTGTGGCGATACGGTAAATCTTTCTAGATATGTATGGCACGTTTCATTTCACGCAAGCCAATTTCGAACATAAGCCCGTAAGTACACAGTAGGAATAAGAATCATGAGAAGAATCCTAGAGTACCTATCCCAAAGAGCATATAACCGCTTACGCTGACCTACCCATTGCGAAAGAGGGGACTACGAACGTACTTCACTAGCCCTAATGAATTAACCACTCAGCAGCCATGAATGAAGCGTTTATATGGTCTTTGCCGACCATCACCAAACAATAAATCAAATGTCGACAACCGCTATGTTCTCTTAGTAGTCTGTGATGTCGCCAAAGAGTCATAAAAAATTAGTTCATTTTAAAAATAATGGAGGCATTGTAGACTTGGTGGAAACTTTATATTATTATAGTATCTACTAATATATGGGCTCTAACAAATTATGACGGCCCTGCCTTTTCATTCCTTTATCCCTCATCACTTTATAATTTGTGGTACAACCCTACAAAAAACAATAAGCAATAGTGTCATAATAATGTGGCTAACAATTATCTGATTATTCTTGACTAGATTAATTTTGGTCAAATTTGTATAGGGTATACATATTGTTGGGGAGCAGACTCAAAGCATGATGGGAATTGAAACAGTTTAAAAGGGCATTTGTTTAAGCGTCAATTCAAAGTCGGCAGCTATCAGCAGCATGCGGCGAGCACAAACTTTATTTTTAGTAGGTTCATCCTTCTTCGTAGTATCATTTGAGAAACTTATAGGTCGCAGGTGTCCAGACAACTTTTGGTTAAAACTTAAAACCTCTGCTCGATTTCAAAGGGAAAATTCAATGCAAATAAAACTATGCTAATAGATTTAACATTTATTTTTTTACAGACAAAGACAAAAATGTAGGTACCTACATTATTTTCGGCACAAAAAAATAACAAACTACACGAACGGCTACAATTAAACACATAATGATTAAGATTACGACACACATACACAAACAACGAGACGACATAATTATTATTTTCTAATTAAAATAATATTTGCGCTTCCATGTGAGAAGATCTATGCAAGGATTTACTATAGGACAAATATTTACTCTTTTATGTATCAGAGAGCATACCGACGGAGTGAAAGAGCGACTTTAGCGCGAAATAATTCCGGCGAGAAAACTATGAAACAGAATTCTACTACTACGAAGTTGACAGCATCTGCCAGAAATTACATGATCACTAGTATCCCAACCGTCTAAAAATAGTGAGTACCTTTAAGAGGACTCAACAATGTAATTAATCGATTTGCAATCACTCTACACCACTTCGTTAGTATGTTCTAACCTCTACACATAATTTTTGAGAAAGATCTTCGTGATTTTAGCAAAAAAAAATCTAGAAGCGTCTTTAGTAATCCATTTTGTTGTATAAATATTACTTTTAACATAAACTAGCAAATAATTATTTAAATTATTTTAGATAATTAACTCTTAATTCTGTTGGTATCTATGAGCAGGTACAAAACAGAAACCAAAACGACACATCGCTCTTTATGTACCTAAATCTACAAAAATGACTAAACGAGTATGACTGTTCCTTAACATAATAATAATATATTCATTAAAAATAACATCAAAGAAAAACTCATCAACTCATTGAGGTAAACATACAAGGAACTTATTTGAAAATATACAGAAAGCTAAGTTTTAGATTACGTAAATAATGAGTAAATAAATAGATTAGAGAATATTTTAAGCATTGGTTACTTGGTTAGTGATTTATAACAAAATAAATTTTAATAAATTTGGCGTCGTCACCTTAGATATTAACTTACTACCTACACAGTACCGGATTAACCACGAAGAAAGGTAACAAAAGAGAGCCCCGCTGGTTCAAACTTCCAAACATCATAACTACATTTTGCGGGATTTAGTTTAAAGCATAATTTAGTGACAGATTCTATGGTAGGTATTAGAATGTGGAATTATAAATAAAGCCAATAGCAGACAAATAACCCTCAAAGAATTTGCTAGGGACCCCACATTTGCTTAATCCGGTACTGTACCTATTATCTAGATTACAATTACAATAATGTAGAAATATAAATTATTCATGCTGTTTGATCTATTAATGATAATGCTTGATAGAATGCAATTATTATTATCCTTTAAAATGAATTCTAGTAAATAAATAAATAAGTAGCATTGTTTTAGGCGCCATACTGCGACATTTACCATCGCATTATACTTAATGCCAAATAGAAATAACCATCATCAAGAAATAAACTATCGATTGCAAAAATACTTTTTCTAATCTGTACATATCTAGTTGTGAATTTTAAAATCTAGTTGAAGTTGCGTAAATCGCGAAATTGTATGGAATTTTAGCAGCGTGGAATACTAAAGGAAACATTAACATACAAATTGACGTTTACGTTAACGCTATGTGTGCAGGTTAGCCAAACTGTCACTAAGCTAAATTATTTGTAGTTCAAGGAAACATTTTTTTCCGCTATCAAATTTTCCACATTTTATTTTTTAATAATTGACTGATGTAGTGAGCACCCATCTTATTGTTTAGAGGTGACAAAACAGGAAACTGAATTTTTATTGTTTTCTAAGTTATTGTTTCTCATTATTTGGCTGTAACATTATGCGTGAACATGAGGTGATTTGCATTAAGTAATAGACATTTAAATTTAAATCCTACTCTAAAGTATAGAAGGTTCAAAGTTGATTATATAAAGTGAAGGACTCTCGCAATCGCCCCACGAAGCAAACAACCAATTGCTAACGATAACGTTTTTCTCACAGGTTTTGTACACACGGGTTACCTTTTTTATTACTCTAAAACAGGCTTTGCGTTTGACCACACTGTGCACCATGTTAAATGATGATGTAGTCGATAACAGAACGCTTACCCAGTCAATATAAATTCACCTGTGACTTGAAGACAGGTTGAACATCACTTAAACCCTTTTTAGTATCCCACAAGTCGGCACGGGTCTTTTCTTAACTATCTTACGGGTTGAGAGAGTTTAGGCCATTAATCCACACACACTGGCCAAGTGCAGGTTGATAGGAGTCACATGTCCAAGAATGATAGTTCGTTATGTGGAATGTAACTATCGAAAAACAGAAATAAGGCGAGTTATACAACTTAGAAGTTTTCTCTAAAGAGTAGTGTGTGGTCACAACGCAATCATTGCTGAATGGTCGGTGGTTCATTTGCGAGAGCCTTTCTGCCATCACAAGGAAAAAGGGCACATCTTACAACTTTTTTCGTAACTGAGTTATTGATATTAACGGAATAAGTATCTTTTGTTGATTCCGATGTTAATCACTTAGTTACGAAAGATAATGTCAGATGTGCCCTTTTACTTTACGACGGCAGCTTTAGTGTAAAAATACAAGATTAATAGAACATACACTAAGGCAACTTGCTAAAGCTGTCCGTGTCTTACATCTATATAGTTATTAGAATAATATGTAAGCCTCTTCAACACCTTTCAAATCTGATTATTGATTTGACATCTCCTTGATTTTACCGCGTCGGTGCTTAAACTTTTAACTAGGCCGTTGGAAATCAATAGGGATGACGACCATTTTTTATTGTTTTGTCTGTCATATAGATAAATTAAAAACAATGAACACGTAGTTTCTTTTTGTGTGACATAAGATTACGGCGATACGTCCAAGTGAAATCTCAAATAACGTCACACCTAGGACAGTTTTATACAGAGGTATGACGTAGCACACTCCCATTTCATAATTTTAATGCATTATTTCTTAATATTGTTTGATTTCAATAATTTTTTTATCCTATCATATACTTGCGCTTGACCACAACATGCTTGATATAGCAAAAATACGTGTCTAATACCATGTCACCATCCCTATTGCCGTGCCTGCGGCGCTTGACCCCCAAATCGATCGAATATGTAGGTGCAGTGGATAAAAATTGAACAAAACATGCACCACCCCACCTTCTCAACGAGTCATTCTCATGAGTGAATCGGTACATT
This sequence comes from Meganola albula, assembly GCA_936450015.1. Taxonomy (NCBI): domain Eukaryota; kingdom Metazoa; phylum Arthropoda; class Insecta; order Lepidoptera; family Nolidae; genus Meganola; species Meganola albula. Next base: position 2,703,413 of record OW388153.1, read on the forward strand.
GGACTGGCGCGTCCCATCGTAGACCACATCATTGCTTAACATCAGGTAAGTTTTTGTTGTTGTTGATCCAAGCGCCAGCCTATTCAAGAATAAAAAATAAAAAAAATGTTTTGTGTCGCATGATGGCAACATGAGCTCTAGGGGAGCATACACTTAAGCAACAGCCTTTTAACTGTTAAAAGGTTAACACATTCAGTGCCACTAGCTCGCAAGCACGCTTACGACAAATGGCATAAACGCTAAACGTATAAATATAATTCTCAAAATATGGGAATGAACGTATCTTACGACATTTTCTATTATTCTTTCGCGTTGCATTATAAGTATAATGTTAGTGTAGTTTGTGATAGTTCGTGGATAAACTATAATATGAGGACAGAATAAAGTCTACCTCGCCTACGGAGCTACGACATTGTCGACATCGTCTCTCATCAGTCTGCTTGTGACCACGCCCTGTGCAACCCGTGTTAATCGTCAAGCGAGACAAGGTATCTATGTGTCTTAAATTCCGCAACAGTAAGCTTACAACATGAATTAAATGACATGTTGGCTAGTGTCATTCCCGTACATCGAGGATTCTATTCTTTTAGCCAATTCTTAATGTCACTTGTCTGAGGGTGGTGTGTCCTCACCGTCGTCAGACTGGATATATGGTTAGTTTTGTGTGTTTGCAGCTTTCATTTTATTTAGCCCTTTGATAAAGTTCGTCATATCGTACTCCTCCTCGTACTGCTTATCGTCCCAGAGGTCGGGCAGAGTTTCTAGTACAGTCTTCATGCTGGAAGTGCCAGCATGTGGTTGTTGCTGCGCCGAATTTGATGTATTGGACAGGTTAAATAGGTCTAGCAGTTGATCGGTGCCCATAGTTTCCATGGCTGCGTTTTCGCTGCTTATAACTGTATTTGCAGTTTGTAACTTGAATTTTTGTAATCTGTTGAGAAAAAAATTCACTTAGTTACAACTCAAACATTGACAAGAAAAGTGACACTATCCAAAATAGCTGTTATTTTTAATAGAACCATTTAAATCGTCACCAAACAATAACAACTAGTTTGGCACTTAAAAAAATGATATCATATTGAAGTTTCTATCATAAATGGCATTCAGCATGACTGGAATGTATTTTCATATAATGTGATATAGTGCTCACACATATACAAGTCCACACATCCATACAAACTTTCGCATTTATAATATTAGTAGGAAGAAAGATAAAATAGGATAAGATGTCTTACCCCTACGGACTAGATTCAGACACATTATTCTATTTTAATATTGTAAGAAATTGTAATCGTCAAAAGTTGGCAAATTTTGATTGGTTCTTTCAAGTTTTAGTCCTTGAACGAACCAATCATAATTCTTTTTGCAACAACAACACAAAACCGACTTCAATTGTAGGTACCTAGAATTATGCGTTTAGGGCTATTGCACTAATAATTTTGGAAGGCTGCGCGCTTAGCGTAAACAATGACGCTTCTTTCGACACAGCTCAATAACTACTGGTCAGATCTTAATCAAATTTAAATGGGACCACACGGAAGCATTTATTTGCCAACAAAAAAAGAATCATAGCAATCAGTTCACGTATAACAAAGATATTAGTTAACAAACATAAAAAAACATACAGTCGAATTGAGAACCTCCTTCTTTTTGAAGTCGGTTGAAAATTAGCTTATGGTCAGATATTATATATACATTTATTTTTTATAAGTGTACGACATAAGTAAGGCGAGCGCAAGGGCCCAGCTATGCGGTGTCTATGGGTATCTAGTCGGTGCTTACCCCATAATCTTCTCTTCCAGTGTATCCCTGGTGATGAGACGGTAAACATTGACGACTTTCTTCTGACCAATACGGTGAGCGCGATCCATCGCCTGCAAGTCCTTCATAGGGTTCCAGTCGTGCTCCACGAATATCACTGTGTCTGCACCAGTCAAGTTCAAACCGAGACCACCCACCTGTTGAAAACACCGAAAAATTAAATTAACGATACAGTAGAGTATGTGTTACACTAATGTTACATATATTTGGTGAATATATGCGAAAATAGTCAGAGGAGTTAGTGCGAGTTTGTGGGGCGAATCTAGCAAATGGCTATTTGGGTTGGTCCAAAACACCATAAAAAAATAATATTCTGGGACACTAACACACACGGTCGTCTGATCTGGTATATACTATACTTAAACTACTTTTCTTTTGTAAATATATACTTGTTGTGGCACATCACTAGTGCTCACCCCTTACCGTAACTTTACTTATAATAGATAGTTACAGTCGAAACGAATATGTACATCACAAATGTCTGTCATGGGGTGGGAAGCGAACCCATGACCTGCGGCGTGAAAAGCAAGTATCTTACCGACCACGCCACCGAGGCCCGAAATAAATAAATACATCGAACGTTTATTTTAAATTTTATATAATAAAACATGGAAATATGAAACTAAGCTTACTTTGTTTAAATCGGAACATAACTAAAATAATTAATCTTTCTAAGTTATCAATAACAATCATATTATAATAAACGAATTGGGACGACAAATACCTTAGTCCCGTGGTATTTACTGAGGCTGTACCAAATACATTGGGATTTAAAATTTAAAATAAACCGCAATCGAATCCGTTATCAAACAGCATTATTTCCAAATGATGAATATTGGTAACATACCGCAGTAGTCAACAGCAGTAGATCGATGGACACGTCGGTGTTGAACCTGGTGACTATGGAGTGCCTCATGTGTGGTGGTACAGAGCCGTCCAATCGCAAGTATGTGACAGTTGGCAGGTGTCGCTTCAATAAGTCATTTTCTACGATGTCCAACATCTTCTTGAGCTGACAGAAGACGAGTGCACGATGTTGTGACACTACTGCTCCAGAAACAGCGCTGACGCCGATACCGCAGTCGAGGAGAAGTTGTCTGTGGAATTATTGTTTAAGAATTATTATCTTAGAAATTTCAACACTTAACTGGTAACGCGCGCGTTCCGCCCTGCCGAAGTATGTGAACAGTTTGTATGCATAAACTGTTACCCCCGTAATCATAAACGTCATTTAAATAATTAGTTTGTCTTTGTCTGTCAGCTTGACACATATACGAGTACCAGTAAGAAAGAAAAATAGTCCATTTTAACTAAAGAGTCTTATAAGATTTTTGTAAATGCATGTCTAAGATCTAATCATTCGAGGACATGTGACATCCACCAACCCACACTTGGCCAGCGTGTGTGGATTAAGGCCTGAACTATCTCAACTCGTAATATAGTTGAAAGAAGACCCATGCCCAGCAGTGGGACACAAAAAAGGTGTTGAAGAAGATGAAGTCATACTTAAGCGCCGGCAGTTTGGCGGAATGCTGTATATCGTCGAGGGAGGAGTTCTGCGCGACAAGCTCCGTCGCGATTTTTTTCGCTTCGGGATGTTCCTCTTTCAGGACTAGCTTGGGATGGTTGCACACGTTCTGGAGATAATGTAGAGCCTGTGGGATAACAACATTGTGTAATTATAAAGTTATCTTACTACTAAGCTGTGCGGAGAGAGGATATTTATTATTTATTGTACACAAAACACTTACATAAACAATTAATAAATAGGAAACAGTACATGTACACAGACGAGATTATTTCAAATGCCAATTTTCTACTAACAAACTCTAGGTAAAGAAACATTGTGGAGTGGGTAAAAGTGCAAACATACATACACCTACATAATAATATTACTTACATCTATCTAAATATATAAAAGAAGAAAATGACTGACTGACATATCAACGCAGAGCCCAAACCGCTGGGTCTGGAGACTCCAAATTTGGCATATAGGTTCCTTATGGGGTCAAGGGGTGCACCAAGAAAGGATTTTTAAAACTCACCATTTAAGGGGGTGATACGGGGTGTTCAATGAGATCAATTTCGCGGGCGAAGCCGCGGGCGGAAGCTAGTATTATATACGTGAATAAAATGTCTAATATATATCTATACATTTTAGACTAAATAAATCTGTATAAAAAATTTGTCTATTTTTAATCTTCTTTGAACATATCTCTAGGCGTATACATACCGACTTTTTTTGTCGGAAGTTAATATGTTCGTAACTAAATATTCGACTCGAAATGTCTAATACGCGAACGGCAATAGGATATATACGCATTTTTTTTTTCTAGATGTGATTATTGTAACAAACAAACATTTTTGCCGACCGTAATAAAAAGAATGTGAAGTTGTTGCGCATTCTGGTCCAAGATGGCGGATTTCCAGTCCTATCCTTATTTGAAACGCATATAATATATGGTAATCGTCGGTGAATTTTATGCGATTTTGTATTGCTATGACGTAATTTCTCTGGGTGGCGTTAGGTATGTGACGTCACATATTCGTCAGTCTGTTGTTACCTGGAAGACATGCATGTGTTGCGTGATATCCTGTGGCACGTGTTCCCTGGAGAAGTCCTCATACAGTCTGCGCTGCAGTGGAGACAGCTCGCAATAGTAGTCCTGAGTGATCTTCGGAGGTAACTCCTTCAGTACGTCCTCCTTCACGCGACGGAGGAGGAACGGTAACACCTGATACATTAAAACAGTGTTACATTAAATAAATCTCATCACAAACCAATACCTTTTTCATATATGTTGGCGTATCTGCTTGTCATCATCATCATATTTTAATTATGACCTCTGCATAAATAATTACGCTAATTTGTCAATGTCAGTGTTGGTTGTATTAAGGTCTTAAGGTTCAATTTTGCTTAAAGTATTTTTGAATGAAATGCGTGCTTGAGTATTGTATATTTGCGACTAAAAATATTTTGCAATGTTATGAAATATAAACTTTATAAACCTAACAGTCAGGTTTAATTAAGTATACAGGCTTTTAATTTTTTTTAATAAAAAACTTCGATGTTTTAACTTCCGCTCATACATCAGCTGTCATATAGTGTCATCGCGCCTGCCTTCTGAGTTAGCTGTCACTCGAAAATGTAAACGAACGAAAGAACACCGAGCACGGGTGAAGCGGCCATCTTGGAATAGCTGACACTTTGTTGTAACGTTGCATCGGGAAGAGCGCACGCAACCACATGCTCGGTAAACATAACGCTTTAATCCAATTTAATCTTAACTATCTGTAACTGGGACGGTGTTACCTGTCGGTGCAGCGCCTCGCAGGCGCGGGCCCCGGCCTGCAGCTGCAGCGGGGTAGCCTTGGGGTCGCGCGCGGCCAGGATGGGTCGCGAGTACCGCGCGGTGAACTGCCTCTCCGTCTCCAGCAGCCCCGGCATCAGGAACTCGAACAGGGACCACAGCTCTAGCACGTTGTTCTGCCGTACAAACATTACATATTAGATAACTATTTATTACTATTACTAATGCGAAATTTTGTGAATATGGGTGTATTACATATATAAAATAAGGCGTCACATACTTAACGCCACTCAATCCTGAATCGCACAAGCAAACTTTCACCGACGTTAGCATATATACAACTTCCTGACAAAAATAGTTGGGAACAAACCGTGGTCGCCGGGCATTATCATAACTCGCCCGGTCGGAAGATCTTACCTTTACACTGAAGGGTCACCTACTACCCGATCCTCCAGTCTCCACAAAAGATTACGTAAATTTATATGGAGTCTGCTCCAAAAATTTATTAGTTATTTAAAGTCCAACCCCCGTATTCATAAATGTCTTATATTAGCTCATTATAGCTAAAATAGGTTTATAATTCGTTTGTCTTTGTCAATCATCTTGACATTTATATCAGTATAACAAAGGAACAAGGTCCATTTTAACTAGTCTTTTAAGATATTTATGAATAAGACCGAAAGCGCTTATTGCATTCATATTTAGCTACAGATGTTTTAACAGATTAGACATAATATTATATTTATAGTTAGACATAATTATAATAATACAACCAACTCACCTGTATAGGCGTCCCGGATAAAATCAGTCTATGGTTAGCAACAATCTGCTTAATAGCTTGAAACACTTTGGTCTTTCCATTCTTGATCACATGCCCTTCATCCAAGATACAGTAATTCCACTTGATGCTGCTGAAGAAGTCGATATCTTTCCTCACGATATCGTAGGAGGCGACTACAAAATTGTAGTCTTTCACATGATGACGTAGACGTTCGCGTTCGTAGGGTATACCTACGTATTGTAGGGGTTTAAGGAATTTTGATGGGATGAATTTGTTTACTTCGAATACCCAGTGCCCTGGAAAGTAATTTATTTAGTTTTATCACAGATAATATAATACTATACTAGTACAAAAGGTACAGCTATAGTACCCTTGTTACGCATTGTAAGGATGATTTTAGCTACTTAAAACTGTCGCTAGAGGCGCAATAACTAAAGTCATCATCAGATGAATTTTAATGAAAAATATCAAAATTGGTCCACAATTGATGGAGTAATCGGCGATCAAACATAAAAAAAAATCGAATACAGTTCACACGGCTACACATCAAGCTATACATTTCCAGTACAAGCTGATCTCACATTGTATAGGATTTCCGTACTATGAGAGGTCAGCGTATACTGGAAATGTATAGCCGCGTATACATACACAGAACCGAATATACAATCTCCTTCTTTTTCTCAGAATCTGTTAAAATCGGATTGCACTGATCAAGTACTTGACAACTGCCATAAGGGCTCCCCATGTGGTGACAAACCCTTAGCTCAAGACGTTGCTGGACGATTACTGTTGACTGTAGTGATTATTTATATCGTGCGGTCCGGTTACTCGCACATTGCCGATTCCATAAATGACGAAAGACACAGGGTACCTTATTACCTACTCGTCGAGACCATTCTTGACCTGACTACAGTCCATCAAATCTAAGAAGTACCGTTTGACAGGTCTAAACGTAGTACATTTAGAATTTTATTTTATGTATGAAAATTGTTTATGTTATGTTAAAATAAAAATAACTTCATAATTCAATTATTTTACAGGAAAGCTAATAAAAATAGTGTGAATTACGCCTCTATGAAGATAATTTAATAGAAAACAGTGAAACGTCAAACGGTACTTCTTAGATTTGATGGACTATAGTATCATAAGAAGCTTTATGAAGAGGGACTCGGCAGCCCTCAGTGATGGACCATCTCGGTAAGGGACACAGATAGTCCTGATACCGATACATTCACCCCGAGTCGAGAAATCATCTCACACCCCCTCACGGGGGTCGAGGAGTCGGTGACGGGGCAGGTTTTGCCCCCTTGCCGAGAGGTTCCATCGCTGCCCGTTAACACGGGCAGGTCCTTGGGGGGGCCGCTGTGGCGGCCCGTCTTGTTGGTGTTGCTTCCCCCTTGGGAATGTGTTGTCGGGGCCGCGTGCGCGGCCGCTCAGACAAACGTCTGCATTGGTAGAGGGCGTCGTGCTAGAGGAAGCGTTTCTTCACGCCGTGCGTGCGGTCTGGCCTTGCCGGGTGAGACCCCGTGCGGGGAGGCCCAGCAAGGGCCGACCAGCGTACGCTACGGCGGCTCAGTGTCGCTCCCCCGCGAGGTGTGTGCGTCTTATATAAAATGTACCGACCTGTGAGAGTGGGCGGACACACGACGAGCGAAGGCAAGGAAGGCTCGTGCGCCTGTTCGCGCTCCCAGTGTGCCCCGGCCACCACGACGATAGACTGCAGCGTCTTGCCGAGCCCCATGTCGTCACACAGCACCCCGTGCAGCTTGTACTCGTACAGGAACCGGAGCCAGTTCACACCCGCCTGCACGTGCAACGTGTCGTTAGCGACATTACCGGGTACAAACTAGAGCCCTTGTATTAACAAGTGGATAAAACCAATAACATTTTTTTTTTATACTGCTTGCGCTTGACGCCAGGCCAACATACCAATTTACAGGTGATAACAAATGATTTTCGGTAAGAAAGTGGAATAAGAATGAGCCTTCATATGTTTAGAAACCTTAAAGCAGCAACAATTTCAACCCAACCTCTCTGTCTGTATGGTGTTACCAGCGATCCCACCGGGACACGACAAGGCCGCTTGTCGGCGCAACTTTGTCCGGTGGGTGGTCATTAACCATAACCGAAGCCTAATACCAGTTTATTGTCACCTGATTTGCATAGTAGGTTCTCAAATTGCATGCACAAAATATGATGGTGTATAAAGATGACGTTTTACCTGTTGGTAACTCCTAAGCTCAGCAGAGATGGGCACAGGTATCTTATAATCCTTTATACTTTTAGGGTTGAAGAGCTGGTCGAGGAAGAGTTTATCCCTGTTCCTGCGCTGCAACATGTCGGGCGACAGGTCGGTGGGCTCGGGCACGGCGCCGTCCAGCGGCATCAGCTTGATCAGCGACGCGAAGCAACGGGTCGACATTATGCGGACGGCTTCGCATTGATCGCTCATACGCCCTGACAGACAAACGAGTTAAATTTGTTAATCGACAGAATGGAGAATTAAATGGTAGCGATCTCTCAGTAGAAAAGTCAGATTTTCAGGGCGGTCGAGATGTGATGCTTGGTGATCGCGGTAAAAACTGTACCACATTTACCGAAAAGCTTTTTGTCTATCTTTAATGTTAATCGTCAGAGAAACTTCTTTTGTGAGATATCGTATTGCTGCCGGCAATGTTTTATGATGTGAGCTTTAAATATTAGTTTTAAAATTAAATTGAATATATATTACCAAGTTCTAATTTTTTTTTATATGTTCGATCGAATGAGAGAAACGCATAAGCATCGCTATTAAAAGCTTATATTTTTCTGTATTCACAAGATCTAGTATAGGACTTAAGTGCAGTAGAATTTTACTTTACTTTATTATTTTAATTTAATTTTATATCGATACGACACAAATGAGAACCTCCTCCTGAAGTCGGTTAATTATACAAGTAAACATTTAGTTGCAAACGTACCGAGCAACGGGACAACAAGGAGCACGATGTAGGGCACGATGCGCAGCTGCAGCGCATCCACGACCTTCGCGAGAGTCTCCGCAGCCCCGCACCGGACTGTCTCGCTGCGTACATCCGACAGCGCCGGCAGGACCTGGAAGTATACTCTCGTGTCGACACTAAAACATTTCTACGTTGCGATTTTAGAGATCGCAATCGAACCAAAGAAGGAATTTTCAAAAAATTCTTTTCGAGCGGTACACGCACGGTCTCGGAAAAACTTTTATCGATTACCTTGCCGCCTAACACGGGCGGCGCTATAGACGACCTACACTTACATGCTGCACGAGAGCCTGCATAACGCCGTCGTAGCCCGCGGCGGTAGCGGCAGCCAGCGCCCTGGCCGCCATGTGCCGCAGCGCCGTGTAGCGGCTGCGCGCGAGGCGTGTGGCGCTATAGACGACCTACACTTACATGCTGCACGAGAGCCTGCATAACGCCGTCGTAGCCCGCGGCGGTAGCGGCAGCCAGCGCCCTGGCCGCCATGTGCCGCAGCGCCGTGTAGCGGCTGCGCGCGAGGCGTGTGGCGCTATAGACGACCTACACTTACATGCTGCACGAGAGCCTGCATAACGCCGTCGTAGCCCGCGGCGGTAGCGGCAGCCAGCGCCCTGGCCGCCATGTGCCGCAGCGCCGTGTAGCGGCTGCGCGCGAGGCGTGTGGCGCTATAGACGACCTACACTTACATGCTGCACGAGAGCCTGCATAACGCCGTCGTAGCCCGCGGCGGTAGCGGCAGCCAGCGCCCTGGCCGCCATGTGCCGCAGCGCCGTGTAGCGGCTGCGCGCGAGGCGTGTGGCGCTATAGACGACCTACACTTACATGCTGCACGAGAGCCTGCATAACGCCGTCGTAGCCCGCGGCGGTAGCGGCAGCCAGCGCCCTGGCCGCCATGTGCCGCAGCGCCGTGTAGCGGCTGCGCGCGAGGCGTGTGGCGCTATAGACGACCTACACTTACATGCTGCACGAGAGCCTGCATAACGCCGTCGTAGCCCGCGGCGGTAGCGGCAGCCAGCGCCCTGGCCGCCATGTGCCGCAGCGCCGTGTAGCGGCTGCGCGCGAGGCGTGTGGCGCTATAGACGACCTACACTTACATGCTGCACGAGAGCCTGCATAACGCCGTCGTAGCCCGCGGCGGTAGCGGCAGCCAGCGCCCTGGCCGCCATGTGCCGCAGCGCCGTGTAGCGGCTGCGCGCGAGGCGTGTGGCGCTATAGACGACCTACACTTACATGCTGCACGAGAGCCTGCATAACGCCGTCGTAGCCCGCGGCGGTAGCGGCAGCCAGCGCCCTGGCCGCCATGTGCCGCAGCGCCGTGTAGCGGCTGCGCGCGAGGCGTGTGGCGCTATAGACGACCTACACTTACATGCTGCACGAGAGCCTGCATAACGCCGTCGTAGCCCGCGGCGGTAGCGGCAGCCAGCGCCCTGGCCGCCATGTGCCGCAGCGCCGTGTAGCGGCTGCGCGCGAGGCGTGTGGCGCTATAGACGACCTACACTTACATGCTGCACGAGAGCCTGCATAACGCCGTCGTAGCCCGCGGCGGTAGCGGCAGCCAGCGCCCTGGCCGCCATGTGCCGCAGCGCCGTGTAGCGGCTGCGCGCGAGGCGTGTGGCGCTATAGACGACCTACACTTACATGCTGCACGAGAGCCTGCATAACGCCGTCGTAGCCCGCGGCGGTAGCGGCAGCCAGCGCCCTGGCCGCCATGTGCCGCAGCGCCGTGTAGCGGCTGCGCGCGAGGCGTGTGGCGCTATAGACGACCTACACTTACATGCTGCACGAGAGCCTGCATAACGCCGTCGTAGCCCGCGGCGGTAGCGGCAGCCAGCGCCCTGGCCGCCATGTGCCGCAGCGCCGTGTAGCGGCTGCGCGCGAGGCGTGTGGCGCTATAGACGACCTACACTTACATGCTGCACGAGAGCCTGCATAACGCCGTCGTAGCCCGCGGCGGTAGCGGCAGCCAGCGCCCTGGCCGCCATGTGCCGCAGCGCCGTGTAGCGGCTGCGCGCGAGGCGTGTGGCGCTATAGACGACCTACACTTACATGCTGCACGAGAGCCTGCATAACGCCGTCGTAGCCCGCGGCGGTAGCGGCAGCCAGCGCCCTGGCCGCCATGTGCCGCAGCGCCGTGTAGCGGCTGCGCGCGAGGCGTGTGGCGCTATAGACGACCTACACTTACATGCTGCACGAGAGCCTGCATAACGCCGTCGTAGCCCGCGGCGGTAGCGGCAGCCAGCGCCCTGGCCGCCATGTGCCGCAGCGCCGTGTAGCGGCTGCGCGCGAGGCGTGTGGCGCTATAGACGACCTACACTTACATGCTGCACGAGAGCCTGCATAACGCCGTCGTAGCCCGCGGCGGTAGCGGCAGCCAGCGCCCTGGCCGCCATGTGCCGCAGCGCCGTGTAGCGGCTGCGCGCGAGGCGTGTGGCGCTATAGACGACCTACACTTACATGCTGCACGAGAGCCTGCATAACGCCGTCGTAGCCCGCGGCGGTAGCGGCAGCCAGCGCCCTGGCCGCCATGTGCCGCAGCGCCGTGTAGCGGCTGCGCGCGAGGCGTGTGGCGCTATAGACGACCTACACTTACATGCTGCACGAGAGCCTGCATAACGCCGTCGTAGCCCGCGGCGGTAGCGGCAGCCAGCGCCCTGGCCGCCATGTGCCGCAGCGCCGTGTAGCGGCTGCGCGCGAGGCGTGTGGCGCTATAGACGACCTACACTTACATGCTGCACGAGAGCCTGCATAACGCCGTCGTAGCCCGCGGCGGTAGCGGCAGCCAGCGCCCTGGCCGCCATGTGCCGCAGCGCCGTGTAGCGGCTGCGCGCGAGGCGTGTGGCGCTATAGACGACCTACACTTACATGCTGCACGAGAGCCTGCATAACGCCGTCGTAGCCCGCGGCGGTAGCGGCAGCCAGCGCCCTGGCCGCCATGTGCCGCAGCGCCGTGTAGCGGCTGCGCGCGAGGCGTGTGGCGCTATAGACGACCTACACTTACATGCTGCACGAGAGCCTGCATAACGCCGTCGTAGCCCGCGGCGGTAGCGGCAGCCAGCGCCCTGGCCGCCATGTGCCGCAGCGCCGTGTAGCGGCTGCGCGCGAGGCGTGTGGCGCTATAGACGACCTACACTTACATGCTGCACGAGAGCCTGCATAACGCCGTCGTAGCCCGCGGCGGTAGCGGCAGCCAGCGCCCTGGCCGCCATGTGCCGCAGCGCCGTGTAGCGGCTGCGCGCGAGGCGTGTGGCGCTATAGACGACCTACACTTACATGCTGCACGAGAGCCTGCATAACGCCGTCGTAGCCCGCGGCGGTAGCGGCAGCCAGCGCCCTGGCCGCCATGTGCCGCAGCGCCGTGTAGCGGCTGCGCGCGAGGCGTGTGGCGCTATAGACGACCTACACTTACATGCTGCACGAGAGCCTGCATAACGCCGTCGTAGCCCGCGGCGGTAGCGGCAGCCAGCGCCCTGGCCGCCATGTGCCGCAGCGCCGTGTAGCGGCTGCGCGCGAGGCGTGTGGCGCTATAGACGACCTACACTTACATGCTGCACGAGAGCCTGCATAACGCCGTCGTAGCCCGCGGCGGTAGCGGCAGCCAGCGCCCTGGCCGCCATGTGCCGCAGCGCCGTGTAGCGGCTGCGCGCGAGGCGTGTGGCGCTATAGACGACCTACACTTACATGCTGCACGAGAGCCTGCATAACGCCGTCGTAGCCCGCGGCGGTAGCGGCAGCCAGCGCCCTGGCCGCCATGTGCCGCAGCGCCGTGTAGCGGCTGCGCGCGAGGCGTGTGGCGCTATAGACGACCTACACTTACATGCTGCACGAGAGCCTGCATAACGCCGTCGTAGCCCGCGGCGGTAGCGGCAGCCAGCGCCCTGGCCGCCATGTGCCGCAGCGCCGTGTAGCGGCTGCGCGCGAGGCGTGTGGCGCTATAGACGACCTACACTTACATGCTGCACGAGAGCCTGCATAACGCCGTCGTAGCCCGCGGCGGTAGCGGCAGCCAGCGCCCTGGCCGCCATGTGCCGCAGCGCCGTGTAGCGGCTGCGCGCGAGGCGTGTGGCGCTATAGACGACCTACACTTACATGCTGCACGAGAGCCTGCATAACGCCGTCGTAGCCCGCGGCGGTAGCGGCAGCCAGCGCCCTGGCCGCCATGTGCCGCAGCGCCGTGTAGCGGCTGCGCGCGAGGCGTGTGGCGCTATAGACGACCTACACTTACATGCTGCACGAGAGCCTGCATAACGCCGTCGTAGCCCGCGGCGGTAGCGGCAGCCAGCGCCCTGGCCGCCATGTGCCGCAGCGCCGTGTAGCGGCTGCGCGCGAGGCGTGTGGCGCTATAGACGACCTACACTTACATGCTGCACGAGAGCCTGCATAACGCCGTCGTAGCCCGCGGCGGTAGCGGCAGCCAGCGCCCTGGCCGCCATGTGCCGCAGCGCCGTGTAGCGGCTGCGCGCGAGGCGTGTGGCGCTATAGACGACCTACACTTACATGCTGCACGAGAGCCTGCATAACGCCGTCGTAGCCCGCGGCGGTAGCGGCAGCCAGCGCCCTGGCCGCCATGTGCCGCAGCGCCGTGTAGCGGCTGCGCGCGAGGCGTGTGGCGCTATAGACGACCTACACTTACATGCTGCACGAGAGCCTGCATAACGCCGTCGTAGCCCGCGGCGGTAGCGGCAGCCAGCGCCCTGGCCGCCATGTGCCGCAGCGCCGTGTAGCGGCTGCGCGCGAGGCGTGTGGCGCTATAGACGACCTACACTTACATGCTGCACGAGAGCCTGCATAACGCCGTCGTAGCCCGCGGCGGTAGCGGCAGCCAGCGCCCTGGCCGCCATGTGCCGCAGCGCCGTGTAGCGGCTGCGCGCGAGGCGTGTGGCGCTATAGACGACCTACACTTACATGCTGCACGAGAGCCTGCATAACGCCGTCGTAGCCCGCGGCGGTAGCGGCAGCCAGCGCCCTGGCCGCCATGTGCCGCAGCGCCGTGTAGCGGCTGCGCGCGAGGCGTGTGGCGCTATAGACGACCTACACTTACATGCTGCACGAGAGCCTGCATAACGCCGTCGTAGCCCGCGGCGGTAGCGGCAGCCAGCGCCCTGGCCGCCATGTGCCGCAGCGCCGTGTAGCGGCTGCGCGCGAGGCGTGTGGCGCTATAGACGACCTACACTTACATGCTGCACGAGAGCCTGCATAACGCCGTCGTAGCCCGCGGCGGTAGCGGCAGCCAGCGCCCTGGCCGCCATGTGCCGCAGCGCCGTGTAGCGGCTGCGCGCGAGGCGTGTGGCGCTATAGACGACCTACACTTACATGCTGCACGAGAGCCTGCATAACGCCGTCGTAGCCCGCGGCGGTAGCGGCAGCCAGCGCCCTGGCCGCCATGTGCCGCAGCGCCGTGTAGCGGCTGCGCGCGAGGCGTGTGGCGCTATAGACGACCTACACTTACATGCTGCACGAGAGCCTGCATAACGCCGTCGTAGCCCGCGGCGGTAGCGGCAGCCAGCGCCCTGGCCGCCATGTGCCGCAGCGCCGTGTAGCGGCTGCGCGCGAGGCGTGTGGCGCTATAGACGACCTACACTTACATGCTGCACGAGAGCCTGCATAACGCCGTCGTAGCCCGCGGCGGTAGCGGCAGCCAGCGCCCTGGCCGCCATGTGCCGCAGCGCCGTGTAGCGGCTGCGCGCGAGGCGTGTGGCGCTATAGACGACCTACACTTACATGCTGCACGAGAGCCTGCATAACGCCGTCGTAGCCCGCGGCGGTAGCGGCAGCCAGCGCCCTGGCCGCCATGTGCCGCAGCGCCGTGTAGCGGCTGCGCGCGAGGCGTGTGGCGCTATAGACGACCTACACTTACATGCTGCACGAGAGCCTGCATAACGCCGTCGTAGCCCGCGGCGGTAGCGGCAGCCAGCGCCCTGGCCGCCATGTGCCGCAGCGCCGTGTAGCGGCTGCGCGCGAGGCGTGTGGCGCTATAGACGACCTACACTTACATGCTGCACGAGAGCCTGCATAACGCCGTCGTAGCCCGCGGCGGTAGCGGCAGCCAGCGCCCTGGCCGCCATGTGCCGCAGCGCCGTGTAGCGGCTGCGCGCGAGGCGTGTGGCGCTATAGACGACCTACACTTACATGCTGCACGAGAGCCTGCATAACGCCGTCGTAGCCCGCGGCGGTAGCGGCAGCCAGCGCCCTGGCCGCCATGTGCCGCAGCGCCGTGTAGCGGCTGCGCGCGAGGCGTGTGGCGCTATAGACGACCTACACTTACATGCTGCACGAGAGCCTGCATAACGCCGTCGTAGCCCGCGGCGGTAGCGGCAGCCAGCGCCCTGGCCGCCATGTGCCGCAGCGCCGTGTAGCGGCTGCGCGCGAGGCGTGTGGCGCTATAGACGACCTACACTTACATGCTGCACGAGAGCCTGCATAACGCCGTCGTAGCCCGCGGCGGTAGCGGCAGCCAGCGCCCTGGCCGCCATGTGCCGCAGCGCCGTGTAGCGGCTGCGCGCGAGGCGTGTGGCGCTATAGACGACCTACACTTACATGCTGCACGAGAGCCTGCATAACGCCGTCGTAGCCCGCGGCGGTAGCGGCAGCCAGCGCCCTGGCCGCCATGTGCCGCAGCGCCGTGTAGCGGCTGCGCGCGAGGCGTGTGGCGCTATAGACGACCTACACTTACATGCTGCACGAGAGCCTGCATAACGCCGTCGTAGCCCGCGGCGGTAGCGGCAGCCAGCGCCCTGGCCGCCATGTGCCGCAGCGCCGTGTAGCGGCTGCGCGCGAGGCGTGTGGCGCTATAGACGACCTACACTTACATGCTGCACGAGAGCCTGCATAACGCCGTCGTAGCCCGCGGCGGTAGCGGCAGCCAGCGCCCTGGCCGCCATGTGCCGCAGCGCCGTGTAGCGGCTGCGCGCGAGGCGTGTGGCGCTATAGACGACCTACACTTACATGCTGCACGAGAGCCTGCATAACGCCGTCGTAGCCCGCGGCGGTAGCGGCAGCCAGCGCCCTGGCCGCCATGTGCCGCAGCGCCGTGTAGCGGCTGCGCGCGAGGCGTGTGGCGCTATAGACGACCTACACTTACATGCTGCACGAGAGCCTGCATAACGCCGTCGTAGCCCGCGGCGGTAGCGGCAGCCAGCGCCCTGGCCGCCATGTGCCGCAGCGCCGTGTAGCGGCTGCGCGCGAGGCGTGTGGCGCTATAGACGACCTACACTTACATGCTGCACGAGAGCCTGCATAACGCCGTCGTAGCCCGCGGCGGTAGCGGCAGCCAGCGCCCTGGCCGCCATGTGCCGCAGCGCCGTGTAGCGGCTGCGCGCGAGGCGTGTGGCGCTATAGACGACCTACACTTACATGCTGCACGAGAGCCTGCATAACGCCGTCGTAGCCCGCGGCGGTAGCGGCAGCCAGCGCCCTGGCCGCCATGTGCCGCAGCGCCGTGTAGCGGCTGCGCGCGAGGCGTGTGGCGCTATAGACGACCTACACTTACATGCTGCACGAGAGCCTGCATAACGCCGTCGTAGCCCGCGGCGGTAGCGGCAGCCAGCGCCCTGGCCGCCATGTGCCGCAGCGCCGTGTAGCGGCTGCGCGCGAGGCGTGTGGCGCTATAGACGACCTACACTTACATGCTGCACGAGAGCCTGCATAACGCCGTCGTAGCCCGCGGCGGTAGCGGCAGCCAGCGCCCTGGCCGCCATGTGCCGCAGCGCCGTGTAGCGGCTGCGCGCGAGGCGTGTGGCGCTATAGACGACCTACACTTACATGCTGCACGAGAGCCTGCATAACGCCGTCGTAGCCCGCGGCGGTAGCGGCAGCCAGCGCCCTGGCCGCCATGTGCCGCAGCGCCGTGTAGCGGCTGCGCGCGAGGCGTGTGGCGCTATAGACGACCTACACTTACATGCTGCACGAGAG
This sequence comes from Meganola albula, assembly GCA_936450015.1. Lineage (NCBI taxonomy): Eukaryota > Metazoa > Arthropoda > Insecta > Lepidoptera > Nolidae > Meganola > Meganola albula. The sequence goes on from OW388153.1 coordinate 2,720,233, forward strand.
CCTGCATAACGCCGTCGTAGCCCGCGGCGGTAGCGGCAGCCAGCGCCCTGGCCGCCATGTGCCGCAGCGCCGTGTAGCGGCTGCGCGCGAGGCGTGTGGCGCTATAGACGACCTACACTTACATGCTGCACGAGAGCCTGCATAACGCCGTCGTAGCCCGCGGCGGTAGCGGCAGCCAGCGCCCTGGCCGCCATGTGCCGCAGCGCCGTGTAGCGGCTGCGCGCGAGGCGTGTGGCGCTATAGACGACCTACACTTACATGCTGCACGAGAGCCTGCATAACGCCGTCGTAGCCCGCGGCGGTAGCGGCAGCCAGCGCCCTGGCCGCCATGTGCCGCAGCGCCGTGTAGCGGCTGCGCGCGAGGCGTGTGGCGCTATAGACGACCTACACTTACATGCTGCACGAGAGCCTGCATAACGCCGTCGTAGCCCGCGGCGGTAGCGGCAGCCAGCGCCCTGGCCGCCATGTGCCGCAGCGCCGTGTAGCGGCTGCGCGCGAGGCGTGTGGCGCTATAGACGACCTACACTTACATGCTGCACGAGAGCCTGCATAACGCCGTCGTAGCCCGCGGCGGTAGCGGCAGCCAGCGCCCTGGCCGCCATGTGCCGCAGCGCCGTGTAGCGGCTGCGCGCGAGGCGTGTGGCGCTATAGACGACCTACACTTACATGCTGCACGAGAGCCTGCATAACGCCGTCGTAGCCCGCGGCGGTAGCGGCAGCCAGCGCCCTGGCCGCCATGTGCCGCAGCGCCGTGTAGCGGCTGCGCGCGAGGCGTGTGGCGCTATAGACGACCTACACTTACATGCTGCACGAGAGCCTGCATAACGCCGTCGTAGCCCGCGGCGGTAGCGGCAGCCAGCGCCCTGGCCGCCATGTGCCGCAGCGCCGTGTAGCGGCTGCGCGCGAGGCGTGTGGCGCTATAGACGACCTACACTTACATGCTGCACGAGAGCCTGCATAACGCCGTCGTAGCCCGCGGCGGTAGCGGCAGCCAGCGCCCTGGCCGCCATGTGCCGCAGCGCCGTGTAGCGGCTGCGCGCGAGGCGTGTGGCGCTATAGACGACCTACACTTACATGCTGCACGAGAGCCTGCATAACGCCGTCGTAGCCCGCGGCGGTAGCGGCAGCCAGCGCCCTGGCCGCCATGTGCCGCAGCGCCGTGTAGCGGCTGCGCGCGAGGCGTGTGGCGCTATAGACGACCTACACTTACATGCTGCACGAGAGCCTGCATAACGCCGTCGTAGCCCGCGGCGGTAGCGGCAGCCAGCGCCCTGGCCGCCATGTGCCGCAGCGCCGTGTAGCGGCTGCGCGCGAGGCGTGTGGCGCTATAGACGACCTACACTTACATGCTGCACGAGAGCCTGCATAACGCCGTCGTAGCCCGCGGCGGTAGCGGCAGCCAGCGCCCTGGCCGCCATGTGCCGCAGCGCCGTGTAGCGGCTGCGCGCGAGGCGTGTGGCGCTATAGACGACCTACACTTACATGCTGCACGAGAGCCTGCATAACGCCGTCGTAGCCCGCGGCGGTAGCGGCAGCCAGCGCCCTGGCCGCCATGTGCCGCAGCGCCGTGTAGCGGCTGCGCGCGAGGCGTGTGGCGCTATAGACGACCTACACTTACATGCTGCACGAGAGCCTGCATAACGCCGTCGTAGCCCGCGGCGGTAGCGGCAGCCAGCGCCCTGGCCGCCATGTGCCGCAGCGCCGTGTAGCGGCTGCGCGCGAGGCGTGTGGCGCTATAGACGACCTACACTTACATGCTGCACGAGAGCCTGCATAACGCCGTCGTAGCCCGCGGCGGTAGCGGCAGCCAGCGCCCTGGCCGCCATGTGCCGCAGCGCCGTGTAGCGGCTGCGCGCGAGGCGTGTGGCGCTATAGACGACCTACACTTACATGCTGCACGAGAGCCTGCATAACGCCGTCGTAGCCCGCGGCGGTAGCGGCAGCCAGCGCCCTGGCCGCCATGTGCCGCAGCGCCGTGTAGCGGCTGCGCGCGAGGCGTGTGGCGCTATAGACGACCTACACTTACATGCTGCACGAGAGCCTGCATAACGCCGTCGTAGCCCGCGGCGGTAGCGGCAGCCAGCGCCCTGGCCGCCATGTGCCGCAGCGCCGTGTAGCGGCTGCGCGCGAGGCGTGTGGCGCTATAGACGACCTACACTTACATGCTGCACGAGAGCCTGCATAACGCCGTCGTAGCCCGCGGCGGTAGCGGCAGCCAGCGCCCTGGCCGCCATGTGCCGCAGCGCCGTGTAGCGGCTGCGCGCGAGGCGTGTGGCGCTATAGACGACCTACACTTACATGCTGCACGAGAGCCTGCATAACGCCGTCGTAGCCCGCGGCGGTAGCGGCAGCCAGCGCCCTGGCCGCCATGTGCCGCAGCGCCGTGTAGCGGCTGCGCGCGAGGCGTGTGGCGCTATAGACGACCTACACTTACATGCTGCACGAGAGCCTGCATAACGCCGTCGTAGCCCGCGGCGGTAGCGGCAGCCAGCGCCCTGGCCGCCATGTGCCGCAGCGCCGTGTAGCGGCTGCGCGCGAGGCGTGTGGCGCTATAGACGACCTACACTTACATGCTGCACGAGAGCCTGCATAACGCCGTCGTAGCCCGCGGCGGTAGCGGCAGCCAGCGCCCTGGCCGCCATGTGCCGCAGCGCCGTGTAGCGGCTGCGCGCGAGGCGTGTGGCGCTATAGACGACCTACACTTACATGCTGCACGAGAGCCTGCATAACGCCGTCGTAGCCCGCGGCGGTAGCGGCAGCCAGCGCCCTGGCCGCCATGTGCCGCAGCGCCGTGTAGCGGCTGCGCGCGAGGCGTGTGGCGCTATAGACGACCTACACTTACATGCTGCACGAGAGCCTGCATAACGCCGTCGTAGCCCGCGGCGGTAGCGGCAGCCAGCGCCCTGGCCGCCATGTGCCGCAGCGCCGTGTAGCGGCTGCGCGCGAGGCGTGTGGCGCTATAGACGACCTACACTTACATGCTGCACGAGAGCCTGCATAACGCCGTCGTAGCCCGCGGCGGTAGCGGCAGCCAGCGCCCTGGCCGCCATGTGCCGCAGCGCCGTGTAGCGGCTGCGCGCGAGGCGTGTGGCGCTATAGACGACCTACACTTACATGCTGCACGAGAGCCTGCATAACGCCGTCGTAGCCCGCGGCGGTAGCGGCAGCCAGCGCCCTGGCCGCCATGTGCCGCAGCGCCGTGTAGCGGCTGCGCGCGAGGCGTGTGGCGCTATAGACGACCTACACTTACATGCTGCACGAGAGCCTGCATAACGCCGTCGTAGCCCGCGGCGGTAGCGGCAGCCAGCGCCCTGGCCGCCATGTGCCGCAGCGCCGTGTAGCGGCTGCGCGCGAGGCGTGTGGCGCTATAGACGACCTACACTTACATGCTGCACGAGAGCCTGCATAACGCCGTCGTAGCCCGCGGCGGTAGCGGCAGCCAGCGCCCTGGCCGCCATGTGCCGCAGCGCCGTGTAGCGGCTGCGCGCGAGGCGTGTGGCGCTATAGACGACCTACACTTACATGCTGCACGAGAGCCTGCATAACGCCGTCGTAGCCCGCGGCGGTAGCGGCAGCCAGCGCCCTGGCCGCCATGTGCCGCAGCGCCGTGTAGCGGCTGCGCGCGAGGCGTGTGGCGCTATAGACGACCTACACTTACATGCTGCACGAGAGCCTGCATAACGCCGTCGTAGCCCGCGGCGGTAGCGGCAGCCAGCGCCCTGGCCGCCATGTGCCGCAGCGCCGTGTAGCGGCTGCGCGCGAGGCGTGTGGCGCTATAGACGACCTACACTTACATGCTGCACGAGAGCCTGCATAACGCCGTCGTAGCCCGCGGCGGTAGCGGCAGCCAGCGCCCTGGCCGCCATGTGCCGCAGCGCCGTGTAGCGGCTGCGCGCGAGGCGTGTGGCGCTATAGACGACCTACACTTACATGCTGCACGAGAGCCTGCATAACGCCGTCGTAGCCCGCGGCGGTAGCGGCAGCCAGCGCCCTGGCCGCCATGTGCCGCAGCGCCGTGTAGCGGCTGCGCGCGAGGCGTGTGGCGCTATAGACGACCTACACTTACATGCTGCACGAGAGCCTGCATAACGCCGTCGTAGCCCGCGGCGGTAGCGGCAGCCAGCGCCCTGGCCGCCATGTGCCGCAGCGCCGTGTAGCGGCTGCGCGCGAGGCGTGTGGCGCTATAGACGACCTACACTTACATGCTGCACGAGAGCCTGCATAACGCCGTCGTAGCCCGCGGCGGTAGCGGCAGCCAGCGCCCTGGCCGCCATGTGCCGCAGCGCCGTGTAGCGGCTGCGCGCGAGGCGTGTGGCGCTATAGACGACCTACACTTACATGCTGCACGAGAGCCTGCATAACGCCGTCGTAGCCCGCGGCGGTAGCGGCAGCCAGCGCCCTGGCCGCCATGTGCCGCAGCGCCGTGTAGCGGCTGCGCGCGAGGCGTGTGGCGCTATAGACGACCTACACTTACATGCTGCACGAGAGCCTGCATAACGCCGTCGTAGCCCGCGGCGGTAGCGGCAGCCAGCGCCCTGGCCGCCATGTGCCGCAGCGCCGTGTAGCGGCTGCGCGCGAGGCGTGTGGCGCTATAGACGACCTACACTTACATGCTGCACGAGAGCCTGCATAACGCCGTCGTAGCCCGCGGCGGTAGCGGCAGCCAGCGCCCTGGCCGCCATGTGCCGCAGCGCCGTGTAGCGGCTGCGCGCGAGGCGTGTGGCAGCCCGCGCGGCGCCGCACAGTCGCCCGCGCGCCCCCCCCGACAGGGAGCCGCACACGGCCTCCCACACTTGCAGCCGGGAGATCAGCTCGTCTGCGTCTGATATACTCTGCTCCTGCAGTTCTGGATGAACGTTGCATTTTTAAGTTCCCGTCCCGAAAATAATTCGTCACGATTTTTAAAGTGCGATCTGAAATCGCAGACTACAATAATTATACTACGGTGTTGTCTCCTACGAAATACTGAATGCCGAAGACAATTTTAATCTTGCCACCGCGAAAGAGCTCGGTCCCGCTTCGTAGGGCAAAAATATTATGTAATATTTCGCATCTGCTTTTTTAAATCCAGAAAATTTTTTTCGCAGATAGCGGATTTCAGTGCGTTTCTAGTGTTCTCAGACTTACGATATTTTTTTCGCCACCGATTTCATCGTAGAGCGCGCTTAACGTTATACAGGACTTTGGGTCGACCGAAGTAGTGAATAAAGTTCGTGTGCTTACCAGTATCAGTCATAATTTTTTCAAACGGCTGTGATATAAACTCCCATAGTTTGGGCAGTTTTTCAGGCAACTCGTCTCCGAAGTGCGTCGCTAGACATGTTAAAGCTAATGCAGCCCCTCGCCTTTGTATGTCCAGTAGTTTACGAGCCTGAAACGAGCATTGTTCTTCAAAATTCCTCGCTGTCAGTCAAAATAACTAGCGCGATATGAACGTCATATTGAAACAAATCCTCTATAATTACTATCAATTATTATTATATCCACGACTTAAAATGTGAAACTTTTGAGGAAGTGCTATATAAGTTGTCAGTGCATAAGTTCTCAGTGACCGGGTTCGAGTACAGAGAGTACATTGTCTTGTAATTACGAATATTAAATTCGCGAGCGCGGCGATTGCCGCTGCATGCATTTGCTATGGGTTCGCTACAACTTATAGGCAACGTGTTGTTGGCATTTATTCAAAACGCCATCGAACCAATGGATATAGTCAGCATTCTGCAGATCTGCAAGTCTAGCTTGAAAGACGAGGAGCCATGAGACTGCTTTTCGAAAAAATGGACGAGATGCCGTCTCGTACGCGAGATGAATGAATGACGATGATGATGAATGAGAAGCTAAGATTGGTGTAAATATTCAACAGAGTGCAAACTGTCCCCCATACCTTAATTACTTCAGCTACTATTAAAAGGAAAGTACAAACAAGTGTAGATCCGTAGATAGTTCCGTGCGACAGTTACCTCGTTCTCCTGCGGCGACGGCAGCTCCACAGCGGCAGCGGGCGGGCGGCCACGTCGGGGCGTCGTGCGCTCGGCACACTGCTCCTGCTCCCACAGCGACAGGATGCCCTTGTACATATCCACTGGAACACACAACACTACGTTACACTTGCTTAAATAGATGTCGCAGCGCGTAAACGTAGCCAGCTGTTGCCTAAACAGACGGTTAATATCCCTACAAAAACTTGTGATAGTGTTCAGCCTGTCAGTTGTCAAAATCACAAGACAATGTCACTCAGGTTGCTTGTATGTAGTTGTCTTTGTTACGTCAGTTGGGTGAGCGAGCGGTGTGTGCGAACCAAATTTAATCTTCACAAAAAAGCATCCGTTTCCATCCAAGCATTTTATGAATGTTTGTGATTAGGGAGGTGCTATAAACATTAACAAAGATATTGATTAGCTTTCTGTTCTGTTATTTTGTGTATCTAATAATCGCCACCCTATGGGTTCACCGACATATATAAATCGACAAATAAATAACACCTACTTCTATAATGAGATTTACCAGAGTATTTTTTTTATCAATTTTTGAAAGCAAAACACACATGTCCAACATTTGTTATTAATCTACAAGGCGGACTAAATAGAATTTCAATTTTCATATCTTGGACCATGCCTATTTTTTTTTAATCCACATAGGCTATCTAGTTGGCTACTATTCATCACGCTGACGGTCTTGGGTCAGTAACCCATAGTTATGTTACAAGAAAACCTGTTGCAAACATAGTATATAGTTATCGTCTATAGCACAGGGATGAATAGAAACAGATAGATAGAGATCGTCACAATACATACACGCAGGCCCGTGAGCCGGTTTCTCAGTTTTCCCCTCCCCGGCACTGTCTCCGCTGGCCGAGTCTCCGTTACCTTCCTCAACTATCTCCAGTGATACCCTTGGAGTGAAGACCGGATCACACCTGGAACAAATTATTTTTCGTTTTATCTAAACTATCGTAAGAAAATGTTTTTTTAGTCGGTTTTGTGCGGTCTCATTTGGATATCGCACATGCATTTAGGGATTAGAAAGCATTTTATAGAGCTACCTTAACAGAAGGTAGCTTTAATAAAAGCTTTAAAAACGACTTATATTGACAATGGATTGGTTAAAGAGACAATGGGCCTGCTGGTATTAACCGCAGAACTGATAACAGTTGCAGTAAAATAGTTCTGAAGTGAATGCTTCTCGCTTTAACCCTTTTGAGTGTCCCACAGATGGGCACGGGTCTTCTCTCAACTATCTTACGAATAGCGAAGGTTCAGGCTTTAATCTACACACGCTGACTAAGTGCGGGTTGGTGGAAGTCACATATATAATTGATTAGTTCTTAGACATAGCGGTTTCGTCATGATGTTCTCCCTCACCGATATTAAGCAGCGGCGATGAAACAATTCATACAAAGATGTGTGGGCACGACCGGGGACGAAGGTCGTGCCGTACTCAGACTAAGTAATGGTAGAAAAGAGTAGCAATAATGATTCTGAAAGAAACAGAACATGATTTATCACTTGGCAGTGTTTTAAATGAGCCCTATAACCAGCTGTGGACTGATGAAACAAGAGAATAATGTGATGGTGATGCTCCAGTGAAAATAAAAGATATTCCGAGCGGTCAAGCTGTGACGCTCCGCGACAGCGGTTCCCTTAGTTTTTGTTGGGAAGATTTATAAATATAAGAAACTTTGCTTGCGCGATTCAGGATTCGCTCGAGTGCTAACTAAAAGCAAAATGCTGTCGACATACCTAAGGAACGCCTTCAAATTAACCAGCACTTTGTTATTGGGACATGGGTCTCTGTTCACGAGCTGAGCCAACAACAGCGGCAATATTTCCGCAGTGTTCAACTGCAGGTCTTCTGACGGTTCCTTCTTGATGCTCTCCATCAGTGGACGGACTAATGGGTTCAATTTCTCTGGTAAGATGTGGAGAGTAGCACAGGCGCCAGCTATTGCCGCTTGGACTCTGGTGACAAGAAAAAAATTGAATGGAATGTGCGCCTTGCGCTTCTTCAACTACGAATTGCTCTTCAAGCGATACACGACTGGCAAGAATAGAAACGAGTTAAAAAAAATTATGATGAATTGTATGCGATTCAAAAGGTTTCACAAATTTTTATTACTGTAAGTGAGCAATGTTATAATGTTAACAGTACCTAATACAGTTTGGTGGCAAGTAACGCTAAGATAAATTAATACAAAACAAATTGTACCTACACACGTTTTCTTACAAATATAAAAATAATAAAAAGTATTTAAGTAGGTACATACTATTAAACTAAACATAACAAAGCTGCTAAGGCAGACGCCTGCAATCTAATATACAACACTATGATCCGGAACACAGAAATGTACTCCATATCATAGGTAATATTATAGCACCCATAGTACAAAGCACTTGTCCATTATCCAATACACAACATCATGTATCAGACTACAGACATCTCCCCCAACAAACCCCGCCGCGTTCAATACACGCATGGTAACAATTATGTTTCCATTAGGTAACTCATGTTCGCCCCATTAAAATTAATCCCTTGAAAACTCTCTTGACTTTTAAGACCAAATTTGATCTCACAATGAAGAATCTATTTCCATCCAAACATTTTGTGAATATTTGTGATTAGGGAGGTGCTGTACTCATTGGTTATTTTTGTATTGATCAGCTTTTCGTGGTGTTATTTTGTGTCTCATAAAATTTTATGGGAAAAGGGGTGTATTTGATGCTTGCGGCGCTTTGTATTTGACATAGTTTTCATTGCCCACTCACTTTACCAGTTAATAAAATCAACAAACTCGTGCCAACAATCCACTATACGCACGATAAATACCTACGCTTTCTGTTTAACTAAACCTTTATTGTCATTAATGCGCCTATACCATGATCTTGTCTTTTATAATAGACTAGCTTTCCGCCCGCGGCTTCGCCCGCGTGTATGTCGGTTATCGCGCCAAAACATTTCCTTCTTTTTACGCAGTCGGATAAAAACTATCCTATGTCCTTTCTCGGGTCTCAAACTACCTCCATACCCAATTTCATCCAAATCGGTTCAGTAGTTTTTGCGTGAAAGCGTAACAAACAAACTTACATTCGCATTTATAATATTATAAGTATAGATATAGATCAAAAGTTTACTTACGAGATGTTAAGTGCGGCCTGTTCAATAGTACACTGTGTGACAGCGGAGTGCAGGCTGCGGCGACGTTCTTCCAACGTTATCGCGACTCGCTTCAGTTTCATGTTCGCTATCAGCGGCGCTGACACACTTGTCAACTGAGATACCTATGAAAACATTACATACAATTAATAAACAGGACTTTCCGTCCGCAACTCCGCTCGCGCGTATGTCGGTTACCACGAAAAAACGTTTACCTCTTTTGCCCGGTCGGATAAAAACTATCCTATGCCCTTTACCGGATCTCGAACTATCTCCATACAAAATTTCGTTCCAATCGGTTCAGTATTATTGGCGTCAAATGGCGAATAAAATCGCGACTGGAATAATTTGGAATTTCCGTAATATTCAGATCACACCCAAAATAGAAAAAGATGTCTCTCATACTTTTACTTTATCTATCTGACGGACAAAACAACAAGAAAATGTCATCATCCCTATGATCAAGGTAAGGTAATGTTGATGTAGTTTTACCTGTTCTAGCCGTATAATGTTGGCGAACTCTTCACTGTCTACTGGCAACTTGTAGTGTTTCATCATGGCGTGCAAGTCACGCGCCTCTTGTAATATCCTACAATCAAAATATACAATAATTATGCTACTTGATCCTTATTTATTTTGTTTTTAAATTAACCTTTATTTTGTTTGCCGATAACTATAGGTAATCTGTCATAGCAGACAGATTAAGACAAGTGTATTTACTGGATAATCACGCTTCGTCATAGCCCGCACCTCCGCTTAATATCAGGCAAGTTGTGTAGTATTTTCTTAGATTTACGCGAATATTACACATTGAAATAAAACTACTTTATAACGGATTCTTTCGCCGTATATTTTAGATTTTAAATCCCGACTTTATAAAGTAAAAAATCCGTTTTAAAGTAGTTTTCTTTCATTAGGCAAGTTGTGTTCAAACTAAAGTCTATTTCAAAATAAAAAATAAAATATTCTGGGACATTAACACACACGGTTATCTGGTCCCAAGCTAAGCAGAGCTTGTGTAATGGAAACCAGATAACTGGTATATACTATACATATAATACTTTTCTTTTGTAAATATATACATATAATAGATGTTTACACCCAGATTCGACACAAACACAAATGTTCATCACTAATAATAAACTGTTTGTCTCGGGTGGGAATCGAACCCACGACCAGCGGCGTGAAAAACAAGTATCTTGCCGAACACGCCATGTGCCACCGGCCCGTCAAATAAAAAAACAGTCAATAAAACAGTTTTGTGAAGATACGTAATAGGGAAAGATGTCTTACTTATTGCAGTTCAACGCAACTTCATCGTAGTACAATGTCTGCGTAAGCGCAGTGTGTAACGCATTGACCAGCTGTGGCGGTGCAAGATTCGACACACGATCCTTCAGATCTTCAGGTTTGTCACCGTTGCCATTTTCCTGCTGTTGTAAATTAAATAAATATTAACAACCAACGGCCTTTGGTTTCGCGTGAAGACAAATTTTGTGAAATATTTCGCTAAATAAGCTTACGTCACAGAGGATATTTAATTATTTTACATATCAACTTTCGTTTTGATGAATAAAGAATCAATCAATTCCATTGCGCCGTTTAACCTACGTAGCAAGTATAAGTAGCTAATAAACTCACACCATAGCCGTAATATAATAAAGAGAACATTTATTATTATCTAATCCGGTGGAGCTGTTATAAGTTATGGCGTAGTCGAGATGGCCAAATGTATTTACATTTATAGTAAACCGGAAAATTTCCAATTGGCACCCGTAAATTCCCACACATTTATCGGGGAATTTAAATTTGCCATAAATGCCTGAGCATTTGCCCATCTTTAGGTACGACTGTAGTGACTATGCGCTCAGCGCAACGGATCTCTGTCGCCGAGGCGACAGATCGTATCGGGGTGATGGAGTGCCAGTGATGGTGCTCCGTCCCCTGGCCCACTCACATGTGCCTGCGGGGCGGCGGGCAGGGCGGCCCGTCGTCCAACCACGCAGGCACATGACGGAGGCGCGCGTGTGTTCCGCGCGTGCCCCAGCGGACTTGTGTGGAGGGGAGCGTTTTCATCTTCCCCCTCCCACCTATCGAGTAGAGGCTCGCACGCGGGCCAGCATCCAGGGGGTCGCGGTTGTGTCATTTTTGGATCCCGTGACCCCCTGGGCCAGATGCGAGGAGGAACACCCGGGGGGTTTTAGTTAGGGTAGACGCTTCACGGAGTCCCACATACCCCCTGCCCTGGCGCCTTACAGGGCAGGGGGATCCATAAAGGATTTCCCCCCGGTCAAAAAAAAAAAAGGTACGACTGTAGTATATGTAGATATACTTATGATTTGTCTCAAGCGCATACGCCAGTCAGAGAGCACGTGGTGTTGCCAAGGCGAAACAAATAGAAGATTATTCTTTGATACTTCATGATACATTATCTGGACACTACAATAACCAAAGCGACAAGGCAATATAGTTAATATAAATCTGAATCATACCGGTGTGCGTCCCACAGTGGGCGGATCATTGGCGCTGAGCGGTGGGAATATATCGCAGTCAACAGTGTACCGTGCCCACGACGACACCACTATACTCGCCACGAGCCGTTGTAACGCGCTGCCCGAACGAAGGTATACCACAATCACCTGACAAATACACATAGGTACATTATTATCGTTACGGTATTCCTGGAAACCCAACTAAACATTCACTACAAATTATGTTGCATACACTATTACAGTCTTTTTCATAAAAATCTTTTAAGTCTTTAGTTAAAATAGACTTTGTCTCTTTCTTACTAGTATAAATGTCAAGATAACAAACAAAGACAAATGAATTATAAACCTATTTTAGCTATAATGAGCTTATAAGACTTTTATACGGGGTTTAATTTCCACCGCTTACGGATGATTTAAAAGAGTAGACAATGCAGGCAACATGTTTTATTGTACAATGCAAACACAAAGTAAGCAGCGGCTAGAATTATGTGTTTAGGACAATTGCTCTAATAGTTTTGGCAAGCCGCAGACGATTAGCGTAATCAATGACGCTCTTTCGACATAGCTCAAAAACTACTGATCAGGTCTTGAAATTTAAATGGGACCACACAAGAAGCACCAGCTTTCAAACGAATCATAGATGTCGATTCACTTAAAATAAAGATATTAGGTAACAAACAAAAGACATACAGACAAATTGAATACATCTTCCTTGTCTTAAAGTCGGTAAAAATAAGTAAAATTATTTAGATCAAATTTTGATAGCCTACCTTAACGTAGCAATCAATAGGGCTCTCATCTTCAGGCTTGTATAGTATGCCCGGAGCAGGCTGAACTAAATAACATGACAGGTGACCTGAACAAAATGTAATCTTTTACCTCTCAAAGAATCACAGCGATCACTAGGTTAAATCAACTCTATTGCTCACAAGTTAAGGCTTAATATCGCCTGTGATCTTACCTAGGATTAGACCAGCTCGATATCTTGCCCCCATTGCATTCCTGTCCCTGACGGCACATGGCAGTGACTCACTGCCACCTATATACCACTTCTGGTTAGGACGCAGTTCCGCTGGTATCGACAGTTCTGATTGGGAGTTTGTACGGGTACGACGTTCCTACAAAGAAAATATTTTTATGTACACCTTATTTATTATTATTATAACTTTTATTGTTTTATTTCTCGGTTTGCACCGGTTTACGAAAGTATACGGGCCTAAGCCAAGTGCACATCAGGCTGTTGGTACTAAGTCTGATGGGACTGGTTGGTTAGTGGTGGACGTGATTAATTGAAAAGTATGTGATGTGAAATGTGTGCTAGGTGTAGGTGTGGTAGGGTATTATTATTATTTTTGTTTGTTTTTTATTATTATGTGATTAAAACTCTACCCGAAAGAAAGTAACACTATTAAAAATTGGATTTCTTTTTTTCCCAACTTTACTTGTTTTGGAGTGAACCGGCAATGCCGCCAAGCGGCATTGCCGTGTTCCGCTGGTGACACCATTTAAGAGGGTGGGTCGAAATTGATGCTCCTTTATGGTTTCTAATCAAATGGAGCCTCATTCCAATGCCGCCTTCTCACCGGAAATCATTCGTTTACACCTATGAATCGGTATAGTGGGCAGGCGCGTCCCATTGACTACAGGATTGCTCAACATCAGACAAGTTGTAGTCAAGCGCAAGCGTATTTCAGAATAAAAAACATGGCATCACATTTGTATTACTCGAAGGTGTAGGCAGAGATGAATATCATCCACTTTTTGCCAGCTATGTTTAGGGCTAATAAGTAATAAAAGTGGGCCAATAATCGAACAATAATGCAAGTATTTAAAAGTGACGTACCTTAGGCGGCGGTGTGAGCAATAAACTAGGGTCGACGGGCAGCCGCGAGGGTTGCATCGCAAGACATAGCCACGTTGCCAACATCGGACAAGCAGCGATCAATTTCACACCAAGACACGAGTACTTCAACAAGTTCTCCCATATCTGCGGAAATTTAATTTATAAGTGGGGGAATATACATGCCTGTAAAACAGAACAATAGCTTGCATACAAGTTAATTGCAAGTGCAAGTAACTAACACACACTTAAACTTTGCATGAAATTTGCGTACTTGCATGCCTGTATCCTTAAGACGTGTACATATAAGTGTAGCTGGCACACTTGTATCCTAGTCTCCTGTCAGTTCACGTTGAACTTTACAATGGAATAAAGAATGTTTGGTTCAATTAATAAGAGATAAAGGAGGGCAGAAGGCAAATTTGGGTGAAAAATTGGAGAAAATACATGTCTGCTTCTCGACATGCGACAAGAAGACCTAGATGACGACAACAGCAACAATTCCGACAAGTCGACAGTTAATGATATGCCTGTAGCTTCGCGTCTGTTCACACGTGTCGGGTTTGCAACCCCCCCTCATATTGCATGCCTCATATGCACCACTCTTTCTTTCTTTAGAAGTCTGACGGAAGACGAGTCTGGACGTCAAAGACCTGAGTCTACCCGTGACCATGAAGTCTCGACTTTGAAACGGGATATAAAAATCTAAATTAAACCGCGATAAACCGCGATATTCGCGTAATTTTAAGAAAATACTAAATTGGTGCAGATTAAGAAAAATCCCATACAAATATTCAACCCCTATTTCAAAATCCCTACCCAAAATGTACCCTATAATCTCCTCCAAATCCTTCCAGTGGTTCTTGCCTGAATAGGTAACAAATATCCATTCACACAGACACACATCCATACAAATTTTCTTTCGTATTTATATTAGAAGGACAGTAGGAATTAGAATAGGGTGACAATTACTAACCATCATAGCAATGTCCTGTATCTCCGGCACGTGTTCAAATAAAACCCTTTGGTAAATATACCGCATCGCTTCTTGCAGTAACTCCGGGGTCCAGTTCAAGTACTGTTCACTGTTGTTGCCGTTGGTATCTACTTGTATACTAGTGACTAGAGGGCGGGTGAGAGTGTGCAGTGTTTGTAGTGTAGCTTTGCGGACGGAGCTTGTGCAGTGGTACAGGTACGGCCAGAGACGGGGTAACACGTCTGCTAAGTCGATCGGACTGAAAGGAAATATAAAAATTATTAGATAAACAGTGCTTTTCTGAAATATTACGGACTAAAGTAATACAGCTGAAGAGATTTTGTTTGATTGTTAGATTTAATGTGCCATTTTTTAAAGTATCGAGCTGATACGTACTTATTTTATAGGAGTTTTGCAACGATATGCCATGCAGTTAAAGTATGTTGATGACAGTAGCTCGATCTTTTGCTGAAGCAGACTATTAATAAGGGGAGAGAGAGAAGAGAGGAGTGCGAGAGGAGAGAGAGACAAGAAAGAGAAGAGAGAGAAGAGAGGAGAGAGAGTGAAGAGAGAGAGAAGAGAGAGGGAAGAGAGAGGAGAGGAGAGAGAGAAGAGAGGAGAGAGAGAAGAGCGAGAGGAGAGGAGAGCGAGAGAGAAGAGAGGAGTGCGAGAGGAGAGAGAGACGAGAGAGAGGTGAGAGACGACAGAGAGGAGAGAGTGGAGAGAGAGCATAGGGAGAAGAGAGAGGAGAGGCGTGCGAGAGGAGAGAGAGAGGTGAGAGAAGTGAAAGAGAGAAGAGAGAGGAGAGAAAGAAGAGAGGAAAGAGAAGAGAGGAAGAGTGAGAAGAGAGAGGGAGGGAGAGGGAGAGAAAGAGCGGGAGACTGATGGAGAGAGAGTGAGAGATAGGTAGAGAAGGAGGGAGAGAGAGAGGGAGAGTGAGGGAGAAAGAGGCTGACGTCGCTTTCCCCGGAACTGATCGCTTTAACCGATTAAAAGTCTACCCAGATACCTACCTATTCCTTCAACTTCGTGAAAGTGTGAGAGATAACTACAAGAATCGTCATTTTTTAACTACAAAGTGCTTACTGACTTATTTTAAAGAAAACGTGGGAAAAGTGGGAATCGTCGTTTAAAAACTATATTAGTTAGATAAATATATGTATAGGAGGCGACTGACTGCAGCAGCGTGGCGGGGTGCGGCGCGGCGACGAGCGCGGCCAGCAGCGCCATGTAGGCCTGGGCGGGCGCGGCCAGGTCGTCCTGGTCGGCCAGCAGCGCCCACAGGCGCGCCAGCACCGCGCGCAGCCCCGCGCCGCGCCGCGCCCAGCGCGCCAGCGCGCCCGCCGCCGGCACCAGCGCGCCCGCCGCCACGGCCGCCACGTCCTCCGCCGCGTCGCCCAGCCCCGCCACCAGCGCCTCCAGCGCGCCGCACGACGCCGACACCTCCTGCCACGTTGCCAGTATTATAATATAGCGTGCCGACTTCCCTCTCCGAATTCGTTGATATCGTTTTCTTCATTAAAATTATGTATATCGTTAAAACTTTTAAATAAACATCAAAAATAAGTACCTATAACATAAAAGTGGTAGTCGCTTTAGAAACATCGGTGATGGTATTGAAGCGATATTATTTTCTTATGTAAAAACTTTTTTGCTCTGCCTTCCCTTTTTCAAACTTACACTCCTCGTCCCTGATATGTAATATATTACCAGTTACCTGGTTACCGTAGTACAAACATTGCTTACTTTGGCATCAGATGACAGTGTGTGCCTACTAAAACTTACTAACCTACTACTAACTAAACTATGTTAAATTGCTTTCTAACTTACTCTTCATAGTTCTCATTTCCGATATCGTTATTTTGTTTTGGTTGCGTTTTATTGTGACAAGAAGAGATTGTTATAATATAAAAAAAATAACAGAATATTATAAAATTTAAGAACACTAAACCAACATATTAAATTTTCTAAAATAACCTTAGCGCTTTTCACACTATAAACTTCAAGGCATTTGACAAAACATTGACGAATTCGTATTACAAATATCCTTAAATAAAATATATAAATACCGAATATCATTGAAAACAGATAGATACTTTAGTCAAAGTTACTAGATAACAAACTGAAATTCTTAATGCATCCATCTTGCAATGAAAAAATTAATGAACAACGTCATCGAATCCACAATTTTGAAAAGGAAATACAAAGGCAAAGTCGTTTGAATTCCACGGATTCATTTGATTCCGAACGACATGACATTAGAGTTTAAAGCAGCGCGGCCACGCTGCGCACGCGCGCCTCGCTCAGCTGCGCCGCGCACACGCCCAGCGTCTGTTTAGTATGCAGGTACCTGTCTAGCGGCGAGCAGGTACTTGAACCCGAGCAGTGCCCCGTGCCGCGCCTCCCACTGGTGGTGCCGCGCCAGCGTGCGCAGCAGCGCGGCCACGCTGCGCACGCGCGCCTCGCTCAGCTGCGCCGCGCACACGCCCAGCGTCTGTTTAGTATGCAGGTACCTGTCTAGCGGCGAGCAGGTACTTGAACCCGAGCAGTGCCCCGTGCCGCGCCTCCCACTGGTGGTGCCGCGCCAGCGTGCGCAGCAGCGCGGCCACGCTGCGCACGCGCGCCTCGCTCAGCTGCGCCGCGCACACGCCCAGCGTCTGTTTAGTATGCAGGTACCTGTCTAGCGGCGAGCAGGTACTTGAACCCGAGCAGTGCCCCGTGCCGCGCCTCCCACTGGTGGTGCCGCGCCAGCGTGCGCAGCAGCGCGGCCACGCTGCGCACGCGCGCCTCGCTCAGCTGCGCCGCGCACACGCCCAGCGTCTGTTTAGTATGCAGGTACCTGTCTAGCGGCGAGCAGGTACTTGAACCCGAGCAGTGCCCCGTGCCGCGCCTCCCACTGGTGGTGCCGCGCCAGCGTGCGCAGCAGCGCGGCCACGCTGCGCACGCGCGCCTCGCTCAGCTGCGCCGCGCACACGCCCAGCGTCTGTTTAGTATGCAGGTACCTGTCTAGCGGCGAGCAGGTACTTGAACCCGAGCAGTGCCCCGTGCCGCGCCTCCCACTGGTGGTGCCGCGCCAGCGTGCGCAGCAGCGCGGCCACGCTGCGCACGCGCGCCTCGCTCAGCTGCGCCGCGCACACGCCCAGCGTCTGCGCGCACGTCTCGCGCACCGGCGCTACCACCTGACACGACACGCATTGTACAAACACCACAACGATACCCTGCCCTACCTATGCTAGAAAAGGTTTAAACCCAGCTTGTCGATTTTTAGATAACGTCAAAAACGTGTGAATTGCTGTCTCTAAAGAACTATCAAAGGCCTAGGGAAAGAAAAATAAGAGAATCGATACGTTAATATACTCTTATCCCGTCTTAGACGAGACTAATCGGTTAGCTGAATTAAAATTAAAGAAACAATTTGTATTTCTGTAACAATAAGATACGGTTCTTAGACAAAAATGTAAAGAACTTTAAGCTTTGTTACTTAGCATCATTAGGTCGTTTTAACTTACGCGTACTTGACGCAATTTTAGTAACTAAAAAAATTATTTAATAACTAAAGTTGTTCAATTTAAAAACAAACAAATAACCTGTTTTTTTTATTGTGATTTGTTTTACGCTGATCAAGTTGACGAGTTTCGTGAAATGTGTCATCAAAAAGTAAAGTTGCATATCCCATAACCATAAAAAGGAAAACAAAAACGAATGCAATACATTTTTTACTTTGGCAAGAAATCAAGAATAGCGTTGATTGAACTAATGTACACATACCTGATCAGACACAAAATCTCCAAAGCGATCTAACGCGAGGACACACAGCAGCCTGAGCGCCATATCTTCGAGCCACTCTTGGTGTGCCTGCTCCATCTAAAAAGAACACACACCCACATGTAAAAAATAAATAGGAAAATGCATGCATAAAATTGTAATTAGGTATAGTAGGTATAATTCAATAGTATAAGTACATATTATAAATGTGAATGAGCGCGACGCCTACAAACTGTATGTACAGTTTGGCGACGGATGATGTTTTGTGTGATACTTATATTTTGAATAAATAAATAAATAAATAAATAATAATGTACACTATTTACGACTGTAAAACATTTAAACTGTATTTAAAACAAGCGATTCAGAAGAAATGAGAACCAAGTAAAATAAGTTCTAAGGATTTAACTAACCTCCTCTTTAGTTTGACTAGAATCATGTCCTGCCGAGTTAACAATCTTAGCTCTGAGCAATTCTCGCAAGGCGCTGGCAGCTCCATGCCTCGCCTCCCACGTGGCGCTGAACAGTTGCGCCTGCAGAGCACCCGCCCATGCCTCCAGCGGCCAGCGGGTGCACTCGCCCCAAGAGCCCGAGCAGTCCGGCACTGGGGCGGTGGACTCAACTGCAGAATAATACCACCAAAATATTTATACATTTTTCCTCAAATATCAAGTAGTAGCAAAACATTATTAGGTTTTCCTCAAAGGATTTTCATTAACAAAATTGCGGTAGTACGGACGAGCATCCGTTATTAAATTGATAAAACGTGACATACAAAAATAAAATAACAATAATATGGTGGGATAAAAGACCATGACTTTCAGTGTTAGACCATTTTCACGATGGAACGAATGGAAGTCTTTGCAATGCAGAAAAGCTAACAATGAAGAAGGAAGGTAATTTTTGTCGAAGAACAAAAATATTCCAGACTTAATAGAGGACAAAAGGGTCAGGATGTTAGTTCACTGTTTGGGTACTGCCCACCTGAAATTCAGGTTGGACGAGTCCCTCCCTGGTTATCTTCGTCTTCCAACCGCATGACAAGGCTTATTATTTAATTAATGTGTCAATACGGGCTCGAAGCTCCCACCAGTCGTTTGAAGTCATCTCTGTACGAGTGACCGTGAAGCGCGTCAGACGCCTGACTGTACACCCAAGGGACTTGCAGTGTGTAAATGTTTTTACACGAATGGCGTGTGACGCGAACAAAGTTCAGTCGCACAGCTGTTGCCACGACTAGAGGGTCGGTCGATGAAGAGAGCCCCAGGGAGGCCCCGAAGTAAGTACTCAACCAGTTGTATATATACTTTTCCAGAAAGAAAACTTCAATTGCGAGTTTCAGGATAACGTTTTCAAACAAGTTTTTATTCTCGAATATTCCACTAAAATTGATAGCATTTTTTGTTTTTTTCTGTAAGTGCGCTGGAATACATGATTATTTATAAAAGAACATCAATAAAATCTTATTATAATATGAAACGTGATTCGTATTTTTCAATCATGTTAATATTTGACATAGCGTCATCGATTATTTAAAAATGTAACTATTTATTACGCTTTCTAGACAATAGATGGTGTTTATCTAAAAGTACATTTAGCATTAAATAGCTCTAAAAAATTAAATTAAAGGTACTAATATATTTGCAACAATTACTAGCAATAAAAGTAAATAATAACTTTGAATACAAATAACTAAAAATAACTGGGCAAAAATAGTTTTCCTTATTAATTATT
The DNA here is from genome assembly GCA_936450015.1 of Meganola albula. Lineage (NCBI taxonomy): Eukaryota > Metazoa > Arthropoda > Insecta > Lepidoptera > Nolidae > Meganola > Meganola albula. The sequence goes on from OW388153.1 coordinate 2,740,190, forward strand.
AACTAAAATCAAGTGGGCGATATCTATAAATGACATCATTAATTAAAGAAAAATTTGATATTTGTTTGTTGTCCATATTGATATTATAAATTATGATTTGTTTGTTTGTTTAAGGCAATTACGGCTAGAGAGGTAAAAGACTAAAAAGTGCGTATCCTCTCCGACAGTAGTAAATCGGTACTGCAGGCACTAACTAGTTGCACTACAACCTCAGGTTTAATACACGAGTGTCACCTGGCCCTGACAGAAGCATCCATTCTAAACACTATCACATTGCAGTGGATTAAGGGACATAGTGGCTCGAGATGCAACGATGCCGCCGACGAACTAGCAAGAAGAGGCTCCGCATGTACCTACTGCAGTGGGCCCGGAACCCATATCACCCTTGCCGTTCAATTGGACACGTAACAAACTACGACAAATTACTAAAATGTCGCATCAACAACACTGGCAGGAACTCAACTAACAGTGTCAGGTAAACTAAAGACGTACTGCCCGCAGTAATGCAGGTTTGGCGCGTAGGCTGAAACGGCTCGCAAGGCTGCAGCTTCGCCAAATCACCGGCATTATAACTGGTCATGCCTTGCTAAACAAACATCTCTTCACCATAGGTGTCACAGACAGCCCTCTGTGCAGGACATGTATGGAAGAGGAAGAAACAGCCGTCTACGTGATCATCTGTTGTCTAGAGGTGGCGAGATACAGAGCGGAACACTTTAATTCGCCGAGGTCACTCCAGGAAGACGTCGGCAACATAAAGGGTCTGCTAGGTTTCCTCCTGGAGCTGAGTAGGCAATAGCGTCGCCAGTCCAATCACGTAAAATAGGCGCACCTACAGGACGTCCAGTTGCAGAAAACAGCCCGCTCCAAACTAACTAGTATTATGAATGCGAAAGTAGCTCTGTCTGTCTGTCATGCTTTCACGGCAAACTACTGAACCGATTTGGATGAAATGAAGTGAAAATGAAATCAAATATGCTTTATTTTTGTTTGAGATGCGAGTCTACATGATGCTGCGACCCGGTGAGGACATTTTTATCCGACTGCACAAAAGGAGGTTTAGTGCGATAACCGACATAAGGGTGGTCGGAGCCACTGTCTGAAATCTAGTTAGTTTATATTGACACAGTACTAACATATATTATTTTATGATCACTATCCCCCAGATTTTTGAAATATCAGTAATATCAGTCTCTCTAAAAACTAAAAATTTTGTGTAACAATCTGAGTTTTTTATACAATAATTGAAGTCGCTAAAATTGAATACAACCCACATTACGCCAAACGCGTCTCAAATAAGTGTGTAAGTGGGCGGAAGACGATTGGCTATTAATTTAAATGCAATAAAGATTCATTTAGGATACGATCAATAAAGGCGAGGCAACAATTAACGTTGGCAGTTCGCTCATCAAATAATTGACTATCCCAATTAGTGGATTTTCTTCATGTCGACGAACACCGCAGTGCAGTCTCTAGGGTTTAATAGATAGCGTATGTCGTCATCTGTGTATACAAAGGGCGTGAAACGGAATTGCAGGTTTGTGTAACATTTTAAATCAAATCACATCAATAATTATACCCAGACTCGAGACAAACAGATATGTTGATTACACAAATGTCTGTCTCGGGTGGGAATCGAACCCACGACCTGCGTCGTGAAAAGAACCTCACCGAAATCGCGACCGACCCATCAAATACATCTTATATCTTTAAATGAGCATTCTTGTATATATGTATATATATATTAAAATTTTTAGAAAATGTAATTAAAAAAAAATACCGAGCAAAGCTCGGTCATCCAGATATTAATAATAATATTATGTAGTTTCAGTATTACAAAAAACCTTAGTAAGGGATCAGATAACAGTGTATGTCTATGTCCCAGAATATTTTTATATTATAGTGTGTAAGAGACTGTAACTTTAAAGAATTGTCTCTACACTGATGGCGTCCGGCGCCACAAAGTACACCACGTAAGCTACGCCGTGCGCGACTAGTGGGTCGGTCGATGATAGAGTGAGCCCCAGAAACGGCCGCAAGATTATGCTAAATAGCGCTCTATACTTTAACTAGGATGAAAAGTTTACTTGTGAGATGTAGGATTGCATTTATAATGACTGTTTTTTAAAAATAAGAAAAATGAGACAAAATTAAAAATATTTTTTTATTCTACAATAGGCTTGCGCTTGGCCACAACTTGCCTGATGTGATGCAATGATGCAGTCTACGTTGGAACGCGCTTACCCAGTAAATACCGATTTACTCGTGACTGGAAGACCGCAGATTATAGCTATCGGGAAACATAGATGCCGGCAGCGAATTCCACAACTTGGCAGTTCGCACAACGAAAGTGAGAGCAAAGCGCTTTATGCGCACGCACAAAATATTAACTGATTTACTTCTAATAAATAACTGTTTAATTCTATTTGATGATATTTTTTATTTACTGAAACCTGAAATTTATAATAGCGCCCTCTTTATGATGAAGAAGACTGTTGTTGTTTTCTACTCACGTTAATAGATGGCGTTGAAATAAAAATTCAACAAATTGAATTAAAAAAAATATTAAAATCTTATTAAAACTTTATACGTATCACTATTTAGTGCCGTGTACTCGTCGTACACGGCACTTAATAGTGATACGTATAAAGTGAGAGTAACGATGACACAACATCCACAAAAAACTGAAATGCTCAGAGGAAACCTGTTTATCATAACTAATACTAATAATTAAACCAGTACATTAAAACCGGTCGGTTAGGAGCTCTAGTTCCGATTCATTAGATCCCGTTAACAAAAAATTATTTTTGCACATCGATTATTAAAACATGTTTTACGATTTTACGACATCATATTACAATAGGATAACCTAATTTACATTTAAATAAAAATATTTTATAACGGTCGGACTGACGGTCACGGAGTCTGAAAAAACTATAAAATCTTAAATAAACCGCGAATATAATATTCGCGTAAATTTAAGTAAATAATATAGTATAACCTAATTTCCAATTAAACTATTATTCAAATTACTTAGTAAAATTAAGCGCTAGTTTCATCAGTTGCTGATAAGTGTCGGATAGTTTATTTGTCTGTATGATTTTTATGTTTTGTCTCTTTCTTAATTTATATCGAGAGAATCGATAGACCATTCTAGTATAAAATACTATATACAATATTATATCTTTGGTGCAAATCCTATCAACGCTTGCGGTGTCAGACAAGATGAAGGTAGGCTGTAAATATAGTTTTTTTGTTGTAACGTGTTTAATGTGGCATCGCATGCGCACCTCTTCTTGCAATCTCGGTTTCGCGAGTCCTACGGGACAAGTGCGTTAATCCATTCTCACCACGCAAACAAAAAGGCACCGCACGTATAGGTACTATAGAAGGTACTCACAAACAAATTCATCGAGTTGTTCCAACTTGATCTTCTTCCTATCCGGCTCAATGTCCGGTGTAGATGGCGCCGAGGTTCCCTCTTCGCTGCAGTCACGTGACTTCTGTTTGCTGAACGCGAGCCGCGCCTTACGCTTCGCCAAGTTCATCTCACGCGAGCTCAGCTGTTTTGAAGGTGCTACTATTTCTTGTACAGGTCGCTGGAGAAAAATAAATATAATATATAACTAGCGACCCGCCTAGGCTTCGCACGGGTGCAATGCTGTTACTAAATATACTACAAAATATCTTTATAAATAACTTTCATAGTGTTATTGTCATAAGACAGTACAAACATGTTTTCTTTAGGGTTTACTTTTGAAAGAGCGCCACAGAAAAATACTCAACGCTCTAACCTAAGCGTCAACGTTGATAGTTTTAGCCATTTATTAATGATAATTTAATTGGATAAGGATTAATACTAAGCTTATGCTATTATTTCTCGTAAAAACTAATGGGTAACTCTGGTTATTGTGGGTTAACCCTAAGAAATAGATGTTTAACATCATCGCAGACTTTTTTGTTGACCTTTAAGGTGTACAGTACTGGTAGTACATACGTTATTTTCGTTTTCGTTTCGTTTTACATTATCTATCTCGTAGGGTTCAGCCAGCGTTTGCAATGTAAGCGCATCAAAATGGGTTTATTTACGACATCACATTAGAAACCTCTACAATTATCAGTAATTCTCTAGCAGGTACTATATAGTATTAACCATAACAACCTAACTAAACTAACCTTCCTCTTGAATGACTATCTATTAAAAAAAACCGTATCATAATCAGTTGCGCAGTTTTAAAGATCTAAGCATACATAGGGACAGACAGACAGCGGGAAGCGCCATTATTTTATACTATGTAGTGAAACCAACTTCAGAATTTAAAAAAAGAATATGGTTATAGATAGACCGTTTAACTCGCGTATCGCCTATCGCCATGATTCTGACTCCTCAAGCTGCACAGACAATGATGATGATTCAAGAGATATGGATATTAGTGACGAATAGTTTTACATTACTTTTATCTGTGGTTAAATAGTTCTTTATGAGATTTAATTAATGTTTTATGACTTTGTACCTCAGATGGCGATACGCGAGTTAAACGGTCTATCTATAGTACTTATTCGATTTTTTTTTACCGAGTACCCGTTACAGATGTTTGGGTAACTTACTCTGCATGTATCAGTCTTGTCAGTAGAAGGCTTCGCAACAGCCAAGTCTTCATTGGTGCACATAAAGCTGATGTCAACACCCAAGTTAGCGGCCGCGTCTAGACCTAGCCGCGCATTCAGCTGCTGCCGTTGTTTGGCAAGACGCTCCTTTGTATCTACAAAAATAGAGATTTTTATTTTTAAGTCCCATATACATATACCTCTAAGTTAAACTGACCCCTAATAATTAAGGAATATTTCGTCTTTCTAAAAAACTGGCAGAAACAATTTAGTACTAGAAGTTGCGTATAACACCTCCCTGTTAAATACTTTAAGATTATAACAGACAAAACTAAACAAAGATACAAACGTTAGGCATGAGCGTTTTCGGATTTTTTCACAAACCGATATAAATCCGATTTCAGATTTTGAAATCGATTTCAAAAACCGTTTTTAGAAATCTATTTCAGCACTGCTACACATTAAGAAATAATGGTACAAATAGTACAATTATACTACGAAATCTAACCCTGAGTCAAACAAAACTCAATTTTTCAAAATAAACATCAAATAGTTGCAATCAGAATTAGATCTTATCGCCTCGTTTTTAGTTTTTAATGTGCAATTCACAAAACCGTCAACAATTCAAATTCCATAACGATGCGCTTGCTTCGCGACGATTCGCTTCATCTCTTTTGCTATTTCGACGGATCACTAAGTTAGAACGAAAAGGAAATGAAATTCGCTGTCTCTTATTCTAAGTAGTTGTATGGTAGAGTGATAGAGAACGAATGAATATCAAAACTATCGAAAACGTAAGCTTTAGATAGGTTTTGCAAGATTTGCAGTTTGGTTAGCAAAACTAAACTCACGGTTCGGTTTAGTTCGGATTAGATTGTTTGCGTTATAGTGGTATTGTTAATGCGTTTTCTAAAAACGGTTTTCTCATATTAGAATATCGATGCGATACGATTTCTGACTGCAATCAGATTTCAGTTTCGTTTTGATATATTTGTCTCATGCCTAATAAACTTGAGTTGTGCATTCTTGGACGTGTTTTGGAGAATCCGCTTACTATTTCGAGTTGTAATTACATTTCCAGGTATAAAACCTTTTTCAATTAGCTATAGAAACATTAGCAGTGTAATGTGTAGTATTGTGTAGGTGTCACTAGTACAACTGTATCTTACATAACTGGTTCACTAGGAATGTTGCTCTTTATAAACGTACAGAGCAAACCAGACTGAGTAGTGAGAGTATCAAGTACTCCAATATTTCTGACTTTAGAACATTTAACACAGGAACTGTTAAGCGCATGCGTTCCAATCTGCCGAGGTAAATGAACAGTCTGTGCATGTTTTGTTATATTGTTTTTTTTTTGCGGATGACCTAACCCAATTAGCCAAAAGGGCATGTATTGGTTCACCGGACTTTTTCGGTGAGCCGTCCGAGGACGGTCGAACCGATAACATGTTTATTGTTTGTGCGTAGCTTTTATTTACATGAAGACACTTCACTTTTTGTAAGTGTGCGTGAGCTTGCAAAAGTGTTTAGTACTAAAAGTTGCGTATAACACTTCCCGTGTGAAATGTTCTAAGTTTCTGACAAACAGCAAAATGTTACACAACACTCATTGGGTTTTGTAGCTAATTTCATATAAGTTATATTCGGCGTTTGAAAATGATCCTGATTACAAATCAAAATTGCCTAAACTCGAACAGCACGATATGTTTCAATTTCACGTTCAAGCATACAATGTTTACATCTAAACTTGAGTTTAGTTCAAGAGTAGATAACCTTTTTGTACTTCAAAATAACTCGGGCGATAAACTAAACAATAACATGACACGTCGCTTGGTCTCAAGCCTAACGCGGGACATTAGCAGAGCAGGTCAGTAGCAGCGCGGGATACCGCACACTAAACGCAGCTGCAGTTTCAAGGCAGTTGCAACGCGGAACCGCGTTCGGTATGGCGGGTTGTCAACAATTTTGTCTAGATCTCTAGATAAAAGAGATAAATACTCCTTCACTTCAACCCTTTTTGGTACCACACTGCTGGGCACGGGTCTTCTCTCAACCATCTTACAAGTTGAGAAAATTTTGAGGCCTTAATCTTCACAGACTGGCCAAGTGCGGGTTAGTGGATGCTACATGTCTTCGAATGATTAGTTCTGAGACATGCCGGTTTCACCGATATTGAGTATCAACGGGGCGAGCTTGAACGGGCGAGCCAGTATTCAGGGTATTGCGGTTGTATCGCTTGACATCCTGGTCAAGATGCGCGCAGAAACACCCGGAGGGGTTTAGTTTGGATAACCAGTTGGAGTCCCTCGTACCACCCGCTCTGCGCCCATACAGGGCGGGATCCATAAAGGATTTCCCCTTGGTAAACAAAAAAGGTCTCATATTACCCGAGTATTACCATTACTTATTCCTTGCCAACACCTATATGCCTCCTTCCCAGTAGGATTCTCAATTTCCAAATCAGATGTTTGACTTACCAGACGCATTGAGAGTTTCCTCGTCGAGATCATACTCGAGCCCTTCAGAGCCCATGAGATGTGAACCGTGCTGTAACACCAACTCCAGGTCAAACGTCTCGCAGCGTAGGCGACCGCTGTCGCTCTCCAAGTCTCGTTCTGTCTTTTCCTCTGTGAACAAATAAAAATAATGTTATGTCATCGGTAACTCAATGTATTAAGTTAACAAAACCTTCAACAAAACTAACTTTATACTGTGTCTGAGGCAGGCGTAAAGGAATTATGGACTTTGTAGCGTCCTATTCCGTTAAGTAAAATGTTATAAGGCCATATGTTTCCAACACTTTAGGTAAATTAGCGCTAGGTCACTCGTACCTATCTTTACACGTACGCAAACACGTGCGCGACCTGACACCTCGGCTCGGTCAGACAGCGTCACAGTATAGACAAAACAGTACAAATTACTGGCTTATCACTTAAGTATCTGATAATGTTTTTCCTAAACCAAGAAAAGGACGCGCAGCGCCCTATGCTCACGTCTCACCTTCAATATCATGAATGACCTTTAAGCACTCACATAATGCAAAGCTGTGCTTAGGCCTCGCTGACTGTACCAGTAGTTTTACGGGGCGGCAATAATTCATAATTAATAATAAATATATTTGAACCATTTCATATTTTTATCGCAGCTACCAAATTGGACCGATTGAAAAGAGCAGGGAATTCTTCATTAGTTATTCTGTGACAAATACCAACGAATAGCAACTGCTGGCAACACCGCACCCTCTCTATACTAACTTGCGGGATTTTCCCGTATTCTATTTTGTGCTCAGGGTTCCGGTGTATATTTACACCTATATTGTAAATTATATAAAGTAACTGATCACTGAAGTAACTAAAGTATAAAGTGACTAATGATGACTGTTCTTGCCGAAAAGTTATCTAGAATTAATTTATGTAATGTATAAAATTACTGAAATATCTAATTAAGAGGGTGGCAAAATTGCCTTCTGCCCCGCACTACGCTGCCGCCGGGCATTACACTGATGGCCATGTGATATACGCGAACCTAATGGCCTGACTAAACGTGTGTGAGTTGTGAGTGTAACCAAAGACGTTTATGTGACAAATTCTTACTGCTCAATATCATAGTAAGAGTACACCAAGTTTTAAAACCATTATGTTCCTAGTCTCGCTTGGACATTCAACTCTTGAAATGGGTATTTTTCATATTTTTGGTGATTTGACGCGGCGTTGTCGTATCGTGAACTTAGCTGAATAGTATACGCGTAAGTGCTAATCACCTCACGTAAGCGGCGAGACGGATAGGTGCTAACAAAAAGCAAATGAGATGTTTATCATTAATTTTAGAAGAACATGTTAGACCAGCGGTGGCGCTGCGGTATCGGCCCCGTCTTTGAAATATAACATCGCACCGGTTCTAACCTCGGTTGTTCCCACACACCTTTGAGTGAATTATTTCATCACCGCTGCTCAATATCGGTGAAGGAAAACATCGCGAGGGAAGCGACATATCTAAGAAATACTTTGTCTCATTCGAGGGCATGTGTAATCCACCAACACCAAACCGCACTTGGACAGCATGTGTGGATTGAGGCCTAAACTTTTCCAACACGTAGAAAGAAAACCCGTGCCCAGCAGTGGTACACTAAAAAGGCTTGAAGAGATGGTACAGGAGACCGGTATTTGTTACTGAGCGTTATCACTGCACAATAAAACATGTTATTAGTAGTTTATAGTCTTATCTATTTCTGCTCAACTCTAAACGATAGAGATAGATAGTGCTTGCAACTTGTTTTCTAGTGCAGTGAAAACTAGGGGGTAAGAACTAATCATTGGTGGTCATGTGACATCCAAACAACCCGCACTTGGCCAGCGCGAATGGATTAAAGCCTAAGCTCTTATGACAGTTGAGAGAAGACAAGTGCTCCTTACTTGCTAAAGAAGGATTGCTACTTTACTTTTTATGTTTCACGTGTCTGGAGCTGTCTTCAATCTTCCCCGTCAACTTGTATAAGTACAAGAGGAGACTAGCAGTGCAGTATAAGAGGGCCTATTCGATCTGTTTCCAGTAATAATTATGGAAAAATCGTTTAAACGTAAAATGGAGATGTTACTACGGAGAAAAAGAATAATTTACTTTGGAAGATCCCCTTAAATTTATGTGGCATATTCTCCTTTTTTCTATGCTGTCTCTCACTTTACTTGGAGGATAATCTAACTTACCAACTCCTCCTATTGTCTTTCTGAATAAATTCGTAAAGGATCTAAAACTAAAATCTAAAATTAGCCGGGTTAAAATCCTGAGGGTCATCACACGCGTCGCTGTCGAACCTGACTTACACCAGTAGCAGAGGTGGGTTAAGTGGGATTTAAGTATAAAAATAATTGTAGCAGCAATAGCTAAATACAATACGATACGTTATACAGATAGGATACTGACGGGCCGGTGGCGTGGTCGGAAAGATACTTGCTTTTCACGCCGCAGGTCGTGGGTTCGATTCCCACCCGAGACAAACATTAGTGATGAACATTTGTGTTTGTGTCGAGTCTGGGTGTAAATAGCTATTATAAGTATTTATTTACAAAAGAAAAGTATTATATGTATAGTATATACCAGTTATCTGATTTCCATAACACAAGCTCTGCTTAGCTTGGGACCAGATGACCGTGTGTGTTAATGTCCCAGAATATTAAAAAAAATAGAATATTAAAGAATATTAAAATTAATAATACAGATAGGATACTTTATGCACTAGGCTCACAATTGCATCAGTTACCAGGTGAATAGCAATTGGCGTGTAGATTACAAAATTGCTCCTACAAACACTCAAATAGGATGTGATGGGGGTCGGATATTTATATTTTATTTAAACGACCTTCGTTACGTTTTAGACCTTACTCATTCATTTAAATAATCTTTACAGCTAATAGCTATTCAAGGATGTATAAGTTAAGTACACAAATTGAGGTAATTGAAACCGAACTGTTAGTAACCGAAAGTTCATCCACAATTTGCCGGCGATTACATATGAGACCTAAACGTAGGTCTCATAAGCAATAAGGGGGGGGAGCCTATTGCCTGTTCATTGGGCACATAATATCCCCACTGTACGCTGCATGACACTGATTTTGCTAAGTATACTGAAAACGTTTTTCGACCCGGGGTTTGAACTCAGAACAAGATTACCACAAACACTAACTTTCTGCCCACGCGTTAATCGATGATCGCGCATAACCATTAATTAACTTCCTTTGAGCAGTAGGAGCAAATATTATCCCATGTTCATCCCTGGGTCTTCAGTTCTATACCTCATCTATATATATAAAAATGAAACCCGTTTTCTGTTGTCACGACATCACGCGTGAACGGCTGGACCGATTTTGCTAATTCTTTTTTTAAAATATTCCTTTATGTAGGTACGCAGAGAGGTTCTTACGCAGAGAAAAATTAAAAAAAAAGAAAATTTAGAAAGCGAAGAAGTGCCGAAAACCGAATTAGTTACGTATTATTTATTAATGGTTATATTTGGTAGGTCTGAGACCCGGTAGATGGCACTGCTTTACCGGGCAGAACGACGTCTGCCGGGTCCGCTAGTTTAATCTAAATAGGTTGAGCGTTTAGTTCAGGACAGAATTACTTTCACATTTAGAACAGGTATTTTATGGAAATAAATTATAATAATTGAAATGACCTTGGTTAAGTTTTAGTTCTTATTATTCGTTTAAAGAATCTTTTAAGATCATTGCTAATCAAGGTTTAACATTGATTAAGGAAATTGAAACCAATAAGTGTTACAAAATAAGGAAAATTTATAAAAACAGGTACCACCTACAGTGTTTCTCTCGCTCTAGTACATAAAAAGTTAGTATACACTAACTATTCTACTTTTTTAACTATTCTACTTAGTTTCGTAGATTTGGGTAATTGAAAAAGTCATAATTATAGGTCAACTAACGCGCTCACCTTTGTTTGGTTCGACGTTTTGGTGGAAATTATCAAAGAAGATAGAACACGACCGTCCTCGGACGGCTCACCGAAAAAGTCCGGTGACGGGTGAACAAATAAAGGCCCTTCCGGCTAATAGGGTTAGGTCATCAGCAAAAAAAAAACAAAAAAAACTTGGGTCACTATGCGTTTCAAATAAGAATAGAAATGGAAATCCGCCATCTTAAACCAGTTTGGCCAACAACTTCACAATTTAAAATGACGTATATTCAAAAAACACCTCAGGCCGAAGATTTCTGCTTCAAAATTGAGTAGCAAGATTCCACCCGAACTAAGATACATGCAAGAAAAAAAGAACCACCCTATAAAAATAAGGCTTACACATCTGACAATTGAAGTCGGTGTTAATTACCCACCTACCCCTTTGTTAGTTAGGTAGCCATCAACTATACGTAAAATAAACCAACACTACTTGTCGCGACGCTTCTACTGTGATTCGATGAGGAGTTCCGTTCTATTTCTCCGAAGTCCATTAAACCTCTTTCAATAAAAAAAAAACATTTCACAATCGGTCCACAACTAACGAAGTAATCGGCGAAAATACGTATTATCATTATAACTGAAATAGGTTTATAATTTGTTTGTCTTAGTCTGTCATCTTGACATTTATACTAGTAAGAAAGAGACAAAGTCCATTTTAACTAAAGAGTCTTATAACTTTTTTATGAAAAGGCCGTTAATGTTTTAACATAAAAGTATTACATTTTGTGGTTTTATTCTATTCCTAGAATTTTAATCATATTTGGTTATCCTGTTTGTAGGCACTACCAATTAATAATAATGATTTAATTTTCCCTGTAATGGTGGTTATTTAAATAAATTAAATTTATTTTTAGGCTTTCATTTTCAAAGTTTTATAGTGTCATAGTAAAAAAACCTACATGACGAATTACAAGTTAAAATTTAGATAACTTGCCTACTTGGGTAAGACCTCCCCTAACTAATCCCCATTCTCTCCTAATCAGTGCAGTGGATCGCATCCCCGGTAGCTCCTCACAATGTATACGGAGCCATGTCCATATTAGACATTGAGCGGCCACACTTTTTTTTGCGGATGACCTAATCCAATCGGCCGGAAGGGCCTTTATTGGTTCACCGGACTTTTTCGGTGAGCCGTCTGAGAACGGTCGAACCGATCAAGTACTGTGGATCGGCCACATTGTTAACTCTTTGTTTTATATATATTTTTTCTTTTTCAGCTGTTTTTTTACAGGTATTTTTTTATTTGATTATTGCTTTCTTTCTTTCTTTTGATAAACATCCGGAATCGGTCCGATCTATGGATGAAAAATCATTTGAATTTTTCCCGTGTTTATTTGTTTGTCATTTCCGAGGATTCCAGAAGCTTCCCGGCCGTACAGCAACAAAACGAAACAACTGATCGTATTGTTCGTTAGACACGTTGAAGCACTCCAACCCTGCCAAACCACGCTACAAGATCCATAGTTTATACTTATGTTGTCGTTGTGGTACGTCCGACAGATTTCGGCCATGGCAACCGCTTCATCTCCCACGTCTATCGTGGGCTCGCATGTAGCATAAATAGCCAATCTTTTGTAAAAATGTCTTTCAACATTGCGGGCACCGTTATTATAATTTTATATTAGGTATAGTCTAATGTAACCCCATAGTTCATTATTATGTATTGTGGTCGTAATAACATCGAAATGATATGGCAACATTGACAACCCAAGCGAAATGTTTTCTGGGAAGAACCAACTCAAGCAACCCAAGTAGAAGTCTGTGTTGCTATTTTACAAATATTTTGTAAGACACGTTTATCTTTGTCTAATTATTAGTAAACCAGACTACCAGTTAAAAGACATAAATAAATTTGCTGGAGCTACAAAATGATAAGACACATCTACCAAGCGAATGTGCTTTATCATTGTGCTATTACTTAGGTTCAATTTAACCAACTATTAACTGATGTTTACTACTAAACGAGTTATTCCCTTAGTAGGTAGCCCATTGTCTCAATGCCCCATCCCAAAGGACCACGAATTTATATGAAAGAGGTAATTTGTTTTGTTGTTATTATTTTCAACTTTTGACGTGACAACGTCTTATAAATTGGTTTGCCGGGTGACACTTCAAGAAACTGCGTTACGCTCCGCTCACGTTATGCGCTCACAATGAGAGCGAGTGAGAGGCACGCGTCCCTTCCACTCGGGCATGGTTAGCCCGCCTAAGAGCGAGAGAGACAGACAAAAAGTGAAAGGCACGCGTCCCTTCCACTCGAGCACAGTTAGCCCGCCTAAGAGCGAGATTCTTTGTATAAATTAATGTTTTAAATATAATTCTTTGTATAAATAAATGTTTAAAATTGTTACTATTATTTCATCCTTCTTCCTACTATACGAATGAATATTCACATTAAAATTATTTTACCACTCAAAGTCGTTGTCACGTAAAACTTTCGCCCGTATACCGACTTTACAGGCAACCAATTTTTATAACACTGTGTACCGTTTGCGGGAAAAGTAATTCAAAACAGGAAGATATTCTTTTAGTTAAATATAATCAATTATTATGTTTAAATAGATTATAGATTTGCCTCATTGGTTTAGGGTATGTACATTGAAAAAAAAACCGCGATTAAATACGTTATAAAGTAGTTTTATTCCAATGTGATATTCGCGTAAATCTAAGAAAATACTATGGTTGGATATGGACATCGTGTCCGCCTCTAGCCATCGAGGCCGTCGGTTCGAATCTTAGAATTGGTTGTTTAATATGCATATATTTACAAAATAAAAAATGTATTTAAGTATAATATTAGTTCCCTAGTACCCTTATATGTAAATATAATTGATTAATTTGGGGCTAGATGGCGCTGAGTGTGTGCGTGAAAATATTGTAACTCGGGATTCGGGACTGTGCGAAGTGGTGTACGTACAGTGCTAGTGCCGTAATTATACCTGTGGACTTAGGACTCTGTGTGTTAAATAAAGACTCCTTTGACATTCATAGTTGTTTCCTTCCAATCCCGTTACCCACTTCAATAACAATATTATTGTTCTTAGTAAAACATCCGTCTACAGACACAAATTCAAGTTTAAGTTAAAGACATAGTCGTTGGTTTCACGTAGATACGACTACTTGGGTTTTACAGTGTAATAATTGATAAGTTCTCATGTCAGAGAGCGTGAGCAACAAAAACATGTTTTTAGTACATTTGTTAAAATAACAACCTATTTAATTGACTAGTAATTAAACGTAATTAGCATTATACGAAGTGTAAATAGGTATGTATTCTGTTATAAAATGATAAACAAATATCTATATAGGTCCATAATGAACATTTACAGAGAAGCCAATCACCTTATAAGATAAAGATGATGTTTTTGAATTTGGCTGCTTGGCGATAAGGAGGCCGAACTATAATTCCAGAAGTAGTCGCTCTACAATAATTAGTAATACCCGCAAATTATTGGAAGCCTCCTGAATGCCTATTCTTAGTGTTTTCGTGTTATAAAGTAACCTTCTTGTCTGTATGTCCACGGTTTAGCGCAGTGATGCCCAGGCCGTAAGGTCTAAACGAGCTATGCATTTAATTTTGTGTGACAGTAGCGTCGCGCTAGGGACGCACCGCGCCTCAAGCCGATTGTCAAAAAACAATATAAACCGTTTTTAACCGTCACACCTACACTATCTATGTGAACTCACACATATGCAAAGCTCAGCTCTATTCTCTTTAGTGAAAGATAGCGATAAGATTTCGTTATATGAAAATCTACTACGGAATCAATGCTGATGTCCAAGTTATTTCCGGGTGAATCTGTCCTATTAGCGTACTAATAATGGTATTTTAAAAAACAGTTTGAAAACGGTCGAGGCTAGTGTTCTATGTAGTAATTTCAATTTAAATGCCGTTTAGACGGAGACGGAAAACTAGTAAAAAAATATTATAAACACTGACCTTTTTTGCCCGTGAATGGAGTTGGGTGCCATTCTGGTACATTAGCGAGTATAGCTTCCACAGCCTGCGAACAACAATAATACATTTATTATATACATAAAGCTTTTTTCTGAACATACACTTCACTTGCACTTACATCCTTCACGGCACGGGTCTTGTTTCAACAAACTAATTTAATTAAAATTTAACGCGATATTTTCCTTCACCAATATTGAGCAGCGGCAATGAAACAATTTACACAAAGATATGTAGGCACGACCGGGGATAGACCTTATAGTTCAAAAGCGATGTCAATATGGCTGCGCCTCCGCAAAAGTTAATGAAATTACCAAGTTAAATTCAATATATTATCGGTCATAAACTTGGAGACCTACGACCAGTTTTATCCGCTTCGAAATTATTTCAAAGCAACTAAAACTACGGACTATAAAATCAAGTAAGTAATTCTATTCAAAAATAAAACAAACTTCTCCGTAATAAGAAGAGGACATGTTCAGTTACAGTGATAAAAGATCATTTTTTAACTTCTGTACGTAAATAACTAATGCTTAACTTAACTAGGTGACTAATTTTTTGGGACATAACATAAGCCACCATCGAAATCCAGCCTCTGCTACTCTACTGTGAGTTAGGATTAACAGCGGCGCTGTGAAGAGGCTCGGAATTTGAACCCGGGTTAATCCCGGGACACTTAAATTGTCTTAGATCGGGCACGAATTTAATCAGAAAGATAAGAAGAGTTGTAAAGTAGGTAAGATTGCATCATCAAACTGGACTAATTACTGGTAAAAAAAACTAACTATAATGAGGCCTCTATATGGAATGAAAAATTTTAGTTTCCAAATCGAAGTTCCGTGTTCTGCGTTCTCTTGCATCTGGCAAACATCTGCTTTAGTAAGGTTCTCATATTCCACATAACTAAACAAAATTCAAACTAAACATGAGATATAAATGCTATTTGCCAGAGATAAGTACCTACTGATATTATTCAAGATTACTTGTTCGTTTAAGAGTTGTGAGAGATAAACCTTCTCTCTAAACTCTTACGTGAGTTAGTAGAAGATAACTAACATAGACTGTAACATTTAATTTGCAACAACGTTTCATTCCGTTGCAACTTTCAACAACAAGTGATTATTATTAATTAAATTTATTAGGACCGTGTTGTGCGGAAATGATTCAAACCACAGTCTGGACAAAATGTAAGATATCTAATTGATGCTAAACTGTCGAAAGTGTTTTATAATGAAAGAAAGATTCCCACAACCGTACATATTTACGTAGGTACCTACACATCCAAAAATGTATAGCAGATTGATTGGTTGAAAACTCTAATTACAGTACTGTGTTCTTGTGGTTTGGAATATTTAAGCAAAACACGGTCCTTAATACTTAAAAAAAAATGCAACTGGATATCTATTTTTATACAAAGCAGCACAAAAATCAACACCGACAAAGACGGATAATAATGACATAATAATGAAGACAGTGAACGAAAAAATAAATGTTTTACAATATGTAATGTAATGATATTAACAATGAACAGCTAGTGAATAAATAAATAGATTTAAACAACACAGATAAATTACGCAGTACCACACAAACAGTCCTCGGACAAAGCCCTCTCTGATTCGAGATGAGTCAATGTGCCTCAATGCTTCTACAATGTTCTACAGATATGGTATGTAGGACAAAGTTAAAGATAACCGTGGCAATTAAAAGCTCTGTGACTGTGCTCACTAAATTGACTGTAATATGTATTACGATACGATTATACGCTGCGCACAAGTGCACGTGGTCACCACATTAAGCAGAAATAAAATTTCAATGAAGAGCATTTTATAATTTAACTTACAAGTCCTTAAAATGAACTTTGTCTCTTTCTTACTTATATAAATGTCAAGATACAAACAAAGACAAACGAATTATAAACCTATTTTAGCTATACGAGTAATGAGCATAAAAGACTTTTATGAATACTGGGGGTTATAGAATGAAAATATTATTTTAATGTATTATTATTATAAAAGGCATCCCACGCCTATTTATTGTTTTTCTACTTTTTAATTTGGTTAGCTACTACATGACGCGGCGACGGGTCGCGTGTTAATTAGTTCCAGGACACGTGTACAAGTAATTTCTAAAGTTACACGTACCTATTTATATCAAAAGTATGTTAATTAATATATATTTTAAATCATTGTTATTATTTATAAATAAACAGCAAAGTATCAAATAAAATAAGTAAATACTAATTCAGAAATAACTATATTTATTACTTGAATTTTCGCTCGTATGCTTAGGTATGCCCACGACTGCAATAAATTTATTTTTCGATCTTTTCAACCTAGGAACTTTCGTAATGGTTATACGAATAAATTTGTTGGATAGATAGAAGAACTACATTGAGTGAACTACACAACAGGACAATTACTATGATGACTGAATGAAGCAGTTGTCTGCGACTTGAAGTGCGGTTTGAATACAAATTGTCTTAATTCAATCAACGCCTATAGACAATATAGACTTCCTTAGTCCCTCTATAGAACCATATCTTTATCATGTCATAAGAAGAAGCTATTCTTAATAGTTTATTTACAAAATATTAAGGTAGTATATTAATTAGACTACAACCGCAATTAAGCACCAGACCACGCACCAGAGACGTCACCAAACAACCCAATCTTGTTCACACGAGAACCATGGCAATGAAATCACCATGACGTGACATGACATCCAAGTGTCAGCCGTATAAAATATAAAGGTAAGTACCTGCGCAGCAGCGACACGTGTCTCCCAAGCCGGCGCGCGCAGGTGTGTCATCAGCCTGCCGAGCAGCCGGTGCAATTCCTCAGGGTGAGCTTTCTGCACCTCGCCCAGCTGGCGTGCTGCCGCGCGTCTGGTCGCAGGCCCCGCACCCGCCTCCAGGAGCACAAACAGACGGTCTAACCTGTTAGGAAATATAAGATTGATTTTATTTAATATCTATATTGCACACGAAGTTATATTATAAGCTAATCTAGTCAACAAGTTGAACTAGGCTCAGCTAAACTAGAAATATGTTCCGTGCCCGTGTACACCAAGAACTCAGTCAAGTTGCAGTTGCAAAGTACGCGGGAGTAAGCGTATCGTACGTATTGGCATACCTACTAACACAACTAACTTAGCCTGGCATATTTTAGTCGAGTTTAGGTGTGTGGATTAAGGCCTAAACTCTCTAAACTCATAACATAGTTGAGAGAAGACCCTAAAAAGGGTTGAAGCTAAATATAGCTCAGTACATAGTATGCAATCTACCTGCACACTAATACGAAAACTTCGTCCATATACAGGTACTGTACAAATAAGCTAAACTAACCTCTGCACTCTGCAGTGTGCGATGGACTTTGAATATTTAATTTACAGCTGTTTGATTTAGAAAACAACAGAATTAATATATTGATTTCAATAGACAAAACTACAAGATTTCTGTATAAAATAAATTTTATTGCTGATTTGCACAGTTATTCGCTGAATAAACCATTCAATACAATGAATAGTGGTATCTTGTAACTAGCGACCTGTTTATTCAAACGAGATATTTACATTGGTAATTAGTATGAAGCTTTTATAATAACTAGTCGTCTCTGAGGCAAACAAAGAGTAAGGAACCGTTTCACCAGACCCGGGAAAGTTACAGTTTAAGTGAGAAGCCAGAGCGGTGATAATTTGAAAACGTTCAAACTTTTGTCTGACCATTATTCCTGGCACCAGCTCTAGTATCTTCGATGGTTTCTTTCGAGTACCTAGGTATATTTACACCTCCAATTTGTGATGCGGTCGCTTTGTTCAGATTGAAGTGAAATATTAAATTAAACATTCCAAGTCCTCCAACTATCTTTTTGATTAAATTGGTGCGGGATTCAAAACAGTTTAGGTGTCCCGAGAGTTGGTCTGGTTGGTCAGGTTACAAAATCCTGAACCATATTATGAGTGCCACTGTCGATCCTAGCTTACAGGAATAGCGGTGAAGGGATTTTAATCGAGGGAACAGTCACATAATAAAGATTTTTATCACCAGTACTACCGAAAATAAGACATTTTGCTACTGCTGGGGAGTGTAATATCACAATCAAGCTAATAGCTGATTCGATTGTACATATTTAAGATAGAAATCTGGTGACAAGTACTATTATTCTATGCTAATACCGGTTATAAAGCTAACTACACACTTATGATGTCCACATACACCCTTTACAAATGTAAAAATTGGTCAGAAAAACCGTGCAATATTTCATAACCTTCAGTGGAAATGTTAATACACTAATAGGTATGCTAAGTAGAAAACCAAAACGAAAAAATAGTTAATTGAATGCTATAAAATGCAATACAATATGCACGCGAAGAAAATTTAGCATTAATTGATATTGCGGAACAAATTAAAATCATTTGATAAGTTTTAATATGCTATGAAGAAAATGTTTTAACCTAGATTTCCTTAACAGTAGGTACTTCAAACACTATTGTTCAATAACCAGGTAATATTTTTATGGCTTTTGTAGCCAATTGCCATAATTCCGCCAATGTCCGTCGTCGGCGCGAAAATACAGATTGAGCGGAGATGAAAAACAGTTATGCTGAGGTTAGCGTAACGTGAGCGATGAATTGCACTGCAGGCGAGATAAAGAAAATAACGACGGAACGAAAAACGGGGGAGTATTTTGGGGGTGACCATCATAGGGCGAGCGGTCGAGTCTGGGGCATCAGAAAAGAACCTTAGTACGATAAAAGAAGTCGAATACTATCATGAACCTGTCCTGTCAAGATAATAAGTCAAAATGCACATAAATCTACAAATTATTATACCTATACTTTTTCCAATGCATTTTATTCTATTTTTAGCATTATATTTTCTTTTTCATAAATGTTTTGAACGAAAGAAATGAATTTGAAAACATATTTTGACAAGTTCAAAATAGTATTCTTCTCTTTGCCTTTGAAATGCTGCTTGGAAAATCATCAAGAGATCACAGATACGAGCGACAAAATTATAACACTCCTCTTTTTGTCTGGGATAATAAATTACGAAAAAAACCAAATACTAGACTGAATTTATCCAAGACATATATATGCCGAAACCTTGATGGGTAAAATAAAATAAATTTAAATAAAATGTACAGTTACAGACAATGACGTTTCTTACATAATCACATTATTCAGCACCTGTTCTAATTAAACAGTGAATAATGAATATTTAAATGTACAATTTTCACACTAACACAAGGATGACGATATGTAGGTAATAAGTAGTCATTAGTGTAGAGAGCTCTCAGCTTAATAATGTTATGTATTTTTAGAGCAAGATAATTATTCTCTTGCTCTAAAAATACATTCCCTTTAGAAAAATAGTATTAAACGTGAAATACGTAAACCATATTGGAGGTACGGGTCGCCTGAGGTTGCAATGTCAGCTCCCGCACTAGATCCTGAGCGTCAGTACACGGTCCCGTCGTTCTACCGCAAACGGAAAAACATGTACACCTCTCCGATGGCGGCATTTTCCTCCAGTAGAATTATTAGACAAATCAATATGGTTTAATTTTGTTTTTAACCGCTTTTACCAGTACCGCTACATTTCAGCCATCATTGTTTGTTACGTACAGTTTGAGTATAATAGAAGATGTATTGGACACGTTATCAGCGTTCCTCAAAATCTAATTTTGACAATTTTTTTATTCTTCGATAGGCTGGCGCTTGACTACAAGTTGCCTGCCTACGAAGAAACGCGCCAACCCAGTATACCGATTCACTCGTGATTACGAATGATTATCGAGCCGCTGGTAGTGGAATGAGCCTCCTTAAGGTTAGTAACCTTAAAGGAGCAACAATTCCGACCCACCTGCTCTGCATGGTGTCACCAGACATCGCACCGGAACTCGGCAAGGCCGCCTGGTGGTGCGGCTTTGTCTGATCACTAACCACGGCCGAAGCTTACCACCAGTTAATTGTCACCTGATTTGCACCACCCGGGGACCACGTGTGGGGATTCAATTAAAGGTGTAGACCCACGGACGAAGGTGACTCAGCCCCTAAACGCCATATCGCCCGATCGCCTAAGCTATCGCTTTCAGATTACTAATATAAACAGTTTTTCACAGTAAGTTTTACTCGGACTTGGCCGGTTTCTTGAATAGACATATTATACATGTCTTCGCTTCGCACGGGTACAAATTATACGCCTACAAACCTTCCTCCTCTTGGATCACTCTGTCCAATGGTAAAAACCTCATGAAAATATGTTCGTTAGATTTTCAAGGAGGCGAATATTCGAGAGGATTTAAAAGTTTCAAAAATCGTGCAGTATTTAGTTACAAATTTAACGATATAATGATAAAAGATAGTATATACATTCTGCTACAGTACAATAATAATTGTTATGATCATTAAATTGCGGTTTCATCAGAAAAAATTACTAGAATATAGAGGAAATTAGATGTTACCTAAATCACAGAATACGTACCTAAAACTATGAATTAAGCCATTTACGTATAACTACAGTATGCACATTATAATATTATGTACCTGGCTAACCTAGCTTTGCTCAGTTTTTTTTTAATTATAATAAAGGGCTCTTAGTAATATTATTTCTGGCAAAAAGAAGGAAATAAAAAAAGGAAACAGTTAATATTTAACTGGTCTCGAACCGGGATCATCTTGTTTCATGTATGTATGTAAGTATGTATCTTTATTATCAAATTTCACAACATTACAATATGTCATTGCCCCACATAACTGTTTCCATAGTTTGACTGTGGGTGCACACATTCAGGTTGACGGGCCGGTGGCGTGGTCGGTAAGATACTTGCTTTTCACGTCGCAGGTCGTGGGTTCGATTCCCACCCGAGACAAACATTAGTGATGAACATTTGTGTTTGTGTCGGGTCTGGGTGTAAATATCTATTATAAGTATATATTTACAAAAGAAAAGTATTATATGTACAATATATAGGTACCAGTTATCTGGTTTCCATAACACAAGCTCTGCTTAGCTTGGGACCAGATGACCGTGTGTGTTAATGTCCCAGAATATTTATTTATTTATTATTTATTAATATCATGACCGCCCTATCTCCCACCTAAGCTACCTATCATAAATTAGGAGAGATTTTTCTCAGTAGGATTGATTAATACAGATTAATCAATCCGACTGAGAATAATGATGTTTCATTATTCTCAGTCGGATTGAGATTGAAATGTTAGAAAGAAAACCTATTTGTTAATTTGATTGCAAAATAATTTCAATTCCCATATGGATTACCAAGATTACATACAGTAGGTAACCCTATACGAAAGAACAATCAACCGCTTCGTTGGAGGGTTGTTCACATAATTTCGCAGATCAATTACTGTTAATCTAATCGGCCGAACAAATTGGTCACACACACAATTAACGAACCCCGGTGTGATACGTGTGTGCTCGTTAAATCTTACTAATATTATAAATGCGAAAGTAAGTGTGTGTGTGTGAAGGTTTGTTACCGCGTATCTCCATAACCGCTCAACCGATATTAATGAACTTTGAAATGTAGGTAATGTATACCCTAGAATAGGACATAGGCTAACAATATTTCCAAAAATCATCCCTTAAGAGGGTTAAATAGAGGGGTGAAGTTTGTATGCAACTTTTTATTCCTTGGTCCTATGCATTTAAAATTCGGTACACATAAACCTTAAGAAAAATAATGAGATACGGGTTTTTTATTTTTCCATAATTACCCCTAGGAGGTGTGGATAATGAGTTTTAATGGTAAAAATTAAAGTTTCTCTGTATCTGTATAGTCTGAAGTCCGATCCACTCCAAATTCGGCACACACATACCTTAAAAGAAATCATGAAACACGTGTTTTTTATTTTTCCAAAACTACCCCCGGTGGGGGTGTTAAATGAGTTTTTTTGGAAATACTAAATATTCCATAACTGTTTAGTCCTTGGTCCGATTCACTTCAAATTCGGTATAAATAAAGCTTAAAACAAATAATGAAACACGTGTTTTTTATTTTTCCAATTTTTTTTATTTTTATCCTAATATTACGCGGGAGAAGCCTGCGAAATTATTCTGAGTTTGATTTTCTTCAAAGTTGATATCAATACTCCTTCGTGCTTTTTAGCTAAATTACTTTTTATTTTGACACAATGACGTTTGATAACTCAGACCGATTATTAGAATTCGAAATTTAAATTTTATTTCTTCTTAAATATTGAATGAAAAACTTATAATGATCATGGTCTAAGAGACGTAGTATTTTTTAAGAAACCCCTATAGATTTATGGATATACCTATGGGTGCTTGCCGATTTCAAAATGTTGCTTACACGGCTACACTACTGAACTAATTTTGTATGGAGATAGTTCGAGACCCGGGAAAGGATAGTTTTATCCGACTGCGAAAAAAGAGATTAATTGTTAAGCGCGATAACCGACATCCGCGGGCGAAGCCGCGGGCGGAAAACTAGTAATATCATAAAACATAGAATTACGTAACAAATAGCTCGCTTTTATACTGCACATTTTATGTAAAATTTAAAAAAATGGTTTGATTTTGATGTGTTTAGGTAAAGATTCGTTTTATTGACGGGCCGGTGGCGTGGTCGGTACCTAAGATACTTGCTTTTCACGCCGCAGGTCGTGGGTTCGATTCCCATCCGAGACAAACATTTGTTTAAATATGTCTGTTTGTCTTGTGTCTGGGTGTAATTATCTATATTTAAGTATATATTTACAAAAGAAAAGTATTATTATGTAGTATATTACCAGTTATCTGGTTTCCATAGTACAAGCTCTGCTTAGTTTGGGATCAGATGACCGTGTGTGTTAATGTCCCAGTATATATTATTATTTATTGATTGATTGTATAGAAAAATAGAGAATTTTATACAGAACAGCAGACTACAGCTGTGTACCTTTCCAGGAAACATTAGTAGGGACCATGGACCGTTCTACATTAATCCTGGTAATAGGAATTAATAATTCTGGAGCGCTGGTCGAGTTTCACCAGAATGCATTAAGATTTAAAGGTTTAGCAAAGAATAGCTGCTATCCTCACAATTATTTGCATTTAAATTATTTTCGCATTGCGGATAATAAATACCAATAATTTATTTTCACTGAAAAGAAGAACCGCCTTCGAAAAAGTGAATATAACATTCACAACTGTTAATTGAAGTCGTTGCTAAATCGGTAGATTAGGCAGTGCATTTCATTATTCAGGGCTATAAGCGTTGTGTATAAATATGAACATATGAAGCCATAAAACGTGTTAGATTGCAACAGGTGCCTCTCTATAGTCTTCCTACACCCCCGTGGGAAAAAGGCATGATTATGGGTACATATTTATATGTATAATAATTTGTATTGTTATTATTACATATAAAATACTAGCTTTCCGACAGCGGCTTCGCCCGCGTGTATGTCGGTTATCGCGCCAAAACATTACCTTCTTTTTGCGCAGTCGAATAAAAACTATCCTATGTCCTTTCTCGGGTCTCAAACTACCTCCATACCCAATTTCATCCAAATCGGTTCAGTAGTTTAAGCGGGAAAGCGTAACAGATAGACACACAGAGTTACTTTCGCATTTATAATATTAGTAGGGAAGTAGGGATGTTATCAGCTCAGTTATAATATCTTATTCAGCCACATTGCTGCTCTAGATTGATCTGGTCTGCTTAGATTGGCGCCTCAAATTACCGACAAGGGCATCAATTTATACTTGCTGTAAATTTCCACAGCACAACAAAACATGTTACGTGTACAAGTGATCATATTGTTTGCAACATGTTTTCTTATAAATTCGCCAGTGCGAACGAATTTAATACACATTTCCAGTATAAGCTGATCTCTCGCATTGTATAGGATTTTCGCACAATGAAGGGTCATCTTATACTGGAAATGTATAGCTTAATGTGTAGCCGTGTGTACTATGCGTTTCAAGAAAAATGACTGGAAAACGTCAACACATAATATCTAACCACACATAATAAATTATGCTATTAATAAATTTATTTAAATGTCAAAACTAAATCAAATTAAAATAATAGGCAAACAATACCTTCACCACACATGTCGAGCAAAAGGGCGAGGCAGTGCTCTCGGCCGAGTACTCGGTACGTATAAACTTAGATAGACTACCAATGTTTTTTTTACCCGCGGCGCCTGCGTACTTGTCCAAGATGGCCGCCGCTATAAGATTGAGTATCGCAAATGTTAAACGAAAGGTTTACAATCCAAGATGGTCGCTAAAACAAAATGGTGGATTAAATGCATAATTATTTTATGTACTTACATTTTAAATGACACACATTACTCAAATATATATACGTAACGAAAGGATGCGTCGCATAAAATAATGGCAACGACAAAAAATTTCAATTGCGAAGTTTGGAGGAAAAGTTTTAAGATCATAAAAAGAAACGGACGAGACAAAAAATTACGGAAACTAGGTAAAGTACAAATTATGTATACGGGTTTGTTCGTCATCGACATTATTATGTAGGTAGGTACTAAGGACGATTGGAGGTGAGAACGGCCTTGCTCATGACTTTGATGCCGTTTATTAAAACACCAACATCCTCATAAATATTTTATTTAAAAATTTATACGATCACCGAAAGAAATACTCAACTGGTTCCGTGAAAGTTGGCAATTCTTATATAAATAGATAAAATCGAAATATGTAATAAGACACATTGGTCAAGAAACTCACAAGTTGTGCTCAAATTAGATTTAATTCAATCTAGCGACCTGGACCTAACCAATAAGACGAAATTATCAGCAGCTATCTGGAATTTGATGTATTACTCGCCTTTTGTCCTATAATTTGCTCTTTTACAACTGAGCTTTCTAATTCTTTAAAACCATATTAATGTTTGAATTTTCTTTTTATCCATTTTTACCAAATCCCCGCTGGTTTAAAATTCTTGAATAGATTCTTAGATTGCCCTACTTTAATAAATAGTTTCGCTCGCGTGACAACCATCATGTCCAGCAGTTGGCTAAAAAGTAGCTAGCCTTCCTTAATAAATAGGCTGGACCAGAGACCAGTAACTTAATTCACGTAATTTCTTGACGCACCACTCAATTTGGGGTCAGTTGCAATTATGTTGAAGTCTTAGTGCAAAATGTTATTCTTATAATAGTTTAGATGTCATAACTAATCTAAAGCGCGCGTAGGTATCTGACGGCTGTTGTCAAAATTACGAAAGTATGAAAAGGGCTGTTTTGATCAAAACTTAACTGCAACTGACCTTACTTAATTACGTGAATTAGCCCTCAGACCTCGCTGAGATTAGCACATTCAACCAAACACACAAACTTCAGTTTTATAATACTAGTACAAATAGTATACCATTAAAATGTCGCCAACGGTCACATCGTTGTATTATTTTCTAAATAAAAGTGAAAGTATAACGTCGTCAAAACAGACCTCGTATTGATCCTCGGTTTCATTGAAGTGGGCAATTAATTTTATGCATATTTAATACTGTATCAACAACTATATTATTATTATCGATTTGACAACTAAACGATATAAGGTTTTTAGTTAGTAGTTCAGTATAACGTCATACGGGCCGGTGGCGTGGTCGGTAAGATACTTGCTTTTCACGACGCAGGTCGTGGGTTCGATCCCCACCCGAGACAAACATTTGTTTAAATATGTCTGTTTGTCTTGTGTCTGGGTGTAATTATCTATATTTAAGTATATATTTACAAAAGTATTATATGTAGTATATTACCAGTTATCTGGTTTCCATAGTACAAGCTCTGCTTAGTTTGGGATCAGATGATCGTGTGTGTTAATGTCCCACTATATTAAAAATATAATACTTTGGCATTTTCTTTGAGGTTCTTAATCTCTTTGATGATGTGCAGATCTTAAAGAACTATCTCGCTTACCATTTATTACAGACAGTCTACATTCAACAGGAACCCTCCTCTTGAATGTGCAATACTCAATATTATTATTGCTCCTCCACAAATATTTTTAGATGGCAACATAGGTACACCGCGCTTACGCGGTAAATAACGATTCACTCGTAACTTGAATACGGGAAACAGACGCTGACAGCGAAATCCACAACCGGCAGTCCAGACAATAAAAGTAGAAGCAAAGGGCTATATGCGCAGCCGTGAAATTTCCACCACATATAGGTAGCGCTTAGCAGAGACTCTACATGTCCGATGAAAAAACGGGGATGGGGGAAAAAGATTACGGAATTCCAACGCATACTCTCCGAAATGTATCCGATAGAAGACAGAAAGGGGGCGTCCATAAATAACGTGAGGTGTTTAAGGGGGGGAGGGGGTCGAGTCGAATCTCATCTAAACTTACGTTGGAGAGAGGGGGGGTCTCGGCAAATTTCACGCAATTTTTTTTCTGTTTGAATCGAAAAAAAATTTACTATTTTGGCATTAAAAGCACGAAGAAAATTTGTTTTTTTCTTTTTACAATAACAATCCAACGCGTTTACATAGGAAACTCACATTTTGAAAAATCTCACGTGAGATTGGGGGATGGGGAGGGGAATAAAATCTCACGACATCTCACCAGGGGGGAGGGAGGGGCAGAAAATTTAAAAAAACCTCACGTAATATATGGACGCCCCCAAAGAGCTACAACAAAATGCATGTAGGGACAGCAAAATGCATGTAGCGACAGCAAAATGGATGTAACGTTTCAAATCCGTGCCCAATCCTGGCCATGCACGCCCACAACACGCACCGGCCGATATGACTTACTAGCTTATCGCCGTCGGCTTCGGTCACGTGACCTACATTTTATATCATGCCTAGCAGTGGGATAAAAAGTAGCTTAAAGCATTCCTCAATAAATAGAAAACTAATAGAGCAAGAATATTTCACATAGGACCAGTAGTCCCTGAGATTAAGGTATTCAAACAAACAAACTTTTCAGTTTTATAATATCAATAATATAGATCTTTGTATCAAATAAATAAGAAAGAAAACTCACCGGGACGTCATGTCGCCCTTGCCGATTAACCTTACATAAGTTTATCCTCCTGAAACAAATAAAAACGCAATAATATTATTATCTATCATTAAATCGTAAATCACAATATGGCGGAAAGTATCTGCCCCATGGAGTGTTCGACGCGCGAGTGAGCTAGGTAGGTAGGTACTCGCTTAATAAATGACGTGTTTCTCGGGACTAGGGGCGCCCACGCCCACCAGACGATGAGCCCCGGGAAATCAATAATAAATACCTACTTATTCTCTATAGTGCACACATACATAATAATTATATTGACAAACAATATATGCACCAATTATTTGTATCTGTACAAGTGCGACATAAAAGAGTAGAAATTAAATGAGGATCCACTTTCGTTCATATAGCAACACTGCGTGTACTATCAAAAAGATCTTGATACTTGCTATTTTTGAATGTATAGGTTCCACATGCGTGTTCTCCGTTTCACCCCTTAGGGAGTGAGTTTTTTATCCTATAAAAGGCTTGCGCTCGACCACAACTTGCATGTTGTTAAGCAATGATGCAGTCTACGATGAAACTCGCTTCGGTTAGTTTAGAAAATTCCTTTCTTAGTGCCCCTGTAGACCTTATACGGAACATGTTGGCCAAATTTGGAGTCTCTAGACTCAACGGTTAAGGCTACGCCCACGTAGAAACTGACTGACTGACATATCAACATTACTTGTCAGTCAGACAGTTTCTTCTTTTATAGGTATATTTAGAAAAAAGAAGATCTTTACGTAGTATAAAATAAAGTCAGCTCGCTGTCTGCGATAAGCTCTAAAACTACTGAACGGATTTTCATGCGGTTTTCACCAATAGACGAGTGATCTATGAAGAAGGTTTGGGTGTGAAATTAATTTGTAATCGTGCGAAGCCGGAGCGAATCGCTAGTGAATGACTGTATATTTATTAGAGTAAGAAATATATAACGTATGTAACATTAAAGACTGACTACTCGTATAATAAGTAACAAATGAAATATCTTCTGTAGTTTCAGTAGTAGTTCAAGGTAACACTTTGCATTGCATCAAATATGAAAATTAACCTTAAAAACAAGTCATTATTCCATCCCATAGATTTTCTTTTAAGGACGACCTTTACAAGGCTTACCATAGATTTTTTACTATTTTAAGACCCATGAATTCCCACTACGAAGAAGTACGAAAGTATAACAGTACAACAAGATACAATTCTCTAATTTACTAATAAAACATGGTACCAATGCTCAAGATATTTCAGTCGCACTATAAAAAGACAAATTTCCTCGCGTAGTTACATTTTCCACAACTTTCATTTAGTTCTTAAAATTAAAATCTGCTGAATGTTTGAAAATATCCTCCAGATAACTATAAGTTGCCAAGACAGAATACAATACAACAAGTCAAAAAATAATAAAAAATCGTATTTTTCGACGTATCCTTTTACGCGGTGTTGCCACTAAATGTATAACCTAAGTTTCGGAGTAATTAATTTCTACACTTTTAGTACTTCTACTTGTTTACTATGAATTTGATTCACTCTGACGTAATGCGGTGGTCTATGGGTGGTTGTCATTCAAATTGTTCGTTCTTTTAGTGATTAAAATTGATTGAGACGCAATCTTTCAAGTTGTTTTACCCCCTTGCCAGAATCACAGATTTCTATACTAGTACCTAGCCCGAATACAAACATGCACGTTAAGCGATGAGCTACAAGATACCTCCCGTGCTTCTCACATCACATTTTGCTATAAAAATAAGTTGTCAAAAGAAGGAAGCAATTTGCGAATGTCATGAGTTTATTATATTCTATGCTAGCTACACGGCTTCGCTCGCGTGGGAGCCCCAATTCTATTTTTTTAATTTCGATAATGATTCCAATGAAGGATCTTATGATCCTTAAAGTTCTCAGTTTGTGGAGGGCTGTTCCTTCCACCCTGTATTTTAGATAGAAACGTCAAGTCAAAAGCAAAGGCAGCTTGCCTTGCTTGCTTGCAGCTTGCCCGTTAAAAAAATTAAAATAATTTTTATAATTATTTTCTAGTGCTGAACAGATTACTAATCGCATTATTAAAATAATAATTAATTATATTAATTCAATAAATAAATTAATAATTAAAATCATTTGTCTAAACTTGGACGGAGAAGTCGTGCGATAGAGAAGGTTGGAAGGTTATGGTATCCAAGCAGTGGGACTGTACAAACTAATAATAAAAAAATAGTATATAAAAACGTAATACGTAGATAATTACTCATAGCATGCATTATTTATTGGATATGCGCAGTCATCAATCTTACTATTTAGTTATTTTTATCAAACGCCTTTCTTTTTCGTCCTCAATTAAAAAGAAACCTTTGTAAAAATTCTTATTAAATGTAAGGACGTTTACTACGGACAAAAAAAGAGTGTTGATTTTACTAATTTGACAGTTGGTTAGGTCGCCCCCAAGGCTCAACAGTGGACACGCACGCGTCGGTACATATCCGAGAGAAAATGCGTTGCGTGCGTATCATTGGTCGCGAAAAGCTTGAACAGACAAACGGCAAAACATTCAACCTTTCTCTCCCACTTACCCGATGAATGAGTAACGTAAGTGTTAGATGACATTTTAAAGTTGAATTTGACCTGTAGGCTAATTCACGTAATCAAATAAGTTCAGTTGCAGTGAAGTTGCAGTTAAGTTTTGATCAAAACAGTCCTTTTAGTGTTCTCGTAGTTTTGACAACCGCTGTCAGATACGCTTGCGTCACGCGAGCGTCTAATCCTAGATAAACAATTACAAGAATACCATTTTAATTGCAACTGCACCGCAATTCGATCGAATTCGAAATTATGAATTAGCCGACAGAATTGACTGTTATAACTTATTTATATTGGATTAATAATAATAATATATTAATAATAACATTAACACACACGGTCATCTGATCCCAAACTAAGCAAAGCTTGTACTATGGAGACGAGATGACAGGTAACATAGTATACATATAATACTTTCCTTTTGTAAATATACATACTAAATATAGATAATTATTACGTCTAGACACAAATTTCTGACTTAGGTGGGTATCGAACCCACGACCTGCGACGTGAAAAGAAGTGTATCTTACTGACCACGCCACTGGCCCGTCATATATACCTAAATTTTATTATAAGAAAAGCATGTTATAATATATGATTATTATGAACTGCTTAATTTATAAGCGCACAGTATGAACTGTATAACGGACATTTTGAGAAACTATAGTAATGCCTAGTCATAACAGTTAACGACTACATACAATGTTTAGTCGTCAAATAAGTTCTGAGAACCTACTACAAGTAATACCATGTAATCTTACAAACCCATACAAACTTAGCAATAAAGATATTGATTTTGAATTTGAAAAGCGTTAGGATAATTAGGTACCTACTACACATAGCTACTACGTTCAAAACTGTTCATTTAGTCAATGAATACATCAAAAATCGACTGTAATAACTTTACGCGATCAAAATTCATAAAATGAAGTGGAACTTCGAAAATACCGATAGCGAGTTAAGTCTGTAGTAGATAGTAATAATAATAATAATAAGCCTCTTATTCTGAACTGCTTCTTTCTTTGAATAGTGGTTTATAAAATATCTCTGAGTTCAGTGTGCCTCTTGGCAAAGGCCTCCTCTGTAGTAATTAATGTAGTTAAAACTGCATTGTATATTTTAGATCTATCTACTCATCTACTGCTAAAATGTCGTGTAGTTTCCAATAATCTTAAATGTTATTGAGTTTAGGCGGCTGGCCAAGTGCGACTTGATGAATGTCACCATATCCTCGAATGTTTAAGTATTTCTAAGATATGCTGGGTTCATCATGTTTGTTTTCCGTCACTGGTACAAATTTTCGCATTTATAAATATTAGTAATAGTGTACTTATCAATATTCGTGACATTATCTAACAAAATTCTCTCTGCGTAACTGGGCGTTAGCACTGTAAAATAAAACATGATAAAGCATAGTTTTTTTCTCTTTCTACTCATCTCTAAACGATAGAGATAGATAGAGCTTGCAACATGTTTTCTTGTGCATGTTTCGCCAGTGGAAACTAGGGGCCTCGTGTCATGTTGTTATCACATGAGGATTCGTCAACGCGACGGGATTTTCTTGCACCCAGAGCGAATCAACGGCGACCGCTAGTCTACTAATAACGAAAACAAGTACCTACCTACTACCGAAGTATTTTTTCCAGATAATTATCAATCAGGTCAGTCCCCGTAATGTCAACATTTCTGGGCGCTTAGTTATCTGTCTTGATTCTGCAGTGACCTAGTTTCTTTCAGACTCTTTTATGATATCCTTATCTATACATATATTCAATTTCGGTGTAAACTTGTGGTTTCGGTGTAATCTTATTTATTATCAAGAACGCAAAACATTTTGGATGTTACTTTTTCATGCAAAACAGTTTACAAGACATGGATGACGCATCTAGATCATTTTAATTATGTCCCCTGCCGCGCCGAAACGCGCGGTGTCAGTCTATTATTAATACGTATATTACTATTAATATCTTCGCGAAAATCTCAAAAACAACACAACGGAATTTTATGCAGTACCAGCGAACCCCGCAGACGTCGTCCTGCCCGGCAAAGCAGTGCCACCTACCGGGCCGAATCTCAGGCCTACCGAATATACACACGTATGAGATTTCATAAATGCCGGTCAAGCCGTTTCGGAGGACTTTTTTAATATTTCTCTGCGTAAGAACCATCCTCGTACCTACTTCAAGGAATATTCTAAAAAAAAAGAATTAGCGAAATCGGTTCAGCCGTTCCCGAGTTTTACGCTTACCAACACATTTAGTGGTTCATTTTTATTAGATTACATAATCTGTAAATATATTTTATTATGAACATCTTATACCACCTGTGCAAAATGAGGTTAGGTTAGGTTAGTGTACGTCACTGAACTGGAGACATTGATTTTTTTTTGCGGATGACCTAACCCAATTAGCCTTTATTGGTTCTCCGGACTTTTTCGGTGAGTCGTCCGAGGACGGTCGAACCGAGGAGACATTATGTGTAAGACACCTTGCTTTAAGCGAATGTTAATGATGTAATGGGATTACGCTGCACCCGAAGCACAGCATCTTTCAAGAGAAAATTGTTAAATGCGAGTATGAATCACTTTCGCACACTACAACCCTTTTTAGTGTCCCAGTGTTGGGCACGGGTCTTCTATCTTACGAATTGATAGAGTTTAAGCCTTAATCCACACACACTGGCCAAGTGCGAGTTGGTTGCGTCGCTTGTCCTAGAATGATTATTTCTTAGACATACCGGTTTCTTCACGATGTTTTATTTTACTAATATTGAATAAGTGGCGATGAAACAATTCACACACAAAGATGTGTGGGCGCGACTAAGAAGCGAACCCGCGACCTTATATTTCAAAGGCGAGGCTGATACCGCTGCTCTGCACTTTTGACTTTTGCACACATGTGGTTAATTACGTGGATTAATATGTCTCGTACTTATTTTCCTGGTGATATTATTATGTTCCCTTGGGAACCGAAATCATTTTCGGTATACGACGCGGTCGAAGTCGCAGGTGGAATGTTAAGAATAGGCCTATATGTAATTTTACTACGTCCGTTTACGTACAGAAGCAGGTTTGTCACAAAGGAGACGCGCGCCTTGACCTAGTCACCATTAATCACGCACGATGACAAGAGGGCGTTGCGTTAAGTCTACACAGAAGGAAGAATGTCAAAGTCTAACTAACTTAAGGAGAAAACCATTTTTTTTAACAACTTTCTTGGACAACGTCTTTAGTCGAGTGGTGTGAGCTAAGATTGGGTTATACCGTGCCCGGGAGGTCGCGGGTTCGATTCCCGCTCCGGGCAATCTATGTAACAACAAAGATTTGTTTCGGTGTCCTGATTGCTGGAAGGACTGCCCCATACATCTGGACCCAAGGCGGCGGACGGCGCTATGAAATGTCACAGAAGGAACCTCCACGTGTGGTCGACAGTAGCTTCCTACTGGCAATTTTGGAATAGCACATTAGTCTTCGAAAAAAAACCGATATATTCTACTTCACACTGACATCTGTAAAGTTAGCCAAGTAAGGTACTTACATATTTTATGTTCAGCGCACTTCGCACAGGTACTTTTAAATTTAATGACACATTCAATTATTACCGTCGTCATAAGCAAACCCACGGTGTTGTATCGTTAAACGTGTATCCAATATCATAACGAATGTGCGCTATTATGAGTGTTTAAATCGATTGTCATTCTTTCGAAAGAAAGGGATGCGAATATATGAATTGTATAACCGCATCCCTTTCTTTCTTTCACTCATTATAATACAGTAGCTTATGAGCTATCTAACATTAGGTTAAAATGACGTGGCGGAATTACATTGCAGCTGGACTGAAGCAAGTAGTTTTCTATAGAACATTTACTCTCTAGAAATACATACCCTCGAGATTATAGCATTGACCCTCTCACTCGACCACGCCTTAAAAGGTCAAATTAATGTTATGGCTTGTTATACGCTTGGTATCATGTGAATAGTCAATAAACAAAAATTTGTGGTCTGTTCCACAATATATTTTGCTTAGTATTTATAATGAATTAGGCCACTTTTAGTGGACACAAAAGACCTATTACTATCTAGATAAAATACCTAAAAAAAACCCTCTAATACGCATTTAATGAGTCAATTTTAGCATGTAGGTCAAAAATTCCTTGAAAACAACTTAAGACTTAAGAAATTAGTAACTTTCCTCTTCCAACTGCATACGTCAGCAGCATAACTTTAGTAAAGATTAACGGTCATATTCATAAAAATCTTAAAGGACTCTTTAGTTAAAATGGACTTGGTCTCTTTCTTACTATGTAGTATAAATGTTAAGATGACAGATAAAGACAAAACAAATTACAAACTTATTTTAGCTTTAAGGAGCTTAAAAGATATCTCTAAATATATAAAATAAGAAACTGACTGACTGGCATATCAACGCAGAGCTCAAACCGCTGGGTCTGGAGACTCCAAATTTGGCACATAGGTTCCTTATGGGGTCTAGGGGTGCAATAAGAAAGGATTTTTCAAAACTCACCCTTTAAGGGGGTGAAATGGGGTTCCAAGGTTTGTATGGAGAAACAAGATTAGTGAGATCAATTTCACGGGTGCAGCCTCGGGCGGAAGCTAGTTTATGAATATGAGGTGAAGCTATATGACTGAGTATTGTTTACAGCTGTTACAAACAGGAACCATTGTAATTAATTTTTCTACAGTTGTAATCAGTGTTAACAGAATATTGCCCCTCTCACTCAACCACACCTCTAAAGGTCAAATTACTGTTAAGTAATGGTAATTTAACAGTTGGTATCATTTAAAAGGTCAATTAAACAAGATTGTGGTCAGCTCTAAAATATATTGGACTTCTAGTAGACTTTTAATTTCAGACAAAATTTACATCCAGATATTCATGATTTAGTATGTATAGACTGAAACCCAAAAAATTCAACTTTCTTTTACATTTAAATCCCTCTTAAGTCTGGAGTGTAAAGTTAAAGACACAGGAAAAGAAAGCTGGAAAAGAAATTTTATATTTTAAGATTTTTTTTTCTTCAGATAAACCCTGTAGCCTGTCTAATACTAAGCACAATGAGTTTAAATCTTTTTATTAGATATCTATAGATGTAAAATAAGCAATAGAGAAACTACAGATTATAAAACAGTTTTATAATATGATGACAGAAAATTATTCACCCCTAAGAGTCACCTTGGGTCAATGACTTTTAGAGGCAGGCAAACCCTTGTTTGATCTAAATATAATCTCTAAATAAATTATATACAGTACATCTATTGACTTACTTAATTATTGTTTACTAAAGTAGGGACCTATCTTAGAGTATACCTAAGGTACTATTCATTGGAGTATTAGTAGATGTTATGTGGTGTAAAGAAGAAACAAACAGCTAACATTCCTATCATGTTTGAGTAAGAGTGAGACAATGTACTATGTAAAATCAATACATCCATTCCTGATAATGTTATCCACTAAACAAACATGTAAATACACAGCAACAGCCAAATGTTATCAAACCTTAGCTGTTAAATATGTCGCATAAAGCACTTATTTTCATCAACAACTTTCCATATCACACAAATCCACGTTCGTCGGAAACCAAACGATGTGAGAATCAAAACATTGACGTGAACAGTAACGGTACGTATGAAATACAATCCTTTCACGCGTGCTAGCTAACATATGGCCATGGCAACACACTCATATTGATCATGATATATTTATTTTATCACACACTCGCTTCATCATCAGAGACCTCTGAAAGTGACCTTGATTATCCAAATTTAAATCGTGACGAAAGTCTAGTCATGTAATGAACACCCAATTGATCTTTCTGCTTGCAAATTTTTGCTATCTAATAGAAATAAGTTTGTAAATATACGATTACATTTCGACCTTTCGTTAATTTCATTACGATGACAAATTACAACACTCACCTTGCGTAATCAGGTCACTGCACCTGAGGGCTTCCATAATTTAGAGCACACAAAATCACACACGATATCATTTTCGTCAAAATACACAAACAAAAAAAACCAACGTGACGAGAGGAAGCGCATCGCTCCAGCTTCAAATTTATACTGACAGCCATGCTGCTGATGAGTCCGTCTTTATTGTGGTCTTGCGCGTTCATTGGCGGAAAACTAAACGATAAAAAATTATTATCAGACAAGTCCACCAATAGCAGAGAAGTATTTCTGAATTCTTGATTCCTTGCCAAAAATGTGACAACAAAAACAGGATGTTTAGGGAATCGGAATTCAAATGCATTCATATCGATTGTTTTAAAGTAGATAAGTGTGTAGTTTCAGATCTTCAGATATAAATAACGTACCTACCTAGATTGCACAATTTTATTGATTTTATCAAACACTGTAATAGGATTAACTTGATAATCGTGTGGATATGTATGTATCTTTAAAGTACAATAAATGTTGAAAAAGAAAGATCATAAAATAATAAATGTTGGCAATACTAAACTTTAAACGTCAATCATTTTTATTTTCTTCCTTTAGGGATGTACAGTACAGAATATCGATATAAATTCATAGGAATGCAGAGGACTTTTTCGACACAAAGTTTTTTTTAACTTACTTATGATTTTGGTCTATTAATTAGATAAATATAATAATTTGATATGGTTTCTAAAACAAAAAATATTTTCTACATCGACAGTTGTTTGAACACAATAGTTTATATAAATAATTCAATTTTTTTAATATTTTTGCTACATTTGTTTTATCCTGAAGGGATTTTAAATGCTTTTTAGCTTTCAATCAATCACATTACAAATGTATTTACAAAATTACTTAGAATTATTCCAATATTTTTTTACTGTGGAAATAAAATGCAGCAAATATTATACTTTTTGGAGTATTCCGGCTACGGTGTACAGCCTAAGCTGACTAGCCAGGTATGCAGGAGATATTATAGTACATAAGTGTATGCGCAAACAAAAGCGCACTTCTTAGTCTTTTTACTCTCAGAATCCAATGAGGCAAACGGACACACACAATTTTCCCTATGTCATCGAGGCAGGAAGTAGGTATATCAGAAACCTAAAATAGTAGCCATTTACAGAATAATAGAAAACAATTATATCGATAACATAAAAATAAAGAAGCAAACAACCCTATCTATCATAATTTGTGAAGTGTGTGTGTGTAGTAGCAAGTAGTACTTTTTTTGAGGTTAGGTTTGTAGTGAGTTTATGCATTGGTCTTTTGTTGTGTCCATATAAAGAGATTTACTAATCCATATGACAAAATGGCAAAGAAAAAAAACAAAAATCAAGATAGAAAAAAGAAAGTTAATCTAGTATTCGATGAAACTAAACGAAAGTAATTTTGAATTATACAGTGTACTCACTAAAGTTTGTTTGTGAAGTTAAGATTTTATTTATTTGTAATTATTTCAGAGATTTCCTATGTGGTTTCCGTAAAAGAAAGCTGGAGAGGAAGAAAAAGGCTCAGGAAGATTTGAAACGCCTTTTGAAAGAGGAGAGGAAAAGAATAAAACAAGAGGTAAATAAACTTTTTGTATCACAACTACATAGCAGATACGCTTGGTCCTCTTTAAGTCCAATATAATCCCGTTGCGTCACTGCTTCGTCAAGTTATATAATATACTAGCGGCCCGTCCCAGCTTCGCCCGGGTAGCTTCAGCCCACTCAACAATTTCCATAAAATGTGATAACCATAGCAGCGCCATCTATTGATTACTTACTCAACCCAGTCGAAAGGTATCGACATCTGTTAGAATCATTTGGAGTTAACAGATAATTGTGACTGTCAAATAATAATAGACAAATAATTAGCAATAAATTAAAATTGCGACTATAATTTGAGATTTAAACTATCCTATCTCTCAAGTTGGATCGAACTGCACATGGTGTGCGAATTTTATTATAATCGGTTAAGTGGTTTAGGAGTCCATTGAGGACAAACATTGTGACACGAGATTTATATATATTAAGATGTTATTGAAAGAATTTTTAAAAATGGTACCTTACTTTTGAGTTAAATAAATAAATATTCTGGGATATTAACACACACGGTCATCTGGTCCCAAGCTAAGCAGAGCTTGTGTTATGGAAATCAGATAACTGGTATATACTATACATATAATACTTTTCTTTTGTAAATATATACTTATAATAGATATTTACACCCAGACTCAATACAAACACAAATGTTCATCATTAATGTTTGTCTCGGGTGAGAATCGAACCCACGACCTGCGGCGTGAAAAGCAAGTATCTTACTGACCACGCCACCGGCCTGTCAAAGTTACTTCATCTTTACATATAAAAAAATATTTGTCGCTTAACTCAAAAACGGCCAAACTAAGTTATGTATAACACCTCCCATGTTAACTGCTCTAAGATTTACTTGATTATTTTTGTTGTTTTACTGTATTGTTACAAAATTTTCAGAATAAAGAATCATATAAAAAGCTGATTGTATCAAGCCGACCTATACCAGATATAGAACAACTACTCCAAGAAGAATATGAAGATGAGGATGTCAATGTTAAGATTGTTGAGCTCTCTGCAGACACACTACAAAAGAAAGACTTAGTTATTGGTGAGAATAGACCTAAAGAAATTGTCAAAAAACCTGAAAAAACTCCTAAAAAAGAACAAATTACTAAACAAACTGTACCAGGAATGGGATCTGATGTAGAAAGTGAGGCTGAAGCCAGTGAGGAAGAAGAAAACGACGAACAAAATGGTAAAACTAAGAAAGAAATAAAAAGAATGCTTAAAAAACAGGCCACAAAGAAAATTCAAAAGAGCAAAGTGTTTCAAATGAAGAGTAAATTGGATAGAGTTCAAAATAAAAAGAAATCTATGCAAAAGAAAGGGCACATGGAAAGATCTATGAAAAAGGCAAAAGGTGATCCCAGAAAAGATAAATCCAAGAAAAAAATTGGTAGAAAAAAACATTAGGTATAATGATGATGATTAAAAAAATAATATCACATTTATTGTTTCATTTGTACTTGCATGATTGAATGATATCTAGTAAAAAAAAACAAAAACAGTTGTCTGCGTGCAAGTGCTAACCACCTTAAGAGCCACTGCTCATCTCACTAGATGGCTCGAGTGTGATAACTAAAGGCAAATGACATGTTTCAGGCAGATTGCTGCAACATTTTATCCTGTACCAGTATAAGAGTGATCAATATGAAAAAAGTTTTTGAATAAGTTATTAAGCAAAACAATCTAATACAAACTATTTTACCTACTCCACTTCCAATACATACATGTTATTTTAAGCTAAATTTTCGTTTTATCATGTTTTAAAGAAAAAAAATTGTTAAAAACTAAAAACATTTTGACAGGTTCATGATAGTATTTGATGAACTCATACTAACACAGTACTGATTTGATATTTCATAATTTGCCTATTTGATTCTAATGCCCTCTCCATCTCATCCCTTCCATCAGGTAACTAGCAACTGCATTCAGACTATAACAACTTGACACATAACATAGTTAAAACATTTTCTTTACAATTAGAAACATTAATACTTTGATCAAACAGATCCTGACTTGCATACCCTTTATTTTCTGTTAGTGTAGTGTAGTTAGAATAGTTTTAGCGACATTATTCTCTGTTTTCTATAATACTCGGTGGATTGCATTGCTTAGCAATATTTTTCTTTGTAACACCTTTAAATACTTCTCAATAGATAAAAAATGCGAGCATGGCAGTTAGGGGAAATTCAGAGTTATAGACTTATCAACTATCACTAGAATGCTACTGCATGTATCCAATAGAGTTAGGGTTTAGATTCCTTTTTGTTTCTTTCAGAACGTCTAGCTGGAGATGTTTTTAAAGGCTTGTCATTTTTTGTTGTAATTGTTTCTTTAGTCTTTTTTGCAAAACCTTTAGGTTTTTTATCTTCAAAATCTCTATTATCACCTTGATCAATTTCTAATTTAACTGGTGTTTTCTTTTTATTATTAGACCTTTTTGTTGCTTCAGTTTCTTTAGTACTTTTTTCTTGTTTTACTTCAAAATCATCATCGTTATTTGTATCCTTTTTAGGTGTAACCTTTCTTTTTACTGGTTCTTTATTTATTAGATCTTGTGTAACAGCTAATTTCTCAGTTTTACCACCTATATCACTTAATTCTTTCCTTGGTGTAACTTTTCTTGTTTTAGATGGTACCGGTTCATTTTCCTCATCAGACTTTGTGGTTACCTCTTGCTTAACAGGTGTCTTTTTTGGAGATTTCCTTCCTTTACCACTTGAGGGACAAATATCTCGATTTAAACATTCATGGCAAGAAGGCCCGATTGGCAAACATATAGTTTGTCCGAACCCCACTAAGAGATGATTAACTTTACTCCATAAATCGAATGGTAGCCAAGTTTGTAGTGCTTTTCTGGTGTCTTCAGGAGTAGTGGTCGGTTTTTTTACCCAACCTATTCTGTTACTTATTCTATGGACGTGGGTGTCTACGCCTAAAATAAAAAATAACTATTTTTACTTACAGGTTTCAGTTAGCGTGATTCTAAGGTGTAATTGCTAATGTTACTAATGCATTCGAAGTAAAAACTACCTATTCACATAGGATATGTTTGATAAATTAGACATTTCAGCCCCTGGGCTACAGACATTTTCTAGCAATGTTTCAATGTCTGCTACAACAGAATTTATTGTATTTTTTTTAACTTACCAATCCCAGTAACTTTATTCCAAGCGACCAACATGCAAATATGAGCCATTTTAGGTCCCACACCAGTTAACTTGCACAGTTTGTCTACAGAATCTGGTATATCACTGTTATACAGCTCTTTTAATGTTTGTGTTGTTTTCTTTATGTATTTTACTTTCGTCTGCAACAAACAAGGTATCAAAACAATTACCCCATATTATTAATTTCTATTAATGAACACGTAAACAACAGCTTTAAAGTAAAAACATGAAGAATACAGGTACAGCTGTTTCATACATAAATATCTATAGTGGTTCTTTAAATAATTACTTGTTCTTTGTACTAATGTATATGAATATCATTTGTCTACAATATTAACTATCCTTACCTTCCAAAACCCTACAGGATATATCAGTTTACCTAGTTCATCATCAGTCATAGCTAAAACATTATCAACAGTTAGCCCTCTAGCTCTGAGACGCTCCATAGCTGCAAATGTGACTTGATCCTTGGTTTGACTGGATAACATTAGTGATATCAAACATTGGTATCTGTATACCTGTAAAATAACATTTGAATTCCTTTTTTATATGCAAGTCCATAATAAAAAAAAACAGTAACTCAATTAGGCATCTAACTAGTAATAAAATCCTTAGTTAGAAGTCTAAACAAGTTACTATTACTAATATTGATTATTTGATGTTATATATACATATGTAATCCTTACTGAAGACTAGAAAAAATTTCTAGTTCAACTGGAC
This sequence comes from Meganola albula, assembly GCA_936450015.1. Lineage (NCBI taxonomy): Eukaryota > Metazoa > Arthropoda > Insecta > Lepidoptera > Nolidae > Meganola > Meganola albula. The sequence continues at coordinate 2,782,227 of OW388153.1, forward strand.
ACAGTCACAAAAAGTATTAGTTTATTAAATTGTATAATTACTTTTCTATAGATATTCAAAATTTCCTTTACAAAAACCTTGTCAACAACACGAAACAACCCCCAACCTGCGACTCTGATAAATTGTGTGTTGTGTTTTTAAGAAATTACATTATTACTGACAATAGTTTCACTTCACTTCAACCCTTTTCAGTGTCCCACTGGGCATGGGTCTTAGCACTTTGAATGTTTTATGAGTTGAGCGAGTTTAGGCCTTAATCCATACACACTGGCCAAGTGCGGGTTGGTAGATGTCACATGTCCTCGAATTATTAGTTTTTAGACATGTTCACATCCTCACGATGTTTTCCTCACCAATATTGAGCTACAGTTATGATACAATTCACATAATGATGTGTGGCCATAGCTGGAAATCAAACCGGTAGCTATATATTCATAAGGTGAGGCCTGTATCACTGTGCTGCAACTGCTCTATATGTATATGACAATAATTTGTATAATAAGTTTGCATTGTACTAACAAATATGGATGTAATTCTAAGAAGTCTGAAATATCTATTATGTCATTATTATCAATATAGTTTAAAAAAAATTTACCTCGGGTGAAACATCCTTATCCATGTTCATATGACAGCCCATAGAGTCAACTGGAGCATCATTATTAGCTCTCATAATTCTTAAGTTTACTAAGAAGTCCTTCCAGTTTGGAGGCTCCCATAAACCTTTGACTTCCTGACAGAAAAAAAAAATTACATGGTTCTTTAAATTCTGGGTCAGTGGGTTATCTTAAGGGGGGGTTTTAGGAGTATATGCTTAGGGGCACTATTTTTTTTTTTTTTTTTTTTTTTGGTTGTCGGCAATTGAGTCGTTTTCGACTATTCTGCCCGTGTCAAGTTTGGGGGGGCAGTTTTACTTTGTGGTAAATGTTAGTATCCTGTAAAGACGAGACAAAGTTAGTAGACACGTAATAAAATATAGTAATAAATATGGGACATATGTGTAGTTTACTTAGAGGGGATAAAGTTATACCTGTTTATTATAATAGTAAATAAATATCTGACACAACATTAAAATTTTAAATCGTGGGCTAGTAAAAACCTTGTTAGTGCCTGGATTATTTTGGGACCGAAGTGCGTTAGCAGGGATCGGAAGTTCGTAGGAAGGGGAATGTTAATAACTGGTAGGTAGCCATATAAGTCAAATTTAGTGTTATGAGAACACGAAAAAAATATATGATCCAGGGTTCCCTCATCAAGACCACATTCGCACAAGGAGTTGTCCCGTATGTGGATTTTTTTAAGGAAAACCGGGCAGCAACAGTGGCCGAGTCTGAGTCTACACAAAGATGAGACAATCTTTTTGGGCAGTTTGGGAAAATTGTAAAACCAAGGTTTCCGCTGGATGCCATGTTGAATGCTGGCATAGTGCATCCCCTTGTGTTTTGAACTATTGTTCCAATCTTCAGACCAAGATTTAAGTAGTTTAGATTTGCAGTCACTCCGAAGGTCGTAGTTTTCTAGAGAAAAATGTTTTCTATCTACACTGTTGGTAACAGCAAATTTGGCAAAAGAATCTGCACATTCATTACCAATTATACCTGCGTGACCCGGGACCCAAACTATTTCAATGTCAATATTCTTTTTATGACAGTTATATAACAAATTTTGTATCTCAGCAATTATTCGACTGTGTAATTTGGAATAAAATTGGTGTTGCATAATAGCTTGAACGCTGCTGCGAGAGTCAGAGAATATGACCGATTTTTTAATGTTATGGGATTGGATAAACCTGATTGCCTCTAGGATACCGATACATTCTCCCGTAAAGACTGAAGACTGCACCGGACATTGGAATAGTAGTGCAATTTGGCTGTTTTGGTAATAGGCGGACACGCCTGTGAGACCAGTTTTTGACATTTTGGAAGCATCAGAATAGAAAAGGTGCCACCCTTCCCAGTATTTCTTTAGAGCAGCCTGAAAATCTTGTTTAACTGATGGTGAATTTTTAGAAATACCGAGGTCTAAGACAACCTTTGGTTTGTATTGAATGGCCTCATATGGCAAAGAAAAGACTGGGAGACTGGCATATTGATTAACGGGTATTGGCAGATTTTTGAGCTCTCTATACCTATTTATTAATAATGGGGTGCTTTTATTTTTCCAGTAAGGAGAGTGATAGGAGAGATTAATTTTATCTAAGATAGGAAGAAGAGGGTGAGAGGATCTAGAGCACACTTTAGACATGAACCGATCTGCCAAATATTGCCGCCTCAGTTTTAAGGGAGGTTCTGAGCATTCAATTTGGAGAGCGTTTATTGGTGATGATTTCATGGCCCCAATAACTATTCTCAGACATTTTGCTTGCACAGAATCTAATTTACGGAGTGCTTCTTTGTTGCAGGGTTCCAGTAAGAAGCCACAGTAGTCCATCCCACTCCTGACCAATGCATTGTATACCAACTTAAGAGTGCATGGGTGGGCCCCCCACCAGACACCAGAGAGAGCTTTAAGGATTGATAAAGAGCGTTCACACTTTTTGTCTACATTTGTTATATGGACTACACCTGAAAGTTTTGAGTCAAGAGTGACTCCGAGGAATTTTGCACTATTTTTAATTGGAATGGTTTGTCCATTGATGTTAATATTAAGGAGAGGAATGTCACGTCTGCGGGAGAATATAATGGCGGAACTTTTAGGGGCACTTAGTGAGAGGCCATGATCAATGAGCCATTGGTTTAGTGAAGATAGAGAGACATTTGCGGATTGAACGGCTTCCTGGATTGATTTGGCTGAGACCAGTAGTGCAATGTCATCAGCATACTGAAGAATTTTACAGTTAAAATTTAGACAAGATGGGAGATCAGCTGTATAAAGGTTATAAAGAAGGGGGCTTAATACTGAGCCTTGGGGTAAGCCTCTCCACAGTGTTCGCTGTTCTGGATCTCCTCCTGGGGATCTTAATTGAATGACACGATTGTTAAAAATATGAAAAATGATTCTAGAAATCCTATTCGGGATTCTCAGCTTGTGCATTTTCTGCCTGAGAAGTGGAAGGAGAACAGAGTCATATGCTGCAGAAATGTCAAGAAAAACAGCCACTACCGAGTCATCCTGACTAAGGGCCCATCGAACTTCGGATGTAAGGATACCCACACTGTCTGATGTACCCAAACCCTTTCTAAATCCAAACTGAGACTCTGGTAGCAGGAGTCTATTCTCGACAAACCACTCCAATCGATTTTTAATTAAGTGTTCTAAAATTTTGATTAAAATTGATGACAATGCTATTGGTCTGTACGAGGAAGGGTCACCAGAGTCTTTCCCAGGTTTCAAAAGAGGAATGATGACTTGAACCTTCCATTCTGTAGGAATATAGCCAGTGGTGAAACAAAAGTTTGCCAAATCCAGATAATATTGCTGTGTTTTTAGCCCAGCTTTCGATATAAATGAATATGGAAATCCGTCTACACCAGGAGCAGAGTCCTTAACATGTGAGAGGACTGTTTTTAGTTCTTCAAGAGAGAAAGCCATTTCTAGGGGATCAGTCGGTTGTTGTGGACATGTAGAATCTATATCAGGTAAAGGAGAGCACTCTATATTGGAAACATATGGTGGAGCAATTTTGTCTAGAAATCTATTGGTTAAATCATAAGGGAGTGCACACCTAGTAGGAGGAGCTACGCCACTTTTAAAATGGTTTATTTTATCCCACACTCTGCCCACTGGGGTAGACGGATTTAGGCTACTGCAGAACGAATTCCAGCCCATTCGTTTTTTCTTGCGAAATATTTTTCTAGACTTTGCCAATATCTCTTTATACAAAATCAGGTTTTCTGGGTTCATGTTGGAATTGTATGATATTTCAGCTGTATTTCTGGCTTTGATCATTTCCGTGCACTCTTTGTCCCACCATGGAGGAGAAGGAATTTTACCAGAAGGGCAACGTTTGAGTGGGAAACAGTCATCAGCTGATGAGGATATGGAAGAGCAGAAAGATTGGAAGCAGCTTGTAGCGGTTTCAGGAGTAATAGTGGGAAGAGAAGAGATTCTTAAATCTGTTATTTTAGAATATAGATCCCAATCTGCTGAATTTAGTTGGTATTTTAGTAGTGGTGGGAGAACTTCATTAGGAGGACATTTGGAAGGAACTTGCACAATAATGGGAAAGTGGTCGCTACCATAGGTCATGTTCAGCCGATCCCAACAGAAGAGACTAGCTATGCTGGATGAACAGAAGGTTAAATCAACACAGCTTGTGTTCTGACCCAAACCTGGCCTACGTGTAGTCCTGCCGTCATTGATGATGCATAAATCAAGTTCATCAATTATGTCCACCAATCCTATGCCAAAGCTATCACACGAGTCTTAGCCCCAACGAAAATGATGGCAGTTAAAATCTCCCATAACAAAAACTGGGCCATTGATATTTTTAATTAAATTACTAATTGGAGCTAAATTATTTAATTGCGGATGAGAAACATAAAAAGATAAAAAAGTTATACCCTCGGCCTTAATAGCGACAGCATTTATGTTGTCGCCTAAGAAAGGTAGGGGTATATTGGAGAATGGAACTCTATTATTGATAAACAGAGCACATCCTCCATAACCATCTGATCTGTCATGACGTAAACAGCTGAAACCTGGGATCCTAAAGTTTAATTCGGGAATAAACCAAGTTTCAGCTACACTACATATAGATAATTTATGTTTATTAATTAGGTAGGTTAAGTCCTGTTTTTTAGGAGCTAAACTCCTCGCGTTCCATTGAAGCAATGTCAGGGGGTGGAACATTATTTAAGTATGAGAGAATGTTGGTTAATTTATAGGCAACGTGGTCCGGTACAGTTGTATATGGGTTAGCGAGAACTTCATTGAGCATACAGGAAATGTTGATAAGAATATCTCTTGCACTGAGACAGCTTGGGTTAGCAGGTTCTGTAGAGAAAGCGCAACCATTTTTAGAGGGGGAAAAGGAAAAATCTCTAGTCAAGGCATCATGGGCCTGTTTATTGTAACCAGGAGATAAGGGAGCATGGGTCTTGGGTTTTAGGAAGACTGTTTTGCGGTAGGACTTTTTAGCATTGGGAGTAGACATGTTAGTGGGGCTGTGTGCTTGGAAATGAGGAGTGATTGGCCTGGGGTTTTGGGATGAGGAAACTTCAGCATAGGACCTGGAAATTCTGTTGATAGGAGGAAGATGCTCGCTGGCCTCTGCATATGAGATATTCTTTTCAGCCATAACAGCCTTAATGCTCTTTTGTCGACCTAATTCAGGGCAAGCCTTGTCGATCGCGTAGTGATTACCCATACATGTACAGCAAATAGCCTGACTCTTTGAAACTTCACATCCATCACCTGGATGGTCATCTCCACACCTGTAGCAACGTGGCTTAGAACGACACTTAATGCGTGTATGTCCAAATCTACAGCAGTTGAAGCATTGGACAGTCGGGTACATATATGACTCTACTGGTAGGGCCGAGTAAAAACAATAGACTTTTGATGGCAAAATTTGACCGTCAAATGTCAGAACTGCAGTCTGAGTGGGTTTCCATTCAGACACACCTTGTTCTGTCACTTTACGGTTCATACGACGAGCCTTAATTACTGCACCACATCCAGCAGGAACCTTTATATTATCAACAATTTCCTCTTCAGACCATTCAATAGGGACGTCTCGAACTATGCCCATGCGAGTTACATTGAATTGGGGTATAACTACTTCATAATTGTTAAGTGGGAGAACACCGTTTAATAAGAAACTGTTTGCATCTTGGTGCGACTTGAATTCGACAGATATTTTATTACGGCCTAATCTTTTAACTCCGTCCCGTTTAATGTTGTTGATATTATGGTGGGCTAAAAACATTCCAAATTTAATTGGGTGTAGAGTGGTGGCCTTGGTTAGGTTGTCCTTGAGGGAAACATGGACAATATAGGGAGGGTTGTCTTTAGGAGTGTACTTTTGTCTCCCAAGAGGTTTCTTGGCAACTTTGGTAGGGGGGCTGGGAGCCGGTTCCGCAGGCCTTTTCCTACTGTTATTTTCGGTGTCGATGGAATTCGAAACGTATTGTTCGTAGTGTTCGTCAGTAATCGTTAGGACGGGGGAATAACAGAAAGGTTTCGATTCACGGTCAGGGGGATCTGGGTCAGGGGGTTTTTTGCGCTCCATGATGCACTAACTATAAGATGAGACCTAACCTAAAAATCAAATTAGTTTTCCAGATGTAATTTAATTAGTTCTTACCTAGTTCTTGAATAGAATTAAGACAACACACAACACATACACAAGGAATAATCTCGACACCAACTACTCACTAATAGAGGCACAAGTATCGAAAATATTCAAACATAAAAACAAACACAACTGATAACCTTCACCTTTACCAACAAAAAAGGAGGGGCACTATGTAAAACAAAAATATATTTTTTTTGCAAAAACCAAAGGAGAGGTCAAAAGTGGGCTAGAATTTTGAACACCTATGTGATATACCTCATTGGAAAGCTTATTTAATAAGCTGTTAGAATTTAACTAAACACGAATTTTAGGAGCAACCATTTTTGTAAAAATCAAAAAAATGTAATAGAAAAACAAAACGCAACTTACCTTTAATTATCCGTTTCCTAAGCAGTATAAATATTGCAATCACGTCGATAATTGCATTCTGTTACAGTACTTTTCTCTTGTAATATTATTCTAGCTGCAGCTTAATGTAATTATGACGAAAAATATTTGTTATCTTATTAGTGTAATAACAAAACGCGTGGAAAAAAATATAATTACGGGAAATGTCATGATGTCATTGTCATTGATCAGTTTGATTGACAGCGTCAAAATAATTTTGATTTTTTTGGTTGCTCAATTGTCATTTGACCATGGGGTTGCCAATTGCAATAATCATAATATTGCATTAAGGATTCTTATTTTCAATTTCAATTTTTTAAAAAACGGGGGGGTGTAAAATTATTTTAAATACACCAAAAAATTTAATTAATTATGCTCTATTAACCTATGTAACTCAGATTGCTGTTCAAATTTACAATTATTTTAATCCCAGGCTCTATACATTTTTTGAACGTCTCCTTTTTGGACAGAAAATTTCTAATTTTTTTTTCTTAAATCTGAATTTTTTATTGTAGTTTTGGAATCCTGGCCTAAAATACTATTGAGGTTCTGATAAGCATGGACCTACATGCATCATTTTTTTGCCTCTGAGTTTTATTTTATTTTGTGTGAAACGCTATATATTTCCAAAATGGTAGCTTAGATAAAAAAGATTTGAAGAAGGCCATAATATGGTGATAGAAAAAAATCTTGAAATATTGAGACTAAAAAATTTGAAATTTTTTGTCAGTTGATCTTTGAGCTTTCACATCCATAAGGGCAGAGGCCTTAACGATTTGCCTATTTTAGAAACCCACAGTGATTAGTTGCCAGTTCCTTTATTCCTAATGATATAATTGCAAAGGTTTGCATGGATGCGTTTTTCTATCAAGAAAAACTATTAAACCGATTTGGATAAAGTAATGGAGAAGAGTAGTCATTGCTTCAGCAATTGAGTTTCTTATAATTATAAGCTAGTAAGGAATAGTTGGGTGAAGTCTTGGTTGCAAACTAGAAGAGGAAAGTTGCTGTATGATTCTTGGGAAAAATAAAGACTAACAAATACCTCTTTGACTGGAGAATCTTTCTCGAACTCAATCTTAACAGGTGGTTTCTTCTCAAATTTGAATTTGTTTAAATCTAATTTACTTGGGCTTTGAACAATTTCTATCGCTTCAGGAGGTTCCAATTTAACATCTGCATAATCGTTGTCCTTAAAAACCTCTGCACCATCATTGTTTTCATCAGATTTTGTTGAAACACTGCTTTTAACGTTTATCTTAGGTTTTTTAGGCGGCATTTTAAGAATACTCTGAATAAACCTACGTATCTTGCAAGAAATTAAAATCAAGTAGCACTACACATATTAAGGCACAAATATGAGGCAAGCACAAGATTTTAAAGCTAAATAAAAATAAGTTTAAATACTTATTTATATTTTTATTCAAACACGAGCACTCGAAAAGTTTTGTTTGTTTCGGCTAGGCAGGGCTTCAAAAAATATCGATATGTCGATGTTATATTTTTGTTATATCGATACCTGCGAGTAATTCTTTGTTTTGATTTTATGATGTATTCATAAAAAGTTTCATGTGTTAAAAGGAACAAAAAAATATTGATAGTTTTTTATAGTTAAAAATCCTCAAAAGGAATACTCCGTTTTTAAACTAATTATTTTTTCTGCTTTAAGTGGACTCGATTAGCTGCTTTTTAAATTGGTACATATTGGTTTTTTAAAGTCATCTCTGTAATTTAAGATCATTGAAGTGGATCAGCTGCCGTACAATGAATGTTTATAGCGATTATGAGTATACTCGCATCCCATCTTTCTTTCAACGGAATCACTGACGCTTCAAACACTCATAGTAAGGCACAAGGCCAATTATTATTATTATAAAATTAAATAAATAAAAGATGAACATCCGATGCATCGATGCTTTTTATTAGTAAAAATATTAATGTCATTACAATTTATATCGATACAATAATTATATCGATACTTAGTTCCATTTCCACCGACATCCCGACGGAAGGCCTCCGTCATTAATGTCAATGTCATTTTTAATGTCTTGTCATCTGTCGCTTGCTTGCTTGATTGACGTTTGACGTAGATTGACGTTTCAGAAATGTGTACTCCTCTGCAATCAATCCAAGTTTAATTAATTAGTTTTTATAATTCTCCTCTTAATTAGCAGTTTACAAAAGTGTTCAATAATGGCAGAATTACTTTTAGATCCGCATATACGATTGTGGGTGTTTCTCCCGATAGTCATTATCACTTTCTTGGTTGGTATCGTGAGGCACTATGTGTCTCTCATTCTGTCTTCACAGAAGAAAGTTGAGCTTCTTCAAGTTCAGGACAGGTAATTTTTATATGATTCCTCCAGTTACTATATTGAGGCAGTATGTGTGATGGTGTTTTAGCTATCTATAATTTGTTTCAGTCAAGTAATGATAAGATCCCGTTTGCTGCGTGAGAACGGCAAATATTTGCCAAGACAGTCGTTTGCGATGCGCCGCCACTGGTTTAATAACGAGGAGACTGGTTACTTCAAGGTTCAGAAGAGATCTCCCAATACACAGGTAAATCTTTGATACCATTACCAATTTTTTCAAATTAGAAATTGACTCAATAAGTCAATAGCATTATGTTAAACTTAATGGAATAAGAAGTCCTAAGATGTGGTAGTAAGTTAATATAGGTACACAAGACTAATTATTTCTAATGTGTCAGGATTAGTCAGGAGGGACATCCCAGGTCCCATCTGATAGGAAAAATTGAACTTGGAATTCTATTGTATTATTATTATTCCACTGGCCAGGTCGCATAGTGGTTAGTGACCCTGACTGCTAAGCTGAAGGTTGTGGGTTCGATTCCCACCCAGGACAAATCTTTGTGTATTGAGTATTGAGTATTAAGTGTAATTTATCTATAATGTGTATATGTATTTATTAACAAAATAAAAAGTTTATGTATTATATTCGTTCCTAGTACTCATAACACTGGCAAATATAATTGCTTAGTTTGGTGTGAAAATATATTGTTATATATTATTGTGTCATATTGTAGAACCCAATGACTGACCCTGGAATGATGACAGACATGCTGAAGGGTAATGTGACCAATGTTCTGCCAATGATTGTGATCGGAGGCTGGATTAACTGGATGTTCAGTGGTTTTCTTACTAGTAAGTTATTTTATTTTTACTACTCGTTTTACATTAAGATACTACGATCACATTTATACATATAGGTGATATAAGTAACACACACACCTGCTAAACTTCAGGTTGTAGAGGTAAAATCTATGGTAAAGGTAAATCTAGGTTGTAGAGGTAATATATGTATTGTTAAATAATTAAAATCTAAAACAACTGTAGTTCAATACAATACAAACAATGTGCTTTTGACTTTAATTATTTTTATGCAATATAAATAAGATTTGGACTGGAAATCCGTCATCTTCCTCCAGAATACGCAACAGCCATGTAAACAGAATCATTTGCACTAACAAATTATTTAGTTTAATTGGTTCATTTTAAAACCTTTTTAAAACTTGTCTATTAAATTAATATTACTCTCTACAAAGGTGTAACTAGGATGTCTAGTGTCTATATAAACAAAGAGTTCCTCTGCATTAGTTTAGTTAGGTGCCCTACCACTTACTTGTAATCACAGATTAGGTAAACTTAATATTCGGGCAGCAATCAACTGGTGGTAGGCTTTGGCCGTGGTTAGTGACCACCTACCAGACAAAGCCGCACTGCCAAGCAGTCTTGCCGTGTTCCGGTGCGATGTCTGGTGACACTATGCAGAGGGTGGGTCGGAATTGTTGCTCCTTTAAGGTTTCTAACCATATGGAGGCTCATTCCACTGCTACCTTCTCACCGATAATCACTTGTAATCATGAGTGAATCGGTATACTAGGCTGGCATGTTCCATCGTAGACTACATCATTGCGAGTCAAGCGCCAGCCTATCGCACCTTAAAAAAAGCATATTACCATAATAGTCAGTCAATCTTGTGCATTAAGATGTCAGTTTTCAATTCTTTTTTCAGCCAAAGTGCCGTTCCCACTGACACTACGATTCAAGCCGATGTTGCAGCGTGGGGTGGAGCTTGCATATCTAGACGCATCCTGGGTTTCCTCTGCTTCCTGGTACTTCCTAAATGTGTTTGGGTTACGTACCATTTATGCTTTAGTATTGGGAGAGAATAATGGTAAGAATCTATAATAATTAAGTATTGAAATACCTTTATCTATTATATAAAATTTCCACAATGTTAGTTACCGTACTCCTCCGAAACGGCTTGACCGATTCTTATGACATTTTTTATGCATATTCAGTAGGTCTGAGAATCGGCTACTATCTATTTTTCATACCCCTAAGTGAATTTTTTTTTAATAAATACGCGGTACGAAGTTCGCTGGCGCAGCTAGTTACATTTATATTTTTTTATATAAATGTGAATTTCTAATTTACACTTCTATATCTTCATTGTCCCATATCATAAAAAAAAATTGATAAAGGTTGTTTAGTTTATAATTTAATAAATGTACAGGACAGTATTTAATAGTCCTTGTCGAAGTTGGGGCGGGCAGCTAGTTCCCCAATAAGAACATATCACTACACCAAGTCAATGTTATGCAAATGTTTATTTTAGCCGCGGACCAGTCGAAATTAATGCAAGAGCAAATGTCGGGCGCTGCTATGGCGATGCCACCCGACCCAAAGGCGGCCTTCAAGGCTGAGTGGGAGGCCCTAGAAATCACTGAGCATAAGTGGGCGGTCGCCACAGCTGAAGCGGACATTCTTGGTTCTACAGAAGAATCGTGAATATTAGTGCAATTTTAAGTTAGTGTATTGTGAGGTTATGTGAAATAAATGGTTATTGTATTTATTTGATTAAGTCGTGTTTTTATTTACTTAAAAAAGCAGGAAGCAACATCCTACTGCTCGGCACGGGCCATCTCCTAACTACATTATAGCTCTTCGACCACTTGTGTCGCATTTATACGACACATAGAGAGTAGTGTATTGCTTGACACGACAAATATTTAGGAGTACCGCGAGTGTCGTGTATTTATGAGACAAAAACATAGAAATCATTTTCTGAGCCAGAAAATAATTCTCCAATTGATCCCAAAACTTCTGCTCGAATACCTTTTTATTTTTTTTTTGTTTTAATTTTATTTTCATATATTGCAGCTCTCCATTTATTGAAGGTATATTCATTATCCCCAATAGTATTCAAATGGATAATACATAACTACAAAGGTCTGGTTCAACGGATAAAAATTCGTTTATTTTTTCGAATATGTGCGACACGAACAATGGGGGGCAACAACTACTTGTCGCATACATGCGACACGGATAAGTAGTGATATTACATAGCAATTAAACTGAGAAAGTTTTCAAAATCGAGAAGCTACCCATGCGAAGCTGGACCGGGAATAGATGATGAAAACCAATAAAATGCATTACAAGTATTTAATTCCAATGCAAAAGTATTTTAAGTATATACAATATGACCAATTCCTTTACATAGGTTTACAAACATAACAATAACGAAACCATTATTGCTCTCTCACTGACGCTTTTGCTGTTGTAGGCACTACAGTATTAAAAAAATACATCCTTTATACTTTTTAAACAATCTTAAATTACAATTTTCTTAGAGTATTTTTATAAGCCTAGCTTTTTGTTTGTTTTTTGTATTTTAAGCAGATTTGTATATGATGTGTAACGAAATTCTATTTTAAAGTGAAAGTTTTATTACATCGTCTCGAACTTTTTCTTCTGTGTGTCGCATAGTCGCATGTCGCGTGACGGTCGGCCGCGGAGTAGAGATATAGTGAAAGGCGCTCGTCAGAGCAGCCAAGACCAAAATGGCGGCGCCTATAGTTCGCAGCAGCTGACCGTGTAGTGTATAGACTATTACTCATTTATACCAGTGCTCCACACAATTTTTTTGTTTTTGTCAGTGTTTAATGTAAAAAAAAAGTTTCACTTTTACTGTGGTTTCATAAAACCGTTTCAAAAAAGGATTGTGTTCCTTTTATTTTTATTATAAAACGACACGACTTGTCGCATGGTTTTTATTATGGGTGCTATATATCAAACTCGGCAATAATGTCGCGTGAAACAGCGACACTATCGGTCGTTTTTAACATTTGTCGTAGTCTAACGCCGCTGACAATTACACTATTATTCCACTGGATAGCAAAAAGTACTTCAGTTGAAAGAAGTTCTAAAACAGTCACTAATCATAGGACCCCAAACGCAAAACTTACAGCTAGCTTATATTATGATTTATTAGCAACTGTAACAATTTTGGTCAAATAAATACATACATTATTATTACAGCGGTTTACATGTCTGTAGCAATAGAAGGTAAATGGCTAAAGCTTATTTATAACAATATTTTCCATGTCTTCAGGAGATATATCACATCAAACGAAGACCCCGATGCACTCACTTTAGATATTTATCTCTAATAGACATATATGTCTAAAAAGAAATGGCGAATGTCGATTGAAAACTAATTTTCGTATTCTTAGAATGTCACGTTAGAGATATCAGATAAGTCTACCACAACGCATCACATGCAACGAGGAGTCTAATCGACATCATTCTATTAGAGATAAATGTCTAAAACGCGAGAATCGAAGTCCAGCAGCCATACCATGACACCGTAAAGTATTATTATTGCATATGTACGAAAGAGATGTTGCTCTACACATAGTATAGCGGCATCCCTCTTCCGCAGCTCCAACAATACTGCTTAATGGTGTTACTGCCTGGACGTAATTAGTTGAGCCTGAGGTGTTAGTGTTGAAATTATATCAATTATACAATGAAACAAACCATAATGTTGTAAGACGAACAGAAGTACATATAAATTGTATGTGCATTCGATATATCTGCGTAAGACGCTTCACAGTTTTTTTAAGCGTTCGTACGTGTTACCCAGCTACCCGAACGGTTCGTATAATTGTTACCGGACCACAGCAGTTATTTTTTATTCTGAAATAGGTTCGAACTTGACTACAACTTGCCTGAAGTTAAGTAATGATGTAGTTTAAAATGAAACTTGCCTGGCTAATATGATTTAATCGTGATTACGAATGATTTTTAGGGAAATGGTGGCAGTGGAATGAGGTTCCATAGTTAGAAATCAAAAAGGAGCAACAATTCCGATCCACCCTCTTAAATGGTGTAACCATTTAGGAAGCAGTGCGGCTGATCGTCCGGATGACTCTAGTTATAGCATATAAATGTATTCAGTAACCGTAAATGCAGGTAACCAGATAATACATACGTACACTAACAGCATGTCCATGATATAACGTCGAGCGATACAAATAACAATTCTGCAGTACATTGCGCGTTCACTTTGGGTTATTTTATAAACTAAGGAACACGCAATGCACAACAAAATTTCTATTGCACATGAAGCTTTTTCATGGCCAGTATTGAGTGTCAAAACTTATTGTAAACATAACATGTTATACCGAGCACGGCAGCGTGTCACTTAAATGAAGAAAAACAACAACGTTATTAGTGGCGAGAAATGCTCGAGATATACGAAGCTGTAACTGTTTTTCAGGCTAGAATAGCAAGTTAGAATCTAGAATATTAACCTGGCTTCTAAAAAGATTACAATAATTTAGTAATATTGGGCTTTCTTACTATAATAATAATATTCTGGTGTATTAATACACACCCTATCTAATCCCATATATTTAGACTACTTTTCTTTCTCAAAGATAATTACATTCAGACTGAAGACAAACAGACATGTTCATCATACAAATATCTGTCTGGGGTGGCCCGTCAACTAACCTAGACATTAAGCTATTTATGTATACATAAACTCAGTCACTAGCTTGCTGGCTAACATACACTTGTTTACTATCCTAGCTTAAAAAACTATTAGTTTAAGCATGTTTATAAGAAGAAATGCATTTCAAAATTGCGCCGCTAGTTGCGATGTACATATCTTCATACATTTGACATGGTTATGCGCTCTTTGTTGGCCCGTACATCCCTAGCGCCAATCATTCAACATTAAAAAGGGGTAAATCCTAAACCTTGTGAACAACCGCCTTTTGAGTAAGAAAATTCAATAACTTTGAAAAAGTACTTAGGGGCATCCATTAATTACCTACGTGAAGTGTTCTAGGGGGGAGGGGATCAAGCAAAATATTTCCAAATCTCACTCAGGGGGGAGGGGGGCCTTGGCAAATATCATTAATTATTTTTCTCGCATAAAACGATGTAAAATTGCGTGAAAAAGTATTTCTAGAATAAAATATGGCCAAATCTGAGACAATGGTATTTGTCTATTCGTCCGAACTTCGCCGAGCAGCCAAGTAGCGATTGATTGTTTAGCTGTATCGATACCAGCGTGACCAGATTTAGTAGATTTCTACTTCCCAAATAGAAGTTTTGAAATTAGGGGAGGGGAGAGGGAATTGAGGAAGACCTTACGATATCTCGAAAAAATCAAAAATGCCTCACGTAACTAATGGAGGTCCACTTAACTGCTCTAATATTGTCTAAAACAAGGCAATCAAACAATTTATATTTATGATACTAAACACTCTTTGTAAAATGCATCATGTTTATCACAAAACTGACATTACGAGAGAATTGCCCGATTTTTTTTTTGCTGATGACCTAACCCAATCGGCCGGAAGAGCCTCTATTGGTTCACCGGACTTTTTCGGTGAGCCGTCCGAGGACGGTCGAACCGATAATAGTATTGCCCGCGACACACGAGGTTTATTATATCGGGCAGTAAGCTCGTGGTACAACGCGTCATGTTTACAAAATTAGCACTCAGCATACTGGTATAAGAGTATAGATACAGTCAGTTTTATTTCTTAATGAGTTGCACAACATCTTCGTCTTGTACAGTGTGCCCGAGGCCGACGCGTTGCGGCGAGTATTTAGTACTAGTGCCCCACACTAGCGCGTACTTCAGTTGGGCGGCTAGGGTGCGGTGGATCGAATGACATACATGCTCTACTGTTACACCCTGTAAAGTTATAATTATAATTAAACTAAATTTAAAGTCAATATCATATTGAAATAAAACTACGTTTTAACGGATTTTATCGCGGTTTATTTTAGATTTTAGATCCCGACGGATTAGATCAGTCCACCCGTGAACATGAAGTCTTTTCAGACTTCATGTTCACGGGTGGACTGAGGTATTTGACGTCCAAAAATATTAATCACAATTATTACTGACTACCTTAAAACATTAATATTTAAGTTGCGTTCCGATTTAAGCAAACTGAGCTCACAGTGTCTTTTAATTTCAATAGCTTCGCGGATCATTCTTGGTAGGAATCGGTTTTCTTTGACAAGGACCTGTGTTTTATCAAATCTCAGGTAATGGTTGGGGACGAGTCTCAACTATATGAGATAAACCTTAGACCTTAATCCACACACGCTGGCCAAGTACGGGTTAGTGGATCTCACATGTCTTCGAATGGTTAATTCTTACACATGCCGGTTTCATAACGATGTATTCCTTCCCTGATATTGAGCATGACAACCATGAGCGTGTGTGGCTTACGGTTTAAAAACTCCCTCAACTATCTTACAAGTTGAGAGAGACCAGAGCCCAGCAGTGGGACACTAAAAAGGGTTGACGTGATAACATATACATTGAAATTTGTAAGTGCGATGGATGAAACTGGAACAAAAAACTTGCATGTTTCATGACGCATAAATGCGACAGCAGCCCTGGGGAAACAAACACGTTTGTCGCATATATGCGACACGGGCAGTTTTTAACAATCAAATATTAATTATACCTTTCTCAAAATAAGTCCATCGTCGAAGTCTGGCGGCTGTCCCGGCTTCTTTGTGTACACCCTGATCAGAGACAAATACTCCCACAGCGTCTCCAGTAGAAAATCTAAGTTCAGCTTCATATTACAACTGGAATAAATAGTGAATAACGCATTTTTTAACGATTGAATAAGGCTGGGTTTACACGGACATTTGAACATACAATCAGTCGGTTGTGCATACGGTAGGTTTTCGTTCGTACTAAATACGAGTAGCTGCAGTTTTCACACAGAAAACTGTGCTACTACAAATGGAATATAAATTAAAATTTCAACATTCGATTGATAGACAAGTCCACGGAGTATTTGCAGTTTTTGAAGTATTAACGTCGTGTGGATGAATGAAATCTATATATCTTAATCAACACATGCTGGCCAAGCGCGGATTGGTGGATGCCACAGGTCCTCCAATCGTTAGTTATTGTCGGTTTCCTCACGATATATTCCTTCACCGATATGTAACAATTCACACAAAGATGTGTAGGCACGACTGGGAATCGAACCCGCGACCTTATATTTCTAAGGCGAGGTCCGTACCGCTGCGCCACCGCTGGAGTATAGATTTGTTAGGTAACAATCTATCTAATACTTATGACTTGAGACTTCTGTCAGCGTGTCTGTGCGACACAAAAGCTTTCCGCTTTTTCCAGTCATTAAATTTATACTAACCTAACGACGACAGAGTGCGGCTGGCGCGCTATCCTGTCCACCTCTTGTATGGATATCTGATCAATCTTGTTATACACGTACAGACAAGGTAAGTACACCCTGTTCGCGAGGATCACGTCGATGAGGTCATCAGGAGTGCAGTCTTCTCGGAATAGCACCTAGACATACAAATTTATATGTGGTTTTATTTTATCATAAACATAATATAGCGTCACGCATATTATCCAGAGTTGTAGGCAGATGTGAATATTATTTACTTTTCGCTGGCTGTGTTAAGTCCCATACATATAGGAGGCGAGCCCAATGCTGTTCATTGGGCACAAATCCAAACTTTCGAGCTGCAACTTAGATTCCCTACTTATATTAGAAGTCTTTTGCTCGACCTGGGTATCGAAATGTGTTACAAGACATTGACCTAGTACAAAGAGTTTAGTCGTAATTTTAAACTTTACTTACGTTATGGCCACGGGGCTTGGCGTCGGGTGGCGCGTTTTGTGATTTCGTCGTTCATTGCGTATATGTTTTAGAAGTGTCTAAAGACAAGTGAACGCGACTGGGCGATGAACTACAAAAACTCCAGTCGCACCGCCCGACGCAGTGTCCTGTGGCCACGGCGTTAGACTGATTTACTATACCTCAGCGTTGAATATCTTGTATTCATGCAATATCATTTGAACCATCTTCTCGTCAACCTTGGTCAGCTGACACGTCGAATTGAATGACAATCCACCACCTTTCTTAACCTGGAATAAATTCCAAACGTCAGAATCTACTTAAAATGTAACTAAAGGAAAGTTTACTGCATAAAACTGTTTTCTATTACCATTTTGCATTGGACATGGAGCTGTGCTTCGAAGTACACGGTTAGCCATCGGCCCCGGTTATTTAAAACATCTATGACAATCGTTACAGCTAATCAGAAGCCTATTATAATCTGACACGTGGTCTAACCATCTCGCCTACTAGTTCCCTAAGAGTTTCGTAATTCTGGCAGGTAGCCGCATCAAATTAAAATGAGAACCGACACCAACAGAAATGGGAAAAAGCACAAAGGAAATGATTGTGCGACAGGTCACTTTACCCACCAACCCACACTCAGCCAGTGTGTATAGATTGAGGCCTAAACTCTCTCAACTCGTATAAGGTAAAACAGGTTGAAGTTGGTGAGTGTGTAGAAAGCAAGCACATTACTAAAACTAAATTATTCTAATACCTTAAAATAGATATTGGGTTTAGGTTTGTTGAGCCTGATGCCAACACTTTCCAGCTCCCTCTCCAGCAGCTGCCGATGGACATAGGGCTTGGTGGCATCTAACATCATGAGCACTAGATCTGCGGTCCTCGCTACTGCTATCACCTGACCAATTAGATACATTTTATATTAGTCACATAATTTGGTCTTTAACAGATGAATAATAATAATGACGAGCCGGTGGCGTGGTCGGTAAGATACTTGCTTTTCACGCCGCAGGTCGTGGGTTCGATTCCCACCCGAAACAAACATTTGTTTAAATATGTCTGTTTGTCTTGTGTCTGGGTGTAATTATCTATATTTAAGTATAATATCTGGATGACCGAGCTACGCCCGGTTTTTTTTTTAATGAAATTTTCTAAAAATGATTCCTAGCTAGATCGATTTATCGCCCCCGAAACCCCCTATATACTAAATCTTATGAAAATCGTTGGAGCCGATTCCGAGATTCCAAATATATATTTAATATATATACAAGAATTGCTCATTTAAAGATATTAGATATTTACAAAAGAAAAGTATTATATGTAGTATATTACCACTTATCTGGTTTCCATAGTACAAGCTCTGCTTAGTTTGGGATCAGATGAGGTGTGTGTTAATGTCCCACTATACTATTATTATTATTATATTATAATATAGTATGGGTTCAAGTCTGGTTCAAAGCTACATACACATTTTTGTATTAATTGTTGCATCATAAAACATTGTGAGGGAACCGGTGTTCATACAACAAGAGCGATGGATTAAGATGCAACCTACGGCCCCACCACCACTTGCAGCGAGCCGGTTCTGCAGCAAGGCGCGTGGGAGCGACATATGTGTGTGTTCAGCAAAGGCGGATGATTCCTTGTAAATATCTGTTTTTCTTAGTGTCTGAACAAAAAAGGATCCTGACATTGCTACTCTTGTAAGGGACTACAAGCCGCGTACAAAATTGTAGCTTTCTATAGACAAACGCTGAATAGAGCTGAATAGATGTGCGTAGTCCCTAAGCCAACAGAGGCGCGGTAAAGAGACTCGAGATTTGCACCTGACCAAGTCCAGGGATACTTAAACTGTTTTGGATCCCACACGAATTTAAAAAAGATCACAGAAATATATAGAGTTGGAAATATAGATTGGCATTGACTATACAAGAAACTGTTACTAATTATAATAAAAGCTATTAATACCTGTCTTCCTCTACCCTTGCCTTGTGCAGCACCTTCAATGATACCAGGTAAGTCGAGTAGCTGAATATTGGCTCCTCGGTACTCTATAACACCTGGTATGCATGTTAATGTGGTAAACTCATAGCTCGCTGCTTCTGAATGTGTATGTGTAAGTGTTGATAGTAAGGTTGACTGAAAATATTAAAATATATTACTGTAAACACATAGGAGCAGTGGTGGCACAGCAGTATTAGCCGCACTTTTAAAATATAAGGTCACATGTTCATTCCCCTGTGCCCACACATATTTGTGTGAATTGTTTTAACATCACAGCTCAATATTAGTGTCAAAAAACATTGGAGGAAACCAGCAGAAGAACTAATCATTTAAGAACAATTGGCATCCACCGGGTTGACTCACACTGGGCCAGAGTGTATGGATTAAAGCCTAAACTCTCTAACCATGTCCAGCAGTGGGACATTAAAATGGCTTGAACTGTAAGTGTGAAGTTTACTGTGTTAGGTTTGTACAACAAAGCATGTTGATAAACACAACCTATCTCTTACCCATCAGACAGACATTTGTGTGATGAACAAGTCTGTTTTTATTAAGTCTAAGTGTAATTATCTATTATAAGTATGTATTTACAAAAGAAAAGTAGTTTAAGTAGTATAATATCAGTTACTTAGTTTCTTTGACACAACCTCTACTTAGTATGGGATCAGATGACCGTGTGTGTAAATGTCCCAAAATATTATTATCACAAATGATGTTTGCTGGTAGAACATATTGCAGGAATCTAGGGCAGATTAAGCTAGATTAAAATTTGTCGAAATCTCTGTCCTGACAATATTATACCTAATTCAATTGGTGACCAACACTTGTGCAGACTATAGTTGATTTACAAAGGAATGATTTTGATATTTAGTGGCAATGGAAAATAAGTATATTGATGTTAGTAAGTAATCTGTGTCCATTTTCTTACCTTGCCCACTGAGGGAAATCCAATTAGAGCTACCCTGGCATCTCCAGACTTGAGAACATCAAATCCTTCTCCTTTATCGCCTCCTTTTTTAGATGGTTCTAATAATTGGGACCTATACTTGGCAAGCTTAGCTTTCAGTAAACCCAAATGGTACTCAGTAGCTGTAAATAGTATTAAATCACAATTAAAACCCTTGCTGAGGGTCTAGCATGTTTATATCTCAATCTAATTAAAGGAGTTTAACTGTGGTTCACTAAAATAAGTGATGTATTTATCGAACACTTTTAACAGTAGATTCGGTTAATTTTTTTATTTTACTTTTGATATCCGATAAATCGCGAACTAAACCTTATACTGACCTTTATTTTTCTGTGTTCTTGCTATTTCTTTTTCAATTTCCGATATTTTTTCTAAAATACCCATGTTTCGGTATTATCAACGGCAACAAAAGTACACCACGTAATCAGCAGATAACTAGTAATAATATAAGTAAAACAACGAATGTTTATTATGTAAATTACATTTCACTTTGGGTTGGCTATTTGTCTTTAGAAACCCAATTAAATTAGTATTATTTCAATAGGAATCAAGTGTCCACAATAAGATAAATGAAAAGTTAGGTTATTTTCTATCGCATTCTTGTCAACGTACTATAGAGTGAGATAAAGAATCAGAATATATTTCTTTCATTCGTTCGTACAGTCCAGTGCAGTCAATTAAAATTTTAAATAAAATTGAATCCCTTTGTTTCATTCATTCATACTTGATTGAACATTTAATTAAATTCCGATTTTTTTTATTGTACTGTCGCCATGACTTCTTAATTTAGTGAAACTTTTTTATGAAAATCACCTGAAATCCACGAATGCTTTTTATTTTGTTAGGTTTCAATAATCCAATTATGAGTCTATTATAAGTTGGCTAGATATTTATTGGGAGTTGATTGGAAAGAGAGACCTTTCTCTGTACGCTTCATGTTATGTTATTTTGAATCTACAGCTAAATCACCCGAAATCATTGCGGTTGTGATTGCCGTGAAAAAAAAAATTATCGTCTTAGCCAGCTAGATTTTTTGTCATTAGAAAGAGCAATATAATTAAATATGAGTAATTTTAAATATTGGCTTATGTTACTTTACAGGTAATTTGCGATGGTTTTGTCATATATTTTAAGTCTCTACTTTTGAGTAATAAAGATATTAAACTACCTACGTAACTTATCATACCTAACTTATCCTACGTTAGTAGGTACTTACCTAAGTCATTGTTAGGTAGGTATAGACGTCAATTTTGTAGGTTAAGCTTTGAAGGATATATGGGTAAATAAACTTTTATCCTTGGACCCACCCTTGTCGCAAATATGTTACATATATGTTCATTCTCCTTGCCCCTGTGTCGTATTTGCGCAACAAAAATATGCATGTATTTTATGTTTCATTTTTATCCATAGCATATACCTATTGACTGAAGGTATATTTGTATAAAAAAAATTGGGGTCAAGCGCCACGAGCATAGCAATTGATTTTTGACGGGGTGGTTACAGGTAAAGGAACAGAGACACCGCAATTAGAAAAGTTTGATACCTACTGTAATTGAAACCTAAGTTAAGAAGGTAACTTTTGCCTCTATTTGATATTTTTAGTTACTTCTTCGAAAGCTGTATTTGTTATAAAATAAGCTCTACTATTTCGATAGAAGATATGGCGCTTGAATATGAAGATGACAAAAATTCTATGATCGCAATTGCTAGTGATCAAGGTATGCATGCCTTCTTTCTTGAGTATATCCAAAAGATAAAAGTTCAATTCTTAGTTACTAAGACAAATATGTTTTCAAAAATATTTTAAACACACTGTTTGTTTCGTTTTTAGAGCGTACGGATATATATGAATACGAGTTTTATGACGAATTGGACAATAGGATGATAATAAAACATTCAATGGATATGATATTTTTTGGGCCACCTTCTTCATTTTTGAGGATTGACGCAGAATCTATTTTACACATACTAACATGTACAAAGAAACATTTGATACCAATTTCTAGAACTCTATTAATATGGGATATATTAACTGGTATGTAAAAAGTAAATCGAAAACCATTCAGGGTGTTTTCAAAAACTATAAGGAGTAACTGAAGGCTACAGTTTTACAGTTTTTTGAAATTCTGACAGATTTTCTATAGATTAGAAAATCTATCAGAATTTCAAAAAATACTCCTTAGAAAAATACAAATCTTCATATTATGCAATTGGCAAGGGAACACGGTTATTTTTCAAACTCTCTCAAGAGTTAAAAAAAGTAATAAATGATTGAGAATTTTATGTCTATTTCTGTACAGAATTGTGATATAAATAGCGTAGACTATTGATTGAATGAATTTGTTGATGGAATGATTGATGAATTGATTTGTTCAGAATTTAATATTACTTAATTAAACAGTACAGATCTAAGACTAACTTTTTTACGTATGATTACTCCAGACGGCAAGGGTCCTGCGTTTCTGCAAGGTCGAGAGTATTTAGCACTCGATACGCTTTTGAATGAAGTTCCAGAAGAGGACTTGTATTATGTGAATTTTGGGGATCCTTCGGTGCTTAACTATTTCGCAAACAATTATATGGAATTAAAGCCTCGTAAAGTGAGTTATTCAGTAGATTAACGTTGATAATAAGATGCATGATTTGAATTATTGAGGTATATTATACAAAAACTACATTATTCAGACGCAAGCACTTATATAAAGGGGCTTTGGTTGGTTAAGGGGATTGAAACTTGAACGGTCCAGTCAATATTAGCTATTTTCTACAATACCCCACTTTTGATGGTGGCGATTTCATACAATATTTGAATTAGAATAAAATGGTGTCTTGTACGTGTGAAGATAATCTTAATTTCATTTTATATTTCAGTTTGGCATACTAGCAGCTGCTTATAAACGTTACTTTGGTGAAAAATGGTATGAAAACAGCACGAATATTAATGAGATGGGGTATTTGATATGTGGCTTCCCTTCTATAGATTTGCAAAAAATATCACCTCATGTCTTTAAAGATCTTAGCCATGAAACATTAGGTAAAGCAGGCACGTGTAATTTAAATCAAACAATGGTAAGACTGAGATAGTAGTAATAGCTTCCGGCCACACTAGGTTTTAGTATTAGGATAAAAATAAGTCCATGTGCTGTTCCAGACTGTAATTCATCAGTGGGCCAAATTTCATCCGAATCCATCATGTAGTTTTAGCGTGAAAGATTAACAAACACCCACATATCGCCACATTCACCCATAGGGTCCATCCAGTGGGATAGTCGTAAGTGGGATTAGACAATCATACTTAATTCTTGCACATCTAATTGCACTTTGCCTACAGACCCATTTTAAACTTTAATCATTCTACTTACGTTGCGCTGTGCTGGTTTCTCACAAATCCTGACTTACTAAATTTTACAAATAGATAGGTCAGAAATATAATTATGCATATGTTTTTTTAGGTTCTATACAACATAGCTATTCATAAAGACGCATATGGTGAACCCTATAAATGGTCGTCTCATGAAATAGGAAGGTTAAACGCCTTATTCACATGTAAGAAACTATTGACTTTTCCCTATAATGTTCAACGTTCATTAGGCATAGAGATGGGCTAAATGCCGGATATTTATGTATATTTCAATAAGGACTCATTGACTACCTTCAATCCTTTTTAGTGTCCCACTGCTGGGCACGGGTCTTTTTTACGAGTTAAAAGAATTTAGGTCTTAATACACATGCTGGCCTGTGCAAATTGGTGGGCGTCACATATACTAGAAAGATTAGTTGTTATTTTCGATTAGTCGATGTTTTCCTTCATCAATATTGAGTAGCGACGATTTAACAATACTAAAAATGGGAAGCACCCATAAAGCAATTAGTAATTAGATAGGTATCCTATGTAAGCAAGTCGTCCTGTGTGTCATGGGACAGTCCTGTAATTCCCTTAAAATATGTCCCCGCTTACCTGTTATAATTATGACTCACTCATTTCATGCTGAAACGTAAGGGCATGACTTTTGGTTAAGTGCCACTTTAGTATCTACTTTAAAATTACACTTGGCAGGTCTAATCATAAGTCCATTTGAACGGATACCAATAATATTCATTGATAGATGGCGATACTGCTTCACATTTACACTTCCCAGTTTCGATTCTGCCCCTTAGGCCACTGTCCCACAATGTTCCAGATTCAATTTACATTTACAAAAAGTCAATCGCCAAAGTGCCTAAGTAGCTACAAAATTACTTCGGTTCTTATTGCGTTATTTCCAGGTATTCCAGAAAGGCAAATAAGTTCAATCCAGTTGGAAGCTATACCAGCCATCAGTCCAGAAGTTATAAAGATGATGCTACATGAAAAATTAGAATATTTTACAAAACAACAGATTTTAAGAATGAATCCAAGCACTCGACGTATTTATATTCTTAGAACGCAATTAATGTCCAGTTATGAAAGGAGAGTTATTGCAAAACTTTCTGCAACTTAAATTGAATCATCTATCCTTATTTTACTTAATCTTATTGTCACCATTTTTACCCTAATATTATGAACGTACTTTTCATACAAAAATTTAAATATTTTTGTTCTTACATTTTTATTTCTAAGGTTAACCAGTTTCGTGCCTATTATATATTATCAAAATAAAAAATCATTTTTGCTATCTTTTTTTTGTCTGTTTACTTTTTCTGTATTATTGCTACAGATTCAAATGAGGAATGATTTGATTGTCAATCCATTTTCAACTTCCGTTTCTGTAAATCTTTCTTTTAGTAATATAAATTTATTTTTGAATACAATATTACCTGTTTTTAGAAAAATTATATTCTAATTTTCTACATAACTGTATGATTAAATGTAATATCATTCTACTTTATTATTTAAAAACCATATTGACCCGATTTTTAGTTAGTGTTTTGCTTTTCAAGTAGTGAATTCCATTCGTTCGTTTTTTGAATATCTTTCTAGTACAATAAATAAAAGTAAAAACTTTCTTTTTATTTTCAAATCTAATAAGAATATTGTAATAAAAGATAATTACAAAGGATTAGCTAAATACTAATATGATATTGTTAAATAGGGTATTAATTTGATTAATACTTTTTTTTAGGAAATTAATATGACTTTATTTGACTTCTTTATGAAGTGAAGGTCATTTTGGGTAGCTTCCATTTTGTTGACAAAAGCGCCATTTTCTTTTTCTGAGAAAAAGTTGCGACTCCGTTTGATTCTTTATTGAGAAATCAAACTACGGAGAAGTTAAGTCGTAATATTTCGTTAATCTTATTGTAAGAAAAATATTTATATTGGCTAAAATGCCTCCAGTTAAGCATTATTCGTCTAGTGAAGTGAATCAGTATGAATTATCATCAAGACTCCTATCTCTTACTGAAAATAATACATCCTACACTCTTACACAAATAAACGGGCAGCGGATTTACAGAAAGGCGCCTCATGCTTGGAGTGGACCAGAACCTTCAAGGAATTGTGAGGTAAAAAATAAGTTAATTCTCTAGTCTTTCAGTCTGTCTCTACCTAGAGTCGGTCAGTAGGATAATTGCATGTAAATTGTACCTAGCCTAAGTTATAGGTACTATTGCTAAAAGTCACACAGTCTGTGCATTGTAGCCTGTAAATAGGTGAGTTACTCCTTGGTCCTCTCGATTGATAGCGTGAATGAAATTCACTAAGTAGGTACCTACATCGCATGTGTTGCACCTACCTACCAAAAGCGCGGGAATATTTTTATTTTTTTCTGAACCTTGTTTCATTTTGTGTCTGGAGGATATTGAATGAACCTGATCTATTAACTATTACAGGACTTATGACCCCCGACGCATATTTTACCATCATCTCTACCACTTCAGCATTAGACAAAGCGCATCAAATGCGGTCCATCCGTTTGGGCGCTGTGTTACAACTTGTACACGTCATACCTAAAACGGCCCTCTTTTTGACTGGGAATAATAAACAAATTATTTAGATTCCTATTCTTACATGACTGGCGATCACCAGAGCGCTACTACTTTGTTTTGGGTGATGATACCTGGCATTTAAGATCGTTTGACAATGCGGCAGCATCCGCTTTTAAGTGCACGGCGCCAACCGTCTCTTTCCTACAATTTTTTATCGTCATTCGAAAGCCCTGTAGAACTCGTCAGTTACCAGCCCGTAACCAGAACTTCTAGTCTCTGCCCTCACGGCCTGCCCACGAAACAGCATCGAGCGGCAGCGGCAAAGTTAGCAATTTTGCTGTTTTTTGTTTACTTTAGCAGTTTTCCACCATCACGGCTCATTCACACGGGGCCGTCATTGCCGATTCGTCTCGTCAACAAGTCATGAATGACGGATAGACGATTACATTGCGTACGGAATAGTGACTTTTCTCGATTTATCAAAATATCTGAAGTGATTTTCACATTTGTTTCGTGGTTCAGTGTTCACTCTTGGCTAAACTATCAGACAATTCCGTCACAAAAAAATTACAATATAATTTGACGACGAATTTGATTTTAAAAAAATGACGGACGCATCTTAATTCACGTACCTATGATTTAAGATGTGTCAGTCATTTTTCACTGTTTGTGATGCGTGTGAAAATGGGCATTTAAAAAGCATTGCCACCGTCACAAAAAATACAATTCGTGAAAAAAGACAATTCGTCAAAAACACGGATTATGCTCATGTGAATGAGCTCTAACTTCCACATTTTCAACTGACTTTGAAAAGGAGGTTCTCAATTCGTGTGTATCTTAATATATATATTTCTTGTGTGCGTGTGTATGTGACTGAACTCCTCCTAAACGACTGGACCGATTTTGATGAAATTTTTTGTGTGTGTTCAAGGGGATCTGGGAATGGTTTAGATTCACAATTTTGCGCGGTACGAAGTTCGCTGGGGCAGCTAGTGTTATATATTTTTGTATGTATGTTACGCGATAACTCCGTCAATTATGAATCGATTTTGATGACTGTTTTTTTGTTTTTTCAACAAAAAATCTTTTTATGCGGTGGTCCCATCTAAATTTTATCAAAATCCGTTCAGCAGGTTTTGAGTTAGTGTAGCGCAATGTTGAGGGTGGTCGCTAGTGGCGTACCCATCGTAGGTTTTTGCCGCCCGAGGCCGATCGGTTATTTGCCGTCACCAAAAAAAGCCAAAAGATTGGGAGGCGAAAAAAATTATAAGTGTAGTAAAAAAATGTTAACCCAGATGAAAACGCAAGCGCAGCGAGCGTAAAATCTTTCGCCTTCGGGACTGTAATTTCCTGAATGCGAAAAATGTTGTTGCTGCCTCCGCACCCTTCCGGTTTAGCTTGACACTCGTATGAAATTTCCTTTTTTTTGCGCTTCCCGCCGTCCCTTCTTTTCTGCCGCCTCATTTATTCTACCCCCTCATATCTTCCGCCCGGGGCTGTTGCACCGCTTTATTCGACGCTGTATAACTCAGTCTAACTCGTTCACAACTTTCGTGACTACTGCTTACCTACTTCTACTAGATTCACTTTTCGTAATAGGTATTCATCGGTAGAATACCTCATGACTGTTTTGAAGATACACTGGTGCCGCTGTTCCGCCAAGCTGGGGAGCTGTTCGAATTTAGACTCATGATTAACTTCTCTGGTTGGAATAGAGGGTAAGAATAAATAAATAAATAATGATTAATATTATGAGATAATTTCGCGTTACATTTTCGACACGTAAATTTAAAAGTAGCATTCTACTTAGCTAATATGTCTGTATTATTCTACTGTGTCTATTAAATATCTTCTAATCACAAGTTTATGGATTAAGATTTAAAATACTTAGTAGGTAAGTGATGCCTCAACATTCTTGTTTAGGTACGCGTTTGCGATGTATACCACCGATGCCGAAGCGAGCAATGCTATAAGGTTGTTCAACAACTACATGATTAGGCCCTCATGGCAACTAGGTAAGTTACTCGCACGTTTGCCTATAATGCCACTACTTATTTATTGTGCTTCGAATATCAGTAACATAACAACTATGATTATCCAGGCGTATGTCCGTCCATAAACAATTGCCGCATCTTCATATCGCGCATCCCGCCGACCACTCCATCCGCGGAAATCGTCCGTCTGTTGTACGCTCTGACTGATGAGGTGCAGGAGGTTCGCATTCGTCGGTCCATCGCATCTTGTGCCGCTATTGTGGAGTACAAGTCGCACCGCGGCGCCGCGATGGCTCGCAAAGCACTAGTGGCCGCCGCTGCCGCAGCATGGGGCTGCGGCGCCCGCCCAGCGGTTGATTGGTCGCTGCCGCAGTCGCCACAGCTGCTCAAGCAATATCGCGAGGTATGTTATACTGCGACGGTGAGTTTGCCTCTCACGTTATCAATCTGTATTAATTCTACAACACCACGATGCGTGTCATGCAGGTGGGCCGCTGGACGCCTGAGCGCGGCGTGGAGCTAAGCCGAGCGCCGGAAGAGATGGGTGCATCGCCGCCGCCAGCCGCTCCCTCCTACACGCTGGAGCCGTGGAGTCAGGCTCGCCGTTTGCGCATGATCCACGAGGCGCAGCGCAGTGCCGCTGCCGCTCATGAGTCAGTAACTATAGCATCTTCATCTGCACTTAGTTGGCTTGGGTCAGTATTGCAGCGGATAGGTCAAATAACCATTCCTGCGTACAGGTGGGCCACACGCGCTGAGAATGCGGAAGTTTCGGATGGCATGGAGGGCCTGGTATCCGCGGCAGGGGCGCTGTCGCTAGGCGGCGCCCTGTCGCTGGGCGGGAGAGAAGCGCGCGTGTGGGCGCCCGCAGCTCCGCCGCAGCCGCCTCACTTCAACGTGTGGACGGCGCGCCACCCGCTGCAGGAATTCATCTCCCCGCCTAAGGACTCCCAGTGAGTGATCGATCTTACACTTTGAATAGCTCTTGAGTTTTGTTTTACAGGCGCACAATTGTTGGAATCCAATAGGAGCGGACATTTTAAAGATAATATTCATAGTAAGGGAGCCGAAGAGAAGATTTTGGGATTTACTCCAGCGTGTCAGATTATGGTATGCGAGACACCTTGCACTCTGTTAAATATAGCTATATCCCTAGGGATTTAACTATATTACGGCTTGATCTATCTTACTGCGACATATACACTAAATCTTAGCTTCTTTTATAGAGCTGCGAGTTTACAGCAGCCAATTAAAATATCGGTAACTAATATTGGTTAGGTGAATATTATCGAATTTTTCAGAATCGGTTAAGATTAGTACATTACTGTTATGTGTATCAATAATCAGACGATTTGAGCGGGGAGCAAGGGTGAGGGAGTGTTGCAAACTCGCAATGCTGTATTGAAGTGACCTTGATCCGCTTCAGTGTGGTTTAATTCTTTGTATTTTGGCGAAAAGGATTAAAAGATGCCAAGAAAAGGACACACTGCTATTTTTACACTGATAGTTACGAAATCGAAAAACCTAAAAATCCTTTCCTTACCGCTTAAAAGGTTAAATCTTTAAAGCCCACTATATATCGACGAGACGCTCGAGTAACTGCACATTTGACGGGCCGGTGGCGTGGTCGGTAAGATACTTGCTTTTCACGCCGCAGGTCGTGGGTTCGATTCCCACCCAAGACAAACATTTGTTTAAATATGTCTGTTTGTCTTGTATCTGGGTGTAATTATCTATATTTAAGTATATATTTACAAAAGAAAAGTATTATTTGTTTTATATTACCAGTTATCTGGTTTCCATAGTACAAGCTCTGCTTAGTTTGGGATCAGATAACCGTGTGTGTTAATGTCCCACTATATTATTATTATTATTCAGCATCTTCGGCTCCCCTACTATTTATTAGTGATAGTTTCCAATCAAAAATTCCGGCTTTTATAAAAAAAACCTAAACAGGAATTAAAGAGAGCCGGTTGCTTGTTTACAGAGCCTGCATGCCGTAATGAACTATTACCAGCCGCGGTTCACTTTGGTACTTTGACAGTGCTTTCCGAAGTTGTTGCCGCATTACTGTCCCGTCATTATCAATATTCGTTTATTTTTCTTGCTGTTGATTTGTTGCACGATGAGTGTGTACTATGTTTGCACTGCGAGCTATTCATGATTTGTTAAGTCCGCGAGATCGCATAGTTCACGCTTTTGACTGCATTTATGTGTGCTTAGATAATAAGTATGTTTTAGAAAGTTAGGTAACATAGAAATACATCGAGGTCTCGGAACCATGATTGATGTGATTCAAATAATTTGAATTAATTAACATTTATGCTTCGATGTCTTTCTTATGTTTAGGATATAGTGCAAAAATATGTGGTTACTAAAATTGGGCAATGGTACCTATGCTTTCTGTTCTTACTGCTTTTTATGTTTGACTTGAGTTTTAACATGTTTTAAGTAACCCAATGAATTAGTTATACATAATGTACGAAGTTGCGAAATATTAAATGGACCAGCCAGTTTACAATAATGCATGTTTGATCTAGATTCTCTTGCGTATAACTTAGGTAATTAATCTATTCAATGTGTTATCAAAGTTTTATCAAACAAGCGCATTACGTTTTTGATACAATAAGAGCGATTCATTAATGGCACGCACGGATTCCCGTAAAAAAGGCCCAAATACATTGATATTGTTGGTCAGTTTATTATAAATTGACTAAAATACTATTTGTAGAATATAAACATACGTCATAATTAAATCTAGTTTTATGAGGTTCCAGCAGACTAAAGTTGATAGGTTCATTTTGCACTCCTCTTAAGACATAAGAGAGATAAATTTTAAGTATTAATTTTAGACAGTGTTTTAATAAAGATCCAATTTCTTCAACATTAATTTATGTATTAAATTTAAAGCTTTTTATAAGGCAGTATCGGTATATTTAAGCATGTTCAATACTATTGTTTTAATGTTATAGATAATATGAATTAAGGGCAACTGCGGGCCGCTCAGGCGGTCGCGTTAGAATTATTGCATTACTGGCAATCTGCATTTTTTGATGTTTTTTCAACGAAATATTCATCTTGTTGTAATTTACTATTTCTGTGTGTGAATAAGTCTATTTAAAATCAGGTTTTAAGTAAATCAATTTGGAATTGTTTTCTCAGCAATTAATTAAACTCGAGCATTATGAAATTGTCTATATGCGATTACCAAAATCTGAACATTTTGTAACGACCATATGAATTTATCTCTCGACGTTTTATGAGATTTTTAAATAATATTGCATGCCAGTATTGATTAATAAATTTAAGTATAATGGTTTAATGTCCTTGGTGTTTTATTTCACAACTGCTAACTTTTATGGGTTGCACATTGCACTGCTTTGCATGTACGTGTTTTACTAAAATTAGAATTACGTTCTAAGACAATCTTGTATTTTAATAATAACTTAAGTTTATGTACCTAATTGGTGACGAGTTCTCCAATCACTGCATCGATTGGTTGATCAGAGGTGCATCGTGCGGTCGAGCCTTCAATGACACGGCCGTTACACCGAAGCGCCTCAAGTTTTCCTTCAATGTCGCTCAAACCTACCGTGAAAATGGTCGCTTGCTTCAAACAAAATACGGTGGTCGCGTCGTGCGGATGTCTCGTCTTGTAAACTGCGTGTTATGTCATTCGCGTAACTAAGTTTGAGTGGTTAGTGTGCAGCTGTGCCATGGCGGTGTGTGACAAGTGGGTCGCGCTCAAGATAGTCGAGTTCGTAAGTAACATAACATTACGACATCACGCGTGGTGCAAACTTGTTTGATTTGGTAACATTATATCGGATTTGTTAATGGAGACTGCGGTTTTTGTGCTGAATTAATTTGGTCTTATATTCCGTTTAGCTTTGGAATGAAGTTTATTCTGTTTAACCTTCCACTAAAAATTAAGTTAATTGTTTAATTAAATCTATTTTAGAAAATTTGTAATGGAAAGAACGGAACTAAGTGCAAAAATTTTAATTAGAACTTATTTTCTGGGGGCTGCTGATAAATTTTCAAATTGAATTGCTTCCGATTTGTTACAACCACAGAAGTTGACTGGAGGATTATGATGATCTTTGTGTACATCACCTTCAGAATTACCATTGGTAGCCGCGCCAAATTTTATGTTCACTCCATGAAGTCTCCGGATCCTCGTCAAATATTTTCTCGTTAAATTGTGCGCTATTGGTTATTGATGGTAGTGTGAGTATTGCTAATAAAACACGGTCTGGTGATACGTCCGTATAATGAGATGTTTCAGACAATACTAATTAATTACATATTGAAAATACATGATGTAGGCACAGTACATCCCCCTTATAAAAAAATAAACTGGTAAAAATATATTTGTATAAAAAAATGTGAAGTAAATATGCATAAGTAAATTTGTATATAAAAAAATGTATAACGTCAAAAATATCAAAAATATGGTACAATTTTCATATTATTTAAATCTTAAAATAATATGAATAATAATAATATATATATTAATATATATTATTACCTACCATACATCGTACATTGTATTGTATAAACACAAAACAAACCCCTTATCCCATTTACAGATTGCACAGTGCACGTGTACTATCATCGTCTTGGTTGTCACTTACCAAGGTGCTGTCAGCTTCGTATAACATACCTCAGCAGCAGTATATTTTTTTTCGAGTATTAAAAGCACCTGTAACATCAATTGTCATAAATTCATTACAATCTTGATGATCAGGCATTAGATAAGACTCAGTCCGAATATCTAACTTAACGTCAAATATTGAACAGTCCGATAAGCTTGTTGCTTGCCTGTGCAAAATAGTAGACCGTGAATATTGTTGATTTTTTTTTACCTCCATACATACCTTACTACGAATGCATCTCGGAGGTTTAGTACATTATTTTCTGACATGCATAAGACAAATTACTTCAATACAATATTTTTCATTGATCTAATTAGATACTAGGTTTATTTCTGTTTTGTTAACAACTAGGTACCTAATTTCCTAAATCACGACTTATGTTTATGACGGTACAATCGTATTTTAGCGGTGGCGGCGTCTTCAATGTCGGTCCCACGGTGGACGATGACGCTGAAGGACTGTGCTATTGTCGCTGGAACAATGGTGATATTTCCTTTTAGGATGTGCGACGTGTAGCGTACACAAGGTCTATGAATTAGTCGTCGACGGCTACGTTTGTTCGAAAGTGCAAGAATTTTTTTTTTTTGCCGAAGAAAGTACTTGATTACCTCCATTTTAGACGCAGTTTGCGAACTAATTTGCTTAGCTTAGGTACAAGTTTAATCTTTTCATACCAGTTTCATCATTATTACCATCATGGACAATGTTGGACATAGATGACAGACCACAATAGCGCTGGAATAGGAGAATCTTAATAAAACAAAACTTGCAATCTGCGAACTGTTCATCTACCACACGCAAGGATTGTTAGTATTTTTACATTATGTACCATTATTAGGTACTTAGTGCTGCAGTGTTTTGTTGCGCAAGGAGGTAAGTCTTAATTACTTCTTGCATGGAAGATAGGTGTATGTGATAAAGGTCGTTAACCCCAATCAGCTGATGGTATGTGTTGGTCTCAATTGCCCTCTGCCTTCACTGATTGGTAAACAATTAATGGGGTTAAGCAATTAAGGTGCGGTCATTTCTAAAAGTGTCTTCATTTTGGGTCTAACGCATATAATTTAATAACTAGTAACTACTTTCTGGTGGTAGGACCTGGATACAGTACTTCTGACAAGGAATAATACTATAGAATTTTGTAGTGCACAACTTGGGTGAGCAAACAAGTACACTCTCGTAGACTGGCTTTATTGTCACACTGCTGGGCATGGGTCTTCTCTTAACTATCTTAAGAGTTGAGAGAGTTTAGGTCTTAATCCACACACGCTAACCAAGTTGCCGGATATCACGTGTCCTCGAATGATTAGTTCTTAGGCATGTCGGTTTCCTTACGATGTTTTCCTTCACCAATATTGAGCAGCGGTGATGAAACAAATCACACAAAGGTGTGTGGGTATCACCCTACTAAGACGTTGGGGGCTGGATCGGCGGATTATATGGACTAAATATTGCTGGGATATTAGAAATGTCCCTGAAGTCCTGCGCGTGATTCGACGGCTAGAGACGGTAGTAAGGGAACATAATTCAAAGAGTATTACTTCGTTTAGTAGTATCTAGCACGGTAGATAGCATTCGTGTATAGGAAAGAAGATTAAAATTGTAACATACGTTTCTGATATGAACAGTTGATGTGCGTCGCCTGTCTGGTGACGAAGCGAGTATCACAAGATGACGAGGCGCGATTATCGCTGCTGCTGCAGAAGCTGTCCAGAGAGTGGTCGCTACTTACTTCAGTTACCTGGGACTCGGTTGGAGGAGCGTTCGCTGATGCCATTTATGGAGGTTAGTTAAATTATATAAATTAGCTACTTATTTATAATTGGTAGTAGGAATTTTGGAGGAATTGAAATTAGCGAGGTGTTTTTAATATTTAATATTAATTAATTAATTATCTATGTGGCAATCGCATCAATACATCGTATTCCCCGTACTCCAATAACACCACTGGTTCCTCCGATACGCCGCACGGTACTGGGACATAATTCACCAATCCCAAGACTTTGTAGAGAGCTAAACGATTGTAGTGGGTCATGGGATATTCATTTAATGAAGCTTGGTACTTTCCGTAGACATCTGACTGATACTGTTACGGATGCCTTTTGATTGCGGTGAAACTATTGCATTTTTTTTTTAAATTTTGTTTTAAAGGTATGTCTTTAATTTTGGTGTCTTTTTTATTCTTTTCTGTTAACATACATAGTTTATAAGTACGACTAGACCTAATGCATGCTGTGTTTATCTTTAATTAGTTGTGCAATTAGAATTTATACATACTTTGGATGTACCATAAGCTATTAATATTGTAACAACTGTTGATAAACCTAAACAATAAATAAATAAATAAATAAATAAATACAATACCTGCAAATGTATTTACGATTGGTACTGCGGTTTGGCAATGTCGTTAGTTTATTTAAAATCACTGTAAATAGTTGACTTTATTAACGTAATATTATTCATTATCATAATTATTTACGTAACATAGCGTCGCACCTGTATTACCCTAAGGTGTAGGCAGACTTTAATAACACCAACATTTTGCCGGCTGTCTTTAGTCCCCATACGTAATAGGGGGCGAGCCTGTAGCCGTTTATCGGGCACAATTCCAAACTTGGAGCTGCAACTAAGATTTTCTAAGTATATTAGAAGACTTTTTGGTCGACTCGAGAATCGAATCCGGACACACCACTGGACCACCGAGGCAATTTATTTAACAATAATAAAATGATAAGAATTACAAAGTTTATTGTAGGATTCAATTTTTTCCATGCTTCCCAAGCTGTTTATAAAACTTAACCCGACATGAGTCTCTGTAACAGCCCGCTCCCGTAAATCTAGAGTTGTCCGGCAACGTCCTGCGCCGAGGTTCGACTCCTCATGGCATTTGACATAGTACCTACTTGATCGTTTCGACTGTCCTCGGACGGCTCAGCGAAAAAGTCCAAAAAAAAAGTAAAGGCCTTTTCTGCTAATTGGGTTAGGTCATACGGAAAAAATCTTCGTTGGACAGGACAAAGTGTACAAAGACTTCTAGTATTTTCATAAGTATTGATCTTATATTCAGAGTATACTTTTTTTTTGACCGGGGGGAAATCCTTTATGGATCCCCCCGCCCTGTAGGGCGCAGGGCGGGGGTTATGTGGGTCTGCGTGAAGCGCTTACCCTAACTATAACCCCCCCGGGTGTTCCTCCCCGCATCTTGCCCAGGTGGTCACGGGAACCAAAAATGACACAACCGCGACCCTCTGGCTGGATATTCAGAGTATACCTACGTGCTTAGGTACCTATATAATATAATTTATCTATGTTTTATAAATACAAATGCAATTTAATCTGCTAATAAATCAATTATGTTTTCCCACAAACAACATCAATAAATACAAGGTATGTGTGACGTAATGAGTATATTTATTAAAACTAGTATGCGAGGTATAATCTATGGCGATATCTAGTTAGAGGTACTTCGCTGTGGGCTCGGTCGCTTACGCAACCTTATGGGTCGGCACGAGGCCGCTGTTTACGGTGTTTGTGATTGTTATGGGTTAGGGGTGAGACAGACATGCTTTATTGTCGTGTTAATTACCCCTAACTGCTCCAACCTTGGTGATATTTGTTGAATTAGATACAATGAGGTCAGTATATTAGCGGTAGGTATGGCATAACGCCCATAAATAACCGCAGTAATATAATAAGCAGAGGTCGGGATTAGAGTTATTTATGTGCTTCAACTGATTTCATGCGAAAGAATAAAATGGATATGCCTCAAATGTGATTGATGATTAAATAAGTTATTTACGCGCTACGTTGCCAAACTTACATTAACGACATCTGATGTCCAAAGTTGCAAAATTCCAATGCGAATTATTGACCATTAAAACTCGGGAAGATCCATATTAAATCTACCTAAGTTCGACCTCTGCATAGAGGACTATACGAAGTGCTTTGTCTTACGTATGAGAGACGACATCTATGACTTGTTGCATTAATTGTCCACTGCCTCATTGATCCTGGTAATTTGATTTCAACCGATTTCAACCACGACCTGGGTCTGATAAAAGGACATTTCTAATAAGGAAAGTATTAGTAGCAGTTAGATGTTTAGAATTTTGTTTGAGGATCCAGATTACTACGTACCTTTGGGTTCTAAATGTAGGTAGCGATATGTGTGTGATACCTCTGCTTACACTTTCAGTTAATACAGACGTGACGCTATAATAAATAATAAATAAAATAAAATAAGTTCATTGAACGCAAAGGAATCGTATACACCGGCTAATTACAATATTAAGTTATATATGACTGGCCTAGTGGGTAGTGGTTAGTGACCCTGACTGCTAAGCCGAAGGTCGTAGGTTCAATTTTCACCCAGGACAAATCATTGTGTGATGAGCATAATTTATGTATATATATTTATTTATGTATTTATTTACAAAAAAAGTGTATTTAAGTATTATATCCATTCCTAGTACCCATAACACAAGCAAATATAATTGCTTAATTCGGGACTAGATGGCGCTGTGTTTACATGTGAAAAAAAATTAATTATAATATTATTTCTTAAATACGTACTAATAGAATAATTTATGTATTTATAGAAATAGGATGCCATCGCTACTGAGAATGTTAAGAAAAGGTGTCATTTATCAAAATATTTTCATTGATTTCATCGATAGTAGCTCACTGATAGTACCAAAAAAAACTGAATACATTGTTGCGCAAATAAGATCTACACTTGACCGATATTTTTATCTAGTCAGATAGCTATTCCGCAAATGTCGGACATCAGCTCCTGACATCTATATCTCTCCATGCATTTAAAATGCGAAAGTAACTCTTTGTCTCTTATCTTTCCACGCTTAAAACGCATTTGGTTAAATATAGTTTTAGGTTCAGGAAAGGACATAGCTTGGAATTTGATCCGACAGCGCGAAAGGAGGGTAATTTCTTTATTTATACGATTGCTGACTGACGAAAGCTAACGCATACTACTTAGATTATATAAATTCAAAATGTAATGATCCCCGAACCATATTTATTTTAGCTAAGTACCATCATAGAGATATAGAGATTAGTAACTAAAATATACTTCAGCCAAATAAAAAACAATCTTAAAATTAATGTTGAATGTGCCTGTTACTTGTGTACATATCAGTGCTGAGTCCTTGTAATAAATAGTAAATTTTTTATATGTGTACTGTTAGCACATCTTAAATAAATAACCGGCAATCAAAATTGGCCCCTCCCTGCCGCTACGAGAGAACAAAGCTTATTAACTACACGCGTCTAATTTGTAACATCAAACGTTCGTTGTTAAAAAAATCGCCTGCCCGTCTGAAAGAAAAAAAATGTATTTTCTTTTTCTTTTTTCTTTCATTTGACACAAACAGGAGAGACACAATCAAATATAAAATAAAGAAGCACAAAATAAACAACTATAAAAAATATAAAACTAAAAAAACCTATGTAAACTGTGTGCATTTCCGCTAATTATTAAACCATGCAACGGATTTTGATGCTGTTTTAACAATTCTGTTCATATTTATGGAAGATTTATATGTTACACCGTATTGCACCAGAGCGAAACCAGATCGGGTCGCTAGTGAAGTTTAATATAATTAATGTTTTTCCTGAAGACAATGACTTGTTTTTTTAGCAGTTTTGGTCATAAAAATTAAATTCACAAAAACTATTTTAATTCATAAGGTAGGAGAGCAATTGAGAAGTGCCTAATAGTTATAAGCAACAGATAAACACTGTAAAAACTGCTACCTACTTAATAAAAAGCTTATAATGGTTGTTTTTGTTGTAGGTTACGTGATAATAACCTTTGGCCTGATATTGGCGAGGATTTTCCAAGAAATACCGAAAGGACGCCGCATACTGGAAGGATATTTCCTCGGCTTTGGAATGCTGTTTTTCCTTATTTTGGGTGAATATTAAAATACTGTTAATTTTCACGTGTCATTATTATATCCAGTCATGTAAATTATCTGGTTAAATGTTTTTAATCACAAACTGCTCGACTTTTTTAGTCATTATTTAGTCACATTAAAAAAAAATTGTTCCTCTATTTTATGCTTTTGGGTCAAAAGTAACCCTAAATCAAAAATTAGATTTAATTTATCTCATCTTTATAATTGTTAAAAGGTTAAAGAGTACCTAAAATATATGCTTCTTGATTGTTAACGCTCTATTTGTCTCCAGGTGGTCTTGAATTGGCATCGTTAGACTCCGTGCCACATTATCTAGTCGTTAACGCGTCAGTGCTCGGGAGCTTCTCTCTGATCGTCGCCGCGCTCTTCCTGATCGATCTGATGGGACCTCGCATTTACACGGCGGCCCATCACTCACAGACTGACCCACTCTCTTCACCTAAACCAGAAAAAAAAGTCTCGATCATCGCCTCACCAAAGTTAAACGGAAGACAAACAAATGGAATAGGCAATGGAAAGGCCAATGGACACTTACCTGCCGAAAGGCCAAAAGATTTAGACTTAGAGAAAAATCACGAAAAGGAAACTAGCAAAGAGGAAATGACGTTTGAACAAACTACTTACCCTCCTTTAGATACTACACTCGAAAAAGACGAACTACAGAAATCTAAATTCGGGTCTCTGCGTAACGGGCTCGACGACGCCGGCAACTACATACGACTCACTGAGCCTTTAAGCATGCCTGATAAATTCCACTACGAGCAAGAACTAGCCAAGTTCAACGAGAAATACCTAAGAGATTATTTAGATAACTTCGCAGGAAAGTTATCTGTGAAAGAAAATTATTTACCTGAGCCACAGACACCTGTATTCGCGAAAGTGAAAACAGGTCGTTTAAAAGGACTATATGATGAGTCGGGGTTTGAGCATAGTCCCTCAAAGTCGCCGACTAGGGCTAAGATAGTGCCCTCGCCGACCTTGCAACAACTCGAAGAGTATTTGCGAGTGTCTACAAGGTCGAAGAGGGCAGACACACCAGCCATGTTCCCAATGGAGCCGATTGAAGAAAAGGACACGACAGATGCTGATGGCCGGGCGTCTGGCACGCCGACAGATCCTGGCTACGTACAGTACACAGCTGGTGGGTGGCCAAATAAAGGAAGAGATCTCCGGACGCCGAGACATAGCCCTACCTAAGTGATATTTTGTGATGTGCTAGTGTGTACAAACTGAAACAATGACTGAGAATTACCTATCCACCTGTAGTGCGAATGTATTTAAGAAATTTATTTTTAACTAGATAGGTAAGAATACTAATATTTTTGCGCATAATTCGTAATTAAAAGATTATAACTCCCATGTAAATTTTAATTAGTCTCCCAATTATTATGTTTTCTCACATCAAAAATTGCTAAGTTGTGTTGTTGTTTGAAAACAAAGGAAATAGCTAGTTGCCAAGGTTTAGACGTAATTTCATGGCACCTATTTAGTGGTAGGAAGTTCGTTGCTCCAACAACTTTAAGTGCAAGATTAGAGTTAATTGTAAAATAATGATCTAGTGACATACCTACACAAGCACACCACCTACGTGTCTACACGCACATTTTAATCTACCTGTGCTGGTTCCGAGGACGTTATTTACTTAATTACATCTCTAATCACGTCTGACTCACATATTTACACAACTAGGATAAAAACTGCTCATATTAATTTCTGTCAACTGACAAATAAATATGATTTCCACAGGTCTTTGTGCTGATTGCGATCATGACGCGATATAACAAAAAAATGCGTTAATTTTGGGTTTTAATATCCTCGTTTTAATGTCTGTAGTTTCCATGAAACTAGTTTTAATTATTTAAGGTACAGTGAGGTCATAGATCTGAACTGTTTAGATTCCAGTTTTTGTTAAGTCCTAAGACAAGATTATTTAACTGTGAGGTATCTACTGGTTTTAAGCTACTTTGTATTCTTCAGTAGGTACACCTAAGATTATGTCTTAGACACTATTCTTTTTTATAATTCGCGGAAATAAGTTCCTTGTATAAAATAGATTGATTTATTAATTTAATCACCATTTTGTGTAGGTATATTGACCGTCCAAGTAAAACAGACTATAAATATTAACTTTGCTATTTACGCTTTAAATTATTGTTATATGCCAAGAAAATGCTAATGTAATTAATCTTGAACTACCTCCTTTTAATGTCTCAGAAATAAAGTCACTTAGCACGAGTCGTATCTATCCCTACTCTGATTAACTAACAGTGTAACAAACAAAACTTAGATGGTCGTAGTATTGCTATGTGGAGTTGCCAATTAATTAATTACCTTAATGTATGAGTGAGCAGTGGTGGCATAGGCTCTATCGAATTTTGCGGAGTAGTTATGAAGCACGTTTTTGAAAGCCAACTATCGGAACAAACTAATCGTGTCAACGTGGTTTCAACATTGGATTCATCAAAATCACATGTTTAAGTCCGTACTAGCGAAACTAAAGAACAATCACTTCGATGAACAACCGAATTTCGCAACGCATCGCTTGGCGCGTCGAACAACGCGTGCCTCAAGCTGTGTTAATAAGAGGGACCTTAGTGAACCATGCTCCATTGATCGTTGCAACAGACGAATTAGTCGAGTTAGCGAATGTCAAGATCAGGATCGGAAGTGGGTGTCAAGTTAGAGGTGTGTGGAATTTAGTGGAAGACTAACTGAAGCCAGCGTGGGTAGAGCTGAAGGTGAGGATGTCACTCCAAAAACCTTGATAGTAAAATAATCCAACCCGTTCTGTCTTCGGCCGATTGAAACTTCTCGACTTATCGATGTGGTCCATTGGCCTTTTTCAACTTTTTTGAAGAGGAATTTTACCCCCGTTTTCTATGCTGTCTCTCGTTTTGCTAGGAGGGAAGTGCACAATGTTTCATTCCAACTTCTTTTAAAATCTTTCTGATTAAATTCGTGCGGGATCCAATACAGTTACGTGTTCTGGGATTTGACTTCGATTCTGGCTTCAAGGCCGGAGTAAGGTGGCGGTTAACACCTTAAGAAAACGAAGCATGCAATCTTTTGCTCTTTTAAAATTAATAACAAATAGTAAAGAAACAGTGAAGTAAAACGAGGGTTTACAGACAATATGCCTTTAATGTAGACGCTAAACTCACGCGCATTTAGTCACAATAACTATTAGTCAATAACAGAAAAACGCCATGAACACGATCGATTAGTTAAAATTGTCACAATACACATTTAATGCGAAAGTTATTCAATTAGTTATCTTTTTACAGTTACGCGAAGATGAAGAACGACAAAATGTTAAAAAGAAATAAACGGTGTCTACCTACTAAGGACTTTTTCTCATGTTAATTAAACATTGTTTATGAACATAGGTACTTATTTTTTTTAATAGACACAGTGTCAACGACATCCTGTGAATAAAGAAACTTGCAAAAAGCAACGCAGAAAGTTACGAGTAGGTTTTACGTATTACCATAACCTTTTCATTTTTAATGTATAAAAATATTCCGGGTATCTAAACCTTTGCTAGATTATGAAATCTACGGGGAGCGATGATGTGGCTAGGCAGAGGGGTCTTAACATCTGTTTTAAGGGTCGGCAGCACAGAATACGTATACTACCTATTATTATGAAGCTGAAGAGTTTGTCTGTTTTGAACGCGCAAATCTCAGGGACTACTACTCCGATTTGAATTTTTTTTTGCACAGTTAGATACCCCATTGAGGAAGGCTATAGACTTCTTTTCATCAGCGACGCCGCGGTCGGAAAAGTAATATTAATTCCTAATAAGTAATAGTCCTTTCCTAGGACGGTTGATATTTATTTCCTTTTGACATATTAGCTAATAAATATTTAATTAGTATACAGTAGAATATCTATGTAGATACCTAAATTAAACTTATTTATCAGTCCGTTTTATAAATGCCCTCGTAATCTGTGATTCATAACAATTATACCTAGACAGGTAAAGCTATGTTCATAAAATGCAAATTAATTATTATTATATTTCATTTTATCACCACTTCAATAATGGTAAGTTCTCACGCGGTCTGTCCTCGGTCTAAGAATCCCAAATTGTGAAGTAGGTACCTAGGTATATTTATACCTACGTAAGTATGCTTTACACAGTAAGCCTTTAGAAGTTGAGACATTAATTTATTTTTAAAACATGTTTAGTGCTAGTTTTCTTTCCATTCTATGCTTATCTAAGTAGGTTTTAACTTGATAACTGCGTCGCCGTTTAAATACTTAAGTCACCTTTTCTTTCACATTGGTGTAGGTTCCACAGAGCATCAAAACCCCCTCCACCCTAGTGGGTTCCAATCGCGCGATATTATTATTATCATAACAGCATGTTTATAGCTGATTAATCATAACATAATAAACGCTTAATGTTATTGGAATCATAAGTTTTTTCGTTTTATTAAAAAAAAAACTAAAAAAAATATATTTTAAGACATTTTTCAGATTTCTTTATTAGAAAAAATAAATAACTATGTACCCAGTGGGTACTAAATTATTAAACAGAAGATTTTTTGTAAATGCTTAGGTAGGTATTTTTGGTATGGTACGCAATTTTACTCGACTGCACAAATTGAGTTTTTTTTTACACAACATACGAGCAAACAGCTAGCTTCATTTGTGAGTAATATTTTTTTATTATTCAACAAACGTTTCTTTACATACTTTCTTAACGCCATATCTATCTAGCACTATACTACGAAGTACGAAGGTTGTGTTGATTCCCACGCGTCGCGCAGTAAAAACTGTCCTTTGTATACGAGCATCAGCTTAGACCCAAGGCCAATATTAACATATAGTGACCCTAACGTACATGAAAAATGACCACAGTAATGTTTAGACAGAAAACACTTTAGAATTCAATTCATAAGTAATTGTTTGTGTGCAGCTAAATAAATGGTTACATGTCTAGGCCGAACAACAAGTCCAGCCAGCTTAGGGACCGCAGATATTTGCTGACTAGGTACATGATAACTACACTATTGTGCAAAAGTACCTAATCGTCTATTTGTCTATCTGTTAGGTTTTCATGCTTAGGTAACCCTTAACCACCTAGCACCTATTTCTGACCTATAAACCACATTGCTTAATTTAAGCGTCACAAATTAACAAAAGTAATATAAAAGTTTCATAAAAATTGAATAATTTCTAGAAATAAGGAATATGGCACCAAAAATAACTATACTAAGAAAATGAGATCTTTATTCTAAAACTAGCGGATGTCGTCCTGCCCGGTAAAGCAGT
Source organism: Meganola albula (assembly GCA_936450015.1). Lineage (NCBI taxonomy): Eukaryota > Metazoa > Arthropoda > Insecta > Lepidoptera > Nolidae > Meganola > Meganola albula. The sequence goes on from OW388153.1 coordinate 2,826,570, forward strand.
GCCATCTACCGGGTCTCAGACCTACCGAATATAACCAATAATAAATAGATAATAGGTACCTAACCCGGTTTTCGGCACTTCTTCCCTTTCTAAATTTTCTTTTTTTTTAAATTTTTCTCTACGTAAGAACCATCCTCGTTCTTAAAGGAATATTTTAAAAAAAGAATTAGCGAAATTGGTCCAGCCGTTCACGCGTGATGTCGTGACAACAGAAAACGGGTTTCATTTTTATTTAAATGGATAACTTAAATTTTAACTTCTTTTTCTTATTTCTAATCATTTGAATAAACTAAAAATGAAATCAAATAAAAAAACTAAACAAAAAATAGAAAATTAACTCAATATCTTTAATAGGATACATTGGTTCAACGCCGCATTTATGTATAGAGATTTTTAAGTTATTCTGTTCTGACATAGGCTTGCGCTTGACAATCACTTGCCTGATGTTAAGCAATGATGTAGTCTACGATGGGACGCGCCTACCCAATATAACGATTCCTACTCGTGATTACGAATGGTTTTGTTTGGGATCTTAAATAGTTTTAACTGTGCAAAAGTTAAGCGACACCTTCGCAAAGGCAGGAGAGCCGTGGGCAAAAAGTTTGTTGTGTTGCCCGTAATTCCCTTCTACGCAGGTATGGTACAGTACCTATACTTCAAGTTACCCATTCATCATTTTGCGATCAAGATAACGAAGCAGTTATATATTAACAGAGACAATTTTTATGATTGATTAGGTGGTATAAAGATGCGACGAAGGTTTTTGTTAAAGTTATAATTAAGTTAAAATTTAACTGGGCGTTTGCATTGAACAACTAAACATGATACAAGCGTAGTCTTATCTCTTTCTACTCATCTCTAAACGATAGAGATAGATAGTGCTCGCAACATGTTTTCTTGTGCAAGTTTCGCCAGTGGAAACTAGCGGTAATTTAAACATGTTACTGGAACGGCTTATTTTAAAACGATTTTTACTCACAACCCTTTTTAGTGTCCCACTGCTGGGCAAGGGTCTTAATCCACCCACGCCGGCCAAGTGCGAGTTGGTGGATGTCACTTATCCTCGAATTAGACATGCTGGAAACTATTAACGTTGGCAGTCAATCCAACTCGCTTTATTTTCGTAAGTAGGTATTTTATGTATCGATAGACTTAGTTTGTATTAAACTCAATAAATAGTGACTTCAGTTTGTATAGGTGAGTAGTGTAGGACGTACTTTCTTAAGTTTTGTACCTACCTATTGTGTATATCATTTGTTTACAAACTTATTTGAGTCGCTTCACAATCAGAGGTACCTACTTTACTTACCATTACATGTAGTCGTTTCACTTTGTTACGTAACGTTTGTTGATCATCACTAGTATGGTTATAACATTATATTGGTGTTTATCGTTGGGTTGGGAATACACCAACATTCTGTATACATATGCATGATGAGAGTACCTGATGTTTTTAAAAGATCCTGTAGGATAAGACGTTCGCAGTTCTGTTGTAATTAGGTACCCTTGCCTTGAAGTCCAAATATGGATCTAAAACTATATCGTCAAGATTCTGACTCCTCAAGCTGCACAGACAGTGATGATGATTCAAGCGATATGGATATTAGTGACGAATAGTCTTATCTTTTATCTGTGGTTAAATAGTTCTTTATGAGATTTAATTAATGCTTTATGACTTTGTACCTCAGATGGCGATACGCGAGTTAAACGGTCGGTAAGTTTGAAAGTCTGCGTAGGTACTTATCCAAGAAATACGTGTTATATAATTTGCTCCGTCTTCCCTTTTTTAAATTTCCACCCTTCGCCACTGGTATTCCACCTAGATATTCATTAAATTGTTATAACAATTACAGATTACTAAGTACATTATACAAATGCCACAGAGATTCTGAATTTCGTGCAAAAACAAATGTGTAAGTAGTTGCATCCGTATTTGATTTCATTATGATAATTAATTTGACCGTTTGAAGGTAAAGTCGCGTGAGAAAAATTTAACAACGCATGAATCACAGCATTAATAAATAATGTGAGTTCTAAAATATAGTGTTTATGTGTGTAGCTATTACTATATTTGATTCATATATCCTCTTGTGTTGTAGGACTTGTAGGTAAGCTACGTTTCTGTTAGTTTCGAAAACTTTAAGAGTTGTAGCTATTCAAGTGCGGAGTCAGGACTTCTATCATCCACAAATCATTTTAAATAAACCGTTTAACCCGCGTATCGCCTATCGCCAAGGTTCTGACTCCTCAAGCTGCACAGACAGTGACGATGATTCAAGCGATATGGATATTAGTGACGAATAGTCTTACATTACTTTTATCTGTGGTTAAATAGTTCTATAGGAGATTTAATTAATGTTTTATGACTTTGTACCTCAGATGGCGATACGCGATTTAAATGGTCGGCCTACAATTGGTCCAGCACGAGATATGTATTCGCAACCTCGACGCTTATAATTTTTAATAAAGTAATATCTGATTAACTAAATCACCATACGAATTATGCTAAGTAAATTTATTTTTTACATGTTTAGTTTTCTTTTTGCAGTCGGTTATATTTTTTATTCATAATTATTTATTTTGCGATTTTTAGTGATAACCCATATCGGTGCAAAGTTCTTAAATATAGAAATGAATTAAGTTCATACACAATGTAGCTACTGTAAACCGTTGAAGAGTTCCCTCGACTGTCCATCGTCTTTATCATCAGACTCTTAATGACAGTGCTAACACATCTAGGTATATAGTTCTTATTAATATAGATTGCTCAAGCCAATCAATCGCTGTAGATAGATAAAAAATACGTGCAGTTAAACAGAAAGCCTCCTTTCTTTGCAGTCGGTTATAAATGCAAACACGACTCTGAAACACGACATTGACCACTTGTGTCGCATTTAAGCAACCAATATTTTAGTTCCCCTACCGCTCAAGTTTTTTTATCTATCTGTGTAAGTATAATTTATCGATTCGTAGTTTTTCGAAGTGGGGCGCTGTTCGGCATTTTATATTTAGCCAAGCTCTTAAATGGTAGAGGGTGTAAGGCTTAAAAAGACTTTTTCGCTGCTTTTTGATATTCTTCGATAGACTAGCGCTTGACTACAACTTGCCTTATGTTAAGCAATGATGTAGTCTACTATGGAACGCGCCAGCCCAGTATACCGATTCTCTGCATGGTGTCATCAGATATCGCACCGGAACCCGGCAAGTGGGTGGTTACTAACCACGGCAGAAGCTTACCACCAGTTAATTGTCACCTAATTTGCACCAACCACGTGTGGGGATTCAATTAACGGTGTATACCCACGGACGAAGGTGACTCAGCTCCCTAATTCCCCAGCCCCAGCATTCTAATACGGAATCATTTAATTAATATGAATTACACTGGAAGCATTTGTAATATTGGGTGGCAAAATAAATAAAAAAATAAGTTGAAAATATAACTTCATTTATTATCTACAATATATTCTCATACATCAAATTCATTAAATATATTACATTATAACAAAATATACCAGTAAATACAATAAACATGACTCCGACCTTGTGGTCTTTGGATAATTCCTTAGCAATATTATTTTAAGAGTTAATTCAATCTAAGTAGTAATAATGTAGCACCTTTTAACGAAACATAGGTATAAGTAAGGCACATGGGAAGTTAATTTTCAATAGAATTTGATAAAGGAGGTTATTAATTCGGTTAAATACATTTTTTATTTGTTGGGATATCATATTACAGATTTTTAAAATAATTTTTCGTTTAAGAATCACTCTAAAACGATCCCATTAAACCTTAAAAAGGGTTATTTTTTGTTAAACTATTATTCTTATCGTAAATTTGACCGTGTTTACAGCATTAGTCATTTCATAAACGGGAGCTTAAGCACTAATGCCATCTGTAAGTGTTTCATTGAATGATGAATGAACAGATCATTAACACAGTCCTATTCAAATCCTACCGACAGGCCGCTGGCGCTGGGGTATGGTGAATGTAGCGAAGTGTTAACTATGGTTGCAGACTCTGCGGGGTTAGACTGTGGCACAAACTATAGCTCACAAAACTACTTATCAAATAGTTTCATTTTGATCGATCACGTTATCAAAGACATGATTCATTTAAAAGTATGGAACATGAAAATTCTATCTGTCAATTTGTTTAGTGTTATTTTTTCCATTTTTAAATTCTTAAAAAATCTTAAATTAATCTCATTAGATACTGGAATGGGGTTATTATATATTATGTGAAAACTGTACATAGGCGTGAACTCCACGCGACATTTTGGCTGAATGTATCACTATTGCTTTTTAATAAAAAAAGAAAAAATACGTCTCACCGACAAAAAATGAAAATTAGTCCTGTTTTGTAGTGTCTACCTCCGCACCATTGTTTATGTAAATACTACTTCTTGCTTGTTTATGGAAATAACGATACTATTGAAAACATAATACGAATTCCATGATTAACAAATAATCGATCTATCTACATTATTTTAAGGTGCATTATCGAGTTATTGGGTCTTATTTATATATTCTTATCAGTAACTATTTAATTTCATTCATTTATTGAGCAATATTTTATTGTAAAGATGGACTATTAAGTACCTACTTACTATTTTCTAAATATTTATGATGTTTTTTCATAATCTTTCTTTACCAGATTTATATGATCTTATATTTTGTTCCTTTCAATCTGTCTTAATTCTCTAACTTACTAAACCTAATGACAGGAGGTTCAACAAATGCTCAGCCTGTCATTAGGTACAGTTCACTAAGTCAATCAAAGTAATAGACTGTGATTTCTTGATATCTAGTAAGTTATATCTTGGTTAATAATATGTACTAGTGTTTCACTAGTAATTATTAGGTTATTACTAAGACTTAATAGATGCGGCTTACAATAAAAAGGGGTAAATCAAAAAATACAGTTTAATTTGGTGGGAAACAAGTTACCCACGTTTCTATAACCGCAACTATCAATAAACTAACTGTGCATCTGTACTTGAATATTTCCATTGTTAAATATGTTTATTTTATATTATATAGTAAAATAATTATAAAATTAATTAATAATATCTCTTTTGCATACTTTTTGGTGATTAAAAGTATTGGAATGTGCTTATAAATACCTATGATGATGACTAAAATGAAAATAGAAGTATTGACTACGCGTTATTTAAACATAGCATTGACAATGTACTAGAATCCTATTATCATTTTAATCAGACTTATTCTAGTGGTCAGATCTGTTGGACGGATGAGTTGAGGTGAACGAACATGCTACACAACCTATATTGTAACACTACACTCGTTCCAGTCTATGTCACGTGTTCTCTTGATGCTTTTCAATTGTTGAAAGCTGAAATAATAAATAACTATTAGGACAAAGAAGAGGTCGAAGAAGGTTTATTATTAACGTTTTATTTACTGTAAAAGAGCGCATGTATGCGGCCCAAGATAAATGCAGAGTAAAAATCGTCAAATTGAAACTGCTCTAATACACCTCCTGAGCTATTCAAGTTTTAACTTGACTATGAGTTCTGCAGTGGCCCCTGGTTTGTTGTAAGTATACTAATAAGGAAACGTCTTTGGCCATTTTCTCTATTAGGACTATTTTTAAAACGTCCCATATTTTTAGAACGTACCGACTCATCTGCGACATAAATAGTAGAACTAAGGAACTTCGGGAACTAAAACTTTTCATTCACGTGTGGCGCCCTCAATGATTTTCTACACTTTTATGTCACACTGTACAGATTGTATTACAAATATTTCCAAAACCGAGCGTTTTACCTGGCGAGTGCCTCTGGTCCCTCTGTAGCGCGATGTACTGCCGCACAAGTCGCGCCACTTCATGCGCCTGCTCCGCCTGCAGCCGAGTGACGCGCTGCTGCAGGAGGGATCCGCACTTCACGTCCAGGAACAGAGTGCCGTCTTCGGAACGGACCTGGAATACAACATCGTGTTACACCTTGCAGTTGGTGTATTATTTAGTTTAGTGATGACGTCAGTGTCATTTAATTTAATCGACAACCTAATAACAGGGGAAACGTATTTATTAGTTAGCCTGTCATTAGGTAGGTACCTACAAACTAACACGTCAAAAAGAACATGACAGCAAAAGTATATTTTTTATCTGATTGTTGTGTTATGTCGTGCAGAAAAATAAATAATAATTTTAATACTCTTCTAGCCGTTTTTCCGGCTACGGTGACTAGTCTAAGCTGACTATCCAGGTACGTAGAAGATATTATATAGTGCACAAGTGTGTATGAAAAAAATAGCCAATGTCCATTCCCTTCATTCATATAGTGGTACTAATTGACCAACACGACCGGTGAAAATAAGGGCGCAGGACCGATGGCTTTACGTGCTCTACGAGGTTCGGGGGTATCACACCACTAACTTCTGGACTCAGGACTAGTGCTGAGAAATTAGAAGTCTCAACACTTTTTGATCCGGCACGGGATTTTAACCAGCGACCCCAGAGTCTCGAGGCGCACATTATCCCCTAAGTCACCAATAGTCACAGTAGAATTAGTATTATTGGTAACAACGGGCGCGCCATACCTTCCTGGTAGAGATGAGGTCAGCGTAAGGCCAGTGCGCGTCAGTCTCGTGTGTAGCGGGGTGCAACAGATGTACCCCGCGACGGTTGAGCGCCAGCACGTGCTCGCGCCACTCCGACCCCGACACACGACGCACCGCGAAGAATGACGACCCGAACAGCGGCCATCTTGATAATACCTGTTGAGAAATATTTGGTTAGTATTTATAATATAGTAGGTACACCTGACGCCTTTAGGGGCAACTTCAATGACTATAATAATTAAATTAAAAGTATAAAAATAACTTGTAGTTAGTAGTAGACGGGCCGGTGGCCTGGTCGGTAAGATACTTACTTTTCACGCCTCAGGTCGTGGGTTCGATTCCCACCCGAGACAAACATTAGTGATGAACATTTGTGTTTGTGTCGAGTCTGGGTGTAAATATCTATTATAAGTATTTATTTACAAAAGACAAGTATTATATGTATAGTATATACCAGTTATCTGGTTTCCATAACAAGCTCAGCTTAGCTTGGGACCAGATGACCGTGTGTGTTAATGTCCCACAATATTATTATATTATTTTATTTTATAGTGTGCTGTACCGACGTGTGTGACTAACCCCTAGTTTCCACTGGAGAGATATGCACAACAAAAAATGTTGCAACCACTATCTATCTCTATCGTTAATAGATCAGTAGAAAGAGATAAGATTATGCTTGTATAATGTATTGTTATGCGGTGTAAACGCCCCGTAAAGACAGCAATAACGTGCGAGTGGTAATGATTAATGCCGTCATTTATAATTCGTTTATACCAACTAAGTGTTATTTACAAACTAATCAAAAGCCCTTCTGTAGAATTGCAAATCAGGTCTAATAGGTAAACTGACGTTCGGAAAATCGTTTATAGGTACACGGAAAGTGCATAAACAAATCACGTAAGTACCTGTAACACTTTAGCCTTAGCCGCGGCCGGCGACAGTGTTCTGACATGTTGCCATTCCGCTGTAAGCCACGTTGCCCATTTGTTAGGGCGCGGCTCTTTCAACGCCAACAGCGGCTTGGGGAGTAAGAACTTCAAATCTCTCGCTTGTGCTGGCTCTGAGAGACCAGCGCCGCGGTGTAACAGTGCAGCTACTGTTGCGACATCTCGTAGAACTGGTGCTGGTGGTGCTCCACCACCTGGTAGGACTAGCAGGAGGCCTTCTAGATAGTCGGGAGCCACCTGGAAATAAGAAGTAAGTACCATAATTTACACAACATAACATACCTACATTGGTGCTCTGTATTACACCCACATAAAGAAATCAATTATTAATTAATACATTTTTTCTGATAATGAAATAATCGCTGTAAATACATAAAAAAATACATACAGTCTAACATATAGCATCTGTCTTTTTTTGAAAGTCGGTTAAAAATAGATTTGATTTTTTTTTCCAAAATATTGTCAGTCGTTTCCTCCCGGGTTATCAATATTGATATAAAAAAATCTTTTAAGTTTAAGAAATAACAATTTTTAGATAGTCGTTTCTTTTTAAAAAAAAAGGCTATTAATTGCATTTTTCGAAATTAAAAAATTGTGCACTAAAGTCGTTTTTTTTTTAATAATCCATTTTTTAATATTTTGATTATTATTCACATACTTTAACCTCGAAGTTGCAAAAGTGAATATGACCCACATATGCTTGCTATTTTTTGCCATAACGGTCTTATTCATTAAAATCTTAAAAGACTCTTTATTTAAAATGCAATTTGTCTCTTTCTTACCAGTATAAATGTCAAAATGAGAGACACTAACAAACGAATTATAAACCTATTTAAGCTATACTGAGTTTATAAGGCGTTTATGTATACTGGGGTAAATATAAGTTTACATACTAAATAGAGCGTAAAGCTGCTGTTTTTTTTTATTCTCGTACCACCAACGTAGTCGGCGCCTATGCATTGGCTTTTTACTTTATAATTATAAAATTTAACATGGGTGGGGTTCCCATGCTAAAGCTGCTGTTACCGTTCATCGGGTTACATTTCTGTTTCGTATGTAACGATTGGACAAGATTAGTTATTTATTACATTATTACTTATGTTAGTTTTACCTGGTTAAATAGAACTTCAGTGTACAAAGGCGGAGCATCGTTCCTCAGTGGATGATGCCACACAGAGCGACAGAAGATGAGGTAGAAGGGGTGGTGAGCTCTTTGAAGCTCTGTAGTCACATCTAACACATACTCGTCACCAGCCAGAGGCATTGTGAGCGCATCGCCCGCTACTATGCAGTACAGGGAGAATTCCGCTCGTTCTGCTTCACTTGTGACTCCAATCTGGAATTTTAGGATAAATGTTAGTGGTTGTCATCAAGAAATTCTCTAAAACGGTATGTATTTACACGTTCTTAGTTAAGTTAGAGACCTAGATCCTCAGGTTGAATATGTAAAATATAAAAATGATTTTTGTTAGATTCCAGATTGAAAGTTATGGTTTATCAGTTTGTTGTAGAAACGATACCAGAAATAAAAAGAAATGAAGTATTCGCTAACGAAACATGTTTAGTATCGATCAAATATGATTTTATTAACCCCCACGTGACGCCTTATCAGCTGTGCGCTTGCTAGGGTCACTGACCGCTTCTTTTACGCCGCACGCTTTCATCGATATTATTACGAATAGACCGTCGATAATTTGCTAATATTATGTTGCACAAAAAATAAAAAACAAATCTATATAATAAAAATTCCTCCGAAACGGCTTGACCGATTTTTATGAAATCGTTAGGTGTGAGAATCGGGCGTAATCTGCTTTCGGACCCGGTAGATGGCACTGCTTTACCGGGTAGGACGACGTCTGCGGGGTCCGCTAATAAACAATAAATGGAAATGTATTCCATTACTGATCAAAAGCTACCAAAAAATAATTTTACGTACCAATTCACAGAGGTCGTTGACGATGTCTTGCACGACGGTGGCGCACCGCGTGTTCACGACACGTTCGGCGCCGCCCGGCAACCGGTACAGCTGCCGGCGAGCTGACCGACCTGCTGATACCGCTGTCACCTGGATAAATTAGCAAATATATAATTTGTGTAACAACAAAGATTTGTTTCGATGTCTGGTTGGTTGAGGGACTACCCTCCGTGCCTCGGAGAGCACGTTAAGCTGTCAATCCCGGCTGTTACTTAACACATCTATGACAATCGTTACATGTAGTCAGAAGCCAATATAATCGACACCTGGTCGACATCTCGGCAACTGGTTCCCTACGGGTTTCGAGGTCTAATGGCAGTCGCTCGTATAATTCTGGTAGCTAGCCGCATTAGGTTAGACTGGGGGCCGACCCTAATAGAAATGGAAAAAATGTAAGAGGAATGATGATGACTTTTGCAAATATGTAAAGAGGAAATTACACAAACTATAATAACTAAAATAGTGTCTTTTAATGAATGATTTAAGTTAATTGATTTATCAAAAATGTAGTTTTAAGTATCTTAATGAAGGTAGTAAAGTTGAACTTTGTAACGTTACTATTAATTTTTTAATTATTCTCAAGTAAGTGACATTGTATTATTGAGAATAAAGTTTCTTTAAACCTATAACAAACACATACATAACAGCGCCACGCATGTATAACCTGAAGGTGTGGGCAGAGATGAATATCACCCAATTTTCACAGGCTATAAGGTCCCATAGGTAATAGGAGGCAGGCTATTGCCGTTTATTGAGCACAATCACAAACTTCGAGCTACAATACTTTTTGGTCGAACCGGGAAATACATACACACACACACATTAACAGACACATACAACCTAATCCCTAAAAGATAATATAAATATAATTATATCAGAGGTGGCGCAGCGGTACGGGCCTCGCCTTGAAATATAAGGTCACGGGTTCGAATCCTAGTCATCTTTGTGTGAATTGTTTCATCGCCGCTGCTCAATATCGGAGAAGGAAAAGATCGTGAGGAAACTGGCATGTCTAAGAACTAATAATTCAAAGACATTTCTCATCCACCGACCCGCACTTGGCCAGCGTGTGGATTAAGGCCTGAACTCTCTCAACTCGTAAGATAGTCGAGAGGAGACCTGTGCCCAGCTGTGGAACACACAAAGGGTTGACGTAAAGATAAAGATAAAGATAATTTATTTTTTGTTGACACATGAGTAAGAATACAAAGGTGTTAAACAAAATAAGACCTGCATATTTTGCCAGGAGTCAGCATACAAAAATCATGATTAGGCAAACATAAAATATAATTAAAAACAGCTGACTTAATTGCAATGTCAAATTGACATACTATACGTTTCAAATAAAAATACAAGCCACCGCTACACTTACACTTGCCGCTGACTTTACCTACATTGTTTTTAAAAAAACAGACCAAAATTCGAATAAACACAAAACTCGCGAAATCCATGTTAAACGAATAATCGCTTATCTTAAACATTCAATTATACAAAATAAAAAGATTCTAAAAATAATTTATGCTTATTAATTTATGATTATCATAAATAATTATGGTAGATTCTGCTAATTAGATCCTTATCATAATTTGAATACCAAATTTCAGAAAGTCTAAACGCAACGTTTCGTTAGGACATGTGGGTTATGTTATGTAGGAAACCTACTTGTAGATATCTATAGTCACACTATAGATCTATGATGTTTAACTTACTTCAAAAAGAAGCAGGTTTCTTTTTTATACTTTCGCATAACTTAACGCATAAAAAAATTCTTCCGCATCGTATTTTGTAATTTTTTTTTTAGAACGAATTTGAAGTTTTGAAATTTGAATTTACATTCTGCAGCATTTGTTTTTAAATCCCGCCAAAGTTTACTATGAGAAACCCGATCGCAAAGTTTTATCTAGAAAACTAGAAGTGTAATTAATTAATTTGAAGTTTTAAAATTTGAAGCAGCATACTTTTAAAATCTCTTCCAAGTTAAAAAAAAAGTTCACCGAGAAACCCTATAGCAAAATAGGATCTAAAAAACTAAAAGTGGTATAGGACATACCTCCTCAACGCTGGGTACATTCTTCCTTCCGCCACAGCGCAGAGTCTTGCGCAAGTTAGCGAGACACACGCCCGCCGTGCCCTGACACGGTCGCCGTCTGTCCGCGGCCGCTGCTGATAGGTACTCCACCAGGAATGGTCTGTGCCACAACAATTTAATCACGTTATGAGGTTCTAGCTAATGCAAACGGTTAGAAACAGAGACAAATTGAAATTCTTGGAGGCGGCATTGACGCAGGTCCCTCACCATGCTATAAAATATTCAATAATTATTTTTTTTAAATAATATAATAAAATAGGATAGCTTAGTATTCATAAATTAAATTGTCAAGTAAATTATTTCTATTGCAATTAATTATTAACTTGACATAGTCATGTGAAATATGTCAAAGCTGACTTAATTGTATTGAATTATTGCTGTATATTATGAACTAGTTACCTATTTGTCTCAAATAAACGTATTTAATTATTTTGATAAGTAATACATAATAATAATATTTATACAGGGTGACATTGGAGTCTTGACCGATTGAGATGTTTTACAAATTCTGCCGACATTATTGTCAATAGCTCATGTTCATTTTTGTTCCTAAATTCCCTTAAAGTTAATGATAATAATTTCAAAACCATTCTACGAGCGCGGTGGGCAAAAGAGGCGCTCAATTGGGAAATCAATTATGGCTTTCGAATGTAAGGAAGGAAAAGCAAAAAAATGAAAAAGACAAAGAGAAACAAAGAAAAAAGAGTGTACCTTAACGTCTCCGAGCAAGTAAAGTACGCAGCTAGTATCGACATGAGACGCCACGCTCGCTGGCACGAGTCCGGCGCGGGAGAGCGGTTTGATGTCGTCTGCTTCATCAGCTGACAGTACACCTCGTCGCGAAGTTCCGGTACTGAGTGGCAGTGCTGTGGATATTAGTACGAGTTTAACATTTTTGTAGGTATATCCCTTCATAGTGGATAATAATATTATTATAAATACAGGGCAGCTTTACTGTGCTCTTAAGATTTGAATATTTTGGTAAGACTGGATATTTTTCACGATATTCTCTGAGAAGATGATGGAGTAAGTAGATGTTGGATGGAGTCTGTCGTTCATCGATTCTATGACATTAATTTTAAGCATCAATACCCGAAGTAAATAATAATATAGAATGTATACTCAATTATAAGAAGTAAAAATATTTGTGATGTTTTTGGTTAACCAATCCTTAAAATACGTTTACCCCTTCTTTAAACGTAACAGTACCCTTAATCTTAGGAATTTTATCTACATACTTGGTTATGAAATTAAATTATACTAACCATAAGTACAGTATAAACACATTTAACTTCAGTCAAATCTTGATGCAGAGCCCTCTCGTTGGGCTGTAGATCCCCGCAGTATGCGCGCACGCACGTGAAACACTCAAGCGCGGGCGGCGCAAGCGCGGCTGGTAGCCGTAACAATGGCGCCCGCAGCGGCGTCGCCTGCCACTTCACTACGTCCGTCTGTGCCTTCCATGTCCACTCATTACGTTTCGCCTTACTTTTCAGTGAGGAATCCGCTTTAAGGATCTCTAATCTGTGGACAGAAAAGTCAAAATAAACAATCTGTATAGAAAACTACATACATCACGCCATCTTACGATCCCTGTCAGAGGACACCGGCGCTGATTTTAAAAAAGATTTTAATTTAAGATACCTCTGTATTATAAAGTTGTCTTTGGTTTTTTTGTTTATTTAATTATATTTTTAATGTATTTCTGGTTTTAATATCTAATATCTCTTTATTTTCACAATTTTACCCAGCAGTGGGACACTAAAAGGGTTAAAGTAAAATAGTTCTAAAGATTGATAAATGGTTCTATATTAAACATTTAATCTATATTACATAACACGAATTAAAATTAATAAAACTGTAGGATTATTATTAGACTGCATATTTGATTACTTGGTTAATATTTAAAAATAATGAACTCGTTTCCTTTTTAGGGCATAAACTGCGTTAAGCGTGTGCACGCACGTGAGCACGTCGCGGGCCACGCTTCTGGTGCACGCACGTGAGCACGTTCGCGTGCTTATGCGCGGGCATCGGCGCGTGCATCCGCGTACGCAGTTTTCTCAGTACAATTTTGACGTTGGAGGTGTACAGTCGAATAAGTAATAATGGATATGAGTAATAATGGATGGTCGAATAAGTAATAATCCAACGTGATGCGTGATCACGTCGCGTGCATGCGTGCCCCATTGCACGGAAGTATCACGCGACGGGCTCACGAGCGTGTGCACGCGCATGGGCACGCGCGGGTCGTTTTTGTATGGACACGCGAGAGGCACGCTTAACGCAGTTTATGCCCTTAGGGTCAAGTTTGTCGGAAGTTATCTAAAAGAAAAAGTAATAATTGAATTTTAATTGCTTTAAAAAAGCCTACTTCCGTGTATTGATCAATTGCAAATCACAAATCTAAAGGGCAGGGGTAGGGTGATATATTGTAAATCTAAATTATGTTACCTACTAGGTTTTTTATTCTCAACTATGAAGTATCATAGATAGCGGTGGCGCAGCGGTTTCAGCCACGCCTTTGAAATATAAGGTCGTGGGTTCGATCCCCACAACTTTGTGTAAATCGTTTCATCGCCGCATGCAGGAAACCGGCATGAATTAGAACTAATCATTCGTAGAATGTGACATCCAACAACGCGCAATTAGCCAGCGTGTGTGGATTAAGGCCTATATCTCCCAACTCGTCAGATAGTTGAGAGAAGACCCGTGCCCAAAAGTATTATCTTTTTAAATATTCGAGATAAGACAAGTTTGCAAAATTTCAAAATAATCTAACGTTAATAACATAAGCTAATTAAAACGTGTTAAAAATGTATTTTTTTGAGTGCCCATTATTTTATTCCACCATGTGTCTTACACATGGTGGAATAAGATAAGCTGGTAAGATAGCGTCTGTAGCGTACCACGCTTGGGACGACACTTCTAAGCTATATCATATGTGTTGAGTTTTTGTAGAGAGTTCGTAATGAACACACGCCGCCTAGTTTGGGTGTGGGTGTCATAGCTATGTCCTCGTATGTTCAGTTCAGCTGTCATAATACCACAACAGCTTCAGGAAGAGAGACACCGCTATACAATGTGTATAGCAACTTCTCTTTCGCACAACTGGAATAATAATACTACACGGTTTCATAGTGAGGTAACTGGTTTGCGCATAATATATTGAAGGCTTTCGACTAAAATCAGGATTATCAGACCACTTTAGGTAGCCGTAAATTATCGGGTAAAAAGACGGTATTCCAATAAATAACTACGGCAAATATTACTTCACTACGACCTCTCGATATCACAATCATTAATTTCACCAGATAATTACAGATCGCTAAGATTACATTGGATTAAAGCGTAACGTCCACCGAGCACGTGGTTGCGTGTGCAATTCCCGACAACGCGACGCAATGGTTCAACACAACGTGTTTTTTTCTGAGATGGTCGCCTCACTTCACCTCTGTGTTCATTCGTTCGTTCATGCTGAGATTTTCGAGTGACAGCTGATGTATTGAGAAGCAGATGTTACAACATATTTAATTCACTTGTAACCCTTAGTTTTCACTGGCGAAACATGCAAAAGAAAACAGGTTGCAAGCACTATCTATCTCTATCGTTTAGAGATGAGTAGAAAGAGATAGAACTATGCTTGTATCATGTTGCAGTGCAAACGGCCAGTAAAGAATATACACAAACATAATGGCAATAACAATAAGAGTGATAGTATTGTCTTAGATTTACGCGAATATCACACATTGAAATAAAACTACTTTTTAACGGATTTTATCGCGGTTTATTTTAGATTTTAGATCCCGACGTTTCAAAGTCTTTTCAGACTTCATGTTCACGGGTGGACATATTTGACGTCCAAAAATATTAATCACAATTATTACTGACTACCTTCAAACATTAATATTTAAGTTGCGTTCCGATTTAAGCAAACTGAGCTCACAGTGTCTTGAATTCTGAGTTGATTTTGCTTGGGTTTTGGTACAAGTAAATTAAGCACTGGGTCCCAAGCTGGTGGTATATTCCAACCATTTTCTCTGTTAAAATTAGGATGTTTTTTAATTTCAATAGCTTCGCGGATCATTCTTGGTAGGAACCGGTTTTCTTTGACAAGGACCTGTGTTTTATCAAATCTCAAGTAATGGTTGGGGCCTTTTTGAGTATGTTCACACACTGCAGATTTCGTTGAGCGTTGATGTTTAACATCAGCTATGTGTTCTTTTACGCGAATCCCTATACTTCTTTTTGTTTGTCCTATATATGAGAGTCCACACTCACAGTCAATTTTATAAACACCCGCATCTTGTAGAGGGACTTGACACTTGACAGATGGTAAAAATTGACTTATCTTGGTTTTTGGCTTGAAGTAAGTATTTATAGAAGCCCGCTTAAGGATATAGCCAATCTTGTCGGTCACTCCTCTTATATAAGGAAGAATTGCAGGTTGCCTTTCAACTGTAGCTGGTTTTACACGTGATCTGCGGCGACGCGGTGCTCGGAGCTTGTTGTCATGCAATACTTGCTTGACGTAGTTAAGCTCTGCGTCAAGATGTTCATCATCACAGATCCCGTGTGCTCTCTGAAACAAAGTTTTGCCCACGGTAGCTAACTGTTTAGGATGGTGGTGCGAATCACCGTTTAGATACCTATTTGTATGTGTTGGTTTTCTATAAACTGTATGACCAAAGGTATTGTTAGGATTCCTGGTTATAAGGATATCTAGAAAAGCTAAGGTGTTATTTGCCTCCAACTCCATTGTGAATTGAATGTTGTTGTTAATGGAGTTGAGATGGTCGAGGAAAGTAGATACACTGTCTTTTGGTAAGATGGTAAAAGTATCGTCTACGTACCGTTTATAAAAAGATGGTAAAATTAGACTAAATACTCCGGAAAACTAGAAGGTCTGAACGTAAACTTACTACCATCATGTGCTAAGCCTCCTAAACTGTATGGCCTACCTAAAATACACAAACATAACTCACCGCTACGTCCAATAGTGAGCCAAATCGACACTCCAACCTACAGATTGGCTCAACACCTAGCGAAAGTACTCTCACCACTCAGAGGACACTCGAGAGCACATGTCAAGGATTCCTACCATTTTGTTAGTGAGTTAAAACACCTTCAGCTTGCTGACAATGAAACTATGGTTAGTTTTGATGTTCAGTCATTATTTACTTGTCTACCTGTTAATGACTGCATTGAAATCACTAGAAGGAAACTCTTAGAAAATGATATGCCTGAGGAATATGCAGACATTTTAAAGCATTGTCTAACCAGTGGTTATCTACTGTGGGACCAAAAATACTACGTCCAGCTGGATGGAGTAGCTATGGGTTCTCCAGTTTCCCCCGTTGTCGCCGATATTTACATGGAAGACTTCGAGGCGCGGGCCCTGAATACAGCTCCCATCATACCATCTTTTTATAAACGGTACGTAGACGATACTTTTACCATCTTACCAAAAGACAGTGTATCTACTTTCCTCGACCATCTCAACTCCATTAACAACAACATTCAATTCACAATGGAGTTGGAGGCAAATAACACCTTAGCTTTTCTAGATATCCTTATAACCAGGAATCCTAACAATACCTTAGGTCATACAGTTTATAGAAAACCAACACATACAAATAGGTATCTAAACGGTGATTCGCACCACCATCCTAAACAGTTAGCTACCGTGGGCAAAACTTTGTTTCAGAGAGCACACGGGATCTGTGATGATGAACATCTTGACGCAGAGCTTAACTACGTCAAGCAAGTATTGCATGACAACAAGCTCCGAGCACCGCGTCGCCGCAGATCACGTGTAAAACCAGCTACAGTTGAAAGGCAACCTGCAATTCTTCCTTATATAAGAGGAGTGACCGACAAGATTGGCTATATCCTTAAGCGGGCTTCTATAAATACTTACTTCAAGCCAAAAACCAAGATAAGTCAATTTTTACCATCTGTCAAGTGTCAAGTCCCTCTACAAGATGCGGGTGTTTATAAAATTGACTGTGAGTGTGGACTCTCATATATAGGACAAACAAAAAGAAGTATAGGGACCCGCGTAAAAGAACACATAGCTGATGTTAAACATCAACGCTCACCGAAATCTGCAGTGTGTGAACATACTCAAAAAGGCCCCAACCATTACTTGAGATTTGATAAAACACAGGTCCTTGTCAAAGAAAACCGGTTCCTACCAAGAATGATCCGCGAAGCTATTGAAATTAAAAAACATCCTAATTTTAACAGAGAAAATGGTTGGAATATACCACCAGCTTGGGACCCAGTGCTTAATTTACTTGTACCAAAACCCAAGCAAAATCAACTCAGAATTCAAGACACTGTGAGCTCAGTTTGCTTAAATCGGAACGCAACTTAAATATTAATGTTTGAAGGTAGTCAGTAATAATTGTGATTAATATTTTTGGACGTCAAATATCTCAGTCCACCCGTGAACATGAAGTCTGAAAAGACTTTGAAACGTCGGGATCTAAAATCTAAAATAAACCGCGATAAAATCCGTTAAAAAGTAGTTTTATTTCAAATAAGAGTGATGTTTTTTAAATCAATGACGAGGTTGTGCGCAGACGCTAATAAAAATGTGACTTAACGATTTTACTTTTTCTTGTTCCACAAAGAAAACCTTACATACAAGTTAACGTTTAACTTAATCACGTAATACAAGTCAGTTCAGCGTTACTTACCGGGTCGAATCGAACACGTTTAAGTTGCGAAACTATAGCTAAGTGATTGTTAAATAAACTGTTATATCGTAGCGTTTAACTTAACTAGCATGTGATTAGTTACGTATAAAACTTCCCGTTTTACGTTAAAATACCGTAAAATTTAAAACACCGTGCTTGACAATTCTGGTTTAGGATCCTTATTACCTCAAAAAGAATTTTACTTACTGAGAAAACTTACTGTTCGGGGTGAGATGAGATAAAGTAAACTAAGATAAATGTTAATAAAAATTACTGAGTACTTTAAAGATTATGCTAAAATGAGATAATGAGGTGAATGAGGTGGGATTTGAGTCACGCGCACGGTAGGACGTCAAACGGTGAATTGAAGTCGCGCTAAGTTAGCAATAATATAATATCGAGTGTTGTAGTGCAGTGCTTAAAATATAATGACCTAATTAGGTTACACGTGTAGTTCAGTGTTAACCCGTACACCTACCTATTTTTAGATATAAATCCTTAGTAATATTATATTTGCTAAAGTAAATCTGTTTGATTGTCTATCCGCGTTTTCACGCCAAAACTACTGAACCAATTTAGATGAAATTCGGTATGGGGATAAATTGAGACCCGGGGAAGGATATAGGATACTTTTTATCCGACTGCGCAAAACTAGGTTAATGAACCGCGGTCGGAAAGTGTACCTACATAACAAAGATGAAAATAGAAATGTATGGTAAATCGCAAATCTGTCTCATTATAGAATAAATTAACAGAATTAATCTGTAATGATAGATGTAAGTGTGTGGTTAATAAATAAATAAATAAAAATTCACTTAGTTATTAAAACCGTGAGGCTGTAAGTAAAAGACATCAACGAGTGACACTTCTCACAGCTTTTACATGTGGGGTTCGTTAAGTTTGGAGAATGTTTCTTTAAGCCTGTGTACCTGGGTTTATATGTGTACAAATTTGTGGCATTGCGCTTAAACTAATGGACCGATTTTGATGCGGTTTTATTTAAAAACAAATGTTATCGAGGTCAAGGCTTTTCATAATTTTTTATTTATAGTAATTTTATAGATCTCTTAAACACTACTCTACTCATATAGAGGAAACCTCAGTAAGTTTTTTACTTGTGTTGAGGCTTCCTCGCAGTTATAGTTAAATATCATTTCATTCAAATCATAATATCATTCAAAAGATGTCAAGAATATGCTAAAAGTACTCCCCAAGGGTTTGCTGTCTCTCAGTATTTTGTAGATTGGAAGGTATGGATGGGAACTAGTACTACCCCAAGAATCCTGTAAAGTTAATACGGAAATTGGAATACAGTTTACTGTTTCGGGATCTCTTCAACCCTTTCTTTAGTGTCCCACTGCCGGGAAACGGTCTTTTCTCAACTATCGAGTATAGAGAGTTTAGGCCTTAATCCACATACGCTGGCTGTGGGTTGGTGGATATCACATGTCCTCAAATGATTTTTCTTAGACATGCCGGTTTCCTAACGATGTTTTCCTTCACCGATATTGGGCAGCGGCGATGAAACAAATTACACAAAGACGTGTGTACGACCAGGATTCGAACCCACGACCTTATTTTCCCGTACCGCTGCGCCACCGCTGTTGTTCGAAAGTCCTAAAATGTTTCGGGATATCTCTAATTATCTACGTAGGTATTGTAAACTGTTAGTTTTGTTTATGAAATGAAATAACCATAAAGTTTTAAACTCAATTGCGATAAAATAAGTAAAAATGTAGTTTCATTTCAACCATAAAATATATCCTTTAATTATATCCTTTAATCTGACGCAATCGTGCATTAAACGTTTCATCTTCTCATAATAATAATTGTTTGCGTGGAATTTTATTGATTTACTTCCGTTTAGTTTAATATTACTTTCGCGTCTTAAAACTTAACGAGTAGGTAAATAATTAAACTCTTGTATTATGTAAGAGAAAATTGGTTGTTGGCAATAACTCAAATTCTATTGGACTTTTAACTCCCTTACCGAGACAGTAGCCCTACATTTTCTTTGTTTACATGTCTAAGAACGAATCATTCGAGGACACGTGACATCTACCAACCCGCACTTGGCCAGCGTGTGTAGATTAATGTCTAAACTCTCTCAACTCTTAAGATAGCCGAGAGTCGACCCGTGCCCAGCAGTGGGATATTAAAATGGGTTGAAGTGAGTGACACAACGATCGACTTACTTACGCTGTTGTTATACTGTTAATTTATTTTGTATCTAAAATTCTGTTAAACTGTTCGAAGATAATTCTTTGACTTTTCATTTCTCAAGCCTAAGCTCAAACAATCTCTCAATCTTAACCATGCGACAGCAAAGGGTTGTTTGTTACTTTTTAAATTAATGTTAACATTGTAATTGTAACATTGTATTGTATATGTATCTGGTTACCATAACACAAGCTCTGCTTAGCTTGGGACCAGATGACCGTGTGTGTTAATGTCACAGAATATTTATTGTCTTAGATTTACGCGAATATCACACATTGAAATAAACTACTTTATAATTGAAATAAAACTACTTTTTAACGGATTTTAACGCTCTACGAAATCTGCAGTGTGTGAACATACTCAAAAGGGCCCCAACCATTACCTCAGATTTGATAAAACACAGGTCCTTGTCAAAGAAAATCGGTTCCTACCAAGAATGATCCGTCAAGCTATTGAAATTAAAAACATCCTAATTTTAACAGAGAAAATGGTTGGAATATACCACCAGCTTGGGACCCAGTGCTTAATTTACTTGTAACAAAACCCAAGCAAAATCAACTCAGAATTCAAGACACTGTGAGCTCAGTTTGCTTAAATCGGAATGCAACTTAAATATCAATGATTGGAGGTAGTCACTAATAATTATTGTGATTAATATTTTTGGACGTCAAATACCTCAGTCCACCCGTGAACATGAAGTCTAAAAAGACTGAAACGTCGGGATCTGAAATCTAAAATAAACCGTGATAAAATCCGTTAAAAAGTAGTTTTATTTCAATGTGTGATATTCGCGTAACGTATTAACATTTATAACCAAGACATCTTCGACTTTTCTTGTATATTTTAATCACCAACTACCTATGTGTATTTTTTTAAAACACATAGGTAGTATAAGCGTGGGAGATATAAAAACAAGAGTGTAAGATTTATATGTTGCTCCTATGACAAAGATAAACAATAATAGTTTTCTCCCATACTTTCTGTTGGATGGTACCTATCATGTATGGCCTACTTCGTATCTCTTTAAACATTTGTGTGCAATCATACGAGTTACAGCAAAAGTGAAATTATCAGGATACGCCTTTGAAATATAAGGTCGCGGGTTCAATCCCATCTTTGTGCGAATTGCCGCTGCTCAATACAGGTGAAGGAAAACATCGTGAGGAAACCGGCATGTCTAAGAACTAATCATTCGTGGACATGCATCCACCAACCCAGGTTAGTGTGTGTGGATTAAAGACTAAACTCCCTCTACTCGTGAGATAGTTGAGAGACGACCCGTGCCCAGCCGTGGGACATGTGGGATACTAAAAATCGTTGAAGTGAGTGAATGATAAGTTTTATTAAGATGCGAGAAAATCCATAGGTATCTATATATCTACAATCTGATATAAAAACTTCAAAAAATTCTGTAACTAACTTGGCATCGGTTGGAATATAATTTTATTCTAACATGTATTCTCTTTTTAAACCGTAGCCATGTGTGCCAACTGCCAATGTTAATTGTCAATTTCGAAAACTCATTAATTTAAATTTAATTCATAATTAAATATGTAATTGAATCGAAAACCGAGAATAATCCAACAAATAACCGCACTATGTTAAAAAGATCATGATTTGCTATTTAAATTCACACATCACTACTATTAATTAACCAATCGATTTATCCATAATCGATTGGTAAGTCCACTCGATAACTATCAAAACTCAAATCAAAAAGTAGAAAACAAAACACTTCACAAAAAAAAACACGTCTCGAAAAAATGATCTCACAATATTTCGTCAACTCCGTTGTTGTCCTCGAAGGTAGCACTCACACCCTCTGAGGACAGGCTGTCTTCGGAGATGTCGGTGGTGTCGACCGATTCGACCGACGCCGACCCGGTCGACATGCTTCGACAGTCGATAACGCACTAAGCTCACTACGTATTCCGATTTCCGACGTATCGGCGAAAGCGATCGCGAGGAAGTAAATTCCGAATAAATTAACAATTCATTTTGGCTTTCAAAACGTTGTTTACGTGTGTTATAGTTAACGTTGTTACACAGATTACGAGAAGTTACGCGATCCACTTCCTACTTCTTGAAGTCGGTTGCAGTTGGTTGGGTTTGTAGTGTGTCAATGCTACCGTTTATAATAATGTTCACGCGTCTAATAATGGTATTATCTAACGCCACTCAAGATATCCGGATGCTTCACTGTAATTAGCCGAAATTATACTAACTTAAAGATGCTTGCACACCGAGGTTACTCCTTCTAATTATTGCAGTTTTAAGCAGTAGAATAGTAGGTATATCTGTTTAAATACAGATACAATAAATATGCTATGTTTAAGTAATGTAAATGGAATCGTATTTTAAATGATTTTAAATATGTTTATCTAAGATGTTATGAAACGATTTTAAACTTTTTGTTATTTTATCAAAACTGCTTTTACTTATAGATGTTTCTAAGATGTCTGTAATTTTAAGGTGTGTCTAAGTACCGGTGTTGAAGCACCTTAACATTCTGATCGAATTAGAATTGCATTAGCATTACTTACAGTTTTACAGTTGCAAATCATGCTTCTTAAATAGAATAGTGTTTGTGCAGAAACTAATGTTACGAAAATTTAATCGCTAGTTTGCAATACAAAGTGTGAAGTGAAGTAATTTTGTTGTAGTTAAATATACACGATTACACGATTATGAATTATCGTAACCACCAACTCGGCGATTTCAATCGACAGAACACAGAAATCCCTACTCTCTAAGCACGATTTGGTGCTCTAAGTCTCAGACTAATATTAATAAAAATAATAGGTAATTTTCAAATGAAAAACGTTAAAAATACTTGCACCCGTTGTTTGAGTCTCGCGAGGAGGGCGCCACACGGCATGGCGGAGGTTACACTAACTCTGCGACAGAGGTCGCCAGGTGCGTTCCGCGCGAACGGTGCTCATCAACTAACTAGGGCTGCTCTACTTTTCGCAAACCACTTTTATTGCTCATTGTTTTTTCTTCTGAAATTGCATCCGAAATTAACTGACAAAGGTCTTGCTTCATAATGAAAATTAGTTACAACATTTGTTTTGTTTGAAAGCAGGTCAGTCAGTGTGTAGGGAAACTTGACAAAGCGGAATAAAATTCAAAGGAAATTTATATCTACACAAAGAATAAAATCCCCTAAAGTAGCTATAACCCGCGCCAAAATACGAAACCAAAATGGCGGTTAATACTTGTAATGACAGATTGGACCGTCAGCAAAACAAGGCAGTCAGAAGATATGTACCTATTTAAAAAGATAACCAAGATGTTAACTTTTAAAACCTAATGCGTAATGCTGAATACAAAGTAAAACATTTTTTGTGCGCTGAGACTAAAGACAGCAATAACGTGTGAGTAAGAGGGAATGATTAGTGCCACCATTTATGACTCATTACTTATTTTGCGCGGGTTATTTTTTTTTTTTCAAAATACAAAATAATTTGTTAACTGCTTAATGATATAAACAGTAGTATTTGGGGTTTCCTTGTAAGCAAATAATGCCTACATTACCTATGTGACAGACAAAAACACCAATAGGATATCTATCATTAAGAAGCAGTGGCGAAAGGTGGAAAAGGTGGAAAAGGTGAAAATTTGAAAAAGGGAAGACTGAGCAAATGAAATTACTAGTATTTCTTGGTTACCTACGCCGACTTTTACACTTACTAAGAACTATGTACTGCATTTTTGATGATATTTAAAACTTTTAGGAGTTCCAAATCATATTATTTAGTACGTTATATAGACCAATTTGAAAAGGGAAGCCGGTGGGACTCGTTTTACTTGGAATCTTCGCCGTTGCGATGCAGCGACGAGACGGGAGCACTTATAGCGAAGCGAAGAGCACTGCTACTAGTAGATAAATGTAACTTCTGCCGTGTTGAAATCCATGTAAACAAATTCACAGGGAAGTACGGATTAAAACGTTTTCCATTCACAAGCATTTTGCTGTTTGTTGATCTTATAATGAACGAAATAAACCTATTGTTCCGTGGAAAGCAGAACGGCCGTAGGTATTATTAAAGCAGATATTTTCGGCAAGGAATTAAGATTGAATGATAATGAAAATTAGGGGAACTTGTTTAACAATATTTTGTAAGAACTCACAAATGTAATTATTCAACGCCGTGAGTCTGTTAACTGTTGCAACAGTGCTAGAATCTTAAGAGAATAACATGTTAATGGATTGACACTTCAAAAGTTCTCATGACTGTCAATAAGGAAAAGCATATAAAAAGTAGACCATTTTCCTGAATTTTTTAAGCCCATTCTATACAAGGATCGAAGGAGGTGGAGGCATTGAGTCAAAGTACAAAAAATTTAAAGCATCTGAGTCGTGGTTTTACGATGGGTATCTCGAAAATAGTTATTCTTGTGGAGTACCTTCTCCCGGCCCTTTTCGTTGAACTTGAGATTGTACTACTTCGTGGACTGCCAGCAGTTTATTAAATACACTAAAAACATTACCTAACCTCATTATTGGGTAGTCGAGTAATAAAGTTTATATTTTATGTTATACCATAATTCAATACAATCTATCCAAATTATTCTTGAGCTATAAATGGTGTAACTAGCTCAACTTTGTTTTATTTATGGTGATAATAATCTAGATGGCAGCACTATGCAAATGAATGAACCATAAATCTTTTTTTTTAATTAACTCATGTTACGCTTAGCACAACCCTATAACATCCATTAGGTAAATATGTAAACAAAAACTGTTCCATTATTACTTGGAATAGTAAGAATCCTTCATTCAATGTTAAGTAAGTACACACACTTTTTTAGCCCTATTGTGATAACAGTGAAAACATAACAGGACTTCATTATAACTTTTGCCATTATTTTTGCGCAGTCGGATAAAAACTATTCTATGTTCTTTCCCGGGTCTCAAACTATCTCCATACCAAATTCCATCAAAATCGGTTCAGTAGTTTTGGGGTGAAAGCGAGGCAGAGTTACTTTCACATTTATAATATTAGTAAGGATGGGCAAATAATTTAATTTGTGGATTTGAACTAGTACGATTTAATACCACAAATAGGGATAAACTAAATGCATATTAGTGATCATAAAATAACTGTTTGCATTATGAATGCGTGGATTAATGTGTTCTCAATTAATTCCAGTAAATAAACCTGACAAGCTGAATAAAGTGGGAATACATACAGGAAAATCAAAGGGGAGTACAAAATTCAATTGGTTTGAAGTAGTCTAGGCTTACCAGTCCATTTGATGAGTCAGATTTCTTACAAACAAGGTAATGGCATTTTTTTTGAGAGCGTAGTTTTTTTTTTTTTGCGGTTTTTTTTTGTTTTTTATTCACACCAGACAGCACTGGTAAAAATTATATACCATATGTACACGGAGGAGCGTAAGCATTTCGTAATACTCTCAATCTTGATGAAATGGTGTTTTGTTTACATTATACTTAATTTACTTAAGTAATTGGGCGTTAATTTATACAAACATTGTAAATAGTAAATTCATCATGCGACTAACTAAATAAGTGAGATGCCTTTTCTATAAATATTGCATGTCATCTAAGAGAAAACATTATTTCACTTCAGTCTCAATGAATGTAGCATGAATTGTTAGTTATTTGTTGGAAATGTGTGGGTTATGTAATATGAAGTATAAAATACAGATTGATTACAGATATAGATGTAGGTACAGTTTATTATTTAAACTGCACTTTCTATTAACACTGTTAACTTTAAACTGTTAACTTTTAGTTAAGTAGATAGGTACTGTTGTTCGGCCATTTTTTTTATACATCTAGCAAATACATCCTCTGAACTGAGTTATGCCGGCTTTTTATTTCTATTTAACCTCCATCAAGACTCATAAGGTCAAACACTGATAGTTTAAGATTTCGATAATAGATGGCGCTGATGAAAATATGATATTAAAGACCATATTTTTTTTATTTGTTATATGATTATGTAACATATGTTAATTTTATCTAAGTCTAGCCATTTTCACCTTCGAATGTTACCTATTTTGTTTTTCTTTTAAATTAAGTAAAAAAATAATAGGTAGGTGTGTACCTACTCTTAAAATAGTTTGCTGGGATTGCTGAAGACAGTAGTACAAATACTCACATCAACCCTTTTTAGTGTCCCACTGCTGGGCACGGGTCTCTCTCAGCTATATCTTACTAGTTGAGAGAGTTTAGGCCTTAATCCACACACGCTGGCCAAGTGCGGGTTGGTGGATGTCACAATGACATGTCCTCGAATGATTAGTTCTTAGACATGCCGGTTTCCTCACGATGTTTTCCTTCGCCGATATTGAGCAGCGGCGATGAAACAATTCACACAAAGATGTGTGGGCACGACTGGTATAGATAGATAGTAGTACAGTTACTGTACTTTTTATTTTCTTTTATTTTTTTTTATTTTCTATTACTGTAATAGAAAATTAATTTAATAATATTTTGCAAAACAGTGCTACGATGAACGGTAAATATAAGAAAGTAGGAGCTAATAATTGTCTAATGCCACGTTGACAGGATCAATCTTTTTAAGTGGGTTTTGTATAGTAGATAGAACTAAATACTTAGGATGGGTACAAGTTTTCGGTGTTTGTCAACGTTTTAACCGAAGCGAGCCGAATTCCAATCAGAATGTTAGAAAAGGTTTTCTATAAAATTACAACCAAAATTGACATCTATTAAAAAAAACTCAAATGAAACTCATATTATTGTGGCCACTCATTGAGTTGCTGTCTCAGACTAATATTGTCAGTTCTAAAGTAACACGGTCGGACTGCACGGTCGGTTGGACTGCCGCTTAAGTCAGAGTCAATACGTTTTTATTACTGGGCATTTGCACTACACAACAAAACATGATACAAGCATAGTCTTATCTCTTTCTACTCATCCCTGAACGATAGAGATAGATAGTGCTTGCAACATATCTTCTTGTGCAGTGGAAACTAGGGGTAACAAATTTAACCACTGAATCAATTAAAATAAAATAAGGTCTGAAGATAGCTTGATATCGGAGGACGTACCTAACCTATATTCTTTCATCACAGTAATTATAATTTAATGGAATAAAAAGGGGATACAAGTTTGAAGTAGATCCATTTCACTTCAACCGTTTTTAGTGTCCCACTGCTGGGCACGGGTCTTTTCTTAACTATCTTACGAGTTAAGAGAATTTATGCCTTAATCCACACACGCTGGCCAAGTACGGGTTGGTGGATGTCACATGTCCTTGAATGATTAGTTCTTAGACATGCCAGTTTCCTCACGAGGTTTTCCTTCACCGCTATTGAGCAGCGGCGATGTTATATTGACACAAAGATGTGTTAGCATGACTGGGAATCGAACCCGCGACCTTGTAAATTTAAGTAAGTAGCTCACTGAAAGATCAATAGATGGCGTTGCGATATACGTATACGGAAGCCGAAGTAGTGGAAACCTAAGCAGGCTCATCGTGTCAACGCGGCATCAGTCACGATCAATTAGTTATGCGTATTACGTTCATGATGGGAAGGTGTAAACTACAAATTAAGTAGGAAATAGTATTTTATGCAACGGCACGCACGACACTGCACAACTGGTGTTGTGTGTATCGATGTAACAGGAATGTTTCTTGCCATAAAAGAATATTAGCTTAACGTTTATCAACTTTCCTTTTATCAATGTTACCTAAGGCTTGCCACAACTCACATAAAACAACTGCATATCTATCTGGTTAATGAACTCTTTGCGTTTTTCTTCTTTTTAACTATTTTCATTTTTTTTTTTTTCATTTGTTTTTATTATTTTATTTGATTCTGTGTATCCTTAAACCACACACGCTGGCCAAGTGGGGGTTGGTGGATGTCAGATGTCCTCTAATGATTAGTTCTTAGACATACCGGTTTCCTCACGATGTTTTTCTTCACCGATATTGAGCAGCGGTGATGAAAAAATTCCCACAAATATTTGTGTGAATTGAACAATTTGTACAATTTGACAAACCAGCGACCTCATTTTTCAAAGGCGAGGCTGATACCGCTGATCCACCGCTGCCCAGTCGGGCTTAGATGTATGTAAAACTAAAGCAGTAAAAATAAGTACTTACTCGGGGCTCTGTCTGAAGTGGTCGACAGCGAACTGCAGCAGTGGATGTCTACCATCATGTTGTGGTGTAGACTGATCTCTTCTTTCATCTCTCATCTCCCTTTCGCGTTCCCGATCTCTATCCCTTTCCCTCTCACTCCGAGGAACTGGTGAAGAGGTCTGTGCCCTCCTCTCCGCATATTCCGTCTCTTCTCTAGACTCTCTCGATTCTCGTATCTCTCGTATTTCCCGAGAGTCTCTAGAGTCTCTAGACTCTCTGGACTCTCTAGACTCCCTAGACTCTCGAGACTCCCTGGACTCTCTGGCTTCCCTGTTATCGCGTTCCGTGACGCGTTCTTTTGAGACTCCATTTGTGGTTGGCTTTGGTTGAACCTGTAACAAGGAATACATACTTCAGCATACATGCTACGAATATTAATCATGCACGCCTTATTTTCATTGGTGCGTAAATATTTAAATTATTTTTTATGAGCGTATTTAAAGTTTTGTAATATGTGTGTTTTCAACTGTTGGTATAAAATTCATTTATTCGTAGATTGATAAAACCAATGTAAGAACCTAGATCGCAGCTTTCAAATGAAGGAAACTATTAAAAACGGTCCACCCGTAGGCGCTACAAGGTAACAAACATGTACACCGATACTAGTCAAATTTCTAACACCTTATCTTTTTTGTCGGAGGTTAAAAAGAATACCAATTGGTGCAATAAAAGTGTTGTAACGTAAAACAGCTATCTCTAATGTAGCTACTAGTGTCGGACATCGTTGGGGAGCAGGAAAGCGTGAATGCGCCCGCACATGTTACTAATAAATCAGTTTTACTACACACAACGAGGGATGCGGATTACTGTTCTTTATTTTAAACCGTTTTCTTCTATAGATAACTTTAATTGGCTAAATCGTCAAGCATGTTTTCAGTTTTATTCTGTATATCTTTCTTTTCTTTCTTAAGTGTCTAAAAATGAATTGACATTGGTTTGTCTCGCTTTATTAGGTTTTGAAATATTCATAAGTAGTATGTAATAAAATAACCTACCCATTTTTTAATGCCACATATTAAATAATAGGCTTAGTTATCGATTTTAAAATTCATTTTTGATATTCATTGCTCCAATAAACTCTTTACATAATACTAGCTGCCCTAGCGAACTTCGTAATGCGTATTTCTCACCTTTAAATTACTAATATCGCTATTAAAAAATTGGGGTGAGTGGTAAAGAGGTGAAAATTTAGGGTTGTATGTATTTTTTAATTAATCTAATTTTATATATTAGATAACAGTTGCTCGCTACCATCTGATATATATTGACACTTCAGTGCAGTTGTCACAGTCATTTAAATATATATTTTATAGTTTTTCAATTCGACTGTATATTTTTTTATGTTTGTCACCCAATATCTAACGTGAACCGTTATTTATGATTTTTTTTTGTTTGAAAACTGGTGCTTCTTGTGAAGTCCCATTTTAATTTGATCAAGATCTTTAAAGTAGTTTTTGAGCTACGTCGAAAGGAGCGTCATTATAAGAGTAATTGTCCTAAACACATCATTCTAGGTACCTGCATTTGAATTTGGTTTTATGTTTTTGTTGCGAAAATAACTATTAGATTTAGGCTATTGAAATAAAACTACTTTAAAACGGATTTTATCCCGGTATATTTTAGATTTTAGTTTTTTTTTAATCCGTTATAAAGTAGTTTTATTTCAATGTGTGATAATCGCGTAAATCGAAGAAATTGCTAAGGTTTAGGCTACTTCTTCAGAGCCGAGGTGGGCCGCTAGCATCGATTATAATATGGATACAAGGTCCTTATAATAAACTATATAATTTGATTCTCTTTTGTAAGCTAAGTTGATAATTTAAAACCAGCCGTGAGTGTGACAATGGCAGGTTATACAAATAATTTTATTTGCGAGAAAAGAAAAATTATAAAAAATATAGGTAACTGGTTAATTATAACGGATTTGATTACGGTTAGCGGTATTTAATGATTTTATTACTATCCTTAGTTTAGTGGGTCAAAGAAGACAATAGACGACATGAAAATGTAAAGTACTGTATTATTTACATACTAGCGACCCGCCCCACCATCGCACGGGTGCAATTTGTTATACTTATAAACCTTCCTCTGGAATCACTATCTATTAAAAAACCGCATCAAAATCCGTTAAGCAGTTTTAAAGATCTAAGCATACTAAAGGACATAGGGACAGAAAAAGCGACTTTGTTTTATACTATGTAGTGATATGAATTACCTTTACTTTTGGTTTTCGTCGTAATGTTTTCCTACTAAACGTTCTAATAACATCATAAAAGTTATCCATTTTCATAAGTTACCAATCAACACATTGAACACTTAAATGTTATCACAAGTTATTGTCAATTAAACCACTTTCACAGGAATATTTAAGCACCTTTATATAGTTGCTCTATTGTCTTTTTACATAGAACAGTTTCCGCACTGCATTCGCGAGTTGCAGTAGCAGTATGCGTGGACCGGCGCACGCGCATCGCCCCATCTTCATAAATATTGATGTAATTATGTACTCGCTCCGATAAATCGCTAATTTCTTTCGTAATAGAAATTCTTTTAGTCATTTAACCGATGAAATCTTCTGTAAATTAGAGATTAATGCTTTTTCTAAAGTAAACCGTTAGGCGTGTGTTATTTTCGTGGTAGATGGCTGGTCGGTTATTATTTTGATTTAGTCTTCTGCTGTGAATGGTTACTTATATTTATTAAATAATTATAGTAAATTATGTGGCAGAAATTTGGTCTGGTCGAGTTTATCTATAAGCTATACGTAGTTACAAACATTATCTTAGTAAGAATTAATTATAAGCATGTTTTGTATGTTTATAACATATTTATTAACATTTACTTAAACAAAGTCTTTGAAACCTAAACATAATATTCAATCATTATTTTTATTTTGTAAGTCGTTTTGTCATATCAGCAGTTTATATTGCCTGAAACACAGGATTACCTAGTTCAGGCACATATTTTGTTATGTAGGTATTTTTGTTAGTGTATCTGTGTATCAGTTTTATAAGTTTTTTGATTTATTATTATATTATCTGAATATTATGTAATGCTTTTGATATAACTATAGGCCTAACGGCCGACAACCGGTAGTTATTTGCAGCGTTCTTAAAAGACCTAACCAGCAGTAAACTTCCCTTAAATGATGACGATAAACTTAAGGTTCGAAGAGCATGGTTTCAGTCTAAATTGTCTAAAAGTTCAAAAAACTATAATATGCTCATTTAAATCAGTTTAGGTCAAACAGAAATGTTTCTGAAGTTACCCCACTACGAATAAGCTAATTTAGAAAATCATGCAAGTTGTAGGGAATATGAGAATGTTAGTAATCTAGTTTTATTCATGAATGTTTCTGTGTAATGACGTACAGGCACTCACAATTACTGAATAATTATCACCCTTTGTGCTAGTGCTCAAGTAAATCTTTCCCTTTTTTACTGTTAAATGGTATCTATAAAAATATACACCTCAACCACTTACATAACATAATTAGAATAAATAAACACAATAGAATGCATTGTAACGCGTTTTTGGTTCACTAGTTATTCATATTGGCTAGATTTGAATAATAATTCCACAAGAACTGATTTGACCAGTTCGTTACATCATAGCTATAGTCAAGTATTTCGAATATATATTTATTAATTCATTAAGTCTAAATCATTTTTATTAGGTACTTAAAAATTTACTGAGATTTGTTTTATAACTGTCGCTTTATTATTACAGTTTTACATAATGAACAGCAAAAATATTTAAACAACTTCTATAAAATCAACATAATTATGATTTTTTTACACATACACACAGCGCCATCTAGTCCCAAATCAAGCAATTATATTTGCTTGTTATTATGGGTAGGTACTAGGATCTCAAACTATTTAAATACATTTTTTTTAGATAAATTACACTCAGACAGAACAAACAATCGAGTTCATCACACAAAGATTTGTCCTGGATGGGAATCGAACCCACTCCGGCTTAGCAGTCAGGGCCACTAACCACTACGCTAACATGGTTATGTTATTACAAAAATTGTTTGACTTGTCTGTCCATCAACTTTTTTAATAACAACCAACTCTAATGTTACTACACAAACTGTCTCAGAGCGACATCTAGTATGCGACTTAAGAACTACAGACACTGTCTCCGTTAAACAGATGGCAGTACTGAATACAAAATTGCAAGTACATTCTAATAAAATCTTGGAGTATCTAAACTCCTATTTCGGATGCATTATCGATATAACTTTTTTAATATTTATAAAGCTAAAATTTCGCATGGGTATATTAATTTGGTCTGCTGTTCCCTAGAAAAACCTTCTGACTATTCAGAAGATATGCACCAGCGTCCAGCACATAGCCAGTTTTGGATAAATAAAATTAATGCAAGTAATGTTTACCGATAATTTGACATTAACGCAAATCCCCTGATAGGGCGTGATGGCATTTCAGGAATCAACTACATATTCAACATTCTGATTTGAAACGTTTATGTAGATGTAATAATACAGTAAGTGACGATGAGATATCTATCATTAACGGAATTTAAAATGACGAAGAGGCTCCATCACGTAGCACTTAACTATGGGTTGTGATGTGTGTCTATGGAAAAAAGAAGGAACTTTTTGCACGTTGTGCCATATAAACGTGCAATAAAGTACGTTGAACCCTTTGACTACATCCCTCTATCCTTACTTAATAATATAAATGCGAAAGTAAATCTGTCTGTCTGCCTGTCTGGCGCTTTTACGCCAAAACTACAGAACCGATTTGGATGTAATTTGGTATGAATATAGTTTGAGACCCGAGGAAGGACAAAGGATAGTTTTTATCCGACTTCGCAAAAATAGCGATAGCCGATATGCGCACGAGCGGAGCTGCGGTCGTGAATCTAGTCATAAATACTATTAATAATATTTTTTTTGTCACATATTAAAATCGTATATTCTTATTCATATACATCTTAAAAGCATAAAATAGTTCAAATAAGTTTGATTTTTTGTTTTCGTCCGTCATCTAGATATACCTACTAGTAAGAATTAGACAAAATCTATTTTATTATTTAAAACTTGCATTCCAACGTTAATTGCGTTCCTAAATTTTGTGTATTTTCTTTTTGAAATAAAACTATTTTATATCGGATTTTATCGAGGTTTATATTAGTTTTAAAATCCCGACGTTATATAAAAGGTCTTTTCAGACTTCATGGTCACAGGTAGCAAAAATGACAGATGGTGTGACGTCTGAAAAGACTGAAACGTCGGGATTTAAAATCTAAAATAAACCGAGATGAAATCCGTTTTAAAATAGTTTTGTTTCAATGTGAGATATTCGCGTTTTAAGAAAATACTGTATTTTCTTTTTATTTTAAAGTGCTGTACCTAATTATTATGTATTATAAGGACTCAGTCTGAAAATAAAGTCTAATTTAATTTAATTTATATTCTATAGGCTTAAACGATTTTTATTAATAAAACCGTAAGTCAATTTGGACCTATAAACACAATACTTACTAATAATACTTTACTGAGCAATGTCCATGTTTGACACTGATGGGTCACACTTACTCTTTGTTTTGGTACTTTTTTCTTCCTTTAATGTTTCCATTATGTTTTTTTTCTCTTTCCATGTGTTTTTTTTATCATTTGATTCTGTGTGCCATGTATTAGTCAAATAAATGTTTTTCTTTCTTTTTTTTCTTTTTAACTGGGTCTAATCTCGGAACTAATTCGGACTAAACTTGGGTACACATCATTATATGTTTACACATAGTAGGTTTAATATACAACACGGTAAGTAGGACATGATGTCAGATTGTAAAGATAAAAGTAAAGATATTATCTTGGTCAGATTAAAACGACGCTAACTGCTATCCATTTAAACAGCTGCATTATTCATTAAACACGCACATCGCTTACTCATCGCTGCGCTGTTTCACTGTTATTGAATTCACATTAAGTAAGTTCAGTTGCAGTTGCAGTTGTGGTTAAGTCGATCAAAACATTTTCGTATTCTCGTAATTTCTACAACCTCTGTTAGATATTCGCGTCAAGTTAGCGTCACGCGTGCACTTTATGACAGCTAAACAATTACAAGAATACCATGTTGCACTAAGACGTAAACTTAACTGCAACTGCACCGCAACTTGATCAGCGCGTCAAGAAATTACGTAAATTATGGCGTATATCAAAGATACTAAAGTACCTGAAGCTAGTTGGTTGCGAGTAGAGCTGAGTAAATTAACGGCTAATTGGAAAATTTCCCAAAAACTACCAAAAAAAAAACCTCTGATAAATGCTCGGGGACAGAAATATATGGGCGCTTATTTTTATTATTATTTATTTATTTTATTATTATTTATTATCATCACATCAGTTAACATAAAATAAAATCTGTGTCCCACAAAACCACGTAAGTGGTTTGACTGTGGGCTTATTAGGAATTTTTATAACTGTCCGCATTTTCCACATCTCTGCGAGTCTATCGTTTTGCGTAAAAATAAACTCTTCCTTTAAGCAGAATTTATCTACACAGTAAGGTTGTGTCGACGATACGGTGAGGCTACGTTGTGATGGTCAATATACCACTGTGTCGCGGATGTGTCACTACCTCACTATGATCAAGTTCTAAGAAATATTGAGTCAATTCCGGGAACAGAACTGGCCAAGTTTTTGCTCGATATGTTGGTATGAGTTCCGCATGTGTGTATGTATTATTGTACCTCTAAGGAACTCTACACTATCACGACTTTATACATAGTGTTATAACACTTCTAACTGTTATAAGTTTAATGGATATGGCCCTTAATTTTTAAATTAAACTATTTATTTGACGGTGATACAGTTCGGAGAGTGTGCGTTGGAATTGCATAATCTTATTCCCTCATCCCCCGTTCTTTCATCGGACAAGCAGAGGTACGACTATGAAGTTATGTGCCACCGATATAAAGTGGAAATTCTACGGGTACGCACAAAGCGCTTTGCCTCCACTTTAACTGTGCGAACTGTCAAGTTTCGCTGCCGGCATCTCTGTTTCTCGATAGCTATAATATGTCTTTCATCATATTAGTTTATATGACGAGTGAATAGGTATTTGATGGGTAAGCGCGTTTCACGATAGGCTGCATCATTGCTTACTAACAGGCAATTTTGGTCAAGCGCAAGGTTTATAGAGTAAAAAAATATGAAAATGTGATTTGACTTTGACTTTGACCTTGCTAAGGTAGAAAGGCTTGTGTGCTGAAAACTTAACTTCCACAACTGGGACACGTAATAAGTAGTGGAACTCATAAAACATGTGATTAGGAGGCGTGCTGTAGTCGTGAAAGTGCGGGCTTTCCTACGATTGATTAATGAATGCATTTCCCGAGTGGAACCTACTTAATGTATGCACCATTGTGTAGAGTTAGCCTGCTACAGAGAAACTAAACGTATTTCCTTCTAAGGTAATGCGAATATGATTTAGAGGTATATAAAATTGCTACTAAATCAGTTGTCTGTACGCAAGCATAACAAAACACCGGAATGACTTACTTATTTAAGTGTGATTTACCTACTTACAATAACATCTTTGCGTAGTTACTTAGTTAGTTTTGGCGGTAAAAAGAGTGATCAAAACAAATACAAGTTTCCACAGATTTTTTTGTTCAACAGTAAGGTTGAAAAGAAACACTGAATCAGAATATACATACTGTTACATATTTATATGTATGTATCGGTGAAGGAAAACATGTAGAGAAAACCGGCACGTCTAAGATTTAATCATTTGAGGACATATGACATCCACCATATGGCCAGTGTGTGTGGATTAAGGCGTAAATTCTCTCAACTCGTACGATAGTTGAGAGAAGACCCATGCTCTGCAATGGGACACTAAAAAGGGTTGAAGTTAAGATATTAATATGGTTCGCCTTTTTTGCGGATTACCTAACCCAATCGGGCGGGCGGTCTTAATTGGCTCACCGGACTTTTTCGGTGAGCCTCCCGAGGACGGTCGAACCGATGGCGCTGCGGCTTCGCCCGCATAACCTACATTTTATATCACGGATTGGTATAAAAAGTAGCATCTTTCTTGGAACATTGGAATACGGGAAGTGTTAACCGCAACCTTTAGCACTAAATTGTTTCTGTCACTTTTTGGAGGGAGGCTTTTTCCATTCTCACGCACACATACAAAAGCGTCTTAACAAATGCACACAAACACAAAACATATACCGCACACGACCGATTTTTCAACCGATTTTGTGCAACTAAATACAAATCTCAATGCCACGCATAGTCTGTCACAAAATCACTCATAAAAATCGCTCGTGAGTGGGCAGCTTAACAGTTCCTGTGTTTAGTAAGAGTATACCATAGCCTTCCTCAATAAATGGGCAACCTAAAAGTGCAAGATGTTTTCAAATCAGTGCCTGTGTTTAGCGCGTTCAAACCAACAAACTCAGCTCTATAATATTAGTATAGGGTGACGACTACTACAACCATGTCAGTTAGAGCAGTGTCTGACCCACAACACAGTTATATAGCTGTTAGTATATCGACACCAATATCATTGCTAAACTACATTCTAACATATTATATAAAAGTATGCTTATGTGGTTTGGTTATGTGGAGAGGATGGATGACAGCCGATTGACTAAAGGTTGCCCTGGGAGGACATTCGCTGATCTCATCGCTGATGTCCTTCAAAAGGGACAGGTGCGTAGCACTCACAACCGCCGTGCGTGTATGACCAGATGTATGAACATTAGTGAGAAAAAAATGTAAAATCTAAAATAAACCCCGCGATAAAATCCATTAAAAAGTAGTTTTGTTTCAAGAATTAATACTTATTTTTATGATATTTAATTGGTTGAATTAAACTCTACCCAAAAAGCAGGACAAATGTTTAAAAAACGCAAGAAAAATTCATAAAAATATTGCGGTACACAGTTTGCCGGGATTGCCAGTTATTATAATATACATTTATGTAAGTATTTAATATATAAATACGTAACAATATGGAATGTTGATAAAAGAGTCTATTGTTTATGCTTATCGTATCAGTAATTGACTCTAAATAAATCAAATTGTGTAAGATTATATCACAAAAGAACGCTACGAAATACATAAACATTATAGTACAGAAAATTATTTAATTTTCATTCGAAGCAATTTAAATAAAATATTATACTGTGTAAAGTATCGGTCTCGCCTATGAAATACTAGCGGCCGCCCGCGACTTTGTCCGCAGGGATTTCGGTTTTTTTCACAATAAAAGGTAGCCTATGTTCTTTCTCAGGGTCTAAAGATTGTCTGTGCCAAGTTTCATCAAAATCGGTTGAGAGGTTTAAGCGGGAAAGCGTAACAGACAGACAGAGTTACTTTCGCATTTATAATATTAGTAGGATTAAGGATAAGGATCGATCCCCGGTCGTGACCACACATCTTTGTGGAAATTTTTTCTCCGTCGCTGCTTAAGATAATAAGGTGTAATTTATCTATATTAAGTAGGTATGTATTTACAAAAAAAAGAACGTATTTAAGTATTATATAATCGGTTCCGAGTACCCATAACAAGCAAATATAATTGCTTAATTTGGAACTAGATGGCGCTATGTGTATGTGGGAAAATATTATTATTATTATTATATCGCTGAAGGAAAACCGGCGTTTCCTCACGATACGGTGAGACATGTGACATCCACTAACCCGCACTTGGCCAGCGTGTGTGGATTAAGGATTTAACTCTCTCAACTCATAAGATAGTTGAGATAAGGCCCGTGCCTAGCAGTGCAGTGGGACAGTAAAAAGGGTTGAAGTGATGATTCTGGTGCGTAATATGTGCTACACCCTTCTCCAGCTCTCTCATGAGTATATAGGATTGGTATATAATTACTACCCACAAGGGGCGCGGTACATCTGAATGACGTAGACTTAGGCCAGCTCAACGAGACTGGTTTCCTTCGAGGCGAGGGAACCCACAGGGGTCCCTATCTTGCGCTATTTGGATTGATATTTGCTGAGTGGCCTTTGTAGCCTCTTGCGTGGTCTATACCCATTTTATCGGGTACCCCACCTTTGCCTCTGTTTCCTTCTGCACAGCCAGTTAATTAATCATTCTAGCCTATCAAGTCTCTCCTAATTGTGTAACTCTGTAATGTCTATCCGTATTAGTACTAAAATCAGATCTCACTAGATAATTACACTTCCCAGTTTCTATAGTTTCAAACCTTTCAAACGTACCTAACCTGTTTGATAGTATCAGCATTCACTTTTCCTTTTAATACGTATTTATATCATTGAAATAAAACTACTTTTTAACGGATTTTTTTTTTTTTTTTGCTTAATTTACTTGTACCAAAACCCAAGCAAAATCAACTCAGAATTCAAGACACTGTGAGCTCAGTTTGCTTAAATCGGAACGCAACTTAAATATTAATGTTTGAAGGTAGTCAGTAATAATTGTGATTAATATTTTTGGACGTCAAATATCTCAGTCCACCCGTGAACATGAAGTCTGAAAAGACTTTGAAACGTCGGGATCAAAAATCTAAAATAAACCGCGATAAAATCCGTTAAAAAGTAGTTTTATTTCAATGTGTGATATTCGCGTAAATCTAAGACAATACTATCCGTATTTATATCATCACTAGCTGGCCCAGCGAACTTCGTACCGCGTATTTCTCACCCTATAGGGGTTAGTGATAGAAGCGTGCAAATTAAGGTTGAATGTATTTTTTAATGCCACATAATAAAAAATAAAAGTTATCAAAAAAATAAAAAATAAATTGTTTGGGGTGAACATCACTTATCACTTAAAGGTTTGAAAAATGCATAAAAATGTATGTAAGTATGGGAACAAACATTTTAACACGAGAATTTTATATATCAGATATGAACATAAATTTATATGCTACCTATCTGAAATAGTCAGACTTCATGGTCACGGGTGGTAATGGAATCTGAAAAGGCTTTCAAACGTCGGGATCTAAAATCTAAATAAACCGCGATAAAATCGTTTTAAAGTAGTTTTATTTCAATGTGTGATATTCGCGTAAATCTAAGACAATACTATGCGAGTTATCATTAACAGATAACTCGGAAAGTATTTTCTTAGATTTGAACCTTACATTTCCTTCAATGTTTCTTTCTAAGAAGCCTATTTCCTCATAAACTTTGGGCCCAACTCATGTTCAAATCAAAAACTGCGTAAATATAATTTGTTAGAAATTACAAAAAATTCGTAGATAGTAAGATTTGAGTGTAAAATTATAATTGGTGTATCGTTGACCGAAACGGCCGGCACTTTCACTGTCATATCGCGATCGTACACTAACCGTGAAAATATGAATAGGATGTAACTGTGATGACGAGTACAAGAGTTACTCGTCGTAACGAAATGTAAAAGTTACTATCAATCAATTCCTTATAACAAGCTAATTTTAGAGAAGAGAGAACAATCAATTATAATTTAAAAACAATTGACGACCTCTGTAGTTGATACTATACTGTACCCGGAAGGTCGCGGGTTCGATTCCCGCCCCAGGCAATTTTTGTGAATCACCAAAAAAAATTGTATTGGTGTCTGGCTGGTTGGTTTGTTGCCAAAAACTCAAATAAGTCAAAATAATTAATAAGAAACATAGTACCTACTTATTTTTCCTCTATAACTCGAAAAACCGTGGAACGTAAACTTGTATCTATTTCTGACATCGCTTTATAGATGTTGTGAAATTGTGTAATAGCAAAGAGTGGATAGGTACCTACTTAATAACTATGTTATGATCGGTGCAATCCAATAGCCCTAAGGTAGACATTACCACAAAATAGTATGTTTCTATGTTGCGGACGTGTGGAAAGTGAATAGGAGAATGGGCGAAGTCACGCTCTCTTTGAAGCGCGCAATTAGATGTGCTGATATTGTCAATTTAGAGAGCCCTACTCTTATACCGATTTGATTTCATTCGTTTGGACTAAACATTGATGAGAGTCAATGTCTGTCAAAAGTGTTAAGATAAATTGATTTCGCTGGAACAATAACACTATGCAAAATGTATAAAAATACACTTAGGGTGTGCCAGATTTGCCCATAACTAATTTAAGCAATTGCTTGCGGCATCGCGTTTTTGAAGCATCAGATCCAGAACCAAAAAAGTATAAGCACAATGATAAGATTGTATGAAACCCAAGAATTCGTTATTATTTAGGTACACCATTGGTACTTGCAAACACATACAACATATTTTTTTAAGATGTAAACAATAATAATAATATAGTGGGACATTAACACACAGTCATCTGATCCCAAACTAAGCGGAGCTTGTACTATGAAAACCAGATAACTGGTTATTACCAGTTATCTGGTTTATTACATATAACACTTTTCTTATGTACATATATACTTAAATATAGATAATTACACCCAGACACAAGACAAACAGGCGTGTCCATCACAAAAATGTTTGACTCGGGTGGGAATCGAACCCCTGACCTGCGGCGTGAAAAGCAAGTATCTTCCCGACCACGCCACCACCGGCCCGTCAATCCAAACTATGTTGATTATCAGTTAGCATTTTACGTGTTATAAGCACGTCGATCGTCCGAAAACGGACTACACGAATCCCAGACGCAGAATGATGGTAGGCCTCTGGTCTCATGTGGCTTTCATAAAAGCGGAAAATTGAAATAATAATTGAAAATAACTACGCATCATACATTGGTTTTAAATTTTTTTATTACAATATGTTTTAAGGTTTCACCTACCCACCATTTGAGATGAGAGGACGGCCTATACAACGACCCCGAGTTTCACGCTTTTTAGATATATATCTCGAACGCGACATAATATGTCAAAAATTTGTCAATGTCAATTGAAAACCAATTTTCGTATTCTCAGAATGTCAAGATAGTGATAAGTCTACCCCTCAACGCACTACATGCAACGAGTTAAAATAATAATAATAATTTATTGCTTAAAAAAGGATGACATTGCACTGCAGACATTTGGTTCACGTAGTTAATACCTGTATAGTTAATATGTATATAAATATAGAAGTACAATTTATAAACTCTATCCCGTAAACTAGGTCTGGTCTATATCTTAAGAGATAAATGACTTAAAGAAGGTGAAGACACGGCTACACATCAAGCTAAAAATTTCCATTAGAAGCTGATCCTGCATTGTATAGAATTTCCTAACAACGAGAGTTCAATCGAAATGTGTTCTATTAAGTACTGATAAGAGCCATAAAAAAAATTAAAACGTTTTCCTGTATTCGCCCAGTGCGAACTTAGGATAAGTGAAGATCAGGCAAGTTGAGGTCAAGAGCAAACCTATTAAAGAATAAAAAAAAAGTGAATTACTTACTAACCATTAATATGACTTTTACACTATAACAATAGACGGGATAAGACAGTGAGACTAGAGATGGGCGGTGAGTAAATACTATTTTAGTATTTACTGAGTAAATAGTAAATACTGAGTATTTACTCATTTCTACTGAGTATTTACTCTAACGCATGAGTAAATACTTTTGACAATAGTGGAGTATCTTTTTTGCGAACTGACTGCTATGCCGGAGGTCGGGGGTGCGATTCCCGCCCCGAACAAATCTTTGTGTGATGAGCATGATGGTTTTTTTAGGTCTGGGTTAAAATTTATCTATAAATAACGGACCCGGTTGACGTCGTCCTGCCCGGTAAAGCAGTGCCATCTACCGGGTCTCAGACCTACCTAATATAACCACCCAAATAGGTATAACCACGGCAGTTTAAGTCATGAATACTAATTGCTTTTTCTTCGGCTTTCCTTTTATAATATCT
The DNA here is from genome assembly GCA_936450015.1 of Meganola albula. NCBI lineage: Eukaryota > Metazoa > Arthropoda > Insecta > Lepidoptera > Nolidae > Meganola > Meganola albula. The sequence goes on from OW388153.1 coordinate 2,869,038, forward strand.
CGCCCAGTTTTCGGCCGTGACTTTTTCTTTCGGATAACTTCTGTCTTTCTAATTTTCCTTTCCCAATTTCTTATTTTTATCTTTTTTTCTTAAAAAACAATCTCGTACTTCAAGAAATATTCTAAAAACAGAATTAGCGAAAGCAGCCGTTCACGCGTGATAATAATAATAATATGGTGGGACCAAGGGATTCATTTTTATATAAATAGTTAGATTAGTGACCGACCAAAACTTCGGTTTCGGTTGCGGCAAGTTTCGGCAGAAATATGCAGCTGCTATGCCAGTTCCGTTTTCGGCAGAAAAAGTGCCGAAACTGAACGAAAAAGTAAGCAATTTTCTGAGTAGACTGCGTTTTGAAGAGCGTAGTATAGCATACCCTCCAGTTAAGTGGAGTGACGATCTGCAAAAGATAATCGGCAAGCCGATAACAGGGTGAAATGATTTGTATTGGTAGAGATCTATGTCCAACCGTGGACTGCAACAGGGCGATGATGATGATGAACCACCAAAACAACTTATACTATGTGTGACCTTCAGTTTCTTTGACTTTCTTTTTATCCTAAAATAGGGTTGCCCTTAACCACAACTTGCCTGATGTGAAACAATGATGCAGTCTACGATGGAACGCGCTTACCCAGTAAATACCGGTTCACTCGTGACTTGAAAACCGGAAGATCATAGCTATTGGAACACATAGATGCCGGCAGTGGATTCCAAAATTTGGCAGTTCGCACAATGTGCGTACCCATGGAATTTCCACCATATAACGATGGCGCATAGCCTCTACTTGACCGATGGAAGAACGGGGATGGGGGAATAAGATTGTGTAATTCCAACGCACACTCTCCGAAGTGTATCCGGTAAAAGACCGAAAGACTAGGAACTATGCGGCGATGCTCGAGACTTTTCAATTTAGCCTTGACGAGGGATTCGTTGCCAATAAGCTTCTTGGCTCGCCTTACTATAGACTCTAACGCCTCGTGTTGGTATTTAGCTGACACGACCCAAAAGAGGCGAGCAGTACATGCATGAACGAACTTGTGCTTCGTATAGCTCGAGCATCTGTTTCGGCCTGAAGTACTGACGCAGCTTCGCGAGGACACCTAGCTTTTTGGCAGCTAGTTAGGCCATGGACTCAATGTACGGGCCAAATGAGGGTCGAAGTCATATTGACGCCAAGAAGCTCAAGGTGGTCTGTAATAGGCACGTGTACGCCTTGAAAAGTAGGAGCCAATTGAATGGCCTTTTTTTAGCAGAGAATAGACACGCCTGGGTTTTAGCAGCATTAAACTTGATTAGATTGGCGTGACCCCAGTCGGAAACAGCATTAAGAGACAAGTTTAAGCGCTCAACCATGGCCTCTCTAAGGGACTAGATCTCAGCCGTACTGGCAAGTGGCCTAGACATATAGCTCTCTACAACTGTGCTATGTTAAAACCTAGTTCATTCCATTTCCTAACCAGCTTCAGCCACTTCTTTTATTAAAGGGAAATGTCTCTAGCATCTCCTCGCCCTGGACAGACACGGGGGGAGTGGTACTTCTGTTTGTAGCAAGGGTAAGCAAGACCCAGCAAGGTTTCCAGCTCTAAGCAGCTAAGCCCGGTTCACCCCCTAAAACTTTGGCGGTGGGCTAACCCGCCGGAGAGCATCTGAAGCTGCGGAGCGGAACGATGTTTGCCACCCTCTCTTCTTTCCCAGCCATCGCGACCAGTCTATGACGGCCACATCGGGTACTTGGTCAGCGTATGCAGCGTCATGCTCTTCAGCCCCGAACTGGTGGCACTCCGGTGACTTCTCCCATCCGAGGCGATTTAGGTATCTAATTGCAAAAACTCCCATGCATAGCCTGTAAGTGCCTGCGTCGTTCATAAGTCGAGGGTCACTTGGAGAGGATGGACCTTGCTCTGCCTCAGCTACCTCGCCTCGCCCTTTTCCGCATACCGCGTAAGGTCTATCTAATTATTTCGGAAAGGTAGCTTTCTAGTTCTTAGTATACCTACTATTAGAAAAAGAAAATAATATATTTGTTGCATACCTTAATTATTGTTACTTTGTCATTTTAAAAAATTTGCGCGCGTGTGTGTGTGTGTTAAAATTAGATTTACCTACTTTTTCGAATCGGTTAATCAGTTGGTCTAATTCAGGACTCTATGATAGTTCAATTAAAATTATTTGCTCTATTCCTATATGTAAGTACCTATGCCTACAGAATCAATAAATCAGAATAGGATCCGTAAGAATAAGCCAAATTCAAAATGGATTTACAACGTAAACACACACGAGCGCACTCAACGACTGAGGAACACGAATAAGCATGTCCTTGATGTTTGTTTGATTTTGCCTCTCATTCTATTATTTTGAAACTTCATTCAAAAAAGTGACAGAGAAACTAATAGCAAGTCGCATACCTTCTTTTGTTTTATGCAAAACATTATATCCCTTCAATGTAAAACAAAGAAACCTTACTTATGTAGCCCCTTAGTGTGGTTGGTGATATGGACTTTAGTGTGTTATAATTATTTCATATTTTTGGGTACGAAATTATCAAATTTAAGCAATACCTAGCTAACTTATCTATTTTCAAGCACATTTCCAACTAGGTATTAAGAAAAATTACAAGGAAAAGTTACATTGGTTCGGCATTTGTATGAATTAGCTAAAGAAATTAAATCCTTAGCGGGTCCTATCCTCAATGGGTCGTATTTTCTATGTCAAGCTCCTGGAAAAAACCAATTAATGTGATAAAAAATGAAAAAAAGTATTTACTGTCGATTTTTAGTAAATACTCAGTATAAAAGAGTATTTACTCAGTATTTACTCACGTGACAGTATTTACTGAGTCTTTACCCATCTCTGAGTGAGACAGGTCAGCAGGCCACCGAAAAACATCGTATAATAAAAAAATATTCAAATTAAGTCGTCGTTATAAATAATAGTACATTATGTATAATAATCGTAATTAAATTTACTTATAACCAATATGGTTACATTTATTTTAACACTAGCTGGCCCGGTAGACTTCGTACTGCCTCAATCAATAAATAAAAGACCTAAACTTTTGTATAAAATATTTTTTTTCTCACCTTTTGAACCTTCCCTAGACCTCCACGAACATTTCAAGACCAAGATAAGATAAATCCGTTCAGCCGTTCTCGAGTTTTAGCGAGACTAACGAACAGCAATTTATTTTTATATTTATAGAAGATTAACAACAAAAACAGTAAAATTGAGCTAATAATTACAATTTAACTACGAGGTGGAAATTGAGTTTCGGTTGTAAAGAGACAACTGTCTTGAGGACAATCCAATCAGTTTACTACAAGTGTGCTACAAGTCCGCAAAGTTGAAATGGGATTGGGCTGGATATTTGTCGCATGCATCGATGGGCCCATATCATGACGCAGTGGCTTCCTGGAGACGGTAGTCGTCTCCGAGGAAGGCTACGGAAACGATGGTGCGATGATATATATAAGCTCGTTTGTCGCGACTTGGACGGAAGAAGCTGGCAATAGGGACAGTTGGAAGGCTATGGGGGAGGCTTTTGCCCAGCAGTGGGACACTACAAGCTATTAAAAAAAAACCTGTTTATTATAATGTGTTTCTTTTAGTTAGGCTCTTTCGAACATTCCAGTATTACATGAATGACTTAGTAACTAAACTTTTTTTTTGTTTTGTAAATAAAAATAATAGTTCTAAATTACCTTCTGTCACGGTTATGATTCTGGTATGTTATCATATTATTACAATACTCTGTTTACTTTCTTAGTAACGCAACGGAGCACGCTAGGTTTGTAGGGTAGGCAGGAAGTGTACACCAGTGACCTGCTCCCCTTGTTACTTGGGTAACAGGTGTAAGCATGATTACGTGAATATGTTGCTTATTTTGTAGATGGCAAGGTTGATTTTGAATGGTGTAAGAATTAAATTAACATTGTCTTTAATAAGTTTGGGAGGGTTCGTTTTATTGTAAAAATGTTTCGATTTTTGTTATTCAAAATATTTAAGTTAAAGTCTGAAAATACGTTATTGTTGAATATGTTCCAAGGTGTAAATAAACTTATACTATTATTTTTCTGCTTGCTTACGTTGATTAAGGCCTGAAATCTCTCAACTCTTCAGACAAAATAGCTTTTAAAAAAAATACGTACGTAGTACCTACTTTAATCGTTTAACAATAACCCAAAACCCCTACCATACCCTTTCAAAAAACAAATCAAAATCGGTCCATAATTGACTGAATTATCGCGTAAAATACATACGAAAAAGACATACTTAGTCGAATTAAGAACCTCCCTCTTTTTGGAATCGGTTGATGAAAAGAAGACCAATGCTCAACAGTGAAACACTAAAGGACCGTCTCCACGAGCTACGTATTACTATACAATTTTTGACGTCCAAAAATATTAATTACAATTATTACTGCCTACCTATAAACATTATTATTTAAGTTGCGTTCCGATTTAAGCAAACTGAGCTCACAGTGTCTTGAATTCTGAGTTGATTTTGCTTGGATTTTGGTACAAGTAAATTAAACACAGGCTTCCAAGCTGGTGGTATATTCCAACCATTTTCTCTGTTTTTCTTTGTTTTATTTTTTAACCATTTTCAAATACATACTTCAGTCCACCCGTGAACATGAAGTCTGAAAAGACTTTGAAACGTCGGGATCAAAAATCTACAATAAACCGCGATAAAATCCGTTAAAAAGTAGTTTTATTTCAATATGTGATAATCGCGTAAATCTGAGACAATACTAAATTAAAATATTTCAGAATAGAATTAAACAGCACATTAATTAATTAGCGACATAATTTGTAATCGATAATTAATTAGAGACTTAACAAACAAGTATTCTAACAAATAACTGCAATTATCCTGACTACACTGATGTCAGATAAAATGTCGAGATAACTTTATGGAAACACTGAACTAACGGATGTAGCATAAATGATGGAACACAGCTTTCCGGGAGCTTATTCATAAAGACATTTTAGCTACAACCCATCGTTGATACATCCTAAATCGTATGTGGATGAAATGAAATTAGACGAGAGGCATGGTTCCTGGCTTAGAAACATTCTATTTAGTCCGTCATTTATGTAAAAAAAAAATACATGTCCAATTTTTTTACTACAAAGAATGAATAATATTGAAATATTAATATACTAGCGGCCCGTCCCAGCTTCGCCCGGGTAGCTTCAGCCCACTAAACAATTTCCATAAAATGTGATAACCATAGCAGCGCCATCTATTGATTACTTACTCAACCCAGTCGAAAGGTATCGACATCTGTTAGAATCATTTGGAGTTAACAGATAATTGTGACTGTCAAATAATAACAGACAAATAATTAGCAATAAATTAAAATTGCGACTATAATTTGAGATTTAAACTATCCTATCTCTCAAGTTGGATCGAACTGCACATGGTGTGCGAATTTTATTATAATCGGTTAAGTGGTTTAGGAGTCCATTGAGGACAAACATTGTGACACGAGATTTATATATATTAAGATTGTATTAAAAAAAATTACAAAAAATTAAAAATTACAAAATTTATTTTCGCTAAACAAATATATTGTATCTAAGCACTGTGTAGTAAACATTAATGTAAATATGTATTTATGTAATTTGTATTTGATTTTTCTTTTTTAATGTAAATATGTATTTATGTAAATTCTATTTGATTTTTCTTTTTATTTAAGGTTAGGGATAGCAACATTTTTTTGTTGTTGTGTCTGTCAGATAGATAAATTAAAAACATTGAACACGTAAATGAAAGATAACGATGCTTTAGCATCATTTCTGCGTTGGATGGCATTATTTATCTTTTGTCTTTAAGATGTTTGATTTTATTATATTATTTACTAGCGGACCCCGCAGACGTCGTCCTGCCCGGTAAAGCAGTGCCACCTACCGGGTCCGAAAGTAGATTGCGAAGAATTCTTAGACCTACCGAATCGGTCAAGCCGTTTATGAGGTTTTTTTTAATTTTTCTTAGCGTAAAAACCATCCTCGTACATAAAGGAACATTCTAAGAAAGAATTAGCGAAATCGGTTCAGCCGTTCTCGAGTTATGCGCTTACCAACACATTTTGCGATTCATTTTTATATTATAGATTGTTAATTTCAATTATTGTTAACACATTATAATATACCTACCTAATAAAGCAAAGAACACAGCAAGCAATTTTATTGCAATTCTCGAGTGATACATCGCCACCGTTATATAGATTAAGAACGTTATCGACTCGATCAATTCTCAGCATGACGTGTGACAGGTATTTGTGTCACGTTGATACATATATTTTAATAGAGAATCACTAAGAATCACGTATTGCCTCAGATCAAATTGTAGCATTTTTTACCACTAACATAGCAAAAAATTATACTGCCCACTTAATGGTAAGCGGACCAGGGCGCCTAGACAAATTACAAAAGCGAAGCGTTAACGAACGAAAGATCGAAAAGAAACAACATAGGTATGGCATTGGCAAAAAACATCGTGAGGAAACCGGCATGTTTAAGAACTAATCATTCGATGACATGTGACATCCACCAACCCGCACTTGGCCAACGTGTGTGGATTAAGGTCTAAACTCTCTCAACTGGTAAAATAGTTGAGAGAAGACCCGCATCCCAAATCTGGGCTGTTTGCACGCATAGCTACTGTACGAAAATGAATATTTGGCACAGATGTAGATTATAGTCTAGAATAGAAAGTAGGCTTCTTATCCTGATAGGCCCTAGCCGGGACAGGACACTAAAAATTGTCCTCAAGACAGTTTTCCCAATACACGGTGCTGGTGGCTTGCTGTCAGTCTTATTGTCTTTTCCTGGCTGTTGTCTTCGTGTAAATGGCCCATAATACCACGCGAACGAAGCCGCGAGCAGAAACACTAACATTAACACAAGAAGCAGCTAATCAAGGTCACTGATGTGTCCAACAATGACAAAATACACAATATTTTCACACGCCGAAGTACATATTTGTTGATGGTCATTCGGAAACGGAAATACGGTCCGATTGTCCGCGCGATTGTCATTGGTATAATTTGATACACGCTTGTATTATGCTAAAATGCATCATGCATGGCTTGTGATTAGTTCGACTGTTTGGCAAATCATTCTAACTCGAAAAGCTACTGAACGGATTTTCATGGGGTTTTCCCCAATAGACAGAGTAGTGATCCACGAGGAAGTATGTAAGTTTAGATGTATAATTTGTTCCCGGGGCAAATCGCTAGTAGTACGTAAAATATACAAAACTTAAAGTATACCTATCCATGTGACTGGCATCTACCTTTTGAATCCTAACAAAAAAGTTTGGTGTTATTCATTAATCTGTACCTAAATCTTCACCATCAACCTATTTTAATCTATACTGGACATACGCTATTCCTCGTTCCCAAGCACACCACAGCTCACCCAGCTCTCTTCAACAGTCATCTTGTTCGCATCGTTTCCTCATTGCTGAGGATCGTCATCCCCAAGCGTGGAGAAATCTTTGCCCTTATAATTTTGCGCCATCTATTTCGGTCTTTGGCATCATGGAACGCATCGTGTAGTATTGTATGCGTAGAGCGGATGTTTACCCTCCACTTTGCCTGTTACCATCAGTAGTTCGAGGTTATGTCCATCCTTCCTGGCTACATGATCAAAAACTCCAGAACTACGTAAACATATAGTAGAGAGCCTGGTTTTGATTTTGAATTGCCGTAAAAGGGACTCGTGGGTGCGGAATGCAGTCCAAGGAATCTGAAGCATTTTCCTCCAGCACCACATCTCGAACTTCTCTCTAACATTATACAACAAAAAACAAAGGTATGAAGCGAAAAGAAACAATTTGTATCTTTTTACTGTAAACTTAACTGAAAAGACACAACACTTACTTTTTATAAGGTTGAATAAACTTTAAGGTTCATTAATATCAGCTCTATGCAAAGCATTTATACCTTGTTTTTCCTTAGGATGCATATTATAACAACAAATATGGCCGCCTCGTAACCAGAGACTATATTTTTAGGGTAGGGCCACCATGATTGAATACATTGAATGATTTGTTAAAAGAATGACTGAATAGATTTCTAATCATTCATTATTCGGAACCAAGAAGCTTTACATTTAATAAAACACTGGAATACAATAATGCAGTCGTATCTCAAATAAATTGTTGAAAACAGGAAATATTATAAATGTTTAAAAAATATGAAAATATTAAAAAAAAAATTGGTTGCCTGTAAAGTCGGTATACGGGCGAAAGTTTTACGTGACAACGACTTTGAGTGGTAAAATAATTTTAATGTAGGATGAAATAATAGTAACAATTTAAAACATTTATTTATACAAAGAATTATATTTAAAACATTAATTTATACAAAGAATCTCGCTCTTAAGCGGGCTAACTGTGCTCGAGTGGAAGGGACGCGTGCTTTTCACTTTTTATGTCTGTCTCTCTCGCTCTTAGGCGGGCTAACCATGCCCGAGTGGAAGGGACGCGTGCCTCTCACTCGCTCTCATTGTGAGCGCATAACGTGAGCGGAGCGTAACGCAGTTTCTTGAAGTGTCACCCGGCAAACCAATTTATAAGACGTTGTCACGTCAAAAAACGTTTCAACGACTTCTTTGATATTTTTCTCTTTTTCTGGCCAGTCACCAAAATTAAGATGAGGGGTCAAACAAGCTATTTTGTTAATTTTTTATTAATCAATAATCTGATAGTGAATCTGAGTAGGTTAATGCGGATGCGGGATGAACTCTGTGTTAGTTAGGGAGGGAGGAGTCATGCGGTTATAAAAAATGAAAACGCAAGCGCATCGAAGTTATTTGTTGCCGCAGAAGTATCGTCTGCGGGCCGCACTTTGACGACCGCTGCTCTAGATGAATACCGATAAATTGACTACAACCTTACCATGTCTTAAACTGTTAAGGACAAGATCTTTTAAAATAGGCAGAGCTGTTTTTTTTTAAACTTCCGAGTAACTTTTAAATCTAGGCACATAGATACATAAATTATCCATTTTGGTGTAAACGTTCTCAAGTAATGACGTGACCAAGGGAAGCACAGATTGATTTTATTTAAGTTATCGTTTAGAACATTTGAATGAGTGACGATACGATACAACTAATTATATTTATTATGCACTCAATTTCACACAGCATCAGTTACATGGTTAAAAAACAAAATTTTCATATTTAAAGAAGACAGTAATAAAATAATTTAGGACAATACTTTACATTAAAGTACGATCTAAACATCACATTTTCATTTGACTGGATATCATTCACTCAGTTCTTCCTAAATCTATGGTTATCGAATCCATAAAAATCTATGTCCACACTCTAATTTAAAAAGTATAAAAATGTCAAACAGCCCGTGTCCTTGCATAACCTGTGGTCATGAATTTTGGAATGTGTTTAGAATTTTATCAATAATTCGTATTTAACTGGTTGATTTAAAACATTTTTCAGTTAATTTCATAGTTAAAGTGTTTACTCAATGGATTAAGACATTTATAAGTCGATACATAGTGTGGTTCATTGATAAAATCGTGATATTCTAAAGTGACACGAAAACTGAAGCTTTGTTTACCTTTTTGGCACGGTAAGGAAAAACAAAGAAGTCTGTTTTTCCTTAGGATGCATATTATATCAACAAATATGGCCGCCTCGTGACCAAAGACTATATTTTTAGAGTAGGGCCACCATGATTGAATACATTGAATGATTTGTGAAAGAGTGACTGAATAGATTGCTAATCATTCATTATTCGGAACCAAGAATCTTTACATTATTAAAACACTGAAATACAATAATACAGTCGTATCTCAAATAAATTGTTGAAGACAGGAAATATTGTAAATGTTTAAAAAATTTGAAAATATTAAAAGAATACAAGCCATACGTTTCAAAGACTTCTTTCATATTTCTCTTTTTCTGGCCAGTTACCAAAATTAAGATGAGGTGTCAAACAAGCTATTTTGTTAATTTTTGAAGTTATACTTCTTTAGGCGCGTTATGAAAAAATGTTGAGAGTGAAATTTTAAGATGCGCGCGCATCTATGACACAAAATTAACAGTATGAAGCTGTCTGCGTGAAATTTTAAGATGGGCGCGCATGATGCGCGCGCATCTGTGACACAAAATTAACAGTATGAAGCTGTCTGCGTGAAATTTTAAGATACGCGCGCATGATGCGCGCGCATTTGTGACACAAAATTAACAGTATGAAGCTGTCTGCTTATTTAATGATGCCAAAGAAGTATAACTTCTCACGCGCGTACATAAGTAGGTACACGCACATTTTTTTTTATAAATCAATAATCTGTTAGTGAATCTGAGTAGGCTAATGCGGATGCGGGATGATCTCTGTGTTAGTTAGAGAGGGAGGAGTCATGTGGTTATAAAAAAATAAAAACGCAAGTGCAGCGAAGTTATTTGTTGGTAACAACGAAAATAAAAGCGAAAGTTGGAAATAGCGTACAAATGCATCGCGAGCGGAGCGAGCGCGAAAAGTTTGTTGGTAGTAATACTGTAAAACAAAGGATAGGTAAATGACAGTGCGATTTTCGGCGCGAATCGAAGTGAGCCCGGAAATTTTGTTCATTAATAAAAACGCGAGCAAAGCAAGTGCGAAGCGAAATGTTTCTTGGGTACAACGAAAAATAAAAACAAAAGTCGTAATAGTGTGAGAAAAGCAAGCCGAAAACTATCGTTAGCAAAAAAGAAAATGGAAAATAAAATAAATAACTGAAAAAGCAATTTGTTGGACATCGAGGTTGTTATCTACTAAAATTATTTCGTTTGTCGCGGGCCGCAGAAATATCGTCTGCGGGCCGCACTTTGACGACCGCTGCTCTAGATGAATACCGATAAATTGACTACAGCCTTACCATGTATTTGTCAAGGAAAAGATCTTTTAAAATAGGCAGAGCTGTTTTTTTTCAAACTTCTAAGTAAATTTTAAATCTAGGCACTAAAATACTTAAATTACCCATTTTGGTGTAAACGTTCTCAAGTCATGGCGTGACCAAGGGAAGCACAGATTGATTTTATTTAAATGATCGTTTAGAACATTTTAATGAGCGACGATACGATACAACTAATTATATTTAATATGCACTCAATTTCATACAACATCAGTTACGTGGTTAAAAAACAAAATTTTCATATTTAAAGAAGACAGTATTTATCCACTAATAAAATAATTTAAGACAATACTTTACATTAAAGTACAATCTAAACATCACATGTTCATTTGACTAGATATCATTCACTCAGTTCTTCCTAAATCTATGGTTATCGAATCCATAAAAATCTATGTCCACACTCTAATTTAAAAAGTATAAAAATGTCAAACAGGCCGTGTCCTTGCATAACCTGTGGTCATGAATTTTGGAATGTGTTTAGAATTTTATCAATAATTCGTATTTAACTGGTTGATTTAAAACATTTTTCAGTTAATTTCATAGTTAAAGTGTTTACTCAATGGAATAAGACATTTTTAAGCCGATACATAGTGTGGTTGATTGATAAAATCGTGATATTCTAAAGTGATACGAAAACTGAAGCTTTGTTTATCTTTTTGGCACGGTAAGGAAAAACACAGTATAAATAATATTACGTTTATTTGTTTTTACTCGACTAGTTTAGTTTTAACTTATTTTCAATGATTACATTACACTTTCGATGACGAATTTATAAGTCGAAAAGCGAAAAAAACTTGTATACAAAGTCACGCCTCTAACTGATTGAAATCCACTTGACAGGGGCTAATAAACAAATAATGGGTTACAATCATCAACCATAGTAATAGGTATCTATTGACAGACGTAGATGCGCACACGCATATCATACGACTTTCCCTTATAGCGGCCATCGACTGTGACTTGTTTCACTTTTAACACTGTTATTATAATAAATTGGCCCTCAATACTGTCAATTATTATTCACTAGTATTCGCCCATAACTACGCCTGCGTCAACAGCTAGTTTTTACCTGTAGCTATACCTTTAACTGTTATGTTGGATAAGCTAAAAGCAGTGCTCAATTGCGAGTTGGATTATTGAGCGCTAAGAAAGAAATTAATGTTATTGTCAATCTAATCCCGATTTGGTCACGGCATCACGCGAGAACAGCTACGCCGATTTTGCTAAGTCTTTTTTGTTGAATTTGTTGTTGTTAGTACAAGGTTCTTAAGACACAACATAGTAAGAAGTGGTGCGGGAAATGACCATATCAACTTTTTTTTGTGTGATATTCGCGTAAATCTAAGACAATACCATATTAACTTTGACAATATAGATTTTTTATGTAATCTTATGGCGTTTGACATAATGTCAGTGATTTGATAGGTCGATTTAGTCAGTAAGTATATTTCTTTTTACGCTTAGAAATAGGTGGTGAAAGAAAAGTAACGAAACCTAGCTAACATTAACAAATACTAATTTAATCTGGACTGTAAGTTAATTTGATCTGAATGATTTGGTCATACCTTTTGAAAACTTACTGTAATTGAATATCGTAACTTGATTAGCAGTCGCTTTTACTACTCTATGCAAGGTAAACCGGAAAGGGTATATTATGCCTCAAATTCTATTCTATTTGAGCCATATGCAATAGTATTGTGACGTTTAAATTTTAATAAATCAATTAGAATCAAAAGAATAAACCACAAGAAATAAAAATATCACCTTTCAATTTTTTTTTCTTCTTCAGCAACTGAGTCGTTTTCGACTATTCTGCCCGTGTCAAGTTTGATTCAATTTATTTGCTTATACAACCCTAACTTTGCAGAGACCGCCAATTGTCATTCATTTGTCACATCTTTTATTAGGTCAAAGAGAGTTTAGTTAAACAGCTATTAAGATTGCGCGACGCTAAATTGTTGCAAAAATTTTGCACATCAAAAATCGTATCAAAATATAATGCAAATTAATTTCTGACTTTGCATAATCATTAGTGATCTGAAGAACGTCTGGTTTTTAGTCTATAGCCTTTCCATTTCAGGTTGTATATCTTAATTGCATTAATAATATGACCTATACCATTTTTAAGGCGAACTTTAAGCACGAATATTTATAGCGCCTCTTACAAACACATGTTCATCACACAAATCTTGAGTGGGAATCGAGCCCATGACTTGCGACGAGTTTCCAAGTTTCCTACCGCTACGCTGCCAGCTGACCGGCCTGTTAATAATAATAAGGAACTAGCACCTGTCTGTAACCGCCATGTCGAAACAACACAACCACCATTAACGTTCACAAAGTGTACCCGCCTTGCCTTGACTTATGAACAGTCACGCGAACCTCACATAGCTATCGCATGCGATAATAACTGCATAACTGCTAAATGAATTGCTCTCATTAAACGTTAAAGCGATACAGAATAAAAGATTTATATAACGAAAGAAATCTTTAACATTTTTATAGAAATCTTGAGTAATTTTTGGCAGGTATTGTAAATAAAGAAATAACGTTTATTATACACAGAAAGGTATCCAAAGGGAGAAAATGCAACTACTTATTTTACCATGCATTTGGAATATAAGCACCCCTGGCCATTAATATTTGATCATTAAAACTATATACTATTATTTGATTATTCCCTACAATTTACACAAAAACAACGGATGAACAGTGTAGAAATCCTCCTTAATTTTGTAGTTAAATATACTAAATTTTTGTACTGTAGTCTTGAAGAACATTAGGCAATAAATATTTTTTGCTTACGCAACAGAATGTGTATTATAAATGCAACACAACAACTATATGATTGTATTTAAAAGGTCACTGATGATTTGCAATAATTTGAAAATCGTTTTAATATGCATATTATACTTTCGTTAAGTAAATAGAAACTGAATTATGAAACAGTATAAGTAGGTGTGAACGTAATGGAGAAATAACTAACACTCAGACTAGAATGTTAATAAAATACACTAAACTTCCGTCTGCAATTTTATCCGTATTATTATAAACTTTAGTTTCATCTTATAGTCTCTACCTGCCTACATGGGAAAAAGGCGTAATGGTATGTATGTATACTTTTTCTACGTATGTAGGAGTAATAATTTATCAACAACGTTTAATAATTTTTACGTAAAAACATTTTAATCTGTCACAAGAGTGTATTTTGACGATGTATGTTTGCAATTTTTGTTTTGCACAGAATATAAATCAACGTCCATCGTAATAGAATTAAAGTAGTAGCTCGATGGCTAATTGAGGTGGGATAAAAATGCTAGTCATTAATTATGAGGCTTCGTGTATTCTTGACAGTTAAAACATTGTTTACAAATTAAAGTACATAGCTATTCAACTTTGAATCAATGAAAAAGTTAATTGAACAATGCTGAGCCTTCAGCACCTCATCAAAACAAAGGGACTACCAAAAAACGTTACATCAACATCAAGCGTCTAGATTACCATGAGAGATCTCCGATCGCTGATTCGAAAGCGTTCGCCGCAGACGAAAAAAAGACTAATCGATGCATAATAATTGCCATGTTTTCAACACTGCACTTTTGAAACAAGCATTACGTTCCAAGTTCCAACACAGTGACAATCGAGTTAAACGGTAAACGAACCTTGCGAAATGTTTGTTTTCAAACAGCTGATTAAGGAAATCAATGAAACTTTACCGTGGTGTACCGCTAAGTAGAGCCGACGGCTTGTAATAATAAATGACTCAAACCTGTTCACCCAGTTATCCAGGACACTACACAAACACTTATTACCTGCGTATCAGTTTTTTCAGTAAGATTTTCGAATCTCGCGAGAATCTCCTTCACAGACACTTTTGGTTCGGTGGTTTCTTCATGTATCGTCTCCATGTGACCGCTCGACGATGATGAGAAACTTTGTGGGCATTTCTTAGCGGTCCTCTCGGCACTCGGGTGGGTCTTCCTTCGGGTAGGTTCGGGGTCAGCGCGTGTATCCGCTCCGGAGTCGGAATCTTCGGGTGCGGAAGCGTCAGCGCTGGACGCGGCGCCTTCGGACGAGTTAATGAGGGAGTCGAGAGAAGGCGCGCGTTGCGGGGGTGGGAAGTCTTCACCGTCGAGGTCGAGGCCGTAGAGGCGCTGCAGGTGCCGCCAGTTGTCGCGCATCGCGAGCGAGAGGCGCGGGCGCTGCATGATGCGCGCGCGGGCGCGGCTCGGGGCGAACTGGCACGCGCCGTCACCCATGCACTGCCGCCGCCCTCGTGCCATCACTATGGTGCTTATGGTGGTTACTTTTTGTCACCATTGATTACTAAATAATACAATAGCCTTCACATTGACATTTTTAAGGTCTGATGAATCATAGACGTAGGTTTCATACTTCCATGTGATGAATACGAGTACTTACCAGTAATTTCGTACATAGCCGAAGGAGATAGAAAATACAATGTATCCAACTCTACATAATTTTAATATTTGCAATATGTTCTTTTGTAAATCAGGTATATTTTAAAACCATTCTTGAAGATCAACAGACGTCAATAATAATAGAACGTGATTTTTATATTGTCACTTCTAGCCAGTTGTATCATGCTTGTTTAATTAACATATCTCCCTGCTTTACATAAGTTCTCGTATTTGTTCTTTGTATAAGAACATCAAGATAAAAAGAGAAAAATTCTTAAAAATAATTCTTAGTCTGAGGTGTGTGAAATTTATTAATAAAAAAATTATTTATCATCCGTATTGCGGTTTATAGCAGTCCACTGTAGGATATAATCATTAGCCCCTTTCAAATAACTACCATTCCACCAACCACTTCTGCCTGCCTGAGAACTATCTGAAATTATTTTCAACGGGAAATTGTGTGCTTACCTATTATGTCCTATATCCTTTAAGTATAGGGTTCTATAGTAAAAAAAACAACTTAATTATTGTCGATAAAAAGATCATGAACTTGCGTAATGGATATAACAAATGCATTAACTATAAGTGGAAATCTACCAATTTCGTGTTAGTTTCCACGCAACATAGCATACATTTAAGTTACCTACTCCCAACACCACCTTTCACGATAGATAGCGGATATAATACGAGAATATATAAAATACTGAAGTTTATGAGTTGTTTAATCGTCACATAATTATACTATTACGATACGAGTTATATATGTAAGAATAAATTAATATAGTCAATATTAGAGGCAAGCTTAGAACACCAGTTAATAAATAACGTTTATTCTAATCGCTATAACCATAACGGTATAGTAAAGTACACGTAAAAAAATAAAGTGCGCCTATCAATGGAGTTATGTAATAATATATCTTTTGAATTCAAAAAGTTTATGGTTGTGATTATGACATGTGTAAAGATCACTATAAATAATTATTGTAGATTCTACAATAAGGTATTATCTAGGGATCTTACTATTACATACGTGTTTCAAAATATTATCTTTCTAAGAAAGAAATTTCAGAAAAACAGTTGTAAAAATGTTCGTGCTCACACTACGGAACCGGAAAGGCTATAGGCACTATCACTATACTTGAAACCAGTCATTCTTGGTCATTAAATGACTATAGGTATCAAGTAAGAAAAAATAATTTGCATCATATTTTAATATGATTTTTGATGAGCTAAATTTTTGCCAAATTTCGCGTCGGGCTACCCTAATAGGTGTTTTTCCGAACTTTCTTTGATCTAATTAAATATGTAAATGAATGACAATTAGCGGTCTCTTCAAAAGTTAGGGTTGTCTAAGAAAAGAAATGTTTTTTTTTGAATTTTTTATATATATATTTTTTTTATTTAAACGCGACAACACTACGTATGGCTCAAATAATATAGAATTTAAGGCATGATAATATACCCTTTCCGGTTCACCTTGTATACTAATATTTAAACAGCTGAAGAGTTTGTATGTCTGACTGAACGCGCTAATCTTAGGAACTAATAAAACCAATTTGAAAAATTCTTGTACTGTTAGATAACCAATTACATACCGCTCCAACAAGATTATAATTTACTAGCTGCCCCAGCGAACTCCGTACCGCGTATTACTAATGTAATACGTATGTATTTTTTAATGCCACATTATACATTATACAAAAATAAAAACGAAAAATTTCGTCCAAAAATTAAAAAAATAATATTTCAAAATAGATACTAGCCGATTCTCAGACCTACTGAATATGCATAAAAAATTTCATAAGAATCGGTCAAGTCGTTTCGGAGGAGTACGGTAACTAACATTGTGACATGGAAATTTTATATATTAGAAGATATTGAGGTGAAAATAATATGTAGAATCTAGAGCAGTAGGGTATGTTGATGTGTCAGTAATTTCGTAACCAAACAATAGGATTTGCTGTTATGAGCTAAAAGCTTAGGTACACGTAATTTGTGTATTAAATTAAATGTTACGTGAATGTATGATGTTTTAAAACAAGCATAACTATTATTTTTGGACTTAAACCATCACCGTTTTCCTTCCATTGCTACTTCTGTAATCCAGAATCGACAGCGTCCCAGACAAGTCCCGACACAAGACACCTAAAACTGTGAAGGATCCCGCAAGAATTTAATCAGAATGATAATGCGAGTTGGAAAGTTAGATTGTTCCCTTTCCTCCAGGCAAAACGGGAACACATAGAAAAAGTGCTTAAATTACCTGTTTTAATGGCCGTCCTACCTTCGTTTGTAATGTGCAATATTCGCACAGGTAGGCATTGAATCTAATTTTATGTAGGTTACACCAAATGGAAAATCCACTTGTTAGTTCTATGTGCTAAAACATTGTACATACCTCTATGTTAAAACATAATACACTAATTGAATTCACCAATAAGTCAAAATTAAGGCTATGTTCAATAAATTCATGATGTGATAGACCCGAAAACTTAAATTTTACTTTACTAACTTACTAAAACTACTTTACTAACAGATTTTATCGCGGTATATTGTAGATTTTGTATCCAGACGTTTTATTAAGTACTTAGTTTTATTTTGATGTGTGATATTCGCAAGATATACCTATTCTATTTCTCTCTCAACTCATAAGATAGTTGAGATAAAACCCGTGCCTAGAAGTGGGACACTAAAAGGGTTGAAGTGAAGTGTGATATTCGCAAAAATTTATGAAAATACTAAATTTTGAGTGATAAACTTACATTAAACTTACATTTATACATTTGATATGCCGCGTGTTTTTTAATATAAAGGTCCATTCAACACTGTACAAATGAAATAGCTAGGAAGTATTGATGGAGACGTGATCTGTCATCTATAAGCTTTGAATAGCGGAACCCGGCAGACGCGGTCACTAACGGAGAGCAACGGGAGCTCGGTAGTACGAGTTCTAATTATACTGAATACTATTCGACCGGCAAATGTTTAGTGACGGTTAAATCTTTAGTGTTTTGCTTTATAGTTATAAACGTATCCGCATCCGGTACAAGTGTAGTTTTTAGTACAAAGGTATCATGGAAATAACATGTTAACAATTTTTATTCGTTCCATGATCAAATGAAATAAAAAAACTAAATAGAAAAATGAAAAAAAAAAAAAACTAAAATTTGATTTAAACTCAAAAGTATTCCTAAATCACTAAATTTGGCACATGTAGATTAAAGTCTGGAATAGAACATAGGCTACATTTTATCCCAATACCACGCGCGGAGCCGCAGGTTTATGCTAGTAAACAATGATAATAGAGAAATCAGAGAGGGTTGATTGGAACTGTTGCTACTTAAAGTTTTTCAACTGTAGAGCCTCATTCCACTGCCATGCCACCTTCTTACCGAAAATCATACGTAAACACGAGTCTATTGGTATATAAGCCAAGCGTATGCCACCGTAGCCCACATCATTGCTTAACATAAGGGAAGTTGTAGTTAAACGCCAGTCTATTTTAGAAAAACAATAATAGATGGTACAGCGGTTTGC
This sequence comes from Meganola albula, assembly GCA_936450015.1. Classification (NCBI taxonomy): domain Eukaryota; kingdom Metazoa; phylum Arthropoda; class Insecta; order Lepidoptera; family Nolidae; genus Meganola; species Meganola albula. The sequence continues at coordinate 2,887,923 of OW388153.1, forward strand.
AAACCACCGCATGCGCAGCAGTAGAAATTACGTAGTGATTAAGAAAGCTCATGAATTTCTAATTACCAGCCTCGTTTGTGGGCTTATCGCGATTCTCTTTTATGTCTTAGTTTATAGTATGTTTGTATATTTAAGCAGAAAACTCGTCTTCCATATAATGTGTGATTTATGAATGTGTTACGTAACTATTCGAACATGACCGACCTCAATAATACTGTGATATTAAGACATCAAATGAACAGCGGTGGCGCAGAGTACGGGCCTCGCCTTACGGGTTCGTTACCGTGTCATCACCGCTGCTCAATATCGGTGAAGGAAAACATTATGTGGAAACCGGCATGCCTCAGAACTAATCATTGGAAGACATGTGACACCAACCAACGGGCATTTGGCCAGCGTGTGTGGATTAAGGCATAAACTGTCTCAACTCGTAAGATAGTTTTGTTAATTGTTTTTTACTGAATACAAATTGATGTAAAAATACATACAAGCATACATCGCGGGGCATTAACACACACGGCCATCTGATCCCAAACCAAGCAGAGCTTGTACTATGGAAACCAGTTAACTGGTAATATACTACCTACTAAAAATACTTTTCTCAATAACCGTCAGACTAAGAGAACGGTAAAGAATTTTGGCCTTATTCATAAAAATCTTACGAAACTCTTTAGTTAAAATGGACTTTGTCTCTTCCTTACTAATATAAATGTCAAGATGGCAGACAAAGACCAACGAATTATAAACCTATTTTAGCTATAATGAGTATATAAAACGTTTATGAATACGGGGGTTTATCTTTAACGATTTTCGATGGGTACTTAAAAAGAAAGTTATGATTTTATTGCATGTAATGTAACCAATTTGCTGATATAATCTGATGATTTTACAAATTGCGCAAGATACTTAACGGATTCCTATGTGCCCAATAACAGCCAAGTAATCCCCTCCTAACCATATTCTGGCTACAGGGGACTGTCTAAACTGACGAGATGTGCACTGTGTACAGACGATATAGTAAGGCCCTAGTGTATGCGGAACACATAGGCACTTTCTCCATTCCCTTTACTCTAGGGTTTCTATCCGTGTATGACATGTCCAGCAAGTCCTGCTTTTTAGGGTGCCCTGGACTGTTCTGGATAGTTTCTAAGCGTTGTCCTGAGTTTTTAAAGAGTTCTGGTTTTAAAATTGGCGCGTCACTACTAAAAAAGATCTCGGTTTCACTGGGTCCTGGTTTTATTGACCTTGTTTTCAGTGCATATAACAATTAGGTACTACTCTTCATATAGTTCTGACTTTCAACCGAACTGTCCCGGTATTTCTACCTTCAAATCCTGGATTTTATAGTTTGGATATGGTTACCCTACTATACTCTCAAAAACCGGTGGGACAGACTGACCGAGGCACGGAGATGTCACACCACCAGCACCGTCGCGCTAAATCCTTTTTTATTTGACCACGGGAACTGCAGCATGCCTGATATTTTTTACACGACTGTCAGTGTCAAGGTGAAGGAAGTGTTATGTTTTTCGCGTCATGTGTATGTATTTAAGTTTATAAACTTCTTTCATAAACAGCTGAATGGATTGTGACAAGTATAATTTGATTAAAGATTTGTCTCAATAACCCAAGTGACCTTAGATAGGTTTTGTTAAAAAAAAAACAGAATGGCGGATTTTTAACACGAAATTGTGAAGGAAGTGTTATGTTTTTCGCGTCATGTGTATGTATTTAAGTTTATAAACTTCTTTCATAAACAGCTGAATGGATTGTGACAAGTATAATTTGATTAAAGATTTGTCTCGATAACCCAAGTGACCTTAGATAGGTTTTGTTAAAAAAAAACAGAATGGCGGATTTTTAACACGAAATTGTAGGTCGTTAATATTTTTTTAGAAAAGCCTATCGAGTTAGGTAACAGAAGGATTTTAAAAGGCGATCACAAAAACATATTTAGTTAAATATTTTTTATTATGTACCTATGTTTTTCATTAATTCACTTTGTTTACCTAGATTATACTTTTATTAAAGTGTAAAGTGAATAATATTTAAGTACCTTGGGAAAAGGGACTGTCATCTTTAACACAGGTTACACCGTAATCTAGCTAAGATGACAGCTGCATTCCGCACTGTGACTTTAAAAGTGCATAATAATATAAGCATACAGTGATTATAATATAAAAATCAATAACATTATAATCATTAAGTTTTATACCTGAGTGTATCAATAAACTATATAATAATAATAATTATTATTATTAGATTAAGTGTTTAATTAAATGTCTTAAGGAATAATAAATAAGCAGTTTTGAAATCCATTGAATACGTGTTTTTGTTTTATAAATAATAGTAGCTGCTTGTTATATTAAAATGTAATTTATAAGTGAATGTATAATGAATATGTAACATGTCCGGAGTATGGTTAGACCTTGTTTTGGTGTGGCCTCGAACATTTTGTAATATTTGCCTATGAAAATAACCTATGAAACATTCGAAATATTCGCGAAAGTTCTGATTTTCTGTTTGTCTTTTAGCTGTTTGTGGTGAAGCCTCTATATAATTTATATGTGATATCCTATAAAGATAGCCTGGAGACAAAACAAAGCGAGAAGTAGCTTTTAGTACCTAATGTTTTTGCAGAATACATGATATATTCACGCATGAGTAGCGGGCAGAAATCCCTACTAATATTATAAATGCGAAAGTAACTCTGTCTGTTACGCTTTCACGCCTAAACTACTGAACCGATTTGGATGAAATTGGGTATGGAGGTAGTTTGAGACCCGAGAAAGGACATAGGATAGTTTTTTATCCGAATGCGCAAAAAATATATATATATATATATATATATATATATATATATATATATATATATATTTTGGCGCGATAACCGACATACGCGCGGGCGAAGCCGATGTCGGAAAGCTTGTCTAATAATAAAGCAAAACCATCATTCATTGCCAAAATAATGGAAAAAATTGCGCAATTTGTAAATACCTAATTATTTGAAACAGTTTTTTAATTATAAAAATATTTAATAACCATTTTGAATTGCATAATTCTAATTTGGAGGTAATCATGTTATTAAGCTTATGCTTTATTTTAAAATTTTATAAATAAAATAATATAAAATGTCGTGCGCCGTGTTGCATAACACCTTCCTACTCGTTAAAATAAATAGCATCACTTTTAGTTATTATAATTTTAATGTCTTAAACCACTTCATGTAATTTCTTGCAATTTAAACATTATTGTGCGTGAAATTGTATTGAATAAAAATATTATAAAAACAGAATTATCATTTTATAGAGATTTTACTTAACACTTTATGCTTTAGGGACAGAGATTTTCAAAATTGTTGCTTCTTTAAGGTTTCTAATCATATGGAGCTTCATTTCACTGCCACCTTCTCACCGAAAATCATTCGTAATCACGAGGGAATCGGTATATTGGGCAGGCACGCCCCATAGACTACATCATTGCTTAACACCAGGCAAGTTGTAGTCAAGCACAAACCTATTTCAGAATATAAAAACATCGTTTTAGTTTCGCCATAACCTTCGGTCCATCCGTCCTCGGATTTTGGTAGAAATGTGGTTAAAAACATTCTATCATTATTGCTAAGAAAAATAACCTATTTGAATAACATCTCTAAACTATCCTAAATAGAAAACTAAACTAACTACCAGGATCTTCCAGGAACGTACCCAGAAGGCTAGCAGCATTGCCGAGTTGGATAGCAATACTGACCCATTGCCCGAGACACAAACCAGCATTCTGGTCACGTTTGTTGTCAACTAGGCTTTCTGCCCCACGGACCCAGAGTATAAAATCGTAATAACAATTCAATTATTGAAGAGTACCTGCAAGACGTTCATAATTTACCTGAATAGGTGCATTAGAACCTCACCACCGACAATAATTCCGTGCAAAGTACTTTCTGAGTGGCGACGAGTTGGGGTTTTGATGTGGACCACCCTTATCACTATCATATCACTTAGGCGTAGAAAATTGATTACGACCGATTCTCAGACTTACCGAATATAATAAATAATATTTTATAAAAATCGGTCAAGCCATTTCGAACGAGTTTGGTTACAAACACTGCGACAGGAGAGTTTTATATATTAGAATATTAATAAAATACCCAATTAGAAACCTTAAACTAAACTAACCTGTGAGTATTGCAGCGCGAACTCCGAGATAAGCGCATGCGCATGATGTGCCAGCGGTACGTGCAACGTGAGCGGTGGGTCGCGCGCGCTCGACAGTTGCAGCGAGTGTGGCGCTGCGGATGTCGACCGGAGACCTGATAGGGACAGTGACCGACGGATTGTGAGCCCTGCTGGACCTGTTGAACAGAATAAACAAGATGACTAAATTGTATTTTTTAGTGTCTTGTAGATTGTTTGAAAATAATGGACACGTATTTTTTCGGAACTTAATTTGGGAACTTTGAGTGTGGTAAGACAATTCTGAAGAATTCTGAATATAACGTTCTTGTTGGACCTGTGGGAAAGGTAAAATAGTTAAGAATCCTACTAAAATCATGATTAGGTTCTAAATTCAAACGTACCTTACAGGTTCTATGGTAAGATTACTACTGTATCTATACCTACAATAGAAAAAGATATAAACAGACAGACAGAGAGAGGGAGGGAGAGAGAGTAAGAGAGAAAGAGGGGACGAGAGAGAAATAGAGAGAGAGGACAAGAGAGAGAGAGAGGACAAGAGAGAGATGGAAGGCGGGGTACGAGATGAGAGGACATGAATGGGGGAGAGATGGAACGATTAGTGTTGCCAATTTAGATTATTTTCTTTATTTGCGCGAGTTAAAAGACGTTAGAATATTTAATTGAAAACTTTTTCTGTGAGGACACAACAATTTAATTATTCCATTCTCACCTTTAACTCCAATGGTGACGGCGTTATGTGATACAGCTAATACTGCGTTTTCCCCTGGAGGAACTCTAGCAGCGAAGAGTCTTGCGAAGTAGAAGGGCCAGGATCTTGCTAGCTCCACTGCTTGTCGCTTAGTGGCTGCGCGAGGAGTACCGATGGAGCGGAGGAATGCTGCGCCTGCGCGCTTCTCGCTCGCACTCAGGCGGAGTGATGGTACGGTAGAGTTGATGTCGTGCACGATCTAAGGAGAATGCCCGTAAGTGAGTTTTATTAGTACTATTGTCAAGATTACTGAAAATCTTATACAGATTTTTTTTTGTAATTAATTATAATTCATGAGGTTACAGACAATGACAGTGACTTTATTAGGTAAAGCCGAACTTCTGGATGTAACTGAGATTTTTTTAAAGTTAACCTGTGATCTGAACCCTGGATCGGACTAGATCAGCAAGTTAACAGCAAATTTTGGTCTATTTCCTGCTTTAATATTGCAATGAAAGTTGGAATATAGTTTTATATCCAACCAATCTTGTAAAGAAAATGTTAGGTGTTATTAGTATGATTATGAATCTCACCTGTGCATAAAGTAAGTCTAATATGGCCGGTTCGCTGTAAGTCTCTAAGGGTGAGAACACTTCCTTGCGCACGCGCAACTTCCACGGCACGCGGCTGTATGTTAAGAATGTGCGTTCTGACGGCAGTAGCGCAGCAGGGGCCGGTGCGTCACCTACAACATAAACATAATAAATATCAAACTTGATTGCTAATTAAAAGCCCAAAAACCATCTCAATGCAACGAAATAGTTGCCGTATTTAAAAAAAAGGTTTTGTTAAAAATTAATCCAACAATCCTGACTTTTCAGGACGTACTCAGAAGGCAAGCTTTTCTATGTATAAAATCTATTATATCTTATATCTTTAAATGAGCAATTCTTGTATATATATTTATATATATATATATATATATAATTGGAATCTCGGAATCGGCTCCAACGATTTTCATAAAATTTAGTATATAGGGGGTTTCGGGAGCGATAAATCGATTTAGCTAGGAATCATTTATAGAAAATGTCATTTAAAAATACCGAGCAAAGCTCGGTCATCCAGATATTTAATTATTATACTAAATATTTTAAACCCAATTCTTTATTAGATCTAAAAAATCAACTTACGTTCAATATGTTCGGTTCTATCAGTGACATGAGTAGACACAGAATGACGCCTTTCAGCTTCTATCTTTCTATCTCTTTCTTTCTGCACCATGTGGGTCTTAAACGTGGCCCTCTCTGTTCTCTTGGCCGTATCGGAGTTATCTGGCGGGAACACAACGTCCGACCGTGGACTGTCCCTAGCTCTACCTACAAGCATATCTCTAGAATTCTTTCTCCCATCAAATCGTTCGAAATCGTCATAATACGGAGAACGTTTTCGTTCGAATGTTTGGTCGATACCGTTTTCTTCTTTCCTCCGATCGTTTCGAGAATGAACTTCGTATATTTCGGACGCATCTCGGCCGGTGTACTCTTGACGACTGGTAACATCGAGTCCCGATTCGGAATCCCATTCATCTCGGCCTCTGCCGTCATCGTAACTTCGAGCTTCGGACTCGTCTCCCCAGTCATCGCGGCGCCGCTCCGTTCTTCTATCGGACGTTAAGAAGCGAGTCGCAAGATCATCTTGACGTGGTTCGGAGTCATCACGTCTTCGAGAATTCCAATTCGCTAAGAAAGCATGACGGTCATCTGCTTCCCTATTCTGGTGGACTCCAAAAGTGTCTCGATCGCGTCTAAGTTGTGCGAAGGTTGAAGATTGGTCTGGAACGGGAGGGGGAGGCGCGGGTCCATCTGGGGGAGTCGGGGGAGATTTAGGAGGAGGAGGCGCCGGTCCTGGAGGAGCGGGGGGAAGGGGAGGAGGAGGCGCGTCCCATCTTGCTCCTCCTCCTAATTGACGCTCTAACATTAACTTTCTCGTATCTTCGAGTTTATTGACAGTTCGAGGAGTTTCGGCAGCTGATGACGAACTCCGGACTGAATGATTTGCAGTCACTCGTTCTAATCTTTGCCTCATTTCGGAGCTTAGTTTCAGTTTACCGACGCTTCCAGGCGAAGGACGTTGAGCGCCTATTTCAAAACTCCTTCTAGCAGTCCTTTGACTCGGTGGCTCCCTGCTAGGCGACACCATTGGCCCGTCTACTTCAAACTCCTCCCATTCTATTCCCGCCGGCGAAGTTTCAGACTTCGACCTGCCTCGTGGAGGCTCGTATTCAATGCCATTAGTTTGAGATTGAGGAGTATGACGTCTCTGAATCTGACGCATTTTGAATTTAGTAAAATCTTGCGCTTGTTCTTGGCCTACTGCGTCTTTAGGTGGCGGCCATCTCCATTTTCCGATGCGTACAGTTTTGGCTCGCCCGTACGGGTCAATGAAACCTTTGATTTCGGAAGGGTCAGAGGAGTGGAGGGGAGGGGGCATGGGTGGTGGGGGTGGAGGTGGAGCACCAGTAGAGGAACTTTCGTTGGACTCTCGTCTCGTTTTTATGGAGCTTCTAGGAGGTGAGTGAACTTGTGCATGCACTTGGGCGTGTACTACGTTTGAAGCACGGACAGGCGACGTGGGTTCCGATTCCGTAGACTCGACTACTTGCCCAGCTAACAATGTTTGCAATGCCTGATTCTGAGCTAGTAACTGCTGTTGTATTTGCAGATTTTGGGCCATCGCACTTTGTAGAAATGCTCGTTGCATGTTTTGGTGGTACGCGTTGATGTCTACAGTTCCTGGTGGAGGCAGATGTAATCCTAATGCTGCGGCTAACGCTTCAGGTGTCGATGGCATCGTTGGCGGTAACGCTAGTGACCCGAAACTTAGAGCAGAGGTATTCGCCGCTGCTCTAGGAGTAGCTCCCCCACCTTTAATAGCTTCTGAAAGACCTTCTCCATCAGTTAAACGTTTCAAACTATCATTCATGAATATAGGATCAAAAAGATTAGTGATGTAATCGTCAACAGAATCCACTGTAGATTCTTTTCTAGTAGTTTTTTCTTTCTCTTCCTTTCCGCCACCTTTGATTAATAATTTTATTTCTTCTGGGTTATTTAATGTGTCTAAACCTTCGTTGTATTGGCAGTCAAGGACTGTGTTCATAAATGTAGCAAAGCCTCCGCCTTTGATGCTAGCGGCGAGTGAACGCGCGTCGGACAGTTCGTCAAGTGTCGGGTCTAATACTGGTGAGAATAGATCGTCTAAGAACTGATCGACGTCTGACGCCTGACTCGGTACGCGGACACGACGCACGTGTGACGCCAGGCTTGGAGCTTCGGATGTGTCTGACATTGCTGAAGATCTGAGAACAAGACAATTTAGATATACAGTCGACATTACACGATGATAACAATGCACATGAACATCGCTATAACCCTAACTTACATTTTATACTTTTAAAATTAAAATAACTACAAAGTCTTTTTATTTGTGGTTAGACAGCTATCATAAAAGAAAATTTAATTTGCTGCCATTAAAAACGAACGAACCGAAATAATTAATTCTTGCGAAATAAATATCTAAACCTTAATTGAAATTTATTAATGAACCTATAGTCTTACCTAACACCTCCAAACTCCGAGCTCTTCTCAATATACGCACGACTTGACTGCGAGCCAGCAGGTGCGCGTTTACCCGCATACTGCGACTTTATATACCTCGAGGGTACAGCCCTGGACCCAGTACCATACTCCATTTCCATCCCCTTGCTACTGGTTACACTAGGAGCACCATGTAATCTCTCAACCGAATGATATCTGTCATTCAACCTCGATTGTGACAACCCTAGATCGGCTAATTTGTTCGGAGGCGGTACAGGGTTGTCACCTAACAAATTATCCAACGACCTACTCCGGACCTTATCCGAGTTTGGTTCGAAGTAACGTTCGTTGAGTGCGGATTCTCGTGATAGCACATCGTGTGAGATTTTTCTGGAATAATCATTGCGTTTACTGGTGTGCGTTTTGTGAGTCTCCTCGCGAGGTTCAATTTTCCAGTTGTATTCTGAGTCTTCGTCGATGATTGAGTCTTGGAGCCGGGGGATGCTCGGCGAGCGAGATTTTGGTGGTTCTGGCGGTGGAATCTAAAATAAAATAATCGCATGAGTATGCTTTAGGACAGTGGGATCTTGACGCAGTGGATTCCAGAAGACGATCGAAAATGGCTTGGTCAAATTCAATGTTTAGTTATATTTTTCGTATTCGGGATTAAATCACAGTACTAATTAAACTGACCTGTGGTCTCGAGTGTCCCTTGTCAGTATCCACTGAGGAAGCCCTGGGCGGCGGCGCAGGCGCAAGTCGTGAAGATGAAGGACGAAGAGGCTCGGCCCTGGCTCCTAATGACGACCACGTTTCTACTTCACCTACAGCGTCCAGAGCGTACTCGCAACCCGCCCATTCTGTTATAGATATTAGCAAATAAGAAATACACATTTTGATTTAAAGAATATTTTGTTTAAGGTAAACAAAGTCGGGATCAAATCTTAGATCGAACGAAAGTGTTGCGAAAGTACTTACGCGAGAAACGTGTGTCATACAGACACGTTTTCTGATAATACTGGCGTACGCGTAGCGTGTTGTGAGATGATGGTCCTTCGTGCCGGACGTGTGTTACGTACCAGTAAGTTGTCCATTATGTTCCATAGAGAGCGACCACCCGCTGGCGTTCGGCGCCACGCCGGCGGCACGCAGCGCGGCGCCCGCGGCACGCTCGCACGACGTCCACGAGTCTACTGCCACGTGGTGGACTGACTCTGTGAACAGTTATTTATTAAACTAGTTATTTGACGAAGTAGACAATCTTTTAGATCCGATCACACGACAAGAGCGTTTTAATAACATATATTTTTATAGATATAGATAACAATTACGTATATTTTATTTAAGACGTTGACATGCTAAAGTAAGTAATTTTTGCTAAATCTTTTGAGAAAATAAATGTCTTAAACCATAAAGCGCATTTTTATAAAGCGATAGAGCTCGACTGTAGGGATGTTCCAAATTATTTCAGGGTTGCCGTATGTCATCAAGAAAAATGTCGTATTTTTTCAAACAGGCTGAAAAACGGACCGTACACTCTAAATTTTTACTTTAAATATTGACATAATGCAAATTTTATACAGCTTAGGAAACACTGCCGTACCTAAATTGATGATTTACATGTCTGAAAGCTATATAATATGGCAATTGCCGAATGGCTCGCATCATACTCATTGGCGCGCATCAACACGCGCTTGGAGATCACTGGTTTTCTATGTTACAGTTCAGTTGAGCACGCGACCCCTAAATTATATTACTTAAAGTCTTTGACGGGGGTAGATCCCGTCAAAGACTTTAAGTAATATTACTGAGCGTTTTCACTACACAACAAAACAGGATACAAGAACAGTCTTAAAACTTTCTACTCATCCCGTGTCCAGTTCGACCGCGCGGCCATAGCGTTTTTTTTTAAAAAAAACCATGTCAATTTTTTGTAAAAATTTGTCAAAGTTGATTCCCAAAACCATAAATTTGTCAAAGATACGGTTAAAAAGTTATAAGGGTTTGAACATGGCCGCGCCATTGAAACGCGGCGAACCGCGCGGCCACTGAGATCTTTAAAACTAAGCCTTGTAGAGACCTGAAATTTACGCAAATGCAAGATTTAATTTGTAAAAAAATTGTAAAAATATAAAAAAAATACTCAGGTTTATAGTTTAAGAGCTATAACACTAAAACCGAATGGCCGCGCCATTGAAACGGTGGAGAAAACGCTATCGCCTGTATCTCGCTGAAAAAAAATCGCAGAGGTGTGTAGTTTATTGTAATTACCCAGATTTGAATTTGTCGAAACTAGGAAAAATACAACAAAAATTCCTAGGTTTATATTTCAGGAGCTATAAGACTAAAACGATATGGCCACGCCATCGAAACGGTGAATAAAACGTTATTTCGCCTGTATCTCGCTGAAAAAGCATCGCAGAGGTCTGGAGTTTTTTGTAATACCTAGATTTTAATTTGTCAAAACTAGTAAAAATACAATAAAAATTCTTAAGGTTATATTTCAGAAGCTGTAGAACATTATCAGTATGTGGTGCGATAGGGTGACCATGTCTTATTGTTTACAGAATACTTTCTACTTATTGTTACAGAAATTATAATTCAAGGATTCTAAATAAAATTAAAATGAAACCATAAACATAAAAACAATTATGTTTATTGCTTGAAAACAGTTACAGTCCGCGTGGACTTACGAAAAACTAGCCCTAAGATTGGTTTAAATGACGCAACTCCGCCCCTAAGCTATGTGATTGGTAATGCACACTATTGCATCACACACGCGCCACCCCCGCGCGCCTCCGCAGGTCAGTGCGACGCGTACAGCCGTTAGTACTTATTATTCTGTGGTACAGCGACGTAAGCGTAAGAGTTTCGTTATCAGTGTGTCGTTGTGATGTTAACACGATAAAAAAGTGATCTACTGATTATTAAAATGTTCAGTTCGTGTGTTAAAACATTAAATAATAATAATCCAGCCTATTATTGTCCCACTGCAGGGCAAACATTATATATTATTATTATTTTTGTTAGTTATTAGATAGTTTTTAGTATTTCATATAAGTTCATATACATAAGATTGTAAATATTTCATAGTAAAATATCTTAACTACACGGTCATCCATACAAATAAAGAGAGAGCTCTAACATAATCATAAAATATTTAAATGCAACATACCTTAATCACTTCTGCTGAATTGTTTACATAATTTACCGAACTGACGTTACACCACAGTACAACACTTAATCGTAATTACACACGAACTGAACATTTTAATAATCAGTAGATCACTTTTTTATCGTGTTAACATCACAACGACACACTGATAACGAAACTCTTACGCTTACGTCGCTGTACCACAGAATAATAAGTACTAACGGCTGTACGCGTCGCACTGACCTGCGGAGGCGCGCGGGGGTGGCGCGTGTGTGATGCAATAGTGTGCATTACCAATCACATAGCTTAGGGGCGGAGTTGCGTCATTTAAACCAATCTTAGGGCTAGTTTTTCGTAAGTCCACGCGGACTGTAACTGTTTTCAAGCAATAAACATAATTGTTTTTATGTTTATGGTTTCATTTTAATTTTATTTAGAATCCTTGAATTATAATTTCTGTAACAATAAGTAGAAAGTATTCTGTAAACAATAAGACATGGTCACCCTATCGCACCACATACTGATAATGTTCTACAGCTTCTGAAATATAACCTTAAGAATTTTTATTGTATTTTTACTAGTTTTGACAAATTAAAATCTAGGTATTACAAAAAACTCCAGACCTCTGCGATGCTTTTTCAGCGAGATACAGGCGAAATAACGTTTTATTCACCGTTTCGATGGCGTGGCCATATCGTTTTAGTCTTATAGCTCCTGAAATATAAACCTAGGAATTTTTGTTGTATTTTTCCTAGTTTCGACAAATTCAAATCTGGGTAATTACAATAAACTACACACCTCTGCGATTTTTTTTCAGCGAGATACAGGCGATAGCGTTTTCTCCACCGTTTCAATGGCGCGGCCATTCGGTTTTAGTGTTATAGCTCTTAAACTATAAACCTGAGTATTTTTTTTATATTTTTACAAATTTTTTACAAATTAAATCTTGCATTTGCGTAAATTTCAGGTCTCTACAAGGCTTAGTTTTAAAGATCTCAGTGGCCGCGCGGTTCGCCGCGTTTCAATGGCGCGGCCATGTTCAAACCCTTATAACTTTTTAACCGTATCTTTGACAAATTTATGGTTTTGGGAATCAACTTTGACAAATTTTTACAAAAAATTGACATGGTTTTTTTAAAAAAAAAACGCTATGGCCGCGCGGTCGAACTGGACACCTCATCCCTAGGCGATAGAGATAGACAGTTGCAGTTTGCAACATGTTTTCGGAATGTTTGCCAGTGGAAACTAGGGGTTAAATTGACAAGTAGCATTTATTCAGATAAAACTTAACACGCGTTTTACGCGCGTTGAGTGCTCATTATCTAATCGTACCTTACTGTGCGTTTGCGCTGCACAACAAAACAACACGTTTGCAACATGTGCAAGTTTCCCCAATGTGAACCAGGGGTTACGGTCAAATAATAGTTCACACAGATACTAACCGTCATACAATCTGAGCGGCAAGGCAGGCCTAGCGTCAGTGTTGGCAGCCTTCCACTCCAGCAGCGTGGGCGGACAGCGGCGCGCCGCGCCGGCCCCCCGCGCCGCGCCCGCGCCCGCCCCGCACAGCAGCCGCACCAGCGCCGCGCGCCACGCGCTGCCCGCGCGCTCCCACACGAAACGAACTAGGTACCTGACGATAATATCGCATGTTTACTTAGAACGAATCTATCGACGACACATTTTACTTTCTACTACTGATAATATTCTACATTCACAGTATTGTCTTAGATTTACGCGAATATCACACATTGAAATAAAACTACTTTTTAACGGATTTTATCGCGGTTCATTTTAGATTTTAGATCCATGTGGTCCACCCGTGAACGTGAAGTCTGAAAAGACTTTGAAACGTCGGGATCTAAAATCTAAAATCCGTTAAAAAGTAGTTTTATTTCAATTCTACATTCACTTCAACCTCTTTTAATGTCCCGCTGCTGGGTACGGGTTTTCTCTAAATTATCTAACGTTGTTGAGAGAGTTTCGACCTTCCTTAATCCACACACGCTGGCCAAGTACGGGCTGGTGGATGTCAAACCGATTCACTTCTGATTAAGAATGATTTCAGTGAGAAGGTGGCAGTAGAATGAGGCATAACGGTAGAAATCATAAAGTTGCAGCATATCCGACCCACCCCCTTAAATGGTTCAGATTAAAGGTGCACTCCCACTAACGAAGAGGACTCAACCCCCAAAAACCTACCAGAAGAAAAGATGACATCCTTGGTGGATACGACTCCAGAAACTACACTAACAAGTATTATGTTAAATAGAGTATTACTTGTGCAACGCAGGTCCCGGTTGGAAGGCAGCAAGGCAATGCGCCATCAGCTGCCACACACGATCCGGTGCAGTCTCTCCACTCGCCTGGTTACACACCTGCACCAACACTTCGTCACGAAGACCGCGCGATGCCAGACCTCGGGATGCTATGTAGTCCGCTAACACCTGGAAAAAAATATCCAGAATTTTAATATACAAAAATAAAATATGCATCGCAGCTAAAGCTAACTAATTTAAAATTGTGTGCCATACATGCTATGTATGATAATTTCAGACTGATTGTATGTTCATTTATTGCACATGAGTAATAGCATTCTGAGCAACGGACGTGCAACGGTATCGACCTCACCTTACAAATATAAGGTTCAATTCTCGGCCGTGCCCACACATTGTGAATTGTTTCATCACCGCTGTTCAATATCGGTGAAGGAAATCATCGTAATAAAACCGGCATGTCTAAGAACTAATCATTCGACGACATGTGACTTCCACCAACTCGCACTTGGTCAGCGTGTGTGGATTAAGGCCTAAACTCTCTAACTTCGTAAGATTGTTGAGAGAGGACCCTTGCCCAGCAGTGGGACATAAAAAGGGTTAAAGTGAATAGCAATCTGCATTTAGCTTGCTAGTAAATAAGCATGCATACTAATAAACAGACAAAGTACTTATGCTTCATGGTTTTATTACGCTGTCATTCTGCCTGTCATGTCGTGACAATATATTGCCAGAAACATATACCTTTTGTCTTGCTTCGTTCCCAGCCGCAGTTTCATCACACCATCTCAATATTAGCTTAAATGTTGCTACAGCATCATTGAAATCTTGATCTCTGCAACAAAACAAATAGTTACTTCGTACAATATTGTCTCTTATCCAGGTTGTAGTTAGCTCAACTTACTCTATTATAAATACCTAACAGTAGCGAAGGGTGGAAGTCTGAAAAATGGAAGCTAGAGAAAAAAAAATCTTACTTAGGAAAATAATATCTCTTTAGTACCGTCACCGATCGTTCTTACACTTGATGCTATACTTATTTTTGTTGCTATTTGAAACAATTAGGCGTTACATAATATATTAATAAGTACGTGTGATATTGACCATTTCCTAAAGAGAAGCTAATGGGAATCGGCTTGTATGGACTCTTCGCCACTGATGCCTAACAATATAGGCAACATTTTGTGGCATTATACCACAATTTGATAACTTTGCCGTGAAAAGTGGGAAGCGACACGCCCGCGAGAGACTTGCCACTAATTGCAACATACACCTTCAGTGTTGCCGATCGTGTCATTCTCAGATTGGTCTATTCAATCATCAGAAAAGTGCCTCTTACAGACCACTGCTTAAATTGTCTGTAATAAACGTAAAGGCCATGTATGTATGTATGTTACCACAATTTTGACACTGCTGCTTCCTATAAGCCGGGATTGACAGCGGCACGTGTAAAAGAAGATCAGTTGTTGAAACCGATAAACCTGGGCCTAATCCTGGGATATATTTAACTCGTAAAGGGTCTTTAAGCTCGAGGAACGCGTATTCCTTATTGGCTAATCTCATATGAACAATAAGCATGTGCACAGGGATTACTTTATAAAATTCGGCCAAGTCTTGAAATATTTACTCGGAAAATATAATACATAATAATAGTGGGACTATATTAGTGGGACATCAACACACGGTCATCTGATCCCAAACTAAGCAGAGCTTGTACAATGGAAACTAGATAACTGGTAATATACTACATATAATACTTTTCTTTTGTAAATATATACTTAAAAATAGATAATTACACCCAGACACAAGACAAACAAACATATTTAAACAAATGTTTGTCTCGGGTGGGAATCAAACCCATGACCTGCGGCGTGAAAAGCAAGTATCTTACCGACCACACCACCGGCCCGACAAATGATACATAGATCACCCATGAATATAATTAGAAATACTAGTAACATAGAAGACGGTATTCTCAGCTATGGAAATAATGCGTCTTCAAACTTTAGTTTTAGTTAAATATCATATCCCCGTTTATATCAAACTTAAAACTTTTTTAAGATGTTACTTTGCAACTGCTGATTGAGGCACTTACCTAACAGCAGCTTTAGCTAAGAAGGGTCTTGCAATAGGATGCTTCTTAGGACTGAGGTGACCACCATCAGCGAAGTATACCGAGCTGAACTTCGAGAAGGCGAACTGCTGCAGATCTTTAGGTAGCTGAATGCGTTCCTCTTCAGCGAAAACGTCACCTGACACCTGTGAAATGGACCACAGCTGTGAGGTATAGATGTTTATTCTGTAACAATATTACACTTAGTACAAATTCGCGGGCGGAAACTTGTTGTGATATTATTATCTTGTTGCACAGTACAACCATGCGTCTGTGACGTCATCGCCCCAGGTCTCAACTTATTGCGCACGAGTAGTACCTTAGCTAAATTCCTCTCAGAGTGTGGAGGCTGCCATTCGTCCAACTTGGACAGTATAAAAGCGAGTTCAGCTGGTACTTCCAGCACTTGTAAACTTTCTGTTTTCACTTTTTGAGCTGCTTTCTGTTCTGCCTTTTGTTCTGCTTCTTGACGTCGCCTGTAACAAAGAAAGTAAAGCTATAACCCTTTGGTATCCCAGAGCTGGGCACGGGTTTTCTCTCAATTTTGAAATGAACCCGCACTTGGCTTTTGTTTTTGGATGTTATAATATGTCGCCGAATGGCTCATAGATATGTCGGTTTCCTCACAATATTTTCTTTCACCGATATTGATTGATATATATTGAGCAACGGCACTGTTAAATCTCATGTGACAAAAAATAAACTTTTCTATCATACTAGCTGCCCCAGCGAATATCGCTATTAAAAAATATGGGTTGGTGATAGAAGGGTGAAAATTTAAGGTTGTATGTATTTTTTCAATGCCACAATATAAAAAAATAACAAGAAATTATCAAAAAAAAATTTTTGGTGTGAACACCCCTTATCACTTGGAGGTTTGAAAAATAGATTATAGCCGATTTTCAGACTTACTGAATATGCATAAAAAATTTAATAAGAATCGGTCAAGCCGTTTCGGAGGAGTATGGGAACGAACATTGTGACACGAGAATGTTATATAATAGATTCCGAAAATCATACTAGTAGGTCGAAATTAAGCATTATAAGTTAATTATTACGTATTACGTATGGAACAGTAACATAGCCGGCAAAATATGGGTGATATCCACCTCTGCTCACACTTTTGGGTAATACAGGCGATAGGGCTAAGAGTATTTAAATTGTAGTTACTTGGCAGCCGCTCGATGTGCCTCCACCCTACGTCTATGCTGTTCCTTCAGCAGCGCGTATCTGCGGCGAGCGGTGCGCCCGCGCACGAGCGCCTGCGCGCGCAGCGTGGCGCGGCGCAGCGCCACGTAGCGGCGGCGGTGCGCGGCGCCGCGCCACCACGACTGCACCACCACTGCGGCGCTGCGGGACGCTACGAAACGCTTCCTGTTCACGTGCGACAAGAAAATAATTGTTATAAAGAACAATTAAAATAATAACAATTAATTTGATATTTAACACCACTTTGGAATAAACCCCTATCAAACAAACAATAATGTCGATAATTCGTCCATAATTGACGAAGCACAGACCTCCTCCTTGTTTAAATCAATTAAAACACTAATAATATCACTCCAGGCCGTCAGTAATAATTGTGATTAATATTTTTGGACGTCAAATACCTCAGTCCACCCGTGAACATGAAAACTGAAAAGACTTTGTCGTCGGGATCTACAATCTAAAATAAACTGCGATAAAATCCGTTAAAAAGTAGTTTTATTTCTAAGTTCACTTTTCATAACCATTTTCCCTTTTTAATACAGTCCACCAAAACTAAATACGTGTGCAGTTTTATTTATCACCTGAGACCAGTCCTCTCTTTGATCTGACACGAGTTTGGAAGCGAACACTACGGAGTCTATTAAAAGCTAGTTACTATGTAGGTACAATTATAGGTTGTATAACCTACCTTGCGAGATATCCACGGAAGTGTGCTTGAAGTTTTGTAGCCGCTGCCCTTAATTTGTCAGCACGAGCTCGCTCCAACGCTCGATGTAGTGCTTCTCTTATAAACACACGCGCGGCACCGAGCTGATAGTCTGCACCAACTGGAAAAAGGAAGAAAACAGGAATTTTTAATTTGCATGCCATGGACGGCAAAATATGGAGAACCACAAATCTTTAATTATTATAACAACTTTATAAATGTACCTACCCATATTTGCAAAGTAATAAATGATTATGATTAGGATATTAGAGAGCAAGAAAGAACGTTAAGTATATATTGCGATCAATGAACCGAAGAGGCTGCTCCATTTATTGGGTAAACACAACCTTCCACCCGCGGCAGGGGATGAGATTTGAAAAATCCTTTCTATGTGGTAAATTTGGAGTCTCTGGACCTAGCAGTTTGGGCTGTGCGTTGATGTCAGTCAGTCAGTTTCTTCTTTTATCTACTTGGAAGAAAAGAACTAGGAAACATTTGAAAAATGTTAACAACTTAAAATATTTTTAAATACATTGTTAAAACAACACTTTTTCAATAAAAAAACAAAGATTAAGTAAAAAGTATTGAGTAATAAGTTTGGACGTCAAATACCTCAGCTGTGACCATGAAGTCTGAAAAGACTAAAATAAATCGCGATAAAGTTCGTTATAAAATAGATTTATTTAAAAAAAAAACAAAGGTTAACACTCACACAACACCATAGCTTTTAAAGTATTCCCTCTTTTTTTGACCTTTTTCCAAACTTTTCCGTTCGCCATTGTGACCTAACTATAAGACATGACAATGCTAAATGAAATACTAATGATCTGCTGATTGACCTTAGATGTGATAAGCAAATGTAACAGATAAAATTTACAGTTAAACTTGATAACGTAATTAACTGGACTATTAATGTAAAAGAGTTAATAAACTACCTCAGTGGTACAGTAGTACCTAAGCGTGGCCGCTTTATAACCTCGAGATCTAGGTTCGAGCAAGAGACGTTTTCATACTTGTAATAATCTTAACGGCGCGGCGATGAACGTCATTATGTTCGCTGTCTATGACTAACGGAACCTACACGCTGCCGGCAAAATGTGGGTGATATTTTCCTCTGCCTACACATTCGGAGTAGTTGTGGCGCCGCGGTACGGGCCTAAATTTATAAGGTCGCGGGTTCGTTTCCCTGACGTGCCCACACATCTTTGTGTGAATTGTAACATCGCCGCTGCTCAATATCGGTGAAGGAAAACACCGTGAGGAAACCGGCATGTTTAAGTCCTAATCATTCGAGGACATGTGACATCCACTAGCCCGCACTTGGCCAGCGTGTATCTATTAAAAAATCGCAACTAATCTCTCTCAACTCGTAAGATAGTTAAGAGGAGACCCGTGCCCTAGAGTGGACACTAAAAAGAGTTGAAGTGATACACCTTCGGATTTTATCTTATCTTAGCAATGGGGTTGGCTAGTAAAACCATAGCACTTCGACCCAATGGGATCTTTTGTGATTCCCCTTGACACTATGAATCCTCAAGTATACTCCCTTCGTACAGCTTGTCCTATAAAATTACACTTTCGGATAGTACCTATATGTTATTTTGTATCGCCCCCAAAAATGGCTGACTGGAATATGATATGAAACAGCTTGATGTCAGTCTTATTCCTTATGTCTATATCCTTAACCTACCTCCTCAGATAAGTTAAGATTAAATTCCTCAATTAACTAGAAATTTCTATAAAGAATATTAATAAAACTAAGATCTTGTTCGCACAGTTCGATGACATCACTAGACCTATTCACAAGTTAATTTTATTGCTATGTAAAGCTGATAATGTATAAGGTACTTTAATTACTTGAACTGTTAATGTATGTTACTATATTATTTTTAAAGATACTCATAATTTCTTGTAAAACCCTGTAACTGCCTGTAAGACCTACCTTAAGTTGTTAAATTGTAACTATTTATTATTTGAATAAACATTACTTACTTAGATCTTGAGTGGAGAATAATATTATGATACAAAGAATATTTACCTGCGCCAGTCGGAGGCATCTCCGCTAGAATCGAGTTGCAGATCTCTCGATATGGCGTCGATCGAGGTGGCGTTGACTTCAACAAGTATCTGCACAAACAAATTACGTACTATTAATGAGTAAACTCATAAGAAAAACTCAAAGCAGTGCAATGGATTCTGCTATAGGCAAGCCACCGCGGTAACCTTGCCCCCTTTCCCTGCTGCTCTTGGATCGTAGAACGTATAAATTAGTAATTAATGAGAGGGCTTAGTCAAAGAGTATATAAAACCTGTCTTAGTGTCAGTTTTCTAACCTACACGATCGCGTTCACGTGAACGTCACTCTGTACGGCATTTTTTTTTCTTTTAGTATCATATCAGATGGCGCCACTAAAATTATATATAGGTTCGTTCACAAAACACCCTTTATCGTTTAGAGCGCTCTTCACAAAAAAGATCGAAGTTAATAGCAGCGGTTTAAAGCGGGCGAATAATTTCACATTGTATTAGAGATTATCAACAAGGTTCTTAGTACTATAGGCCGACCGTTTAACTCGCGTATCGCCATCTGAGATACAAAGTCATAAAACATTAATTAAATCTCTTAGAGAACTATTTAACCACAGATAAAAGTAATGTAAGACTATTCGTCACTGATATCCATATCGCTTGAATCATCATCACTGTCTGTGCAGCTTGAGGAGTCAGAATCTTGGCGATAGGCGATACGCGAGTTAAACGGTCGGCCTATAACGAATGAAAACTCGTACTCGCCTCATTGACCAATATTTGATTAAACTTAATGTTAACAAAATTTAAGAGATTCAATGTTAATTATTATGTAATTATTGCTTGCAATTCTATTGTCACCAGAGACTCCAAAATCGTTCAAATCGTTTAATTTTGTATCATTTGACAGGTCTAAACTAAATTTTAACGTCTCATGTGATAACAAAATTGCGACCATTTTACTCCAAGCTCCTACAGCACACCTGCTTCAAATATGCTGGAAAAGCTAAATGGAAACACCCTCAACACATAAGCGCCTCTTTTTGCCGCTGTTCTTTCCATTCAATTCATTCAAAGGTTTTTTAATTGAAATCGATGAGGTACGCCCCAAACAAAATCTCAATTGGCACTTCCTTATTTTTTCAAAAATCCGACCCGTATTTTTAAAGCATTTATATTGAGAATATGGTTTTCAAAGTGTGAAGCGTTTCATTGACTCCGATTTAACCAGCGCACCGTGAGCTCTGCATACCTCATATTTCCATACAATCGGCGGGTCATGTTAGGTTGGTGAAGCAAGATACCACGCCAGCGCAGTTGCGGGTTAATGCTAGTAATAAATAAAATTATACAACACAAAAATGTACATTAAACAAGCTTTTAATACTTTTTTACAAAAACAAATTATTTAAGGAATTTTGGAAATCATTAATGAAGTTATGAAGTATTTTTCATAACTTTTTTTTTACCTATCTTGTATGCATATTGGACCGTGTTGTACAGAAATGTTCCAAGCTACAAGAACAAAATATTGTACCTACTTAATTGGAGTTTTCAATCAATCAATAAATCTACTTTACATTTTCGGATTTGTACCTACTAATGTAATCTCGTTCATTTTAAGTATGTAATCGTTGTGGGAATATTTTTGTCATTATAATACATTATAGTTTTTCAACAGTTTAGCACAAATTTGATATCCTAAATTTTGTCCAGATTGCGGGTAGGATCATTTCTGCACACCACGGTACAATTTAGAAAAATACTACTTAATTATTTCTGAATTGGAGTACTTATATTTTAATAAACTACATAGTTACTGTACATTACCTACTATTAGAAGTAAATAATACATAACTAAAACATGAACTGCATATGAGTAATAAAATTTATAGTTAGTAGTAAAGTTTATTAGCACTAGAGATTATTTAAGAAATAGCACCTTTTTTTAGAACCACAAACCATAAACACACACGGAAAACTAACAAGTACATAAACAGCTTAACATCGTTACTATGGCAACAGATTAGATTAGATATGGAGAGATATTTAATTAGGTTGCAGTGCCTTAATTACTAGTTTATACACAACGAATACTATTAGCGACATCGATTGAATGACATCCCGTGAATCGCCTATAGCACTATGCTTTAAAACTTGTGCTGTGGGTCGCCTCCAGTAGGCACTTACTGCGTTTACTGAGCAATGTCCATGTTAGACACTGATAGGTCACACTTACTATTGTTTTTAATTTTTTTTCTTCTTTTTTCTATCTATGTTTTGTTTTTCTCTTTCTATGTGTTTCTTTTTTATCATTTGGTTTTGTGTGTCCTGTCTTTGTCAAAAAAATGTATTTCTTTCTTTCTTTTCTTTCTTAAAATTGGTTGATCAAGTAAGATTTATGGTTAATAGCTACAATAGGAAACTAATGTTAAACATACATAAAATATGTTTTACTAAACTCATTATTTACATATAATTAGTTAAAAGGCGAACTTGACTCTTTCAATGTATTTACTTATTAGGTAAATAAGTGGAATACAAACTTTCGCCCACCTGAAATAGTGATAATATTCCAAGGGACCAAATTATAATAATATTTTTATACACACAGCGCCATCTATTCCCAAATTAAGCAATTATATTTTATTGTACTACTTAAATACATTTTTTTGTAAATCAAACACAGAACAAACAATCATGTTCATCACACAAAGATTTGTCCTGATAGGAATCGAACCCACGACCTTCGGCTTAGCAGTCAGAGTAACAGGTCAAATTATCAGAACAAAAAGCATCCCTTGTGTTATTGCAAGTTTTAACCTTGTTCTATACCCAATCACTACATAGTATAAAACAAAGTCGCTTTTTCTGTCCCTAATGTCCCTATGTATGCTTAGATCTTTAAAACTACGCAACGGATTTTGATGCGGTTTTTTTAATAAATAGAGTGATTCCAGAGGAAGGTTTATAAGTATAACACATTGCACCCGTGCGAAGCTGGGGCGGGTCGCTAGTTTTATCATAATTTAATCAAATATCATTTCGGGAAATAAAAAAGTACCATTCATCCCCTCTTTCTTTGTAATAGTAAAATTTAAATACCTGTATCTATCCACGAACTGCTGGAAGGGTATTCTTATTGGGTACCCCGTCTGTCTGATCTTGATGGTGTCGAGCATGCCTGTGTACCGCAGTTGAGCGAGGACACACGGCATGTCGAACTTCATTGGTGATTTGTCAGTATTCGGCTTGATACAGCGGACGAACCAGGGGTTGCAGCGAGACATCGATTCTAAAAGCTGGTGGAGGCTGTCCGAAAATCTGGAAAAAAGCAGTTTTCTTGAAGTATTTAGTTCATAGAGTTTTTAACAAATGCAATAATTCAGTGGCTCTTAGTTCGTCAAAGCAAGAGGTTCCAATTTGGAATCTCAGGCCGTGTTAAATATGCCAATGGGTTCACTCCATGACGTCATTTGGAAAAAGATTTTCTGTCTGTAATGTATAGCACAGAAACATGCCTATAGATAGACCGTTTAACTCGCGTATCGCCATCTGAGGTACAAAGTCATAAAACATTAATTAAATCTCATAAAAACTATTTAACCACAGATAAAAGTAATGTAAGACTATTCGTCACTAATATCTATATCGCTTGAATCGTCATCAATGTCTGTGCAGCTTGAGGAATCAGAATCTGGGCGAAAGGCGTTACGCGAGTTAAACGATCTATCTATAGGCGGTAAAACGAGTTGATATTTATCATAACTTACATTTTAATATAGTTTCACAAGTGTTAGATTTTACATAATATATCTATAATATAAAAATGAATCGCAAAATGTGTTGGTAAGCGCATAACTCGAGAACGGCTGAACCGATTTCGGTAATTCTTTTTTAACACAAAGCAAAATTAAAAACTAACTCCTCAGAAATGGCTTGACCGATTCGGTAGGTCTGAGAATCGGTCGTAATCTATTTTCGGACCCGGTAGGTGGCACTGCTTTACCGGGCAGGACGACGTCTGCGGGGTCCGCTTGTATATCAATAAAAATTAATCCCTATTTCCCTTGGTCACGCCATCACGCGTGAACAGCTGGACCGATTTCGCTAATTCTTTTTTTAGAATTTTCCTTTAAGTACGAGGATGGTTCTTACGGAGAGAAAAAGTAAAAAAAAAACAATCTCGACCGATTTTTATGGAATCCTAGTATCTATATGGTCTGGTCAAAGGTCTGAGAATCGGTAGTAATTTATTTTCGGACCCGGTAGGTGGCACTGCTTTACCGGCCAGGACGACGTCTGCGGGGTCCGCTAGTCATAATTAAATTGCGCATGTTTGTCTTTAATTCTGGATATAAACTAGTACTTCTAAAGCATAATATTAAACCCAACCTGTGGCCAACCTTACCCGAATCTAGACGACGACCAATTTTCAAATATTGTATAAATTATAATAATTATGTTATTGCGTTTATATTTATTATGTTTATTATTATTATGTTAAAGCTGTTAGACATTTTTGCTCTAAATGTAATGTGGTACCAACCGACGATTATCCCTGTTCGCACCATTTAAGTACACCCAAGGAAATCCCCGGTTATTGCAGGTCTATTGCGGGATATGGATGCTAAAATCTGGTGGTGGGTGCTAATAGAATGGGTAACTTCAACCCATTTTAGCGTCCCACTGCTGGGCACGGCTCCCCTATAAACTATTATATGAGTTGAGAGAGTTTAGGCCTTAATCCACACACGCTGGCCAAGTGCGGCTTGGTGGGTGTCACGTCCTCGAGTGATTAGTTCTTAGACATGCTGGTTTCCTCACAATGTTTTTCTTCACGGATATTAAGCAGCGGAGATGAAATAATTCACACAAAGATGTGTGGGCACGACCAGGATTCGAACCCGCGACCTTATTTTTCTAAGGCAAGGACACTACCGCTGCGCCACCGTTTCTAATAAAACGGGATGCTGCACTAATAGAATAGGTAGTTATAATTATTTTCATTACACCTCTTAGTCAACGTAAAATATGGTCATTGAGTATGCCTTACTAATCTTGAGCTTCATAATGCGGTGTCATACTGTGTTATATACCTGGCTGCGACCGTCGGTGTCCTCGGCTTCATAGTAACGAACCGACCATTAGCCCCTCTAGGCAGGGTCTTGTTCGCATCATGTTGCGCTCTGAGCTGCGTCGACATCTCTGCTACGAGGGGCACATCGCTACTACACAGCAGTTCGAGGACATCAGCACGCAACGCGTCACGGTTCTTGTCTAGGAAACCGTCTACGTTGTACCAGACTTGGCCGGCATAATGTTTTATCTGTAATTAGAAAAAATTGTAAGATAGGAAGGTTGTAAATTTACAATAACGCAACATATGACAGGCGACGGGTGGCGTGGTCGGTAAGATATTTGCTTTTCACGCCCCAGGTCGTAGATTCGATTCCCACCCCAGACAAACATTAGTGATGACTGATGAATATTTGTGTTTGTATCGAGTCTGGGTGTAAATATCTATTATAAGTATATATTTACAATAGAAAAGTATTATACGTATAGTATGTACCAGCTATCTGGTTTCCATAACACAAGCTCTGCTTAGTTTGGTACCAGATGACCGTGTGTGTTAATGTCCCAGAATATTTATTATTATTTATTATTATACGGCATATAAGTATAGAAAACTATCTTTTAGGTATAATCAAAGAGCAGCCAACTGGTGAGGATTTTGATGTTCTGTGAGTATAATAAATTTTAGTTACAAAACCTGGCCGCTAGAGGCGCTGTAGTGGATTTCGTACAAAGAATAGTTAACTTTACCTACATACTCGATAGACTCACACTAAACTCACTAAAACTCGTTTTTTTTTTACATTTTGAAACTAATTTTTTTCTAAAAATGTCAAAAGTTGGCGAAAAACCCGCTTACAACGATTAATTTCGCATACCGCCATCAGTCTGTTCCATTTTCTTTTTTCAAAATAGAAGCCCTAACTACATACTTAGGGCATTCTAAATTTCCTTTTTACTTGTAAGAAGAATAAATGTTCCTTTGGGATGCCTTCGTTTCACGCGTACAAACAAAAGAGCAATTAATAATGACAATACATCAAATGACCTACAGATGTCATCGCCATAGAGAGCGTCTTGTGATCTTAGTCATTACCTCACCCGACCTTGAACTATCACGAGTATTTTTCTCACTACAAACAATATTGAAATTATGTTTAGTTATTAACTTAATCGCATACTTAGTTGATTCGTCAGTCGCACGACACGATGTCCGGGTGTTTTACGAAACCAGTTATGAGGTATTAGTCTAAGATGTTACAGTGTACTAATTCGTTTACATTCAGCTCAGTTCCGTGGCAGTGAGTAAGAAGAAGGGAAGGTAGTGGTCAGGACAATTATGTAAATATAGCTTTCATGCTCCTGCCGCTGCCACTCGCGCTGCCCGACGATCACAAAAAGACTTACATAGACAGAACTGCAGTATTTTATTAAAAGAGTAAGTTAACAACGCTTCAATGTCCCACTGCTGGGTATGGGTCTTCTAAATATCGAGCTAAGAGAGTTTAGGCCAAGTGCAGGTTGGTGTATGTTACATATCTTCAAATGTTTAACCCTAAGACTCTAAGACAAGGGAGGAAACTCACAATGTTTTCCTTTTTTACTTAAGTTCGGTCACCTATGAACAACACTGGGCTTGGAGCTATTCTTAAAAAGAACTGTGACAGTCAAAATCTGATTATGAGGTGCTAATATATATACTCACTCCAAATTCATTAGCTCCCAGTCGCGGCCGGGAGTATAGTTCGTTTAAAGCATGGTTATAATGGCACTTCTCGAGGAATGACGCGTCCGAAGCTCGCGGGAAGTTGCTCTCGTCGTCCAGCAGGTGTAGAATACCCACAGGCTTCTTGCTTAGCAACTGAATTACTGGAAATATACAGAATTCATGAAAATTGACAAAAATTAAAAAATCCCATAAAACAGGCAACTTAAGCTTCATTCCTGCTTCATCATCATCATCAGCCTATTGTCCATTGCTGGACATAGGCCTCTTCAAAATTACGCCACTGAGCAAGATCTGCGGCTTTTCTCATCCAGTTCTTCCCGGCCGCCCTGCTGAGATCGTCACTTCACCTAGTCTGAGGGCGTCCTACGCTATGTTTGCCAGTTCGTGGTCTCCACTCAAGAACTCGTTTACCCCAGCGGTTGTCAGTTCTGCGACAGATATGACCGGCTATGTCGATTACCTTAGTTCTCTGTCGTATCTCTTCACTGCGAATATTAATGCATCAAACAGTATTAAATGAATTACTGAGTGTAGTAGTGTTGTTATTAAGAGGTAATTACCTGGTGAATTGTCATTCCAGGTCAAATTCGACCACTCCAATCGTTCCTTCTGATACTCTTGTTGTTCCAGTTTAAATATGTGTTTATTAAAGTAATGCTGCATCGTTTCGTTAGCATAGTTTATACAAAGCTGCTCAAAAGAATTCTCTTCCAAGTCTTCAAAACCAAAGATGTCCAGGAGAGATATTCTGTGAGCGTCGTGCAAGCCTGCACGGTGGACTATCGAGTTGATTCGTAGGACTAGCCAGTTGAATAGGGAGGAGTACAGAGCTTTGGCGAAGGCATCTCGAGCGTCCAACGCCTGATCTATTGGTAGCGGAGACCTCATACGCTCCGCCCTAGCCGCAGTGACTCGTGTAGTCAACGCTCTTGCTAAAGCTTCTGCGGGGACTTTTAGTAAATGCGCCGCCCAGCGCACTTCAGCCCCTCCACCTAATTGGACACCCTCTTGCCCATGACGTAACTGTCTTCTATGAAAATACACGTTTCCTAAATGCAGAACAGCTGCTAAAACCCTAATTATGTCTTCCCTTTCAGCATCCCCGATGCCTAAAACTTGCATCGCACCACATAATGCTGACCAATCGGCACCTGCACCCGCGCCTCCAGAGTCACCGCCTTGATTTAAATAGAAATAATGTTCTGCAGTCAAGAGCCCTCTCGACCGTCTTTGCTCTTCGTCTAAACCAGCTAACAATTCGTAAAATACATGGTAATTTCTTTCCCCTGGAGATTGTGTCACTATTCTAGATTTCTCAAGCAAGTAATGAGCGACTCTAGCTCCAGCGAGCGATCCATCTTTAAAATACAACTCTAAGAGTTTTCCAAAGCGACTAGAATTGTGGTTTTTTGGAGTTCTGGCGTTGCCGAATGCTTCGAGCAATGGAGCTGCTTCTAGGATCTGTTCAGAGACGGGTGCTCTGCCTGGCGGTGCGGGTGCGACTGCAGCGAGGAACTGCACTGCTAGTTTGGTGGATTCTGTCTTGCCGGCGCCGGACTCGCCGGATATGAGGATGGCTTGAGGTTGCGGGAGCGCCGCTCGCGCTGCGGCCGCTATGGCAAACAAATGAGGTGGGAGGTCACCCAGGGCCTCGGCTGCGTGGTACCTATAAAATAAAAATATCAAATCTCAAAATGTTTTCCTAACAACCACTCTAAAGGAGCCTAAACGATTTCGCACGTTGTATAGAATGTGGGTAGGTATGCATCGTGGTCATAAAGATTTCCTCTTACACATTTAATAAAATAAATAATAATTTTCCCAGGACTTATTAGTGTTATTTTAAGAGTTATAGGATTTACAAAATAAGTATTAGTAGCAGTTCATACAACAATATTACCTCCTCGCAGTCTGAAGTCCGTACAAAGCATCAACTGGCCGATAAGGGTTGACAGCCACCAGTATGGACCCGGCGTATGTATAAATAATGCCCTGTTCATATCGTAGTTTTAGATTCCATAGTAAGGCAGCTTCATGGAGGTCGTGAAGCCTCGTCATATCATCCACACCAGTAGGACCGAGCTCCTCTCGCGGCCAGACTGGGTCGCCTTCATCTTCACCATTACCCATTTGTAGAGCAAAGGTTTGGGGCTGTGGAAGACAAATCAATCTCAATGATTATGCCCCAATCATGGACGCAAAGGTTTAAATGACGCTATTCGTACTTGTGCGAATTCGATACCGAAGTTTTTTTTTTGGAAACGTACCCAGAAGGTTGCGTTGGACGGCAATACTGATCCTGCAATGCAATGGTAATGCTGCTATCCTTCTGGGTGCGTTCCCGAAAGGTAACGATGCGGAAATTTTTTGGACTAATTAGTATAGGTTAGGCCTTAGATAAATTAAAAAAAAGAAAGTTATGGCACTACGTCACAGCGCGCGGTCCTTATAAAATGAGTCCAACGGACTCACCGACCCTCAGTCACACGCAGACTATCAAGCAGACAGCGCATGTTGACACAGCTCATTAATTTTAAATTTTGTGCATAAAAACGAATCAAAATGCCTTCTTGAGTGTTTAAAAAATGTCATAATCACTCAAGAACATCCAAAAATCTTATTTTCATAGAAATTGTTACTTAAATTGTTATTTGCTACGCCATGTTTGTGAGAGTGAGATAGATAATGCAAAACAGACGTGAAAGACAGAGGCAACGCACACGCTTCGCCCGCCATAGTATTTCACTACCGCAATGTCATTCATTCGACAGCACGGCTATCATGTTTTCGCTTGAACGCTGTGTAAGACCCCATCTCTGTCCTTTTCTATCGTTCACTGTAAATATCTAATTGTGATCACAGATGTGTGTTTATTCCTTGCATGTAGTTGTACACAGAGACTCAGGTTTAGTGATTGCGTTATTAGAGCGTACCGTATCTTCCTTTTCTTGATTTATCAAAGGGTTAGGCATTAGCTATTCGAGAATGTTATTCAGTTAGGTACTTTATGTTGTAAATAATAACTAACTAGTACACTATGAAAACAGTTATAGGTAGTATTTTAGTTATCTGGTTTCCATACTACAAGTTTTGTTTAGTTTGGGATTAGATAGCCGAGTGTGAATACGTTAATATTTACTAAATATTAAGAAAGTAGGTATATGTATTGCAGCATATAAAATGGCTTCCTAACAGCGCACATCAACATAAATAAATGACTTGCGAAAATATTACTCAAGGTGACATCATTGTACAGAAAAAGTATACTAAGCAAATACTAGTACCTACAAATGCTTTAAAACGTGGTAATCTGTAAGTAAACACAGTACCTAATGTCATAATACTTTATGTAGTTCTGTAATCGATAGAAGATAATTTGCATAGCATTCGAGTTACGTGGTACCGATGCGCTCGAGTAAGCTTCATTAGTGATCAAATCGTGATTATTATTGTACTGTTAGTTGACCCCCTATTCAAATAACTTGTATCGATTCAAACCAGTTGATTCTATGAAGTAGTATGTTAAGTCTTCAACTCAATAGAAATGAAAAACTGCCTCGTTTGTCCAGTGCCAAGTCCCAGGTTAAGCAAAAATACATTTTTGTTATACTTAAAAAAATCTGCTTGATGTTGGGAATCTTGCCCTATTAACGGTATTATTAAGAACACCAGCCCCTTGGATGGAAGTGAGAAGCTGTGATTACTACTGACTATCGAAGACACTCAAATAGCACCAGGTACCTCCCAAATTCTACTTTCTCCCGGCACACCGCTGGCTCCCACAGCCACATATTGCTTTTCGGACGGAATTCACATAATCAGCCGGCAATATATAGGTGACACACACCGGCTTTTACCAGCAGGTAATATATTATAGCATTTAATTTGTAATGATAAAATAACAAGCTCAAAACGTATCTTTACATACTATAAAATGACGTCGCTTCCGGTGTCTGTTAGCGACAAACTCAATTACTACTTACTAAACGGATTTTAATGCGGTTTCACCATTAGACAGAGTGATCTATGAGGAAGGTTTAAGTATATAATTTATACCAAAGCGAAGCCGTGACGGGTTGTTAGTAAAGAAAAACCCGCAGTTTTCCAACGTTTAAGACGTTTTTCTCTCTCAACAGTTAAAAGAAGAACTGCTGGGCAATGGACATAGGATTGATGAAAACTAAAGAGTCGTAACTATACTAAGTAAGTATCCTAATTTAATTACATTGTGTACTAAAACTTCAAGACACAAATCCTTTAATGACGATAAAGACACAGGCCGCCTTCTGCTGTCATAACTCGAGTATTTTTTATTCGAGAGGCTCGTCATTTTTAAGATCGGCTTCAAGGGTTTTGTCTTCTGGAAATCGATGTTTTGTCGGTGAGACAAACGAAATCGAGATCTATCGTTGCAAGAATCACAAGAATTGCAAGACTCGCATGACATGAAAGATTTGAGTGATTCCGGTGAACTAGGTGGTGTTGGTGCGAATCGGACACGCATCGGCCGGCAAGAATTTTTGACAATTAACACATTCTATTCATTCATGTCTCATTGTCATA
The DNA here is from genome assembly GCA_936450015.1 of Meganola albula. Classification (NCBI taxonomy): domain Eukaryota; kingdom Metazoa; phylum Arthropoda; class Insecta; order Lepidoptera; family Nolidae; genus Meganola; species Meganola albula. Next base: position 2,919,260 of record OW388153.1, read on the forward strand.
ATTGCACCTCATTTGTTTTTATTATAATGTTTTCTTCAATAATTCGTTAAACATTTGTGACGATCGTGGGCGTGAAATTGAAATCATTCCTTTAAACGAAGTTTTCACTTTTTCTAACATCTTTATGTATTAGATTAAATCTGGTTCTGGTTATTAATACTTATTGTTTTAATTAGAGTTTGTAAGTTCAGTCATTTAAATACGCCGCACATATTTAATCCATTTTTCAATTCTTGATTGGCTCAAACCGTTGCAATGTATTAGTTTATATTTAAGTTTGTTTTTACAACTAATAACAAATAATTCCATATCATTTCAATCTACAGAACCGTGTTTCCTCTCATTTCACACTTCACTACATTCGCAAAATGTTGCAAAATCAAATATATTCTACAAAACGCGTAGCGTAGCTGGTGGCGCGTGTCTAACTGGATCTCTGCATCTTAAGAACTGTTATGGTACAAGCTAACCAGGCTACCGACCTGCTGGACGAAACAACTTTAGATTACAGGTTTCTATCAAGATTGACAGTCACTATTTAATCTTGGAAAATACACTTGAAAGTGAAGTGACTATGCATTATCAAATCATAACACAAATTGTAGGTGAGTACAGTCAACGATAAATGTACATAATAAAAATCGGAAATACAAAGTGACTTTATGAATGATCATGGATCATTAGCTAATAATTTGGTATCTACACTTGAAAATCACGTACTTTAAAAAAACACTCATCTACTTTGGCATTGAATGTACTACTACTTGTGAGGAGGTGCCTGCATATCTAGATGTTTGTTACTCTTTCATTCAATACCACTAACCTGCTTTCTTATTTCGATGTCTGAAATAAAGACAGATTCTATATCCAATGAAATAGATATAGGGATAGTAAAAGAAATAATCTCAAAAAATAAGTTATTTTTAGGTAGCCCAAAGTTAAAAAAAAAATCTGATAAGCACAGAATATTACAGCTAAATTATTTAGCAGAACATGTTTAAAGATAAATATAAGAAATGCAAAAATATCAAAATGTCCACATATTAGTCTATGCCAACCTCCATAGCAAAGCTATAAGTCAATCTCCTTTTTCATTCAGCCAGAGGCAGTCTGAAGAAAAAAAAACAATTATTTATCGGAATTACCGTTTTATCATACCCGAAAGGAAAATTTAATCTATGTTTTATGATTAGTATTACTCAACAATCAATAAATAATGTAAGTAGTTAAAACAATAATTAGTTGCCCTAATACTTTCAAACCGGTTGTTGCAGCCGGGAAGTTATTTTTGTTTATAAATAACCGTAGATAATACGAGACGAGGTTGATTGCACTTGGATATTGGTCATTAGATACGCCAATATTCAAATTTAGAGTAAGTTGTCGCATATTTTGTAATTATCCTTTTACCACCCGTGTCGCGTAAATGCGAAAAAAAAGTATCGCTCCTTTAAAACAAAAGTGACGTTATAACACAAAAACAGATTCATTTCAGTATGGCCGTTTAAAGTTTTAGCCCAGCATTGTGTCACTTTTGTTTTTAATTATTTTAAAAACGCTTTTTTTTTACAACTATTTGAGCTGAGTCTTTTCATTAGAAGAGCTTTTTATTGAAGTGATCTAAATGTATGTTTATCTCAAAATTTTTATAGTGCCACTTTTAAATAAATAAATAAAAATAAACTTATTGAAAAACTTTTGTTTTCAAGGTGCGGTATGATTTTCTTCTTTGTTCCATTTTCATTCATTGTACCTACCTATTAATTGTAGGTATATATTATCGATTCGTCACATTCTATGAGACGTTGTAAGACATTTTTTTGGTCTCGCTGGTTCACAGGGTGTGGCAACAGCCTAAAAGGTATGCGTTTAAATAAATTTTTGAAATGCGCTTACACATTTCAGAGATTCATTTTTATTATTATTGTTAATAGATAAGATGTGTACAGTAATAAATAGTAAATGTTCAATTAAAATTGAAATGAAATGATTGTGCCTTGCATTTTATTACTTGCATAGACAGGCAGTCGTTGAGCAACTTTACGACTGTTGTACCCAGCAGGTGACAGAGGTCATCATCACGTAAAATTACAGTTACTAGATAAATGTATATAAATAACACATTTTAACTTTATATTTTGTTATTGTTACTAGAGCATAGAGTATCTTAAAGGGTTTATCTAAAGGTAAAGCAGGCTGATAACAGCAGCAGCGACAGTACGTGCAGCTGGTGACATGCAGTCTTGCTGAAAAATACTTTTAAGTTTTAAGCCTTGGTTTTGTTCATCTATAGTATTTTTGATTGAAGCATGCAGTCGTCAAATTGTATTTTCAAAACTTTGTTTGGTCAGCTGCCGGTCTCTACATAGTCTGTGGACAGTTGAAAGCCGGCTTCACGTGCTGTCGGCAGTTGCAGTTGGCAGAAAGTTCATAAATAAGTTTCATTTTCTAACAATCTATGAAAAGAATAAGTTTTTTAATTCGGATGTTTATATTTTAAAAGTATAATTTTACAATTCAAAAATATTCGATCAAAGATAACAAAATAACATCCCAATTAAGTACCTTCTCTTTTTTTAAGTAGGTAATTTTTATATGGTTTTTGGCTCTGGCTGCTAGGACATTATTAGCATTTTAATTTGGTTTAAAAAAGCTACACCAGAGATAATAATTTTGTAATACTAGTTATACTAACCGGTGTAGAAAATAGTGGGGTGTAGTCGGTACTAGGCTACCATAATTTTAATGGAGTACTGTCGACAGTGTCGACTCTCTATCAACATTCTTGGCCTTGCGATCAACCGAATGCCGTTTCTATACAACCATGAAAACAATGATAACTATGCAACACATTAGTGACCGGCAGATAACTTAGTAACGGCCATGACTGCGTTGTAGTAAATTTTCATACAAATGTACACACGGCTACACATGAAGCTATACATTTCCAGTATACCCTGGTCTCACATTGTATAAGACTTCCGTACAACAAGAGGTCAGCTTATACCGGAAATGTGTACGTGGCGCTTACTGTAATATCCTACAAGTCCCACAACTACCTACAACATGCAATCTTATCGTAATTCTGTATCAGTTAAAGAACACATTTCCATTAATTGTTTAATACGTTTTTTTTACTTTTATTCGACATGAAATCCGTAAATTATGCAGGATACAATAATAATATTTTTAGAATCGCGCGGCGTAAAATTAGCGGTCATGGAACCTAACGACCGCACAGCTGATACAACGGTACACGGGTGACTATCAGTATCAATAGTAAACGTCTTTTGATCTAAGTTATCAATAAAGTACTTGCTTTTTAGTACGTATTAAGACATATCAAAATTAAAATAAGTGTTTATTAAAATTTGTTCTCAGTTTCCTGTATATCTACTATATTAAGAAAATTTTGTTAGGGTGGGTTAGGTTAGGTTAGAATTGGTAGGTAGAATTAGCGTGTACTTGGGAAGTACTCAGAATTTAACACAAACGAAGTCGCGGGCGGTAGCTACTAGCTAGTATACTATTTACAAAGGATAGACTTCCGTTTTTACTGACAAATTGACGGAAATAAAGTGCATTAAGGTTAGTTGACCGCAACGACCTTGTCGGTCAAGTAGGCAGGGGCAATGAGATTTAGCGCCAATCGTCGACGTCTGATATGCTAACCCCACCGACCAAATACCGATAGACCACCACAGCTGGGCCTCCATGCACGCTATGTAGGTAAATTATGTCATAACACTACATACATATTATTACAAGATCATTTTGATTGGTACGTTCAAGGACAAGAACTTGAACGAACCAATCAAAAATATGTGCTGTCTTCCCACATGAATTGTACTGTTGACGATGTTTCATACAATATTTAAATAACTAACTATTAGGTAACTTTGTTGCAAGTACCTACCAACCGGTCTATCATCTGTACTGTGTTTATCTCAACTTTTGTTTATTATTGTGATCGACGTAGACTTAATACTTAGCATAATTATAAGCCTTAGTGGCTTTCTTAAGTTAAGTTACATACATACAATATGTTTTATGAGACTTTTTAAGTGATAATAAAGGAAAAAAACTGATGTCTACTCGGTGATTAATTCGTAAGTTAAACTGATTTGTGAATATAAATCGGTTAAATGCGAGTCAGACGAACGTATCCGTACAATTTATTGTTGCTACAACGGCAATAGAACTTCGCTTACTGTTTGATCTCTGTTTACCTATTATAATTAATAAAATACAGCCCCTTAGTGACTGACGCGACGGCGGAGAGACAGAAGAGGCTTTAGATTCCAAAAGCTTAAAAAACATATCTTGCCCCAAGCTCAATATAATAAAATAATAGTGGAACATTAACACACCCAGTCATCTGATCTCAAACTAAGCAGAGCTTGTATTAAGGAAACCAGATAACTGGTAATATACTACATATAATACTTTTCTTTTGTAAATACATACTTAAATATAGATAATTACACCCAGACACAAGACAAACAGACATATTTAAACAAATGTTTGTCTTGGGTGGGAATCGAACGCACTACCTGCGGCGTGAAAAGCAAGTATCTTACCCACCACGCCACCGGTCCGTCAATGCCTGAAGGTTCTGTGGATAGAGTCTTTACTAATATACAAATGCGAAATTAACTCTTGTCTATAGCGCTTTCATGCCAAAACTACTGAACTCATTTGGATGAAATTTGGTATGGAGATATTTTGAGACCCGGGGAAGAGCTGCGGTCGGAAAGTAGTAAATGTCACCCGGAAACAAAATGTTTAGGTCACATTATTATCATCACGTAGAACTTATTGCTATTCAACAAAATTCGAATACTATTTCTAAACGCGAACGCGTTCAATTTATTCATTTAAAATAAACAAATGTTCCGCACTTTTTGCTCGACCTAGGACTCGCACTATAATATCGACTGTTTAAGATTCCATCTCCTTTCACATAGAAGATGCGACCTCTTTTATACATACAACCTTTGAAGCTTTAAAAAAAACAAATTTTAATAAAACGCTTGTCAATTTCTTTCATTATTATACTCTTTTTTGCCAAGAAAACACGTGCATTATTTCTCACATCTCTCCTCATCCTGTTTCTAAACTATATCCAATCTTAACATCGACATTGCTGCAAATCAGTGCTGTGGGTCGCCTCTAGTAGGCACTCACAGCGATTACTGAGCAAAATCCATGGTTGACACTAATGGGTCACACTCTTTGTATTTTTTCTTCTTTTGAACTGTTTTCATTTGTTTTGTTTTTTTTCACTGTTCATGTGCTTTTTTATCTTTTCATTCTGTCTCTGTCAAATAAATGTATTTCCTTATTCCTTTTCTTTCTATTTATGAAGGTTGAAAGAACTAGCAAAGGTTATGAATATTTATTATCATCACAATCGGTCGCACAGAAGTCAAGTTAAATAAGCGTCCCATCCTGTCTTACCTAGAAAAGTGACTCTTCGTCTAAGTTCTACTACATTGTAATTTCCATACCTTTAGTTTAGCAATTAATTTTAATTACAAACATAAGCCGACCTTTCTGAAGTCGACTAAAAAGCAACATTCAAGAGTACAAACTGCGTATAAATTGACTACAGTTTTATTAACATCTAGGAAACATGATGAACTTTTTGACACACTCAAAATCGACTATCTATTATTGAATGCTAATCTGTTATGTCTGTGTGAGCAGCGGGGGTGGCTTGTCTTAGAAATATAAGGTCGCCAGTGCTATTCCTAGCCGTGCCCACACATCTTTGAGTGAATGGTTTCATCTCAGCTACTCAATATCGGTGGAGGAAACCGGCATGTACTAAGAAGAACTAATCATACGAGGATATGTGACATCCACCAACCCACATTTGGCCAGCGTGCGTGGATTGAAGCCTTACCTCTCAACTCGTATAACAGTTAAGAGAAGACCCGTGCCCAGCTGTGAGACACTAAATAGTGTTGAATTGAGTGAAACATGATAAAAAGTAGCCTATGCTATTCCAGACTATAATCTAGAGATTTCACCCAATTCCGTCCAACAGTTTTTTGTACAACTTGCCTGATGTTAAGCAATGACGTAGTCTACGATGGGACGCGCCCGCCCAATATACTAATTCATTCGAGATTACGAATGATTTTCGGTGGAAAGGTGGCAGTGGAGGAGGAATCATAAAGGAGCAAATCCGGAACACGGCAAGGCCGCTTGACTGTGCGGCTTTGTTTGATGGGTGGTCACTAATTAGTAAACTTAATTAACAATCCTACAACTGCTTCTCCTGTAAGCCAGGGTTGACAACGCGGCGCGCGATTTGAGGCTGGGGTTATAAACCCTTGCAAACTCCCAAGACACCTGTCTTGAATCGAACTTAATCAGATAGATAATAAGAAGTGTTGAAATGTCCGTAACTCCTTACCTGTCCATTTAGCTGTGCGGCGACCAGGAGCACCCTAGCAGCCCGGTGCACCTCAACCAGCGAGCCCGGTAGTGGAGCCGCGGTGCCGGGCGGCTGGAACCACACCGAAGCACCCTCGGTCCATTCCGACAGGCCCCCGGAGCCCGCCATGCTGTGAAACGAACAAAAGACCTGTTAATATTTAATTTTGGAATCTACAGCATCAGCCTTTTTAGTCCATACATATTTTATCTGGATGTCCAGATTTTTTGTGCTTCAGAAGCCTTTGTCTGAAACACGAAAATCCCAAAAAAAACCCAAACCAACGAAAACGAGGGGTGTTATAAATTTGACGCATATATCTGGGGACAAGTTTGAAGCCTTGTAGCGTTAAGGTTAGAAAGAAAGAATGAAAGAAGAAAGAAAGAGAAACATTTATTGGACAGAGACAGGACACACATAATCAAATGATAAAAAAACACACAGAATCAAATGAAAAGAGAAACGAATACATAAATGGAAACACAAACTTAAGTAATCGAGGAGTTTCAAGAAAATTAGCTGACAGGGATTAAGAAGCCTACATGGGCGATTTTCCACCGAATTTACGACCAACTCATAAAATCGGTCATAGAAATCGGTGAAAATATATGTCGTGTGTGGGCAGCGTATTTTTTTAATAATAGTGGATTCTGCACGTTCATTTCCACTGCTACGGAAAGTCGTCGTCGACATCCCCGGAGGAAATGTCGTTGTCGCTCTTGGACTCCTTTACTAAACTTCTTAGTTGACGAGGAGATCGTTGCCTAATAGATTTTGTAACAATTAACGGCAAATAGCTTTTCTAAATTAGGCATAGTGGACAGATTTGCGAATTTTGTTTTGCTTTTTGAGCTATTTATTATTAAGGTCGCTAGCAAAGTTATTGCCGCCCACTGTCTCTATTTCAAAATCAATTTAATCTTTAAATAGCAACTTCATATATTATAATACATCGCAGCAGTTAAAATTTAAATGATTCTATTCAATCTATGTCTTTGAACAACTTTTATGAGAGGGTTGCAGGAAATCGAATGATTTCCATTGACCAACCCAAAGCACGGTGTAACTGCTGGTTAGTTCAAATGAGAATTTTAATATTGTACCTATTATAAATGTGGTTTTAGTAATTTCAACATCAGTGTTTGAATACCCACAAAACTGTAACTATAATTTTTTGCACAATTTTTCGGTATTTATTTATTATTTGTTTATTTCTTTTACAGAATAGGTAACATTTACAGTTTTAGACTCGTAATGAAATTCGTATTTGAAATGGTAGTGGGTAAAAATGTGTGAGTTGATATTATAAAAGAAAAATTGTGTTATAATAAATCACTGTAGTTTGATAGATAGATAGATACATACAATGTAGGCACGTAATTGTAGACATAGTATGTTACAAATAGTATTCCTCATAACATAATAAAACATAATCATTACAAAACAAAATATTTATTAATCGTTTACTTAATACTGACGCTCATGTCGTTATTACATAATACTTATTATATTTAACAACTAATTAATCCTAAAACTTAGCACTGTGATAACAAGTTAGCGAATACTGTGATCTTTTCGAACTGTCACAAGTATATAGGGGTGGGCGATGCGCACCCGCATGAGGGAGACGATGCCTGGAAGCAGATAGGAGACGGAGGGGGAGGCTGGATGCAGAAAGGCTCCATAGGAGGTGGCTGCACGTATAAAGGAGGAGGGGGAGGCGGTTGCACTGTCACCGGGGGGAACGGAGGAGGTTGTATACTGAACGGCGGCGGAGGTGGGGGCTGCACGCACATCTGAGGAGGATTAGGTGGTTGCACACAGATTGGCGGCTGCGGCGGGATCTCTATGACCATCGGAGGTGGAGGCGGTGGTTGAACCATCATTGGCGGAAGTGGCGGCGGCTGCACCGGTATCGGGGGGAACGTCGGCGGCTGAATCATTATCTGTCCTAAAGGCGGAGGTTGCACCACTATCGGAGGTGGAGGAGGCAGCTCGATTATGATCGGAGGTGGTATCGGTAAGTCTAGGATCAGAGGCGGTAACGTCGGCGGGTTCACGTACATCGTAGGAGGCACTGGCGGAGTCACACACATCGGAGGAGATGGCGGGGGAGTCACGCAAATTGGAGGTATTGCTGGAGGAGTTACAGTCATCGGGGGTAGAGGCGGGGGTGTAACAACTAAAGGCGGTGATGGCGGAGGATTGACGGTTATAGGAGGAGGTATGGGTAGTTCTAAAACTATTGGTGGTAACGGGGGAGGGTTAACACATAACGGTGGAGGGGGAGGTAGTGTTACGTAGACTGGACATGACGCTGGTGCAGGAATGTTCAACGGAGGAGAGCAGCAGCTGCAGGGCGGGGCCTGAGATACGTATGTACTCTGGTACTCGTAAGGCGACGAATAGTATTGTGCATAAGCCCCATGCTGGAATAAACAAAAGATAGTTAAAACCGAAAAACGACTCTATATCAAATAGGTGTAAGGCTAAGGATAAACTAAAGGTACACATAAGTACTACTTAAATATATGCATATGAGGATTTATTCTATTATACTAATAATCAATAAAGGTATGCTAATAATTCATTCACATTATTGTAGTAGTATTTGAGGATAGAATTCTGTGCTGGAATGCAACTGGTGTATGCAAACCGGCACTGGATGGAATGAATGTATACCCATTCCAGTGACTACTATAACAAACTTTGAAAGACTCTCTGAGAATGTCATTCATCCAATTATTTTTAATAAAAAATACTTAAATGCTTACCTGAACAATACCAAGTAACAATATTACAAATGTATATGAAGTCACCTCCATCGCTAATGCACTTGAACTTGGTTGAACCCTCAACCGACCTCAGTTTTATATAGAACCTTATCCATACTTACGTAACTGCGATACTAAAGCAATCAGATTAACAAATAATAATATTGTAATTGAGTACGAAATCCAGTAGCATAAATATAAATATCGATAAAGCACGAACGATAGGTGCAGCAAATATCTAATTAATTAATAAGTAATTTCTAATAAATTAAAAAGTAAATTCATATTTATTAATTTTCATAAAGACGTAAACAGATTTTTAAAGATGTTGTAGTAATCAATAGCACAGATAATATAATACTATAGGTACTAGTCAATAGTCATGGAATAGAAAGTGCATCTGTATTTGCGCACACGGCGGCCCGCGGCGGTTTGAACGCGCTAATCTCAGAAACTACTGGTCCGATTTGAAAAATTCTTGCACTGTTAGATAGCCCATTTATTGAGGAAGGCTAAAGGCTACATTTTATGCATTCATCCACTGCTGGGCATGATATGAAATCATCATGATCGATGAAATATCGATGATTTCTGTAAATTTGTCTACTCCAAAACAAACAAACAATAAGTAAAATATCAAAATCTCAAATGACCTTGATAAGTACTTGCAATAATTAAACCACATGGGAAGCACCGGTTTTCAAATAAATATAGAATAATTGAAATCGCTCCCTCTGCGTAAAAGTTCTAAGGTAAATTCATTAGTCAAAAGAATTTTATTTTTATATAGGAGTGACACTGGTAAAATTGTGGTAGCCTTCCACAACATGCCAGAAATAAAAATTGAATTAAAACTCTATAAGGCTCCTTTAGAATTGTATAAAAAAGTAAAATTACAAGTCACACAACCTTTAACTGCTAAAATTTCTACATTTCTATTTCAAGTTTGCTCAACTGGAACTAGTTTCATGCTTGGCCAGTTTCGCTTCATCCAAATATGACAGAAATATGCCTCTAGACTTCACTAAATGATGAAAACACGCTAAGAGAAAAGCAATCTCGTTTATATTATTGTAAGATTAAATGTAGACGTTTTAATTGAATTGATCGTTAGAAAGATTAATAGCCTACTATAACTATTAGGTATAAACACGATTAGTCTAACTGTGCGTTTCCATAGCACAACATAATATTCATGTTGAAAGCACTGTGTCTCTTTCTACTCATCTATGGGGCCCGGACCAAGCTACTAGCTTCCGCCCACTCCCACGGCTGCATTCGCGCAGGGTGATACTGATTGAGATAAGAAGCCTATCTCTGAGCCAAAGGAGACGTTCAAAAAATGTATAGAGCCTGGGATTAAAATAATTGTAAATTTGAACAGCAATCTGAGTTACATAGGTTAATAGAGCATAATTAATTAAATTTTTTGGTGTATTTTAAATAATTTTACACCCCCCCGTTTTTTTTTAAATTGAAATTGAAAATAAGAATCCTTAATGCAATATTATGATTATTGCAATTGGCAACCCCATGGTCAAATGTCAATTGAGCAACCAAAAAAATCAAAATTATTTCGACGCTGTCAATCAAACTGATCAATGACAATGACATCATGACGTTTCCCGTAATTATATTTTTTTCCACGCGTTTTGTTATTACACTAATAAGATAACAAATATTTTTCGTCATAATTACATTAAGCTGCAGCTAGAATAATATTACAAGAGAAAAGTACTGTAACAGAATGCAATTGTTGACGTGATTGCAATATTTATACTGCTTAGGAAACGGATAATTAAAGGTAATGTGCGTTTTGTTTTTCTATTACATTTTTTTGATTTTTACAAAAATGGTTGCTCCTAAAATTCGTGTTTAGTTAAATTCTAACAGCTTATTAAATAAGCTTTCCAATGAGGTATATCACATTGGTGTTCAAAATTCTAGCCCACTTTTGACCTCTCCTTTCATCCAATTCCGTCCAGTAGTTTTTGTGTGAAAGAGTACCTAACAAACATACATCCATACATTCTTACACCCATATAGGTACGAGGTATCCGGCGATTGGGACCGCAATAAACTCGGACCGTGGTCCCAGTTGCCGGATCAGATAATTTTAATATTTTTCTTCCGGCAACTGGGACCATAAAGAAATGAATACAAAAATCTATTGTTGAAGCCAAAATCAGTACAGCCAACAAATAAAACTCGGCGTGAAAAGCCGACTTACCGGCCACGCCACCGGCCTGTCAAGCTTAGATAAAACTGATAGAAGAAAAGCGAGGATATAGGAAGGGTAAGGATAAGCTACATGAACCAAATAAAAAAAGGTTGACGTCATATCTGAGACAAGGGTTAATTAAAATAAATAAAAAATGTAACACCTCCCTGTTAAATACTCTAAGGATTCATTTTCTACATCAGAATAAAGAGACTGAAATTCACCGGGAACAATGTCCAACTTTAGGCTTTTACTAATATTTATAAACATATAACTACTCTTTTTGTCAGACTCAGGATTGGAATCCAGGACCTCGCGACTACTGGACTGAGGAGCTAATCTTTAATATGTATTTGCTAACTCGAGCAACACCGCAGCGATACTATTAATAATCATAATCAACATTGCGTATAAAAGCATGACGAAACGATACCTATAAAATAACAAACGCTATGATTTATGTGTTTAATCGTTTTCATTACAAATAACTAAATTAATTCTCACTCGTTAATAAGATATTAGCAAAATAATTTAGTAGAAATCTTGTGAAACTCGATTAGAATCGTTCTTAGGTATTGATCACACAGAATCGGCATGGGCATATTTTAAGTAGATTTTTTTAATTAATCCTCTTTTGATTTTGCAACACAAGTGCTAGCAGGTATGTTGAAAAACATTGACAGGAAAGCCATTAGATATTATGAAATAAAAATAAAAAAACATTATACCAGCCAGCAATGTCTAAGAATGATTGACAACCTCTTTAGTTTATAGCTTAGGTAATATACTGGCGACTATCTTTTATTAAAGGGATGACATTTAAATATGAAACATGTTGAAACATTTTTAAAAAATAAATGGCATCTTACAATTTTACGCTGCTTACAAACCAATAACACTCATGTATTGAACTAGCAAACTAATGCCTTTTGCCAGGCATATGGACTTGGTGTTCACTTATTAGTCTGTGGATTTTGGAAATAATCTCCAAAAGGCCTTCAATGAATGAAACACTCACATTTACCGAGGTCAAAGACAATTTTGAGCACCATAAGTATACTAATAAAAAAATTACAAAAACGTAAGAAAAATAAAAATAAATCTGCTTAACTAGTTGTAAGTTTGTTAACTATTTGTACGTTTTTTATTTAAAAAAAGGCAGCTTGGAAAATTACTTTAACTTTTCCCGGGCAATAGCTTTGCGGGGAAAATTAGCTTAGCCGGGTTGCCACTTCACTCACTGGGCCTGGCTAACACTTTAAAAACTCCGCTTGAAAGTTCTGTTGAAATATTTTTCTAACCAACGAGAAGGCGAAACAGCTGATTCTACAATACCCAATTCATTCTAATATTATTCTTATTTTCAAACTGACGACCCACAAAAAGTGATGGATCGGGGAACAATGGCCTGAGAGTGACTTCCGACTGTCACCATACTACCTCTGCTCTGATGAATACTAATAGATGTAATCCAATGAAATGTGAGAGTAAGCAAATGTATCGAGGCCGCAAGTGTTAATGCTGTTTTGAATTTAGCCGGGTTGGCTGCATTAGAATCCGATGGAATGCAAGATCCTACTATAAGCTTTTCGTTCGTATAGAATTCGTACATAAAATGCGAGAAGTTCTTTTGCATTAACGGCTACTTTGCTTGCTACCGCCCAAGGATTTTACCCACAGCAGCGTAAGCGTTTATATGCTCTTTGCCCACAGTTTAATTATGTCTTATTACTGTGAAATGATTTCAAATGGCATAAAAAAGAAAAGGAAAAAACATGAATAGTCCTTTATTCCTTTTACATAATTCTGCCAATTCGATGAGACCTTTAGACTTTTAAACACTTTAATTCAACTGTTTCGCAACTTTTGTCGAATAAGGTCCAAATGCAAAACTTCGAAAGAACTCTATTTAGCTTGACGAAATTTTATTGGCTTAGCAGAATAAAAAATACCCTACATGTTGCATGAATTTCTCTTTAAAAAAATTATTCTACACTCTAGACGTAGCATCCAGTGGTAGAATATAAGGTTCGGAGTAAAAAGTTTGATTCATCCCAATTTTCTATTTTCATACCAAATTTCATTTAAATCGGTTCAACTGTTGAAACGTGAAAAGCCAACAGAGTTAGTTTTCCAATTATAAATTAGGATGGTATTACTACGGTATGGTATTACCGGATTAACGAGATTAAACGAAACAATTTCACCAGTAAAAATGCTCTATGGTAGAGCTTCACTGTAGATGTTTATGGAAAGGTGTTGTTTAGTATCTACAGTGCAACAGTCAAGTAATCGTTGTGTATTCTGTGTTCGCTGCGACCTGTTGAGGCTTTCTACACGCACGTTAGTTGTTTTCATAATTAAATCTCGAGTCGCCGAGTAAATTGATGGCGGATTCAGCGCAACTGAATGTTAAGGTTATGCTAGGGGATGTCCATTATCACGTGATCTTTTTTAAAACATTTTTACATCATTCGAGGATACGTGACATCCACCAACCTGCACTTGGCCAACGTGTGTGGATAAGGCCTAAACTCTCTCAGCTCGTAAGATAGTTAAGAGAAGACCCGTGATCAGCAGTGGGACACTAAAAAGGGTTGAAGTGTGATATCACACATGGACTAGTAAGCTTTAAATCTGTATGTAATAAGGAGACATATAAATTTCGTCTATAGTAAATTTTGTCTATAGTTAGTGAATAACTATTGTCTATAGTAAAGGAGAGGTCAAAAATGGGCTAGAATTTTGAACACCAATGTGATATACCTCATTAGAAAGCTAATTTAATAAGCTGTTAGAATTTAACTAAACACGAATTTTAGGAGCAACCATTTTTGTAAAAATCAAAAAAATGTAATAGAAAAACAAAACGCACATTACCTTAAATTATCCGTTTCCTAAGCAGTATAAATATTGCAATCACGTCAATAATTGCATCCTGTTACAGTACTTTTCTCTTGTAATATTATTCTAGCTGCAGCTTAATGTAATTATGACGAAAAATATTTGTTATCTTATTAGTGTAATAACAAAACGCGTGGAAAAAAATATAATTACGGGAAACGTCATGATGTCATTGTCATTGATCAGTTTGATTGACAGCGTCGAAATAATTTTGATTTTTTTGGTTGCTCAATTGTCATTTGACCATGGGGTTGCCAATTGCAATAATCATAATATTTCATTAAGGATTCTTATTTTCAATTTCAATTTTTTAAAAAACGGGGGGTGTAAAATTATTTTAAATACACCAAAAAATTTAATTAATTATGCTCTATTAACCTATGTAACTCAGATTGCTGTTCAAAGGAGAGGTCAAAAGTGGGCTAGAATTTTGAACACCAATGTGATATACCTCATTGGAAAGCTTATTTAATAAGCTGTTAGAATTTAGCTAAACACGAATTTTAGGAGCAACCATTTTTGTAAAAATCAAAAAAATGTAATAGAAAAACAAAACGCACATTACCTTTAATTATCCGTTTCCTAAGCAGTATAAATATTGCAATCACGTCAACAATTGCATTCTGTTACAGTACTTTTCTCTTGTAATATTATTCTAGCTGCAGCTTAATGTAATTATGACGAAAAATATTTGTTATCTTATTAGTGTAATAACAAAACGCGTGGAAAAAAATATAATTACGGGAAACGTCATAATGTCATTGTCATTGATCAGTTTGATTGACAGCGTCGAAATAATTTTGATTTTTTTGGTTGCTCAATTGACATTTGACCATGGGGTTGCCAATTGCAATAATCATAATATTGCATTAAGGATTCTCATTTTCAATTTCAATTTTTAAAAAAACGGGGGGGTGTAAAATTATTTTAAATACACCAAAAAATTTAATTAATTATGCTCTATTAACCTATGTTACTCAGATTGCTGTTCAAAGGAGAGGTCAAAAGTGGGCTAGAATTTTGAACACCAATGTGATATACCTCATTGGAAAGCTTATTTAATAAGCTGTTAGAATTTAACTAAACACGAATTTTAAGAGCAACCATTTTTGTAAAAATCAAAAAAATGTAATAGAAAAACAAAACGCACATTACCTTTAATTATCCGTTTCCTAAGCAGTATAAATATTGCAATCACGTCAATAATTGCATTCTGTTACAGTACTTTTCTCTTGTAATATTATTCTAGCTGCAGCTTAATGTAATTATGACGAAAAATATTTGTTATCTTATTAGTGTAATAACAAAACGCATGGAAAAAAATATAATTACGGGAAACGTCATGATGTCATTGTCATTGATCAGTTTGATTGACAGCGTCGAAATAATTTTGATGTTTTTGGTTGCTCAATTGTCATTTGACCATGGGGTTGCCAATTGCAATAATCATAATATTGCATTAAGGATTCTTATTTTCAATTTCAATTTTTTAAAAAACGGGGGGGGTGTAAAATTATTTTAAATACACCAAAAAATTTAATTAATTACGCTCTATTAACCTATGTAACTCAGATTGCTGTTCAAATTTACAATTATTTTAATCCCAGGCTCTATACATTTTTTGAACGTCTCCTTTACAATTATTTTAATCCCAGGCTCTATACATTTTTTGAACGTCTCCTTTACAATTATTTTAATCCCAGGCTCTATACATTTTTTGAACGTCTCCTTTACGTGTTCAAATCACGTCACGTCACCTTTTTAGGGAATAAAAACCTATGAAGTTACTTTAGGGAAGTGACGTTTGGATTTTGTTCTCTACGCTGCTGCTTACTGCTGACTTCTTGGGTGCCACTAAACGTGGTGTATACTTAAACTGAACATTTATTTTTGAACTCAAAACGGGACATACATTTTTATACCTCAGTTAGCTGGTTGAAAAATGAAAAGACACAACTTTTAATTTTTCTTTATTCATAAAAAGTGTTTCTTAATGCAATTAGTATTTATTATTGTTATGTTAATTATAATTATTTTATTATAAAAAATTGTGAATACTAAGAATCAACACCAGTTCGCCAGCTTTGTCAAAAGTTCTTCTGACAGTGATGATAAAATATATGCAACTTTTCTAATTTAATTTATATTTGTCAGAAGAAGAATTTGCTTGAATAAAGTGTTGAAATAAAACTACTTTTTAACGGATTCTATCGCGGTTTATTTTAGATTTTAGATCCCGACGTTTCAAAGTCTTTTCAGACTTCATGTTCACGGGTGGACTGAGGTATTTGACGTCCAAAAATATTAATCCCAATTATTAGTGACTACCTTCAAACATTAATATATAGGACAATACTATGTGAATAAAGTTTGTGATGATTTTAAATAAGAATAAAATTCTTGGCACGTTTTTTTAATATTGACCTTAGTTATCAACATCGATTTTGAAATTGGAACCTGTAAATGATTTTTCTCAGATGTCCACAATTTATTCATGAGAGAAAAGACTCTTTCTACTGGAACTCTAAACATAACAACCAAATGAATGCTCCCCTCTTCTCCCCGCGTTGCTAGATAACCGACCACAGCGTGCGAGGGCCGATCATCGACGACGCGACGCACAGTGGTCTGAAAATCGAGCTCCCCTTTCATAGAAAGTCAATGTGGGATATTCATAAAACTAAAATATGGAACGTCTCAGGTATACATTCCTTTAATGCATATTTTAGTATGAATGATTTTAGTTACTCCGCGCCTGAGAAAAAAAATATTTAGTATTTTTTTGTATGGGAGAAATTACATAAAGTACATTTTCTTGCGACTGAATGAAACTGAAAGGCTGGTACTCATACGAGCTATTGCCGCTCTTAAGGCGATTACGTTGACATACCACTCGTGTACCTTTAGGTGCCGCTTCACACGTAGGATTTTTTTGAAATTTCGAATTTTCGGCATTGAATATTTTAAGTATGTGACGCATTTAAATTAGGTTGGTAAGGAATATGGAATTAAATATTTATAATAAATACGCACCTAATATTATAATAACTGTTATAATAGATTCAATTACTTTAACTCAAAAAATAAGTTAACTTTAGAAATTCGTTTTTTGCGAATACTAATTAGGGCACTGAACTAATATCTGCCTTATTTTAACAAATAACTTTTTACAATAGTAACCTCATTAGCTAAGAGGGTGTTAATGATTTTTACTATACCTAATGATAACAGAGGTTCGTTATCATTATCAATTACGGGAATTACTTATTACTTTACTAATAGTTCAGTTTTATTACGTGTTAATTTGTACCGACCCTTAATGAGGGTCGGTGAGAGAGTTATACATAAATAGAATGTTTGGCATGGACTCAGTCAGTAACGTTTAGCACTTGTGCGCGTAAACTTTAATTTTTCTGTTCTTTCAATTTTTCTATTGCAATGGAAGGTTTTGGTACCAATCTTGATATTTTCATGTTTGTGGCCAACAACACTTCTTTCTCAGATCCCAATGTGTTGTTTGATGTGTTTGTGAATAGTATTGATTTGTCAGAAAATGAAAAGAGAGACTTGAAACAATTCTGCCAAACTTATGTGTGTGCATTGAAAAGGAAATGGATCTCATGTAATCGTAAACGACATACTTTCATTAAAAAGTACGAAGCATGGCTCCAAGAAGACATCAAATGGCCTGAAGTCATCAAGGAAAAGATGACTTCCTCCGTAACGATAGATCAGTCACAGTGTTCCAGTTCAGAATTTCCCGTAAACGAAGGTGCATCAACATCCGCACAACCACAGACTTGTAGTGTTGGAACCTCAACATCTCTTGGAAACCAAAGAAAGGAGTTTTCGGTGTTAAGCCCGTTACAGAAGAAAAGGAGAGTAGAAGAGCTTTTAAATCATCCATCGGAAAGTCTTGCTTATGCAACTGGCTTGAAGGCGCAAAATAAAGATGTAGCAGACATAATAAAATTAGTCACAGAGAATCCCGAAGAGGCTACAAACATAAAAGATATACTTAAAACTAAAAAAAATGTGCCCATATATTCTGCTGATAAAGCTTTAGGTATTTTGACTTCGTTGAAGCTGTCGAAGTGGCAGTATACTACTTTGAGAGCTTGTGCAAAGGAAGAAGGAATCCCACTATTTCCTTCATACACAACTGTCCTAGAAGCGAAAAAGGACTGTTACCCACCTAAGGATAGCATAGACATTTCTGAAAATGGGGCACGAGTTAAACTTCAAGCAATTTTGGATAAAACTGTGTCAAGACTTGGAAAATATCTACGTTTGCCCTCTACTTTAGATGGCAAGGAGTTAACACTTCTGTGTAAGTGGGGCTTTGATGGTTCTTCAGGGCAGAGTTTGTATACGCAAAGCATGGTGGAGGAAGATGATTCCAGCGTCTTCATGTGTTCTTTTGTACCTGTAAGATTAGATTGTGATGAAGAAAATGTATGGGAGAATCCAAAACCGTCTTCGACAATGTTTTGCAGGCCTCTTTTTTTCAAGTTTGCAAGTGAAAACAAATTAGACATCAAGAGAGAACAAGCCACGATTGAAGCTGAAATTGCTACACTGGTGCCTTCTATAATGGGAAATCATGCAGTTAAAGTTAAAATGCTCATGACTATGATAGATGGTAAAATAGTTTCTAAATTATCAGAAACATCAACCCAAACTTGTGACATATGTAAAGCAACCCCATCTGAAATGAATAAATTACATGTGATCTCAGAGTATGTTTTGAATACTTTTATAATTTTCTTGGCTGATAATCATGAATACCTATTTTTAAATATATTATTTATTTGTTTTCCAGCAAACCAGTGTCAACGGAAATATACCAATATGGTTTGTCTACTCTCCATGCTTGGATTAGGTGTATGGAATGTTTGCTTCACATTTCCTACAGACTTGATTTCAAAACATGGCAAGCTAGGGATGCAGACAGCAAAAAATTATTGAAGGCAAGAAAGCAAATCATCCAGCAGAAGTTTCGTGATGAAATGGGCCTCTTAGTAGATATCATCAAACAAGGTGAGTCTTGAAGTGCAACGAGTTGATTTGAATGATTTTGAAAACGTTACTTACCAAATACCTTGTTTCTGCTCAAAATGGTGAAGTTTTTGGTTTTTGTTTCAGGTGCAGGCACTACAAATGATGGCAGTACAGCCCGAAAATTTTTTAGTAATCCTGTAAAAACGGCAGCCATCACTGGATTAGATTCCACTATAATCCAAAGATTTGCCACAATTCTAGGTGTGATAGCATGTGGGGAGCCCGTTAATGTTGAAGCGTTTGCAAATTTTGCGCGCCTTACTGCAGAAAGATATGTGGAACACTATGGTTGGTATTATATGCCGTCAAGTGTTCACAAACTTTTACTGCATGGTGCTGAAATTATCAGGCATTTCAACAAGCCAGGAATAAAGACTTCAAAAAAATCCGAGAACATTATTCGCGGAATTTTGTCGTAGAGCAACAAATGAAGATATTTTTAATGGACTCCTTGTATCGTCAGATCCGTACCTATCCAGCATAAGACCTGTACACAGAAAGTCAATCAGAACAGCTGTCTCTGATGACATGAAAACACTTCTCATTAATGAAGACAATACAAGTGTGGACAAAGAAAATATTGAGTTTGTTGATGTTAGTGTCGCAATGCTGGATTCAGAATTAGAAGATTTTGATGATAATTGTTAATGCGTATTTTATACATATCGACGTTATTATTATTTTTATTTATTTTAATGTTAAGACTAGATAAATAAGAATTTTTGGTATTAAAGAAGCAAAGAGAATATAGACGTATTTTGAAGAATGTAAGTAAATACTAACCAAATGAAGCTTTTTGTATTCTTTGATTCAGTTTTTTTCTAGTTATAGATGTAATTATTATTTTATGTTCTAATACTAGAGAAATAACGTTTTTCAGTACTAAACAAACAAAGGCTAGGGTTTAGACGAAGTATTTTGAGGAATGTACATACTAACCAAATGAAGTTTTCTAAATTATTCGATTAAATTTAAAAATAAATAAATTAGTTTTAGCTGTTTAACTGTTATAATATTTAAACACTTGTTTTACAATTGATTGTACAGTTTTTAATCGTATTAAATTTTCAAATATGAAAAAAATGTTAAATAAGTGTTTTATTCCTTCTTTAAATAGCGTGACTTTATGGTCGTTGCTTTCCTGTTATGAGGTGATTCTACTCATAAAAACAAACAACTTTTTTTATGGAAACCACCTTGAAATGACGGAAAAGAAAACAACTGTTTCATACATTACGGCCAAGCAGGTATTGAACTTCAGTATGAAACAGCAGACATTTTTACGCGATTTAGAGATTGTTTCCATAAAAAAAAATGTTGTTTTCATAAGGAATTCGCAAGAAAACAACAACCCCAAAGGCATAACATAAAATATTCAATACCGAAAATTCGAAATTTCAAAAAAATCCTACGTGTGAAGCGGCACCTAAAGGTACACGAGTGGTATGTCAGCGTAATCGCCTTAAGAGCGGCAATAGCTCGTATGAGTACCAGCCTTTCAGTTTCATTCAGTCGCAAGAAAATGTACTTTATGTAATTTCTCCCATACAAAAAAATACTAAATATTTTTTTTCTCAGGCGCGGAGTAACTAAAATCATTCATACTAAAATATGCATTAAAGGAATGTATACCTGAGACGTTCCATATTTTAGTTTTATGAATATCCCACATTGACTTTCTATGAAAGGGGAGCTCGATTTTCAGACCACTGTGCGACGGTCTGTAATTTCCCGCCCGCGCGTCTTATGAGCTTCATCAGTTTAAATTTTCGCGCAGTTTCACAAAACGGGACTATTTTGCGTCCCGGCGCTTTGTTTTGGGACAACGGGACAGGTAGCCGATAAAAGGGACAGTCCCTTTCAAAACGGGAGGTATGGTCACTTTATGTATACTAGAAGGGTTCTTATTAATTTAAAGTAAAACAATTTGCTTATTCTTGAGTTGGAAACGGAATATCGGAATTTGTACCACCTTTTTTATTCTTGAATAGGCTGGCGCTTGACTACAACTTACCTGACGTTAAGCAATGATGTAGCCTACGATGGGACGCGATAGCTCAATGTACCGATTCACTCGTGAGAATGACTTTCGGTGAGAAGATGGCAGTGAAATGAGGCTCCTTAAGGTTGAAACCATAAAGGAGCAACAATTCGACCCACCCTCTTAAATGGTGCCACCAGACATCGTAACGGAACACGGCAAGGCCGCTACCTGCAGTATTAACTTACAAGTTAATACTGATTCCGATTGGCTATGATAGTAGCCCAAGCTGTAGGCTGTTCAATTTTCTCGACATTATATTTTTATGTTCCCATATCTACTTATTACAGTGTATTAGGCGGCAAATTCGTTACAATAAACAGTTTTGCCTCTAGTGATACCGTTAAAGCTGTGGGACGTCGCGTCGCCTAAGGCCTTGGTATATGTTCGTTCTTATTTCTGATATACATACTTGATAGCAAAAACTCCACATCATTGGTATCCCACTGACTAATTTATTTCTAACTTTTCAACTACTTCCATTATTTTTCTGATTAAATACGTGCGAGGTACAAGACAGGCTGGGTTCAACGTTATGAGCGTCTTTTGGAGTACTAGCTTAGAATACTACCGCTGGCAGCGGTACTAGCTTCGCCATTGGATGAGGTCGCGGGTTCGATTTCCAGTCGTGTCCACACATTGTGTGAATAGTTTCATCGATACTACTTAATATTGGTGAGGGATAATAACCGGCATATCTAAGAACTAATCATTCGAGGGCACATTACACATACCAACCCACACTTTTTTTTAAATCCTACAATAGGCTTGCGCTTGACCATCACTTGCCTGATGTGAAGCAATGATACAGTCTACAGTAAATACCGATTCACTCGTGACTTGAAGACAACCAGATATAGCTATCGGGAAACATAGATGCCGGCAGCGAATTCCACAATTGGCCAGCGTGTGTGGATTAAGGCCTAAACTCTTTTAACTCGTAAGATAGTTGAGAGAAGATTCGTGCCCAGCAGTGGGACACTAAAAAAATTGGTTGAAGTGAGCTTCTTTTCAGAACGTGTCCCATGCAGAAGTAAGGTCCGGACTAAGCAACCAGGATCAACCAGGACCCTAAAAAAGGATCGGACTCAGACGCGCCCGAATTCAATCTCGAACCGTCAATTGAATTTTTCCCGCGTTGACTACAAAAGATCTGGGCTCCGATTCTCGCGGTTTAGCCATTTATCTCTAATAGACATATGTCGAAGATAAAATAAGGATTCCATAAGTATTCTGATATTTTTTTTTACATTCGTCTATTAGAGTTAATATTAGAATTATCTCTAATACATAATAAATAATTAGGTAGGTATGTCGAAAAAAAAATGGCGAATGTCAATTGAAAATGGATATTTTTTTCGACATTTATCTCGTTCGCACCTTTTTGGCAATTGAAATCTAATTTTCGTACTCTCAAAATGTCACGTTAGGTAAATATATGTCTATCACTCAACGCACGACATGCAACGAGTAGTCTACAGCAATCAACTTCTTATGTCAATTTCATTTGTTTTCAATCTACCTACATTCGCCAATTTATTTTTCGACATATGTCGAGTTCGAGATAAATGTCTAAAAGCGCAAGAATCGGGGTCCAGGATCAGTCTTTCGATTAGTGAAAACCGCATGAAAATGAACAGCAGTTGAGGTTATCGCTAACAAACAGCGGAAGCGTCTTCATTTTATATTACAGATTAAATTCGCCGCTATAGACGCCAAAACGCTTCTATTGCTTCACTTATGTTTGTAACGGAATCTTCGGACGCGATTTTTACCCACCTCAAAACGTTAGATTCATTTGAAATTTTGCACACTTGTCAAAGACCGATGACAACACAATAGGTTTTCTAAGTTGCGTCAAAAATAAAAAATAAAAAAAAAATATTTTTTTTTTTTTTTTTAGTTTATTTTAATGGTATTTGAGCGATTTTTTAGTTTTTTTAAACTATAATAAAGTTATTTTTAGTCATAATGACTTTTAAATAACGCCAGAATGTCAAGCAACGTCTGTATGAAAAACGTTTAACCTTAAGTGCTGTTAAAGTTCAGTCTTTCCGCTACCGGGGCAGGGGGGGGGGCGGCGCGGCGCGCGGCGCGGCGCTTACTTGAACATTTCCCTAACTTTGTTATTGGCAAATGGTCTAAAACCGAGCCATAATAAAAAAAAAAAAAAAAAAAAAAAGTTCAGTCTAAACTTTTAGCAATATAATTAACCTAGACTTTAGATTAATTAACTATTGCCAAAAGTGTTGTAATTAGCAGTAATTATAACATAATTGAGTAAAGGAATCGTAACTATTACAGCGGTTATTACATCAGATACCAGTATTCTAGTATTGTGTCGTTTCATAAGCATTACGCGGGAAATGGTTTCGTTTAATCTCGTTTATCCGGTAACACCGTACCATAGTAATAGCGTTCTAATTTATAATTGGAAAACTAACTCTTTTGGTTTTTCACGGTTCAACAGTTGAACCGATTTAGATGAAAGGTATGAAGATATAAAATTGGGATGAATCAAACCCTTCACTACGAACCTTACATTCTACCACTGGATTCTACGTCTAGAATAAATTGTTAAAGAGAAGTTCATTCAACATGTAGGGTATTTTTTATCCCTCTTACACTTTACCATTGTAATTGACCAGAAAGGGGTAGAAAATATAAGTTGTCGTCGTATGTACAGCTCGTCTAGTTCAAGGTCAAATTTCTTATCTTCAATCATCTGTTCTAGTCGCAGGGCCAGTGATTTAGGTATAAAACTTCTTTTCGAATACCTATTGCTACCACAGAATATGAAACCCTGCAGCTAGGGGCGGGACGATTCGCTATTCTGTGTATCGTTAGATCTCTAATAACCAAACGCACAGATAATATATTGAAACTGGCCGTAAAAGAAAGTTAACCAAGTAGCTTCAAATTGCGTGGGTAAACGATTACATAAAATCAAAAATCTCAAAACATATTTCTGTAAGAAATAATTAAAGTGCAAGATAGTAATTCATTGTTAAACGTGGCGTGTCTGATTCTAATTACGTCATAGTGTGGGATTGGGGGCAGATACAAGTGTGTCAGTGGGACGGGTTTAAACTGTGAGGGAAACAGGAAATTTAGTATATCGATAGATACCATAGATAGAAAAATTGTCATCAAAACAACTAGTTTTTTTTTTTGGTTTTAATTCGTCCTTGCGCTCAGGCTATGATCTTTCTGACCTTCTGCTTCTTCTTCCGTTTTTATTTGAATTTTTTGTCACGTCGGTGGATTTTAAAATTTATTATTTCTTCGATTATGACAGTCAACATGATTGTAACAGTTTGTGTGGTCTATAGATTTAAATATCGAACAAGGCAGCGCGATATACATGCGTTGATGTCATTTACTAACCAAATTGATGAGCATTTTACAAAAATAAATATGAAGGTGGGTTTTTACATTTCATTTAGTAAAATGTTGATTATATACATCAGACGACTGTTAGTTAGTGTATTTATAAACTTAGTAAGCGATTCCCAATCTATTCAATCGTTTAAGTACTTTGTTAGGTGGTAAAATCTAAAAGTATTCAAAAGAAATGACATTATTACCGTAATGAGAATTAATTAGTTTCTTAAAATTTTATTTTAGTAAATAAAAAAGTGTGAAACTTTTCGTTGAAATCGTTTATTTCAAAGCCTTCGAAAACTAAAAATGAAGTCGATGGACGCCGACGATCGAAAATCCAAGATAGTTTTTCCTAGAAAAATTATTACATCAGAGATCAAAAACGTGCTGTGGTACAGTCAACCACAAAAGTATTAAGTAAAAGTCGTGAATTGCAACAATTAAGTTTGTAGTGTTAGCACTTAACCTTGTCAAGCAAACTATTTTGAAAATAAACCAATTTACTCATTTTGTAATTGAATGATTGAGCGTGTCGACAATGTTGGGCGCCAACCGTGAAATTGTTGCGTTAGTTGTCACGGGGCGAAGAACTGTCATGGATCTTGTTCTATACAAATTCGTATTTACACCTTACAGACTTATAAATTACTCTGCACTCTGACTATCGCATACTAGATATAAATTTAACTATACAGAATGGTCGAATCACTTGTTTTTTTTAATAACTGGTCGCCAGCAATCGTCACACTCGAAGATTTCTTTGAAGTAAGTCATACTATATCTAAAAACTCACAACAAGACAAATTAATAAGCGCAGAGCAGAGGGTATGTGAAACTCCCTAAGGGTACCCACTAAACCCCCAGGGTGTTCATCCATCCCACACCTACGCTAGGGTCGTAGGAATACGCTATATCTCCGAAACCCCGTGCTGGTGTTGACCCGCCCCAGTGGGCCTCTTCACGTCAAGGGGAGGTCTCCCTGCGACATCTAAAGGGGCGAGCGTGGAACAATTCGCGCAGCCGCCTTGGATAACACAGTGTATCTAGATTAACACAGTGACACATCAAAGGCAGGCTGATTACCTTCCCTGAGCTTTATAAATACCTATAGATGTGTTACACTTGGTTTGTAAATAAATCGCGGGCAAGCTCACTAAACTATGATAATGTCTATCAATGAAAGTACAAGGACAATAATCATATCAAGCTCAATGATCAGTCTCATAGATAAACATTTCATAACAAACGTGTTGCCCCGGTACTAGTGACCGGACCAATCGGCTAATTGCGACAATATTGAGACACACACAATATACCTACTAAGTACCTACTCAATGAAGTAAACATAAAAGTATTACAAACAGCTGATCGACTAATGAGCCGAAGCATTAGGAGCCCTGTATTTAAATTGGAGAGATTTGGAATTGCGCATGCGCATGCGCATGGCGTAGCGGGTACGATTCCCAGCTGTGGCTACAGTATTGCACCCTTAAAAAGGTCAACAAAAAGTCTGCGATGGTATATGTCTATTTCTTAAGGATAACCCACAATAATCATTTTTTATCTTTTACTTTCAACCAAAAGTAATGGCTTATTTACGAAGCGATTTTAAGCAATGGTACATTGATCCTTATCCAATTAAATATCTTAAATACTTTGTGCATTCAATATAGATCACTATTGCCCTTTACAGAATGTAATTTAAGTGAAGATTACCGAAGATATTACAGATTTCAAATGAGGATAACGTCTAAACAAAACATGTTTGTATTGTTAATGACAAAAAAGCTGTAAACGTTGTTTAGGAGTATATGGACATTCTGTGGTAGGTAGGTATATTAAGCATCAGCATTGCACCCGTGCGAAGCCGGGGCGGGGCACTAATCGGTACGACTAAGTTATGGCTTAAGGAAAATGAGCCTATCTCTGTAATCGTTAGGTCTTAAGTCATTGACAGATAAATGAGCTCATAGATGGTATAATGGGGGGGTACTCTTTCGTAAATTACCCCATTACAAACGTGTTATATAAGATTAATGAATTAATATTATAGAGAGACAACATAGTGAAGGTTTGTGAAAGGGCCGTGTAATAAATTGTGTAATTTTGCATACCTATACGTCTACATCTGTAGGCGGATAATCTTGAAGCGCGAAAACAATAGACAGTGGGACGTTCAATTCTATTAACAATGCTACATTAAACGGTCTACGCACTATTGCACTAATCGTCCGTTAAAACGCGCGGTTAACCACAATCGATATATATACAAATGAATGACCAGAACCACAAATGAATCGCATTTCATTCCTTCTCAACGACTGTATTTTTCGAAATATTGTATAAGTTTCTGGACTCTCGCGCTTTAGACATTCGTCGAACAAAAATAGCGATTACTATTATTTTTCAATGACATCCGCCATATTTTTTCAACATTTGCGCACTTTAGAATTTCATCTCTAATAAAAAATCCGTTATAAAGTAGTTTTATTTTAACTCTACCTATTACTATTGCCGACAGTCTGCTGACAGCAGACTGTCGGCAGAGATGGACAGACAAAGAAGGCTTAGTTGAAAGTTGAAACCTTTTGGAATTGATCTGCGATTGCCCAGTGTGGGTGACAAAACAGTGCGTACATACACTAACACAATGGAACATTAAGAGTCAAATGTCGTATTAACTTTGCAGAAAAACTGTAAACGCCGAATAAACTTGATAGAATTCACCAGTCTACTTAGAACTACACTTGTAACTAGAGATTAAGGGAATGTTGCGAGTTTGTTAGGTCAGGATAAACTGGTATTTCAAGAATAACAGTCTTTAAAGTAAGACAATGACTAATTGAAGATTCTACGAGTTATAGTCTAAGAGCTGTGACGATGTAGGTACTTGCATGTCAACAGACATTTGTGTAGGGATTTTCTTATGGTGCTATTACAGCAGGCTGCAAACAGCAGCCCGCGGCGGCACGATTTTTTTTAAATTGAAGACTTCATGACAGTTAACTATTTTGTTCAGTCAGCTAAGAATGTTACAATTAGCAGCTCGATACAGAATGGCAATTAATACCCTAAGTTATAAATTTCTAAAAATCCTTTACTGCGTCCTATTTAGCTAAGTTATTTGCTTGCCTCACTGTTACATAACTTAAGCATTTAGGGACTTACCTCTGTATTCATAAACGTCATATAAGTTGATTTTAACTAAAATAGTGTTATAGTTCGTTTGTCTTTGTCTGTCATCTTGACATTTATATTAGTAAGAAAGAGACAAAAGTCCAATCCAACTAAAGAATCTTATAAGATATTTATGAATAAAACCGATAATATCTTGATTTCAAGAGTTGTTACTCTTGAAATTGGCACTTCCTCGGGGGATTTCTGCTACGAAATTAACCCGGAAAATCCACAGCTACTGTTAAAGTCTTAGTAATAAACATATAACTCTAAATTAAAATTTTAATTATACTTCCGACATTAAATTAAAACCTAGCAAGAGACATCTCTCAGCTGTCGAACACAGATAAACACGCAATCTTCGCTATGATGACACAAACTTATTTACCTACAATTATGTAGGTAGGTACTTTAAATTTATAACATTACTCTTTTACGTTTAGACTTCAAAAACTTACATTTTGTACTAGAATTGATGTGTGCATTACTTCATACAGGCGATATAGGTACCAAGCTAATTGTTGAACCGTTGATTAAGTTCCGCACCAATTCACTTTATATCGGTATAGGTATATACTTGTTTTTAAGACTAATGAATTTCAATGTAGAATTTGTTGCCTAACCTACTGATTAATATGTTAAGTAGTTCATTACAAACGGATAAGATTGTGAAAAATGGAAAACAAATCTTCACATTTAACATCTACGAGCATAACGTCGCGCCGGCGGCTGTCTTTTACTTTAGTTATCACTACATAATAATATTTACATAGTATAAAAAAGTAGCTTTTTCTGTCCCTATGTATGCTTAGATCTTTAAAACTACGCAACGGATTTTTATGCGGTTTCTTTTAATAGATAGAGTGATTCCAGAGGTAGGTTTATAAGTATAACACATTGCACCCGTGCGAAGCTGGGGCGGGTCGCTAATACTAAAGGAACTCGAAAAATTATCATGGATATTCACGTATCTGTTAAAATAAATTTCATAGGTAAGATTTTGATTAATTTTTGATAGTTGCTGTCCGTAACCAAAATAAGAATATTAGTCGAATATTATCGTCAATATTTAAAACGGATCATTTGATAAATATATAAAAATACATTCAACCCACAGAGCAGCCAACCATCAGTTTTATTGATCTGGGACACAGCCGAACACTTACATGTGCCGCGTCTTGCTAAAAAGAAAAACAAAACCTCTTCTTTCTGGATTTTAGAAGTTGGTCCAAATAGGTCTATTTAAATTTTTTCATTCTTTTTCTATTTTGAATATCAAGAAAGTGTTGTAATAGTCAATAGAGCAACACGGCTTTACTTAATCCTGTTAAGTGTTCTCAACACGAAATATTACAACATATGTAAGCAGTTAACACAAGTTCCATAATCATACTATGTATACGCAATAAGTCTACCTCCAAATAGCACAGGGTCAGCTCCAAGTGTGAGAATTGATTTGAAAACCTAAGATTTATCTATAACTAACCAAACTACGCGAGAGCTATACCAAAGAAATAGAAAGGCTACGATCTACAAGAAGTAAATAAGATTATTCAAACCTTAAACCAACGCTACAAGTTGTCCTTGTGTCTGCCCTAAATCATCGCATTTGCTTTTTGTTAATCGCACCCTCTCAATTTCTTAGCTTACAAGAGGTCCACTTGCTACACAAGTCTATCCAGTGGTGAAAGGTGGAAATCTGAATAAGGGAAGCCGGAGAAAAAAAAACGTTAAATAAACATCTTTTCAATACTGTCACCGATGTTTCTATAACGACCACCACATAGGTATTTATTTGGGTGCTTTCTAAAACTTTTAGCCGTTACATAATTCTAAAGGGAAGCCAGTTTGAATCGGCTTATATAGACTCTTCGCCACTGGTATCCACTCTTTTTTGACGTTGATATATAAAAAATATGTGTTTATACTTTTTTTGTAAAAATGTTAGAGAACGGAAGTAGTGAGAGTAAAAACTTGATAAGTCCGGTGTATGCATTTATGAATGGAAAACTGATGAAACGGCCAACCCAGTTACTATCACAGCGTGCGCCGCGCAGGGCCAGACAAGATGGAGCCCAATTGAATCCTACACCGATAGGAAATGATAAACACATTAGAACAACACGCACATGATACCAGGGTACGATAATCAAAATTATATTTAGTGCCTGTAGTAAATAATTACAAACTTTAGACACGTATTTTTACTTTTACGAACTAATAAAAATATTCAGATAAATCTCATTAAAGCTCACACACACTCTGTTGACTCAACAACCCTTCTTTACGTCATAAAGTCATAATCACTAAAACCTACTCTATGAACGATGTCACGAGATACTTGGCTCAATATATCGTCACTAGCTTCCGCCCGCGGTTTCGCCTGCGAAATTGATCTCACTAATCTTGTTTCTTCATACAAACTTTGGAACCCCGTTTCACCCCCTTAACGGGTGAGTTTTGAAAAATCCTTTCTTAGTGCACCCCTGGACCCCATAAGGAACCTATGTGCCAAATTTGGAGTCTCCAGACCCAGCGGTTTGGGCTCTGCGTTGATATGTCAGTCAGTCAGTTTCTTCTTTTATATATTTAGATTAATCCTACTAATATCATAAACTCAAAATTTTGTAAGAATGTATGGATGTTTGTTACTTTTTCACACAAAAACTACAGGACGGAATTGTATGAAAATTGGCACAGAAATAGATTATGATCTGAATTAACATATAGGCTACGTTTTATCTTAATAAGTACCACGCGGGAGAAGCCGTGGCCGAAAGCTGGTATATTATATTTAATTAGGTATCTTACTTTGTCTTATTTTATTTGTGTAAAATTTGTAATGACATTATCGTGATTATTAATTGTTTACGGACATAAAACCTATTAAATTTTATTTTAGATAGGTAGTGTTCTACTATCGTATTTCTAAGTCATTCATTTTCAAACTGCTAATAGCGTCATCGGTTTATTTATTTAATCTATTGCCACACACTGCACAATAGTAATAAGTTGTTTATTTTATATTTTATTATTTTACATGACGATGTTTTCATTTGGGTTCTGGGTGTCCAACAACACATCACTTAAACTATAGCGGCCTTATTATAAAACTAGTTAGGTAGTTGAATAGTCCGATTTTTAGGTAAATGTTTATTCAAAAACTCAACTATGTTTAAATCCAATTTAACCCAATGTAAAGCATAGTTTTGGCTATGACATGAAACTAAAATGCAGTTTAATAAAGACTTTTTACGATCTGATGATGACAGTTGTCGGAATCAATTAATCTAATACCTATTTCACTTATAATCTGTGCAATTAAACATATATTAAAATCGTATTATGATATTATAATCTAATAATGAATTTGACGTCAGCGTCATCTTGATTCTTTGAAAATGTTTCAAATCATGCACAAAATGTTGCCTAGGTTTTTTTTACACTTATGTTACCTAAGAGTTTTATATGTATCACAGACTACATTTAAAAAATATGATCACTAGCTGCATTATGATTTGGCCAAAAGGAGCGCAATGAGCGCATTTG
Organism: Meganola albula; assembly: GCA_936450015.1. Taxonomy (NCBI): domain Eukaryota; kingdom Metazoa; phylum Arthropoda; class Insecta; order Lepidoptera; family Nolidae; genus Meganola; species Meganola albula. The sequence goes on from OW388153.1 coordinate 2,950,816, forward strand.
CGTGAAAATCGACTACTGTGCAGTAAAATTCAATGGTCGAATTATTTCTGCGGAGAACACTAAAATAAACTTTCTTTTACAATAACTACCATAGCTAGGACTATATCAGTAGTAACAATAATAGACAAGAAAGATTGGGAGTATGTACTTGAACGAATGTACGAATGAATTTGTAATGCCAGGCCTATGATGAAGGCACACAATATTATGAGATTATCTGGATTAGGTAATACAGAAACTATAAACTACTTAACGTATAATACGATCAAAGGAAACCTTTTGGATGCGATGAGTTTGAGATTTCAAGTCAACGAAGTCACGGTCTAAGCTAATGTAACATAATTCATCACAGTCAACATACTACATAGACTACAATCTTGCAAAGTATAGTGTCTTGTACCTATACGTTACCTACTTCCGCGAAGATGACAAGTGAAGAAAGTCAGGCGCGCCCGTCGATACCGTTACGTTGTATTGCTCCATTCAGACAACTCTTGAGTAACTGACCTTTACACTGGCTACTCAGCAAGATTTTTAAAGTGAAATGAGGTGTGGTGTATATACTAAAGAGTGATAATACCAATGTTTATTTACAAAAATCATTCTTAATAAAGTAAAATGCGTAGAAATTCAGACGTTTAGTGAACATTATTAAAACAAAGCAAAATATGACTAGATTTTACTAATTAGTTAATCTTGTACATTGTTCGAAAATGTTAGATATGAAATTGTTTTTTACGTACCCGAAAATAAAGGCGATACATTAATCCAAAGTATCGCGTGACATCACGTTCACAGAATGGTTTTTAGTGATTATGATGACTTAAACAACTTTCATTATGCTATTTGATAACTGATTCTCAGCACACAGCTCACGCTAGTTTGGAATCAGGGCTTTTTGGTAAAGAATTTTATTAATTAGTAAAAGCAAAATATAAATACGTGAAACGTTCTTGCACTGTTAGATAGCCAATATATTGAAGAAGGCTACAAAGGCTAACGAAAGTGGAGGACTTTGATGATATGTGAATTATTGTGAATATAATCCTTCCTTTTGTCATTCCTAGTACGAGGTATATCCTATTTGCAATTGCAACTACTTTGGTCACATATCATTACGCTATACTTGAAACTAGGGTTGCCATCTCTGAAATTTGGAAAACAGGACAAGACGCGTGAAAACCCCGGATTTTAGAGTCCGAAAATCGGACATGTCAACAAAATCTTTTAAACATATTCAATGTAATAAAAAACAGTTGAAAATGTCATAAATCACCTTTTTTATTCATTCATTATTTTAACAAAACAGAATCATATTAGGTACAATTTGTTTATATAAATCAGTTACTTGGTTCGTCGGTTGCTCGTGGTGTGCGAGCATAGTGCGTGTCTCGCGGGCGGCCCAATATTTATTATTTTTTTTATTTTTTAAAACTCGGTCTACAAATGAAACCTTCCCCGGACGCTCCCCGGATGCCCTCTAAACTAAGACAAATCCGGGGAAACCCGGACGGATGGCAACTCTACTTGAAACTAGCTTTCTGCCGCCGCGGCTGCTTACCCTACGTGGCCTAAGTACGTTTTATATCTTGCCTAGCATGCCCGGTGTAATCAATAGGTAACCTTTCTCAATTAATGAGCTATCGTACAGTGCAAGAATTTTTCAAATGGGATAAGTAGTCCCTGACATAATCGCGTTCAGCCAACTCATCAGCTTTATAATAATTTGTATTATATCTGAGAACACAGAATATTTAGACAGAGACACCTCACTTGCATAGAATGAGCCTTCCTTTTAACTTCACTCTATCTAAGTTTTGTAACAGTACGAAAATTACTATAATTTATTACAGTAACCTACCTACGCACTGTCTTCATTTCAGTAGAAAAAGTTGATGGGTGAAATTGTAATGCATACGTATTAAAACGATATAGCAGTTATCAGCAAAAAAAAAACTGTGGGCAATAGAAAATTACGCCAGATGTCCGCAAGACTTTCTAACTGCCGTCTCAATCTGCGGCTGCGCAACCATTTCCCCTATATTATGACAACATACGCACGCAAAGGAAAGATGATTGTATTAATGGTCGGTGTTATCTTGTCATATTTCCAAGATTTAAATAGACATAATATTAGAATTTCTAAATTAATTGGATAATAATTAACGGTTATTACACGTTCATTGGCAGCGGCGGCGCAGCGGTACGGGTCTCGCCTTAGAAAAATAAAGTCGCGGGTTCGAATCCTGGTCGTGCCCACACATCTTTGTGTGAATTGTTTCATCTCCGCTGCTCAATATCGGTGAAGGTAAACATCGTGAGCAAACCAGCATGTCTAAGAACTAAACATTCGAGGATATGTGACATCCACCAACCCGCACTTGGCCAGCGTGTGGCCCGCACCGTACAACTTTTTTTTTGCACTGTCTCTTTCAACTTGACGTTGGCAGAATCACTATCAAAGACGGTGGATGCCAAATATTTAAAAAAAAAGTAAAGTGAAGTGAAGTGAAGTGAAAAATCATGCGTACTTTTCTATTTACCAAAGAAAGATGCAATTTCGTTAGTATTTGCTAATACAATATGGTGTGCGCGCGTGAGAGCAATTAGGAACGGCCATTGAGTGTGAACCACACCTACCACTTTCTACGGTCGCGGCTTCTTTCAACTTTTAAACTTTGCCTTTTCCTCAAAACTTCATATTTTTATGTGTCATTAACATTTAAAAAACATTCTTGCAATGCAGTCTCCAATAACGAGTGCAGTGCAATCCAATCCACGTGTCTTTTTTTATTTTTTATTCTTCGATAGGCTGGCACTTGACTGCAACTTGCCTGATGTTATGCAATAATGTAGTCCACGATGGAACGCGCCAGCCCAGTATACCGATTTACTCGTGATTACTAATGATTATCAGTGAGAAGGTGCCAGTAGAATGAGTCTCCATATGGCTAGAAACCATAAAAGAGCAACAATTCCGACCAACCCTCTCTGCATGGTGTCACCAGACATCGCACCGGAACACGGCAAGACCGCTTGGCGGTGTGGCTTTGTCTGGTGGGTGATCACTAACCACGGCCGAAGCCTACCACCAGTTGATTGTCGCCTGATTAGCACCACCCGGGGAAAACGAGTGGGGATTCAATTAAAGGTGTACACCCTTGGACGAAGGTGACTCAGCCCCCGAAAGTCCCTATTCTCAAAGGTTCCGTACAGAAACCAAACACTGATATAATAAAAGTAACACAGTGCTAGACACAGGGCCTCATTCAAGCGCTTTAGACATTCATCTAGACCGCGGCATGTCGAAAGAAATGGCAAATATCTATTGAAAAGTAACTTTCGTATTGTCAAATTGTCACGTTAGAGATGAGTCTACCACACAACGCATGAAATGCAACGAATAGTCTATAGCAATCGTTTTCAATCGACATTCGCCATATTTTTCAACATACAATTATGTCGCGTTCAAGATAAATGTGTAAACCACGACAATCGGAGCCCAAATCTTCTCTCAACTATTTTAAGGGTTGAGAGCCAAGGTACATAGAAACTCATAAATATCTTCAAATCATAAACAATTAACTCGTTTGTTGTGGTCGTGGACATCAACACGCATATTTTCGCTGACCGCGCGGTAACGACAGCAGCATAACAGTACGCTGACATAATTTGCAGCTCCTTAGTCACCAGCAATTATGGTAGGTACACAAAACCATGTTGGTTATTTATAAGCTAATTTTCCGACACACGCTTACTTATTTCTTTTATCAAAAGCCCTCCTTGCGCGATTCGGTACAAATTAGTCTATGTCCCTAGAGTTCAAATCAAACTACGTATAACTTAGATCAAAATAGGCTTAGCGGTAAACGACTGAAGATGGTAAGTGAATGGGTAGAAGGACACACAGATTCACGTCACGCGCCTTTTGTTTCGCGCGACAGGATTCGATAGTATTTTTTTAAAACTGCGTTTCACTTAAGAATAGGACTGGACTCGAGGCTAACTTCATATCAAAAACCAAGCAAAAGTAGCGCCAGCACAAAATATCAAACCATAGACAATAATTTTAAAATGTATGGAAAAGTGGTTGATGTAGAAAAATTTACTTAGGTATGTAAAATAAAAAATCTAGCTACATAAGTAAATTTACGGGCTACGAAGTGTGGCATCGTAGCCCGTAAATTTAACTTAACTTGAATACAAATACATAAACACGGATATAAGGACACGTTTTAACTTATTATACTATATTAACACCGCTGTTTTTCATCCGAAGTTAATAAAATATGTTCGTACCTAAATATTCGACTCCAAAATTCCCATCTCACTGAAAAGACAATAAGATATTCGCATTTTATTTTATTTTTCATCTAGATGTGATTACTTTATCGAACAAACATTTTTGCCCACCGTACTGAAAAATGTGAAGTTGTTGCGCATTCCGGTCCAAGATGGCGGAATTCCAGTCCTATTCTTGTTTGAAATGCATAATACATATTAATAGTATGCTTGCGCTTGACTACAACATGTCTGTTGTTAATCTATGGTCTGATGTTTGATGGAACCTTGATGGAACGTTCTTACCCAGTTTTTTTCAACCTATACCCGTAATGTAAGACAGCATGTGGTAACTCGACCAATTAAAGTGAAACGATTCGATAAATTTTGTTACATTTTTTGCACATTCTACACCTAAGAAATCGACATCGACCATGTATGATTTAGAGAAATTTTGAACCCTAAAACTAAATTAAACTTTGCTTGGTGACATAATTACCAATAATTGAAATTATACACTACCTACTTACAAACCGGTTAATCAAGATTTCAGATAGCGCTTTTGAGGACCGAATCCCCGTTAATAGTTTGTTATATTTTATTGACTATCCAAATTGGATACCTAAATATATTATTATGACCTAAAATTTACTAAACAATTAAACATATTTTATATTTATCAAAAGAGCGACTTAGCATTTCTAGATTACTGTTTAGATTTTCCATTTTTAGTCGAGCTTCTGCATGAGTTGATATAGTAAGTAGGTAGGGCCCAGTGATGCGTGGAAGGCGTGGTATGTAACGGTCAATGACCTTATTAAGATATTTTGCTAATTGTACCGACACGACCGATCGAATCGTTATATTCGACCACCTCGAACCTTATCCTGCAGCCTCAGGTGTATGACAGTAAAAGTGTTTATAAATATCACGCCATTCGTCAATCACGTCCGGGCAACACGACAGATCGTGTCGTTCGTAAGTCGTAACCAAAGACATTAAAATTATTATTTTTGGTAGATACCTATACAATAAATGTTACGAACAGATGTTAGTAACATTTATTGCACCAGCAGAAAGAAGAAAGGCGGCTACTGAATTTCTGAGTTATTTCACTTAATATTTTTGTACACAAGGTTGAAAAAGAAATTAATAAGATTACATAATTTATTGCAAGGTTTGCAAATGTCCAAAGCAATGCCAATGAAGAATGTCAGTTGAAAATAAAATATCAACTGGTATTTTAGATCCGTAAATCACTTGCTAAGCCACTTGATTGAATGTTTCAGCTTTAGCATAATGTCCTCATCATCTCCAAACTTTTTCTTAAATTTTTCCATACATTTATTTATTGCCAAGAACAAAATATGTAGGTAGATCCCACAATTTTATGAAATCATCAATCGTTTAATTTTGGATTTGAAGTGTGCGTCCGGGACCATTATAGAAAGTTTCCATTTTGAAATTGGAATACAAGCAACAATTTTTAAAATTTAAATTATAGAAATAAACACTATTTGGTATTGTTATTGAAATACTATTTTAAAGGCCTTCATATTCAATTGAAATGCGAAGGAGTTTTTAATCGCCGAAAGGTTTCAAAATTATACTTACTCATAGACTGTATGTAAACTGACGTAATACCTATTAGTTATTTTTTTCAAAATCATGTAACTTCTTTACTTCTTCATGTGTTGTGAGTTTAAACAAAAGAAAAGGATTTCAAGCAAGAATCGTCACAATTCGTCGAATTTATGGGATGCTAAAGGGTAATTTGACAAGTTTGAAAAACAAAATCAGGTCAAATTAAGTGTTGCATTGCAATTCTAATGACTGGGTATATATTTTGCTCAGTACAAAGAACCTAGTTATAAGACAAACGGTTGGTCACAGTGCGTGGTCGCCTTGACCGCGGTATGCCGGTCACCTGGGACCTAGAGCGGGTCGTTCTGAATCACTGCCCGCTCTAAGTAGTACTTGAGATATAGGGTGCGACTCGTACTTAGAAAGTGCAGATACTATATCATGTACATATCAATGAACTAATGCTATCGTTACGAACGAAGATGAGGGGGGATCGCCAAATGATACAATCGGTACGCACAAACTCGATAAACAATTCTGCCGTCTTAAAGTAAAAGGGCACATCTGCATTGTTTTTCGTGCCTAAGTTATTAACATTATTGGAATCAGTAAAAGATACTAATTCCGAAAAAAAAAATCGAATGTGCGCTTTTTCCTTCACTAAAATTGTTATACGCGGGAGACTGGCTGCTTTAGGGTGCGTAGTACAACCTTGGGAACGAAGTTAGAAAAATATAGCACTTTGCTATAACCCAGGTTTTGAACTAGATTGGGATCTCTAGATTTATGAGACACTGGACCAGCGAAATAGATATAGTTTAATCGTATAGAATCTTAGATCAAACTACTATAAACAAAAATCTACCTCTAAACCTAAATCATATTATATTTCTGACATAATTGTTACTGCCTTGGTCGTCCAGTGGTAAACGTGTTCGCCGAGGTCCCGGATTCAATTCCTGGGACTAGAAAAAACTTCTAAAATACTCAGAGATTTTTAGTTGTAGCTCCAAGTTCGGAATTGTACCCAGAACATAGCACGCGGAAAGTGGGTGATATTCACCTCTTCCTACATCTTCGGGTAACACTGGCGTGATGGTATCTCATGTTATGACATGCCTTACGAGTAATTGTGTGCTTATTGTAACTGCCCTTGACAGTACCTACCTAAGTGTATTGAAAAAAATAAGTAGGTAGGTACTCACTAGTTATTGCAGTACTTTGTGCGCGTGCGCGTCAAATCGCATAGAGAATACGCCCATTGTCTGTCGATTGTACGTACTTCACTCCTTTTCGGTACAGTTACTACCATAAATATCTGCTACTTTATTTTATTACATACTTTATTATGGTACCCATACCTACGTACGTAGGTATGGGTACCTAGGTTATTCTACGGTATCTAAAAAAACTAAAACAATTTTTGGAATAATTTTTTTATTTAAAAGAACTAAAAATCATCAAAACTACGGTAAAATACAAAAATAATACATGATTTATTAAAAAACGTAAACAATAATTAATTTAAAGACCTACAGACTGCAGAATAATAAACAAACTTTGTTTATTATTCTGCAGTCTGTAGGTCTGTAGTATAAATTTGTTTGCCATTTACATGTTGTTACCATAAATACTTTTTCAGAAAGCAAAATCACGTATCAAAACTTCTTAAAAGTGTTTCACTTTCTAAAAAAAGATGGTGGTTATCACTCAGAAAACGAAATTAGCCTAAACGATCTGGTATTCAGTCTGAGTGTACGCCGAGTTCAGAGTCGAAGCCCACGTACAGCACATAATAACGCGTACCCACTTCCGATGAACAACCTACATAGCACCTCCTTACTCCTACTGGTAGTATTGAAGTGACAACAATATGCAATTGTTAAGAAAAAAAAAATCTCTAATAAAATATAAAGGTACTTTAATAATTAATTACGCAGCTTCGATAAAGCTAAAGCTAAAGGATTCGATATTGAATGGCCAGAGGTCGCGGGAGACCGGAAAAGATGGAGGAATTTTGGGGAGGCCTTTGCTCAGCAGTGACAATATAGGCTAAAGAAAAAAAATATAGTATTTAATTTAGCCCACCAAGCAATCCCACCACTGCTCCTCCTGTAAGCCAGGATCAAAAGCGGCGCTTAATTTATAAATAAATAAATTGTCGTTCCAGTGTGTTTGGAAATTTAGGTCGAATATTTAGTTAGATACGAACATATTAAAACGTGTGTTTATTATATCCGTGTTTATGTATTTGTGTACAAATTTGAGGAATCCTAGGTAAAATCCTAAAATTACTTAGGTAGCTGTTTGCAGCTACATAAGTAATGTAGTTTTTTCTAAATAAATCACTTTTTCATACATTTTAAAATAATATTATTGTCTGTGGTTTGATATTTTGTGCGCTACTTTTGCTAGGTTTTTGGTATGAAGTTAGCCACGAGCCCTATTCTTTTTTGTGAAACACAGTCATAGTAGACAGGTTTTGGCAAAGAACGATGTATCTATTTACCTTTATTTGTTGGTATATAGTTTTTGTTTGCATATCCTACACTCTATTAAAGTCTAGTAAACCCTTTACTTGTGTATAATCTTGATGAGTAATTAGTTAAATTGTGACTTAAGTCACATAGCTGTCACAGTATATTGGGACATAATCCGACTCATTTATTCCTTTTATAACTTTACAAAACGTGGCATTATATTTGGCACTTATTCTCATTTTGATTGTTTTACTTGACTAGTTCTTAGCAACACTGTAAAGGCTTATTGATAACTTGTCTGTCTTGCAACAATTGATTTGTGACAGTAAACTAAAAACGTAAAAATTGTTGTTACGAGATTATTTTCCTGGCAATTGAGTCGACAGCAACTACTTACAAGATGTTGTGTCAATCATCCACAGATTAGAGAATAATCTTTTATTTCATTTAAATCTTTGCATTTAATTTTAAACATGAATTTGTAATGAAAAAAGGGTTTATAATTCAAACATGGCGTATGTGTATTTCGCGTCGCGCGTTTAGTTGCGCGCGCAGATTGTGGCAGACTAATTTAATTATTCTATTTATCTATGACAGTTGGTGTTAATTATGTACCAATTAATTACATAAAAACTTAAAATAATTGCAAAGATCTTGGTTTCAAGAGCTATACTATCTCAACATTTTGATATGACACATTTAGTAGTGGCAGACCAAAGATTCAGTAAGTAACTATGTAAGTGTCCAATAAGACAACACAGGCACTTAAGGCATTTAACTCCAATCCAAATTTCAAAGACGCAGCTGGCCAAGATAGGCAATACGATACCTAGGTAACTAAAATGTAACTTGAAACGCCGCATATTTCCACAGTAAATCATAGTTATTTAGCTATTCAACTAGCTACGTAAATTAGGCAAGCAAGTTAAAGCAGCATGCCTGCATTCCTTTGACCTGTACCTAATAAATGTGCACATGTTGCAATGTACCTTTTCTGTTGATTATTCCGGACATGACACACATAGTAGCAACGCTTTTTGATTGCTTTGAAGCAATTAGGGTAATAAAAAGTCGCTAAGAATTTCTAAGTTATGTAAATTATGTAACTACGAACGGTATAAATTAGACACCCATTCAGTGAAATGTGCGATTAGCACTTTGATGTTTATTAGTGTTTACGAGTTTATGATGTTTAAAAACATGAATAACAACAGCTCACGCCTGCATTTCAATAACTTTCGCTAAGTATATGCTGTTTAAGTGCCCTTAGTGCCCTACCACAGAATAATAAATAGGTAGTAGGTACTAATAGTAGTAGCAATATTTCTGCCCGTACGTTGACCGATGTCATAAAGTTTGTGGAAAGTCGATGGATGCTTATGGTCAACAGGCGGCAAGGCAACGGATTGTTTGTGGCGAAGTGGCTGATGATAATGTAGTTTAGATGTAATAAGGTTGGTCCCCACCTCATTGCTTTTCTGAGCAAATATTCCTTGATTAACTTGCTACTAATATTTGTGTGTACTAGTCTGAGTAGTAAACACCAATAACTAGACCAAACAAGTAATAACTTATGTATGAGTTTACAATAAGGTAAAATAAAGATTTGATAGTAAATATTTTGTTTTAATCGTATCATTATGTAACTAGACCAAACAAGTAATAACTTATGTATGAGTTTACAATAAGGTAAAATAAAGATTTGATAGTAAATATTTTGTTTTAATCGTCTACATTATAAGCATGATACACAAATGCTCCAACATTACTGACCACAAGACCCTTGAGAAGTGTTTCAAAATTATGCACAATCATTGCTTGTGTTCTTGTTAGAATATCTCAATTCTCAAGTCCACAATGATCTACTTCAACTGCAGTTTGCGCAACTTTTAACTTCATTAATATTGCAAGGTGTCATCGGGTCAAGGTGCAGGTCATAATAATATGCAATCTAAAACACGTTTAGTTAACAAAATTGATGTTAAGAATAATGATGATATCATACGAATCCGTCAAGTTATTTATAATCTAAAATGAATACAAAAAAAGGTTTAAACATCACTACACTTATAAAATGCAGTCTCCCGAGACGTAGTTCTATAGGTATTCTATGAGCGAAATAATCTCAAAAACGACTGAACTGATTTTTTGGGGTTTTTACTCCTATGGAAACACAAAAACACGAGCACAAAGCGCTTTACTTCCATTTTTACTGTGTGAACTGCCAAGTTGTAGAACATTTCGGTTGCTATACCTAATCTGTCTGTCTTCAAGGCACAAGTGAATAGCTATTTACTGGGTAAGCGCGTTCCTTCGTAGACTACATCATTGCTTAACAACAGGTAAGTTGTGATCAACCGGAGGTCTCTATAGGATAAAAAAATGAAAAATCTAACCAATGAATCCTTTCAATACGGTTACCCACAGAATATGTCTGTGCGGTTACCTAATCTAGTAGGTATTATATTATCTGTGCTTAAACCTAGCAGCCCATCACATTTGTACAGTACATTATAACTTTCCTAAAAAATATTGAATTGATCCGTAACCTGTTGACATTACAAGCGAAATCTTTGTAAGCAAAATCAGGGCCATAATTCACGTAATTTTTTGACGCGTCGATCGATTTGCGCTCGCGTGATGTGAACTTGACGCGATCGTATTCGTATCTGACAGTGGTTGTCAAAATTGCGAGAGTACGTAAAGGGCTGTTTTGATCAAAACATAACTGCAACTAAACTTATTTAATTACGAGAATTAACCTACAGACAGCCAAATACATTCCACATACCGACTTATGGAATATATAAAATATCTTGTAAAGTCTAAACGGGATTTCTCAAATATTTTACAAGTATAATAGGTAGGTAGCGTGCGTGCGTCTAATTCAGTGTCTAAAGCAGTTAACACATCAGCCAGATCATCCATGTCTTGTATCGGTGAAACCGTTAGAACCGTCATACGAGGTAGCTTTCTCTTGACTCTTCGTCCGAATTATCTAACAGATAATTAATAATTTGTTCATAGTTTTATTAACAACTTGTTAACATAGTCAATGAAATATTATTTAATAGCAATCATATAAGTAAAATATTTTATAATTTACTGCCGAAAAAATGAATAAACTGAATAACAACGCTAACTTGAATAAAGTAGATGCGGTTGGAAGAATTTTTTGACGTATAGTTTAGGTTTAGATTAGGCAATTGTTAGTTTAGTATGTACATAAAAGTTATTTTTTGAAAAATCCTACTAATATTCTAAACACGAAAGTTGTTTGTTACTCTTTGACGTTAAAACTACTGGACGGAATTGGATGAAATTTGGCACAAAGATATGGTGGATTATGGTGTGGATTAACACTTAAGCTACTTCTTATCCTAAAAGGTAGGTAGCAGTGAGCGGAAACTAGTGTTGGAAATATACACGTTTGGTAGAACCGTTTTAGATGAATTTGGTACAGACAAAATGTCCAGCTGCTGATCTTCGTACACAATGGGGTTTTAGGTTTAATATGATACTTTATCTATAAAACATATTTACTCTTCATAAACTTGAAGATTGTTTCTTCCATTATAACAAACTTTCATTTATAATAATAGATAAGTAGTAGTAGAATTACGAAATTAAAATGCGAGACGTGTTTGCAGTCTATGACTGTATCACTCATTATCATAATTTATGGGTAGACAGTCAGCACCATGATTGAAATTAAACCTTCAAGTCGATCCGGCCTCTCTCTTAAGTTAGCATTGAATAGAAAAAGATTGTTCGTCAGTTTGCTGGTGGTACAAAAGTACAAACCAAATAAACTGTGGTCCAGCGGTGGTCGCTATTGACCTCAAGAGGTTTGATTCGATTATTGGGTCGCCTACGTTATGTATGGAGCCTAAGAAGGTGAAATTATGGTATTGACCTCTGCATACACATTCAGATAATACAGGCGTGAGCAATATCGCAAATCTAAATATATAAAAGAAGAAACTGACTGACTGACTGACTGACAACTATCAACGTTGAGCCCAAACCGCTGGGTCTGGAGACTCCAAATTTAGCACATAGGTTCGTTATGGGGTCTAGGGGTGCACTAAGAGAGGATTTTTCAAAACAGGGTGAAGTTTAAAAACAACCTTTCTTTCATTTGATTTGCTTTATTGTGTTAAGCTGCCCGTCCATTACATGACCGATTTTGTGATCGACCCAACCAGTTGAGTTTAAAGTTGAATTTAGTATTGAGGTGGAAAATCGGTCATACTAATCGGTGGAAAAATAAGCTGCGTGCTGGCAGCGTATTCAGCGGATCTACGCTCAGCGTATGCCAATCCGATTGTATCATAAAGTTATTTATCAACAAATATGGGTCGTGATGAATTTTATCAATCTTTGTATCGTAACACATCTGGTTGTTTGGGAGGTTAGGATATAGTACGAACCTGTATTTCCCGTTCCGAATTTCGAGTTGCGAATTTCAGTTTATGATACATTGGACCTTATGACATCATTTGACCCAAAAACTATCAATTTTTTCTCCCGAGGACGATTGGGTAACTATTATTACGATTGTTGATCTAGGTCGGACTTGCAGAGCATTGAACAGCCTTCTTACAAACTTAAGGTCAAGCGCTTTGTCCAAAGTTAAACATATTCTAAGTCCGGACTTATTATTGTCATTATTTTTTCTTCTTCTTCTTCTTCTTTTAATTATGGCCTCTGCAGAAACTATTCCGCAATTTTGCCAATGTCAAGTTTATATAAGTATACAAGCTTTTAAAAGATTAGTAGTAAAAAACTGATAAAACTACAGCGGTATTGTTCGGTCATTACATTAATAAGTCATCTATCATTATGTAGATATACAACGTCATTATTTTTTACCGTTGCTGAAAAAGAGGGATGTTATGTCATAAGTTTGACGTGTGTCTAGTACATATACAAGTTTGTTGCTTTTAGTTCCTAAATGGATAGATTGGTTTACGAAGCCATTTTTTACTCGAAAGCTCAATGATCTAGCTGGGTCTCAGATAGGCCGGAGTTACTATTTTTTTTAAATAAAAATGATGAAATAAGGCGGTAATTGGCTAATGACCTGTGGACGCCACAACACTACCAAGCAGAAAGGTAGGTCTTTAATAAAGGGCTTAATTAAAGTTTTACTAACTGCAACTATGTAGGTACCTTTTCGAAAGTATTAATGTAATTTGTCTGAAAAATATCGTATATGTTGGAGGCGTATGTTTATGAGTGGTCAATACTACCAACTAGGTAGGTACTTAAGTAGAAACTTCAGTAAATAAAATGAGCTACCTGCCTTACTTAGGCATTACAATAAAAGGTCAACGCTCGCCCTGCATAGGTCAAAGGTCAAACAGAATCCCTTCGAGACATTTTTTCTGGGTTACGATGACTTCGTGTACGGTGCACCTTTATATGTACCTACCTCTTGTAAATTAACTAAACTTCATACCTACATATGTAACCTACCTAAGTAGGAGTACAGATAATAAATACTATACCAGTAGGAGTAAGGAGTGCTGATAGCTTGAGGAGAGAACCTACATAACGTTTTTAAGATTTTTTGTTGCTTGTATCTTGAACTATGAGCCTGCCTGCCTCCTTGTAAAAAAACAGATACCTTGAACATAATTGATAACAGGAATTCAGGAAAGATTAAAATGAGGTCTATTTTGAATATTGTGATTATGCACAATAACCAAGTCTAGGTACCTACCTAATAGTATACTGCTAATCTGGGTAGGTACTTTACTACTTATTTAGTCATTATAAATTGCTAATTCTGTGTCCTAGAAAAAATGCTGCACCGAAACTAATGTCGGCGTTTGTATATATATGTATACCTACGTAGTTAGCACTTAACAATTATTTATAAATTAAACTAGTAGGTTAGTACGTACTATTGCTGGTATAACTTAAGAAAAGTAGGTAGGTACATAATAAGAAGGCTAAGCGCGAATTTCGACGTCACCCAGACACGTATTACCTTTAGAAGTTGACTTACAGGTAAATAAGCGACGAGACACCCAAGTTCCTTGAAAACCTTCGTCAACTTTCACTCCACTTCATAACACAAGTGTTTAACACAATGGTCACAATATTATTCACTTATTGATAATAGAGAAACACTCATATAACGGTAGTTTTCACACATATTTTGGGTACACAGATAAGTTTTACGTGATACCTGCCCGCGGCCAAACTATAGGCGACAAACGAAGCGACTGGACCAGCAGCGGCCGCAGTTTGCTTGTTGCGCGAACGCACCGCATTCCACGAGTGCTAATCGAGGTTCGAGGTTATGCTTCTCTCGCTCGCACTACACCGGTAACGTATACGTAGAAAGAAAACAAAAAACAAGACTTGTATAGGTAGCCCCGTTATACATAACACATACTCAGGTAAGGCGGCATTATTAAAAAATTTAATTGTTATTTATTATAAAACTGTAATAGATTAGATTTAATTGTGTTAGAAATAACTTTTAACAGTTCTGTCTTAAAGTTTGTCATACGCCCTAGTATAGTTAGGTATTTTTAAAAATTAAGCACAGATAATAATAAATAATAATTATGAAGTTAAGTCAGGTACCTACTCATCACTTTAAAAGTGATGAAACAACATTAATTAATAAGTAGAGCGGAATTAGATGCTTTTTGCTAAATTAACGACGATAGACGTAAAGTATGACATACGCAAACATTTAGAAATTGTGAATGTTTGGCCGTAAAAGTGAAAGCATACGAAACTAGCATTAATCTGAAATAATCACATGAATTAAAACATTACATAAATATAAGTAATTACATGCTGTTAGAGTTAGTAATAGGTGATTAATAGTAAAGTTATGAAAGCAATGATATTGCCAGATGGTACTGGATGGTACCTACCTATATACTTAATATTATTTCTTCCACTTTTATAAGTACCTAGGTAGGCAGTTTGATCTACAATTGCTGTCTGTTCCAGGAATTTTGCCACTACCTAAGTACTGCTGAAACACTTAAAACAACAGGAATTATGAAGTCATTTCATAGATAGAATTTATAGGAAGTCACAGCCTAGAATCGAACAAGGTCTTGGAAGATGAATAGGATGAAAATGGGATAATTCGTACGTACGATGCATTGAAAATTGCAATGACCTAGTACTGATATAAGCAAAAAATAAACAAAGCGCCTTTAACAGTTTAATAAGCAATACATAATGTCTATTAACATTTTTAATAGTGTATATTGAAAGGCGCAATATCGATAAAATATAGGCTGCAAGATTGACAGATTCACTTTATGACAGGGGTATTAGGAATGTGGTGTTAGCCCCTTAATATAAATTCGAATAGCACAAAGAAATTAATAAAGTACTTCCAACTTTATTTTTGGTCATGGTCCGACACAAAATTCTATTCGAACTGCGGCTTTGTGGCAGCCAGCGGCTGCGCGCGGCGCGTCAGTCCAACATGCTACTCACGTTGAATAAATGCATTAAAATGAAAAAATAATACATCAATGCAAAGTGTAACTTAAATGTACATTGTAATTATCACGCGGGTATAGAACGCCGGAACTAATATTAGCAAATTATGAACCGTAACTAAAATGACAAGTGACAACATTATAATTGTCAAACTGACAATTGACACCTGTGATTTGTTTGTTGATTGCATGCATGGTGTTATTGTAAACTGGAATTATTAGCGTGTAATTTAAAATACAAGTAATTTGTCGCTTAATTTATCATGCCTAAAGTACGCCGCAGTCGAAAATCACCACCAGAAGGTTGGGAACTTATTGAACCCACTCTGGAAGAACTTGAACAGAAAATGCGAGAAGGTAATCGTACAAAAAAATCTTCATCTTTATATTACTCTTGATCTGTAAGCACAGGCTATACCGCTAACTTTATTTTGCAGCTGAAACCGAACCACACGAAGGCAAACGTAAGCAAGAATCTCTGTGGCCGATATTTAAAATACATCATCAAAAATCCCGGTACATATACGATTTATTCTACAGGCGCAAAGCAATTAGTAGGGAGCTATACCAGTATTGTTTAGACGAGAAAATAGCAGACGCTAACCTTATAGCAAAGTGGAAGAAGACTGGATATGAGAATTTGTGTTGTTTGCGTTGTATTCAGACCAGAGATACAAATTTTGCCACCAACTGTATCTGTAGAGTTCCAAAGAGTAAATTAGAGGAAGGACGGATAGTAGAATGTGTGCATTGTGGGTGTAGAGGTTGTTCTGGTTAAATAATGTACTTTGTAAATATATTTGCATAATTTTAGCTCTAATACTGTTTTATTTGGGGTGCAAGGTACTTAGGTAAGTACGAAAAATTCGTCTGGACAGAAGCCGATCCAGTTACACTTATTACAAAAACAAAGCAGTTTTAATTTAAATATGCCATCAACCCTAGACTAGCACAGTTTCTGCTGTCTAAATGTACTAAAGTTCAAAGTAATGCCTCAATTTTACACACAAACTTCTTGAATAAGCTAATTGGTGTAATTCACATAAAAATTATTTTAGTTCTTGATCATTACAGACAAGATTGCTAAATCGAAAAGCTGCACCTATTGTGATTCTGATAAATATTATTTGAAAATAAGTGAAACAGTATTTTATATTTAATTTTATTTATTTTATAACATCTTACAAGAACTATAAACAAGATTATAGTGAAAAATTAACAATATGTTAGATCAACATTGAGCAGAGCAGGTTTTGGAACTTCAATTATCTTACTAAGAACTTGGCCAATAAACATCACAAGTATAGTCTTACCCAGAAACCAATTTGAGGAAAATTACAGATTTTACATTAAAACAATTACGAAAATTAAATACAAAAAACTTAACTAGTAACAATTTCTATGCATTTGAATATCTGAAATAAATTATTGTATAATACATTTTAGAAGACTATTGACCTTGCTTCATAACCAAAACCCTCAAGTAAAACAACATACAAAAAACATAACTATTAACTAACAAAAAGTAAATCACTAAATTAAATCTTGACAAGTTCACATTGTTCCAATCATATAAAGTAGCAGTTTACATTATTACAGTGGCACTTTAGTGCTGAATTCCATCACTGGACTGAAATTCTAGTGTAACAATGTGAACCGATAATTTAGAATCTCAATTATTGAAATACCTTTGGCAATATCAAAATATTTTTTTCTTAAGTGATTTGTATTATTATCAATTAATTCAAGAACAATTAAAAAACAATAAACAATTTCGTGCAAAAATCTGATAGTCAGATTAATACAGTGATAATGGCACAAAATTAAATGAAAATTATTAGTACTTAAATTTAGTAAACACGTATATACCTATTTAACACGTGTAAATAAGGCACTTTTTCTTAATAATATCTAATAATCAAACAAATTTTCTTTAGAAACAACATGAGATTGAATTCCGTCTTATGGCTATAACATACGACGGGATTCAATCTCACAACTATCTTATTATTATTATTTAGAAATTTGGATATCTGCCCGACCATCACCTACTTTTGCATGAGCTACCGGTGGTAGTTTGCGCCGCGTATCGGTCACGAAATACTAGTGTCACTTTTCGATAGCTTATGCAACAGGGTGGACATCATAACAGGCGGTAGCTCGAGCGACAGAACGTTAGGCTAAAGCAATCGCTAAGTGATAGTAGCAATGGGCTGACAGCTTTAGAATTATACATTATGCCCAGGACCTAAGATATTTAGAATTATGCTAACAAAATCTTGGAAGGAATAAGCAGAAAATATTATGATTATTTTAATAATGCAATGCAAAAGTCTATATGATTAATCACATTTTTAAAATGTTCGTAAGTACTTACTAATCAGTCTTGACTTTAAAAAAAAATCTTAATTCACGGAACATTCTTACATCAAAACTAATTAAATTGTAATGGTCTTCTGATCCAACTCTTTAGAGAGTTCAATAATCAAATCTTTGTAAATGATTGGGTTCATGTTTTTGCCCAGCAAATATAGTATGAACCAATCACCATACCCAAACTGCTTGATGATGCGAGATATAAGACTTTTCTTGACATATCTGAGCTGCCCTGCTATCATCAGTGAGCGAAGTGGTCTAAGAGATATTACAAGGATCCTGAATATTACAGACAGTGTTGAAACAAAAGATAAAATTATCAGCCAGAACCAGAGAATAATGAATATTTTTTCATTTACAATATTCAACGGTAAAACACAGAGACGATCAAGGACTTGTAGTGATCCTGAAGGTCCATAGTTTCGTAGCCAGCACTTGGTGAGTTTTGGGAAGTATTGGTCCATAGGGTTGACAGCTGCGAAGTCTGTCATATCGGCTGGGACACGGGGAATGTGTGTGAAAGCTGCGACTGCAGCACCGTAGTTACGGAATGCACCTCCCAGGAATATGTCTAACAGAAATATTTGGCCAACCTTAAAATAAAATGGATTTAAAGATTAGTTTAAAACACAGCTAATAACAAAGGGTGGCAGTGCAACAGTAGGTCAATATGTAAATTAATAAACTGCTAGCAACATGCTCCAGGTTTGTATGGGTGTAAAAGACACAGATACCTTTAAGTTAAAAGTTGGTGAGAACAACAGCAAAATTAAACTTTTATACTCTAAAAGAAGTAATGTGACCTTATGCTGCCAATTTTAAAAAACTAATGGGTCATTTACATAAGGACAATAGCTGGGACAGGACAGTAAGACAGGATAGCAAGCTACTAGAAAACTACTTTGGATTGTTCTCATTGTCTCCTTTTACAGAATGCTTTTTGTGGCTTGCTGTCTTGTCCCGGCTATCATCCCCATGTAAACAGCTCATCATTTTTAAAGTAACTTGACATATTAGCATGAATAAAACCTATTTTGGTAATACATACCACATTGATAAGGTTGAGAATCTCACAGAAGGCATATCTGAGTGCGTACATATTGTGTGTATGTATATTTGTGTAGCTGAGATACGAAACCAGCTCCCCACGCCGGTATTCTGACCAATCCTTTGTGATGACTGGACTACCTAAAATACAGTTCCTTTTTAGTGCATTACTACTTAATCTAGGTCTAGTCGGAAGTGGGCAACAAACAGTGGGATTGAGGGTAGAACATTCTGAATTTGGGATAATAGGTATACATGGGTTTTTTTATATGCCTAAGGCAAACTGTAAAACTGTTTTAGACTTGTATCAGTAATAATTTACTATAAGCAGACATTTAACATTATTTGCTAAAGCTATACCAATGAGGTTTAAAATTATTTAATAAGGTTGATCTAGTTAGAACAGAGTATCAGCACAAGATAGTTAGATCCATGAGTAGTGTAGGTTTATGCTATTTATATTAATCATTCATTTATTTATTTCTCAGTCGTACCATAGACTCAAGACCTAGACATACCATAGATCAAGTTCTAAAAATTATTTATAGATTCACACATACTACCATTTCTGGTGTACATTTGTCAGTTAATTTTAATTAAGTATTGTACAACTGTAAAACTACCAGGTATTCAAAATCTTACTCAAATCAGCTGCTAACACCTTCAGCCTGCCGCCTTCCCATATCTTCCACAGATATCGAGGAATGTAGAACATGACCGCTTGCCCCAAGAGAACAAAGCAGACCCATTGATAGTATGTATGCTTCAGCTGTTCATCAGGGTGCCATTTATTAGGCCCCACTCCTGTGTATGCCATGTGCTTGCCTTCCACTCCTAGAAAGATAGAGAAAAAAACAGATTAACATACCTTCATTTTAGATAGTTGAAGGGCTAAGATAAGAAGGCTTGTAAAACTGCTAGTTGGATATTATCGCAGATTTAAGCTTTGTATAGACTAGGTTACTTAACACAGAAGCTTCATTGAAAACATTGAATTTATTTTAACACATTTAGTATACTTTTTAGGGGTAGGTCAGGTCGCAAGACCCGCTAAGCCTTGACAGACTGGCTGGGGTACATTCAATCACCATGCCCACGCGGAGATTGAATTGAGGGGCGTCGTCCGAAACGGCTCCACCGTATTCAGGTGCATAGCGTCCCTATACTTCCTAATAGTTTTATGTCGTTCTTCTTACCATAAAGCTGACTTTTCAGCGTGTAAGTTCCGTAAATCCAGCAGTAACTGTTGATTGCATCTTTGTCGTTGTCTTTATCCCCGCCGCTCATGCAGTGAATAGGCTCACCGAAAAACTGCTTAGAAGTCACCAGCAACGTGAACACAAGCAACATTATAACGGTAAACTTGTAATGCATGCGAAAGACATTGTTATCGGTGCACACATTCTCAAACTTCAGAAATGCCCTAAAGGGCATAAAAAGATCAATCATTGTTCAAACAGTTGTTATTTTTGAAAGTTTTTGCTGGTTATAGGTTTCTTTGATCGCCAACTACCCGCGAATTCCAACAAAACAAACCCTCACTCAATCACCACAAAAAAAAATAATGTCAGCAGCAGAGACAGAAACTGCCATCAAAAATTATAATTTAAAATAAGGCGGAAGTAAATTTCTATACCGGAAATCAATTTCTCCTATATTCCAATATTTTTTGTAAACGAACGAGTTATACCCTGGAACATTTTTTTTTGTCGGAATTTAATTGATTTTTGACAAAAAATAGTGGCCTGCTATTAGTGATGCATAAATGAAAAAACTCAGTTGTTTAAGTCTAAGAGATTAAACTCGTTTATAAGACTAATCTATTAACCCTCGAGTTTTGAAGTCAAACGTCTAAACCGAGTTAGCACTACAAAACAGGAGTTTAGTTTTGCGAAATTCTCTTGAAAAATGAACGTGATGAAAAGGACAAACTTCATTGTTTTAATATAAATGACCTTTTTATTCAGTTACATTTTTTAGTCTGAATGAAGTATGCTATTTTAACAGACTTAAAAAAAGAGGGTATTTGTTATTATTCCAATTTTGTAGTTCCTGTTGTTGACTGTCATTTTATTATCAAAGCGGTGCCTTATATAACTTTGTTTTTTATCTTTACACTTCATATTTTGTGTAGGATTTTTTCCTAATCTGTAAGAATTTTGTGATCTTACGTAAGACTCCCTCCCACCACTTGTTGGAAAAAATAAGATATGGCCGACCCCCCCCCCCCAAATCTTACGTAATAATTGAACTGCCCCTATGGACAAACCATCGAACGCCATCAAGCAGTCTGCCACGACCCGAAGGTGAATAAAATACAATTCAATCATGTCTAGTTTCTTTATTCATTATTGTAATAATACCCCTAAGTATTTTGACCTAAATTCCATTTATTTATCACAAAAACCGAGCAAAACTTAATATTAAAATTATTAATCACAATAACAAAAACCTACAACCAACCTAAGGAATGTTGTTAAAGAAAACATCTAAATAAGTTTAGTAATACGTCTACGGTAAAATAAATAAATACATACTTAAACAAAAAGTAAAACAATTTGTTTGCCTTAATCTACAATTGAGCAATTTTATATCTTAAAAGTGTAAAAGTTAATACTTTTAACAACCAGATATGTAGTTACTGTCAATGTGTATAAAATTCTTATAATACCTACGTATCAACAAAAGTGACACAAAAGTGGTCAAAACGGCAAGTAGCTTTTTATTTTTTTCAATACAAATCTAAAGTTTACAATGGTTCTAGCAGTGAGCAGATTAGATTTTTAAAAATATTAGACACCGTCTTTAGGTACCTAATTTTGTTCATATTTTGCTTTTTTATTTGGTAAGTACATAAGTATTTATTGGTACTTATTAATTTATAATTTACTTTTAACGGTATAGTCGTTGTATAGGTCTTCAAAAATCATATTTCCCACGGCAAATATGTTGTCAGGATCTAAAGTTTTCTTAGCCGCAATTAGTAGTTCTCTCCCTGGTTCACTTACAGTTTCGGTATACCATTTCTTACGAAGTTTACCTACTCCATGATGATGCGATATTGAACCTGCAAAAATAAGGTTTTTGTTTTAGTTGACGAATTCAGTATTGTTGTAATTATACCACAGTATTACTTAATCGTATAGGTTAGACGTTTAATCAACAAAATCATTTAATTAGGGCATCAATTGACTAATTCAAACACAAAAAAAGTATCAAATGACTAACAGGAAATGAATTATTTTAGTCAATTGTGTGACTATTATGAATATTTAATTTCGTTATTTCAAAACATACCGCCACACGCAAGAATCTCGTCACGCGCAGCCTCTTCTATTTGCTCGTATGTACCCACTGGATCCGCACATTGAGACGTATTGTGGCCGAAATAAAAGTATATACAGCAGCCGGCGTCATAACTGAAATAAAAACTTAATTTTTAAGTCATAAAACACCATAGGCGGAAGTTTCATGCTGACTTCCGCATTAGGGTTGCCAGACTTTACATAAAAAAGGTGGAGACATGTGGGCCTAAAAGCCGGACATACAAAGTAGGTAAGTAGATAACCCAACTAATAAAAAAAAACGTATGTGTTGGCTGCCCGAATAAACAAATGTTTTACATGGAAACTGCTCTAATTACGCCCTTAGTGACGTCTGCTCGCTATATCACGTCACAGGTACTATTCTACAGCTACTTACGTTTGAGTAAGTCGGTGCGATATGAGATAGTGTTGAATGTTGTGTTTCTTGCACTCGTCTCTGACGCGACGCTTGACGTTAGCACAGAGTGATAGTGCTCGGTCCCACGGTACTGACGTCTCGAATGACTCCGCTACCACGTCGTATTCTAACGCTACATCCTGTGAACAAAGGAAATTCAGCTTTAGTAGGCACTTTTTATAAATACAAGTTTACGGTTGTTTGAACTTGTAATGACAGTTTGGACCGTCAGCAAAACTAGGAAGTCAGATATACGATATCATTAATATAGAACATGGATGGTGTTAAAATAAATACCAAGTGCTTACGGTGTAAGCAGAGGTCCTGCTGTATTTAGGACCCACCCAATCACTCAAGTGATACATAGGGCTAGTGAGTTGCAGATCATCAGACACAATTATGATCCCACATATATAACAAAAGTGTAAGTATGAATGTATGTTTGTTACACTGTCACGCAAAGGAGGTGAACATCACCCACATTTCGCAGGCCATGTTTAAGGCCTATTGCCGTTCATCGGGCACAATTCCAAACTTCGAGCTGCAACTGTAATCTCTAAATATATTAGAAGTCTTTTTGCGCGAACTACGAGTCGAACCCAGGACTCGCGGTTACTAAGCGAACACTGAACCACCGAGGCAGTCGAACAGAGATGTCATCAATTACAATGCCTTCAAGTCACGATATATCGGTATGTATGTACTGGGTAAGCGCGTTCTATCGTAGACTTTATTATTGACTAACATCAGGCAAGTTTTGGTCAAGCGTAATCCTATAATAGGATAAGTAAATGACACTCACCCTTAAATAAGCAATAACAAACGTCAACGTATATCCATTCTCCCCGTTAGCAGCGCCCGCGGGGATTCCCCCGTACCTCGCGGCTATAGCGTTCAGCTTCCTCTCCCTCTCCGCCACTTCCTCCGCACTCCCCTCCATCAGGAGAGTGACTACGCATAGTGTTTCAGGGTCGAAGCCCTTGATCTTCGTGATGTAGAGACGCTTCAAACCGTCTAGTACAACACCGCCCCAAGAATTCTTCGTTTTCAAGGCTTGGCCGAAACGAAACTGAAAAAAAGGCAGAAAAATAAATATTTACATACAAATGCCGAAGTCACTCTGTCTGACGCGCTTTCACGCCATAACTACTAAACTGATTTGGATGAAATTTGGTATGGAGTTAGCATGAGACCCGGGGAAGGATATAGAACCATATTTATGCGACTGCGCACATACGTAGATTTTTAGGAATTAGGCGGCCATAAGTCAAAATTCCTAAAATTGACTAATGACAAACATTTTTTTTCCTGGACTACCTGACGAACAATAGCCAAACACACCCCTACCCACAGAATGCGCGAGCGCGCGGCGCAAAAAGAAGTTACTATAACCGACATTCGCTCGTAAGGAGCCGCGGTCCGAAAACTAGTAATTTCTATACATAAAAACGAATTCACAGATGTTTGTTTGACTAAAACTCGAGAACGGCTGAATCGATTCAGTTGATTTTGGTCTTGAAATGTATAACCGGGCATTTGCACTGCACTACAGAACATGATACAAGCATAGTCTTATCTCTTTCTACTCATCTCTAAACGATAGGTATAGACAGAGCTAGCAACATGTTTTCTTGTGCATTTTACGCCAGTGGAAAACGGAGGGGTAATAGTAAATAATACGCGGTATATAATCGCGGTCATAAATATAACTAGCCTCGGTGGTCTAGTGGTGGTGGGTCCGATTCCCGTGTCGAGCAAAAATACTATAACATAAAGCGAGCTTATCAAACATAGCCACAGACTGACATCCAGACCCAAGGATGAGGCGTCGCGGTAGACCGAGACGGAGATGGTGGGACGAAATCGATAAATTCTTGGATAATTGGAGGGAGGTGGCAAAAGACCGCGACGCCTGGAATGTGTTAGGGGAGGCCTTCGCCCAGCAGTGGGATGATCCGGGCTAGTAATAATAATAATATAAATAGGTACTTAGAAAATCTTAATGGCTCTCAAAGTTTGAAATTGTGCTTCATGAACGGCAATAGCCACAGCTCCTATTATCCTATAACAGGCTTGCGCTTGAAAACTTGTCTGATGTGAAGCAATGATGCAATCTACGATTGAACTCGCCTACCCAATACCGATTGACTCGTGATTATGAATAATTTTCGTTGATAATGTGGCAATGGAATGAGGCTCCATGTGATTAGAAACCATAGAAGATTAACAATTCCGACATACCACTCCCTTAAATGGAGTCACCAGAAATCGCGCCTGAAGTAAATACCGATTCACTCGCGATGTGAAGTTAGGCAGATTATAGCTATCGGTAAACAAGAGATGCCGGCAGCGAATTCCACAACTTGGCAGCTCGCATAATAAAAGTGGAAGCAAAGCGCTTTGTGCGTACCTGAACATAGCCGGTGAAATGTGGGTTATAATAACTTACTAATACTGTATCACCCGACGCGACGCGCGACGGTTGTATTGGATACCACAGGTGAAATATCGGGCGCAGGACCGACGGCTTTACGTGGTCTCCGAGGCTCAAACGTATTACACGACCAACTTCCTGACGCCGGATCAGTGCTGATTTTTGGTTTGCCGCGGGATTTGAACCCGCTACCCCAGAGGCTAGAAGAACACGAGGCAGTCCAAGAAGGGATACCTGTTCATTATCCATAAGTCGTATACTAGAAGGCTGTAGACGTTGCCTCGCGACTTCCCTCTCGAAATAGAACCCGCTCTCCCAATCCGGGAACACCAGCGACCCGTACTGTACCACCGGGGGTATTGGACGGATCTTTATCACCACCTGAAATTTGAAATTGTAATACATGTACAAAAGCTTTAACACTTGGAGCATCCCTACTAATATTATAAATGCGAAAGTAACTCTGTCTGTCTGTCTGTTACGCTTTCCCACTTAAACTACTGAACCGATTTGGATGAAATTGGGTATGGAGGTAGTTTGAGACCCGAGAAAGAACAAAGGATAGTTTTTATCCGACTGCGCAAAAAGAAGGTAATGTTTTGGCGCGATAACCGACATACACGCGGGCGAAGCCGCTGTCGGAAAGGTAGTTTATAATAAATCTAATACCTAGGCCGATTTTGATGATTCTTTTTTTGTTTCAAAGGGTAAACTTTCCTGGTGACGACCTCGATAGTCGAGCGGTGTAAGCCGTCCGATTGGGCTATGCTGTGCCCGGAAGGTCGCGGTCGATTCCAACCCCGGACAATATTTGTGTAACAACAAAAATTTGTTTCGGTGTCTGGTTGGTTGAGGGACTACCCTCCGTGCCTCGGAGAGCACGTTAAGCCGTCGGTCCCGGTTGTCATTTAACACATCTATGACAATCGTTAAATGTAGTCAGAAGCCAATATAATCTGACACCTGGTCTAACCTCGTCTACTTGTTCCCTACGGGTTTCGAGGTCTGATGGCAGTCGCTAGTATAATTCTGGTAGCCAGGATAGGTAGTCTGGGAAAAAGGCAAGGGAGAATGATGATGGTGTAATTTCCTGGTGGTCCCATCTAAATTTTGGCACAATCGGTTGATCAGAATCAGAATCGGAATATTAATTTGTAAAACATATGTGTAAGTACATATGGGTGTTAGGTAAACATTAAAATGGGCGCTATGTTTTGTCGTGAAGGCGTACAAATATTCTTGCTATTCACATCACAGGTCGTGGGCTCCCACCCAAGTCAGACATTTGTGTGATGAACACGTCTGTTTGTCTTGAGTCTGGGTGTAATTATATATATATATTTAGGTATATATTTAAAAAATAAATTTATTATACGTAGTATATTACCATTCATGAACACCCGTGACGATCTGGACTGGGACAACTATAAAGAAGCCAAGGCCAGATATAAAAAACGAATAAGATACAGAAGAGGCAACTCGTGGAAGAACTTCTGTACAAATATTGAAAGCAACGAACAAGCAAACAGAGTAAGGAAGGTCTTATCACAGAGCAAAGACCTCAGCCCAGGGTCCCTCCGCAGACCTGACGGCACTTACACGAACTCCCCATACGATACAGAACAACTTCTTATACAAACACACTTCCCGGACTGCCAAGTCGCCGAGGGGGAGGTGGAAGAAGAAAACAATACGTCAGAAGAACACTGGGCTCTAGCATCAGAAGTCATCGACGTAAACAAAACACAGTGGGCGATTGACAGTTTCCACCCGTATAAGTCGCCAGGACCGGATGGGATTTTTCCGGGACTTCTTAAATGGGGAGGTCCAAAACTAGTAACCGTCATAACGTCCATTATGGTAGCATGCCTAGCGCACAGACACATCCCAAAACTGTGGAGAAAGGTCAAGGTGTTATTTATACCGAAACCAGGAAAGGGAGACTACACAGACCCAAAATCCTATAGACCAATAAGTCTCACGTCTTTCCTCCTCAAGACGCTGGAAAGATTGTGCGACAGGGATATAAGAGAAAAGGCGCTGAAAAACAAACCGTTGCACAAGCAGCAACACGCTTATAGCCACGGCAAATCAACAGAATCAGCACTCCATGCGGTCGTAAGTAAGGTGGAGGAAGCGATAGAAAGCAAGTCATTATGCCTCGGCACCTTCATAGACATTGAGGGAGCGTTCGACAAAACGAACTTCAGTTGCATCACCGCAGCGCTAAAGAGGCATGGCGTAAACACCGTCTTAATAGAATGGATAAACAACATGCTCCGCAAGAGACTAATTTTATTCGATACATCCGATACACGTTGCGCCGTGGTAGCAAAGGGATGCCCGCAAGGAGGAGTAATCTCGCCGCTCTTGTGGAACATGGTCATAAACGACTTGATCACCGAACTTAACGAAAATCGAGACTACACAGTAGGCTACGCGGATGATCTAGTGATACTAACAAGTGGTAAAGTCACAAGCACAGTATGCCAAATCACACAAGCGGCCCTAAGAATAGTGGAACGCTGGTGTGTAAGCAACCAACTATCAGTTAACCCCAACAAAACGGAACTAGTAATGTTTACCAACAAACGCAGTTTAGGAAGCTACAACTTACCTAAACTTTTCGGCACAGAACTCCAATTTAAAACGGAAGTCAAGTATCTAGGGGTTGTACTCGACAGTAAATTAAACTGGAGTAAACATATGAACACAAAAATAGACAAAGCCACCATAGTGTTCTGGCAGTGCCGGAGGATGGTCGGTAAAAAGTGGGGCCTAACCCCGAAAGTAACACTATGGTTATACACAGCGGTAATCAGGCCGATGATCTGTTATGGTGCAGTGGTCTGGTGGCCACGCACCATGCTGACCACTGCTGAAGCGCAACTGCAGCGACTCCAGAAAATGGCTTGCCTGGCGACGACAGGCTGCATGGGAACCACACCCACGGCAGCCATCGAAGTGCTGCTGGATCTGCCGCCACTACACCTATACATCAAACAGGAAGCGGCAGCGGCTCTAGCCAGGTTAAAAACAAGCAAACTATGGGTCAATACAAGAACAAAACACACAGAAATCTATAAGGAAATGGTAATTAAAGAACCCCTTATAGAGGCAGTGTCCGACAAGATAGCTAAACAATTCATGTTTGACAAAAAATACAAGATCCAGTTGTATGAAGAAGCAAAGGATGATAGCTTGGAAATGAGAATATATACCGACGGCTCGAAGACCAACGACGGTTCAGGGTACGGGGTCTTCTCAGAAGAGCTAAACATCCACATAGCAGCACCTTTAGGCTCCCATAGCTCCGTGTATCAAGCGGAATGCTTGGGAATCATTATGGCGACTAAGGCAATTTCGGCTAGAGAGGTAAAAGACCAACAGGTACGTATCCTCTCTGACAGTAAATCTGTATTGCAAGCACTAACTAGTTGCACCACAACGTCAGGACTAATACACGAGTGTCATCAGGCCCTGACTGAAACATGCACACAAAACAATATTACATTGCAGTGGATCAGGGGACATAGTGGCTCGAGGGGTAACGATGCTGCCGACGAGCTGGCAAGAAGAGGCTCTGCAAGTACAGCAGTAGGCCCGGAACCCATCTTACCCTTGCCATTCAACTGGACACGTAATAAACTCCGACAAATTACTAAAATGTCACACCAACAATACTGGCAGGAACTTAACACATGTAGGCAAACTAAAGACGTACTGCCCAACATTAATGCGGGATTGGCGCGTAGGCTGAAACGGCTGACTAGGCCACAGTTACGCTTAATCACCAGCATTATAACTGGTCATGCCTTACTAAATAAACATCTCTTTACCATAGGTGTCACTGACAGCCCTTTGTGCAGGGCATGTATGGAAGAGGAAGAAACAGCCGCCCACGTGGTCATCTGCTGTCCAGGGGTGGCGAGATACAGAGCGGAACACCTCGGATCGCCGAGGTCGCTCCGGGAGTCCATCGGCAACGTAAAGGGTCTGCTGGGATTTCTCCTGGAGCTGGGCTGGCAATAGCGTTGCCAGCCCAATCACGCAAAATAGGCGCACTTATAAGACGTCGAGTTGCGGAAAAATAGCCCGCTCCAAACTATAACTTTAACTACCATTCATCTGGTTACCATAGTACAAGCTCTGTTTAGTTTGGGATCAGGTGGCCGTGTGTGTTGTAATGTCCCACTATATTATTATTATTATTGATATTAGAAAAATCAACATGCGAGGATAGAAAAGATGGAGGATAGGAAAGATATGCGCTTAACCTCAATAATTTTATGTACACCAACTATAATATATTGTATACCTCAGTAACGACTCCGAAGCACCCCTCCGACCCCATGACGATATGTTCCCATTCCGGTCCGCACGAGATCCGCGGCACTCGACACCCCTTCTCCAGCACCCCGCGAGGAGTCACCACCTAACACACAATGTTGATAATATAAAGTGATATAGAAACTGATAGTAGCACGACATTTTTTCATTCTTAAATAGGCTTCCGCTTGAATACCACTTGTCTGGTGTTGAGCAATGATGTCGCCTACGGTAGAACGCGCCTGCCCAATATATCAAGTCACTCGTAATTATGAATGATTTTCGATCGCCGTCTCTACTGTGTGGCTCAATATCAAACAGCGAATTTAATTCAAAAGTTTGTCCAAAGTATAACCCCCGTATTCACAAACGTCATACAAGCTCATTATAGGTTTATAATTAGTTTGTCTTTGTCTGTCATCTTGACATTTACACTAGTAAGAAAAAGACGGCAGTTTTTTAGTTTTTACTAGGTACTAATCTTTAAAAACTTAACTTATTTAAACTTGACACTGGCAAAATTGCGGAATAATTTCTGCAGAGGCCATAATTGAAAGAAGAAGAAGAAGAAAAAGACAAAGACCGCTTTTAACTAAAGAGTCTTATAATTTTTTTATGAATAAGACCGTAAATGTGTTGAACAATATTTTATATACTTTTTTTTCATAATTTTAGACAATGATTTCGGAGATAAGGGGAGACGGGCCGGTGGCGTGGTCGGTAAGATACTTGCTTTTCACGCCGCAGGTCGTGGGTTCGATTCCCACCCGAGACAAATATTAATGATGAACATTTGTGTTTGTGTCGAATCTGGGTGTAAATATCTATTATAAGTATATATTTAAAAAAGAAAAGTATTTTATGTATAGTAGGTATATATCAGTTATCTGGTTTCCATAACACAAGCTCTGCTTAGCTTGGGACCAGACCGTGTGTGTTGATGTCCCAGAATATTTATTTTATTTTTTATTTTTACATGGTAAAATCACATCAATTTTTAAGATGACTTAAGACTAAAATTATAAATGAAGGTATTTATGGTCTCACCTTAGTTTGCACAATAAGGTCCTCAATATTTCCATAAGTATTCTTCTTCATCCCACTAGCTCTGGTAGCCACCCACCCGCCCAGGGTGGAGAACTCGTAAGAATCCGGCTCGTGACCAACTGTAAAGCCGCGGGCTCGCATTTCACGCTCTAAATCTTGACCTACGATACCCGCCTGAAAATAATTGCTGTTGTAAACTCGTTGTCTACAGGTTTCTTCTTCAAACCTTTTTTTTAATGTCCCACTGCTGGGCAAAGGTCTTCTCTCAACTATCTTATAATTTGATCACATGCTAGGTAAGTAGGGGTGGTGGATGTCACATGTCCTCGACAATATCACGATGTTTTCCTTCATCGATATTGAGCAGCAATGATATAATTCACACAAAGATGTGTGAGCACGACCGGGGATCGAACCCGCGACCTTAGATATATTTCAAAGGCGAGATCGATACTATTGTGCCACTGCTGCTCTCTACAGCTTTATATACTTACGACGAAAAATAAAACATCGTGAGGAAACTAGTAGGAGCAGCGATGGTGCAGCGATGTCAGCCTCGCTATTGAAATATAAGGTCGCGGGTTTGACCTCCGTGTTTGCACACATCTTTGTGTGAATTATTTCATCGCCGCTGCCCAATAACTGTGCGGTGTTCGCGCCTGGCACAAATAAACAACAAGACTCGATCTAATGCTGCGCATTGTCATGTTGCTATGATTACCACATTTTATTTTCGCAAACTATTCGGTTGGGTAGACTTCATTTCCAAATAGTTGCCTTAAATTTTTCGCAAATAGATTATCAAGGCAAAGAAGTTTTTATTGTGAAAAAAAAACTTCGTGCAGAAGCCGGCATTCAAAGAACTAATCACTCGAGGACATGTAACATCCACTAACCAGCACTTGGCCAACGCGTATGGATTGCGGCCTAAACTCTCTCAACTCGTAAGATAGTTGAGAGAAGCCGGCTGCGCTGCTGTGGGACACTAAAAAGGGTCGAAGTGAGGAAAATAGCATGTCTTAGGTACGACTAGCAATAAAGACTTATCTTATCTTTCCTCGCCCCAAATGGTCATAGGGCGAGGGGTATGTGACACTCCCGTTTTTGGCCCAGGTGAGTGAGACCCCATAAGGTCTCTATCTACAAGCGGCCGGGCCCGGTTTACCCACTATTTATATTTTCTTAACATGGAGCTCTTCTTTTGCACCATCAAACGGAGTAGAAAGAATATTCCACTTTAGGCCTGTCAACCTCCGAGTAAAGCCGAATATTGGTTGTTCCCACCCATATTTAGGTTTACCAACTACCCTGCACTAGCTACAAGCTGTTCCTTGTCGTGCCAGAACGTGCTGTAGATGCAAGACAGATGACAGTGTTTCACCTTAAGATGCCATCAACTACCGTACAAGATTCATTGCAGATCTTTCATTCATCCAACAAAGTCGAAACTGACCTGCACTCTAGCCAGCAGCTGTTCCTTGTCGAGCCACAGGATACTGTTCATCTCGCTGGTGTCCAGCACTAAGATGGGACGCTCCTCTTTAACGGGACAGGTGACCGCTCCTGATACTGAGGTGCCGCCGCCAAACGGAATTATCACGAAATGGTGACGGGAAGCGCATTCTACTATTTTTACCACCTGTAATTAAATTATGGAATTGAATGGACATTCTCCTGTGGCTTTTTTGTTGCAGGGCCCCGATTCTGGTGCTTTCGACATTTATCTCTAGTAGACAAATGTTGAAAAAATGGCGGAGACCATTTAAAAACAAAAGAAATCGCCTTTTTTGTTAGACAAATTTCTATTAGAGATTAAAGTCTAAAACGCGGGAATCGGGGCCCAGGTCATTCTCTGATCTCATCGGAAATGTCTTATAAAAGGGACAGGTACGTAGCACTTAATACAGCCATGCATGTATGGACCAGGTGAATTAGCATTAATGAGTTCAAGGAAGTGCTTTAGATCGCGATCAAGTATCTACAGCGCCTCTAGGGGCAACAATATGTAAGTAAAATCATCGATAATACACCAATTAATTTATACTTTAAATACAAATAGTTAACAGAACTCAGTAGCGAGAACAGAAAACTTGCAATTGCGTACACAGTTCACCCTGGATAAAGTCACATTGTAAATGCTGCTACAGCCAGCGATACTAATGATACAGCTGTATATCCATACAGCTTCAGTACACGATAGTTGAGGACATCGTGGATTAGCTACCTATATTTTGTAAGTATAAGTTGGAAAGGGAATCTCATCACAACACAAATTTAAAATCTTTGTAACGTGTGTTCAGAGCCAACATCTGGACCCCGATTGTCGCGTTTTAGACATTTATCTCCTATTGACAAGTGTCGAAAAGAACCGCGAATGTCAATGAAAACTAATGATATAATCATTTTTTTTCGACATGTGTCTATTAGAGATATGTCATAAGCGCGAGTTTCGGAGCTGGAGACCGAAGGTGTAGCCTACCGTCCGCGTCGATTTCGCCGGAATCTGCGTGACTACGCAACGCAACACGACACCGCGCCTTATTTAAGTTTTATAATTGTACGTATACTAAGTATGTTTAATTTAGTAAGTACTTTTAAATATACCTATTAATTTTCAATGGGCCTTGTCGCCTGAAATAAATGAATAAATAATATTGGATTGACAAACAAATTGAAAATCAAATGTCACGTGACAATTATAATGTGTCTTTGTTAAGGCCCCCTAAGGGTTATCGCTCGCTGGACTTAGGTAGTATTGGTAATGTAATGACAAAACCGGCCGTGAATGTACCATACGTGATATAGTATAGGTATACTATAACTATAGATGCAAAGTTAACAATTGACTAGATAAACAAACACACCGCCTATTTTGCCTTGGAGCAAAATCAACAAACTATTATACTGCAAACAATAAAATGATCATATAAGGCGCAGCATCAGGCAACTGATTTATCAACCAACTGATACTTTGTATAGTAGTATCTACCTATTTCCGTATTTGAATTATTACCCGCTACCTTCTACCCGTGCTTCTCTTCTAGCGCTTTGAAATAAGTATAGGTCGAGATTTGATCCACGATGTGGTTCGCGGTTGTGTCACTGATGATCCACTGGCGTTCTAAATGCGCGGATTAACTCCCGGGAAGTTTTAGTGGGTAACCTTCAAGAGTCACACAAACTCCGCCTCGTGTGGTTGCAGGGCGGGGAATAAAGATAATTAACACGGGGTGCATGATCTCGCGCGGCCGACACGCTATTGGCTAATAACAGTTATCAGAATAATCAATAACTAGTAATTATTTTAACAGAGTACCTAACTAGTGTGGCGTCACATACCTAACGCTACTCAAGAGACATGACGTCATAGCAATCCTGAATCGCACAAGCAAAGTTTCACCGACGATTAGCATAAATATAACTTCCCGACAAGAACTGTCGGTATCGGTTCGACCGTCCTCGGACGGCTCACCGAAAAAGTCCGGTGAACCAATAGAGGCCCTTCAGGCTAATTGGGTTAGGTCATCAGCAAAAAAAAAAAAAAAAAAAAGAACTGTCGGAGGGAGTACCGCGGTCGCCGGGCATCACCCCTCGCTCGGCTGGAAGATCTTCCCTTTTCACTGGAGGGTCACTACCACCCGATCCTCCAGTCACCCCCACACTAGCAATTGATTTTGGCTGTTTAACAGCTTTTGCTTTAACAGCTTTTAATTTATTATTGACATCTTATTGTATTATATTATGTACTTAGTTTACGCAATTGTTCTCTGGTTTTACTTGTATTTTTTTAATATTGCTGCTGCAACCTATATAATGACATTAAATTAGAATAATTATTATTATGAATGATTGTCTTAGAATAAGTAGGTAGAAATTAAAACAATGTAAATTGTTCATGAATAAATTTGATTTGATAACTATTTCGTCCGACAGAGAACTAATGTAATCGACATAGCTCACGGATTAGTAAGCTGAAGTGACTCTCAGCAGGGCGGTCGATAAGAACTGAATGAGAAATACCGCGGATCGTGCTCAGTGGCGTGCTTTAGGAGAGGCCTATGTCTAGCGGACTAGAATAGGCTGATGATGATGATGATAAATATTTATGGTGTGTAACGTCCATCGCTATAGAGCGGCAGATAGAAGGGGGTAGCAAATTACGTGCAGTTTTTTTTAAAGCGGCGATAATCTCATTTTTTCTCACTTACTTACTTATGTAGGGGTATCTTTAAAAAGTGTTTTGAAAAACAATTTTTGAGACAGCGATATTTTTATGTAGTAATTTTTCTTTTACTGGTAAAACTTTAACATATATCACCAAATTTCGGTAACAAAAACAACTAAGTAGGTAGATGTCCGTTTCAATTCATTGTGATCTCAAGTATCTATTGGTAGAGTACCTAAAGTATTTTACACTAATAACCAGTCACCTTAAATAAAAAAATATTGAGAACACACCTCGTGACACAATTGTGTAAAAAAATCAGTGGACTAGGTTCTTGTTGTCACTTTTCTGACCCAAGATTTTTACAACAATACATTAAACAATTTGGTTGAAGATCAACACAATAATAACAATAATACTTAAGTATGTATTACATACCTATTAAATTATAAAGTTAAATTCTATTAAATTATAAAGTTAAATTTTAATCAAGGAAATGACCAACATTCGTGTACTAAAAGTGATACACAACTAACTTCACATTAAAAATAATTTAGTGAATTACGTTATTCAACGTATACAGGTTCCTTTGGGAATTGGGTTGGGTTCGCGTGAACGAATTCGAGGGCGGAAATTATTCCAGGTCATCATCAGAAATAAAGCAAAATAAAACTATTTCGTAACGAATTTTATCGCGGTTTATTTTAGATTTTAAGTAAAAAAAAAATAAGCGATAAAATCTGTTATAAATTAGTTGTATTTCAATGTCTGATATTCGCGTAAATTAAAAAAAAAACTAACAAACACAATTTGATTGAACACCCATAGAAATTGTTATAAAAAACATTCCACAAACCTGGTCATGGTTCTCTGGCCATATCACAGCATCAGGGATCCTCGGGAAGCTGTTCTGCCGCAACTGAGCTATATCCTTCAACGTCTGCCCATGTGCTCTTATCAATCTATCTATACCCTCGGTACTAATCATGGCAATATCTCCCAATACCTTCAAAACGTCTTCCTGGAACCGACATGCTGGAAATTTCGTGGGGACTGTTGGTATTTTCGGTTCTCTTGTAGTCTCTATACCTAGATTTTGCTGCGCCCATTTCGCTAGGTATGGAAGGGATTGATTGCCGATGGCGTATCTAGAAAAAAATAGAAGAATACTTAGATAATACTGCCGTCGCAAGAAAAAACGGCACATCCGACAGTTTTTTTCGTAACTGACTTAGTATATTTTGCTGACTCCGACTGTGTTAATAACTTAGTTACGAAAAAAATGTTAGATGTGCCCTTTTTCCTTGAGACGACGGCAGAATAGTACTCTTATGAACTGGGGCTTTGACACATGCATGTTATGTGTTTCATAATCTCTAAAGCACATAACTCAAAAGGTGATAAAACTTATACCGGACATGATTTCTGACATATTTATTGTACTAGTTAACACGTATTAATAGTTTTCGGTCCGCGGTTTCGCCCGCAGTAACATTACCCTAATTACTATGGCGCAAACAGTTTTTCGTTATGCTTGCTTCTAAAATGTAAAATTAAATGACAAATATTTCTTTGTTACCTACGCCGACTTTTAAACTTTTAGGCGTTACATAATATTAATTAAGTACGTAAAAAGGAAGCCGGTCGTCGGCGAATCGTGATAAATGGACTCTTCGTCACTGGTAAGTATATATTTACATAGGTGTATAAGGTCAATGGTAATTAGTGTAAAGTACTTTTTCATGCATGTATGCACGTTATGCACGTTAAATTAATTTAATATTTGTTTTACTTTTTAAATTAAAAAAAAAAGTTTACAATAAATTTCTTTGTAAAAAAAAAAATTGTAGACATGCATGGAATAATAAAGGCTTTATTATTATTATTATTATTACTTTTTCACGTGGTGGTGCTTAGGATTTCATTATTTCATATTGAGCCGCGTAGTAGAGTATACTACAGTATTATATGAGGGAAAGACGCGCGGTGCGTGTCAAGCCGCCGCCGCGCGCCGCGCTGCCACCTTTGTAACGATCGTCGTATTTACTCCGCGGCTCAATATTAAATAGCGAATTTAATTTAAAAAAGTATTTGACACTAATTACCATTCACCCTATACATTTACCATGATGGAGCTAAGCAAAACAAATATTGTTAGTCGGTAATACTTACCATCATTGCTTGAGAACTGAATAACAAACAAACTAATGTTTGTCTATTCTATGTATCGACAAGTCTTACTTAGGGTAGCGATCTACACACGAAAGGCACTATGCCAATCATTATTTAACCTTACTAAATTGTTATTGCGAAAGCAACTCTTGAATGTAGAGTTTTCACGCCAAAATTACTGGACCAAAATGGATGAAATTTGGTATGTAGACAGTTTGAGATCCGGGAAAGGACATAGGATAGTTTTCATACGATTGCGCAAAAAGAGGTTAATGGTTTTTAGTGCGATAACCGACATACGCCGCGGGTGGAAAGCTAGTATGTATTTTTTAAAGATGTTAAGCTGTGTGGAAGGAAAATACTCAAGTATTCTAGCTCTATACAGCTACATCAGAAGAATCACAAAAGATAAAAAAGAAAAAAACACAAAAGAAAACAGCAAAATACCTCTGGGATTTTCAGCCCGATTTGATTAAATAAGTTCCTTTTTTAAATTCTGAAATAGGCCTTGCGCTTGACTACAACTTGCCTGATGTTAAGCAATGATGGAACGCACCTGCCCAATATACCGATTCACTTAGAACACGTAGAACGAGGCTCCGTAGGGTTAGAAACCATAAAGGGGCAAACAATTGCGACCTCTTAAATGGTGGCGATGCGGTTTTGTCTGGTGGGGTGGTCACTAACTATGGCCGAAGCTAACCACCAGTTAATTTCCAGCAAAAATATAAAACCAGTTGATTGTCACCACCCCGGGACCACGTGATTCACCCTTGACCCCAAAAATCGTAGTCCTATAGGTAAACCTAGATGTTTCGTGATAATCAATGCGTCAAATCTTTACAGCTGATTAAACATAAAAGAGTATTAAATTTCATTGTGATATATATGTAAGATATATAAGTTCTCGATATTATAAAAAAATATAGTAAACAGCTTATGAATAAGGAAACGTTGAACTTGGATTCTCCAGGAGATGGGCAATAGCTACGACACAGTTTGTAACCAATGTAGATATTATCGAAAAATTGGAAATTGTTATGATATTATTATGTTCCAATAAAGATTATTTTTATTTCAACCATCAAACTCGATCGCGGAAGCAGTCTGCTTGAAGTCTAAATAATGCAATGCGAAAGTTTAATTTAATATTTACAACAGTTTCTGACAAGGAGGTAAAAGGAGACGTTCAAAAAATGTATAGAGCCTGGGATAAAAATAATTGTAAATTTGAACAACAATCTGAGTTACATAGGTTAATAAAGCATAATTATTTAAATTTTTTGGTGCATTTAAAATAATTTTACACCCTCCCGTTTTTTTTTAATTGAAACTGAAAATAAGAATCCTTGATTATTGCAATTGGCAACCCTGGCCAAATGACAAATGAGCAACCAAAAAAATAAAATATTTAGAACGCTGTCAATCAAACTGATCGATGACCATGACATCATGACCTTTCCCGTAATAATCTTTTTTCTAGGCGTTTTGTTATTACACTAATAAGATAATTAATATCTTTCGTCATAATTACATTAAACTGCAGCTAAAATAATATTACAAGATAAAAGTACTTTAACACAATGCAGTTATTGACATGATTGCAATATTTAAACTGCTTGAAATGAATAATTAAAGGTAATGTACGTTTTGTTTTTCTTTTACATTTTTTAGATTTTTACAAAAATGGGTGCTCCTAAAATTCGTGTTTAGTTAAATTCTAATAGCTTATTATATAAGCTTTCCAATGAGGTATATCACATTGGTGTTCAAAATACTATCCCACTTTTGACCTCTCCTTTTCTGTGGCCATTTGGTACCAACACAAAAATATGTTTGTGTTCCATTTTCTAAACGAGTGTAAATAGCTTTACGATCGATAAAACATGGCCAGTCTAATATTATACTAGATATTAGGTCAAGTTTATGTACAAGTGTGTACTGTGTTGGCTAAGTACCACAGAGCATAAATATACGCATCTTAACTACCAGAGATGGCGTTTCTGACAAACAATTTCAATTTGCTCCATTTTAACAAAAAAAAATACTAAGATAATTTTTAAACCGATTCTGATCCGATGAAAATTAGTTTTCAAAAACCTTGTACGTTAGGTACTTTCTGATAAATGGTTACTTGATTATAGGGTGTCGAGGCTATCAGGAGAATCAAATACCTACGTAATGAAATTATTTATTAAAAAACTAGTTATCGACATTCCAAAAAACTATATTAAAACCATATTCTGCACCTGTGCGGTGCAAAAAACATTCATTACACTATTTAGGCAATTGACCTATAATAAGTCAAACGTTTCGCGACTCATGTATGATGATGGATGATGATCTCATAATTACAAATAAATTGACATCGGATTACCTATTGCTGACACGAGAAGCTCTATGGACATTGCCATCTCTACATAACGCTAGGTTTTGTGTTCCATGGTAGATTCTAATGCTGCTCTGCGTGTTTAAGACGTAACTTTACGCTGTCAATATTGACTGTACAGTTCGCATATACCATAATAGGTAGATGATTATGGTGTCACTATTTGGTTTGAAGGTTTTATGTTCTAACGTGTAAATGTTTCGTAATTAACTTACATTTACCTACACACAACCCGGAGATAGAATATGTGGAGGTGACTGGAGGATCGGGTGGTAGTGACCCTCCAGTGAAAAGGGGAGATCTTCCAGTCGGGCGAGTTGTGATGCCTGGCGACCGCGGTACTCCCTCCGACAGTTCTTGTCGGGAAGTTGTATATATCGTCGGTGAAACTTTGCTTGTGCGATTCAGGATTGCTATGACGTCATGTCTCTTGAGTGGCGTTAGGTATGTGATACTTAAGTTATAATCATATTAATATTATAAACGCAAATAAAAAAAGTAAAGCCCGTGTAAACCGCTTTACCGGTTTAAATAAAATAGTACATACAACATAATAACCCAACGTGCCCCAGTTGGGCGCCATATAGGTGCGTCAGAATATCCTGCCCTCTATTCATACGGGATTGGTTGAACGCGCTAATTTCAAGGGCTACTGGTCTGATCTGATTAATTCTTGCACTGTTAGGTAGCCCATTTATCGAAGAAGGCTAAAGGCTACTTTTTATCCCAATTCTGGAGATGATATAAAATGTAGATCTAGTGGGCGAGTCCGCGGGCGGAAAGCTAGTTCCAACTCAATACAAACAGACATGTTCAACACAAATATCTGATCTAGGTTGGAATCGAACCCTGCGGCGTGAAAAGCAAGTAGGTATTTTACCGACCACGCCGTCCCATCCGGTGGTGTAGTAAATGTGGGTCATGTTTACCTCTGCCTACGCTTCAGGATAATACAAGCATGAGTGTTATTAGCTATTACGGACAATACGATATTACACTAACACCATACTCAGTGGATTACATCATACACGCTGTTTCAATTAACACGTCCGAAAGTCATAATCTACAATTGTACTCTTGAATTGGTAATAATAATTTAAATAAATAAAATATACGGTCGAGGAAACATACAAAATAATATGTATATAGTCATTATATGAACTTAGTTACATACACAGACATATAGTTATGTACTACAAAACTTCTAACAAACTTTTTGGCGGTGGTTCAAAATACTCGTTGGGCAAACACTGCAGATGGGTAAAACAACTTCGATATAGAGGCTAATAGAAGAATTCAGCTGGGTTTGACTGTTTAAGGGAAACTATGTCGAGTCTTCACGTCGTGAATTCCATAGAGTCTAAAGACGAAAGTCTTCGACCAGTGCGTTCTGTCCGCTATGACATCCGGAGCCGAAAGTGTACACTCACGGTAGGACTGATCCATAAATTCAAAAGTCGCTCAGCGAGCTATGGAAGGGGCTATGTTCGGAGTCTCTCTAAAGCATCGAATTCGCAATCAAGTGATCCGACAGAGAACTAATATAATCTACATAGCACACCGGATTGGTGAACTGAAGTGGCAGTGGGCCGGTCATGTCCGGAACTGACAACCGCTGTGGTAAACCAGTTCTTGAGTAGAGACCATGAATTGGCAAATTTAGCATACGACGCCCTCAGAGTAGGTGGAGTGACAACCTCAGCGGGCGACCGGCAAGAACGGGATATGAAAAGCCGCGGATCGTGCTAACTACACCCGTGCCCACAGTGGGACACTAAAAGGGGTTGAAGTGAAGAATATCCATCTAAATTCTAGCACACCCAATCAAACCCTGTAACCTTGCTTGTAAGACCCATTTGATAGTAAAATCAAAATGTCCATATAATTTAAAAATTACAGTATTTCTGTAAAGTTAAAATTAAACAATATATTTAACGACAATGTAAGCATAACTTAAGCACGTGTTTACTATCACATCCACTTGTTACTTATTATGTTAGTAATTATTACTTACTCGTTAACTTCGTTACCAACTTCAATCTTTGTGTGCGATATGACGGGACAAAGTACGATTTTAGTAAGATTTTTTTTACTAAAAACCTTATCTACTTACCAGTGGCGAAGAGTCAATACGAAAAATTGTTTTCGAATACTAAGTATAATGAAACTGTTTTTTGCGAATGGTTTTATTCACGGCGTCTTAGAACGTCGCAGTTTTTTAGTTTTTTACTACTAATCTTTAAAAACTTAACTAAACTTGACACTGGCAAAATTGCGGAATAATTTCTGCAGAGGCCATAATTAAAAGAAGAAGAAGATCATGAAACTGCCAGATAAGTTAAAATGCACAGAAATCTACAAATTATTTTATCTACCCTGTTTCCAATACATTTTATCCTATTTCTAGCATTAGCCTTTTCTCTTTCAATAAACAGTTTGAACGAAAAAAATTATATGATATCTGATTTTGACAAGTTCAAGATAGAATTCGATAACTTCTTTTGTATTGACGAACTCGTACTAAGGGTACAGATAACATCGGATAAGAACTATCCTTTGTCCTTCCCCGGGTCTTAAACTATCTCCATACCAAACTTCAACCAAATCTGTTCAGAATTTTTGGCGTAAAAGATCGATAGAGTTACTTACGTATTTAATATTAGTAAGGATTTTAATAAATCTAAAATAAAATTTAATAATCCCTGACCTTTAATTTTTAACACTCCCAACTAATTCACCTTTAAAAAAAAAGGAAATCAAAGTCGTTTCATCTGTTCGGGAGCTACTATGCCATAGCCAGACACACACACAGACACGTTAAACTCATAACACCCCTTTGTAACATCTGATTGCTTATCACATTGTTTTTGTACAAGGATAACAACGTATGTCTGATAATAATTTTTTTAATAATGTTGTATGTTATTATATTTTATTTTTGCGTTGGGATTTAAAAATAACGGATTTAAAAATAAATCAGGTTTTCGTTTTACGTAAGCATAAAATTAACGTCCAAAAACGTAGTATAATCTAGATATGTCTAGTTCAGTTGGTGCTGTCAGTCTGTGGGCGACTAATAAATTGTCACTTCCCGCTAATTTGTGATGCCACGTGTCACCTACTTATGATTGACATCAGCTGACCGACATTAGGAA
Source organism: Meganola albula (assembly GCA_936450015.1). Lineage (NCBI taxonomy): Eukaryota > Metazoa > Arthropoda > Insecta > Lepidoptera > Nolidae > Meganola > Meganola albula. The sequence goes on from OW388153.1 coordinate 2,993,485, forward strand.
GAGTGCGAATTAATAGTTAGTTTGAGTACTCGCAAATTGGTATACCTTACAATCCCTTGCTTTTGAACCACCTACGAAAAAGAGGGTTTTTTTTAAGTCTGTTTAATTGTGTATGTGGCATTTTAGCGATAAGATGGATCAAATGATTTTGAATGGGTAGTAATAATTTGGATGAAATTTGGTATAGAGATAGTTGGAGACCAGGAGAAGGACATATATAGTTTTTATCCGACTGTGCAAAAAGAGGTTAATAGTTTAGCGCGAAAACACAGATTGGTAAACGTAGCGTAGGACACCCTCAGATGCAAGATGGTTGCCTAGACGGGTGAGAGAAGCCGCGGATCGTGCTCAGTGGCCTACTATAAGAGAGGCCAGATCCAGCTGTGACCTAAAATAAGCTGACGATGCCATAAAATACCCCCTAATTTAAATTAAAAAAGTATGTATAAAGAAATAAAATCTTTAATATAATATAATTCTACTGTACGAGTGTATGTCACTGAACTCCTCCTAAAAGGCTGGCCCGATTTGAATTATTTTTTTGTATGTGTTTGGGTGGCGCCTTGGATGGTTTAGATTCACAAATCAGTCCGGAGGATGGCGCAAGCTATTTTTTGTTAAGCTTAGACGGTTGAGGGGGTTTGAGGTTTGATGTAGAGGTCTTCAATGTTCTTACCTGTTTCCTGTGAAACTGGCTTCCTCGCCTTCCAGAATGAACATGGAGTCCTTGTAACCCCAGCCGTACCATTTCAATAGGTCTTGTCTGTGAACATGCCGACAATTAATTAAAAATAAATTCAAATAAAGAAGCAACCGTATTTAAAACTGAGTTTTTTTCAATTCGATTATCTCTAATAGACAATTTTCAGTCGACATTCGCCTTTTTTGCGACATTCGTCTATTAAAGATACCAATGTCAGAAAAGTGTAGAAAACTGATGAAATTCTTATTTTGTCTTCGACATATTATGTCTATTAGATATAAATGTCTAAAGCACCATAATCGGGGTCCTAGGCTTCGATTTTCGCTTTTTAGACATTTGTTTATCAGACATAAAAATGTCTAAAGTGCGAAAAAATGGCGGATGTCATTGTAAACAGAAGAAATCGCCATTTTGATTCGATAACAACCGAGAATCGAGACCCAGATCCTTTATAATTCACGCAGGAAAAATTCAAAACGTTGTTCGAGATTCTGACTGAATCCGGAATCGTCCGAGGCCGATTTTTACTCGGGTCCGGGCGATTCCAGTATATAGTCTTGGGTCCCAATTCTGACGCTTTAAACATTTATCTCTAATAGACATGTCGAAAAAAATGGCGAATGTCGATTGAAATCGCCATTTTTTTTCCCACGTTTTTATATTAGACATAACATATAAAGAGCTAGAAACGGGGACCAGGCCTTAGGTGGGTAGGTAAAAGCAGTATTGCCAACTCTTATAAATTCGAGTTCCTAGATTAACCTCGAGTTGAGTACTAAGAGATGTTGTTTTCCTTCACTGATATTTGACAATTAACAATAAACAAAGGGGTTATTGTTACGACTGCTGAAACAACAAATAAATTACAGGTTACTGTCCAATGGAAGTACCCATCCCGATAAGCTACAATACAGGGCAGGCGGCATGGCGCGAATAGAAAATCTTGGCGTGAATATGTAGACAAAATTGATAAAAATAAAAACAATGGACTATCGGGGAACCTCGCGTAGCGTCGAGCAAATTTCCTATAGGCCGACCGTTTAACTCGCGTATCGCCTATCGCCAAGATTGTGACTCCTCAAGCTGCACAGACTGTGATGATGATTCAAGCGATATGGATATTAGTGACGAATGGTCTTACATTACTTTTATCTGTTGTTAAATAGTTCTTTAAGAGATTTAATTAATGTTTTATGACTTTGTACCTCAGATGGCGATACGCGAGTTAAACGGTCGGCCTATAAGGCCGTATACAGAAACACAGCAGGTCGCCTGCGCTGACTACTGGCGCAGACATGAACTAATAACATGTTTAGGCGTACCTAAACTTTTTTTTATTCTGAAATAGGCTTGCCCTCGACTACAAGTCGCCTGATGTTAATCAATGGTGTAGTCTACGATGGGACGTGACTGCCCAATATACCAATTCACTCGTGATTCCGAATGTTTTCGATGAGAAGGTGGCAGTGAAATGAGGCTCTATATGGTTAAGAACCATAAAGAAGCTACAATTTTATAATATAATAGACACAATACCACGTAGTTACTTAAATGATTACTTACAACTATCCCTAAGAAACTTTCTTTTGGAGCAACTTATATTTTATTTAAATTCATTTTTTTTATATATCCGCGTAGTACGACGATAATGGCCGGTGCGGTGCCGCCGCCGCCGCCCGCCTTGGTAACGATTGTCGTCTCTAATATGCGGCTAATCAAGTCTCATTTCAACTAAATCGATTTAGTAGTTTAGGCGTGAAAGCGAGACAGACAGCGTTACTTTCGCATTAATAATATTAGTAAGAATTATTCGCGGCTCCTGCGGCTCCTGCCTGTAATTCAGCTTAACATTCATTTATCATCGATGACTAATAGCATTGGAGGTGAGGTGCACCGATATTAATAACGTTCGGTAGGTGCAACAAAATTATCGGTCAGCCGTTATCTAATCCTATCGTTGTTGACCTATTTGTTAACTAGATTAGGCTGCTTGTATGTCACTAAAACTACGTAAGACCCTACTACTGACTTTTACGTTTGTTCGAACATTTTACGGATGAGTTAAGCTAACCACACATTACGCATTTTCGGTAAGATATCTGTATCTGAGCGTATATCTTTCAATATTGCTCCCTATAAAATTCCTATTATAGTAGGGTAGGGCGGGGCTAGTTGAGCAAATTTTTACTTGAACGATTGTAGCTCCGTAATGATAAGTCTCAATAAATTGTTATGCGGCTTGACGGATTTGTTGTTTATCGCTTAACAAAAGTGTCAATAGTATTTTTTTGTAATAAGTAAAATTTAAGAGCTACAGCTGTTTTAATGCAGAAAGTCAAGTACGCTCAATGTACCCCATAGGTGGGGTAAGTTGAGCAAAGGTGTGGGGCAAGTTGAGCACTAAGAAGGTATAATGAAACCATAGGTTCAATGTTGACTAGTGATGAAATAAAATAAGTGTTTAACAATCCGTTCTTTATTTATAGTCTTTTAGTGACAGAGAAAACAAAACTTATAGTAATTTTCTTTGAATAATTAACCAAAAGTAGAATCAACAAAACAATAACGTATCTTAGGAATAACTTCACCAGTAGGTTTAGTCTTTCTGTTTAAAATCAGACTTATTTTTTTATATTACTACTCATATACTTAGCTTATATCTTAAAAATAATAATTAATCTTTCGAACTTAATGGTAATTGTCTTATTGACAAAACAACAAAACTTAAAGTAATTTTGGAGAATATCCGTAGAAGATTGATGCCATTTGTAGCAAGTATTTTTTCAGTGAATCTTCCTGTGTAGAAGAAAATACTTGTCTTGGTGTTGCATAGCCCATGGATGAATCGCCACCTTCATTTAATTTTTTCAGATATCTTGTCAAAGTCATCGGTTTGATACCGAATTCTGTAGTGGTGGCATTAACACTTTTACCTTCATCGTTCACAGCCTTTGCAACATTTTTTAAATCTTCAGTAGTGTAAGAACATCTTGTAGTGTTTCTCTTGTAAGTCCGCATCCTAACAAAAAATAAAACATTCATTAGTTTATTTGTTTGAATCATAGGGTAAGTTTAGCAACTATGCTCAACTAACCCCAACCCAGAATTTCAAAATAAAAGTGAGGTTATAAAAAAAACCGTGAGAATTATACCCAAAACCTCTCTGCATATGAAAAGTTCGATAATTATATGGAAGATTAACACTTACCTGATTAAAAACAAATAACATTTGACTAGTACAGACGAAAACTTGCGATAAATGACGTTTTTACTTTTTGGTCTTAAAATAAACAAAACGCCCGTGCGCCTCACTAGCTTACCCAGCGGCCACTAGCAATCGCGTGATGTTTACCCCTCCCACGCCTCCCTCTTTCCGCCATACGATGCCTATACGAACGGTGAATAGTTTTCGAGATATTTCGATTGCCCAACTTGCCCCTATGCTCAACAAGCCCCGCTCTACCCTATTATATTATCTGTGATTCATATGAACTACACACACAGCGCAGATAATTTATATTTTATTGTTAAGTGTACCGACATTTAAAGAAAGATTGTGCGATAATTATCTGCGTAGGTATATAAATATATCTGCAGATAACATCTGCCGATACAGATATGGCATAATATTTTCTACAGTATGGATGCGATATTCTGACGAACTGTCTAATAAATATTAAAAAAAAAATGTTTTATTCGTAAAATGCGAACACTGTACAAGTTCATTCAATCTGAAGGATCTATTAAATAAAATTCTCGTATGTTAATTACCATACTCCTCCGAAACGGCTTGACCGATTTTTATGAAATTTTATATGCATATTCAGTAGGTCTGAGAATCGATAACTATTTATTTTTCATACCCCTAAGTGACTGGTTACCCACCCCTAACATTTATTTTATTTTATTGGACAATTTTTTATATATATTTTTTTTATAATGTGGCTTTAAAAATACATGCAACCCTAAATTTTCACCCTTATATCACCAACCCCTATTTTTAGGTTTAAAAGGTTTAAAAGGTGAGAAATACGCGGTAGGTACGAAGTTCACTGGGGCAGCTATTATCGTATATTATCATACTCGTGTGATACTTTCAGATAATTAAATTTTTATACGCAGATAATATATTACCGTATCTGCGTAGTGTATGATACCTTTACTATAATTCCTGACAGATCTCGCTATCTAATCAAAAACCGACCAAGTGCGTGCCGGACTTCCCATATTTACGGTTCCGTACTGAAGAATTTTAAAGAAATACAAAATAAATGTTGAGTGTACCGGAATTTGTTGGTAAAAGATTTAACATAAGCAATTTTGAAATTTTCAAGTTTGTGCCTGATGAACGGCAATAGGGGCGCCTCGTAATACCTATGGGACCTAAATCTTGCCGGCGAAAAGTGTACGCAGAGCAGAGGTGAATATGACCCATATTCACCTCTGCTCTGCCTACACCTTCGAGTAATAAATATTTTTGTAAAAAAAGTCTTACTGGCTGCTGTGGCTACTAATTCATTAGTGTTTTTTATAACAAAAATTACAGGATTTATTGATTCAACGAGCTCTCAACAAGCCGCTCGATAGGGTAGGTCAGGTCAATGAGGCAAGGCAATAAAGCATAGGTACTTAAACGCGAAAAGGGGATATACAAAATAAATTTTATACCTATACTTAGATGTATGGATTACCTACATTTTGTTCGTCTTATCAGATAAAAAATAATGATAAATTTTATCTAAGATGAGTAAGTAAATATACTTGTCGACCTCCCTACATACAGTTTCCGGTGTCCAATAAAATTTTATACACAAAATATGAATACGAAATATACATATTAAAAACTGTACTTACCATTTTAATGGGCGGGAAAATAAAAATTACTTACCTACTGAAGTTAGTATAATAGTGGTCTGTTTTGACGTCCATTCAAGATATTTATATCTATACCTATTAACTCAGTTTGCATAATATTGTATTTAGAAATCTGGAACACTGGAGAAAATATCTCGTTCCCGGTTTTCGTACTAATTAGAATGACATCATTATGGAAAAACTTTTTTTTACTTAATTTGAACAGTACAAAACCATGAATGGTATTATTTTTCTATTAGATATTTGTGCAATTTGTTGCTTTCATCGTTTAAATATAAAAAATCCTTACCTTCGTCTGGGAATAGCGCTTTTAACTTTAATATGCGGACTCCTGCCATTCCCGTTGCTATCGCTCTTTTTATTTTTATCACATAAACTTTTGTTTTTAACACTGTCGACTGTTCTGTTATTATCCATAATATCCATTATTTTAGACGCATTCGAGTAGCTCGCTGAAGCATCTGACATTTTACAAACAAATGGGCGATGGACGGACGATTATAGATTTTGCGTTTGACGTCTGGTACGATTTTTATATTTCGCGCAGCCTGCCGCGCATGTGGTGACAAATTCAGTCGATAAAACAGAGTGTCGGGCGCAGATGTAACGCCATCTTACATTCTTTTTTCAAGACATGTAATATCTGATTTGCAAACCTCTTGGTACAATAACACTTTGTGCTTTAAGTTCCAGCCTAAACGTATAGATGGCGCTTATATAAAATACCTAACTGCATTGATTAGATGGAGTTTATTTATTTTTTTAGGTCTGTGATTTTTAGACATATTTTACATTATGTGTTTACGTAATGTAATTTTTTTATAGATTTTATTAGCATTAAAATTATTAGCATTACCTATTTATAAAAAAAAATTGAAAAAAGAGGACGCTCTATGTTTAGGTGTACGTTTTTTTAATATTTTTTTTATTATAGTTCCAATAAATACCTTTGTATTTTCTCAATCTAACAATAACAATTATGGAAGTATTTAAGTAGGTATGTAATGAACAAATATTATGTATATTATATCTAGTCACGGAGAAAAATAATCATTTAAATATGCCAAGGTAGGTTAAATAGCTATCAAGAAAACAACTTAAATACAGTTATAATAAAATATTTATTTTTCTAATTTGCGTTACGTATGTTGTACAACTTATATCTAGAGTAACAAACTTAGAAAATTAAAGCAAAAGGCGTCGCCTTCAATTTAAAAAGTACAGACAGACCTACTTGTTACTTACAATTATCGAAGAATAAAATATAAAGGCAGTTAGTAATTATACCTATCTCATAACATGCGTACAATTAGCTAAATAAATGAGCATCGGCAAACATTTGTACAATCTTACAAGGACAACTACCTTGTTACTATTTGTTTGACATAAGTACGAAGGACAACTGTTGTAAGAAACAAATAAAAAAATATATAAAACTCCGTAATTTTTGCCCCAGGGGTTAAAAAGTTTGTTGATGCATATTATTTAGCTGTTAGTACCTAATACCTTGTGTTTTAATGGTAGGTATAGATATCTAGTTAAATTTCTACCAAAATAGTTCGGATAGTAGGTACTTACCCAACATTAGAAATATCTTAGAAAATCTTACGATAACTTTTATTTTTGTGAAGAGTTTTAAATACACACATCTGCCGTTAGAGGCGCTGCCATACATTGCCATTATTACGTGTGTGTACAAATCGAGTAATTTCGAATACAAAATAAACTGCGAAATAAAATAATAATAATAATAATTGTGGCACTAATAATTTCCCTTAAATTACACTTTAGTCAAGTAAATAGTAAGTAAGGGTAAGTTCGATACAAGTTCATACAAATACATAAACAGTTAAATAAATCAATCAACAATAGTTAAATATTGCGGATTCACAATTAGATAGATTATAATTTAAATTCGTTATACAGTCTTACTAAGCACCTATAGATTACTTAATTCTAAAAATAAGTAAGTTGGCTCTATATACAGCATGTTTATAATCGTCACTATAATTATATAAGAGTTTTTAACTCCTATTTGAAGGCGAATCGCTTATTAGTGTTATTTTAAAAATAAAATACAGATGAAACTAAAAAAGAAGAAAAAAAAACAACTAAGAAAATACAGATGTAACTGTCAAATTCACTGCCACACGCGACATCTCTATGTTGGTCTTTAAAAACAAAGGTGACATAGATTTGGTACTCGAAAGGACTTTGGGTTTGTGAAAATGATTGGAGAAAATGTATGAGAGGATTATTTTTGTTTTAGAAATTAAGTATATGTAAAATAATAATTAATGTGACGATATTGTTTTAATGGAGACGTTCAAAAAATGTATAGAGCCTGGGATTAAAATAATTGTAAATTTGAACAGCAATCTGAGTAACATAGGTTAATAGAGCATAATTAATTAAATTTTTTGGTGTATTTAAAATAATTTTACACCCCCCCGTTTTTTTAAAAATTGAAATTGAAAATAAGAATCCTTAATGCAATATTATGATTATTGCAATTGGCAACCCCATGGTCAAATGTCAATTGAGCAACCAAAAAAATCAAAATTATTTCGACGCTGTCAATCAAACTGATCAATGACAATGACATCATGACGTTTCCCGTAATTATATTTTTTTCCACGCGTTTTGTTATTACACTAATAAGATAACAAATATTTTTCGTCATAATTACATTAAGCTGCAGCTAGAATAATATTACAAGAGAAAAGTACTGTAACAGAATGCTATTGTTGACGTGATTGCAATATTTATACTGCTTAGGAAACGGATAATTAAAGGTAATGTGCGTTTTGTTTTTCTATTACATTTTTTTGATTTTTACAAAAATGGTTGCTCCTAAAATTCGTGTTTAGTTAAATTCTAACAGCTTATTAAACAAGCTTTCCAATGAGGTATATCACATTGGTGTTCAAAATTCTAGCCCACTTTTGACCTCTCCTTTACATAAGTACTTGATTACTTAATTATTTAATAAGATATTTAATTAGCCTCCTAAAATATTTATTTTTATGCAGTTTTCTTTGATTTAAAAATGAAATAAATATAACATTTAAGTATATATTTTTTAAAACCAACTTATCCAGTTTTAACGACGCGCATAGTATTTCAGTAAAAGGTTTAATAAATGCAATAAAAGTCTTTATGAGATATATTTTATAACCTAACTAAATAAAATAAATAATACATAGATAAGTAGGTTAAGTAAGACTTATAGAAAAAAAATTGGTACATATCGGTTTTCCTTACAGAAGATGTGAAAAAAGTGTACGAGACATAAGTATGTATTTTTGTTCATAATGAAAAAAAACCATCGATAATTTGTGAAACAGATAAATGAAACAGGTACAGTTACAGTACAACCAAATAAATTGGGGACATCGATAAATATCACTTATTACAATCGAACTATGTACATCAAGGCATTTTGACGATTCGTACTTGTATTTCAGTTTACTTGTTATATACTTTACTAGACTGAAACAATGTACTTCCAGGCTAATATTTTTTTTATTGTAAGTATTATACAATTCTAAATTAGAGCTAAGCTTAACTATGATGAGTTTGAAATTACAGAAGGAATTGATAACATGTCAAGCAAAGTTTATAACAACTGTAATTATTGTTATTGAAATCAGCCGATGATACATATTAAACTGCTTGTACTGTAGCTAGTAAAAAGTTCCACTTATTGTAAAATCGAATCAGAGGCTCAGTTGAATAATGCAACACTAGTACCTACAATCTACATCATAACATAACACACCTATTACGGTAATAACTTATGGTATTCCGCCGCTTTCTTATTCTTCTCTATAATATAAAACGATTTAGGTTTCCCGTTACCAGAATAATATTTTCTAAACGACTGTTTCTTCGCTGGCACGTAATACGCGAGCGCTTCCAACGCGTTTGGATGACTTCCAACCTTAGTCCAAGTCGGAGTGCTTTCTACATCAACAATATCATCATCAAATCTAGCTTGAGGACGGTGTTTAGCGAATTTTTGGAGGACTGGAATGTTCCAGTGATACACTCTTGCTGGTTTCCCGTTGCTAGTCATTTGAAGAGGTAAAGTTCTTGCCGCGGCTGGTGCTGGGTCCGCGTGGGTGTAATAACTGGTGTTAGGCGGTAATTTGATGACATACATCCTGGAGTCACCTGTCGCGTGTCTTCTGCCTTGTTCAGCGAGACGTTTTCTATGATGAGCTGCTGGTATTCTAAGCTTTTGTAGACCGAGAGAGCTGAGGAGGTCATGTGTTGAGGGTTCCTTCTTTTCTAGTTGGTTGTCTGTGGCTCTGGAGGAGGATGATGGAGCAGCGAAGGTGGCTGCAATTGTGATGAGTAACACCAGGGACCTGGAACAATAAAATGTAAGGTTATTTATGGTAAACAGTAGATTTAATAGCGAGTTGGCTCGCATTGAGTTTACAACGAAGTTATGGGCCTCGATTATGCAAATACCTACAATATATAGTACCTATATGGTCAATCACTGGTAGGTTTATAGACGTTCATGGAAAAGTCGTGAAAACCATTTATAACATCAGTGATCGATGATATTGCTGTCTCTAATCACACACATCGGTACAGCACACAAAAAAATAATAGGTACCTGTTATATTTGAACTGTATACAGTAGGTATTAGGCAATAGGTTTTATATGTTCTAGAAAAATTCCGAACTAGCTGCTTCTTAGTCTTATTAGTACATATTTGATTGGCTTCGTAAACAGGTACATATTTTGCTAATTTATTTTAAAACAACCAAACATTAATCTGCTTGCCTTGTTTTGCTGACGGTCCAAACTGTCATTACAAGTATAAACCGCCATCTTCGATTCATTTCTTTATTAGTATCTTTCGCTTTAGGATCTTGTAAGTTCATTGATTAAAAAACTACCTTTGTAAATGATCATGGTCTAAAGATATTAGCTGTCAAAGCGCCGCGCTGACGTCGTGTAATTGTGTATGGTAAAAAAAATTGTCTATGCAGCCATTGTGGAGAAATTGCCAAAAACTGATTCCGCTGGGCGAACGTTGGCCTGGCGGAACTTTTTTTAGTCCATGGACTTAGAAGAAAAGAAATGTGTCCAAAAATTTGTGTGTATTTGTGTATGTATGAATAAAATTAGCGCATGCATCGAAGAAATTTAAGTTTCCACTGCGGGAACGTTTGCCAATTTGCTAGTTTTCATATAAAGCGCTTAAAAGCTTATATAAGAGAGCTGTAGATTTTTACATACGTTGTTTTGAATTTGTTTAAAAAACAGATTTACATACTTATTCACAAAAAAATAAAAATAAAAATTATTATTAAAATTAAAAATGATCTTTAAAATCTGCTAAAAACACAGTTATTTTAATAATCCCTATTGTTTACAAACATACAGCAACAAAAATGTTATACAAACCTTACTTTTCTGTTGAAAAGACAGTGTTTTGATCTTTTCAATAGAAAGATAAGGTCCATGTACAACATGCAGTATAAATTCTCTAAGCGTTTTTCGAGTAAGTACCTACCTAACAGATTATTTTCCATACGTGGACATAGCTACAAGCATTCCTAAGTTTCTTACGATAAACGTGCGGCGACTTCAAATTGTTTACCGTCTTCAAGACAAATGAGCTTCAAGTTTTCCGACCTTTAATCGGTTATTTAACAGTTAACACAGTTTTTAACCGCCGTTAAAAAAGAGAGGTGTTATAGGTGTAATGTGTGTATTTGTGTCTTAGAACATTTAACAGGGAAGTGTTATACGCAACTTCTAGTACTAAATAGTTTCCGCATTTTCTGCCTGTTTTTGGGGGAGGAGAGGTAACCACGTACAGCACACTTTCACATGCTCACGCACACTTACAAAAAGATAAAGCGTCTTTACAAATGTTCACGTAAATAAAAGCTACTCACAGACATGAACAGTATATATACACTAATAATAATAATAATATAGTGGGACATTAACACACACGGTCATCTGATCCCAAGCTAAGCAGAGCTTGTACTATGGAAACCAGATAACTGGTAATATACTACATAATATATAATACTTTTCTTTTGTAAATATATACTTAAATATAGATAATTACACAAGACACAAGACAAACAGACATATTTATACAATTTTTTGTCTCGGATGGGAATCGAACCCACGACCTGCGGCGTGAAAAGCAAGTATCTTACCGATCACGCCACCGGCCCGCCAACTGCTCATGTACCTCAGCTGAGGGTGACGGGTACGCATAACAGTTCCTGTGTTAAATGTTCTAAGATCTGTATGCAAGTTGCCTTAACGACTGGCCCGATTTTGATGCGGATTTTTGTTTTAAAGCTGAAGTTGCCGAGATAGTTCTTAATATATAACTCAGTCAGGGGCTTCATATAAATGTTTATTACAAGTTATGTTAAACCAGTTAAGTTATGCCAGATTTTGATATTGGTTATACATGTGATAGGTACCTATTCAGTATAGCTGCTCGTTAGCTCGTTATAGTAAGGGTCAATAATTATTTTATGCTTAGTATGACACTTAGTTTTGTTTATCAGTCTGGTTATTTCTACCAGTGGTTAAGTTATAAACATCTCAATTAAACCGCAATCACTTGAATGCGACTACACGACCACTTAATGCATGCTATGCGCCTGCGCTCATCTATTAGCATTCAGCTGGCGTACAGATCAGTACTAAGGCCTACTCTTGTATCGTCCGATTTACGTAATAGTATCGTCCGACTGACAAATTTACGGATAGATTAAAATAAACAACCTTTTCATCTAAGTGGGAGATTCAGTCAAATGTTCCTCCAGCATAACTTCACAGAATTACCAAAATCCTGTCCATAATTCCTTCTAAAAGGAATTACCAACATGACAAAATAGATATATCTTCTTAGGCGTAATTACAACTATCTACTTCTAATATCATACAACTAACGTAATTTTTTTCTCCCAAACTGAAGCAAATCCTGTTAGTTTAAAACTGGATTAGTTTATCCGTGACAATACTGCTGACAACTGCTGTTCAGTTTAACAGACTTAAGAGCGTTTACGCCGTCCGGCTCGAAAAGTGTACTTTTCCAACGTACTAAACACTGCAACCGCTTCTCGTACAAATATGAAAATTACCAATAAACATGGGGAATTTCTTCATCATTTAATATAATTGAGAAAATATTAAGATTAATGTAGTATTTGTACACTATATTAAGATAACCTAACAGAGGTTTTCATAATTTCGCTGTAGACATCAGTTTCGAAGCTACTAATCTCCAAAACCATTTACAGAACTAGTTGGAATTTTTTTTTGACCAATTGCAAAGATGCTGAAGCATTCAAACAATTGAGAACATTTATAGATTTTGGTATCCTACAACAAGAAATAAAATTACAAAGAATATGAAAAATTAAGAAATTGATTTGACTTTTTTAACGACTTAACTTACTCAATTTGATATAAAAGTAGCTTAACACATTAAAACAACATCTGCTTCAAAACATACACTTTAAAATTTTACCAAATTTGTAATAGTTATTTTTTTATAAATATTTGAAAATGACTATAAAACCGCGTCGGTCAATCGTGTCAAATTAATCGGTTCGACCGTCCTCGGACGGCTCACCGAAAAAGTCCGGTGAACCAATAGAGGCCCTTCAGGCCAATTGGGTTAGGTCATCAGCAAAAAAAAAAAAAAAAAAAAATCGTGTCAAATTAGTCCGCCGTCTGGCGTTTCAGCGAGAGGACGTATCGCTCGGCGCTCTGATTCGACCTGTGTTGACCTTTGTTGTGCATACAATAATATTGTACGTATAAAGTGCGCTCGAAAACTCTTGGTACTTTGGTAAGTTAAATATTTTATTACTGTTTTTTAATGATTGACTATATTTTTGAATTGACAATTAATTATAATTTCAGTTATAATGGGAAATAAAACGAAGTCGTTTGTATCAAAGAAACGAAAATTCAAAAATTTGGAATAATGGAGAAAGCAAGAGCTAAAAGGATGGTAATCCAGATCTTAACGTCACTTTGGACTAACCCTCTGACTAATAAAATATGTATGATAATAATAATAACAAATTTATATAAGTGAATAGTTATTTTATGTTTTGCCCTTTTCTATGACAATTTTAAAATATGTGAAAGAGACAAAACATACAAAAGATATTCACAACTTTTACATCGTTTATTAGTGAGTACACACATGAAAACACACATAATCCTAATCACTACATAGTATAAAACAAAGCCGCATTCCTGTCCCTTATATCCCTATGTGCGTTTAAATCTTTAAAACTACGCAACCGATTTTCATGCGGTTTTTTTTATCTTAAAGAGTGATTCAAGAGAAAGGTTTATCTATAATACATGCATAATATAGCAGAAAAACACTGATAATTTTAGATGTTTCTGATGCGATGTCGTAAATTAACGCATTTTTTGTGCTTACATTTCAAACGCTGGCTAAACCCTACGAGATATATCAAAATAATGTATTACAGTATTGCACACCTTAAAAAGGTCAACAAGAAAGTCCGTGATGGTATATGTCTATCTTTTAAGGATAACCCACAATAACCACAATATCTTTTACTTTCAACCAAAAGTAATGGCTTATTTACGAAGCGATTTTAAGCAATTTTGCATTAATCGTTATCTAATTAAGTACCTTAAATACATTGTCTATTTAATAAAGATCAATATGGCTCTTTACAGCCCATAATTTAAATGAATATTTCCGAAGATATTACAGATATGATATACGGTGCGGCGGTACCGGCCGGCCGCGCGCGAGTTGTGCGGTTTCTTTTGTCTATTGGCAAAAGTAAAAGGACATTTTGTAAATATACCTCAATATATTTAGTATCAGCATTGCACCCGTGCGAAGCCGGGGCGTGTCGTTAGTATTATATAAATGCAAAAGTAACCCTCTCTGTCTGTTACTTTTTCACGACTGCGCTGTTGAACCAATTTACATTAGTTTAAATATAGTCTAATACGTTCGGCAATTTTAAAACTACACGTTTAAAGCTTATTTTTGAATCTTTTTATTGATGTAATTTTAAGGCCTCATATAAATATGGGTTACAGGTATTTTATTATTACATATTCTAATGTTGAACAAAATATATTTTGATAACAATGGTGGTTTTATATAAATATGCCCATCAGCGTTGCCAGACGTCCCGATTTTATGTGTCGGGCGGGATGTCCCGCGTAGATCAGGCGGGACACTGCCGCTGAGACTACTACTGAGACTGCACGACCGTGGGTTGTGGCGTAAGTATAAGGTGGCAAAACTGGCAACATTCCGCGGGCCCACGGCCTTAGGAGGCCCCAGGTCTGAGGAGCTTAAAATAACCAAACTGCTTTAATAATATAAAGTAAAAAATAAAAAATTTGCCCGTTCGTGCCCGTTATCTGTGTGCGAGTTGTTTCGTGACCGCTGCTCAGTGTCGGTGGATTGATAGCTGTAGTCAGGGAGCTGGTCATTCTGGAGCATGTGGCGTCCGCCTGCCGGTCCACGCTGGGCGACGCACGTGTTTGGGTTGAGGGCCTGGATTCTCTCAGCTCTTGGGATGTGTCCAGCAGTGGGACGCCGGTGTCCAGCAGTGGGACGCCGGTGTCCAGCAGTGGGACATTTGTGTCTAGCAGTGGGGCACCTGTGTCCAGCAGTAGGACTCTGAAGGATGGTGGAATGATTGTTTAATCTGAACTTTAGCACAGCTTTGCCACACCTTGCGTACCTATAGATGACTGTTAATCCTGACATATTACCTTCACGAGCCTTCGTATTGTTTAGTTTATTTATTTACTTTATATATTTTTTACTTTATTTTTGTTGTAAATAAATGTGGAAAGAATTGGAACTATAACTATACGATTTTAATTTGCGACTTATTACGTAGTACCGACTACCGACGAAGGTAAGGTATGAATGGACAAAAATATTCATATTAGTTACATTGTCTGAAAATTGGATATTGCAAACTAGCAATAAACAAATTTCCGGTAACAACAATATTGCAAATAAAAGCTTTTAAAAAGATTAATGTATCAGAATTATTATAACTTTAAATCATTTGTACTTTTCATCAGTACTTTTTTCGAACACTAGCAATTACACTCGAACGGATCAAAATGGGTTAGTTGACTATAACGCAAGACATCGTGCTAGCACCGTGCACACAGCTGCGTGCTTTAGTGTGCGTAATATTTTCCATTGAATTACCTACACTTGATGTCTAGCGCTACGCGTAAACGCTCTTAAATGCTAAGTAAAATAGTTGTTACAAAATAAAATAAATGATGGTAACAAAGGAATAGTAATAATAGTATCTGTCGTTGGATCATCCGAACGAATTGTACAAAATCGTACGAAAAGACTTTTCAGTTATGAGAGTAGTGTATCGACCACCTACATAGCAGATACCAATTTGGTTCTTTCCAATAGATTAGAGGGAAGCAAAATAACAGTATTGTCAGTACCGGCTGGCCTAGTGCTCTGTTTGGCGCCAGTATGGGCTGTTCACAGCTAAATCTGACCTAACTGACCTACAGCTTTATAAGGGTACCCTACAACATCATAAATGCGAAAGTTTATGATATATGTCCATATAAATAAGTTCCAGTTGTTAATATACTTACTACCAAGAAGATTCTCTTCAACCGTATTTAGTGTCCCAAAGTTGGACAAGGGTCTTCTTTCGACTATCTTACGACGTTCTGAGGAGGCCTGTGTCTATAGACTTTAATAGAGCGGTGCTAATTTTTGGTCAAGTTCAAACACTTATTCCACAGATAATATAATACTCTATCACTAAATATATTTAACAGTCACCCGTGACTATTAAGTCTGAAAAAACTTAGAAACGTCGGGATTTTAAATCTAAAATAAATCGCTATAAAATCCGTTATACATAGTTTTATTTCATTAATATTATTATATAGTTTAAAGGAACTCCATACCAAATTTCATCCAAATATGTTCAGTAGGTTTTGGTGTGCGCGACTGACAAAGTTACTTTCGCATTTTATAATACTAGTAAGGATCAAAGATCATATAAACGCTTACGCTTACGATGCTGGTAAGGATCATGATTAAAACGCACATTTTAGTTTTCCATAGGTTCTAATAGGGTGCTAACGGGACCTTAGTATATTACCAATTACATGTTTCCGCTGTTGTGGGTTTGTGAGTCCGTCTTTCTGCTACCTTACTATGCCGTATATTATTGCAGTTATTGCAGTTGTACGAAGGAGATGTTGCTCTACATATTGTATATTGGCATCCTTCTTCCGCATCTCCAACAACAGTCTGTTTTTGTTGTTGTATGACACATGTTCTTTGTTAGCTGTCTATTAATTTGTTCACAAATTTTTTTGATTAATTGTTTGATTAGGTTATAATCATATCTACTTATATGGCAAAAATAAGCACATTATCTAGTAGTGCCAGTACTGTTTGAGTTTATTCTCTGCTTAAACTGTATTATTGACTGTAAAAGAAATTACCGCTTAAATTAAACCTACCTTTGTACAGCCGACATAAATATAATATGTAGTACATGTTATAAATTAGGGGCTGTATCTGGTGATTGGCTGAAGTACAGTCTACCTATTCCATGCTTTAATTTTTTTAAATAGGTACCCAATGTTTAACGTGCTTTCTCACCACATCGGTTCGAGTGACGAACTCATTTAACTCTCATTTACATTAAAGTCGATAGATGGCGCTTCATCCATGATTAATGTACCCTACTAAAGCAATGTTTATCAATAAAATTTAATTAAAACTATGTTTCATCTGGGCGGACTGAATTTCTATGCGTTTTGCAGTGACGTTAATGGGCATTGAATGAGCGATGATTAATTTTAGCTACGTCCTTTGAGAGTTAATTGCGTGATCAATCAAAATTGGAAAGAAATATAGTTATATAAAATGATGCGTCGATAATCAGGCGTTTTGAGAGTTAATTTAAATATCCTTGTAATAAACATAGAATACCTGTCTGGTATAAGCTTATGTAGTGGTAAATGATCTAATGATCTTACTACTTTTTGGCAATTATTAGGTATGTCATTCCTTTCCGACTATCTGGTTCCTTACCTAATGAAGAACAGTCTATTTCACGAAGCAAGTAATTTCCTTAAAATCCGTATATTGCGCACAATAAAAATACCGGCTATTTGGGTACTAAGAATTTTATGTTAACGTATATTTAAGTTGCACTTTTTGCTCATTTTTAAGCCTAGTCCTAGCTTCCTGACTATGGATGTAGAATCTACCATTAGCCAGAGAGACAGTATTTATCTATTCATGTTAATTATCGACTTTGTGAAGCGAACATGCCACCATTCCACTCATTCCACTGCCACCTTCCCACCTAAAATCATTCGTAATCACGAGTGAATCGGTATATTGGGTGGGCGCGGCCTATATACTTCATTGCTTAACATTAGGCAAGTTGTAGTCAAGCGCAAGCCTATTGCATAGTAAAAAAAAGTTATAACTGGTGCTATGTACTTAACCGAACTAATGAAGCTAGATTTTTAATTCTGAACTATTAGCTATTGTGGCACAATTAAATCAGCCATCCGCCAGTAAATGATAAACAATAACCTAGTAACCTATAACATCAAAATCAGTATCTAAATCTCCCAAGCTCCGTTACTATCCGTTCCCAGATGCTTATAGCTGTGAGGCAAATCAAGGCATTCGGAGAGGTGTAGGCGTGCCCTAACTCTGACCGCTTGACCTCGACTGGGTCGACGGTCAACGCACTGCACAGTGCACACGCATTGTCGCCTGTACTTTGGCATGCTTCAAGGAGTAGACGGAATGTCATTTTGAAATTTTGTCGTAAACAATCTTGGAAGGTACCTATTTTAGCATATAATACTATAATTATGGTAGGGAAGGCAATTATACTAAATGTAAAATTCCTTAAAAGTTGTTGATACATAGAGTACCTACCTATTAAAAGATTATCAGGCAGTAAAGAAAAGTTATATCATCTTTTCACTGACAGGAAAGAATTTTCTTTAGGATTGTGTTGTTTTAATATAATAATATGCGTAAATTATCAAATTAATAGTAAATTGGAGTTTTATCCTTTTCTTAGCATTCCTAAATAATTTTCAACAAAAAAAAACGCCTTTAAAGACGCTTATAAACGCTCTAGATGATTTTATTGCTTTATAAGTTAGTAACGCTGGTTTTTGGCCTTGCTTACTAATTCTGATGAACTTGGGTTTTTTTACATTTGATTGACTGTTCTATACGTGCGGCCATATGTAGGGATTTGACTTCCATCAGTTTTGTATAAAATTAAATGACTACTCTTATTTTTTGCTTTTTCAAATTAAAAAGCAATACTAACTCCTATAAATCGCATCAAAGTTTAGGGAGTCGTTATGTCATAGGATTGCACTAAGGCGTGACATCCCATGACAATATGGCTCAATGCAATGTATAATAACCCCCCGTGTTCATAAACGTCTTATAAGCTCATTATAGGTAAAATAGGTTTATAATTTGTTTGCCCTTGTGTGTCATCTTGACATTTATACTAGTAAAAAAGAGAGAAAGTCCATTTTAACTAAAGAGTCTTATAAGATTTTTATTTTGCATAATGAATTGAAATTAGGTCATCTAATCCATTAAATAGATCGTACCTACAATTGTTACAGAAGTTTGCTGACGCCCATTGCTTTACTGTGGCGAGCGAGTTAGTTGGATATGTACCTTTAGATTTTTTTATAAATATTTAAGAGGCTGTAATAAATAAAGTGGTAGGGCTATTATTAAACCGTTTAAGCTGGCGAGAAGCAAAATTATAGTGATTATTCATAATTTAATCCGCAGTAGTCCAGCCACATTCTTACAACCACGAAACGCAGATAAGCGGCGCCACTAGCGATTTTGTGGTATAATTAAATACGATAGAAAAAAAGAGAATCAACCACTAGATATGAGTATCTGTTGGTTGAATGTTTTTTGCACTATGAACTGAGGTACATACATCGTGCCAACATTTAAGACTTAATTTGCAACAAAATTAAAATTGTATAAAGTTATTAAAATACAATTTTAATTTATTAAAAAATAGACGTAGGTAGGGTATAAAAGACTGTAGTTCGAGAAAATCTTGTTTTACGGCCACTGTCATCGAAGGAGCTCTTTCGCTAGATGTCTGCTTGCGACTACGACTGGTGCAACCCGTGACGAAACGTAAAGTCCAATTATAGGTTACGCATTATTATAAATATAGATATGCAACGCGAAATATTAAAAGTTTATAATATTTAGGATGATTGGTAATTTGTATAAAATACTTTACCACGTAGGGCGTATGGTTACAAATAGCTTTCCAAAGGAAATATTTATATGAGCAGCTTTTTGAAATTAATATCGAGCTAGTACAGACATAGGTCGTTACTAAGGTGGTACTAGCGGCACTGTGCTTCGCCAGCGCCGGCGGCGCCGCGGCTCGTCACCTGCAGCCGAGATGGTAAGATCATATAACCACCATTAAACGATTTCAATCTTCAAACGTTAGTCGCTCCGCTAGACGCTGTTTTGTCAGTATGTGGTCGGACAGATAGGTACTCAGTCTTGTGGGCCTATAACTTGGATGTTTAATAACTTTGTGATCGTATAGATAGGTAATTTATTTAATAGCCGTTTAGTTGTGATCAATTTATTTAGGTTACTAGCATCTACAGTGACTTCGTCCGCATATTTATGAATTTGATCTCATTTAATTTTACACTTCCTACTAATCTACTAACATTTTTATTGTAATTCATTTAACAAATTACATTTGGATGGATCTCACAAAAATGCAATACAGTTTATTGGCAGGTAATGCTCAGATAAATAACAAAAAAAAAATGTACCGAAACCCTTATTTTTAAACAATTTTCATGAGGAAATATGAAAGGAAAAGCAAAGGTTTTTTAATTCACTCACAAGTTGTTTTTTTATTAGTTAGTGATTGGAACCTCCTTTTAAAGAGTCAGGCCCAATTCGTCACGATCCCGGTTCGTCATGCAAGTAATGTATTAGATAAGTAAGAATCTAATATTACTTATGAATTACATAAGAATATGACTTATGAAACGGATGCACATAATTTCCGATGGAATGTAACATTCGGGTTTAAAATTAACAAAATATTATGTTTCAGTAAAGTTTTATGGCAAGAAATGGGAGGCTGTGTTATATTATAATCTTTTTAAATTTCAGACTGATTTTTTGTGTATCACGTGGATAAAGTGTTGGTCGGAAATTATTATGATATGAACTCCTAAACTAAATATGAGAGAAGGAAGTCTAACTCCTAGCAATAATCTAATAGAAATATTAGGAACCTAATTGTGATTTAATAGTTGCAAGAATTGCAACATAAAATATTGTTCATGAAATTATTTGCTTAGTTTTTGTTTCTCACTAATTGAATCAATAGATACGAACTTATTCAGAGCAGCCGTGTTTTCGACTGAAATATTGCATGCCACTCGGTTATGTACTGGACACATGCGATAATCTCAACATGCATATTGCATAGGGACAACAAACTTAGATTAATCTTCTCCTAGCCTTTCGCCCATTACGACCATTTGAGGTGATTAGCCAGATAGGTACGCAGAAGATATTACATCCTGGCTGTATTCAAAATAAAGACCAATTATAGTTAGAAGATGGAAAGCCAAAGTTGGACTCAGAAGATATTTTAGTGGCGTATGTGCGTAAACACGATTGAGAGTGGTACGATGCGACAATGCGATCAGTGAAAGAACAGGTGCATCAGGACTTCAGGACCGAGGCACACAGATGTACAATATTACTTGACTTTGTGTTGAAGAATCAAAAAGTCATGATGCTCTTCTTCCCAGTCCCAGCACGAATTAAGACCCGACATCTTGTGGATTCTGACGTAGATAGAACCTATCACTAAGCCATAACCATGGGCTGGCCTGTTTGCGTAGTGGGTAGCAATGATTGCTAAGCCGAAGGTCGTGGGTTCGAGTTCCACTCAGGACAAATCTTTCTGTGATGTTGTTCTGTGTCTGGGTTAGGTAGTTTATCTATAATTTGTATGTATTTACAAAAAAATAAAATTAAGTAGATCAGTTTCTAGTACTCAAGCAAATATAATTCCTTAATTTAAGACTAGATGGCGCTGTGTATATGTGAGAAAATATAATTATAGTATGAGATTCAAGTTTCCGTACAATATTTATTTGAGGTTCTATTACTATCGTATTGAGAGCATATTTATTTAAAGTACGAATCGATAACCATACACTACAATTAACAATCAACCAAATTAGCTTACTAATCATCGTTTGGACACAAAAGTCAATGCACCCACGACTTCACTTCAATCCGGCCCTGTTGTTGAGTCATATTTATTACTCTTGTTCGCGTGTACTAAGTAATATTAGGTAGTAGATATGCGTTTTCTTTTACTTTTTTGAATGATAATAATTATCAATCTATAAAAGCGCCCCTACAATTTGACTTAATAATACTGATTCGGCCCTGCAGTTTAGTTATATATTTTTGATTGTCGCATATTATAATACCCTTTATTGTTGTTATGTCCTTTCTTCTTCTTTCATTAATTACTAATCATCCTTTAGACTAGACATAAAAGTCGATGCACCCATAATTTTTAACTGTCCTATTTCAGGGGCCACTGTGATAATAATGATTTACCGGTGCCCCAAACAAACATGTCCGTAGCGAAAGGAAATTTAAAAATATTCTTCTGTCAGAAAAACCCTTTTCGATTTAACCCACATGACACTACTCAACCTACGCAACGAGGCAGTTTCCAAAATGGCTTTTATTTTCCATGCCACGATTGAAAGACGGTACTTATGAAGCTGGTCCAATTAACCATTTATCGCATCTCTTCCAATAAAAACGGATGGAATAAAACTCTTGTTCTTTAAAAGTAAAATAGGTGCTCATTTTGTCGGTTTTATTAGTTCATTTTTTTTTAATGGGGATACCGACATGTTTTGTTTTATGCACAATTATCCTACCAACTGGCCGCTTTAGCTTCACACAGATGGTGTAGATATTAACCTGATTATAATAATTTTACCGTACATTTTGCCCTGAAAGTAACTAACAAAACAAACATCGTTGCTTATCGTTGCATCAGGCAAGTTGTAGTGAAGCGCGAGCCTAATTCATAGTAAAAAAAAACAAGAATATCCATTTTTATGCAGGCGTTTAGGCATCCTAGTTTTGGTGAGACTCTTCTCACTTGCATAATCAATGAACCGATTTAGACAAATTGTGGTATTAAGACAGAACTCTTAAAGATTAACATGGACTTGTATTTGGTTAAATGTGCGAAATTTATGCCGTTTATTGCGCATGAACTATAACAAAAAAATTGTGAAAAACAAAAAATAAACAAAATAAACGGAGAGTTTGTAAAACATAATTAGATAGGTAACAGTTTCTTGAAAGAGATGAGATGTTAAAATTGTTAAAGTAGTTATTAAGAAGTGGCATGCGTAAAAGTATAAAGTCGCCTCGGGTCATCGCTGATCTCGAGAATTTACGATTTATAAAGCCGTTTGTAATTGCACAAAAGTCCATTAGTTTAACTATTATAATTAATGCACAACTAAGACGTAAAATTACCGTACACCCGGATATATGGGTACATGATTATAAAATCCAGATGTCTTGTTTTGGCAGTGTTTCTTAGTTGCCAGTTATTCACTGAACAGTAGGAAAAGCCTTGACTATTTTTGAGTAGACTCGCGTCTCATAAAAATAAAGAGTATGTTTATTTCAGTTTATTATCAAAGTTGTTATTAGTTGTCATTAATTTCCTATGGATTGAACGAATTAATGAAAATAATTATTATTTATACCTATTTAATCCATATTCTGGTTAATGACAATCCTTTTACCTGCACCAAGATTATAAAGCTGAAGAGTTTGTTTGTTTGGTAAAACGAGCTAATCTCAGGGACTACAGGTTCTAATAAAACAATTTTTTAAGATAGAAATTTAGAATTAGTCTATTTTTTTTTCTTATATTATAAGTAAAATTTTTGCAATAGGTATTTTATTAATATATGCGAATATCACACATTGATATAAAACTATTTAATTTTCATAACCAATTTATTTTAGATTTTATATCCCTACGTTTCAAAATCCTTCCTGACTTCATGGTTACGGTTGTTTTAATTCATTTCTTGATCTGTTAGATAGCCCATTTAATTTTATTGAGAAAGGCTATTTACTACTTTTCGTCCTACAGCTGGGCACGATAAAAATGCAGTTCACGCGGGCGGAGCCGTGAGCGAAAAGCTAGTTCAATAAAATACCTTGGTATTTTTAGAAATTCTGGCAGCCAACTATTCATAGTTTACAATCTTCGGTAGTACACAATCAATTCCCACTCACCAGGGTTCCTTTATGCTGTCATCTCGAGTAAATATCCTTATTTACATTCAAAGGTAGGTATGCTATTCATGAAACAACGCTGACTGTTCTATGGCATAGAAATAATGTAACATTCTCTAAGGGGGGTACTGTTTGCTGCTTATTAGCGGCCTTCTATAAAAATGTGGACTATTTTTAAACAATCTAAACCGTAAGTAAGTATCTACACTAAAAATCTACTTAACCAATAAATCCTTTAATGACTTAAGAACTCATTTCGAGGTCTTGAATAATTATCCTATTAATAGGCAGCACCAAATTCGGCAGGTTTTTGCAATCGATTAAAAAATATTGTCTTCAAGAAATTTAATCTTTAAGACAATATTTAAGGTGGGCGTTTGATACGAAACTTTATAATAACTATCTTATAAGTTGACAGTACACTTTCAGATTTCAGGGTAACTACAGCCTACTTTCGACAGTCGTTCTGACACTAGCAATGATGCTCCAAAGACACTTTGCTATAGTGAATTGAAAACTCAAAAGCAACTTCGTAGTCAAGTAATATTTCGGTTCATCTTTCAAGTGAATTCGTCAGCAAACCAAGTTGATTCAAATCGACACAAGACCAATTTACTGTCACGAATGTAGTTTTGGTATTCTATAGTACTAGTACGTTGGAAGGAAGAATAATGGCTTATTTTGTTAAATTAACATTTTTATCGCTAAACCTTTGCCATGAATTTTAGAGTACTTGTTTCCATGTGGAGAAAAATCAGTGCTGTTTATAAAAATTTTTATATAGTTTAGCCTTCAGAACACACTGGAACGAAGGGTGGTTGGTGAAGTTCATATGTCTCGAACGTTTCGTTCTAAGATATATCGTTTATTGTCTCGTCTTGTTCTTTACTGATAATGAAGAGGATTCCTTTTTTTATTCTGCAATGGCTTGCGCTTGACTACAACTGGCTTGATGTTAAACAATTATTTAGTCTACGATGGATTGCACTTGCCGACTATGACGATTCACTCGAGATTATGAATGATTTTCGGTGAGGCGGTGGCAGTTGAATGAGGCTCCAGTTAGAAACCATAGAAGAGCAATAATTCAGACCTACCCTCTTGAATGGCGTCACCAGACATCCCACCAGAACACGGATAGGCCACTTGGTGGTGCGACTTTGTCTGGTGGGTGGTCACTAACCACGGTCGAAGCGTACTACCAGTTTTTTTATTCACACATAGGTATTTGGTTTTGATCCTTGATTTAAATCTTTAAACACATGAGACAAAACTTAATTATAACTTTCTTTTACTTTTTACTTCTTGCTCTCATTAGTCACCCACCTCTTAGTTCTGACATTCTATATTGGTGCCGCATTAAATACCATGACTTTTAATTTTATGCTCTAAATTGCATCTAAGAAATAACTAGCAATCCCAGGATAGTACTGGGCCGGCTGTATTTGCATAAAAATGTAATAGGACCACTTTTCATAGATTCTATCTAGCAGGGGGCACCACTGGCTTCCAATTAGCACTCAATCTTTCCTCCCACATGCCTTCGTTAAGTGCTAGGCTAGATTATTTTTCTTAACAAGCAGAATACGTTGTTGATTCTAAAATTTTATTTCATTGCAATAAAAAAATTAAAGTTTTATTTAATTACAACTAAATTATTTTTCGACTACCTCAGTCCACCCGTGGCCATGAAGTCTGAATAGACTTTAACCGTCGGGATTTAAAATCTTAAATAAACCGCGATAAAATCCGTTATAAAATAGTTTTATTTCAATGTGTGATATTCGCATAAATTTAAGAATAATATACTGAACTATTAAATCAAAATTTCTGAATTACTTAATAGGTATATTATAATCTCCTTGATATTAATTAATTTTGGACGTTTACAATTAATCTATAGTTTTTTAGGTACAGTTTACGAGAAGATGATTTAATAATATAAAAAAAAAATGTCTGCGAAAGAATATTTAGTACCTTTAGTTAGGTTTATTTTGGTTTAAATTTATGAGAGTGCATTGCATTTGAATTCACCCGTAAACAGTGGGAAAATCATTTTTAATCAATACTTTATGTCAGGCAAGTTGTGGTCACATATCATTTTTATTCATGCCCCTCATTTGCAACCCTAACGCCGGCCCTGTATTCTCAAAATAGCTTTCAATAAATGTCGTAAAGAAAACCAGTTAGCCATCTTAATTGTAGTCCTCCTCCTGTGTTTGTTTATTTGTATCTAATTGACTTCGAGTTACTACCTACACTAGTCACTTACTCTTTGATTTTTTTTTCTTCTTTTTAACTGTTTCCATTTTTTCTCTTTTCATGTGTTTTTTTAATCATTTGATTCTGCGTTTCCTGTCTCTGTCACATAAATGTTTTTCTTTTCTTTCTTTCTTTTACCTCGTATAGTATTATATTATCTGTGGAGTGTGCTATCAGTTACGGGGGCGTCTGCTGCTGCGTGGGGTGTCTCGTAAGTACATTATTTTTTTTCATTTTTGACTGACCTGGTGTCGTAGTGGTTAGTGACCCTAACTGCTAAGTCGTGGGTTCGATTCCCACCTAGGACAAATCTTAGAGCCCGTCCATATATTATGGACTTGACATTCGCGCGTACCCGAGTTACTAGAGCTACATACACACATCAACAGAATCTAGGGATATTTTATATTTCATCAAATATCTAAAAATCTATGAAGATTTTTCTGATATAGTAAATGGAAGAATGATAGGTTATTATAAGGTCTTTAATAAAAAATAAAAAAACATTTCATGATTTTTCGTTTTAATTAAAAATATTAATTTTTATATCGCCATACAAAATTAGTATGATAAAAACAAACATTTCTTCTTATAAAACTATTAATTTTAATTAAAATTGAAAAAAATCTTATAAAATATAATCAATCATTAATAAACAGTGTTGAGTAGCGGCGATAAAACAAATCACACAAAGGCACGACCGGGAATCGAACCTGTGACCTTATATTTCAAAGGCGAGGCTGTTACCGCTGCGCCACCGGTGCTATAAAAATGTTTAAGTACTATTAATTCCGGTCGAGTGCACACCAAAATCGATACCAATAAATTATTCGTAATCTTCTTAACAAAACTTCACTTTCATTGACAATTACATTAATCGTGTTGGATTTCAGCTCTAGAGAGATTCCTCTAACTGATGAATCATGCAACGATTGAATCGATACGATCGAATCGCGATCTTACGTGAGATTGGATTGGATTAACTGTACACAACAAACTACTATAATTATAGACAAGATTTTGAATTATCTTACATGCATCGGTTCGACCGTCCTCGGAATCGGTTCGACCTCGGACGGCTCTCAGAAAAAGTCCGGTGAAACAATAAAGGCCCTTCCCACCGATTGGGTTAGGTAATCCGCAAAAAAAAAATATCTTACATGAGTCTCAGCCCGCAACTTTGTTCACGTGATGTACGGCAAGTATTCTCAATTCTAATGGAAAATTTACCCGAAAAATGGTAATATAACGTTATGGGCTCAGGCCATCCCGCTCAGAAGGAAGGAATCAACATCGAATAATAACAACACCGATAATTCTTCACCTATAATCATTCGTAATCACGAGTGAATCGGTATACTGGGCTGGCGCGTTCCATCGTAGACTACATCATTGCTTAACATCAGGCAATTTGTAGTCAAGCGCCAGCCTATCGAAGAATAAAAATAAATATATTAATGTCGAAATTAGCATAACTAAACTGTATATACTTAAAGTTTTAGTACTTTTAAGTGTTTTATTAGCAGCAGTGACGCAGTAGTATCGGCCTCGCCTTTGAAATATAAGGTCCCGGGTTGGATCAAGTTGGTTCCAAAGTACAGTCTAAATGGATGGACAGATTTTAATGCGGTTTTTTTATTCGAAAGCTGAAGTGATAGTGAATATGGTTTTAAGCTAAAAAATGTGTCGGAGTTATAAATTTTTAATTTAGAGATAATATAATTCTAAATTACAAAAGCCATACAAATTTAGTCCTACAAAGTAATTTGTAATATAGTTTAGTCTATGGTGTTTACTGTCACCACCATACCATAGAGACGAGACTACAGTCAAACTAACAACATAACATTACGTTGACACGATCTGCGCGTGCGCATACACTGGAAACAAATAACTGGTTTGTTATTTAAATGGGTTCAACATTTCGCAAGAAACGTAACTTTTCATAAATTCAAGGTTAATGACCTTTATTGTATACCAGAGTATATTAAGTTACGTACAGTTGCATCATTATTTCTTCAAAGTTGGTACTACCTAAGTATCTACACGCTATTTTTCATTACTTCCTCTATCTTAATATATATATTTCTTGTGTGCGTGTGTATGTGACTGAACTCCTCCTAAACGACTGGACCGATTTTGATGAAATTTTTTGTGTGTGTTCTAGGGGATCTGGGAATGGTTTAGATTCACAATTTTGCGCGGTACGAAGTTCGCTGGGGCAGCTAGTCTATAATATAAAAATGAATCGCAAAATGTGTTTGTAAGCGCATAACTCGAGAACGGCTGAACCGATTTCGCTAATTCTTTTTTTAGAATATTCCTTAAAGTACGGGGATGGTTTGTACGCAGAGAAAAATTAAAAAACTCCTCCGTAACAGCACTGATTTACCGGGCAGAACGACGTCTGCGGGATCCGCTAGTCATAATAATAATATTATATCGTTCTATTATACATGACTAACTGCCTAATGGTCTAGTGGTAAGCGTGTTTGCTTAATAACCGCGAGGTCCCGGCTTCGATTACCGGGTCGAGTAGACTTTTCTAATATTATCTTCTTTATCATTTATAGACTCGCTCGCTAAACATAGCGAGTGAAATAAGGGTGAAATTCGCCTCTGCCTATACCTTCAGGTGCTACAGGCGGGATACTATGTTATAGTAACTATGTTGTTCTATCATAACATAAACTAACTAAATTCTAATAATACTTTTATTTTATGAAAATTACTATCAATCCGGTCGTGGCTTCGCCCGTGCCTATGTCGGTGATCGCTCAAAATCATTAACCTCTTTATGTGCAGCCGGGTAACAACTACCCAATGTCCTTTCCTGGGTCTCAAACTATCTCCATACTAAATTTCATTCAAATCAGCTCAGTAGTTTTGAAATGAAAGCGCGACAGGCAGACTGACAGAGTTACTTTCGTATTTATAACATTAGTTAAGATTATGGCTTCTGCGGGAACTATTTCGCAATTCTGCCAGTTTCAAGTTTAAATAGAATTTTAATGAAATAATATTTCACTAAACACCAACGCGTACATACATCGACGTTAAGACACCATATTCCCAGATGTTTATACTTATATAACATTATTTCGGCATAACTCTGTCATTTTCAGTTTGTCATCAGTAGTTTTCAATGGAATTTCAAAGCGAATTTAGCGAGGCAGTTTGTCGGTCGATCGCACAGAAATCCTTAGAAAATTTTACTCTGAATTGCTTGAAATTGCTTTAAAAATCTCTGATAACCATTTGTCAAAAAAACAAAAATTGTGAAGTCTTTAGTTTTTTCTGAAGTTGCGTAAACACCTCACTGTTAAATGCACTAAGCTGGTAGCCCAGGACTTTCTATAATTTAATTTATAAATTCGAACTACATGAAGCCCCGCCCGGACACTCCCCGGTTGCGAAACTAGGATAAATCCGGAGAAACACCCGAACGTATGGCAACCCTATACATACACAGCAGTAATGAGGCGTGTAAGTTTGCTATTTCGGGTTTTTCCGTCTAAAGAATTTATGAACAACAATGTTTAGTCGGTAGCGTGAGAATATGTGATACCGATGTTTCGCGGTTGTGTCAAACATCAGACAAATGCCACACATTTTTACCCGACTGCCAAAGAAGGGTTACGTTTTGCCAGCGTATGCTATATATTTCTTTTTATTCTTGAATTTGCTGGCGCTTGACTACAACTTACCTGTTGTTAAGCAATGATGTAGTCTACGATGGGACGATCCAGCCCAATATACCGATTCACTCGTGATTACGAATGACTTTTGGTGAGAAGGTGGCAGTGAAATGAGGCTCCTTAAGGTTGAAACCATGAAGGAGCAACAATTTCGACCCACCCTCTTAAATGGTGTCACCAGACATCGCACCGAAACACGGCAAGGCCGCTTGGCGGCGCGGCTTTGTCTGGTGGGTGGTCACTAACCACGACCAGTTAATTATTATTTATTTATTCTTTTATTACTATATAGTATCATATCCAAATGTGGGATACAAAGTAGTTTAAAATAACCTTCCGCAATAAATGGGCTAACAGTGTAGACAGATTTTTTTCAAATTTGACCAGTAGTCCCCGGGATTAGCGGGTTCAACCGAACAAACTCTTCGTCTTAGCCGGTTACTGGTGAATAGAATTGGTGTGGCCGTTTCGAAAAATTATCGAATCTATCAAATATTGACAACTGCCATGAGGGCTACCATGAGGATGAACGTTGTAGGCTAATTCACGTAATTTCTTGAAGCGCCGATCAAGTTGCAGTGCAGTTGCCATCAAGTCGCGGTGCAGTTCTTTGCAATTAATTTTACGTCTTAGTTTAAAATGGTATTCTTGTAATTGTCATTTAATTATCATAATATTATACGCTAATACGCTCGCGTGACGCGAATTTGACGCAGGCGTATCTGACAGCGGTTGTCAAGATTACGTAAATACGAAAAAGGCTGTTTTGATCGAAACTTAACTGCAACTGCACCACAACAGAAGTTATTTAATTAAATGAATTAGCCTACAGGACTAAGTTTAGGTCCCATACGTAATAGGGGGCAAGCCTATTGCCGTTCATCGGGCACAATTCCAACTTCGAAATGCTACTAAGAATCTCTAATTATATTAGAAGTCTTTGTGCTCGACCCTGGAATAAAAATAAGGACCTTGCCGGTTCCTAACCGGACACCACCACTAGACCACCGAGCACTACATATTAATGCATGTATGACACCCCAGATGACGTCTTCAAACGTAGCTAATTTGGAGAGATAGGAATTTAAGGTACTGACACAAGGATGAACGTTAGTGACAAGAGGTTAATGACCGCTAGCGGGAACCTGTGTCCACTTAGCGCGTGCCGCTAGTGTGGACGAAGGCTCATTACCATGAAATGTGTGAACCTAGCTTAATCGTGGCTAGGGTGACCATTGGTGTTTGATTTTAGTATTTCTAAAATTCTTGGGAGAGCCCCAAAGACATGGTACTTATCTTAATCATAAAAATCTTATAAACCTCTATATTTAAAATGAAATTTGTCTCTTTCTTACTAGTGAAAATGTCAAGATGACAGACAAAGACATACGAATTATAAACCTATTTTACCTGTTATGAGCTTTTAAGTCGTTTATAATAAGTTATCCCGAAAATGTATAAAAAAAATTAACAGCAGATAACCTGTTATACTTTTGCCGTAGGTACTTTAAAAAACACGTCTAAAATAAACTAACCTTGCAACTTCCTGCAAATTTCTATAAGTGTACAACAGGTTACAAGGACAATCTTTCTCGAAAGAAAGAAAGCGAAAGAAACTGAAAGTGTTTGCATTGCAACATTTAAGTATGTTTTGCTAATGGGAGTCAATCAGAGTCACCAGAACCCTTTTAACCTAAGGATTATGATAAAAAGGTTAGTGATGATGATAATGCAAAGATTTTCCCAACTGGAATATCCTACCTTTTACAAGGTAGTAGGACACCCTAGTCGCAGTGATGTAGGTCAACCAATTTACTGGAAACATATTATAACTACACAGTATTAGACACTTTCTTACTGGTAGGTTAAGTAAAGGCTAATTAACTGAATGTAGGTGTGCCTTAACTGCCTCTATGGGCAATTGATAGTGTATTGTGTTAACTGTAAGAGCCTGAACTACGGCAAATCCTAAAATTATACCAACTTTCATTGAAGTCCGAACTTTTACTATCATTTTCTTGGTAAATCTTTAGATTTATATCAAAGGCACGGTAAATTTCGAAAAATACGTCAATATTAATTCTTTTAGCGGCCATTCAAGGGGTTCATTTATTGAGTGGGCAAGTCGCCCCTGCCATTTTATCCGTGTTTATTTGCATTGGTCAGACAGCATTGCTATTGATAGCATTGCTATAGTCCTATTTACACAATCCACTAGCACCAATCACCATAACCCAGATCATAGTATCAATACCTTCCATAATCCTACACTAACCATAAGCCATAGTATGAAACCGTAAAGAATTAATGTTGTATTTGTTTATGATGCAAGGGAGGATATAGGATACTTTTTAGCCTACCACACAGAAGGTAATGCTAAAGTACCTATAGAATAACGGTACATTTGAAACGCCCAGAGAATTAGTTGAAACGAATTGATCACCACGCCAAGATAAAAGAGGCTAATCTGTAAACTCATTAGACTTACAAACGAGTTTTGTCAACAGTCAAATAGCATTAGTGTCAACAATTATATTTGAGTGACGTTTCAATTATAAATGTCATTAGGTATAAATGTCAACATTGTCTTAGTTTCGGCAATGAAATATTAAGTGATAGTATAGTTATGTAAAAATGTATGTCACAAATTCGATCCCCCCAGGTCAAGTCTACTGACACCTTTGTGTGTATGGTGAAGAAAGAACGAACAAACAATTTTAATCAGCTACAGACCTGTTTTCATAATTTTTACATTACATACTAACAAAGTTAATTCTTTATTTTAAGTAATTTTTTCGGTATTCGAGTGTTTTCCATTTACTCGATTGGTTGTCCACCAATCGAGTAGACCACCAATCGAGTAATGAATGTTGTGAAAGCAATGCACGATTTCATAATATAAACAAAAATAGGATGTAATTAATTAATTGAAAGATTTATCTTCAGAAAGAGATAGAAGGAGATAGCGTTGTGTCGAACGAAACGTTGCCAAATTAATGGTTCGAGTTTCCGAACGAATTTACTACTCGGGATTGTAACGAACTTACTATTGGGATGTGTAGTAATTAGTAATTACTATTGAGCTTCATATACACTTATGGTCTTATTAATAAAAATCTTATAAGACTCTATAGTTAAAATGGACTTTGTCTCTTTCTTACTAGTATAAATGTCAAGATGATAGGCAAAGACAAACGAATTATAAACCTATTTGAGCTATAATGAGCTTTTAAGACGTTTATGAATACGGGGGTTAAGTTCTAATTACTTATTTAATAATGATGTTTATAACTTGTGTACGACGTCTTGTAACATGTTTGTTTGTATTTCTGTGAGATCTTTGCTGTGTGGGGTACACCTCCATTGATGCCCTAACTCACATATCCCAAAGCTTCATGACCATTTCTATAATGAACTCTTAAAACTAACTAACATGAACATAGCTAAAAATTATTAGAAAAAAAAGATTAACAGATAGGTAAGTCATAATATCAACACAGAGTGGTTAATTAATTTCAATCGTAGTAAGTTACCAAGTCAGTCACGTGGTCAAGCTGAGGAAAAGCTAGTAAAAACCAATTGTGTCAAGTTTACTTCTTGCTCATTAACCGAACGTTTCCGTACCTGTTTCCTGAACTAGAAGAACTAGTATTTGTATTAAATAGGGCACCTAATTTCATTCAACATAATAATATTATGTTCACTGTCATTTAAATCAGACGTTCAGTAGGTAGTGTCACACTTTCATCATCATCAGCCTATTCTAGTCCACGGTTGGACGTAGGCCTCTCCTAAAGTACGCCACTGAGCACAATCCGCGGCTTTTCTCATCGTGTTGCCGGCCACCCTGCTGAGATCGTCACTCCAGCTAGTCTGAGGGCGTCCTACGCAACGTTTGCCAATTCGTAGTCTTCACTTGAGAACTCGTTTACCCCAGCGGTTATAAGTTCTTTCACTCTGTGTGGTGGTTTAATTAGCAGTTAAACATACGGTTAGTTGACGGTGAAGATGGTTCTTATTGACGGTGATTTCTTAGTTCTTGCAAAACTGCGAACATGGGTATGAGCACGGTATAAGTGAAGCTTGTTTGCTTAGATATTTTTTCAATTAATGTTAACTTCAACGTGAAAACTTAAACCTTGCACTTAACTTGAAATTAACTGTCCTCTAAACAACTATGGACTTGAAAAATTTGAAAAGTCAGAGCGCATCGAATTCAGAACGGATCCTAAATAGCACCTTACCACTAGGACCTCGAATCAAGCCAGTCTCGGTCCATATTATTGTGAACGTCGATTGAAAACTAATGAAATCGACATGTGATATCCATTGTTATAGACTACTCGTTGCATAGATTTATCTCTAATGTGACTTTCTGAGATTACGAAAATAAGTTTTTCAATTAATATTGACCATTTTTTTTGACACAAGATGTCTAGTTCGAGACAAATATCAAAAGCGTAAGAATCGTGGTTCTAGTCAGACTTTAGTGGTAAGTACTTTAAGGTAGCAAAACAAAATTAACCAAGTTTATATTCACAAAAGTAGAAAAAAAATACAGACAATCTCAAAATAGACATCGTATTTCTGAATTTCTAGAAATAAATTTGTTGGCACATCTGCTTCTCAATGCATCGGCTGTCATTTTATACTGTCATCGCGTCCGTCTTTGAAGTAACCTGTCACTCGAGAATGTCATTATGAGCGAACGAATGAACACCGAGCGCGGGTGAAGCGGCCATCTTAGAATTGCTGACATTGCGTGTTGAACCGTTTTGGCGTACGGTAGTGCAGATGCAATAACGTGCTCGGTGAACGTTACTATTTAATCCAACGTAATCTTAACGATCTGTAATTACCTGTTAGAATTCATGATTGTGCTATCGAGAGATGGGAGTGAAGTGATATTTGCTGTAGTTATTTTATTGAAATACCGTCTTCTTACCCGATTATTCACGCCTACCTAAAGTTGTCTGCTAATCTTGATATTTTTAGTCTAAAAAAAAACCTTCGAAAGCCTTCAAATTAAAGTGTGCGGCGATAACATGTTGTTTATATGTCTAGCTTTATTACTGTCTAGATCAACTGTTACTAGGGTCTTTTATTACGCTGTGTTTTATGAGACTTAATTAAAGTTATTTTTTATACTATGGGATTCTTTTCGTAATTATAGAAGTTTTAATGAAACCAATTATTTTATATGCTTCCCACAATCGCACGAATTTTTATTTCATTCCATATACCTAGTTATGTACCAATGTGTTAAATTTTTTTTTATTTGCTTTTGTAGCCAATTGTCACAATTCTGCCAGTATTAACTTAGATTTAAAATTAAAAGGAAAATTACTTATTAAACATTTTTGATCATTAGACATTGAAACTAATTCGTAGGTATAATTTTGAGGTGTATTATATTAAAAATAGGTGGTTTTAAGGTGTTGTAAATATAACAAAGGTGTCATTTAATAAACAGAAATATTAACATTATCCACCAGTATTTCTTTACTACGAATTTTTATAATAGTAGTAGGTAATGAAAAAAAAATATTTTATAACATTATGATTATTCTATAACCGGGCGTTTGCACTGCACAACAAAACATTATACAATCACAGTCTTATCTCTTTCTACTCATCCCTGAGTAACAGAGATGGACAAAGCTTGCATCATGTTTTCTTGTGATTGTTTCGCCAGTAGAAAATAGGAGTAAGGTTTCCATACGACCAGTAAGTACATACACATTTCTTAAAAAAGGAAATCTCATTAACAGATATGAGAATGAGTATTGTTCCTTTATAAAGGTTTTTCTGTAACTTAGGTTATTAAATTGAATTCTAAATTAAGTAATTCCACAGATATTATTGTTTTGAAACAAAATCGCGCGTTTTGTTTAGGTAGGGATGTCAATACCAATATCGACTGAATTCGTAACATTATTAAGGAAATGTTTTCAACCTCTCAAAGTCAGATAATTTATTTTTATAACAAATAATTTTTACATTCTGTGACAGTGTCACAGAATGTAATCTGTCACAATCTGTCAAAACGTTTAACATATTTCTTAAAAGCAAACCCCCGTATTCATAAACGTTTTATAAGCTCAATAGGTATAAAATTAGTTTGTCTTTGTCTGTCATCTTGACATTTATTCTAGTAAGTAAGAGACAAAGTCAATTTTAACTAAAGAGAGTTAAGTGATGTTTATGAATAAGGCCGAAAGTTTTTAAAAAAGTTTTCATCCAGATTGAACAATCGGCCCTAAAATAAATGTCATACCTACTTTCATTTAAAATAATTTATGGTCATTAGTTTAAAAACAGCTGTTATCAGTGAATACAAGAAACAAAATCGATCATAATCGATTTAAAATTAGCTCATGTTATCCGGTAGCTAAATGGCTTTCGCCGAGCTCAGAATACGATACAATTACTCGGACACGAAGCGATCCGATTGTAATCGATAAGTGATTCAATTTGCGTTATATTTCGAATTGATCGATTGATGGCGGCTACTTCCGATAGTAAATTGAATAAATAATAGGCGAACGTATTAATTAGTTATCTTGATATATTTATAACTGGATATAAAAGTATTATAGTTAAAACTAAAAGAAAACATACAAACAGTCGAACGTAGAACCTCAAACTACATTTTCGTGTTAATATGTGTATCTAATAATTAAATTTTTAATATAATAATATAATTCCTTTAATGATATTAACAGCGGTGATGAAACAATTCAAAAATTATTACACAATCATATTCCCCTAACTCCGTTCTTCCATCGGACAAGTAGAGCTATGCGCCACCGTTATGTGGTGGAAATTCCACGGGCGAGCACAAAGCGCTTTGCTTCCACTTTTATTGCGTGAACTGCCAAGTTGTGGAATCCGCTGCCGGCATCTGTTTCCCGATAGCTATAATCTGCCTAGTTTCAAGTCACGAGTCAATCGTTATTTACTGGGTAAGCGCGTTCCATCGTAGACCACGTCATTGCTTCACAAGTGCAAGCCTACGAGTATAATAGGATAATAAAAAATTGTGTTGGATCAACAGGGGATCGAACCCGCGAAGGCGAGGCTTTTGCGACACCGCTGCTCTATAATTATATATTGCATTGAAAATACTGTGACATCTAAAATAAACCGGTAAGAAAGTTTGTTTACATTTGACAGAATGCAAGCATAACGAATTGACTAAATAAAAGATCAACGACTTTGTAGTTTCAACTTTACCGACTAAAAAATAAACAAATAAATAGTTTGACAAGAGAAACTGTGTAAGTGAAATGCTCTGATGAATGTTTAGATGTGATTCTAATGTTTCTTTTAATTCCAAAAAAAATTTTAGGACGCGCGGACGTGATAAAGATATTTGAAAATAGAACACCGCCGCACTCAGCGGATATTTTTTTTTTACAGAGGCCTACTACATTAACATTTTGATACGAAAACTCATTATTATCATAATTTATGTTTAATTAGGAAAAAATAGAAATAAAAACAAAATACGTTTATAAGATAAAGAGAGACTCTTTTTGTTTTTGTTTTCTAATTTACTTCTAACCTAAACTATTTTTTTTGTTTTAACTGCTTTCTGACAATATTATCATAGTACTAATATCACAGATAATATAATTATATTATTACAGCTGATATTATAAATAAATGTGTCGCGGTTTCACACCAAATCTACTGAACCAATTTGCACAAAATTTGGTATGAATATAGTTTGAGACTCAAAGAAGGACACAGGATAGTTTTTAGCCGACCGCGCAAAAAGAGGTTAATGGCGGAGCCGCTGTCGGAAAGCGTATACCAAATTAACCAACATTTCGGTAGCTACGTTTCGTATTTTTTTAATTATAGAAGAGTAATTTTTGTTCGGGTTGGGTTTCTAACCCGGGACCTCGGTTATTAAGCGAACACGACCATTGGACTAACAATGAAGCAGTTTTATTAATCAGAATAAAAAAGTTATAAAGGCTAATTTATTCTTCATTTAAATACCAACCACATCTTGGGAAATTCTAGTTCACGCCCATAAACACTTTTATACTACCTTAACCATTACTTAATAACAGATGATAGCTAAGTTATGGTTGGTGTATAAAAAAGTAAACACTAGTGCTTACCATAGATTGAAAATAAGTATTAGGTCTTTACATGCAAATAGTACAGTCAAATAAAAAGTTTACACCACCCTTAGTGAGTAACCCCTCTATTGTGGTCAGTCAACTTTGTTTTTATACTTACACCACGCAGACTGTTTATGCCTGGTTGGTTTTCTCAAGGGGTTCAATTTACAACTTTAGGACAAGTCTTGATCGACTCTATTCTGTTTATTTGAAGTAATCTACGTTGCTTTCAAATAAATGGGCTCCGACAAGCTTTTGGGGCACCAATTTGGGCCTAATACAACATATTAATTACCTCAAATGACTAAAAGTCTTTATGCATGTCTTCGGACAGCTCACCGAAAAAGACCGGTGAAGCAATAAAGGCCCTTCCAGTCAGTTCCGGTTAATTAAAGTTAAGGACATAAAAATAGGACATGAGAATGCTATGTTGGGCAAGAGGGCTCACGCTGCCTGACAGAGCCCGCAAGAAACCAAAGTTATGGGTTACGTCACTTCGGGCGCGGTTAGTTCTTGTATGTTTAGAGTAAGATAACTAAGAAAGCTAACTAAGGCACAACACCGACCAGCATGTTATACGCAGGGATCTCACCATATAAAACAAAAGTTGCAATGACAATGATGACACACATCGCCTTCCAACAGATGAGGGAGACTCATAGTTCCCACCAGATGCGACCTAGGACCGAATTGCCGGGCGTAAGACAACTAGGAGAGCCGACCCCAAATAATGGAAAAGTATGGACAAGGAGAAAAAGAGAGAGAAGAGAAGAGACTAGCATATTATGCTTGTATTTCGGAGCATACGAAACTCCACGTTTAAATTTAATGTCAGGTGTTGACATTTCTGATATCTTGTTTGATTTAGTTTTTGAAAATAATGTTTTTTTTTATAATCATTCGTAATCACGGTATACTAGGCTGGCGCGTTCCATCGTAGACTATATCATTGCTTAACATCAGGTAAGTTGTAGTCAAGTGTCAGTCTATCGCATGGTAATAAAAAATATGTCCATGGTAAAAAAAATAGAATTAAGGTTTAACAGATGGTTAGATTTCAAATTAGTTGACAGTATAGAAGCATGAATTACGATTCCCACTTTGCGGTTTCCGCATCGGCGTGAAGAAAACAATTTACGTAATGTATTGTACAACAGAATAAAAAAATATAGTAAACAGGAACTATGTTTAACTTTTTGCGGACATATTTGTACGAACTATGAACTGGTGACAACAATGCAGTTCATGGTTCAACATCTCTACATCGTTACATAGCACACAGTAAAGTCAGTTTCCACGCCTGTAGCTTTGTATAGACGTTTGTTTGTTATATTTGTGATGTTTATATCTACGCAACGATTTAGCATAAAATTTTCGTGCACTTTTCGTCATCAGTTAGATAATTTTACAAGAAAATGTTTATTACGAAATACTTGTGTCATTAGTACATTTTATTGTACATTTTTTCATTCATTCTATATTACCTACACCTTATTTTGGGTTTCTATGCTTTTTTGACCTTTAGTAAGATATTTTACTATAAAAACTTATCAACGGGCCGGTGGTAGTGGCGTGGTTAATAAGATACATGCTTTTCACACCAAATGTCGTGGGTTCGATTCCCACTCAAGTCAGACATTTGTGTGAAGACAAATCTGATAGTCTTTAGTCTTGGTGTAATTATCTATATTGAAAATATATTTACAAAAGTAAAGTATTATATGTAGTATATTACCAGTTATCTGGTTTCCATAGTACAAGTTCTGCTTAGTTTGGGATCAGATGGCCGTGTGTGTTAATGTCCCACTATGTTATTTATTTATTGCACCGCTAGTTACTAACAAAAATACAGTCAGGACTAACTTTCATGGTCAGGAAGAAATGCATAGCACCCATCCAAAGTCTGGTGGTGTGTACAACACACACTGCTTAACTTAACATTTATGAATCAACGAAGCTTGACTGGCTATGAGCGTTTTGTTTCCACGTAAAACTTACATAATAGGTACCTACTTATGTATATTTATGAGCTAAAAATAGCTATTTTAAAACAGTCATGTCCGTTAGATCAATTTGCAATGAATACCAAGCTACCGAAGACAATGCGGAATGCAAAAAAAATGATAAAAACTTCCATTGTGATTGTCACCATCATGTTAGGCTGAATAAACACTGACTTGACTTTTGGTTTAAAGAGTCTACCTACTTAAGTAAATAGATCCTCCTTTATTATAAAGGACTTAACCCACCACTGCAACCCCGCCGCGCCGTGGGGAGACTCGGGATTAGAAGCGGTCCAAGTCCCGGAACGTGTAAACTGTCATGCATTTAGTAAAATTATGCTAATGTTTCTTGGGGGTTGAGGCACCTTCGTCCGTGGGAGTGCACCTTTAATGAGTATCCCCATACTTGGTTCCCGAGTGGTGCAAATCAGGTGACAATAAAATGGAGATAAGCTTCGGCCGTGATTAGTGACTACACATCAGACAAAGCCGCACTGCAAAGCGGCCTTGCCGTGTTAAGTTGTGATATCTGGTGACACCATTTAAGAGGGTGGGTCGAAATTGTTGCTCCTTAA
Organism: Meganola albula; assembly: GCA_936450015.1. NCBI lineage: Eukaryota > Metazoa > Arthropoda > Insecta > Lepidoptera > Nolidae > Meganola > Meganola albula. The sequence continues at coordinate 3,034,200 of OW388153.1, forward strand.
TGGTTTCTTACCTAATGGAGCCTTATTCTACTGTAACCTTCTCACCGAAAATCATTCGTAGTCACGCGTGAATCGGTATATTGGGCAGGTCAATGCTTTCCTTTGTTAATACTAAATAAAAACCAGAATTAAAAATTCAGAGTTGTCAACGAGTGCAGATAAAAAGTTACCTAGGTGGTAACTTTTTATCTGCACTCGTTGACAACTCTACTTATCTGAGTGAACGGTAAATTTGCATAACTATCGGCATTACTGTACACAAATATTGTAACTAGCCAATGATTCGGTCATTTACTTCGTGACATAAATATGTCTTTCGATTCTTACAAAAAACTGATTTGAATGTTGATCGCAACGATATAAAGTATTTTAATGTACTCCTACGTAATATGAAAATAGAATATATTTACAAGAAGTTCTTTAATACACTATTATGTACTAGGAATATGACTTTTTTTTTTTTTTTTTCTTTATTTAAGGAGTTTTTTCGCTTCAGCGAAAATGCCACTCCGTAAGTATTACAAAACATAATTTAATAACAAAAGAGAATAACTTATCTATCCTTAAGGCTAAGTTTAACTAGGTGTAACAGTTTGCCTGCACCTTCCGAAAAAGGTTCAGACAACACACTATTATAATGACCTATATTATTACGAGCGTTATTGGTACCTCTAAACAGTTGATCTCTGTATTCTTCATTACGGGCACATTCCATCAAAATATGAACGACATCCTCTATAGTATTGCAAACGGTACAATTAGGAGAGTCAACTTTTTTCATCAAAAATGCGAACTTATTTAATGGTATATGTCCGGAACGTAGACGCATCAAAAGAGCCAAGTCTAGTCTACTAAGGGGGCTGTTATTAATCCATGGGTGTTTATGAGGTTGTGGCTGGATGGTTTTATACCAAATGCCCTTTTCTTTTGAGCGCTCATCGAAGTATTCCTTCCATAAGCCATAACATGTCTCCTTAATTCGATACATACAGTCGGTGTAGAATGGTTGTAAAAATACTTTAGCCCCATCGCATGCAGCTTCATTTGCTAATCGATCTGCTGTGTCATTTCCTGCGATGCCTATATGGGACGGAACCCATTGTAAAATAACTATTTTAGATTGAGCTTTAAATTTGATCAGTGACTTTAATATGGTGTAGGCTATCGGTGTGCCTCGAAACGTCGAGGTACATCGAGCCAAATGTTGAAGCGCACTTTTTGAATCAGTAAAAATTACAAATTTGTCTCGATTTACTGCTTCTAAATAAGAAAGGGCTTCGGCTATAGCAAAAAGTTCTAAGTACCTTATTGAAACATTAGACTCTATTTTAAATTTCATGTATTCATCTAACTGTTCATCATAGAAAGCAGCTCCTAAATCTTCTTTGTCTTTGGATCCGTCAGTAAACATTCTGTAGAAAGACGAATATCCGTCAAGTGTACGAGAGCAAAGTAACTTTAATTCTACAGTACTAAATTCTTTTTTAGCTTTAGTAATAGAATCTATATATTTTATATTATTTGTTAAATCAATGCTATTAATCCAGATCTCTAGGGAAAACATATCTAATCGAAAAGTGGAATGCAATGGAATATTTTTAAATTTTTCGTGAATTTGTAGAAGTAACGGCTTTTTTTTATGTCTCCAATAGGCAGTATTGCTAAGGGATAGTAGTTTATCCAGTAACAGTAGAGTTTTATTATTAGTAAAGGATTTAGATTTAAGCCAATATTTACCTGCTAAATAATATCTACGGAATTGTAGTGGAGGAAGACAAAGTTCTGACTCCATTACATGTATCGGAGTCGTTTTGATAAATCCACCTATGACTCGCATAGCCTGGTTTTGAATTTTGTCAAGTCTGCTTAAGTGTGATTTTAAACTATTGTCATAAATAAAACTGGCATAATCTAGTCTGCTTCGAACTAACGAAATATATAAACTTCTTAAATGCTTAGGGTGAACACCCCAGCCTGGACCGGATAGGACTTTAAAAAGATTAAGAATTTTGGTGACTTTATCGATAACTTCATTTATATGTTTAACCCATTTTATCGAACGATCCAGCCACAAACCTAAGTACTTAACATTATCTACTAATTGTAAATTAGAATTATTAATTTTAAGATTAATATTATATTGATTAAATGGTTTACGATTCCTACTAAACAGGCAAACTTGACTCTTAAGCGGGGAAACCTCTAAACCTAAATCAACTAAAAGATTATTTATGATGATCAAAGCAGATTGTAGATCTGATACAGCTTTTTGGATGTCTTTTTCAGTAGTGTAGATTACGAAGTCATCTGCGTATTGTGATATATCAACTCCAATCTGATTAACCACCTTACAAATATTCATAGTAGCTATATTAAAAAGGAGGGGGGACAGAGGGTCCCCTTGAGCTAATCCTCGACTAGTACTTCTACAATTAAGAGAGCTATCTGTACTAATTATAAGACGTCTTTCTTTTAAAAAATTCCATAAATAACTTAAAAATTTACTGCACCTGTCAGAAATTAGATAGACACGCCCCGCACGCACGCGCACCTGAGATCTTCCGTAGAGGATTGCCAGTTCAACATGAGCTTCTATATGTGAAAAGTCTTGTCACATAAAGAGGCTCAGAGATTTGAAAACTAGTCCTGTAATAGCCGAAGGTCCCATACATCAAAGAGTAGGTATATAATCAATACATAATAGAGGTAGGGTCTTGCTCAATTGTTGTTATGATTTTTTTTCTTCTACCAATAGAATTGGGCTCGACCTGGGATTTTTATTCTACGATGGTCAATAGAGCAACTGATTAAGTATTAGGTAGTTTACTTCGTTTACTACGAATAGTTACCTAAGTAGGTATCTATTGCTTTTTTAAATGGGTTTCAAAATTATCCGCCGCCGTCACTTTTGTTTCCTTTCGGTTCAGTTATTTAACGAAATCTAAAGTTCGTTTGTATTTTGTTTTAAAAAAGTCAATAAAGTTTAAAATTAGTTAAATAACCAATCACTAAAGATATTCAAAATTTTTATTACTAACGAAAGCGAAATTAGAAATTAAATTTTATAATGCGGAAAATGCAGTTATCGATTTAAAACATGTTAATTCCCGTTTCAATTCCGTGGTTTAGTTAAAATGCCCTCTTTAATACGTTTCCTTTACATAATTTAAGGCTCAATGTATAGTAATAATGCCACTGGACTTACGATGAGGTACAATGAAGCGGCCAAAAAAAAATTAAAAAAATAGTAGAATACTTCAATGACTTCTTCACTATTTAGTTTTCTGTGGACAGATCCTCTCTTTTTTCCGTACTAAAAGGTCTGTGCTAAAAAACAAAAGTCAGCCCACAGACAGTGAGATATACATGGGTTAAGTTTCAAATTATTGTTCATAGGATGGCTGCAAGACTTTGTTCTTTTGAAACAGGTTAATTATGATTAAAAACAAGAAAATTGTAACCTCCATTTACTCAGAACTTCATGACAGGAACTTACGTCAAATATCCGTTGTCTATACTATCTATGGTTAACTAGGTCTACTCAACGTGAAACGGAAAGCTAGCCGAGAAAACCTCATAACTTTAGAATACAGTACGGAACCATAAAAGGACAATCAGCTTTTTATAGGATACCGTTATATTGGAGCCGGTCGATATTTGCATAAAAGTGTTCCGCGACTCAAGGCCGTATTCTGTTGCGTCGATTGTCAACTTATTTAGGTCATATAATGATTTAATGGGACTAATTATATAGTAAAAAAAATTGCAAGATGCTGCAGCAGATATCAAATTTTAATTCGGTAAATAAAAAAAATGATAAAATGCCTACAATAAAATCATTGGTTCGTTACCATAGATAGTTTTTTTTTTTTGCTGATGACCTAACCCAATTAGCCGGAAGGGCCTCTATTGGACCATAGATAGACTAGACCATTTTGCTAAGTATGAAATTACGCGCGATTTTACGACACGTCTTACTATTGAAAACTAATATCTAACTATTGAAAACGTATGCCATGTATGGTCTCTTTTTTGTACCGTAATTGTACATACAATACATTCTTATTGGTTTGGTGCAGTTCGTTTACGAATATCTAAAAAAAAATTACACTATTGTTTTTTTTTATTTGATTCTGTGTGTCCTGTCTCTGTCAAGTAAATGTTTTTCTATCTTTCTATACGAAACAAAAAGTCTGTTGAACAAATTAAGCTTAATTTGATTTGGGTTTACGAACATATAGTGATTCAATTTAATTATAAAATATGGATACCAGTTCTCACAATTAACTCTTTACCTGATTCGTTTCAGAGTTGTGATTCATTAGTCCCGTAAATTGTCTATCGGTAGAATTTACTAATTAAAATCGATTTGCAACTCAGATTTAGCATACTAACCTAGTACTAACTAATTGCTTGGTTAACATACTTTTTCCTTCGCATTATTTGTTGATAAATTCTTTGTTTCTCCCTCGTGGTCTAGGTGCAATGTTTGTAAGCAGCGAGTTCTCGGGTTGAGTTTTTTTCGGTTTCGGTCGGGTTTTTTTTTAAACCTCAGAAGGACCACAGATAATATAATACTATACTAGTAGTAGGTCGTAGGTGGCTTTGACCATTTAGTACATAGAGCCACGCATCGGCCAATCGTCATTTAGGGGAAGTATAAATTTAAAAAAGTATTAAAAAAGACATACATATAATTTACATACAAATGGGTTTCTTTGGTTTTAGTATTTTCGTGCTGAATCTATTTCGGTTTTAGTGTCTTTGTTTACATAAGTAAATGTCAAAATGACAGACACAGACTATTAATTAATAAACCTATTTTAGTATTTTCTTAGATTTATAACGGAAATATCTTTAATTACTTATTCTTGTTTGTAGATAGTCAGTAATAATTGTGATTAAGTTTGGACGTAAAAAACCTCAGTCCACCCGTGTCCATGAAGTCTGAAAAAACTGAAATGTCGGGATATAAAATCTAAATTAAACCGCCATTAAATCCGTTATAAAGTAGTTTCATCTAAACCTATTTTACTTTTGTTTCTTTTGTTTTTGAAAGGGGGTTCGACGGCCAAAATAAACAATACAATTTAGAAAAAATAATGAGCCACAAAGCCACAATGTCCGTCACACTAACTTTGAAATTAAATAAAGTAGAGATGTTTTTTGTCCTGTTAATAAAAACTGTATAGATTTGTTCAAAATTATTTTCACAAAGCAACATCAACACTACAAGGACACTTAACCCTAATTGCAAATAAGACACGTCTGTTTAAGTCCGCCATAATAGATCTTTTACAAGATAGGGTCGTGTTAGGAATGTCTTGGTTAGTCGGCGACAAGTTCCTAGTACGGCTGTAATTACTTTTCTAATTTGTTGGCGCCTGTTTTCTACTTTGTTTTATTGTCGAGGACAAAATTACGAGTTTATTTTACAACAAGGCAATGGTTTCAGCTAAAGTGATACTAAGCCTTTGTTTTTTTTAAATCCCTAATAATAGAGTGAACTAAGTCGACTGAATGAATGATAGAGCGACGTCTTGCAAAGGTTTTAATCAACTGCGAGTCGACGACTGGACTAGTTAAGACTTAGAAAACTTTACAAGGGACTGGTATTGCGAGCGTTCCCCTCTGCTGAGCTACATGGACAGTTTGTATGCATAAACTGTTCATGTCTTGTGTTTGTGTGTAACTTTTACTAACGCGTGAATTTGTCAAGACGCTTCAACTTTTACATGTGTGCTTACCTCGCTCGTCTCCTTTAAAAAATTATATGAAAATATTTGTAATAGAAGTTGCGTATAACATCTCCCTGTTAAATGTTGTAGTTAAGATTAACCTTTTAACCGCCGCGCCATGCCGCATGCTTCCCCAGCACCCGTGTAGTATTTATGTGACAAAACACATGCACGTTTTTTTTGTTTTATTTTCATTCGGTGCACCTACCTATTTATTGTAGGTATCTATCTATATATTTTCGAATCGAAAAATCAAGTCAAGCGCCGGATAGCAATTGATTTTGTATAGGGCTCGGCTGTTAAAAACGTTAAATATTGATGTCCAAACCGAATGCTTGGTAGTTATTAATTTTAACAGATTTTTCATACATTGTGAAAACGTCACACAAACTATATATGACAAATAAAAATCTAGCTATTAAAACATTATGATAACTAATTGAAATAATGCGAACCAGTGGTGAAGAGTGGAAGTTTGAAAAAGGAAAGCCGGAACAAAAAGTTCTTACTTATGAAAATAATATCTCTTCACTACCGTCACTGATCGTTCTTACACTTTCAGTTTCAGTTATTAAAACTTTCAGGCGTTACATATTATATACTTAAAAATAAAAAGAAAAACAATGAAAAAAAAAGTAAAAAGTTAATAAAAAAAAAGAAGTAAAGTCAAACGTCAAAAATGCTAGGCAGGCAGCAGGCTGTTATAAACAAAGGTTCAGATTGTCCAGACAATAGGAGAAATAGGAGAGATTTCAAAATTTAAAAATTGATTAAAAGTGTTACACTGTAGTAGAATAAATGGGTTCATTATTATACCTATCATGTCACATCAAATGTGTTTTCCAAAAATAGTAAGCGGTGAGTCATTTTCCCACAATTTTGATGACCGTTACCTATCATGATGTTTGTACTCCGCCATTTTGTGTGTCACATACATATTACGGTTAACTTTGCACAGTTAGTGATACAAACTATTTTAATTGCAATGGGAAGGATATGATTTATTGTCCTATTGTAATAAAAAACTTATTTCATATCTTTAGGTGATTAAAATACTTTAATTAAATAAATGTATAAAATATTCTGGGACATTAATTGCGTCAAAGGTAAGTCGCAAACTCTCAAGCGTTTTTACTAGCTTTCCTCTGCGGGTCCGACCGCGTGATCTGCATTTATAGTGGTATTAAAAGCCTATAGTCTTCCTCAATAAATGGACCATCTAATAGTGCAAGAACTTCGCAAATCGGGCCAGTAGTTCCTGAAATTAGCGCATTCAACTAATCAAACAAACAAAATCTTGAATCTTTATTATATAAATTTAGATATGATAAATATAATGGCTTCGACGGGCTGGTGGCGTGGTCGGTAAGATACTTGCTTTTCACGACGCAGGTCGTGAGTTCGATTCCCACCCGAGACAAACATTTGTTTAAATATGTCTGTTTGTCTTGTGTCTGGGTGTAAATATCTATATTTAAGTATATATTCACAAAAGAAAACTATTATACATATGTAGTATATTACCATAGATAGATTTCCATAGTACAAGCTCTGCTTCGTTTGCGATCAGATGACCGTGTGTGTTATGTCCCACTATAAAAAAAAAACATTTTTAGGTTCTTTACCTATTATTTGTGTGCAGTGTGCACTATATCTAAAGGGTAAGTAACGCAGGTGAAGCCTCTTGCGGTGCAAGGGTTCAAGCTACGTGACCTTACCTTTAGGTGGTGTGATGGTAGCCCTAAGTTGGTTGGCTTGGTTGTATAAAAAAGTTAGGTAATTAATAGTTATTTCATGCAGATGAAACGCAAAAACTCGTTCATAGTTTAAAAAAGTTAGGTCCCACGATCACTAGACACGTAGGCATCGTAATTCCAATGTTTATAGGTCAATTACATTCAATCGTGTTTAAAGTTGTGATGGCCACCTTGTCATCAAAGCAAACGCCAGCTCTATTCAAATCTCTCTTTGATTGCCGCTATTTGCATTATTTGAATATGGAATTCTTGTAGCAATTGTTTTAAAATGGCGCGACTTTTAAAATGGTCATGTGTGCAGGTTTTTAAAAGGCTTACTAAGAAAAAAATTGATATCGCTTCAAAGGTTATGGTTAGGTAGGTTGATAAAAAATTTAATTAAATAATGGCTCATAAGGTCCAAGTAGCCAGAGCCGAAATCCTTGTAAAAAAATACAAAATTTTATGAACTAAATTTAATGTCACTAACATAAACTTCTACTAATGGAGAATAGTATAATATCATTAATATCTGTGCTAATAACTGTGCTAACGCAAAAGTTTAAAATATTATGGACGTCTGGACGTATGGATGTATGTTTGTTACTAAAACTATTGGACGGAATTGGATGAAATTTGGCACAGAGATAGATTATAGTCTGGATTAACATAAACTACTTTTTATTCTAATAAGTAATACGTGGGCGAAGCCGTGGGCGGAAGCTAATAGAACACACATTCGAATGTGAGCTAATTGCAATACATTTAGCAATATAAACAGCAGGTAACATTTAGAATTGCTCGCATCTTCCAAAATGTACTCATTTATCAAAATGAGCCATAATTGAAGCTGAATATTTTATCAGACTACGTCAGATGTCTCGCAACTTGCAACCGCCTTTACCTATACTTGTACACTAAATTTCCAGACTGTCTTCGACTTTAGACAAAAGCGGGCTTAATTAAATACTTAAGTGAGTACCTATCTATCATAATATTGCTACATAAATGTACATACATTATACATGAAGAATATCATGTAAAGTTACGAAGAACTTAATAGAATTCTTTCTTAAAAAAAATCCGCCCTTGTTTTCAGGTTAAACTATTTAATAAAAGCGATAATAATAATAATAATATGTAGTTATATAGTTATGTTAAGGGAGATCATTCCGTATAGGTTTCGGATTAAAAAATAACTTATTTTGCTTTACTTCCATTCGCGACCAAGTCAATAATTATTAAGTACCATATCTCAGAATATCGTCTCACTGTTAGATACAAGATAAGGCTGAGCTAATGGCTATGACGCCAGGGAATGTTCTAACAATGTCTCTCAGTATAATACTAATGTATTTAATGCACCACAATTTGCTTAGGTACTGTTATGAATAGTAGCTCAAGTAGGGCGGGAAAAATGTCTGATAAAAGTTTAGATTAGAAGTTATACATTAGTCAGAATTAAACTTAGTTAAAAAAAACTATAATATAATTTACACTGAATAACCAACGAGGCCGATTGTAACTCATTTAAATTTTGAACAAGTGCATATATAACACTTAATTTTATGTCAACAATATGTATTTTAAACCAATAAGCTTTTGGCATTATGATAATTCTTTATTAAAAGTAATAAATAAGAAAAGAAAATAATAAATAATAGTAAAAATCGTCTTCAAATTATAAATATATTATTATAAACATCGGACTTTTCAGAAATATACAAATATTATTATTACGTAGACAAGAAAAACACTAATATTATAAATGCGAAAGTAACTGTCTGTCACTCTTTCACGCCAAAACTACCGAAGCGATTTGGATAAAATTTGGTATGGAGATAGTTTGAGACCCGGGGAAGGATATAGGAGAGTTTTTATCCGACTGCACAAAAAAGGTTAAAGGTTTAGCTTGATAACCGACATACGTGCGGGTGGAGCCTCGGTCGGAAAGCTAGTACTTACTTCTACTTGACACGCCGGTGGCATGAGTTCGATTCCCGCCCAAGTCAGACATGTGTGTGATGAACACGTCTGTTTGTCTTTAGTCTGGGTGTAATTATCTATGTTTATGTATGTATTTACAAAAGAAAAGAATTTTATGTAGTATACTACCAGTTATCTGGTTTCCATAGTACAAGCTCTGCTTAGTTTGGGATCAGATGACCGTGTGTGTTAATGTCCCACTGTATATTATTATTACAATAAAAAATTCAATTCTGAAGTCGAACATAAACTGTAATTAAATCTCTTCTAAAATATTGATAAGTCGTGTGACACAATCGTGAAATCTTCACTGTAAGGTATTTTCACGTTGATATCGCGTGGATCAGAATGTCGTTGAGCACACGAGATGTTTGTGCAAATGTCTGAATTGATTTACATGGCAGTTTAGTCACAATTAGGGGTGATTCAATTAATTCAATACAGATTTCGAATTCTTGCCCATTTATATTGCGAACCGTGTTTTTACAGGTTTTCACGCAACTTTAGCTAGTTAACTGCCAAATCTCGTGATATGGAAATTTTCTATTTTTTTTTGTGCCGTCCACGGTTGTTAGTGTAATAATTATAATAATAATAATAATATAGTGAGATATTAATACACACGGTCATCTGATTCCAAACTAAGCAGAGCTTGTACTATGGAAACCAGATAACTGGTAATATACTATATAAAATACTTTTCTTTTGTAAATACCTACATACTTAAATATAAATAATTATTACACTCAGACACAAGATAAACAGACATATTTAAACAAATGTTTGTCTCGGGTGGGAATGGAACCCACGACCTACCGAGTGAAAAGTATCTTACCGACCACTTACTTTTTATGTAGACTATGTCTTTTGAACAGGCGAAGATTTCATGCTCTATCAAATTTTAACGTTGACGAATATAGTTAGATACTAACTTATAAAATATACTTAAAAGCTATTAAATTATACTATGATCAAGTAATTTCGGTAATTAGAAGTCAAAATGAGTACAATGGGCTAGCTCTGAAACTGTGACTCTTAAAACATAGCCAGAAACTTGAAAATATTAAGCAATGATTGTATGAAAAACGTTTAAAACCTTAAATATCAATTGCTTTGCAACTTTTTTGGGTGTTACTCAATAAGGCATCCTTCATATAGCTACTACCTTAACAAAATTTGGTCTCAAACGACATTCCCTGAATTATATTCGTCACATACACGTCGCTGTTGCGTGAGAAAAAAAATTAGCGACTGTTTGGACCTTATTTGGTGACAAATTACTTACCAAAATGAGTAACCCGAAAATTAACTAAAAACTTAAGTGCTAATTCAATGACAATTGACGGGCCGGTGGCGTGGTCGGTAAGATACTTGCTTTTCACGCCGCAGGTCTTGGGTTCGATTCCTACCCGAGACAAACATTTATTTAAATATGTCTGTTTGTCTTGTAATGTAATTAAAATAATTAATTATTCTTAATTCTTGGGTGTAATCATATATATTTAAGTATATATTTACAAAAGAAAAGTATTATATGTAGTATACCTATTACCAGTTATCTGGTTTCCATAGTACAAGCTCTGCTTAGTTTGGGATCAGATGACCGTGTGTGTTAATGTCCCACCATATTATTAAAAAATGGTTATTCAACAGTTCGGTAGGTAATATGGAAGACGACATTTTTTTGCCCGTCAGATTGATAAATTAAAAATATTAGACACACATTTTACCTTTTTTGGTATGGCTTTAACATTACCACGATTCATCCAAGCGAAATCTCGAATGACGTCACACCTAGGTCAGTTTTATACAGAGGTATTATGACGTAACGCACTCCTGCCGTCAAAGAAAAAGGGCACATCTGACATTTTTTTTCGTAAAGTAATTGATATCAGCGGAATAATGTTTTGGCGCGATAACCGACATACACGCGGGCAAAGCCGCGGGCGGAAAGCTAGTTTAATGATAAAGCAGAAAATACGTGTCTAACATTTTTGTAAAAGTAATCTTACTGAGCAGCGGTGGCGCAGCGGTACGGGCCTCGCCTTAGAAAAATAAGGTCGCGGGTTCGAATCCTGGTCATACCCACACATCTTTGTGTGAATTGTTTCATAGATCTCCGCTGCTCAACGACGGTGAAGGAAACCATCGTGAGGAAACCGGCATGTCTAAGAACTAATCATTCGAGGACATATTGTGACATCCACCAACCCGCATTTGGCCAGCGTGTGTGGATTAAGGCCTAAACTCTCTCAACTCATTAGATAGTTGAGAGAAGACCCGTGCCCAACAGTGGGACACTAAAAAGGGTTGAAGTGAATCTTACTGACGGATTATACATACCTTGTATTCCTCCCTATTTATTACTACGAAACTTATATAAAACATTATCTTAAACGCTTCCTTTAATCGTGACTAAACAAACAGGCTGTAACATACAGGTTTCTAAAGGAAATCTTCTTTATCCAATAAATACGTAACTTTATGTGCAAAGTTAACCAACAATTTTCCCAGTTCGTGCTTCTATGGTCCCGTGTGAGTTATTACTAACTTTACGACTAAATATTACTTAGTCTACACAATGTAAGTCTCCGTTGTAAATTCATGGAATGTATGGTTTTGTTTCGCATAGAACGGGTAGTAATATAAATATGGTAAAGTGTCTTCCACCTTACACAGCTCTTTGACTAAGCACGACGTATGTTTTTTTCTATTCAAAACTTTACAATAATACTATTACTTCTACTGCCAACTTCGCACCGAAAATCATTAGCAATCACGAGTGTATCAGTATAATGGGCAGGAGCGTTCCATCGTAGACCAAACCATTGCTTAACTTTACACTTCTTACGAGTTCGTCATTAGGTACGAAAAGTTTTGGGATACTATCTTGAGCTTGTCAAAATGCGTTTTGAAATTAATTTTTTTCATTGAAATCACTTATCAAAAAGGAAATAATTAAATTAATTAAAGACCTATGTAAAATAATTTGTTGATTTATGTGCATTTTAACTAATTATCTTGACAGGTTCATAATAGTATTCAGAAACTTTTTTCGTATTGACAACTCGTATTATGGGTACAGTAGTAATTTTGTAGACTTAGTTTTTGAAGTGAAAACTTCTTTAGCGGCGTTGAGCACTTTTTCTGTAATGGGTATAAAATCTTAAACTCGCGTCAGGACACGTGACCTGATCGAAAAAGCGTAAGACGGATGACGTAATATAAATTGTCATGTTTGTGTACGATAGCGCAATAAATGAATATTGTATTCTACCACATAAATGATAGTACTTTTATACTGATAAAGCAATTGGTGCAAAATTATTCCCTAACCATTCCAAAATATCAAACATGCTCAACGTTAATAATCAAGTTTTCACTTCTGCCGGCACTCCCGGAGTGCAACCCGTCTTTTTTTTTTAATAGGCTTGCGCTTGACTACAGCTTGCCGTATAGGAAATGTATTTTTGTATGGAAAAAAGCAACGCCATCTGTCCCTTTTCCATACAAAAATACGCGTAAACATTACGACGATCGTAAGCGTTTATATATATGCTCTTTAACGACGATATCGAAAGACGAGAGTAGAAAACGTGTTCGTGCTCCCCCTACAGACAAGTTGTAGTCAAGCGCTAGCCTATTAAAACAAAATAATAATAATATGGAAATATGCTTTTTATGGAAAAAGATTGTATTTATAGAGCCGCTGGCAACGCGCGACAGTACATATTAGAACTTAAGTAATTAAGTGTCTCTACACAGTAAATAGGTAGTACTCGTCAAGATGTTTCGTGCAATTAATGATGCGAGTGTCGACACGTGTCCGGTTTCCGATCTCACGCAATCCCGGACTTCGTGGAATCCCTGCCCACACGCAACACCAAAGACAATTCTTTTAATAAAAATAAGTATTGACATGACATTTTCGTGTTACAGTCACGGCGACTCTGAAAAGTTTAGTTTTAAGTATTATATTATCTGTGGTTTTAGTTTAGTCTTCGACAAATTAAACCAAAGAATGAGTTAATATCATTAAATAATAAACACAGACAGATATTACTCTGATCTTCAACATGTAGATCATTTAACACGCAGGAAATGACCGGCGCCATATAATTAATTCATCATAACTGTACAATGAAGCTATTGCCCAAGCAAGGCGCGCGTCGCGTCTTAATTCTGAACACAAAAAGTACAGAGTAAAAAAAGTATCTTTCAAATTGACAACCTTGAAAAAACCGCTTTGGAGTTTAATGTGAAAAAGGATTTTCTCAAAGGAGGTAAAGAACGGAGACAGGAAGACGATATGGACGATAAAATCACAACAAAAGGCTCGCATTGTTGTTATTTACTGAAATCTGATACTGAGACGCAGACGCCTGTCGTTCTTCATAACATCTAACTATCTCGAGGTTATTTTAAACTTGCATGTCCGTCTGTGTTTATGTCTGAACAATTTATAGGTATTAAAATTTGCAGTGTAAAGCCAGTGAAGAGGTCTTTTGTTCTTTCATTTATAGATAAGTTTGGCTTTGAGGCTCAAAAGGCCTAGGCAGTTAGACCAAAAACAATACAGAGGCCAACTTTTTTTTGGGACTCTCAACATCTAATTGGCCACGCACTTATTATGACTGGCGTAGCTACTAAAATCTAAGTCTCATAATTACAGATCTTTTTAAAAATATTGGGTTAAATACAAAACTTAAGGCAAGGTACGAGGTTCATATTATACTTGAGTAATACTAGGTATTAAGTAGATTTAAATATGTTTTGCACAATTTTACATAGTATTTACAAAGTATACCTACTTATCAAAAAAGCTAAATGTATTCAGAGCAGCTGATTCGTGACGGTTGAAGCCTTGAAGCGAGGAGCATAGACAATTCATCAAGTTGTTTAAATCTCAAGCTGTTTTTTTTATTCTGAAATATGCTTGCGCTTGTCTACAACGTGCCTGATATTCAGTAATGATGTAGTCTACGATGGAACGCGCCTGCCTAATATACATATTCACTCACGTTTACGAAAGATTTTTGGTGCGAAGGTGGCTTTTATTTCAATCAAATAATCAAAATTTTAATTGCATCAAAATAGGTCCTTTCGTTTATTCACTACGATGCCACAATACCCTTCTTTTTCGTCGGGGGCTATAAAGCAAACTATTACGATCTTACCATTTAATAATTACAAAAGAAAGTCATTACATGTTTTTCAGGTAAGTAACTTGTGAATTACCTGAAGCGAAGGAAAGACGGGTATATCAGTAAAATATGAAGTATAACTGTGTCACTGGTCTCGTGATCCTCACGAAGTCGCAACGGGATTCTGATTTATTGTAACACTTCGATGATTGCTGTATGTCTTATTTATTGCTAGCCTTGTGTCGGACTTTTGAAGGGTCAGTTGACGTAATTGGTAAGACACTTGCTTTCTCACCATCGTCAATTCGTCGTACGCATCGTATATACGAATTCCTTTCTTACAATTGAATCATAATTATAAACACTCTTATTACGGCAGACGAACATACATTTATGTCTGTTGATCTCGCGGTACGACGTTGTTTCTCTTTACGTAATAATATTATTCAGTTTTAATTTACACATTCGGCTATTTAAACATAATTATAGCTTAAAAAAATTACGATCCGACGTCAAGTCGACCGATTCCATAAAAGAAACCATACTTGGGATTGGAAACAAAGAAAACATTTCCAAATAGATTGAGTCCTAGTAAGAGTTCGCCAATACGAAAAAAGTATTCGAAACTATCTTGAACTTTGAAATAAAACTACTTTTTAACGGAATTTTTCGCGGTTTATTTTAGATTTTTATCCGTTAAAAAGTAGTTTTATTTCAATGTGTGATATTCGCGTAAATCTAAGACAATACTATCTTGAACTTAATATAATGCGTTTTCAAAAATTTTTTTTCTAAAACAACAACAATGTTTGTAGGTAGTCAGTAATAATTTGTATTATTATTTTTGGACGTCAAGTACCTCAATTCACCCGTGAACATGAAGTCGGAAAAGACTTTAAAACATCGGCATCTAAAATCTAAAATAAACCGCGATAAAATCCGATAAAAAGTAGTTCTATTTCAATTTTTTTTTCTTTCAAAACAAACAAAATTCTAAAAATTGAATAAAATTAATGTGAAATAGCACTAAAATAATTTGCAGATTTTTTGCATTTCAACTTATTATCTTTGCAGGTACATGTACATGTATTCAAACACATTTTTCGTATTGACAACTCGTACTAAGAATAGACATCTTTGAATAATTAATCGATGAACGTAATAGACAAAAGACTCCGAAGCTTCTTTGTTTCCAATTAAAACAACTACCTATAAGTGGTACTGGTACATAGTATAGCATTATATTATCTGTGCTGGTAGTAAACCATCATTAACACGGAGTTTTGTGAATGATACCGTTAATGCACTCAGTGAACAAAGCCTGTTTACTAAAACATGCAAATAGAACCCACACATAACAGGTTATAAGTGTCGCCCACGGGTAGACGGTAGACCAAACATAGCTTCTTTTTAACAACTACGGTTTTTTAATAAACGGATACCGTTTTATACATTTTTTTTTAATTTAGTAAAATAAAACTTAACCACAGACAATTTTTTTTTTAGGTAGACTGATACCTACTTGGTTTTTTAATCCCATTATTTTACTCAGGAAGCCTACTAGGCGTGAAAAAAAATTATTTAGGCAGTGATTATAATAATTAATAGTCATTTATTTCAGACCATAAAAGATCCAGGGTTAGTAAAAACATGAAAGAACAAAAAATACACCTTAAAGATTAGTTAATAATGCTTTAATTTACATAAACATATAAACCTAAATCCTATAAAACAATAACTTATGTGCTCTATACTTTTGGCTTAAGTGTATATATGCACAAATATATATGCACAAATCAAGCGTAACGCCACTTTTTAAAATAAAAAAAATTAAGTGTCTTTTCGCACTAAAGAAATTTATCTGACGCACTAACGTCATATAGATTATGACATATAAATTATGAGGCCTTTAGGTGCCTATCTGTCTTGCGTTTCCAGTCGTTTTCCGCAGATAGATATTAAGTTAGGTAGGTACGTACCAATTTTCTTTTTTATTTTTATGTAAAAAATATAGCCCTAATTAGGTACTTAATGCTAATTTACTTAGCATTACGTACCTAATTCGTATTTTTAACTTTTTTTAGCTTTCTTTTGAAGTCGGTTGTATTTTTTGTTATTTTACAATTTTTAGTTATTACCCATATCTGTACAAAGTTCTCATCTATAGAAATAACTTAAGACCCAATACAAGGTATCTACCGTAAACCGT
The DNA here is from genome assembly GCA_936450015.1 of Meganola albula. Taxonomy (NCBI): domain Eukaryota; kingdom Metazoa; phylum Arthropoda; class Insecta; order Lepidoptera; family Nolidae; genus Meganola; species Meganola albula. The sequence goes on from OW388153.1 coordinate 3,051,013, forward strand.
TGAGGAGTTCCCTTTACTGTCCTTTGTCTTCATCACCAGACCCCTAATGACAGTCACAACACATTTAGGTGTATAGTTCTTATTAATACAAATTAATCAAGCCCAAACATCAGGTATTTGCTGTAAATCGTTGAGGAGTTCCCTTGACTGTTTCTGATCCATCATCAGATCGACTACAGACCTTCATTAAATAGAAGTGCTAATAAATATTTAATGAATAAATTAATAAAAGCACTAGTCCCCATATTACTACTAGTCTACGATTTTTGATGGTTCTCGTCGATTTCTCTGGCATACCATCATCAGATCCTGGTTTCCTTATCATGGCGTTTGTCTTGGGATGTCACCTTTCCAACAAAAAAAGAACAATCATCAATATCGGTTCATAACCAACGAAATTATCCGCAAACACACGTAAAAAGCACGTAAATTTCAGGGTTATCCGCAATTTTCCTGGGATTCTATCTTCAGGTCCTGACATGGTGCCAATGGGACAACCGTAGAAGTATACTATTTCAAATGAAAAAAGGATTTTAAGAATCGGTCCACAAATGGAGAAAATAACGTATCCATAGATAAAAAAATACATTCAGTGGAAGACTTTTTTTTAGCGCTTAGAACATTTTTCACGGGAAGTGTTACGTATTACGTACTAAACTACTAAATTGTTTTTTCAAGTTTTTGGGGGAGGCGGGGAACGCGGACGGGGAGAGCGTGCGCATTCAGTTCCTATGTTAAATGTTCTAAGTTTTAGCGCGATATTGCCAATCTATGAAGTATAATATGCTACTGACATACGGACATGGAGACACTGTCAGGGTTCCTACTTAGTTAACTACGGAACCCCAATCCTCATTCCAGTACTTACAGTTAATAAAGTCAAAACATTCTTCAATAAAACTACGCTGTAAATAATTTGTGAATTATAAAATGGCATAATTGATTAAAAACGGCGGCGTGTAAAATCATTATATAATTGCAGGCGACGCGTGCGAATTTAAATTAGTGCTGCCCTAAAGGGCTTGCATCGATAAGATCGTTTCCTTTCATGTTGGGGTCCGAATAATATTAATATTTTATTATTTGATTATCGATTCACTCCACTCTACAGTCTACCTAGTTAGTAAATCCATTATTAGTAAGTCCATCCATCCATTAGTAAGTCCAGTTGGACGGGTAATTATTGCTATGCACTTTGATAAATAAGTCCGTCACTAACAAAAACCTCACTTTATCTATAGTCCAGGCTAAAACGGCTGTATGAATTGCGACAGTGTCGATAGGTAGGTCTTATATACCCAAAAGATCTAAGAATTAAAAAAATAGCGGTAATTATTAAATAACCGACCACATAATTTAATTAATAAATTGCGATGAGATTTTTTTTTTACTTTTATAATTGTTGTTTTTATGACAGTCATTGCGCTCTATTCTAGGGACAAGATAATAGGTCACTTTTGACAGATGTCAGTTTTATATTCATAGTGAGGTGACCTGCTTAAAAACATCGATTAAATGAATGAATCGAATGAATCGATACAGACTTGAAACATATGTGAAATTTAAAAATGACCATGCGAATCCCTGTCCCATTATTATTTTTTCTTTCATAAATTAAAGGAGCAAAATAAGACAAGTACCTACGTAATTTAACAAAAAATTGCTTTTATTCACTTGAACTATCGGAACTGCTATCTTCATCACTGCTGTCAGCACTCAGAGATATTATTAATTCATTTTCAATAATATTGTCTATTCTCACATCTCGTTCAAAATCTTGTAAAATTATTTTCTTTGTCTTCTCCACGACTTTTCGCCAGTCTTCTGTAGTGACTTCTGCACATGCAGTTTGTAGCAGAGTCATCATTTTAGCAGTACTGAAGGGTGGTTCAGTATTGTTCCGCGCTGCATGACCCTTTATTTGTGCCCAAATAAGCTCGATGGCGTTATACTGGCAATGGTAGGGAGGCAATCGAATAACTTCGTGTCCATGTTCTAGGGCTAGTTCATCGATTACATAGCGGAGCTTGGACGGCTTAGTTGCTTTTACCAGATTTAACAACTCAACTTTTAATAAAGTTGGACTTGCCTCCACACCATTTCTTACCAGCCACGAGACAATTTCTTGCTTTTTATTTGCTTGAGTTGGTGGTTTATCAACTTGTACAGAATGATACGGAGCATTGTCCATTATAATTTTCGAAGGGTTTTCTAAGCTGACTAGCAGCTTCTCAAACCACTCTTTAAAAACATCAAAGTTCATTTCCTCATGGTAATCTGTTGTAGTTTTAGAGGCGAATGCGAGGAGGCAGTCTGGAATAAAACCTTGAGAAGCTGATCCCGCGTGACATATAATAAGTCGGGCTCCTTTTCCCGATGGAACTTTTGAGGTGGAGGCCGCTGTATCATCGGTCCATGTCCGCGCAACGGTATGGTTCGCATTCAACCATGTTTCGTCAATAAACACGACATTGTCCCAATCCGTAATTTTATTTACCTGACGTAAGAATGATATTCTCTTCAAAATAATATCGTAGCGTTCTAGCAGGATTTTCCGCTTGTCGGATTTTTTAAATCTAAAGCCAATCGATTTCAAAACCTTTGATAGAGACGATTTGCGCCCAAAAAATAAGCCTGCGCCTTTTAACGAACTCAATAGCTTTTCCCGTGTAGGATATTCTTTTCTCGAGTAATATCCATAAATGTGGTTGCGAATTGCAGCAGCATCAAAATTATCAACGTCAACAATTTTCTTGTCCCTCTTTCGTTTTTTCGGTGTACGTAAAGTATTATCTTCTGAGCCTGATGGTCCGTATTTCTCTTTCAGAATTTGAGTTACTGTCTTCTTCTCTATTCCCAATGCTTCGGCAACGCGTTCTCTCGGTGGTTTCAATGGTAAAAGAGGCCCATCGTTAACTGATTCACGTCCAAAATAATTGTACAATTTCAGCACTAGTTCGCGAGATTGACTGTTTAGAGTTTTCCCCCGTTTCGACATAGTAAGACTGTAATGTTTTTCTTGTTTAATAATCGTTAAGCAATCGGAGTCCAATTTATAGCCAGGTAAACGTAGTCAGTAAGATCAGGTTAAATGAAAAAGCCGGATCAGAAGAAAATAACAGAGAGCACACCAAAAATGCACAGTCACTTCGCACAACAACAAAAGACTGCGTCATCATCATGTAATGGCGACATGACATGCGTCATCGACAGGCACTGGTGTTGCCAGCAACATCCACCTAAATTGCACCCAACATCAATGACCTTTCTATTTAGTTATTTTTTTGTATTTTTATAGTTAGTTAAAAGAATAATAAATATGTATAATTAGGTTTTATTATAATCACAACGTGGTTATAAATTTATGGTGATTTTTCTTCACAAGTAATCATTGCATTCGATTCAACTTACAATCCTATCAGCTTTCGATTTTTAGAGTAACATCCCTAGTGTTTAAAAAGAAATAGGGTTGACTGACGCAACATTGTAACGACGTTCAGTTCTTTAGATCAGAAATTGTTTATTATGTTTAGAATGGTTTATTAGTGAAAGCAAATCGTAAAATTACTCGTATCGGTCATTATTACAATAAATATGTAAACGTAATTGAAAAAAGTTAAGCAATTGTGCAGTTCTTATTTTATGCCCGCCGTTACAAGGTTACGTTGTTGAATTTTGATGAAATGTCAAAAGTGACCTATTATCTTGTCCCTATTATATGTATTAATAAAAAAAGTAAAAACACATAGGTATATTAATTATTTAAAATAAACAGCGGAAGTAATTATTTCAATTTTATTTATCATAATTCATTAATAGAAATATAATACTAGAAATACTAGGAATAATATCGATTATACAGTCATAAACAAAAATGTTTCACTTCACTTTTCTTAATTTATGCATTAATCTGTTTGTTAATTTCAAATTGACATAGCTACGACAAATGAGTACTCGAAATTCGAAAGTTCGAAAGAAACAATATTTATATATATGTATGTAGGTATCATCTTAAGGATGGCAAGATAATAACTCTGAGATATTTTAATATTTAGGTTTTGTATTGAGATGATTAAAGTATTGGAAATTGACTTATTTATTAAGTCACATAATATGCCAAAATTTTACAGTTTATATCGTTATCTATGGCATTACGAAACTCTACTTTCAAACATGCGATTTTTCGAGCATGTTTAGTTGATTTGAAAAGTGAAAAAATACAAGTCGAATATTATTTTATAATCTAACTGATGGAGTAAATACAATTTTAATTTTTGTTTATTAAATAAAAGACCACAATTTACAAATAAATAAAATATCTTACAATTTAAAAGACTAAAGTTGTAAATGAACCTGAACTAGGTTAGTCTGAAACACGGCTTAAAAGTGCTTCTTATATCTTTAAATGAATTAACTCTAATACATTACGCTAGGTGCCTACACCTAAAAAAACTTAGAATAAAATAAAAGTAGAGCTGTACGTTGTAATGGCAGTGATTTAACCGTGAATCAGTTGTGAATTTTATTTGCAAACTACTAGTGAAAGAACTGAACACGAAAACACCATATTCAATGGAGAAAATCCGTTTTGTTAATAAAAACCATTTAAAATGTTGGTTTTGTACACACGACTACACATCAAGCTATATATTTCCAGTATAAACTGATCTCACATTGTATAGAATTTCTATAAAACGAGAGGTCAGCTTATACTGGAAATGTATAAATGTGTCGCTGTGTGTACAGTCCGTATTTTACTAAAACTGGGTTAAATTAACACTTGTGACTTCCAGGACATTCTGACTCATAGTAAACAGCATAGAAAAGGGCAAATATGTGCCGTGCTACAGAGTAAAAAAGGTAAGCTTTATTACTTCTAAAGTGAGGTTGAGTTCTAATGAGTTTCTATACGATATTCTGATGGAACTATAGTTTAAAACTTTTTTTGTTGGTAGTAGATTAATTTGTAGTGTTTTAAAGGTACACAGAGTCAAATAACTATTAATTAAACACTTACCTATTATAAAAAAAGTTATAAGACTCTTCAGTTAAAATGTACTTTGTCTTTTTCTTACTACTAGAAATGTCAATATGACAGACAAAGACACACGTATTGTAAACCTATTTTAGCCATAATGAGCTTAAAATACGTTTATAAATGCGGGGGTTAATGATTACCTACTTAAAATCCACTCAGGTCACTTCAGCTTACAAAAAAAGAAATCTCAACAAAAACCAATCCATTCATTGAGGGGTACGATGCCGCAAACTTGTGCACAGATATGCAGACGTAAAATTAAGAATACTTCTCTTTTTCTTATGGGGTTAAAAAATATTTATACATAAATAAGTTTACAAAGTTTAAGTAAGGTAGCAATGTACAAGAATCGAAAGTAATATATGTAATAATAATAATATTTATACACAAACAGACAGCGCCATCTAGTCTCAAATTAAACAATTAGATTTGCAGATATTATGGGTACTGGCAACGGATATACTACATATTTTTTTTTAGTTAATACATACACATTATAGATAAATAACACAAAGACACAGAACAAACAATAATGCTCTTCACACAAAAATTTGTCCTGGGTAGGAATCGAACCCACGACCTTCGGCTTAGCAGTCAGGATCACTAACCACTACGCCACCATTCATCTCTTCAAGGTATGTACATTACACACAATCACACACAACAAAAATACACGACCAAATAATATTCCTGGATTTCTTTAGCAACAAATAACATAGCATCACTGATGGTGTAGCCAGAGGTGAATATCACCCACTTTTTGCTGGCTATGTTTATGTCCTATACCTACATATTATGGGCCTAGCCTATTGCCGTTCAACAGGCACAATTTCAAACTTAAAGCTGCAACTAAGGTTCTCTAAGTATATTAGAAAATTATTTGCTCGACCCGGGAATCGAGCCCAATACCTCGCGGTTATTAAGTGAACACACCACTGGACCACTGACGCAGTTTATAGTGTAATCAATTAACAAAGCTAGGATTATTTGGCATAGGTACTAGTATAGTATTATATTATCTGTGGTATGGGTATCATAGGTAAAATAACAGCCATTAAACGTAAAAAAGTATAAAGTATGGCAGCAAAAAGTTTTCACATCATATTTTTTTTTTTAAATCAGTTTCTTAATTTCAATTTGACATACATAGATAAATGATTGTTCGAAATTCGAAAGAAACAATATTTAAAACGTGCAAGAAATGGTAGTAATATCAGTCTACTCTACTTGCACAGAATGCGCAGTGCACACAATCACACATTACAATACCACCGTGGATATGGCACGTCAAGCTATTTCTGGATTTCCGGGAACCTTTACCTAGGTAGGTAATAGGTACTAAGTAGTCTGCATACCTGACTAGTGTCTATAAATTTTTTATAGTCTGTGGGACTTCTTACATTAATAAAAATGCTACGTAGTACGTATAAGTAATGTATGATTTTGTTTTAATTACTGGTAGAAAATGGCTTTCTTATTTCTGTAAGAACATCTTTAATTTACCCGATCTTCTGCTTGTCCAGCTTTTCCCAGCTGTTAGCAAATCGTCATTCAACCAAGATGAAGAGCGTTATCATAAAATGTAGAGTTGCAAAATTATTCAGTTAAGGGTATATTTTCTATCGTTTATTAAGCAAGTAGGTAAGCATATTTTCTTCTACATTCCGCGCCATAAACTGTTTTCAGGATTGTAATTGCTATAAGTTCAAATTTGTTTTTTAAGAGTTCTGATTGTCATCTTCTGTACTTTTATGTAATGGCGAATAAAAACATTTATTATTATTATTGTATACTTAAAAGTGACAGGTTTACGATTTAAGTTGACACCTTGCCATAAAACTTGGTATAGCTTCAAAGTGTATATTTAATATGGATTCTTAATAGCTTAATCCTAAATAACTTTAAAAGAGACTTTAGCAAAGGCATTAATGCGGCCATAGGTGAACATAGAGCAACTTCGTTAAGGAAACTTTATTACTCGAAGCGGCAAAGTATTGAATAATCCATCATTAAAACTGTGCAGTTTATAAGCGTATACTTCGCAGACATTTTTATCTCCGTGTGAAATCCCATGCATTCCATTGTTTTTGCGAGGGGTCCAATTTCAAACCAGTCAGCACTAACACGAAATAGTCAAATGAGTAATTAAATCTAATTTCATTTTCATAACTAACAGTACATAAACTATTACAAAAAATGAGTAAATCTAGCTTTATAATTATTCAGACAATTTTTATTTTTGACCAATTTCTAGCTATTGTCAAATTGATTTAAAAATAAAAGTTTATTTTAACTGGGAACTGCAACTGCAATTAGCACATGCATATTATAAAAAAATTCTTTGAACTCCGATCGCAGAGTGCGATAGCCGACTATAACCCCCGGTCAAGGGTAATAATTGCAATAAACAGACTTAATAAGTACTAAACTCACCGTACAAAGTTCCGCATCGTGGTTTGATTGGAACACTGAATTATTCTTATTTATTTTAAGACACTAATTAATATTTATTTTTACGTAGTATCGCGGTCGCGGGAGAGCGTCGCGTGGCCGTGCGTTCACTTCGAAAGCCGCAATCTTTCTGTCGGCAGTCACGTCGCGTGCCTGCTCTTGAACTTGCAGGTTGCATGCTTGCACAGAGGTGCATTTTCGACAGTACTCTCAAAGAGCCGCCCTTCCGACACCTGTCAATCAATGACGGAACTAGGAGGGAGATCTTCTAGAGACTTATAGGTGCTTATAGGTTGAAAATAGAACAGGATACAAGAGATTGTCGTGTGCATATTTCGAATGAACGAGTTTGAAGGCTTTATTACCCTTTGATGTTAGTTTTTCATTTAATCAGCAGCCGTAAGTACTATGACGCTGTATAATATTATTATTGCATTTGTACGAAAGAGATGTTGCTCTACACATTGTATGGTGGCGTCCCTCTTCCGCAGCTCCAACAATACTGTTTTATGCTGTTGTGATACGACACCAGGACATTCCTACTGTATCGGCCGGTGGCGTGGTCGGTTAGATACTTGTTTGCTTTTCACGCCACAGGTCGTGGGTTAGATTCCCACCCGAGACAGACATTTGTGTGATGGACATGTCTGTTGTCTCAAGTCTGGGTGTAATTATTTATTATAAATAAGTAGGTATATATTTATAAAAGAAAAGTAGTATATAACTACCAGTTATCTGGTTTCCATATCACAAGCTCTGCTTAGATTGGGAGCAAATAACCGTGGCGTTAATGTCCTGTAATATTATTATCATTATCGACTTTACCTTAAGTACATAGCATTTTCTTAGATTTACGCGATTTCACACATTGAAATAAAACTACTTTATACTTTATAACATAGCCCTGCTAGTAAAAGCCCGAAGGATTTGGTGTTATTCGTAATTTTCCATTTCAACATATAGAAATCACTTCAAGATTCTACTATGATTTTTCTATTAGAAAAACTTTTAATTTTACTCTACCTGGTATTCGAACTTAAGACCTCATGGACTGCCACTAAACCAAAGAGACAGTGTCATGATTTAGCTAAATGAGTATAATTCTAATAGTTCTACATATGTAACGATGCGCGCACGCACCTCGGCGCTATTAATTAAAATGTTATGCCTATAATATATCATTGTCTCACAGAATACTTGAGAAATACAGTTAGTTTAAGTTATTATTGTATTTGTAGGTACAATGAAAACAAAGTTAGTTGATTACATAACTGTTTTAGTTTACGTTTCAAGTTCGAGGGCTGAGTCACCTTCTCATCCGTTGGACCTCACCTTCAACCTGAATCCCCACACGTGGCCGGTAGTGCACATCAGGTGACAATAAACTGGTGGTAGACTTCGTGACTGGTGGCCGTGGTTAATGACCACCCACAAGCTGCACCGCTAAGCGACACTACTGCTGCACCTCCCGGGAACCCCCTACTAAATGTGTCATGGAAATGGAAATCGTTTTCCTATACGCACTCGAGCCGTTGCCCACACTTTTTCAAAATAATTGTTGACTTATGTTTTTGAAAGTAATTTTAACTTTGTGCATTTTTGTGATCTTACGTAAGACTAAGAACTATCGAGACTCTATCCCACCCCCTTGTAAATAAAATAAGACATGGTCAACCCTCCTCCCCTAAATAGTCTTACCTGATAAATCAATGGCCCCTAATCATAACATTTATAATAAATCTTTAGTGAAATTTCACGTCAAATCACGTCAAATACTATCTACTTATTGGAATAAAAAGTAGTCTATGTGTTAATCTAGACCATAATCTATCTCTGTGCTAAATTTGTGCTAAGTTTTTTGCGTGAAAGACTAACAAACAACAAACTTTCGCGTTTATAATATTAGTAGGATTGATTTGCTAAATTATTTTTTGTTAAATAAAAAAAAATGAAATCATTTAACAGTAAAAGTATACATCTATTTATTTGATCATTTTAATAAGAAGTCCATTAAAGAAAGTGCATGTTATTTACTGTTATTTTCAATATCGCGTTCACTGCACCGCTGGAGATGTAAAATAGTGCATCTTTTTACTTTAAAAGTAAAAGTAAACACTTTTTCCATGGGACGACAGAGATAGAATGCTATTTGCCTTTCATACCATTCTTTGCTCCTGAAAACCCATAAGTGTGAATAGCACTTTAACCATTTTTATGTACCTACTATATTTCAATTTCGTGCAACTCTCTAAAAAGATGAATTGTCATGAAAAGCTCAACGTTTTCTCTATAGGAAAGCTAACTTGCTGACGCCATGACTTGTATTACCATACCTTGATGGAAAATCAACTTAGGGTAGTTACAGATTAGCGTAGAAGCGAAGTATTCAACTCATTACAACGGAAGACAGCAATCGCGATGCGGAGGAAGATTTGAACGCTTCTAACCTTTTTTCTAATGGTTTTTTAAATAACTTTAAATGGGATTTAACCCACCACCGCAATCCCGCCATTTCTACTCCTGTAAACCACGATCGACAACGGCGCCATAAAGAGACTCGGGATTTGAACCCGGCCAAGTCCCAGGACACCTAAACTGTCATGGATCCCGCATGAATTTAATTAGAAAGATAGTAGGAGGAGTTGGAAAGTTACATTGTCATTGTATATGACTATGAACTCTTTTAATGTAGTGGATTTAGATATATTTTAAGTTAGTTATTAGTTAGTTTTTTAGTTATTTCTTACTAGCTTTTCGACCGCGCCTCCACCTGCCATAATTTCGGCGCCCTCTTCAGTGGAATAAAAACTATCCTATGTCCTTCTCCTTTCCTTCTTTTTTTTCTTATTTTCTTTCTATGTTCTTCCTTATTTCTGCCTATGGAAAAAAGAAAAAATCTTACTCTATCATTCAAATAAGTTCTGTGGTTTTGGCGTTAAATCGCGTAAGTAAATTGTTAACTCAACTCAACTTATCGCTTCGAAGCACTACACTTCGCTAATATGTATTGCCATTTAGTTGATAACTAATCAGAAAATCTAATACTTTTCCTTAATCAATAAGCTTCAGATAAAGCTAAAAAGGAAGAATCAGTCACTCACTAATAATTATCTGTCAGATGGTTAACAAGGGCAAGTTTATCCAGCTTTAATACAATGTTTATCTACTAAACACCGGACTTTTCCAAAGAAAACCGCTGTAGGCATCTTTGTAATCAGCTAGATTGATATATGATAGATGTCGCATTCAGATAGATAGTTGTTAATAAAATAAAGAAAACACACAACATCGGGAAACCCCCGGCCCGTTCGGAACGAACAATAGAAATAGTGAGTGACACAGATGTCATAGTACATTCAGTGTAAATTAAGACGAGACAAATAAGTTAAATATATCGGCGAGCTCATAGAACCGCGATCACCAGATACACCTCATTACATTTCTATCTCGATGAGACACAAAATAACACCACAGAAAGCTAATCAATATATCTAGCAATGATTACAGCACCTCCCTAATCATAAATATTCACAAAATGTTTAAATAGAAGTAGATTTCTTTTTTATGCCAACGAATTCGGTTTGAACTCACCACGTGTTCAATCACATCAATAACAGATTTAAGCAACCTTAGTGACGTTGCCGTCTTGTTAATTTGACAACTGACAGGCCTTATGCTATCAAAAGTGACTGAAGTGACACCCAACCGTCTGTTTAGGCAACAGCTGGCTACGTTTATAGGTTACGCGCTGCAACTAATTTACAACACACATCATTTGCGGGTAAAATAGTACATTGTACAGTGGCTGACAAAACTTAGCTGTCGCTCTCGACCCCGGCTTCGCAATAGCCGATTTACATAGGAACTAGCTTCCGCCCGCGGCTTTATTAGGATAAAAAGTAGCAAGTAAAAGATGCTATGCCAGACTATAATCTTTCTCTGTGCTAGATTTAAACCAAATACGACCCTTAGTTTTTGTGTCAAAGAGTAACATGCATACACCCCCGCACATTCTTACAATCTTCCGCATTTATTATATTAGTTAGTAAGAAAATGATATAAAAAAATATTAGTCACTGCACTGCTACACTTCAATCTATACAAATCCAGTATAAGCTGACCTCCCAATGTACGGAAATCCTATATAATGATAGATCAGCTTAAACTGGAAATGTATAGCTTGATGTGTTGCCGTGTGTACGATGTTTAAATGTACCCTTAATTCGCGTTTATTGGCTTTATACTCGGATCTCAACTTTCAAGTATGATTCACGACTATTCACGAGGTCTTCTCACAATAAAAGTTAAGTAAAACTGAGTCATAATAACATCAAGTGGCTGAATTATCGGAATACTTCTTAAGAACATCACGCCTACATGACAAATTGCTTGTACTTTTTCCTTATTCCCTTTATTTCTTTAAACTACATGTCCTGAGAATTGCAGTTATTTTCGGATGACCCAGTCAGCCGAAGGGATCTTTATTGGTTCACCAGAGTTTTTCGGTGAGCCGTCCGAACCGCTCATGTAGGTACTATGACAACAGCCTTGAAGGCTCCCCATATGGGGACGAACCTCGGCTCAAGACGTTTTCGAACAAATTAGGGATCGGGCTAAAAGAATTGCATTAAAAATAACATACTTAATATACTAGTTAATATGTCGGTTATCACGCTAAACCATTAACCTCTTTTTGCGCAGTCGGATAAAAACTATACCCTATGACCTTTTTTGGGTCTCAAACTATCTCCATAGCAAATTTTATCCAAATCGGTTAAATAGTTTTGGCGTGAATGCACGATTGAGAGATAGATACTTTCACATTTATAATATTAGTATGGCGCTACATTAACATGGTAATGGGGGCAGGTTTTAGCACCTACATTTTCATGAGAATCGGCTACTGCGCAGTCCAGACTGATGACAACTAATTTGCCACTTTTACCAGTCACTATACGCATCATAGTTATGTAGCTAAGCTACTGTTCATTAAGTGTTTAGCCATAAAATGTAATCGAAACCTATTTTATGGCTAATACGTTAAGAGGTGTCTGGCTACCGCGTAAAATACCTTAAATTTATAGCCTTTAGGCTCTCCCTATATTGGGCGCACGCGTTCTTCGAGCATCCAACACGAATGTTACTGACTACCGCCCTTTCACGTTGCACACACTCACCGCACGCTAGTAAAACGCGACGCTTACGTCCGCACACTCCATTTGCGTTTTTGTAACGCTCGAGGAACGCGTACACCCGATGTGGGATAAGCCTAAATGTAGCACCTACGTAAATCAGTAGGTCTGTGTACCTTATGTGGGTTACGTTGATACTTATTTCAGAAGGTTCTTAGAAAATGAACGGTACTTACAAATTGAATACCAAAACATACCCACTTAGGTAAGAGGTAGGACGCAGTTAGGGAATAAATACTGTTGGAGATTGCTGCTCCGAACGAAGAAGAATGAATGAAATGTTCAAACGTTCAATATAAAAGAGCGGTCACCAGAGGCTGAAGGCCCCCCCGATTCCCTAAAAAACTAGAGTGTCCGGCAACGTCCTGAGCCGAGGTTCGTCCCCACATGGGGAGCCCTCATGGCAGCACCCAAATACTTGATCGGTTCGACCGTCCTCGGACGGCTCACCAAAAAAGTCCGGTGAACCAATAGAGGCTCTTCCGGCTAATTGGGTTAGGTCATCAGCAAAAAAAAAGGCTGAAGGCCCATTCGTATTTAAATTGTCGTGATACCGTTATGCTGTGCTAACGTAACTAGTGTTGTAATACCCATTTATTTTGTGTAAATTATAATTATCTGTAATTTTGATTGAAGTTTTATTATTTTTTAATAAAGTTCCCTTCTGATTGCTAAAAATACATATATTTTTTATTCCTCTAATAGGTTTGCGCTTGGCAACAATTTTCCTATTGTTATAAACAATGATGCAGTCTATGACGAAGCGACAGGTAGACCTTCCTGATTATAGCTATCGGGAGACAGAAATGCCGGCAGCTACTTCAACAGCAGCACAGTAAAAGTGGAAGCAAAGCAAGATCTTCATGGGTGCAGCGATTTTCTTCGCTTTATGGGCAGCCCGACTTAACTTCAACCCCTTTTAGTGTCCCACTGCTCTGGGCACGGGTCTTCTCTCAACTATCTTACGAGTTGAGAGAGTTTAGGCCTTAATCCACATACGCTGGCCAAGTGCGGGCTGGTGGATGTCACATGTCCGCAACGATTAGTTCTTGGACCCACCAGTTTCGTCACGATGTTTTCCTTCACCGTTATTGAGAAGCGACGATGTAACATTCACACAAAGATGTGTGAGCACGACTAGGAATCGAACCCGCGACCTTAAATTTCTGAGGCGAGGCACGTATCGACTGGGGAGACACCTCACCGAATAGGCATTGAAATAAGTTTTGGTTGTGTTCCTGGGTGGTGTAAGGTAGTCAGGCACGACGCGCATTGATATTAAAATGTGTGGCAGGGCACGGCTGAAGCTTCTGAACAGCCCATGGGCAATAGTTATTGTTTACCATCATCGGGCCGGTGGCGTGGACGGTAAGATACTTGCTTTTCACCCCGCAGGTCGTGGGTTCGATTCCCACCGGAAACAAACATTAATGATGAACATTTGTGTTTGTGTCAAGTCTGGGTGTAAATATCTATTATATGTATATATTTACAAAAGAAAAGTATTATATGTATAGTATATACCAGTTATCTGGTTTCCATAACACAAGCTCTGCTTAGCTTGGGACCAGATGACCGTGTGTGTTAATGTCCCAGAATATTATTATTATTATAAGCTTCGTATGCTGGTTGGCAGAATTGGTAGTAAAAAACCCTCTTTCAGACCCCTTTATCTCATTAATTAGGACTGCATATTGACGTTGTTGAGATACACCAAAAAATCAAAAACCAAATCTTTGTTGTTGCACAAAGATTGTCCGGGGCGGGAATCGAACCCGCGACCTCCCGGGTACAGGATAGCCTAATCGGACCGCTCGACTACGGAGGTCGTCAATAATACTATACTAGTAGTTGTCTAGTGTACTCACATCAATCTGACGGTTTAATTGAAATTTTTATTAACATTATAATTTTGTCAGTCACAGCAGCTGTCATTTACGGCCATGTTTAAATCCTTTTCACAAGAAAGTGGGACAAAATAAGCTACTACTGACACGTTAATTGAAATGCAATTAATTAAATACGCAGCCTCAGTGAGCATTAGTTTCTAATTAGCCTTAACTTGATTTGACAGGTTGGAAATTAATTGTCTAGTATTGTATGCTTCTGGCTTGTAAGTAGCTGTACAGGGTGACTGGTATTAATGTGTTGGCACATCCGCTTCTCAATACATCAGCTTAAATTTGTACTGCCATCGCGACTGCCTTTCAAGTCACCTGTCACTCGAAAATGTCAGCATGAACGAACGAATACTGAGCATGGATGGGTGAAGCGAGTTGAGTGAGTTTAGGTCTTGATCTACAAACGCTGGCTAATTGCAGGTTGGTGGATGTCACTTATCCTCGAATGATTAGTTCTTAGTGTTCTTAGAGATGCCGGATTCTTTCAATGTTTTCTTTCACCGATATTGAGCAGCGGCGATGTAACAATTCACACAAAGATGTGTGAATCGAACATTTGGAATATCACATCGAATCGATGTGATATTTCAAAGGCGAGATTGATACCGCTGCTCCAAGACCGTATCCATTATTTTGATCTTAGAGAATTCAAATGACTCTAAATTAAAAATGTAATAATTCTTGACGTAGTTATATTTTTTTAATTATTAGTTATCACTTCAAGGCAAAGACAAAGTGACAAAGCGAAGCGTTATCCAAAGATCGATAGAATAAAATGTATGGTATTGACGAGAACTAAGAAGTAAGTACTGCAGTTTTGGTGCTATTTTAAACTTTTAGGCGTTACATAATATTTAATTAAGTACCTACCTACGTTATACTGACTAATTCCCAAAGAGAAACCGGTGGGAATCATGTTATACAGACTTTTCCCCACTGATATACAATCAACTGTTAGATTAAAAGGTTTAATTACACGTTGGACCTCAGTTGGCACGCTATGCGCCACTACTGGCAATGCATACTGCATTCAGTAACTTTGGCGATACGCCAAGCTAACTGCAGCTGTGTCTATGAAACATTCTAGATCTGAATACCGTATGAACGTGGTTATTTTATAAAAATGGCACCAAAAATTTTAGTTCGTTTTCATTGTTTGTGCCTAGAATAAGTAATTATAGTGCATTACTTGCTTTGTGCCTGCGGCTTTGCTCGCGTAACCTACAGTATATATCATGCCCAACAGTGGAATAAATAGTATGTGACACCATGTAGAGAGGGTGGGTCGGAATTGTTGCTCCCTTTAGGTTTCAAACCTTAAGGCAGCTCATTTCACTGCCACCTTTTCATCGATAATAATCATTCGTAATCACGAGTGAATCGGTATACTGGGCTGGCGCGTTCCATCGTAAACTACGTCATTGCTTAACATCAGACAAGATTTAGTCAAGCGCCAGCCTATCGAAGAATAAAAAAAGGTATAGCCTTCCTTAATAAATGGACTATCTAACAGTGTAAGAATTTTTCAAAACGGATTTGTAGTTCCTGAGATTATCGTGTTCAACCAAACCAACTCTTCAGCTAATATTAATATAGAATAGTATAATATTATCCGTGGTATAGAGTAGATTATTTTTTGATAGAATTGTAGCGCAGTGCTTCTAGTGGTAAAATGTTTAATTAAAGTGTTCTTTGTCCCAACCACAGATAATATAATACTTGTCCCAACCATAGTATTATATCTTAAGCCTGTGTCATAACAAAATTAATATCGCGATACTAAAACATTTCTACGGATGGGAACTGGATGACAAAAAATACCGCAATAATTTTTTTAAATTGTAAATAAAAGGAGGATTTCCATTCGACTGTATTTTTTTTAATCATGGTCCCTAACAATTGTTAAATATTACGACAAAAGACGGTAGTTCGAGAAAATATACCACGGCCACCGTCATCATCCTCGTTCGCTGCATCAATCTGCACACCACGAACGGTGAAACCCGTTTCGAAACACCAAGCCATATTAAAAAATGCCCGTTATGATAAAACTTTATATGGTATTTTATTTTTGTTTATAGAAATCTTTGTTTATAAGACAGGTGTCAGTGCTTATCAAACATAACTACATACCAACATAATATTTATCTCGCATAATTAAGTTTGATACATTTAAGAACACCTATACGATTATCTCTAACATCTGTGAAGAAAGTGTATCCGTATTTTATATATTCTTTGAAATAGAAAGTTGGTAGGTAACTATGTATTTGTATTTGCATATTGTAGTACATTTATAGTACTTTATAACTTACTAGCTTCTGCCCGCGACTTCGATCGCATATAACCTTAGACTGAAAACTCAGTAAACGCATTTTTGCTCAAATTGATTTGAAGGCTTTCGAAGGGTTTTTAGACTAAAAATATCAAGATTAGGAGACAACTTTAAGTAGGCGTGAATAATCGGGTAAGAAGGCGGTATTTCAATAAAATAACTACAGCAAATATCACTTCACCCCAATCTCTCCATAGCACAATCATTAATTCTACCAGTTAATTACAGATCGTTAAGATGACATTGGATTAAAGCGTAACGTTCACCGAGCACGTTATTGCATCTGCACTACCGGACGCCACAACGGTTCAACGCGCAGTGTCAGCCATTCTAAGATGGCCGCTTCACCCGCGCTAGGTGTTCATTCGTTCGTTCATAATGACATTCTCGAGTGACAGGTGACTTCAAAGACGGACGTGATGACAGTATAAAATGACAGCCGATGCATTGAGAAGTAGATGTGCCAACACGGCCAACCCTGACGAATCGCACGACCTCGTGCGCATAGTATCAGTCTGCTCGATGATATATGTCATTCTTCTCTACCTGTTCTAATGAAAAAGTTAAGATAGACATTAACATACGCTCGGTCCTTCCTGACCGAACTCAAATTCATCGCTATTGCATAATGATATGGACCGGACATGCTGGTCTCCTTCATACAGTTACTCAACAGTGGCCCGGGCTTACCAGGCCCCTTCAACAACTTACCAAAGTATGGTCCGGGCATACGAGGCCCTTTCGACCAACTACCTAAACAGGCCCGGGCATACGAGGCCCCTTCGACCACTTACCAAAATATGGCCCGGGCATACGAGGCCCTTTCGACCAACTACCTAAACAGGCCCGGGCATACGAGGCCCCTTCGACCACTTACCAAAATATGGCCCGGGCATACGAGGCCCTTTCGACCAACTACCTAAACAGGCCCGGGCATACGAGGCCCCTTCGACCACTTACCAAATTATGGCCCGGGCATACGAGGCCCTTTCGACCAACTACCTAAACAGGCCCGGGCATACGAGGCCCCTTCGACCACTTACCAAAATATGGCCCGGGCATACGAGGCCCTTTCGACCAGCTTTACATTTACAACCGTCAACGCGTGGCTTGGGCGTACTGGGCCCCTTGCAACCACCTTACCATATAACACTTAAACACACATGGATCACTATTTCTTCGACTAGATACCGTCTCCTGTTGGTTTTACCCTTCACATCCCAACTTCTGATGAAGGCTTTCGAAGGGTTTTTAGACTAAAAATATCAAGATTAGGAGACAACTTTAAGTAGGCGTGAATAATCGGGTAAGAAGGCGGTATTTCAATAAAATAACTACAGCGAATATCACTTCACCCCAATCTCTCGATAGCACAATCATTAATTCTACCAGTTAATTACAGATCGTTAAGATGACATTGGATTAAAGCGTAACGTTCACCGAGCACGTTATTGCATCTGCACTACCGGACGCCACAACGGTTCAACGCGCAGTGTCAGCCATTCTAAGATGGCCGCTTCACCCGCGCTCGGTGTTCATTCGTTCGTTCATAATGACATTCTCGAGTGACAGGTGACTTCAAAGACGGACGTGATGACAGTATAAAATGACAGCCGATGCATTGAGAAGTAGATGTGCCAACAGATTTAATTGCGTTTCAAAACAACAACAAAAATCAATGAAAAAACAATAGACAATCTTATTAGTATCCAACAGTTCTGGCTATAAAAGCGGGTTAAATTTCCATATTAAATAAAAAAAAATTGGTTGTTTGTAAAGTAGGTTTACGATCGAGATGTTTACGTGATAACGTCTTATTGGTGATATAAGTTTTTGGGAAGTAAGGAATTAATATTGTTGCCGCTAGAGTGAGAGAGACGGAAGATCGGTCCACTCACTCGAACGCTATGCCAGCCTCCGCTCGTGAGGATTCCGCGTGACAAGTTTCACGGAATGACTGGCAGCGCTCGAGATGAGACGGGAGATCGGTCCGTCTCTCTCTCGTTATACCTGCGATCGCGCTCGTGAGGTTTTGGTGTGACACAAGTTTCTGAACATGTCACCCGACTAAAACGATTTTAAAGACGTTATCACGTCAAAATAATAATAAAAGACGCCGAATACAGCACGTAGGTTTTACTTCCTCCTGAAAAGTTACTTCGTTTACACTTACGAGGTTATGATAAGTAAATAAGTTGGTAAGTGTAAAAGAATAACCTAATCATACATAATGTGATGCCTTACCCCTAGTTTCCACTGGCGAAATATCCACAAGAAAACATATTGCAAGCTCTGTCTATCTCTATCGTTTAAAGATGAGTAGAAAGAGATAAGACTATGCTTGTATCATGTTTTGTTGCTCAGTGCAAACGCCCAGTTAGTGATGTTATGACTCTAAAGCATCATTCTATTTATGATTCTCGGGGTAAAAAGTAAACCAAATTCTTCATGGCTGCATTACCCGAAGAATATGAATATCACCCACTTTTCGTTGGATATATTTAGGTCCTATATTGTAATAAGGTACGAGTCTACGAGTATTGCCGTTACCCTACCCCCTTTAATAATGAAGAACCTTAAGGCTGGGTTAGCGTATTTACCTTTAGCATCTGAGGTCGAGAGTTCTAAATACGTACTGAACCAAAAATAATGTTAGGTAAGCACTTATCGAAAACACGTTAAGCCGTCCGTCTTGCATCCGATATTTAAACGATCGTCCCTCCAGGCTCTATGAGAAAAGGAAATAGAGAGTGCTCCCGTGTTTTCGCAACCCCCTTGTGCATATTATGGCAAGCTAGGTTCTTTTAGTAGTAGGTGTGGCAATCTGAGAATAATGACTATTCTATGTCTTGTCCCTTTTGAAAGATTTAGGTGTGTCACCTAGGAAGTTAATAAAGGTATAATTTTGTAAAAATCTAAAAGTTATAAACCACTGTACAGTTTGGCAGAAGTGTTAGTTCTGATAATAAACTTCTTTTTTCCAAGGACTTGATGCACTCTTGACTCTAAATCTTGAGCCCTAACACTTTCTTTACGATGGGTTCGAATTCGCGACAACACAGCATCAAGCCGTTACCACTATTCCAACGAAGTTGATATGTAGGCTAATGGTTCAGTCGTGGAAGCAAGTTTCACTACCTCTGGTATGCAATGGATATGCACAAATTGACATGTTCTTGTCACATAAACGATTAACCCATCAACGTCTGAGTGCATTCTTAGTGTATTAACATTGTGAGATGTATGTGAAAAATTTCTATGTTGAGAAACTTCCGCTACGATTCTGCCCTCATTTTTACGTCATAAAGTTCGTTGAGCAGGTATACAGTGTGCAACGACCTAATCACAATAAATCATTCTATGTATTGTATACCCTATTCTAAACACGTATGTAAAAAACAATCAAATCATCAAAATTTTAGACGGCTTTTTAGGATTCTTACTTTGCAATCAACCTGTATCTGCGTAAAACTGTCACTAGGCCCGCGCTCTCATTGATAAAAGTGCCCCACGCCCCGCGCCGCGCCGCGGCCCGCCCGTGCCCTGTAGTCGCCGCGTCGCGTCGTCGCGTCGCCGGGTGGGTGACTAAACTTGTATCATACAGGGTGTTTAATTTGAGGTAAATTTTTATGCTATTCATTTTGATCGAAAAATGCGTTTATTTATTTTTAACCAACTAATTTTAATAGACTAACAACTAATGGAGGAGTTGAAAATTTACATTGCCCACTTCCCTCTAGGCAAAACGGGAGATAGCATACCTAGATAAAAAAGAGAGGATTGAAATAGGATGAAAGGGGACATATCAGATCTGATTCCAGTAATAATTATGGCAAAATTATGGAAATTTGCACCGGTTGCAACAAGACCTGTAGGTACTTAAAGGGATTTTGTTTTTTTTTCAAAGCATCGTTGCGGTGGCGGTATATATAGGCGTTATACCTAAACCAATGAGCACAAGAGACGAGTATCAATGAGTATCTTAGGTAACCTAGCCCGTTTTTAGTTCAATTCTTATTCTGAAAACATTATCTCTTTACTTATCCAACTGTTAATAATGCATTTAAATGCTATGGCATTTCCAATACACTAAGAAACAATTTTGACAATAAACGTATGGAAAATCAGTCAAAGCCTCAAAAATATTGAACAAGTGATTATGTTTACGCAACGCATTTATGAAGTATTTCCATAGAAATAATATCCTATGTATGAGTATTTCAGACTCAGGTGGAGGCCGACCATAGACACGATGCATGTAGCGTGGTAGTAATCCGAGTTATTGCTGCACTCAGAATTACTCAGAACTTTAATCTTATCGATTGAACGATGACTATCTCGATTATTAATGACTATAATGGTGTAAAATATTTTAACTCGATACTAACTTAATTTTTCACGGCATAACTCCTTTAGGTACAGTTGATGCAATAAGTGCATGGTGTTATAATTTTATTTTTAACACGTTACTCTTGAATTCAATGAGTAATAATATTAATTTTTATAATGTATGTATTTAAATTATATAATTGTTTGTTGACATACCTAACGCCACTCAAGAGACATGACGTCATAGCAATCCTGAATCGCACAAGCAGAGTTTCACCGACGATTAGCAACTTCCCGACGAGAACAGTCGAAGGGAGTACCGCGGTCGCCGGGCATCACACCTCGCCCGGCTGGAAGATCTTCCCTTTTCACTGGAGGGTCACTACCACCCGATCCTCCAGTCACCCCCACATTAATTATATATAACTCTAACTTATTTCTAACTTAATGTATTGTAGTTACAACCTATAAGTTATGCCTATAATTAATTGGAATAAGCATAAGCCTATTTATTTGTGTTTAGTTCATCATTATTGTTGTGTTTATACTGTTGGTATGCCTATTAAATAAATAAATAAATAAGCTCAGGAGTTCCTGTGGCCACCTTCTATCTTTACCAACAAATCTCTTTGGTCCCATAGTCTCATATTATTTCATTGTCACCAAAGATAACTACACAAGTTTGGCAAAATCAGATGTCACCTGATGACCTGGGTTGAGTAAAAAGTCGTTCCTTATCGTCATCATCATCAGCCTATCCTAGTCCACTGCTGGACATAGGCCTCTCCTAAAGCACGCCACTGAGCACGATCCGCGGCTACGCTCATCCAGCTCTTACCAGCCACCTTGCAAAGATCGTCATTCCACATAGACTGAGGGCGTCCTACGCTACGTTTGCCAATACGTGGTCTCCACTCAAGAACTCGCTTACTCGTTTCTTATACTTAGAATTATATTTAGTTGAAGCTCAAAGTATGGAACTCTGCATATTGAACTGGAATAGGCTGCTCTACGTGTGGAACTTGAACATATCAAGCGAAAAGTGATATTCATCTCTGCCTTCACCTTCACATTCTTAGAAAACTTAACACGGATTAGAATAAATTTCCTATTAAATGTAGGAAATTATTAGGAATAATATTATTACACTTATTTACAACATAAATATACAATTGATAAGAAAAATTCCCTAAGTAGCAATCTGAAAATTATTAGAAATTAAAGTACATATTATATCTAGCTTAACGTGTTGCAAACTTTTGTTTGAAACTTAATATTTAAGTTAATTAAAATTATTAAAATGTAATAGCGCTAGTTTCACTTTCGTTTAGGTGCACAGGGAACTCAAGAGAAATGTAATTTCTTCGTGCCAAATACTGTTCCAGCTTAAACGAGGGGCAAGCTAAGCTATTAAAGCAAGCTTTATGGTAATAAGCTAGATTAAGCTATAAAACAGCCGCACTACTGATATAATTATACTCAGAGAGACGCAGGTAATCATATACATCAGAGCATTTTCACGTCTTAGGCATTTATATGTATGTGGCAGTATAATATCTGTCTGTTTGTCCCGATTCCAACTGCTGTTCTATTCTATTCTATTCTGCTTTTCACGCTGCAGGTCATGGGTTAGATTCTCACCCAAGACATTTGTGTGAGGAACATGTCTGTTTGTCTTGAGTCTGGGTGTAATTATCTATTTTAAGTATATATTTATTTATACAAAAGTAAAGTACATAGTAGGTATGTGAGTTATCTGATTTGACATATGACTAAGCTCTCTGGGATTAGATGACCGTGTGTGTTATTGTACCAGAATATTGTATTTTAATTTTGATTCAGTGTAACGTTTATCTATCATGGAGATAGTTTGAGGACCGAGGAAGGACATCGGAGTTTTTATAACACTGCGCAGGTTTAGCGTGATAACCGACAAACGGGCGTGCGGGCCCGCGGTCTAAAAGCTAGTCATAAGTCAGCTAATATGAACACGTTTTTGCGAACTTTCTATCTAGATCTAGTAAGACTTGATTAAAATAGATAATAATGTGAAATTAAAGCAGATCTTATCAAATATTTAAATAGTTGTTCCTAATTGATAAATATTACTTAGAAATCAAATAAATTCAAATCATTTTTATGCCAGTAGGTTAATTACACATTCTTTAGTTAAGTTCTTAGTGAAAGACAACAATATCACAGATAAAAGAAAGATATGAAAGATATCAACTGCTTCAATTAATTATGATGGGCAAGGTAATGGGTAAACGCCGCGCTGGCAGACGTAAAAAGTCATGACTTAGAAACATCCGGGAATGAACAGGAGTAGCCAGCGCAGAACAACTATTCCGCTGTGCACAGGAGAGGAAGAGTTTCCAATAGCTGGTGGCCAA
This sequence comes from Meganola albula, assembly GCA_936450015.1. Taxonomy (NCBI): domain Eukaryota; kingdom Metazoa; phylum Arthropoda; class Insecta; order Lepidoptera; family Nolidae; genus Meganola; species Meganola albula. Next base: position 3,074,652 of record OW388153.1, read on the forward strand.
CCTCCAGTAGTGGAGAGGCACAAGAAGAAGAAGTACAAAAGAAAGAAAGAAAAAGAAAGGAAAACATTTATTTGGCAAAAAGGATAGGACACACAAAATTAAAAAAAAACACATGGAGAGAGAGAAAAAAAATACACAAATAGAAACAAATAAAAGAAGAAAAAAATAAAAAACAAAAAGTAAGAGTGACCCATCAGTGTCAAACATGGACATTGCTCGGTAAACGCTGTGAGTGCCTACTAGAGGCGACCCACAGCACTGATTTTGCAATGTTGTTAACTGGTGGTAGTCTTCGGCCGTGGTTAGTGACCACCCACCAGACAAAGCAGCACCGCCAAGCGGCTTAGCCGTGTTCTAGTGCGATGTCTAGTGACATCATTTAAGAGGGAGGGTCGGGATTGTTGCTCCTTTATGGTTATTAAACATATAGAGCCTCATTCAAAGTGGCAGTCACTTTCTAACCGAAAATCATGCATGCGTAATCACTAGTGAATCGGTATACTAGGCTGGCGCATTCCATCGTAGAATACATCATTGCTTAACATCAGGCAAGTTGTAGTCAAGCGCCAGCCTATTGATTGAAGAATAAACAAAAATATCCATATTTCACTTCATTTCGCTCATGAGGCTCTATTCCAAACTTCGAGATTTTCTATATAAATATATCAAACAGAAAATTAGTATTTTCGCTCGACCTGAGATCGAATCCGGGACCTCCCGGTTATTACTGGACCACCGCGGTCATGCCTATTATCTCATGAAAAGTCCTATCTACCCAATCTGTTACTCCTAATGTAGTGAACTTGCTTGCTCGTGCCACAGACTAGGTCATTTCCACGATAATTTACCAGTAAATGAAGCGTACCCTGTGATTAGGTACACAGTACACTAGATAATTTACATAGCCAACGTAATTGTAGAAACCTAATTCTGTGAAAGTAATATAGTGCATTTGTAGAGATACTATCGGCAAATGTAATAAGTAATAATAACCGATCTATATTTAAGTATGTACCTTAATCCTCCCCGGGGATAATAATAAGTATATATAATAATAATATATTAAATATATAATAATAATATAATGTAATATTCCAGGACATCAACACACACGGTCTTTTGTTATGGAAACCAGATAACTGATAACTATACATATGTATATTACTTTTATTTTGTAAGTATATAAAAGATAATACACCCAGATCCAGACAAACAGACATGTTCATCCGTGGCGTGCGTGCGTTCGTGCGTTATACGTGCGTTATACATGCGTTATACGTGCGTTATGCGTGCGTTATGCGTGCGTGCGTGCTTTACATAAAACGTTAAATAAAAGAAAAGTTAAATAAAACCGTTTAGTACCTACTAAAATTTAAAGAGGAACTTCTCAATTATGATGTTTTCATATTTTTTATTTTTGCTCGGGTATCCTCAACTTCGAAATAATTCTGATTCTGCCGCATAATAGACTGATTCGCAATATTTTTCTGTTTTAGGGTGTAGGTAGGTATTTGGAAATTATTCCAATGTTAAAAAGTTACGATCTTATTCATAAAAATCTTCTTCTACTTCTTTTAATTATGGTCTTTGCAGGAATTAATCCGCAATTTTGCTAATATCAAGTTTAAATAAGTATATAGGCCTCTCTATTTAAAATGGACTTTATCTCTTTCTTACTAGTATAAATGTAATGTGTGTGACATTAAAAGACAAACGGATTATAACCCTGGTTGACGTTTATGAATAAAGGGGTTAGTGTTTAATCATCCCAAATCTATATTTTAACCTCCCTGATGTGACATTAATTTGTTTGAAATAACATAAAGAATGGATGTTCCTAGTTATGTATCTAACAGATAAATTGGTTGTTGAATGTTGTTGAGTAAGTAAGAAATTGTTAAATGTTAAGAAATTAATATTAGCAATTAATTCCTGTGACGTGGATAAATTAAATAACGGAGTAAATACACCCACTCAGAAATACTTAACACATGTATTATTGACCTAAAATGTGTGAAAGTTTGCTAATATATCCGGAGTTTAAGCTTCAAGCTTTAAGCTACCAGGGCAGAAGTGAATTCACCCACTTTTCCCCGTAGTCTTTCTTTCGTCAGTCTTTTAGGTCTCATACGTAATCGGGGGCGAGTCTATAGCCGTTCATGAGGCACAATTCCAAACTTCGGGTAGCAAGTATAATTCTCTAAGTAGGTATATTGAGATTTTTTGCTCAACCCGGGAATCGAACTCTAAAATCACTAATCTATATCGTACATTTACATTTACCTAAATGACTACAAGCTAACGATCAGCTTTGCAGACAGACTATATAGGTACCTACTAGATTTGGTGATTCTCCCATTTTACTTCTGATTACACTGTGTAATCTTTACTAATTCCAAATATCCTTACTAATATTATAAATGCGAAAGTAATTATATCTGTTACGCTTTAAAGCCTAAACTACTAAACCGATTTGGATGAAATTTGGCGTTGAGATAGTTGAGACCCTAGGATAGATTTCATACGACTGCGCAAAAAGAGGAATGATTTGCGCGATAATCTACATACGTGCGCGGAAATCTATTTACACATATACATATATGTATAATAGGTACTGTACTAGTACTCTAATACTATACTATACTGTCACTTAACCCATTTGTAGTGACCCACAGTTGGTTACTAGTTGAGACAGTTTAGGCCTTAACCCACACACGATGTGCCAAGTGCTTGTTGGTGGATGTCACATGTCCTCGAATGATTAGTTCTTAGACATATCGATATTGAGCTGCGGCGATGTTATAATTCACACAAATATGTGTGGGCACAACCAGGCATCGAAACCGCGGCTTTATATTTCTAAAGCGAGGCTCGTACCGCTGCGCCACCGCTTCTCTATAATAATATAGTGGGACATTATCACACACGCACGGTCATCACATCCCAAACTAAGCAGAGCTTGTGCCTTGTACTATTGAAACCAGATAACTGGTATTAAACTACTTAAAATAAATTTATACTTTTAAATAGATAATTATACCCATACAAGACAAACAGACATATTTAAATAAATATTTGTCTCGGGTGGGAATCGAACCCACGACCTGCGGCGTGAAAAGCAAGTATCTTACCGACCACGCCACCGGCCCGTCTAATATACTAGTATAGTATTAATTATCTATGGTAGAACAAGTTCTACACAAAAACTTGACTAGACTAAGAATTACAAGAATTTGTAGTAATCTCATAAGTCGTATTTTCAGTTTTTATGTACACCTTACTTAAGTACAAGTAAGGACATGAAATGTTACATATAATTTAAGTAAAGTGTTAACTTGATTGCCACAAAGCTGCTCTATGAAGGTCTATGGTGCTATTTATGGAACGAGAATTAATCATAGTTTGAGACTTGTTTTACATAAGTCTTTAGTCTATTTGGAATGTACTTCTTTTACTTTTAAAAGAGGCAAATATGCGCGAGTGGAGCCGCGTTCGGAAAGCTAGATTTTTATATCAATTTGAATTTAGGTATTCTTACCGCCATCTGTCGAAAAGTATAATACACTAACATTTGTGTTAGTTCTGTAATAATTATATGAAAATGTCATAAATTTCTTGCCAATCTTAGTAAAATAAATTCACAATTCATTAAAATTTCTTAGTTTCTTTCTTAAAAAAAATATTATTATTATTATTATTGAATTTTTAGCAGAAACCACAGTATGAACACTTCCCTGACAACTGGGTTTGATTCCCACCCAGGACAAATCTTTGTGTGATGAGCATAATTGTTTTTTCTGTGTCTGGGTGTAATTTACCTATAAATGTAAGTATGTATAAACACCAAAAATGTATTTCAGTAGTTTAATTGGGAATTAAATTAATTTGGAACTAGATGGCGCTGTGTGTAAGTGTGAAAATATTATTAACATTTTAACGAACTTATTTTTTTAATATAACTTATACTATCTGTGCTTTACCAGATCAATATAAATTTTAGAACCAAATTCTTTTAAGCACAGATAAAATAATACTATATTCAAGATACCTGTCTGATACCCTATTAAGTAACTGTGCCCTCAGACGAAAGCACTCTTTAATCGCAATAATTAAAAAGAAACCTCTCAGAATATACGACTTCCTCAGAATAATCGTAAAGCTAAATGCCTGAATTAAGTTTCATATAAATTTCTGAGTACCTGTTTCAACTACGTGACTTTCTGGTGCATGCGCATTAGGAACGGGAAACGGGGAAAATTGTCAATTTTATAGTATTGTTTCATTGTTTTTAGGTCATAGGTACTATGCCGAAAATTATCGAACTGTTTTGGTTAACTAACTACTTATGGTAATGAGTGGTTTTGAAAAAAAAAGTACTTTTGCCAAAATATGATTGGTTCATTAACTACTTCGGTGGTCCAGTGGCAAGCGTGTTCACTAATTAACTGTGCGAGGTCCCGGGTTTGATTCCCAAATCGAGTAAAAAAGCTTTTCTAATTTACGTATTACAATCTTAGTCGCACCACGAAGTGTTGAATTGTACCTGTTACAAGGCAATAGACTCGCCCTTTATTACGTCTGTAAACATAGTAAACATAAAAATACTCTGCCCACACCTTCTGGTATTACAGGCGTGAGCGCTATGTTATGTTTTCTTTAAAGACTGCTCATGTCTCTACCATACGTAAGTTAGGTAAAAATCAATCGTAAAATATGTAGTTACACACCTTTAGGCGCTAACATTGCTTCATGAGACGCACTCCGAATGCAACCCAGCATATTATAAAGTACTAGCTTTCCGACAGCGGCTTCACCCGCGTGTATGTCGGTTATCGCGCCAAAACATTACCTTCTTTTTGCGCAGTCAGATAAAAACTATCCTATGTCCTTTCTCGGGTTTCAAACTACCTCCATACCCAATTTCATCCAAATCGGTTTAGTAGTTTAGGCGTGAAAGGGTAACAGACAGACAGACAGAGTTACTTTCGCATTTATAATATTAGTAGGGATAATTATCAGCCCATCTTAGTCCACGGCTGGATATATGCATCACCTAAAGCATAACGTCCTCAGCAGTCTTCAGAGTCTGTCAGGCGTGAGACCTGTATGAGAGTAGCCACCCTCATGAAACTCTTTGCATGGATCCTGATTTCGACTAATCTGAGAACCATTACCATTATTCATCATTAATGATGAACATTTGTGTTTGTGTCGAGTCTGGGTGTAAATATCTATTATAAGTATATATTTACAAAAGAAAAGTATTATATGTATAGTATATACCAGTTATCAGGTTTCCATAACACAAGCTCTGCATAGCTTGGGACCATGACCGTGTGTGTTAATGACCCCGAATATTTATATTTATTTTATTTATTTTATTACATCATATGCAATCAACTACGAGTATCTTACGAAAATAAACATTAATCAGGTACTTCCATCTCATTAAAATCATATCAACGACTTGTTTGAACCACATAATTAGTTCAGGAAAAGGGCACGTTGGGAAAAGACAATTGGAAAATTAATTAGCAATAACGGTTTCTACGGTAATATAAAAATCAACATTGTTTCATTACTAACATAACGACAACTGCTATCAAAATGAACGCTGTGTATTTGGTAAGTTATATTCTCATATTTTTTAATAAGATTTTACCTTTATAAAATAAATCAATGACTGCAGAAGCCTCCAAACAATACTTCAAATTAAAAAAGAATTCTATAAACAGTGATATTGGTTTATTGTGGATTGAAAAAAATTTGCATAAACTGTTTATGTGTTCTGTTTCAACTTTTACATGATACGTGGTTACCTCGCCTCTCCCAAAAACTGGCAGAAATTTAGTACCTATTAGAAGTTGCGTACAATACCTTCCGTGCTCTAAGATCTCAGTTTGGTTAATATTAAACCTACCAGGTGACAATCAATTGGTGGTAGACTTCGGCCGTGGTTAGTGACCACCAACCAGACAAAGCCGCACCGCCGTGTTCCGGTGCGATGTCTGGTGACATTTTCTATTCTATTCTATTTTTCTATTCCGTGGGTGACACCATGCAGAGAGGGTGGGTCGGAATTGTTGCTACTTTAAGGTTTCTAACCATATAGAGGCTCATTCCACGGCCACCTTCTCACCGATAATCATTCGTAATCACGAGTGAATCGGTATACTAGGCTGCCGCGTTCCATCGTAGACTACATCATTACTTAACATCAGGCAAGTTGTAGTCAAGCGCCAGCCTATCGAAGAATAAAAAAAACCTTTAAATATTTTCTATCGTGATTTATAAAACATGTCTATGTAGCTAGTAGGTTTAAAAATACCATATAGAACGAACCAACACAAGTACCAAAATGGCAAGTGGTCGTTGTTTACTATTTTTAACCGACTTCTAAAAGGAGGAGGTTATCTATTCGACTGTATGTTTTTTTATGTTTGTTACCTCAGAACATTCGAATGGGTGAACCGATTTTGATAATTTTTTTTTAACTGAAAGCTGATGCTTCCCGTGTGGTCCCATTTCAGTTTGGTTTAGTTCTGAGAATGGCATCCATGAAGTCGGATTTTTTTGTTAATATTTTAACTTAATATTATTACTGGGCTAATTATCTTTTTTTTCAACAGGTTTTAGTGTTGGGAGTAGTAGCAGTCAATTGTCTACCAGCGCCCGATGTTCAAGGAAATACTGGCCTAGTACCAGGCGTATTCATACCCGCTGACGCCTTCAATAACCTGCAAGCACGGGCCAATGCCAACGACCAAAAACAACAGTGGAATCAATTAAATGCAGAACAACCCAGCTCTAATTACCAAAACCAACAACTTGGTAATCAACCCCAACCCCAATTCCAATACCAACCTAACCAGGAGAATCAAATCGCACAACCAGCACCTCAACAGCCAGTTTTAATCAACCAACGGTCAAATCCGCCATTAATACCTTCAAGCCAACCTATTTTAAGCAACCAACAACCGCTTCCTCAAGGTACTAACGAAGGCAGTGGACAACCCAACCAGCTTATACTTCTTCAACAACCGGTAGAACAACAACCGATATATGTACAACAGCCAAATCAACAACCTATATTGCTAAACCAGCAACCAACTCAAGGGTATGTGCTACAAAATGGCCAACCAGGACAATTAATAATTGCCAATCCTAGTAACCAGGTTCCAAGTACCAATTTAAACCAACCCCAAAATACAGTGTACACTTTAATACCACTAAATACCCCGAATACAAACCAGAATTCCGGTTCATACTTAATACCGTTTGATGCTAATTCTTCTAACTCTAACCCAATTGTAGTACATACATTATAAATTTATCAATAAAAGTGTGTGATATATCAACAAAAGTGTCTTACTAACATAACAACCATCCAAAAACCTATTAATATCAGCGATGTTCAAAGCACATTATGGTCAGTTATCTAATAATATTGCGACTAGCTAGGGCCATCTTAAGTAGCTGTAAAGTTAAGTCTGACGTCTGAGAAGTAAATTGTTTTATTATATTGTGGCGTCACATACCTAACGCCACTCAAGAGACATGACGTCATAGCAATCCTCATTCGCACAAGCAAAGTTTCACCGACGATTAGCATATATACAACTTCCCGACAAGAACTGTCGGAGGGAGTACCGCGGTCGTCGGGCATTACACCACGCCCGGCTGGAAGATCTTCCCTTTTCACTGGAGGGTCACTACCACCCGATCCTCCAGTCACCTCCACACTGGTGACCTTCGACCTAGAACAGCAGCACAACCTTCGCAGCAGCATCGTCGGCATCTATCAACTCTTCATCCTTCCTTCTCACTCCACTACAGCAGCGAGTTAATCGAGCCAGCCAGCACCGGGTCACGTGACCACCAGCATGCAGCGTACGGGCATGCCTGGTCACACCCGCACTTCGGCACAGCACACTGCACATCGGCCGGTCAACTAGCAGCGCGCATCGCTCCTGGCCGACATACGCAGCAGCCAGCCGCTACCCGCAGAATCTACCTCGACTCACTGAGGGCACTGCAGCAACTCCTCGACTCACTGAGGACACTTATCGTACTACGATAAGTGTCCCGTCGGTAGCTTCGCCTCGACTCACTGAGGACTACTCGCTACGGCATCACTGCGCTCTTCGACTCACTGAAGACTACGCAGCATTACTGGCACTGGCAGACTCCTGACTTGGAATCGACCTCCGGTCTCGGAGGGGGAGTGATGTGGCGTCACATACCTAACGCCACTCAAGAGACATGACGTCATAGCAATCCTGAATCGCACAAGCAAAGTTTCACCGACGATTAGCATATATACAACTTCCCGACAAGAACTGTCGGCGGGAGTACCGCGGTCGCCGGGCATTACACCACGCCCGGCTGGAAGATCTTCCCTTTTCACTGGAGGGTCACTACCACCCGATCCTCCAGTCACCTCCACAATATTATTATGTGAATGATTAATTGATTCATCAGAGACTACCGTACCATTAAAAACTTATGAACATAAAACAAGACATGTATATAAATCCTTAATGTTTTTAAATATTTCAAGAAAAGCCCCCATCACTAAATAAAATGTAGTTTCAGTTTATTCGCTAGGTTCTCTAAGTAGTCTGTGGTTAATTCGAAGTTACGAACGAATTAAAATTAATAGTAGAATGAATGAACATAGAATGAACAATTGTATAGTAATAGGCCCGGACTATAAGCTTCCGAAAACAGAAATAAAACAATACTTGTTTCCGGGTAAACTTCAGGATCAGAAGGCCCCTAACATTTAGAACGCCTACATTATCGGCCACGCCGAGCCGCCGCGCCGGAAGGATTGAAATGATTATTAGAGAGTCTAATTGAATCCGAGCTTGTCCGAGACCGTTTTTTTAGCGGTCCCTGGCTATTCCGAATGTTTATGGTTCGAGTCTTGTATTTGAATTGACAGATTAGTAAGATACTGTCAAGTGTCAATCTTTGTCGTTCACTTGTTACATTCATTCATTCCATTCAATCACATCACTCAATTCGCTCACTCTCTTCACTCAATAAAAATGGTGATTGCGGCGCGATTTGTTGTCATCCCTAAGAAAACTTAAAATTGCAAACGAACTTATCTAAAGAATACCACCACAATGTCATCTACAGAACCTTCTCAGAATAAAACATGGGAGCTTTCTTTGTACGAGCTTCATCGTACACCGCAAGAGGTGATAACAGACGCGACAGAAATTGCAGTGTCCCCCCGGAGTTTACACAGTGAATTGATGTGTCCGATATGTTTAGATATGCTCAAAAAGACGATGACCACTAAGGAATGCCTTCACAGGTTCTGTAACGACTGCATTATAACTGCTCTCCGTTCTGGTAATAAAGAATGTCCAACGTGTCGTAAGAAGCTGGTGTCAAAGCGATCACTTAGGCCAGACCCCAACTTCGATTTATTAATATCTAAGATTTACCCCAGCAGAGATGAATATGAGGCCCACCAAGAGCGTGTGCTAGCGAAGCTGAGTATGTCGCACTCACAAGCATCATTAGTGAATTCTATTACTGAAGGGATAAAATTGCAGTCACAAAATAGGCCGCAGAGGTCTCGGAAGAACCATGACGAGACTAATAGTTCGTCTAACGCTAATGGTAATGCGGAAAATGCTCAAAACGGTGGTAGTACGTCGGCGCTGAAGGACGGGGCGTCGTCCACGGTTAATCCGATGCCATCGGGACAGTCTACATCAAACCCAGCGTCAGTTCGGAGCACGCCGTCGCCAGTGCCGTCGAATATAAGTTCCGTGTCAAAAAATACGAGCACTACTAAGAGAGCAAAGTCAATTTTAACATCAGAGAGAAGTGAGGAGAGTGAATCTAGTGATGGCAGGTTGGTTGTGTTATTCTTATTTATTTTTTCCGATAAAAGTTAGTTACCAATGTGTGTCCCAATCAAGCAATCCTAACAGCTATCTTTAGGCACAGTACTGATGTTTGGGTCATCACTTTTCTTTCACTGTTCTCATAAGTTTTTCTTTTATTAATCTTCACTTTAACCCTTTTTAGTGTCCTACTGCTGGGCATGGGTCTTCTCTCAACTATCTTATGAGTTGAAAGAATCTTAATGAAATAATTAATCAATATTATTTTTATATATAATTATAGCTGCTTTTGTCCTTGGATAAAAACCTTTTTCAAACTTCAACCATTCTTCTTGATTGTGCGAATTTCGTACAATACACCACTGTCCTTTATCTGTTTGCATACACGCCTTTTGTCGGTTGGACTATTGATCTTTGACATAGTTTGAGATTATTCTTGTATTGGCTCCTAGTTTCGCTTAGTTTGGGAGCCAAAGCCACAATATTATTAATCTGTGTACCTATTAATAATAATAAATAAATAAATATTCTGGGATATTAACACACACGGTCATCTGGTCCCAAGCTAAGCAGAGCTTGTGTTATGGAAACCAGATGACTGGTATATGAAAAAAATGAAAAAATGTTTATTGAAAAAAGAAAATATTACAGATATAAATTTTCCGGTGGCCCCAAACTAGGCATGGCCTGTACTATGGGTGCCGGGTACGATTAACAAATATTAAAATTAAATGATTCGGTCGTTGTCAACGGCTTAAAGATATCTTAATCTAGGCGACTTTAATTAATAACAAAACAAAAAAAAAATACAAAAAAATTTCTTAATTACGACAGTTATTTACTATTGTTAGACTACGTGTAGTATATATTTAATATGTGTAGTATATGTGTATAATATAATATAATAATTATTATTGGGCATGAGTCTATGTACATACATATTATTATATAATAAGTAAGTAAATACAAGTATGTTAATTTAATATTACTTAGGAATTAGCTACTATAATAATTAGGTATGTGTTGTTGTAAAACAGAACTACTAAGACAGTCGAATCAAAAGGCTTTCAGTGGCTTCGTAAGACAACGACTTAAGCCAGTCAGTTACTTTTCTTTTTGCTTCGGCAGTTTTACTCGTCTTGATGTCACAAAACGACGCCACTTTGTTATATATAAAGTTATCTTTAAATGGACTAAAACGTCTAGCAAAAACCGTGTTTACGGAAGGTAAAAAAGTCCGATATACTATATATATACTATACATATAATACTTTTCTTTTGTAAATATATACTTATAATAGATATTTACACCCAGACTCGACACAAACACTAATGTTTGTTCATCACTAATGTTTGTCTCGGGTGGGAATCAAACCCACGACCTGCGGCGTGAAAAGCAAGTATCTTACCGACCACGCCACCGGCCCGTCTGTTTATGTCAATATAGATATTTATTTTATTTTTTACTAAGGGACCCATCAGACGTGGTCCTACCGAGTCTCAGACCACCGAATATGACCACCCAAATATAACCACAGTGGTTTAAGTCATGAATACCAAGATTTCGCCTGGTTTTTGGCCTTAAAGTCTTCATAACGTTTAAGCCTATCTCTTTTTCGCTTGGATAACTTCGTTCTTTCAAATTTTTCTTTTTTTTTTAATTTTTCTCTGCATAAGTTCCATTGACATACTTCAAGGAATATTCTAAAAAAAAAATTAGCAAAATCGGTCCAGCCGTTCACATGTGATGTCGTGACCAAGGGAAATAGAGATTCATTTTTATTTAAAAAGATAAACAGCAACTCATAACCGCTTATCACACTATCAATTACTTTGTTGTCAAGAAGTTAAATATTCTGAAACAGAACTGAAACTCTTTATCACTCTTTTGTTATAAAGTGTACAATCTAATATACTAATGAACATTAACATTGGATAACATTTTAAAGATTAGACATTCACAAGATTATTAGCACATTTTTTAAATAAATATGATGAGACAGTTTTTTATCCAATAATTGTTCATCACTAAGAAACTGCCTCTAATGTTGGCAGGTCAGTTTTGTCCCCAACTACCAATAATCCACCAAGTAGAGCTCTAAATATTGGCCTAACATCTTAGCCCAATGGGTACCACCAGCTTAAGCAGTATATATATTATTACCAGTAATAAAATCAATAGAGTTGTTTAAATGAAACGAAATTACTAATATCAATCTATTCGTTGATTGCAGGACTGAAGGAGAAAACTCAATGGACACTGAAGGTGAAGGTGAACCATTGAACCCAAATGAGATTGAGCTGGTGTTCAAACCACACCCCACAGAGATGACAGGCGACAACCAGCTTATGAGAGCTCTGAGAGACAGCTCTGTTAGATACTTGAAAACTACAGCTAATGCTTCAGGTCAGTTAGTATAGTTAGTTACATTGAATGAGAGTACCCGCAGATGGTACTCATTTGCTCAGTCGCATGCTTAAGAATTGACTTTGCCAGCTATTACCTCAGGGGCATAGGTCTCTATAGTTGTCAATGCAGAAGGTACAAATCCTGTACCAGGCCAAAAGTACTGTTGAATGTCAATTTTTCCAGCACTCTTGGCTCCTGAATTTGATAGTGAGATACCCCCATGACTGCGTCATATACAGGTTAAGTGGTTAGTTTGGTATTTTAATGCTCAAATATTTTGAAAGTCATTTTGGAGTTGTTTGGAAGTTCAAATATTTACCTACCTTTCTAATTGCAGTTGACCACCTAAGCAAGTACTTGGCCATGCGGTTGACTTTAGACCTGGATGCAGAGCTGCCAGACACTTACAGATTGCTCAATTTCTGCATATATGTTGCACCATCACCTGGACAGTTTGTGCCACTAGCTGGCTCACAGACTCTGCGCCAGATTATGGACAAATTTTGGAAGGTTTGTTGATACTACACTATTGTCTATCTAGAAATTAAAAATGTAATAAATCCCCTGATGCATAATAAACAGATTTTTTTTAAAGCTTGCTAGAAACTAGTAGTCACTTCAGCTTTTAAACCTAAACCTCCTTCTGGTGCAGTCAGGTAAAAAAAGATCTTCTCAAAATCGGCTAACATGTGATAACATGCAATTTTGTACATAGAGCTACAGGGACACATATGACAATAACATCTCCCTTTTATTTGAGTTTTAATAATTAAAGCTAATTACATGACCCATTTTTGGTAAGTTTGTCAGTTAACCCTCTAAATAAAACATAGCACTCCTTCTGCATAGTCAAATAAAACTATCTTCACAAAAATTGTCACCAAATCGATTCAGCAGACAATGAAATATAACAAACAGTTACTTTTTCCCTTTTGCGTATAATTTGTTTTAACATTGTTACTTAACAAGACTTGTATGAGGTTTCTCAAAACTAGAAAATATTCAGGTAACAAATGCTAATTTCTAACTTGTAGTTCAATAATTTATTACATCAAATAAATCTTTCTTTCAGATGAATAAGCCCCTCGAGATGTTCTATTCTTGGAAAAAGACCTAGAAGTAAGATACATTTTAGTTGTGACTTATACATAACTAAAATGGCGATGTGCAGTGATAGTGTATTTTTAAGATAATTTCATCTAATCAACACAAACAATGATGTAAAATGTTGTGTGTACCTGTAATATCAAAAATGTGCAAGAAATATGTATATCTCGCTTTGTTTATGAGCTAGAGAAAGAGAAATGGTTTTAGCGCCAATGGATCTGTACATCTGGTAAAAGGTTGTAAAGTGTAATGGAATGGACTCATAATTTATGTGATAAGATATTAATGGATTTTATCTCAGAAATATTAATGTATTTTAAGTTATGATATAGATTTAAGTTGTCCATTATTTTATGTATGTATTCTATTTTGAATGAAATTTATAACAATTTAGTACATATATTATATTAAATTGTAAATAAGTATGGTCCATGATTTGTACCTATTGTAATGTTTTAAATGTGTACTGTGGTATGCTTAGATAATGTTAGTGAAAATGCAGTTTGCAGCCGTTTAAATAAAATGATTTTTTAATGTAGGTAATGTACAGTATTGTGCAATTTTATTAAATGACAAGTAAATGATGCGCTAATTTTAATTTGAACTATTATTTTAATGCCACCTGATAAATTATCTTTTCATAAAATTAGGAAGATACTTTTCAGATAAATCAATTACACATTCAATAATTTATTTCCTTAATATTAATAAGTAGGTAACAAAAATTTCAACTCATTGGTGTTTTTCCTTATGACTGACACGGCACTGTCCAGTTTTATTTAAATAAAATATAAATACGGACGGAATTAAACACATACAAACAGGATAGATGCTTTGCAATTTGTTTCTTGATTTGAATTAAAAAAATATCGCCGTGCTCAATTTGTGTATCAAATTGGCGCGAATTTTGAAACCATTCTAGATAAAGTACTTCCATTTTATTTTTGTGGTACAAAATGACACCTAAATGCATTATATTCCCTTCTAAGCGCTTTAGTTGCTTCTACTTTCAATAATTTTAAAGTCTCCTTGATCTCTTCGACGTTCCCTGACTCCCGGGCTATAGTGAGTCGTTCCATAGTTGCAAAATCAATTTCATCAATTCTTTCGGCCTTTTCTATTAAATCATCGATTTCATTGATATAATTTCGGAACGACCGCGATCCGCTTTCGGCATCTTCTCTATAAGCCAATAGCCTCTCAACATGCTCCCAAAAGTCTAAAGTTCTTCGCCCGACTTTAAATTTAGAAGTATACATAAAATTCCTGAAAAACTTACGCCCTTTTTCGTCATTTAGGACGTTTTCAATCTTATCCGTAAAGCGGTCCAAATCCGATTTTGTCACTCCTTTATTGTCCTCACAGCCGCAGGCGGCGAAACAATTATCCATTTTCCTGTCATTTGTAAGACATCTTTACGTCTATGTTTGTTTACCAATATTGATTTAACGAACGTTCTCCAAGTAAATTACATTTTTATCCAACATCTTGTAATGTCCAAGGTTACACTTCAAAGCCAACTTCTAGTTCGCTAATAAATAACACATTTTGGTTCTATTATAGCCTGAAACACTGGATTACGTATATCCTTATGATTAATCACACATCATCGCTGTGGGTAACAAATAATACAGAAGTAGAGGTTAACTACAAAAATAGGTCTAAACTGTGACTGAACTGAGACACGAATCGTTTCCGCGCACGGCGTAAATAAACTGCTTCTGCGTGTTTATGACGAGGAGACGAGGAGTCACGAACGAAGTTCACAATGTCGTGATAAGACGTTTTAATATAATGCGCATGCTCGACTTTCCACATTCAAAAATCCCGCTTACACGAACGAAATATTAACAAATTTTTATTTACTTTATTTAAAACTGCAACGAGGTGTGGAGCTTACTAAAATGAGAATGCGACTTGTTTAAGTTTTACAAAAGTAAAGCATTACATCATTATGACAGACAGGTAAAAAATTGCCGTGACCTCGGTTAAATGCGTTGTTCATTCATGGGAATTAATATCACAAGGTAGCGCCAAGACAATGGTCTTGAGTTCCGTTGGAGCCGCGCTGCCGCCGCCGCTCCCCTTCAAAAGTCGTTGACCGTTTAGGTTGCCGTTTATTATCATGTGCACAGACTTTTAGAATGTTCATGTGATAGGTAGGTAGGAATAATATACATATCTATGTAAGTAGTAATACTACAGGCTATTGGTAATACGAAATAGGCAATACAATACAAATACTATAAAAAAAATCATTGAGGTAGAACGAGAGATAAGACGAGAGTAGAAAAAGTTTTCTACTCTCGTCGAACGAACGTAGTTTTTTTTGAGGATTACATGACCCAATCAGCCGGAAGGTCTTCTGTCTGTTGTTTCACCGGACTCGGTGAACCGTCCGAGGACGGTCGAACCGATAAACGAACGTAGGAACGTAGTGTTGTATATACTCAATGGTAGTGATTTTAAAGGTACTCAATGCTCTTGACTCTCGATATCGTCGTAATGTTTCCGCGATTTTTTTCTTTGGTAATCAATAATTTAAAATATCGCTGGTGAAACGGGCGCGAAAATCCGGACGAACATAATAAATTTATCGACACATACTTGACCTACATATTTAAACACACATTCGTAAAGTTTTAAACTACATAGCGCTAAAGGTCTGTCTAAAATGAGTCCAACGGACTCACCAACACTCAGTCACACGCGGACTATGAAGTAGACGACACGCATGTTGACACATCTCATTAATTTTAGATTTTGTGCTTATTAACGAAAAAAAAATGTTTTCTTAATAAATATCATAATCACTTATGAAACAAAAATAAGACAGACGGGATTACTTATTATGCGAAACTCCGCGGAAGTACAGCCAAAAATCTTAGTTTCATAGAAATTATTACTTCAATTATTGTTTGCTACGCCATGTTTGTGAGAGTGAGATAGGTAATGCAAAACAGACGCGAAAGACAGAGGCAACGCACAAGCTTCACCCGTCATAGTATTTCGCGGGTATTTCGCTACCGCAATGTCATTCATTCAACAGCACGGCTATCGAGATTTGGCTTGCACGCTTGCACGCTGTAAACAGTGGTTCGTAATGGAATAATATCTAGTGGTTCGATTCCTTTGATTTTACATGTTTGTGATTAAGGATCTGTTGGAATTTATTTATTTATCTATTTCTTACTAGTGTAAATGTCAAAATGAGAGACAATTTAGCTTTATTGAGCTTAAAAGACGTTTACAAATACGAGTACTTTAACCCTGTTGCTTGTCGGTGTGTACCCAGCATAATATCATACAACTTGGCATAGTCTATGGTATAGTCAAAGATTCACTATGAATTATTTCAGTATAGCAACACTGTACAAGAAGTGCCAACCTTCACATAAAATGTCATTTGAATCGGCCATTTTGCAGTTTTTACGGTGACTGCTTTACACGTGTTCGGTAGGTTATTTCATTTAATTCTATCAAAAACGTGTTAAATAATAAGTTATCTTGTGTAATAATTTGTCTGCAATCATTATAGGTTGCCGAGATGGCAGTAACTAAGAAGCCTGTGGTTAAAAAGCCTCAACTCCATCAGAAGACTGGAAAGAAAGGTGTCAAAGGTGGTAAAATCCGCGGTAAAGGCATCAAGCGAAAAATCAACATTAAATTCATGATTGACTGCACACACCCTGCCGAAGACAGCATCTTAGATGTAGGAAACTTCGAAAAATATCTGAAGGAACGTGTAAAAGTTGAAGGCAAAACTAATAACCTAGGCAATCACGTTGTCGTTGCTAGAGACAAGACCAAGATATCCATTAACGCAGGTTAGTAGAGTGTTACTAAACAAACAGACTGCAACCTTAACCCGCTATTTGTCCATGGAGCGTTAATAATTCAAATTATATGTTTGTTGGATTCTACCTATCGAGCCATTATTACGGCTGCAACGGTACTAAAACCTGCTAATCACAGCGGGATTACTTGATATTCAGGTTCAGGTCATAGCATATATTAGATTTTATTGTTTTGATTGTAAAAGTAACAAACTAAAATTATTTATGGATTACAAATAACATTATCTAATTGAATGAAACCTTTAAGCAGTTCAGTTTCTCAAATAATTAGTACACTAAAAAGCTCTTACAAGAACTATTTTCCAATATGTTGTCCCATAACAACTTTCATAGTTATTTCACGTACTTTCTAAATAAGATTTTATGTTTTCCAGACATTCCCTTCTCGAAGAGGTATCTAAAGTATTTGACAAAGAGATACTTAAAAAAGAACAATCTTCGTGACTGGCTGCGAGTTGTTGCCTCTGCCCATGACTCATATGAGCTCCGTTACTTCAACATCAATGCAGACAGTGACAATGAAGATGAGGAATAAGCTGAAGTTTAATAAACTAGTTTTACACTATGTTATTTATTTTATTTTGTTCTACAATACTCTTGGGCTTGACTACAACTTGCCTGATGATAAGCATTGATGTACAATGGAACACGCCTGCGCAATATACCAATTCACATGTGGTTACATATGATTTTTAGTGAGAAGGTGGTAGTGGAAAGAGGCTATATCACCCTCATAAATGGTGTCACCAGACATTACACACTTTTTGATGATTGATGCTTCCTTGTCTACTCGTCTTAAGACTTTTTCATTAAGTGTAGCAGATTTCATTAAATCCATGTTAAAGATGAAGATGATACAGACAGACTTTGTTTCAGATTTGATTCAGTGTTCAGGAAAAATATTAACTGATTTAACAATAGCTTGCGAGAGGTTGATTCTAAAATGGTGTCTTAAATAAAATTGTTTAATTAATTGGTTATCTGAAATAATTAATTGGTTGTTAGTTTGTAATTGATTACCAATGGAATTCAGAAAAACTATTGAGTAGATTATGTGTCTGAACAATTTACTACTACACTAGTTTTAAGCGTGTGAGTCAACAAATATAATTGTGCCTTTGGGTCCTCATCATGCACCCTAATAAGGACTAACGACAACCAAGTAGTGTATTGCGCCCTAATGTGTGTGATATTTTACCTCTAATAGGGCACAAGACAAATAGCTCTATGATATTTTTATAAATAAAGGGGGTTAGAGTTAATTAGCCAGTTAATTTTATTGTAATGTCTTAGATTTACGCGAATATCAATTATACTATTACTTATTGGGGAAATTTATTTACTTAATTTTAATTTAGATGTTTTGACGGCAGTTAATGTATGGAACATTTCAAAAATATACATAAGATAAGTTATCTAACTGCTGAACAATCTGCCCTAAGCAGTGTTAGACAGTAGAATGGCTATTATTGAAAAACAAATAAACTGCACGTTTGGTTTTCAATACCACAGGTCCTTTGTATTTAGTCTCCTGAGACACCAAATTCCTATCAATGACAATAGTTTAATATTGCCACATGATTGATATGGGGGGGGGGGGAGTTTGGGGCTGAGTCTTCATCGTCCGTGGGTGTACACCTTTAATTAAATTCCCATAAGTGGTCCCCGGGTGGTGCAAATCAGGTGACAATCAACTGGTGACCTCCCACCAGACAGCCATATCGCCAAGCGGCCTTGCCGTCTTCCGGTGCGATGTCTGGTGACACCATGCAGAGAGGGTGGGTAGGAATTGTTGCTCCTTTAAGGTTCATTCTACATTTCTACTGCCACCATCTCACCGACAATCATTCGTAATCACGAGCAGTGTTTCCACTAGAACGATTTCCTTTTCCCACACCGCAATTCAGATTTCCCCTTCTACGGACTTTTTTCCCCTCAAAAATTATTTTGATGTAGTTTTGACACCACACACCACATCTAAAATTTATCGTTCTTCTTCTCTAGTCTGCTGTATTAATATTATTATTTACACAAAATTCGTCAACAAAATCATCGACAAAATTTGTCGACTTTGCACATTACTACTATTGTTTTGATATAGCTGCACATCACTAGCTATCAATTTCCTTACTGTTGGTACCACTTGTTCTATGATGGTTGTTCGCGAAAACCCTCATTACTTCCGAAAGGATTTATCTACAATTTCCCCTTTTCTTTTCCCTCTTGACCCTAATTTCCCCTTAAAAGGGGAATTTCCCCTCAATGTGGAAACACTGATCACGAGTGAATCGGTATACTGGTACATCAGACAAGTTGTAATCAAGCGCTAGCCTATTGAAGAATTAAGAAAGAAAAGCGAAAAAAACATGGAATACCGTCGGTTATTTGTGAGGTCAAAATGCTGATTCTTCTACCTATTCGGCTATTTCAGACTTCATGTTAACTTTTGTTGCCAGGGGTAGGTAAATAGGTAACAGTTGAAACAATTTAACACAAAAAACAATAAAACATAATAAGTAGATTTATTTCCAAAGTTAAATATTTACATAAATAAATTAAATATACATTGGGATTGCGGGGCATTGGGTAAATGATTAAAAAATTGAACTTATCTACTAACCTCTAGGTTTGTACTACAACTAAGTATAAGATTCATGACCGCTGTCACCGCATTTATCTGAACAATGAAATGCTCTACGTAATTAAATTAATTGGTAACAGCTAGCTTGCACCGGGCTCTAAGGCAATCTACACATCTGCCAAGATTGGCAAGTGTGTGAACGTAGTACAATAAATTACCTACTATATGCTTCTTAGCTAAGTCAATAGACCAAAACTAAAATCCATTTTGTATTATACTATTGTACTATAGTATCTACTATTATATCCAACGAATGCGGCCGTTTACAACATTCCATTTTTAAATTTGGCTCTATGTTACTATAAGACGATAATTACCCTAAAATGGGGTAAATACGTCCATTGCAAGAATTATTTTGAGAAATTTGGTGGTGAGGGCTTTCACTTTCCGCTGACGATTTCCTTCATCCTGTTAAGTGCGGAGCCGGCTCTGAACCAAGTGATCTGTTGTTCATTCATAGAGTGGTTGAGCTTTATGCGTTCTGAGGTACCATCTTTGTGCTTGATCTCGCAGTCCACTTGCTGTAATATAAATTGGGTATTTAAATATTTTAGTGCGTATTTGGGATGCATTTTACTTAGGTAATGGTCCAAAGGCCATAACTGCCCTAGTTATCCGAATTCTTACATAAACTACGACATGTTTTACATGGTTGTAACTTCCGAATGTACAAATAAAAAAAAATTGTAATTATAAAGAAAATATCGTACGAAATATTTTTTTAGCCGTTCCAGTAGTATTTCTCAGTTAAAGTTCCACATTCTGATAATTGTGAAGATGGTCAATTTTATTGTAAGTGGCGAGATTACCTTGCCAGGTGTAAGATCCTTCAGTCCGAGCAGCGAGATCTTATCATCAGGTTTGATCTTATCGTAGTCAGCTGGGTTGGCGAAGGTCATTGGCAGCATACCCTGTTTCTTCAGGTTAGTTTCGTGGATCCTAAAACATCATAACATAATTTATTACGCATTTATAACACTAAATATGTATATGCACACGCATGTAAGATAGTTTTATTTCATGTATTTTATTTTTTATTTATTTAATCAAAAATAATATTAAATCTAGTTATGAAGCAATCATGCCCATCAGTGATTGTCAATAAAAAATTTTTGTGTTTGTTTAAAAGCTTAGATGATTCCGACCCACGACAAATCTATTATGTGTTGGGCGCCATATCGGTAAATAACCGGTATGGCAATGAACTACCATTTCTTTCCATTTACCTTCGGGCAAAAAGATTTCATACCAAAAGAAAAGTAAGTTCAACAAAAATGTTACATGTTTTTAATAAGTCTTTTCGATTTAATATCGGTAATTGTTTTGATATTTCTACGTTAGAACCAGAGTACTCTTTAGGTTAAATATGAACATACGTACCTAGCGAAGGACTTGACAATGATCGCCCTGCCGCCGAGATGCCTGGGCTCTAGCGCGGCGTGTTCCCTGGAGGATCCCTCGCCGTAGTTCTCGTCCCCGATGACGCACCACGTGATGCCGGCCGCCTTGTACGCGCGCGCAGTGCCGGGCACTGGTCCCCACTCGCCTGTCTTCTGGTTGCGGACCTTGTTCAGCTCACCGTTTTCAGCATTCGTAGCGCTGTAACAAGAGAAATGTTCTATTGACAAGTGTCTCCTCACTGAAATTACTTATTAATATGTGAATCGGTATCATTATTACGTCAGTAGGCTAATTCACGTAATTTCTTGACGCGCCGATCAAGTTGCAGTGCAGTTGCTATCAAGTTTACGTCTTAGTGCTAAATGATATTCTTGTAATTGTCATATAAATAACCTAGAGGCTAAAGGAACTTGACGCGAGCGTATGTGACAGCGGTTATCAAAATTACGAGAGTACGAAAAGTGCTGTTTTGATCGAAACTTAACTGCAACTGAACTTGTTTAATTACGTGAATTAGCCTACAGGACCCCAGTTCTCGCGGTTTATACGAATTCGCCTTAATTTCCATCATCACTGTTGCTACATATAACTTATTTTTATCAGTGTGGGTGAGTCCCTTCTGATAATTTACGTCCAGTTGTACCTGCCAGTTCCAATCAAACCCAAGGCACTAGATGTAAAGTACACTACAACACTTACGTAATAAACATGTTATTAGAGATGTTGTCTAGATGTCCTCTGTACTTGAGCCAAGGTCCAGCAGCGGAGATGTGGTCAGTGGTGCACTTGCCCTTCACCTTAATGAGGATGGTCATGTCAGTCAAATCCTTGCCGTTCCACTTGTCGAAGGGCTCTAGCAGTTGTAAGCGATCTGAAGTTGGGGCTACGTCCACCTTCACACCTGGGAGAGACTCGTGTTATTATGATAGGGAAGATAGTTTAATTTAAATATACCTTTAGCCAATCTCATATGCGTCCATCTTATACAGAATGTTATTTAACAAAAGGCGTTACCGCTGACCCCTAATAATATAGCACCTATGAATACCAAAAATTATACTCCCACATTAACTATTAAAATAATATAATAAACCGCTACGAAAAAAACATCCCATATAATGCGCACTCTTCTATCAATGAGGAAGAGCAACAACGCTATATATACTATTCGTGCCACTATGTTAATATTTAACAGGATATTTGTGAACTACAATACAATTTTAAAAATTAAATGGTTGTTTTCGTGTCACTATTTTTTTATTTTGATATTTTAATTTTAATATATTAATGATGGACATTGCCGGTTTTAAGGTCCCTAGGTCCCTAGGTTTGCCCTTTGTTAATTAGCATACTGTATGTGTTAGTTAATTAACCTCTCAAACTTGGCTAGGGTTCTTGGCATTAAAAAATATACAAACATTTTCAACTATTTATAAAAACATAATCCATCAAAATAAAATTCCACGTAAAATACCTAACATACCTACTATGCGATGGCGCCTTCTATATTAGGTACAACATCAATACTAGTTTTGAATAAAAGAGTATCCAAAATTCTCATATCCATCCTCACAAAGTTTTACTATAGTGATACATACTGGTGCCGTCAGCAGGGGGATGTTGGTAAGTGTCCTGGCCCGGGTCGAATCCTTTAGCGGGCAGTTCATCCGCGAACGGGTCCGACAGCCTAAACTTCTTGCCGTCCTTGCCGGTCAGCTCGTCGGTCAGCGGGTTGAAGTCCAGGCGACCTGCGAATAAATAATATGGCATTGTAACTGTGGTAACATTGAACAAGATAAATAAAATATTGTGTTAGTTGCGGATTCGAACGAAATACAGTGTTCTTCTATCAGTGTAGTTATGTGATCCTGTATAGGGTGAAAACTTCTTGTTTTTAGTTAGTAATTTAGATACTATATTTAATTTTGTATTTTTTTCTGTATTTGTAGCTTTCTGGACTTTGATAGTCAATCGTGGATAATAAAACTAAAAAAAAAGAAATGGGCTTCAATTACAAAATTATTTGTCTTTTAAAAACAATATTCAACATAATACTCAATTATATGTAATAATAATTAATTCTTAATTATTAATGATATTTGATTATAAATGTTCTTTCTTAAAAACAAGCTACATTCATGATTGAAATTGCGTTTTTATTATGGTCTACAAGCATTTTTCATTTTCCTCCCAAGTAATGATTGGCGACCTCTCTACGGGACTCGACCCTTAGATTGGAAAACATTGGCGTAGTAAACAGGTAACATTAAAATTGAATTAATCTATTTAAATACCAGCGAGTGAAAGAGCAGTGACCATCTCCGGACTGGTGACGAAACAGTGTGTAGCGGGGTTGGCGTCGTTACGTCCGGTGAAGTTGCGGTTGTATGACGTCACTATTGTGTTCTTCTCGCCCTTCTTCACATCTTTACGATCCCACTGACCGATACACGGACCACATGCGTTCGCTAGCACCTACACAAACATGAGTACTATGAAAATTTAAATCACACTAAAGACAGTGAAAAAAATACACAAATTTCATTTTATACTAGCTACCCCAGCGAACTTCACCTCAACCCTTTTTAGTGTCCAGGCCTTCTAACAACCATCTTACGAGTTGAGAGAGTTTAGGACTTAATCCACACACGCTGGGAAGTGCGAGTTTGTGGATATCACATGCAAGAGTAAATCGGTGATGTTACTCTCCAAAAAAGTAAATAAATGAATCTAATAAAGTGTATAGTATTACTTACAGTGCCACCGAAGTCGCGGAGTGTCTTCGCGATACCATCACGTTCAATGGTGGCGCGGACTTGTTCCGACCCGGGGGTCACGTTGAACGGGATCTTCGATTTCACGCCATGGGATAGTGCCTGTCAAACAAGTTTGTAACTTATCTTAATAGCAAGAAACCGGTCTAATGTCATAAATGGAGCAGCACTACTTCCGGCGAGCACTGATCAGTGTCCCCGCTCTAATGTCAGTGAAGATTGCGCGGGAAAGGCGATTGTCAATTGTGTCCTTGTAACTAATGTATGTTGTTTTAAATTATACTTTGTTGTTTAAAATGATAGTTAAAACTATTTTGTAACGGATTTTATCGCGGTTTCTTTTTTCAGACTTCATGGTCACGAGTGGACCAAGGTATTTGACATCCCAAATTATTAATCACAATTATTACCGACTACCTACAAACATTATATTATTTAAGTTGTGTTCCGATCTAAGCAAACTGAGCTCACAGTAGTGTTTTGAATTCTGAGTTTATTTTGCTTGGGCTTTGGTACAAGTAAATTAAACACTGGGTCCTAAGCAGATGGTATATTCCATCCATTTAGTTTTTACATATTTATTAATAAACCTACATTTGGTTTGTTTCAATATGGTTTAAATGCATAGAACGAATTAAACGTGCTTTAAATGAAAGTTTTGTAAATGCAATTTTAAAATAATAATTTAGATACCTATTACAAACAGTTATGCAAATCAAAAATGGCTTTCAAATACTACAAAAATGTTAACTTAAATAACCTTTAAATTATCTCAAAAACAGCTTGAGAAAATAAAAGTAGCATAGTGAGAATACAGGTACTAAAAAATTAAAATCAGAATTGGGATACATACCTCTTTAACAATGCTAGCGCAGCGGCCCATATCTTCGTACGAGGAGTTCGTGCAGGAACCAATAAGTCCTACTTTGATGTCGACAGGCCAATCGTTCTTCTTGGCGATGTCACCAAGCTTCGAGATGGGGTTCGCTAGATCCGGGGTGAATGGACCGTTCACGTGAGGTTCTAGGGTTGATAGGTCGATTTCGATCACCTATAAAAATTAAAAAAAAAATTATCTGTCTGATTATTTAGAGATACATCTAAACAAGAGCATCACCATTCATCTCCCTAGCCTTTTGACCCATTTTTGTTAGGATCCGCTCTCAGTATAATACACTGAGAGTTCCTGGTTCCCTACGGGGTTCGAGTTCAATATACAATATATAATATTATTATATATTGTATATTGAAATAGAAACCCGTAGGGAACCAGAAGCCGATATGGTTAGACTAGGTGTCAGATTATATTAGGCTTCTGACTACTTTTAACGATTGTCATAGATGTTTTATATGATAACCGGGACCGACGGCTTAACGTGGTCTCCGCGGCATGGAGGGTAGTCCCTCAACCAACCACACACTGAAACATATCGTTTCCGGGTATAGTATAGCCCAATCGGGCCGCTTACACCCATAGGCGTAGGTATAGATAGGGCAGGCCGGGTGGGCCGTGCCCACCCCAGGATGCTTTTATGCCCACCTCAGGATGTTAGGCTACCGATTGGAAATGTTAAAATTCTGATGATAACATGAGACGTCTCTTTAAATTTATAGACCTTAAAAAAAGTTTGCACACTCCCACGAGTATTTTTATTTTTTATTATAGTTTTATAGTAATTTGGTTATAGTAATTTTATAGTAATTTATAAATTTTAATAGCAATATGTCTGCACCCAGCGGGATCCCCTATCGTGGAGATGCGTACGTGGTCCAGGGATTTAGCTCTATATTAGTTCCATCGAATACAGAGTAAGGAAGCACAATGTTACTATTTAACAATATAAAAATATTTTAAAAAGTGAGGATAGTAATACTGAGGATTTAGCTCGCTATCCTAGCCTAAAAAACTAGCCTCGTGTATCTCGGGCATTAGATCCTGAACGATCTGACAGCTCAGCTTGTGCGGTTTACCATAAAAGTCCGATGCGCTCACGCATTTTCATATAAAAATTCAAGTCGAGCCGGTGTGTTCAGGATCTCAGAAACGTATCTTTCGGATACGAGTCCGAGACCTCGCAGTTATTGAGCGATTACGCTTACTCCAATGTTAGCTTAGTAGGCCAATATCTAATTAGATTTTGTATTTGAACTTTGATACAAATTGAGATGACATTTAGATAAACTATAACAAGTTGTTCATCATAGACATAACATATGTGTTAATTAGGACATAATTAGCGGAATATTAACAACTAGCTTTCCTCCGGCGGGTTCGTCTGCATGACCAATATTTCAATACCAGCAGTGAGATAAAGAGTAGCCTATAGCCCTCCTCAATAAATGGGTTATCTTACAGCGTAATAATTTGTCAAATCAGACCAGGCAGTGGTCCCTGAGGTTAGCGCAATAGGTTAAACAAATTTTCAGCTTCATAATATTAGTAGGTATATACCTTTCCAAATAAATATTATACCGTATAGATGGGTAATTGAACAAACTAATCACAATTATCTTGTGGCCGGATGATATGTAGTTAGAAGACATAAGTTAGGTGAGGTCTGTGTCTACAGGTGTCTTGATCGGTGGACCTACTAATTGCACACAATTTTCTTGGTCGGTGTATAAGATATTAAGAATTTTCTTGGTCAGTGTACAAGATATAATGTATTTTCATTTACCTGATCGTAAGGTGCTTTGGCATCAGGGGTGAGAAGATGTTTAAACGAGTTAGCAGCGGAAGCGATCTCCTGACGGCCAGTTGATTTGAGGTACGCCTCCATTCTAGAGTTGTACGGGAACACCTGGGAACGTAAGATTTGTGTTAAACATAAATATTTAGAGCATAACTTCTTTAACCAGTGTGCAAATTGTTTTTGGTGGTTCTGTATTGGAAATAGAACACATTTCATTAATAGCACTGTACTTTTTGTTAAATTTTTTCATCACCACTTCTCATTATCGGTGAAGGAAAACATCATGAGGACACCGGCATGTCTAAGAACTAATAATTCGAGGATATGACTCCACCACCCCGCACTTGGCCAGCATGTGTCGATTAAGGCCTAGACTTTCTCAACTCGTAAGATAGTTGAGAAAGTAGCGCGCCCAGTAGTGAGACACTAAAAAAGGGGTTGAAGTGAGTTAGTGTGTATGCACATAAGATCCCACTGGGTCAAAGTGCTCTGGGTCTACCACAGCCCCATTGATAAAATAACTTACACTAGTAGTAGCTCCAATCTCAGCGCCCATGTTGCAGATGGTAGCCATGCCGGTACAAGAGATGGAGTCGACACCAGGACCGAAGTACTCCACGATGGCGCCGGTACCTCCCTTAACCGTGAGGATACCGGCTACCTTCAGGATCACGTCCTTGGGACTCGTCCAGCCTTTCAGTTTACCTGGAGATGATAATAGTGAACGTTAGTATTTTCTTAAATTTATGCCATATTGAAATAAAACTATTATAGGTATAACGGATTTTATCGCGGTTTATTTTAGATTTTAAATTACGACGTTTTCAAAGTCTTTTCAGACTACTTTTCGTGTTTTCCAACCGTGAACATGATGTCAGTAGGCCAATTCACGTATTGAAATAAGTTCAGTTGCAGTGCAGTTGCAGTTAAGTTTTGATCAAAACAACCTTTTTCGTACTCTCGTAATTTTGACAACCGCTGTCAGATACGTTCGCGTCAAGGTCGCGTCAAGCGAGCGCTTTGACGTTCATGATATAAATGACAAGTACAAAAATACCATTTTACACTAAGACGTAACGTAATTGAAACTGCACCGCAACTTGATCGGCGCGTCGAGAAATTACGTGAATGAGCCTACTGAGAAGACTTTGAAACGTCGGGATTTAAAATCTAAATAAACCGCGATA
The DNA here is from genome assembly GCA_936450015.1 of Meganola albula. Classification (NCBI taxonomy): domain Eukaryota; kingdom Metazoa; phylum Arthropoda; class Insecta; order Lepidoptera; family Nolidae; genus Meganola; species Meganola albula. The sequence goes on from OW388153.1 coordinate 3,102,591, forward strand.
AAATCTTATAAAACAGTTTTATTTCAATAGTGAACGTTACTTTGATAGAATTAAAAAATCATATAAAATATCTACGTGTCGTTGGTCTAGTGATAAAAATATTTGCTAAAGCAACTTTTCTTATTTTAGAATTATGCCCGATGAACTGTAATAGGCAAACCCCCTATTGCGTAGGAGACCCAAACATAGTCGGTGAAAAGTCAGTGACATTCACCTCTATCTACATCTTCGGGCAATACAAGCCAGATACTATGTTATATTAGAGATAGCCCGCTGGTAGATAGCGATGCGCGACGGCCTAACACCCTTTGGATAGGAACCTAAAAACCTACTAAAAACAAAAAGAAACCTTGAACCTCCTACAGTCCTACCTGATATTATAAACGCTTTGTAAGAATGTATGGATGTCTGTATGTATGTTTGTTACTCTTTCACGCAAAAACTATTGGACGGAATTAGATGAAATTTGGCACAGAGATAGATTACGGGTATAAGTACCACGCGGACGAAGCCATGGGTGGAAGCTAGTAGTCAATATATTTTTTATATTTTGAAGGAGAAAATATTTTTACCTTCAATCCATTATCACAAAATTCTTTTAGAGTAATACGATAACTTAAAAGGATTTGGTAAGTTATTCTGTACTTGATTTATAAAGATAAATTATTTGATTTTACTTCGTGTGACGTCACTTTATTATCACATAAGTACTAATATGATATCTACTGACGCTAACTATGCGCCACCGATAACATAATAAGTCTAAATCAAATATTTTCACTACAGTACACAACCAAGAAAAATTCCACATAAAATTGTTTAAACAAAATCTGTATAATTATGGTGACTGGATATTAGTGTCCATTACTTTACCAAGTAGTTTTGTAGCAGTTTTTTTAAATTAAAAATAGAAAGATATTGGCAGTTGTAGGGACTGCTGATATTAGTGAAAACTGTGAATTCACGAGAGACCTAAACATACCCAGCAATATGTGAGTAATATGCACCTCTGCCTACATCTTCGGGTAATAAAGGCATGAGCACTAACGGCTGGTTTCAATATTCTTTATTTTTTTTAAATTCTGATATAGGTTTGCGCTTGATTAAAGCTTGCCTGTGTTGCAGTTGATGCAGGCCACGATAGAACGAGCCAGCCCAGTATACCGATTTACTCGTGATTTTCGGTGAGGTGGTAGTGGAATAGTTAGAAAGTCTCTATAGTTAGAAACTTTAAGGGAGCAACTACTTCGACCCACTCTGTATGGTGTCACCAGACATAGCACTTGAACACGGCAAAGCCGTGCGGCGGTCCGGCTTTGTATGGTGGGTGGTGACTAACCACGGCCAAAGTTTATTGTCATCTGATTTGCACCACCACCCGGAGACTATGTGTGGGAATTCAATTAAGGTGTACTCACGGACGAAGGTGACTCAGCCCCTTAAAATATCCCCTTCTCGACGCTTTTTGATTTGATTTGATTTGACGTATAATATACGTCAAAATTCTATCTCCAGAAAGTTGTAAGTTGTTAAGTATAAGTTGTCCTGTATGGAGCTAATGATAAATACTAATACTATTGCTAGTAACCAAATTTACAGTTAGATTGAATTTTTAAACCGGCCGTAAGAAACAATATTTTTTCAATATAGTAAGTTGTAGTCTTGTAGTACAAATTGAATCAAAGGTATTTGTTAAGCAGTAAATACAATCTTAACTTTATCAAAATACAGAACATTTCAGCTTGAATAGCCTTTCCTCGACTCGTGATCTGCGCAGTATCTAACAAATACATACTTCGCAATATAAAACACGTGATGATAGACGATACTTATAGCAATAAGATCTTCATACAAACATTTTATATACATTTTGCATAAATAATTAAGTTTTTTCAAATACAGTCATCGTGTGTAGTGAAGTATGTATGAAGTATGTGTATGTTATTAGTTATTTAGTAAAAACTGTAATCATAAAACAGTGTGAATAATACGTCGTAACTAAGCGAACGTGTTTTATTGCATATCGCCGCAGACCTAATCATATCACAGTAGCAGCGATGTTTATGGCAAATAGTTAAGTGACCAAGACAAGAGTCTGTTCAATAACAGATTATGTCAATAAAAATACTTCTCACCGAAAATCATACGTAATCGGTATATTGTCCAGACGCGTCTCACTGTAGACTACATCAAATAAATAAACAAATAAATGAAAAATACATATTTTTTACGACAAATTATGTAAACAATATAATACACACATAAATAATGAAATACAGGATTATAAATAATCTTGTGGTTCCTTACATGTATTACATACTTACATATTTTTGCTTAACAAGCACCCTGTTATAGAGTATATTTTTTATCTGGCTTATCATTGTAGTCTGCGCTCAATTACAAGACGGGCCGGTGGCGTGGTCGGTAAGAACCCACGACCTACGGCGTGAAAAGCAAGTATCTTACTGACCACGCCACCGCACCGGCCCGTCTATCATTAATATGTTAAAAAAATTACTTTAAATCATACTTTGATGAGGTACTTTGTTGTTTAAAAATCTTAATTTGATATTCATGTTCTAACTAAACCATAGAATGGTTCAGTACAGCGGATCCCTAAGAAATTCCCGCCCACTGCATATTGACATTGGCGCCAAGCCACGCCAATCTACGCGCTATTTTTACACGCGTGCTATCTCGTGCATAGTTAGGTCACTAGTGCAATTGTACCAATTGACAGATATAAATAATCTAAAGAAATAACTTAGAGATTTTAGACTTTGAAACAGTGTGGTAAGTTATTTTAGCTTGGCATAAGAAAACCAAGCACCTATAAGTAATACAAAGTCAGATGTGCATTGAACTCTGTAATTGATAAATAAATTACTCATATTTGAGTTATAACATAAAATAATAATAAAGGACTTTAACACACACTATCATCTGGTCCCAAGTTAAATAGGGCATAACTTGGAACCAGGTGATAACGGAACTGAACGGAAAACAGATAACTGGTATGCATATACTATACATATAATACTTTTCTTTTGTAAATATATAGGTAGGTATTTATTTAAAGATAAAATTGTCGCATTCTACAACGTAAGTTGTAGAAACTAAGCCTGATACAATTACCTATAAAACGTATGTATTTACAAATGAAAAGTAGTTATGTAGTATATTATCAGTGATCTGGTGGCCATACCACAAATTCTGCTTAGTTTGGGATCAGATGGCCGTGTATATTAATATCCCGGGAAATTATTATTGTTATTAATGTTTCTTAATAGCAGAGATTTTTATATATCACTCATTGCCTTAAAGGTGCCAAATTACGTTTGTTAGAAAAAATAATAGTGTAAGACTGTTCCACGCTTCTGCTGTCATTATAATAAAGCTGGAATCAATTGGGCGGAATAATGATGATAGAATATAGAATGTCTGGTTTTAATAATTTAAAAAAAAACATTTTACCGGTTATAATTGAGTGTAATTCTAACGGAATAAATTTTGTTATATTAAAAAAATATTTTAATAATATTATTACTAAACAGACAAGCAGTTGTGAACAACTGATATTCGCCTGTATCTGGTCTTCTTCTTTGCTCTGTACACTATGTTAGACTGTTAATTTGCTTCTCTTTTTTTTATTGCAAGAGTCAAGTCGGTTCTTAAACTTAAATTTTAATGTATATTCCAGTTAGAATCTAGAGTTACTACTATGATTTTACTTAAGATATATTTTACCCTACCTGAGATTAACAGAATTCTACCTAGTTTAGGCTACACTGCAGTCACTCTAGATACCACCTATCGAGGACCAACAACACAAGTGATTTGCTATGAAACAAGAAATTGAACTCTTACCAGTGAGCTTAACACCAATGACCTTCGGGCACTTGAGCTCCCATGGAATGTCAGCCATCACATCGACGGCATCAGCGCCACCAACACCTAAAGGAATAAGAAATAACATTCAATAATTAGGCATTTTTTGTTTTACTATACAGGTACAGGTATACACGGCTACATATCTGACCATATCGGCTACTGGTTCCCTACGGGTTTCGTTTAACTAAAACATAATAATATCAAGAAAACACCACCAAACAGGCAAGCTAGTATATTTAATTAAATTTCGAACACTTACCAATACAGAGACAGCCCAGTCCACCACCGTTGGGCGTGTGGGAGTCAGTACCGATCATCAGCAGCCCAGGGAAGGCATAGTTCTCTAAGATGATCTGATGGATGATACCAGAGCCTGGCTTCCAGAAACCCACGCCGTACTTAGCACCCGCTGTCTCTAGGAACTTGTAAACTTCTTTGTTGAGGTCCTAAACAATTAATTTTCTTAAATCATAATTAGGTACCTTCATGTTTTTGTAAAAATATATCTTATATCTAATTTATTTATAAAACAGAAAAAAATAGTAGTATATTGGGTGACTGGTAATTAGTGTAAAATACTTTACCACATGGTAGTGCTCATAATTACAAACAACTTCCGAAAATAAGGTTCTTTTCGGAGTAAACCTTTTTTATTAAATTTCAAGAAATCTAGTTTAAAAAAGAAGTACTGTGAAAACAGAATGTTTATTTCGGTGACAGCGACAGTTTAGCACTGTACAAAAAAAAGTTGTTTTTTTGAAAATACTGTTTCCGCATTCCAAATCTCAAAAAGTGACTCAAATGTTTGCTTTTTTCCCATAACCAATATTTTTTTACTGTGCTTTATTAGAATACAGATATTATAACAGAATAGCCTAGATAGGATTTGAGTACAAATATGTACAATAGTTAGCATAAATATCTTCTTTATTTTTAAAATAAATGTATGCTATTCATATGTTTCATGATTTAAAATTGTTTTTTTTTTGTTGTAGAGTTTTCAAAATAGTTTTGTAACGGTCCAGTGGTGTAGTTGGTAAGATACTTGCTTTTCACGCCGCAAGTCGTGGGTTCGATTCCCACCCGAGACAAACATTTGTGTGATGAACATGTCTGTTTGTATCGAGTCTGGGTGTAAATATCTATTATAAGTAGGTATATGTTTACAAAAGAAAAGTATTATATGTATAGTATATACCAGTTATCAGGTTTCCATAACATAAGCTCTGCTTAGCTTAAGACCAGATGACCGTGTGTGGTAACGTCCCAGAATATTTATTATTATTATTTTAAATATAGTTGAATTGTTCATCTAAAACTGAATACATATGATGATAGAGATCAATTACGGTAGAAACTACAATAGTTTGTCAAGGCGAAGTGTGTAGCTATATCAGACAAACGAGTTCATTATAATGAGCATATCAGGTGTTGTTTGAATTGTCTTGTTTAGTCTTGTTAACGAACTGAAATGTACTTTAAGTCAGTTGATAACACATTAAAAAAACATTCTGATGATACATAAATAAAAAAATATTGATAATAACAAGCTTCCACATAGAACAGCATTAAGGAGTCTACACATTAAATCCGCCAACACATTTCAGCGTCTTAAAAGAAAAGTCTTTCAAAAGAATCATGTTGGCGACGTGTACCGGTGCCACAAGCTCAGTGACCAAAAAAGTTACTAATGTCGTGCCGCCGACAAAGTGCTTGAACGAAATGTGAGGTTGCCGACTAGCGCGCTGGCAAAAAATTCGACAGTTCATAACTTATTTGGTGTGCTAGACTCCATTAGCACCTACCTAGGCATTAAGTATATGTAATGTAATGTAGTGTTATGAAGTAATAAATTTCAAATCTGAAAATCTTTGTAAACCTGTTAAGATAAGTTTAGTACATTATTAAAAAGCGTAAAACAAATTTTTAGTTTTTTAGAATTCTTCTCTAATTACCTAAGGAATAGGATCTTAAACAAACTCACCTTAGCCCTGGCCAAATCCTTATCTCCGCCAACCTGGGCTTCAATAAGATGGTCACAATGGATGGTGGAAGGAACAGCTACTCGGGGTAATCCAGAGGAGATGAATTGCAGCATAGCCATCTGGGCAGTAGCATCTTGCATAGCCACCCTGTCGGGGCGCAGGCGGAGGTAGCTGGTGCCACGTTCAATGTCCTACACAAAACATACCATTAACATACATGGTGCTCACATCTGTATTACCTAACAAAAGGCAGAGGTGACCACCTGCATTTTGCTACCTATATTTACGTTACATACATATACAAAGCCTATTACAATATATCAGGCACAATTTCTAACTTCAAGCTACTTTTAAGGTTTCTGATGGAATCAAATCTTGAACTTTGCAGTTACCTATTAGACCAACATATCATTAAAAATTTAGAAATAAAGTATTTCAGACAGTTAACATCTGAAATTAAATTATTAATTAAATTGATGAGATGCAAGTTCATTTTTGATTAATAATGAACTTGCTTCAGTACCCTTTATCTGAGTTTTGATATTTTTCGAATACAACATGTAGTTCGAACAACAACATTTACGTGCAGCAGCCCTAGCAGAAATGTGGTGGAAATAAAACCAGCAGTAAGAATTTAATCGAATCATACTTAACGAAGTCGATGAAGATTTTCAAGCATGGTATTGTATTTTGGCAATTCCAAACTTTGACAAGATAAAAATAAACAAAACAAACTATGTCTATGATAAAGTATAATTACTGCTTATCTATCTATAAAATATGTATCTATGCTCATATCTTAGGAATGTCTGCATCATAATGGATAATTATTTGTTTTTATTATGATATGGACAAGGTGTCAAAGGAAATAAAAACCAAATGGGAAGAGATTTAAAATTGGGTACTTAAACCTGGCTAGTTTATACATATTTATGATATTTACAATATACTTATACGCATATAAACATTACATAGGCATCAGTGGCAAAGCATGTAAATCTGAAAAAGGGAAGCCAGAACAAAACAGTTCTTACTTATGAAAATAATATATCTTAATTACCGTCACTGATGTTTCTATGGTACCCACCACCTTCATATTACAGGTTTATAATATGATGCTTTTTAAAACTCTTAGGCGTTACATAATTTTAATGAAGTAAACGATATTAATCGATTCCTAAAGGGAAGCCGATTGGAATCGACTTGTATGGACTCTTCGCTACCGATAGGCATAGACATAATTGTTTTTATCACAAAAAATATTGATTAATGAGTTGTCAAAGATAGAATCAATAAACAAAATTTAATCACTTAGAGGAGCGGTTTGGAATTAATTTTGTCTACATACAACTCTGAAAACTCCCATTACTACAGTAAATGTAAATAAAAACTGGCCAAATGCATGTTCAATCATTACCCCTCGGGTATTCTTACCACAGATTGGGAAATAATTGAATTAATTTAATTATTTGTATGTGACAATGTGTCATAATGTAGATGTCATTTGTAATTTGTATGTATTGTAACTACTGAACACCTGTTATAACCTACACTTCTGACAAGTAAATCAAAATCTATATGAACTCAATTTTACAATAAGTATAGTATAATTAAATACTAGCACATGATAGTCGCTTTTAAAAAAATATAGACTGACAATGTTTTGGTAATAACTCAAAATCCAAGCCAAATTTGATAAAGTTTAAATGGGACTTTCAGGAAAGTATACCTTTTGAAACAAAAAAAACAAGAATTAAAAAAATTTATCTCTGTTTGACAGTATTATCACGTAACATATACTTAAAAAAAATTGAATTGAGAACCTTCTTCTAATTGAAGTCAGTTGAAAATGTTTAGGGTATATTGTTAAAAGAAAAGAAGAAAAAACTAATGACTATCAGCTTTACTATACATATAATATATTTTTTACATTTTAATGAAATGATAAATCAGTAATAAGAATATCACAACCACTTACCTGTCCTTTAGGGTCTTCCAGATGAGAATATAGAACCTTCTCAGACAAGGTCATTTCACGACCTAACCTCTTTTTGACAATCTCCAAGTTCTTGGTTAATTTCTCGTAAGGTAGGGGATTTTTGTCGAACTTCGACATCGCCACCTACAAACATACATTTGTAAACTTAGAAACATAAAGTTCAGCTAAAGAAGATGAATTTTATATGTAACATTGATTACATAACAAGTTTTGATTTAGACAAAAAAATATGTAAATACGTAGTTTTTAGGGTGTTACTGTACCTGAGCGGCAGCGGCGGAGAGAGGGGACACGCTGAAGCATCTTTGTTGGATCTCTAACAGAACCGCCCTTGTCCTGCTACCCTGAAAATACAACCTCATTTTATCAAGTTTACATAAAGATTATGTATGTAGGAGTGATATCAGTGCCGGATATGGCTAAAATAAGTTAAATCCTCTTCAGTTTACTACTGTTAACCTTTCCTGACCTCTTATTACAGATTAATTTAAACAATCTGACCTTTTCATTCAATATCGGTTTATCATTTACAAGCAGTTAAAGATAACGATAATAGAGTAAATATACTCTCATTTATTAATAATGGGGAATTAGGCAATTATTTTACCGTTTATTCCTAATTATTTAATCAAAACGTGGAATTTTCTGAAAACTTACTTGGCCATGCAAAACTCTGATACAGTGAGCCATGGTTGCGGGACGTCACAGTATTGAATAAGAAAATAAACAGGCTTTTGTACAAAAACCAACTATGGAAACATGGATTTAAATTTAAATCCTTTTTTATTAAATGGCACTACTTAGAATTTAACCCGAGCCCGAGTTACTTCGTGAAGAATTGGCAATTTGTCAAACGTCAAATCGTCAGTACTTCAGTAGTCAGTAAGTTCGTAGTTTCGGTCCATAATTTTGTAATCACGCCTTAACAACTAGCTACAAACTAGTGCGTCAGTAAAAGTTTAAAAAAAATTGTCATTTTTTTGCTTTATAATGGAAATCAATATTATGATAAAACGCATCAAAGTTATGGAGTGAGAGTGCGCTACGTCAAATCTATGTATATTATCTAGGTGTGTCATTCGAGATTTCGCTTGGACGGCGTATTGCCCGGTCCTGATCAAAGTCACGTCAAAACAAAAAAAATCTATGTCCAATATTTTTAATTTATCTATCTGACGGAAAAAACAAAAAAATGTCATCATCATCACCCATATTAAGCGTTGATCACGTTTGGTATTTTAATAACACGAGCGAGAGTCGTACCATATTTATTAAGGTACTTTGTGGAGTCGTACCGACTATATTATCTTTGGTATCGACCGAGACATTTCGAGAGGGTATTGAACTAGGGATGGCGGTCTGAGATCGATTAATCGTAAAATCGATTTTTTGATTCAAGAAAATCGATCTTTTAAATCGATATGTAGTACTGAATCGATTCATTGGATCGATACATAACCCTTTAAAATCGACATTCGATTTTTTTCTCCAGATCGTGGGTAAAATGACCCCCCACTCTCGTATAAACACATTAAATATGGAAAGAATTGGTACTAAATATAATTGCTATTATCGAAGTCCCTGACTTTGCTGACCAAAGTTCTTTAATATTCGTCTTGATTTTAATAAAATTGATTAATACTTACATATAATAGCAAATTTGAAAAAAAAATTGGTTGCCTGTAAAGTCGGTATACGGGCGAAAGTTTTACGTGACAACGACTTTGAGTGGTAAAATAATTTTAATGTGAATATTCATTCGTATAGTAGGAAGAAGGATGAAATAATAGTAACAATTTAAAACATTTATTTATACAAAGAATTATATTTAAAACATTAATTTATACAAAGAATCTCGCTCTTAGGCGGGCTAACTGTGCTCGAGTGGAAGGGACGCGTGCCTTTCACTTTTTATGTCTGTTTCTCTCGCTCTTAGGCGGGCTAACCATGCCCGAGTGGAAGGGACGCGTGCCTCTCACTCGCTCTCATTGTGAGCGCATAACGTGAGCGGAGCGTAACGCAGTTTCTTGAAGTGTCACCCGGCAAACCAATTTATAAGACGTTGTCACGTCAAAAAGATCGATTTTTTGGAAATCGATCTTTTAGACCTCGATTTTTTTGTGGATCGATTCATCAGGTCACGATTCGAATCGATTTAAAAATCGATCTTTTTCGGATAGAATCGCCATCCCTATATTGAACCGTAAATTGTGACTTGCAATCATTGTCAATGTCAATCATCAATGTCTGGAGTCAATGTCAGAATTGACAAAAAGCAAAAATTTGTTGTTTTCAGTTCTTTTGATATAATGAAAATATTTATTTCTTCACTAAACTAAATAAAAATATAAAGAAACTGCAATCTGGATGCGTGTTTGGGGCGCCTTACAAGATTCTCATTTTATTTAATTAAGAAAGAAATAAGGTTATAATGACTAACGCAACGATTCAGGTAAAAAAGCAAGTGAAGTTTAAACTTTAAACGCCTACTTTGGAAAGAATTTTAATAAATTACATTTATATTACTCCAACTATACCCCAAATTGACTTGAGTAAACAGATTTAAAAGTTAAAAGATTTTGTACGTTTCAATTTACTTAATTACACCAAATAATCTTTAAACTTGATCTTACCTTAATTGTTTTTAGGAAATTGAAGGAATTGACGACTATTGGGGTCCTGCATTTCGCTCTATCTATGAAGGAGAAGGACACGAAGCCTTCGTCCAACAGCTAGATGACCGTATCAAGCAGCATGACAAGGAAATTGAGAAATTATGTAACTTTCACTATCAGGTAACTTAATAGTTTTTTTCAAAACACCTCCCGTGTTAAATGCTCTGAGTACTAACTCAGAGCATTTACCACGGGAGGTGTTTTGCGTAACTTCAAGCACTAAATTGTTTCTGCTAATTTTTGGAGAGATGAAGTAACCATGTACAGCACAAATGTAGTGTCTAATGCAAATAAAAAACTACACTAAAACACGAAACCTAAACAGATTATGCGTTTAAACTGTTCTTTACCTTAGCAGAGGGTTACGTTTGTAATACCAGTTTCGTGTAAAATTTTCTAAGTGTATATTTTTGCTATTTTTGACTGAAAGACAGGTTTTTCCCAATTTGCATGTTTATATTTATTTTTTAATATTTGGATTTATTATGTGATGGCCCCATTAAAATTTGAAGCCATTTTTGTGCCAAAAATATTTAATTAACTTATTAGTTAGAATCTATTTAGATTCTAACGAATAAAAGTTAATTAGTATTTACTAACCCCCTTATTCATAAATGGGATATACTAGCTAAAATTGGTTTATTATTAGTTTGTCTTTGTACTAGTAAGAAAGAGACAAAATCCATTTTCAATATAGAGGCTTATAAGATTTTTATGAATGAGGAGATGTTTGAAATTTGAAACTTACGAGTTTATATTTGAAGCCTTAGGTGCAATAAAATGAAAATCACCAAAGTGTAGTTATGAGTTTGTTAATAGCTACTGTCGATGTCTCTGCGAGTAATGGAAAGTATTATAAATTGTTTCAGGGTTTCATAGACTCGATCCGTGAGTTGTTACAAGTAAGATCCCATGCGGAAGAGCTGCATGCTGACATATCTAATGTTGATGCTAATGTAAAGGATACCACTGAAAGTAAGATATGTGATTTTGTTTGATTCTATACGCCGACCGTTTAACTCGCGTATCGGCTATCGCCAAGATTCTGACTCCTCAATTTGCACAGACAGTGATGATGATTCAAGTGATATGGATATTAGTGAAGAGTAGTCTTACATTACTTTTATCTGTGGTTAAATAGTTCTTTATGAGATTTAATTAATGTTTTATGACTTTGTACCTCAGATGGCGATACGCGAATTAAACGGTCGGCCTATAAACAAAATAACTATTAATAAGGCCATCTTCTGGTACTGGTGATCATATATTTAGCTAATCCAATCATGTACCTTTTCTCTGAAATGTTCCCTGTCATATTAACTCCAATTTTTTTCTTAGCCATGTATTCTCATCACTTATTTATGTTGGTTTATGTTTTAGAAAAAAATATTAAAAACATTAAACTTACTTAATAAGTGCGACTTGTTTTTATGCAATAAACGGGCCGTTGGCGTGGTGGTAAAATACTTGCTTTTCACTCCGCAGGTCGTGGGTTCGATTCCCACCCGAGACAAACATGTCTTGTGTCTGGGTGTAATTATCTATATTTAAGTATATATTTACAAAAGAAAAGTATTATAAGTAGTATATTACCAGTTATCTGGTTTCCATAGTACAAGCTCTGCTTACTTTGGTATCGGATGACTGTGTGTGTTAATGTCCCTCTATATTATTATTATTATTATAAATTTGTAACTTTGCTTTTGTAGTTTTCTTAATGTTTAAAAATGTCTAAAATATTTCCTATACTCAAGTCTTTTCTATATTACAGGTCTGTGCATCAAAGCGGAGGAATTAATCAGGGCTCGTCGAGTGGAACTTAACATCGCAGCCACAATAGAAAAGATGGAACTTTGCCTGCCACTACTCACTACTTATTCAAAGCTCAAATCACAAGTTGAAGCAAAAAGGTGTGAAGTTTGTTTACAAAGAATATTCAACAATGATATTTGGTCTGTTAAATCAATACCATCTCTTTATGTATCACTTCAACCCTTTTAGTGTCCCACTGCTGGGCACAGGCCTTCTCTCAACTATCTTATGAGTTGAGAGAGTTTAGGCCCTAATCCACACATGCTGGCCAAGTGCAGGTTGGTGGATGTCACATGTTCTCGAATGATTAGTTCTTAGACATGCCGGTTTTCTCACGATTTTTTCCTTCACCAATATTGAGCAGCTATTTATGTATGTTTCTAATTAATGAAAAAGACAATATTTAGGTTTTAAGGTGAGGCACAGCCTTTAGTAAAAATATAGAAATGTTTATACTGCACAAATGCCCCATTTTCGATATGCTTGCAAACACCAATATTAATCACATATTAATCACTCTTTCATCCGGAGGGCTTCAATATGTAATATTGCATATAATAATAATACATCTATTTTAATCCCTTCAAAAACACTGAACAGACCTTTTTTGTATGACTGAAGATATGAACATGGGAGTTTCAATTGGCCTAAAGCTAAATCACTCTTAATAAAAAATGACATCTATTTACCAGATACTATCCAGCTCTCAAAACCTTAGAGCAGTTGGAACATGTGTTATTACCACGTGTGGGTCCATACAAATGGTGTGGCCAGATCTCGGCAGATATACCGAGACTAAGGCAAGCTATACAGGATGCTTCGATGGCGGATCTGAGAGATTTCTTGGAAAATATTCGGAAGCTCAGCCCACAGGTTAGTATATTTTTTAAGCTGTTTTGTAGAAGCTTATTATATGAGCTATTTACTAGTCTGAAATGTTTTGAGGCGGGTTTCACCGATCGTGGTCTCAAGTAGACTGAACCAGCGAAAGAGCTCCTTAGATGACGGTAGCCTTAGCTTTTTCCCTGTATAAGTCTGCTTGCGACCACTATCGGTAAAACCCGTGGCAAAACGTAAAATAAAATTAAAGGTGAGCACATTAGTTTCCCGTTATGATACAAATTAATAATGCAACACAGAAGGTTTGAAAGTTCATATAATTTTTTTGCCTTTAACCCTTTCGGGTTAGATTGTATAACACAATTAACACAATTAATTATCATTATTGTTATTGTATATGCCAATCAATTAATTCATTAAATTAGTGTAATCTTAATGTATCATGTAAATTTATTACAACACAATTTCTGTTCTAGGTCGGAGCTATGGCTTTGAAACAAACTCAAGAAATGCTAGGCAGGAGTCTAGCTACCATTGTCAAAAACAAAAAAGGTAATTTTTTACTTGATATCAACAAAAACTGAAATCTAATCTTTTAAACTCCATCTCTCTCTATCTTGAAAACTCAACTGATTTTAATGTGTCCTAAACCTTTATTTAAGCAATTTACTATAATATTTGGTTTCAGATATGGCAGTACTAGGAATAACAGGCAAAGATAACACGGGCCCTCAATGCCCACACGAACTTGTGGATTTCAGTCCACTCTACCGGTGTCTACATATTCACGGTGTTTTAGGAGCCAAGAACGACTTTATACAGTATTACAGGTAATGGCCTCGTAATGTGGATGTTTCATGCAAAATCTACTGGTTAGATTTATATGAAAGGAGACGTTCAAAAAATGTATAGAGCCTGGGATTAAAATAATTGTAAATTTGAACAGCAATCTGAGTTACATAGGTTAATAGAGCATAATTTATTAAATTTTTTGGTCTATTTAAAATAATTTTACACCCACCGTTTTTTGAAAAATTGAAATTGAAAATAAGAATCCTTAATGCAATATTATGATTATTGCAATTGGCAACCCCATGGTCAAATGTCAATTGAGCAACCAAAAAAATCAAAATTATTTCGACGCTGTCAATCAAACTGATCAATGACAATGACATCATGACGTTTCCCGTAATTATATTTTTTCCACGCGTTTTGTTATTACACTAATAAGATAACAAATATTTTTCGTCATAATTACATTAAGCTGCAGCTAGAATAATATTACAAGAGAAAAGTACTGTAACAGAATGCAATTGTTGGCGTGATTGCAATATTTATACTGCTTAGGAAACGGATAATTAAAGGTAATGTGCGTTTTGTTTTTCTATTACATTTTTTTGATTTTCACAAAAATGGTTGCTCCTAAAATTTGTGTTTAGTTAAATTCTAACAGCTTATTAAATAAGCTTTCCAATGAGGTATATCACATTGGTGTTCAAAATTCTAGCCCACTTTTGACCTCTCCTCTCCTTTGGCACAAAAATAGATAGCACATAAGCTACTTTTTATCTTAACACCTTATATTATTAGTATAGGTACTTATTAATGTTTTATATTTCAGAGCTCAACGCAAACAGCAAGCTCGTCTCGTCCTAATCCCAGCTTCAGCAAACCTCCACGACTCAATCCAGGGCGTGAAGAATTACCTCAACGCAGTTCTCGGCTTCTTCATACTTGAGGAACATTTGCTAAGTGCTGGCGCAGGCATGGTGTCAAAAGACTGGCTATTGGACACTTGGGGCATGTCAGTCACAAAAGTAGCGGCCACACTTAGGACTAATACATCGCTAATAACAGATCCAACACTTATGCTCAGTATCAAACATCAAATTGTGCTGTTTATTAACACATTGAAGTAAGTGAAAACTATAATATGTGTAATGGTAATATTATTACAGCGGTAGCGCAGTGCTATCGGGCTCGCTTTTGACATATGAGGACGCGGGATCGGGCCCCGGTCGAGCTCAACATCTTTGTGTGAGTTCTTCATCGCCGCTGCTCAATATCGTTGAGGGAAACCGGTGTGTCTAAGAAGTAATCACTAATCATTCAAGGACATGTGTCATCCACCAACCCGCAGTTGGGCAGCGTGTGTAGATTAAGGCCTAAACTCTCAACTCGTTAATTAGTTGAGAGAAGGGACACTGGAAGGGTAGAATTGAATATTAAGACTGGCTATGAAGAGAAAAGGAAGGGGGCATGACAGTTTCGAATGTCGCAGCCACATTTAAGACTAATACCTTGCTTCTTCGTAACCCTTAAAAGATGGATTTGAATGCGATTTTCTTTATTGGAAAGTTAAACTGTTTATGTTTCTTAGTTTAGGTCGAAGATGTCAAAATTCTTTTATTTTAAAGTTATCATTTAAGGTGTGTATTAAAAAAAAAGTATTGTTTTAAGGTGCTACGGTCTTCCTACGGATCCCTTACCGCTTCTTTTGCAAGAGATGGCAGAGCATTACACAGAAGTGTTAATGCAGAGATGGGTGGTCGTGTTTAGAGATATACTGGATAACGCTACTCTGTCGCCTATTAAGGTAAAATCCTATAAATATTATAAATTCAAAAGACTGTATGGAAGTATGGATGTTTTTGCAGTGGTGGCGCAGCGGTACGGGCCTCTCCTTCGAAATATAAGGTCGCTGGTTCGAATCCTGGTCGTGCCCACACATCTTTGTGTGAATTGTTTCATCGCCGCTGCTCAATATCGGTGAAGGAAAACATCGTGAGGAAACCGGCATGTCTAAGAACTAATCATTCGACGACATGTGACATCCACCAACCCGCACTTGGCCAGCGTTTGTGGATTAAGGCCTAAGCTCTCTCAACTCGTAAGATAGTTGAGAGGAGACCCGCGCCCAGCAGTGGGACACAAAAAGGGTTGACGTGATGGATGTTTTTGACTCTTTCACGGAAAAACGTCTTAACAGATTTACATTATATGTTCGTGTTTCATATCTTACATGTGCTATTTTTTTTAAGACAGTGAAAAATGTCTTTGATGTATGTCGAATCGCTTACAACAACAATAATTAGATAATTTGATCGATTTTAAACTTTCAGTAAGTGCAATCAACCTAAATGTGTATCTATATGTGGGTCCTTATATAAAAAATACAGGTCCCTATCAGTACCATCCCGCATGATATAAACGATGAGTAGTCAACAGGCTGAGCACTAAAATCTTATAATCTCATAACATTGTATTAGTAATAATTTTATTTTTAGGTTGAAACACAAGACCAGTATGACGGAGTAATGGATACATTTCCCTATGAAGGCGAGGAGCTGGAGACAGCACCGTTCCCTAGAAAGTAAGCCAAAGAACATGCAGTCAGAGATGAATGTCACCCATATTTTATTGGCTATGTTTAGATGCGAATATTATATTTCGGCGCACCCAAGGATGCGATCATCCGATACATCCCCTTTTTTATGCATCTCGATGGGACCCAAAATAACATCACAGACCGCTAGCCAATATCTAAGTTAATGATTCTAGCAATTTCCTAATCACAATAATCAAATTCATAAAATGTTTGGATGGAAAAGGATGCCCTTTTGTGAGATCCAATTTAGTTTGCACACGCTGCGTACTCATCTAACAAGCCACCAAACCACCACCAGTTGTCAAACTCACAAGAGTTTGACAACTGACAGGCTGAATGCTTTAAGTAGTGTCATTTAACAGACAGAGGCAACAGCTTGCTACTTTAGGTTAAGCGCTGCGACTTAAAAGTATTGAACGAAAATTGCATTTTCTCTTCGTCACTCACCTTTTAACTATCGCCCCCAGGTTTCCCTTCTCGTCAATAGTACCAGCAGTGTACGTTCAAGTGAAGGAGTTCATCTACGCGTGGCTGAAGTACTCAGCGGGGCTCGGACTGGGCGGCAGTAGACGTGCGGCCGCAGCTAGACACTCCGCCTCGCTACTGCTCAGTAGATCCTTCACTGGGTGTCTGTCTGCCCTTTTTAGAAGACCTTTACGACTTACACAGCTAGTACAGGTAAAATGGAGACGGTGGTTGCTGAGATGCGATCGCGAGATTTGGCCCGGCCTTGTGACCAGTTCTCGAAGCTCACGTCAAACTTGAAATTTGCATCTTTTTGTATTGAAATATTTTTCTTTAAGCCTGGAGTCAAATCTAGAAACTTGTTTTACTTTATTGGAGTTATTTTTTCGAAATTGTAGTCTGTTTTTTTGCACCGTTCAGCTTTAACCACTCCTCTCACTAATTAAAGTATAGAAATTCTTAAACGTTTTATATCATAATTATTCGTACGCTAATTTTGTGTAAAAGCAACGGTGATCAAATATCATGGATTCCATCTATGTTAACTTTAGAGTTAGTTTACATAGCACGATTTAGTTAATATTTTGTTGGCTTACAATTCTGAATATTGACTGTTGTTTCAGATCATAGTGGACACGAAATATTTAGAAGACGCGACGCTCTGCTTGTACGAGTTTATTAGTAACATTACCGGTTCTGAACTTGTCACTACGCAGGTAAGATTGTATAGTATTTGTTTACGTAATTTATTTGTTTTAACGTTTCGATCGTTTTCCAGTTATACCTAAACTAAAGCGTACTCATCGCGTGACCTCGACACATTCCATCTTTGCCCTACAACAAATGGCGACCGTGACAGGATTAAATGACAACCAAAGCACAAAACACGGCGATAGTTAAATGCATAATTGCTAACTATTATAAATGTGAAAGTAACTGTGTTTTTTAAATTTTTCATAGCTGAACTGCTGAGCCAAAGTTAATAAAATTTGTCATGAAAATGTTATGTTCTTTGAAAAACTGTATAAAATACATTAGGTAATGATTTTATGTGATAGAAGGCTAGTAAGTGATGTGTTTGTTTCAGGCGGCGGGCAGCATGTTTCAAGCAGCTCGCGACGAAGCAGAACAACAGATCTGTGAACAGCTAGAGAAAAAGGTCGATGAGTTTTTGGATCTAGAAAACTATGACTGGTTATTAGGTACGATTTAGTTATTAGTATTAAAAAATGAAACGAAACTTTCCGACTAAATTTATAAATATATCTAAGATTTTTTTTTCTATTTTAACGGTAATTTACAGTGGAGCCCACCGGCCAGGCGTCGTCATTCGTCACAGATATGCTGAGCTACTTATCAGGAGTTATTACGTCACTGGAACAGTTGCCAGAACGTGCTCGGTAAGTTTACACACAATTGTTACAAAAACGCAAAAGTTCTGTGATAATTTGCAATTATTTCATTTATATAGTTTACCTTATTTATCTCGCCTCCATCTTGAACTTGTCGATATGATACTTCCAAACACTTTCTTCTGAGAAAATTGCGTGCGGTAGCCATACGTTTTAGGGTTGTAAAACATTATTAACACGAAAACGAATCGTAACCGTATGGCCTTTCACTTCGCCACCAACCAGGCGTCAACGTTATCGGAAATCTAACCCACGACCTGTGACGTGACAAGCAACTTACCGATCACACCACCGGCCTGTCAATCCCCCCCTTCTACTCCTGTAAGCTAGGATCGTCAGCTGCTCGCGCGTCAGCTTCTCGCGTGAGTTGGCTTGGATTTTGAAATCCGGCCAAGTACCGAGTCACCTAAACGGTCTTGGATCCCGCACGAATTTAATCAGAAAGATAACAGGATTTTGGAACCTAGATTGTCCACTTTCCTCTAAACATCTCAGTATTATTCTCCAGTGTTGCAGCCGTCAGAGCAGCTACTAACAGAATAGCCACACGTCTCCGCAACTTGCTCCTGGACCCGACAGTTCGTCAGATATCGTCCGGAGCGCTCGACCAGCTCAATTTGGACGTGATACAATGCGAACAGTTTGCTGCCGCTGAACCGGTGCCTTCGTTACGAGAGGGAGAGTTATTAGAACACTTTGCTAGTCTCAGGTATGTTTAACTTAATTACACACAAACTACTAATAGGATAAACATCTAGTTTCGTACTCCTAGACTTGTCAGATACGATTATCCATTATACATCCATCCCACACGTCTGAATACAAAGTGAAACAAAAGTGCCAAATTAATTTATTAATGAATCGATCAAACGATGTTGGATATTTTCATTCGGCATCATTCATTCCCACTGAATGAACGAAAAATGAACAGTCTGAACACTAAGAGAACGGTTACTCGGACGCGGCCATTTTGTCACTAATCCTGTAGTAGGCGAATGCCACGTTAAACGTCACAAGTTCATGACGTACGACTTCATTCGACGCCATCTTGAAATAAACTACGGATTAATGTTCATTTCTGCGTCATTCCAGCTAAACCGTGTGAACATGGAATGAAAGAAAAGTGAAGGAACATTCACCTAGATATCACCTTAATGAAAGTATTGACCACTACCCGACATTTTTTTCTACCTGAATTTATTACCTAACCTATACACTAATTCATAATGGTTTTCACAGACAACTCCTCGACCTGATCACCGGTTGGGATTGGTCATCATACCTTCACGACGTCGGTATCGAAGGTGGTAAATACGCACTAGTGCCGCCCCGCGACGCCGCCACTCTTTTAGAGAAACTCAAGGAAGCGGAACAGAAGTCTTCTGTCTTCGCTGTGCTGAAGAAGAATGAAAGGGATAGACGGAAACTACTTGATACAGTTCTGAAGCAGTTGAAACAATTACAGAATCAAGATGGATCGTGATTTTAGTTCAAACAAACAATTCTTATATTCTATTATCTTATTTATCATCAGCTCAACGCCAAGCCCTATCAACCAATTCCTTTAAATTTTAACCTAACCCTATTTTTTGCTGTACTTCCGTTTCTTTATGTTAAGATACACTATTTTGATCCCTTCCTTGTTCCTTCCCCGTGTTGTCGACGTGTATCATTTTTGATACACGTGGCCTGTGAAAGTTTCACAGTAACACTTATTTCATGGCCCATGTGTATCAAAAATGATACACACGTGATCTGACAGTGTGTATCGAAAATGATACACAGGCGTTGAGCGTTTTAATGGAATACCGCACAGCGATAACTGACTTTTATATGGTTATTAGCCTTTTAACTACTTGACTTAATATTAATTGCCGTGTCCGTGGCGCCTAACTCCGAAATTTTTCGAATCGATTAAATATACTTACCTACAAAAAATAGGTAGGTGCAATGGATCAAAATGAAACAAAAATTCAAAATTTTTGTCGCATAAATGACACGGATGCTGGGGTAACAAGAATATATTATGTCGCATATATGCGAGATAGGGCGGTTAAAGGGTTAATTAATAGTTAATGGCCTTATAAGTGCATTGTAGTGATAGAAAGCATTTAATAATAATTTATTCATAAGCAGAATAATAATTGTTAACAAATTACATACAATGTAATAAATTATTTATTTACATTATTGTGTTTCGTATTATGTAATTTTATTTTAATAGAGGTAATAACGAATTACGTTACGTTAATTAAGTCACGAAAATTATCAGGTCTCTCTTTAAGAATTTTTAAAGCGAGACCTGTTTACGAAGATTCATTAAAGTCCCCCTTCGCTGAGTAGATAGTATATTACATGTATAGGGTTATCAGCTGATTGATTGAACCTTTCTTAGGCTTCAGTCGTGGTTAGTGACCACAGACTAGACAAACCCACATCGCCATGCGGAAAACCGCGAGAATCGAACTTTAAACATTTATCTCGAACGCGACATGTATCAAAAAAAGAAATAGTCGACTGCAAATAAATTTTAATATTCTCAGAATTTCACGTAAGAGATAAATCTACCGTTCAACGCACGACATGCAACGAATAGTCTATTGCAAGCGGCATCAATTTCATTAATTTTCAATGGACATTTGCCTTTTTACATAAGGTTTCCAACTCATTCCACTGCCACCTTGCCATAAATCATTCGTGATTCGTTTAACAATGACGCTTCTTTAGGCACAGGTCAAAAACTACTGGTAAAGAATAGAAAGAAAGAAAAAAAGCACATGAAAACAGAAAAAAAACAATTGGAAACAGTTAAAATAAAGAAAAAAATAAAAAATCTAAGAGTAAGTGTGACCCATCAGTGTCAAACATGGACATTGACCCACATTGTCGACCCACAGCACTCATTTTCAGCGATGTCCCACAGTGTGACGCCAGATCTTGATTCAAATTGAAATGAGACCACACGAGAAGCTACAAAAAAGAATCATAGAAATCGTTTCACATTCCCATCATCGGCTATTTAATAAAAAATACCTACAGTCAACTGGTAAATCTCCTCCTTTTCTTAAAGTCGGTAAAAAACCGTTTGTCTGGAAACTCAATTTGCATTAAGTAGGTACCGAAAGGTATGAGCAGCTTATCGTAACAGATTTGACGGTCGGTTGCTTCTATAACTAAATCTAAATATTATTATCAGCCACCTTGAGAATACGTGACCCGCCTGCGCAAAACGTGTTACTGTATTTTGCACTGATTCTATCTCTGAGATGGCGAAGATTACGGACATAGGTAACATATGATCTTTTTGTACTGATTGTCATGATTCGTTTAGTGGTACATATATTATTTACCTAGGTATAGTGACCAGCAAATAATTTGGCTATCGGTTTCGACTGGCAGTAACTGATTTTCATAATCTACGTGCGCAATATCCTTTGGCCGAGTTATACGCTGCAGAGTTTGGTCTCCTCTCGTGTCGCTTCGAATACTGTCACGCCGCGCGCCGTTTCCTTATTGAGGTAAACAGACTACTTACAGACAATACGAGCCATAAACATTATCATAGGCTCCATACTATTTTTAATTAACTACTTATACCTACTTTGACTGCAGTAGTTAGTAGCTGTCAAAATCGCGGGTTAGGTTAGTTACCAAAAACCAAAGAAAATGTTGGTTTTTTTTCTGTATCTCAGCACTAGTTATACTTACTAACTAACTTACTAACCTAACGTCCTAAAAAAATCGGTGTTTTTTAGGAGGTAAGTTCACCCTTCATGAGATAAAGATTTTTTTTACATAAATCTCGATCCATTCCATAACATTCCATAAAGAATGGCCAGTGTTTGCGAGAGACAGGAGAAGATGGAAAATGTTGGGAAAGCCTTTGCCCCCAGCAGTGGGCCAGTATTATAGGCTAGATAAAAAAAATAAGCGTATACACATAGGTAGGTACTGGTCATGCATGCAAGGTGTATAAGAAAAGGTGTTTGAACACTAAGTCGTCCGCTTTATCTTCTTTTTCTTCTTCTTCTTGTTGGCCAGCCCGTCACATCGGACTCTTGAGTAAATAATGAATGCACCTATTACATATAGTAATCTGCGGAGTGCACCCTAGTTTACGTACGCATTTGCGCGCTAAAATATCTCTGTTGCGGAATTTTAGCAATAATTAATTTATCGTGTGGTAGCCGAAATACGGCTCGGTGTAGCTTTATAAAATAGACAAAAAAACCTACTGTTTGAAAGCTGTGGCTATGAGTGAAAGGTAAATCAATATCAAGGACCCACTATTAACAAATTTTTCTTAGTCATTAATCTCCTTACAGGGTTACTTTTTGCTTACAGACGATTAATATTGAACATGTCTCAAGTTTAAACTGTAATACATATCAGATAACACGACCTTGCCTAGCTCGTGACCTGTCCAGTTTATTAAATACTAAGTGAAATTTTAAGCACTTCGCACATTATACCACAGTGGCCGCAGTGGCGGATTTACAAATTTACCGCCCACATGCTATTCCAATTTTGCCGCCTCCACCTTCCTTTGCAAATGGATACTGTAGTTCACAATCATATCAAATTATTAAGGTACTTAGACCTTATTGTCAACAAAGTTCGATACATTTTAAAGTTTTTGTGCTTTTTGACAGTCGACTCGAAGCGCGGTGCGTCATACAATGATCGCTGGTGATCATTGACATTGGCGTGAGTTAAAAGCTCAATTTAGACCTCGCGGACTGTACCTTGCTAGTCGGCTAAGACCGACTTTCATAGGCGAAATGTAGCTAGAGGGGATTATTACAATTTGCACTGCACCAAGAAGACCATATTTACCAGGCGTACTATTGTGGGTGTACTTAATGTGCGAAATCCTTTAATCTGTCTGCCTGTAACACTGAATCTGACAAGCTGATGTAAAACGATAATATCTGATAGGCTACATTCCGCTGGTGACTAAATAAGTGGTAGGTAGACAATTAGGACAATGTATGGCGCCAGTGTTTCACTGAATGACAGGCTTTTTGAGGTATGCTTTGCGCAACTAAAATCGTGCTGCAATTGTTCATATTTGTCTCATACACTTATTAGAGATTATGTAAGTACTAGCTATGTAGCTAGCTCTCTAACCAGATTCTTAAATGTACGTACCCGCATACGAGCCACAAGTGACAGCTACTATCGCCGCCACTTGAAGTACTTAGATCAAATTTTTATAATTCTAATGCTTTGTGCCGTGTGGCGGCCACTCGGCGTTAACCGTGTACGGTAAGTCCTAAAATGTATGTTTGCCGTAACGGCGTTTTGTGGTGTGGTCGGTGGCCCGTATACGAAGATACTTAAGTCTACTGAGTTGTGGCCTCTCCAATAGCACGCCGCGTGGCTGCGGCTATTCATAACCAACTACTGTGCTACGTCTGGTACTAATTTTATGTAGTACTGAGGTAAAGTATGACGTGCATATGAAATGAATCGAAAATAAAAGACAATTAAGCTATTTAGCGCCTGCGATTTATTGCTTAGCAATATGAAAATGACCCAGTGATTTAGCAGTTATTTCTTTTATGTCCGGCCGGATACTATAGGCCTATATTATTAAATTATTATATTTAATTATGGCGTCAAGCTACAGATAATATAATACTTCACTAGTAGTCAAGCTCAAAAAAATGATGACCTTCGGCGAATCCGAATCCTATGAAGTTTAACACGTTGGCTGCTGCCATACATTGCAAGAAATATCCTATGGTGCGGCGGTGCGTCACAGCGCGTGTGTGCGGCCGCACAGTCGTAACGCGCTCTTAAGTAAGTACCTAGGTACCATAATTATTCCCTACAGTAATTTATTAAAATTAAATTAGGTAGGTATATTTTAATCATGGTCTCTGCAGAAATAATGTGGCAATTTTTCCAATGTCACGTTTAAATAAATCTAAGTGCAATCTTTCAAAATATTACCTAAAAAAAATCTAGAAAACCATTCTCAATATCCAGTTAATATTATTCTTATAACAAAACAATTTTAACACTATACCAATCTCACTCGTGGTATGATGGCACCCACGCCTCGAGACGTTTTAAGTGATAATATCTGTCACCTTGTGTTCCTGTCACTGCAAGTGAACGATTTTGTGATCATTTATCTACTTGTCAAAATAACTGATGGACTTTTTGTAACTGGTTTAGAATAATGAGTGCCTACTTACAGGGCCCTGTTACACATTGGGCACTCTAGGCAAGTGCCCAGGCCCCACTGGGCTCCCTAGGTTTTTTTCCGGAAATCAGCCTTTCGCATTTCATACGCGAATTGTTAAATGGATTTAAATAAGGCAGGTACTTACAGGATAACAGACAGTTTACAACAACAGCTGTTAGAATATATTATAACAGTGTTGTTCGTTATTTCATAACAGCCATTATTACCATCACTGGTATTAGCTGGCAGACATTTTATTAGAGAAAAGCAATCAAAAATACTGACAGGTACTTAAAGAAAAAGTTTCACAGTATTACTTTGCAATCTAATAGATTAACCCCAGTATTCATAAACGTCATAAAAGCTCATTATAGCAAAAATAAGTTTATAATTCGTTTGCTTTGTCTGTCATCTTGACATTTAAATTAGTAAGAGAGAGACTAAGTCCATCTTATCTAAAGATTTTTATGAATAGGACAGTAAATCTACGCGATATGACGCAGTCCAACACGAGTCCCGACGCTCTCTCGTGTTAAATAATTAATATAATTTATGTCATTAGAGATTAATAATATATTTGACAGGCCAGTGGCGTGGTCGGTAAGATGCTTGCTTTTCACGCCGCGGGCCGTGGGTTCAATTCCCACCCAAGTCAGACATTTGTGTGATGAACATGTCTGTTTGTATTGAGTCTGGGTGTAATTGTCTATATTAAAGTATGTATTTACAAAAGAAAATTAACTATTTGTAATATATTACCAGTTATCTGGTTTCCTGGGCTCTGCTTAGTTTGGGATCAGATGACCGTGTGTGTTAATGTCCCATTATTATATTATTATTATTTTCTATGGGCCTAATTGACTGAATTAAATAAATAAATGAGGGTTTGGATTCTAGGACTCCTAAAATTTACACTTTATATTATATCTACGTGCTCATAGGGGCCCCACTATAGTAATGTGTCTACTGCCCAGGGCCTTCAATAGATTAAAAGACGGCCCTGTAGCTACCACCTGTACACAGATACCTAATTGATTGTTTGTCTGCAAAGGTTTTAAATATCAAGGTCGATATTAGAGTCGCCTTTAAGTAATAACGGATTTCCGATGTCTAGATTACTGCCTGAGTATTTATTGATAGGTTCCAAAAGCTTGGCAATATCTTAATTCAAATTCTAATACGTATCTTATCCTAATTCTATATTTTGTACGTAAATGGCAACACGTTTGGCACGATTGCACGATTTCTCCTAGTAGGTGATACTGAAGACTAAAATGAAATTGGTAAAAAAAAACTTGAGAGGTGTCAAGGGACACCCGGATGGAACGAAGTTACGGATGCGAATTCTGCAATATGTTTTTGGTGGCATAATAATTTGAAAACATAAAACTTTTTCAAAGATCTTTCACGTGTCACAACTGTCCAAGAATTTATCCAATCAGTCTCACAGTACATATAGTACTTACCTATTATATATATTAATCTCATCACTTTTTTTCACTTCAACCCTTTTTAGTGTCCCACAGCTGGGCACTGGTCTTCTCTCAACTATCTTATAAGTTGAGAGAGTTTAGGCCTTAATCCACACACGCTGGCCAAGTGCGGGTTGGTGGATGTCACATGTCATCGAATTATTAGTTCTTAAACATGCCGGTTTCCTCACGATGTTTTCCTTCACTGATATTGAGCAGCGGCGTTGTAACAATTCACACAAAGATAAGTGGGCACGACTGGGAATCGAACCCGTGATCTTATGTTTCTAAGGCGAGGGCTGTGCCGCTACGCCACCGCTGCTCAAATATATTATCTATGGTTACACTATTTATCTACAGGGCTGCCACGAGACCTCCTCGCTGGATCCACTCCCAGTCCACACTGGGTGTTAATTTGTAGCAAACTTTGCCATTATGGCGAATTAAAAAAATCTTACCTGAAACTATGTAGCCGAGGGCATAATTTTCGCTGACCTCTGTAACACGAGTCATCGGTTTAACCCAGCAGTACCTGTCTACGTTTCATTAGTTTTGCGGATCCTTGGCGTCGGCGCCCGAGCTGATTCTGTTACAAATGTTCAAGGTCGGCCGCCCACATCCGTCTGCCCGTGGGAATATGCTTGTTATTGTTAAAAGTATAACATGTTTTAAGTAGGTACATACTTTAATGATATACTAATATGTAATATGTATAACTGTGTGTTGTGTTGATTTGTGGCGTGGTCGGTAAGATATTTGCTTTTCACGCCGCAGGTCGTGGGTTCGATTCCCACCCGAGACAAACATTTGTTCAAATATGTCTGTTTGTCTTGTGTCTGGGTGTAATTATTTAAATTTAAGTAGGTACCTATATATATACAAAAGAAAAGTATAATATGTAGTATATTACTAGTTATCTGGTTTCCATAGTACAAGCTCTGCTTAGTTTGGGATCAGTGATCAGATGACCGTGTGTGGTAATGTTCCACTATATTATAGGATTATTATTGATTTCACTAGCATATGGAGTAGGTAGTATTAAATTATCTGTGCTTCTGGTATCAGGGTTCCAAAGCCCCTGAACTAGTAAAACTATACATGGTAACTCCTGGTTAGCTTCTTAAAAGCAAAGCCTGTCCTGTGCTTGGGCAAATGACTCCCCCATAGACTAAAATAAAATAAGTTTGGTGTTCTTTCTTTTCTTTCTATTTGCTGAGACACCTGATTAAAATAAGTCTGGCAGAAAGTCCCACCTCTTTAGCGTGTGGAGACGTTGAGGAAACCATAGAGCACATACTATGCGAGTGTTACTTACTGACGCGAAAACGCATGAATGCATAGGAATGGACCGCCATACTCCTGATTAATACGGCCTCATGTGTCTCCAATAGCAGCGATCAAGGACGGACTGTGCAGAGGGAGAATATCTGAGGCTTCATAATGTCAAGTGTAGGCACAAAGTTATCACGGCGGGGTTCAGATATACCAGCTCCTTTGATTAGCTAAGATAGAGCGGCACATTAGGTACTTTCGATTTCACACCGTAGCGCTTACCATCCTAAAAGAGAAATAAATAAAAGTAAGTTTATTGAACGTAATGGCATATACATTAGCTATAGGCCGACCGTTTAACTCACGTATCGCCTATCGCCAAGATTCTGACTCCTCAAGCTGCACAGACAGTGATGATGATTCAAGCGATATGGATATTAGTGACGAATAGTCTTACATTACTTTTATCTGTGGTTAAATAGTTCTGTATGAGATTTAATTAATGTTTTATGACTTTGTACCTCAGTTGGCGATACGCGAGTTAAACGGTCGGCCTATAGTTACAATATAATAAGCTAAATATAATTACCTATTACCTACTATTTATTATCTTTAAAATCTATCTATAATCTACGAGTATATGACTATGTTCTATGTATATTTGACCAATAACTACTTACTTCTACAGAAGAGGTGTCGGCTAGCCTGAGCTAGATTAATATATAACCTGTCTTTCAGGCCAGCTCTCTAACAATTCTAAATTAAGACAAAATGCTACTATACAACAACATCCTTGGCGACGCCTACTGCCTTAAGGAATCCACTACAACGTGACTGTAGCCCGTCTGCCCTGGTGCATCCTATAGATGTGACCTGCCCAATCTTAATTCTAATTTGGCGGAATTGTAGCCCACATTTACATAGTATTATAGCAGCGAATAGCTGTGTTCGAAATGCAATACTAAAGTTTATAGGGTCTTATGAGTCATTGAAGGATTTAATTCGTAAACAAAGTAATGAAGTCATATTTAATTAATATTGCTCGACATATTCTGTTTCCAGTTAAACGATCTGGTTCAGTGGGCGTCAGTCATTAATTTCGAAGTGTTCCATGAAGGTCGGTCACTTGAATAT
This sequence comes from Meganola albula, assembly GCA_936450015.1. NCBI lineage: Eukaryota > Metazoa > Arthropoda > Insecta > Lepidoptera > Nolidae > Meganola > Meganola albula. The sequence goes on from OW388153.1 coordinate 3,131,132, forward strand.
GAATTTAACGAAATAAACGAGATTGTTCTACGCAAATCAAATTACTACAACCTTATATAGTTGTACAACAAATAAAGTGGATCAATAAGGAGAATATAAATTATTTTAAGGATTTCCTTGATATTTATTTGCATAGTAAAAACTGGATAACTATAGATACCTAAACTGTCTTAGAATAATTTTCCGCCCTCGGATCAATCCCGCGCAAAAACATAATCAAGTCAATCTGTATGTGTTAGCCTCAATCTCTTCGAATGAGCGGTGAATTGGAACCGGTGCAATTAACAAAAACTAAGAGATATTTAAGAGCATCGGTGGCGCAGCGGTACGGGCCGCGCCTTAAAAATATAAGGTCGCGGGTTCGAATCCCAGTCGTGCCCACACATCTTTGTGTGAATTTATCATCGCCGCTGCTCAATATCCATGATGGAAAACATCGTGAGGAAACCGGCATGTCTTAAGAACTAGTCATTCGAGGACCCGCACTTGACCAGCGTGTGTGGATTAAGGCCTAAACTCTCTCAACTTTTAACATGGTTCAAGAAACTGAAACTTCTAATATACGACCGTGGTCGGAACTTGTGATTATACTGAACTTGTTATTTATTTTCTTGTTATTACTTGTTACTTGTTGAACTTGTTAATATTTTAATTTTTTTATTATTATATTTCTATAGCTTTCCAAACGCGGTTCAGCCCGCGCGTATGTGTACTATCCTTTAAATATGTAATCGGATAAATCTATCTTATGTCATTCCCCGGGTCTCAAACTATCACCATACCTACCAAAAGTCATTCAAATTAGTTGGTAAATACCGTGAAAGCGCGACAGACAAACCGAGTTACTTTCGCATTTATAATACCTTTAAGTACGGATTGCGTGCGAATTCGGGGCGAGCAGCTTGTTATAAAATAAAATACCAATAATTTCATGGGCAGTCTGTTGTCTGGCCTTATCCGTCACATATTTGACCTGCAGTTAAGCCCAATGTCTCGAATCAGTTCAGCAAAGTTAAGTCATATGACTCACGTTACTATTTCGCAAATGTAGCAAGCGGCGAGTTTAAGTTCAAGTAACAACTTTCCCTGTTAATGTAATTTTCAAGTTAACTTTGTATTCGTAGTAATGGTGATATTTTGTCACCAAAATTAACTGATGGGCCGGTAGCGTGGTCGGTAAGATACTTGCTTTTCACGCCGCAAGTCGTGGGTTCGATTCCCACCCAAGTCGACATTTGTGTGATGAACACGTCTGTTTGTCTTGAGACTGGATTTTATTATCTATACTAGCTGCCCCAGCGAACTTCGTACCGCGTATTTATTAAAAAAAATGTTCACTTAGGGGTATGAAAAATAGATTCTCAGACCTACTGAATATGCATAAAAAATTTCATAAGAATCGGTCGAGCTGTTTCGGAGGAGTATGGCAACGAAAACTGTGACACGAGAATTTTTTATATTAGATTTAAGTATGTATTTACAAAAGCAAGAAAGCAAACCTTAAGTAGAGAAAACTTGTGGAATGGGTTTGCACAACAAATAACTTTAAATACATACTTAGTATAAGTATACACCTCTACCTACCTTTAGGTAATACAAGCGTGATCCTATATTATGTTATGTGAATTCTTTCATCGCCGCTGCTCTATATCGGTGATGGAAAACATCGTGAGGAAACCGGCATGTCTAAGAACTAATCATTCGGAGACATGTGACATCCACCAACCCGCACTTGGCCAGCGGATTAAAGCCTAAAATCTCTCTCAAAAGTAGGACATTAAAAACTGTTTTTATATTGACAACTCTTACTAAGGGTACTGTATTATCCAAAGGTGTAGTCAGAGGTGAATATACCCTACTTTTTGCCAGCTATGTTTCGGTCACATACGTAATAAGGACGGCTTAGTACCGTTTCATCAAACACAATCCCAAACTTCGAGCTTCAACTCAGATTCAGACTCTAAGTATTCTAGAAAAGTTTTTTGCTCGACCCCTTCGGAATCGGACACGCTTACCACTGGACTACCGAGGCTGTTGCGGTAGAGCAAAATGTATAGTAACTATGTATGTCTGCATGTGTTATCCTATCGCAACTTATCTAAGCCTTTTTCGCAAATCTGATCCAGTATTTAAATTAGTGTTCGTGTCGCATTGATTTCAGTAAATGCTATTAAACATTCTCTATGTCAATCAATAGCAATGTAAGATACCTACGTGTGACATTTCGCCAGCTGTCAAAATAGGCGGCTCATTAACCTTGGCCATCTATTGGTGGTCTAATTGCTCATTACTGATACTCGGATTAACTAAAACCGTTTGTTTGGTACATGTTATGTGCTTAAGCGATTTCTTGGATAAAAATCTTAGAGGCGTCATCATTTTGAACCCTTTATTAGCAAAAGAAGTGTATCTTATTCCTGACGACCTCGTCGGTAGTCGAGCGGTTTAAGCCGTCCGATTGGGCTATACTGTGCCAGGGAGGTGGCTGGTTCAATTCCCGCCCCGGATAATATTTGTGTAACAACAAAAATTCGTTTCGGTGTCTAGTTGATTGAGGGACTACCCTCTGTGCTTCGAAGAGCACGTTAAGCCGTCGGTCCCGGTTGTCATTTAACACATCTATGACAATCGTTACATCTAATCAGAAGCCAATATAATCTGACACCTGGTCTAACCATCTCGGCTACTGGTTTCCTACGGGTTTCGAGGTCTGATGGCAGTCGCTCGTATAATTCTAGTAGCTAGCCGCATCGGGTTAGACTGGGAGCCGACCCCAATAGAAATGGGGAAAAGGCAAGGGGAAAATAAAAGTGGTTTTATTTCACTTTAACCTCTCCAATTTGAGGAGAATCGTTCATTTTTCTGATTGGTAAAACAAACAAAAGTAAGTAAAATAAACCATTTTTTGAGTAAGCCTACTCTGTTCCTCTGTAAGGCAATGGCCCAGCAGCTTCCATTTTCTCCTATTGCCTTTCTCTCTGGTCATTTTAAAAGAAGTTTCCTAGTTGTAACTATTGAATATAAAAGTTTGTAGGAATGGACAGGTTGCTGTTCAAGAAAAAAAAAATACTGAACAGACTTGAACGGAGTTTTGCACACACACGGTTGTTAAACACAAATGACGCATGGTTTTATGTCGGTAAGATGTTCCCCTGGAATTAGGTAGGCGTAGGCGGTAGATAGGTATGCGTAGGTATGCAAAAAAACGGTTCAAAACCTCTCCAACATTGCCAACATTGGACCACACAGAAACCAGTACCAAGCACACCTTTGATTTTGCAATGCGCTCCACTTCAGATCGCTCACACAAACGCTACCTGTTCGAGAAATTTGGTGTTCGTATATTGCGACAGCATAAGGTGCCTCAACAATTTGACAATAAGGTTAAGTGTAGTTAATTTTTGTTCTAAACCAGTTAGTTTACTTCATATGCTCAAGTGGTTGAGTTGATGTAGTAGTTCATGGTTTACTACAAAATGTTGTCCTGTTATTACGAAAATAAAATAACTCTACATAAAGTATTGTCTTAGATTTACGCGAATATCACACATTGAAATAAAACTACTCAAAATTCAAGACACTGTGAGCTCATTTTGCTTAAATCGGAACGCAACTTAAATTATACTTAATGTTGTATAGGTAGTCAGTAATTATTGTGATTAATATTTTTGGACGTCAAATACCTCAATCCACCCGTGACCATGAAGTCTGAAAAGACTTTGAAATGTCGGCGGCATCTAAAATCTAAAATAAGCCGCTATAAAATCCGTCATAAAGTTGTTTTATTTCAAAATAACTCTAGTGAAAACACTCCTATGACAGCAGTTGATAGTCTCACTTAGTTCTATCTCTTCCATCGGCTTCCCGCAAATTTTACAATGTCATAGGTCCTTGTGGCGCTCCAGCCAACGCTGCGGATCCCGATGCAAAGTTTTCACTTGAGAATATTTTTTCCCCCATCTGTCTATCACCCATCCATTTTCTTTCATGCCCACAGCCACTTCTAGCTAACTTTGAATTTTTAAGAATAAAGTTCTTTTTTCTTTAACTATTATTTTAATATTAATAATAATTGTCAATTGTTATTTTATTTTTCATTTCAATATTAATTTATATGTATAATAATTTGGACCAAGTGTCTGAAATAAATGATTTATTATTGTTATTATTTGATCGCTATGTCTATGATTCTTCGATGGATTTCATCATTGAAGGTTGTATAGTGTAAAGAGACTCCGAGCATAGCTCTCTAATGCTCCATAATTACCTATAAATAGTCAACGATTTATCTTAAAATAAAACTACTTTTTAAAGGATTTTATCGCGGTTTATTTTAGATTTTAGATCCCGACGTTTCAAAGTCTTTTCAGACTTCATTTTCACAGGTGGAAACTTATGCTAGTGTCTGTTTGTCTTGTGTCTGGGTGTAAATATCTATTATATGTATATATTTACAAAAGAAAAGTATTATATCTATAGTATATACCAGTTATCTGGTTTCCATAACACAAGCTCTGCTTAACTTGGGACCAGATGACCGTGTTTGTTAATGTTCCAAATATATTTATTTATTTATATTATGTGTGGTTAAGCTTACTGCTAACTAATGTCATAAGATTTTTTTAAAAGGAAACTGGTTTTGTCTTATGGTAGACTAGCATCCGCCCACGGCTTCGTCCGTGTGGTACTTGTTAGGATAAAAAGTAGCCTATGTATTAATCCAGATCATAATCTATCTCTGTGCCAAGTTTCATCCAATCCTATGTAGAAGATTTTGAGTAAAAGAGTAACAAACATCCATACATTCTTACAAGCTTTCGTATTTTTATAATATTACTAGCTGCCCCAGCGAACTAAGTACCGTTTATTTATTAATAAAAAAAATTAAGGGTGAAAAACCTTTATCACTTAGGGGTATGAAAAATAGATAGTAGCCGATTCTCAGACGTACTGAATATGCATAAAAAAAATCATAAGAATCGGTCAAGCCGTTTCGGAGGAGTACGGTAACAAACATTGTGACATGGAAATATTATATAGATACTAGCTGCCCCAGCGAACTTCGTACCGCGTATTTATTAAAAAAAAATGTTCACTTAGGGGGATGAAAAATAGATGTTGGCCGATTCTCAGACCTACTGAATATGCATAAAAAAAATTCATAAGAATCGGTCAAGCCGTTTCGGAGGATTATGGCAACGAAAACTGTGACACGAGAATTTTATATATTAGATATTAAGATTAAGCATGTTACTGTTTTTGTTACTAACCTAGAGTTGTTTCTTGACATTACTTCTACCACATTGGTGGAACTTGAGTTAAAGGACGTTATTGTAATACCTTCTATATAATTTCAGTAAGAAAAATGTCAATTATGTAACATTACAAACAAGGTAAATAAAATGTAGCGCAACAGGTGGTCGGTGCTGTGTGACTTTTGACTGTCTATGTTAAGTATACATTTTTTTCCCCTTTTATTATCACATAAAAAGTCTTATAAAACATTGTATGTATCTTATATCTTTAAATGAGCAATTCTTGTATATATGTACTCGTATATGGAATCTCAGAATCGGCTCCAACGATTTTCATAAAATTTAGTATATAGGGGGTTTCGGGGGCGATAAATCGATCTAGCTAGGAATCATTTTTAGAAAATGTCATTAAAAAAAAAATACCGAGCTAAGCTCGGTCATCCAGATATTGTAACTTAACATAAGCAAGCCAAACGTACATTGCAGTTCACGTCAACTCTATTTGTGTCACACTGCTGGGCACGGGTCTCCTCTCAACTACTTATCTTACGAGTTGAGAGAGTTTAGGCCTTAATCCACACACGCTGGCCAAATGCGGGTTGGTGGATATCACATGTCGTCGAATGATTAGCTCTTCGACATGCCGGTTTCCTCACGATGTTTTCCTTCACCGATATTGAGCAGCGGCGATGAAATAATTCACACAAAGATGTGTGGGCACGACCAGGATTCGAACCCGTGACCTTATAGTTTTAAGGCGAGGCCCGTAACGCTGCGCCACGGCTGCTCTACATTGCAGTTGGTAGAGGTGAAGTGGACAATGTAACTTTCCAACTCCTCCTATTATCTTTCTGACTAAATTCATGCGGGATCCAAGACAAGCCAGGGTGAAGGCCAGGATCGACAACGGCGCTGTGAAGAGACTCGGGACTTGGCCGGCCGGAGTCTCTTCACGGCGCTGTTGTCGATCCTGGTTTACAGGAGTAGCAATAGCGGGATTGCAGCGGTTGGTTAAGTCCCATAAAAAAGGGTTATGTTTAGGTCCCATACGTAAAAAGCTATTATATAATTCTAAACTTCGATTATCAACTAATATTCTGTTGTAAGTATATTAGAAAAGTTGAAATAAAACTATTGCATAACGGATTTTATCGCGGTTGGTTTTAGATTTTACATCCTGACGTTTCAAAAGACGGAAATAAAATCAAAAATAAACTGCGATAAAATCCGTTACAAAATAATTTTATTTCAATATATGAACATCGCGTAAATTAAAAAAAACACTATAGGTATTAAAAAAGTTTTTTTGCATGACTATCTTATAAGTATAAGGCCTCGATGTTATTATCGTTGTAAGTAAATTGTCAGAGAAAATTCAGCGTGACGATAATAGTTAGTCATTGTTAGTAATGTGGTCTGAATCATTACAGTTCCGGAAACTACTGTGACGTCACTTTACAACGTACTAATTAGGATATTTTCGCAATTGCAAAACTATGGTAACACCCGTGATTTCCCAAGGTATAGTCCATATTAAAAGTTTTGGCATCTGAGACATTAGGCATTTAGAGTAAAGGGTTTCAAGAAAAAAAAAAGGGAAAGCAGAAAAACAGACAGCGTAGGTAGGAATGTACACAGTAAAACTTTGTTAAAAAAAGTTACAAAAAAAAGTTTATAAACAAGATTTTTTTTATGTTGATACTATGTTTTTCAATTCAAAATTTTTACTAGTAATGTACTTACCTAAAGTATCAATAATTGTCTAATGTCATCAAAAATTCCATAACACAACGCTTCTTTTTCTGTTTTTTTTATTTATTTTTTATTCTGTATTAGGCTTGCGCTTGGCCAGAACTTTCCTGTTGATAAGACGGACTACAAAGAATTTAGAATATTGGACTTTTGAACCATGCTTCGAACAATGAAATACTCAAACGCCAAACATTTTCCTTCAAACTATACTTACTTACACCTGAATGTATTCACCTTAATTTAGAACAAAGAGGTCTCCAATAGTTTTGTAACCCGGATTGGTTAGTAAAGAATGTAGTTTGAAATATTTCACATTGTTCATATTGCGATGTATTCGGGCTGTTTCTTTGTTTGTTTTAACTACATTGTTTGTTTGACAAGATAACAGTGAAATTCACCATTAGATTTATTCTATAACTATTGCAATCAGTTGGTGCAAGAAGGAACTAACAACGTTACGAGTCTTACGTGTTTAACTGCTTTTTTTTATAAATTGTTAACACTATAACGAAACTGCAGACATAACACATAACCCATCCCAGAAATCACATAGGTACAACACGCGAAGAAAAGATTATTTGGAAGTACCAGTTGCTAGGACCTTGTATGGGAAGAAAAATGTCATGCATGAAGGAGTCACTATTTACAATGATTTACCAAAAGAAATTAAAGAATCACCAAGCTTCTCCAGCTTTAAAAAACGATTAAAGCATTATGTTTTAAATAATTAATAATTTTAAGAAATGTTTTATGTAATAATTTACTTATCGCGTTAATTTAACGCCTTGTAATAAACGTTGCCTCCCTAATACATAACATATACCCATTTATTACATTTTTAAGCTCAATATATATTTAAATAGGTATTTCTAATATATATCTATATAGATATATGCTTTTTCTTTTTTCAAAAGGGCAGGCAAGGTTTAACAGAAATTTGTTGAAAGCAAAGTTTCTCTTTAAGTGAACAATGTAATGTTCTTTGAGAAATAAATGATCTATAAACCGAAATTTTATTTATATGAAAGTTTGTTTATATAGATGTGTGGATGTTTGCTACACTTTTACGCAAAAACTAACCGACAACATTAGATGAAATTTGTTACAGAGATAGATTATAGTCTGTAATTGCATAAAGGCTTTGTATCCTAATACCACGGGGGCAAACTGCAGGCAGAAGCTAGTTTATTATAAGTAGTAAGAATTTTTAGCTATAATTTTCAGCATAAGCTGATCTCGTATTCTGTAGATGTTCCGTACAACGAGAGGTCAGCTTATACTGGATTTGTATAGCTTGATGTGTAGCTGTTAGTACAACTTGCCAGTCATAACAAGTGACACAGTTGAATGCACGCAAGTGTATTATCTTACGTTATATTACGCGTCCGGACAAAAAATTAGGTCACCTGATATTTTCGAAAGTAGTTTATCCAGATGCTTGCAAAAAGGCCATGATTATGGCCGACTTCCGAGAGGGTAGCCTCGTAGGTCCGAACTTTGTGCAGTGTTACATAAAATGTCAAGATCGTAAAGTATAAACAATTTTGAAAATGTTAATAAACGAGATTTTTTTATTTTGTTAGTTTGTTTTTCAATTCAATATGTTAAACTAGTAATGTAGGATAAAGGCTAAGTTAGTACGTAGGATTTGTTTTTATGATATCGTAATTGTTGATTCGAAATAAAGTTATTATTATTTCATTTTTAGCAATAAATTATTTTGAAAAGTTTATATATAGTTCATTATATTTTTTGATAGACTTGCTTTAAACTCTCGTTGGAATTTGATTTCTAATTTCTTGATATAAAACTACTTTTTTAATGATTTTATCGCGGTTTACTTTAGATTTTAGATCCCGACGTTTCAAAGTCTTTTCAGACTTCATGTTCACGGGTGGAATAATAAAATTAATAAATAAATTCTAATTTCTTGTAAAGAACAGAATGATTCAGAAGTACATGTATGTAAATATGAGACTTTCCGCCTGCGTGTATGTCGATTATAGCGCAGAACCATTAATCTCTTTTTGCGCAGTTGGGTAATAATAATAATATTTTTTCACATACACACAGCGCCATCTCGTCCCGAATTAATCAATCATATTTGTTTGTGTTGTAGAGACCTACTAGGAACGGATAAATGCCATAAATACATTTTTTTTGTAAATATATACCTACATACATATTTTAGATGAATTACAACCAGGCACAGAACAAACAATCATGTTCATCCCACAAAGATTTGAAGGAGTGGGAATCGAACCCACGACCTTCGGCTTAGCAGTCAGGGTCACTAACCACTACGCCATAAAGGGTAATTCACGTAATTTCTTGACGCGCCGATCAAGTTGCGGTGCAGTTGCAAATACGTTCACGTTTTAGTGTAAATTGGTATTCCTGTGCCAGGCAAAAATTGTCGTACTCCGGGCCTCTATCTCCATACCAAATTTCATCCAAATCAGTTGAGTAATTTAGGCTTGAAAGAGTAACAGTTACTTTCGCATTTATAACATTTTTAATCCGCCCTATAATATGAGATATGCCTCACATTGGGACCTTAGACCAGAGTTGCAACCGATAGAGTGCAGTGGAAGCAGTTGGAGGAGGCCTATGTCAAAAGACACACCGAACTGAGGGACATCCTATAAATTACCAGTTCGGAAACACGGGCTATTATTATTATTATTATAATATGAAATAACTGCAACTTAGTTGCTAGAGTACTCACCTACATATAATCAGCATGCCACCACTTCAAATTGTAAACAAAATGCAACAATTTCATAATTTATATCTTGTAGGCGATACATAGGTAAATTGAACTAAATATTATCTGCATATCGACACTTGAAATTGCGAAAATGTCAAGTATTGAGGTCTCGTATGTTAAACGCCACACCTTTTAAATTTGCAACTTATGAACTGGGAGTTACTAATCTGTAAGTAATATTACCTAAGTATTCTGTGGTTATATAATCACTTCAACCCTTTTTAGTATCCCCCAGCTGGGCACGGGTCTTCCCTCAACTCTTTTCCCATAAGTTATGTAAGAAAGCGTATTATAAAATTTCAAACTATCCTAACGGATAAAAACGCTTGCAATGAGGTCGCTCTAATACAACACATTAGATAAAATGTAATAGGTATAAGTAAGTACTTCATTTAAAAAAGAAAAAAGCCTACTGAGTTTTTGGGCAGTGTTTCTTAGTAGTTGCCAGTCATTAACTGCACGGTAGGAAACGAAATTGGACTATTTAGTAGACCCGCATCTCAAAAAAAAGCAAATTTTCATTTCCTTTCAACTATATTACGAGATACTAGCTGAGTGCGTGTTGGTGGATGTCACATGTCCTCGAATGATTAGTTCTTATATGCTGGTTTCTTCACTGAAGCACCGCAGTGGCGATGAAACAATTCACACAGAAATGTGTAGGCACGACCGGGGGCTGAATCCGCTACCGCATAACATGACAACATATTTTTCCGTTTTTTTTCAAAATCGACTGGCAATGTACGGAGAGAAAACAAGCATTCAATTATAGTAAAATAATAATATCTTGGGATATTAACACACAGTCATCTGATCACAAACTAAACAGAGCTTGGCTGGAAAACCAGATAACTTATAATACGATTTTTCTTTTGTAAAAACATACTTAATACATATATACAAATTACTTTTAATTACACCCAGACTCAAGACAAACAGATAATATGTTCGTCACACAAATGTCTGTCTTGGATGGAAATCAAACCTAAGACCCGAGAAAAGTAAGCATCCTACCGCCACGCCAACGCACTAATATTTATTTAATAATATAAGTATATAAATTTTTTTTTCTGTCAAAATTATATTGCATTTTGATGGACTCCTATATTGTACCTACATTAAGTACGTAAGTGCTTTTTTAAATCTCAACAGATTATCTAACTGTGGTTTAATTTTGTGTAGCCATGCGTTTGTCATTGTCTAATAGATCTTGCTTTTATTCTAACTACAATAAAGAATTGTATAGGGTTGCCTCGTACTGGAACTGGAAATTTATTTTGTCATATCTATTCGTGTCATTTGAAATGTAGAATGTTGTTCAGCCATTTTAGACTTTACGGAACGGGGTTTGATGAGTCAGTCTAGGAAACTGACTCATCAAATCCCGTTCCGTGTCGTTGACGCTATGTTCACATAGCGTCATGCGACGTTTTGGCCTTTATTTTTCGATTACCTAAAAATACCGTGTCTAATATTAAGAAACAATTTACAAAATGGACAAAAAGGTGAATATCTTGCCTATTTAAAATTTAAATACGCAAATTCAATTCGTAGCAAAATATTTCTACGTCGTAGTAGCTACGAAGTTTTGGTTTAGAAAGTATTTAAATTTCTTTGTAATTTTTTATTCTTTGTATTCAGTTTTAATTTTAGTAGTACAAGTTAAAAACAATGTAAGTATGGTGAAGGGACATACGTTTAATAATACGCTATATTGGGTACCTGTAACCGGGTGTTTGAATCTTGTATTGCGCACACGCAAGAATAGAAAGAATATATATATCACTTTCTTTACGTAACAATTTCTTCTAGATAAATTTAACTGCTGGTATTCGGTTAAGGAACTTTTTAATTAGGTAGCTGGTGTTATGCTGGTGTGTAAGATAATTGCTTCCAATTATTATAAGTACTGTAAACAATTTAAATAATTGTTTCTTTCCAATTTTGAGTGAACTAGAGGCAACCCTAGATGCCCCTGTGTCGCCTGAGGCGCGGCATGCGTTCATTAAGGCTTACACCGCACTGGCCACAAAAGGTAAGTCTTGATGTGACCTACATACAATTCGTAAGTAAGACAGCTATGTTGGACGAATATTCAATTGTTTCAATTGTGGCATGGCATTTTGATAGGTACTTTAATAAGGGTGCTATAAAAAACTAGTTTGAAGATATTAAACATATCGCGTCAAACCTTCTTAGATTTACGCGAATATCACACATTGAAATAAAACTACTTCATAACGCATTTTATCGCGGTAGGTATATATTTTAGATTTAAGATCCCGAAAAAGTCTTTTCAGACTTCATGTTCACGGGTGGACTGAGGTATTTGAAGTCGAAAAATGTTAATCACAATTATTACTGGCTACCAACAAACATTATTATTTAAGTTTCGTTCCGATTTAAGCAAACTGATATAATCCGTTATAAAGTAGTTTTACATGTTTTTGTCGGGAACTTGTATACTTATATGCTAATCGTCGGTGAAACATTGATTGTGTGATTCAGGATTGCTATGACGTAATGCCTCTTGAGTGGCGTTAGGTATGTGACGCCACAACAATATACCTAGCCTAGGTTAGACACTAGATATTTTTGTAACTCATTCGTGCGTTTATAATGTCTTAACTATTACAAATGTAGTTCTAATAGATCGATACAGATATCTAGACAATGGTAGAAGGCGGAGCATGCATGTGTTTAAGCATTGAAGTAATATCTGTGAATATCTAATGTGTTATGGTAATTTTTAACCTCTGACGAACAGAGGGGTGTTAAGTTTAACGTGTTGTTGAGGACACACGGCTACACATGAAGGCTATACATTTCCAGTATAAGCTGACCTCTCGTTTACCGGAATCCTATACAATGCGAGATCAGCTTTACTGGAAATTTATACCTTGTACACGTACGTATTTGTCTCAAGACCGTAGACCAAGAAGTAAAATGATTTACATAGAAAAAAAAAAGACGGGTTGCACTCCGGGAGTGCCGGCAGAAGTGAAAACATTCGCGCAAGCGCCCTGAGCTGCCTAAACGAAACAGTAGGCCCAGGCATACATTTTCGCCGCGCCGTAGAGAGGGGATAGCTGTCTACTCTCCATCCGTCTTACGCTTTTTCGATCAGGTCACGTGTCCTGACGCGAGTTTAAGATTTATACACATTACAGAAAAAGTGCTCAACGCCGCTAAAGAAGTTTTCACTTCAAAAATAATAAGCTATTGAATAGCATTTTTTATCAACTTATACAATTAAAATTATTTATTTATTTTATTTATGCAGTAATTTTTTTTATTTGATATTAATTTAAGTGTTTTTTTTTATTGTTAATATTATTTAAAATATTTTTATTATCGTACAAGAAATAACCTACATTTCTTATTAGGGAATTTTTATCATTGAAACTATACATTTATGGTAACTGAAATAATACATGTGTGTTTGTTTAACTAATATTTAATATTATGATTGTTCCGATGTTAAAATTAGAGGTGCGGAACCCTAGCAATTAAAAAGATTCGGAATTAACGAAATCTCCGGAGTTAGTTAAAGCATAGTTATTATACCTAATACTAGATGAAGTTACAAACTTCGTATCACCCTTATTCACTATTAAAATAATAAATCCCTTTAAAATTAAAATTATTATATTTAGGTTTAATAGTTGTAGGAAATTTGAATCTGAAAAATATAGCCGTCAATGTGGTTTTAGAAAGCGGCGTTATCTTGACCACACCGCGTAGCGTTTGCGCACGTAATTTTGTACGAAAATCGGCTACTCATACGCAGTTAAGATCAGTGGCCAAGTTATTGGCCGGCCACTGTACATGTAAGGTTACTAATGTAATGTATAAACAAGTAAATTATATGCAGTCATTGTCATTCTACTAGTTCGAAGTATATAGTTGCTTGGTCATCTGTTCCTTCCATTGTCACTGTCTGTAAATAAAACAAAAAACAAGATTAGTCCTAGAGCTTTTGTCAACATAAACAAGTAGTAACAATGTTGCACAATCGGATATGGCGACTCAGAGCTTAGTTCGAATCTAATAACTGCTTGTATATTTTTTATGAAATTATGTAACGGATTTGCATCTGAATGATATACGATAATAACATTACGTATTCTAATTATTCTGATGGAAGTAAGTAGTACGTTGATTGCATTATATTTGATTTAAGTTTTGATATATGTAATCATGTTTCATGCATATTTCGGTAGCTAATATAATATAATCCGACAGCCTGCCATATTTAGTAAGATATAGAAATTGAAATCTATTTCATACACCTACATTAGGTATAATAGATTGTACCACCGAAACTGACGGTCGAATTGTTAATTAAATAATTATCAAACAATCGTATGACTCTGATATATCTATGAAATGAGAAGATTTGAAACAAAGATCATCATAATTGGTAAAATAATTCAACAATTACCTCAGTCAAATCTGTTAGCAAAGCACTAGATTTTCTTACTTTTCCAGTTAAATGCGAATGAAAATTTTGTGAATATTACGCACAAACTTCCAGCGTTTCCTTTCCTATGCTACATTCTATTAACGTTGTTTCTACTACGCGGATTTCCATAAAAGAAAAGAAAAAAAAGCTTCCTTCAAAAAAGTTTCTCAAGGAACGTTGTTTGTAATCATGAGTTATATCACGTGGTAAAGTATTTTACACAAATGACTAGTCACCCTACAAGAGTGACACATCAGTATCGAACTAGTCGAACACGGTTTTAAAATAGGTTGAAATCTTACCTCCTTCAATACCTAAATAGGTTTATAATCCGTTTGTCTTTGTCTGTTATCTTGACATTTATATTAGTAAGAAAGGAGCAAAGTACATTTTAACAGACTCCTATAAGATTTTTATGAATACCGTAAGTTTGTAAAAATCTTTTTTAAATCCCTTTCATTCCCACTGAACTAAACAGCTGTCTCCGGCTGTGGGACACTTACGCTGCCGGCACACGTCTAATTTTCCACCAATTTTTATTACCGATTTTGTGCAACTCATTCAGTTCAATACAAAACTCAAGGCCACGCGTTTAGTCGAGATAACAAAATCTATCATAAAAATCGGTCGCGGGCAGGCAGCCCGTAAAGAACCTTAATAACAACAACCATAATGTTACTAAGGTTTTTTACGTAATACATAGCAAGAATTACCTAATTTTATTTTGCTGATGACCTAACCAAATCGGTCGGAAGGGCCTTTATTGGTTCACCGGACTTTTTCGGTGAGCCGTCCGAGGCAGTCGAACCGATGCAAGAATTATTCGTTTGAAGTAAGATGTACGCGTAGTAGAGACCTTACCATAGTAGCATGATCCTCTCCAAAATCTCTTCTAAAATGTGCCACCTTTCCATCTTTCTGTTTTATCGTTTGTTTCAATACATTATCACCTTCTAATGTGTATGTGATTTTTATCTAAAACATAAAAAAAACTGTTTAAATCTGCATTATGGTACCAACATAAATCTGAAGACAACTCAAATTTGTCAGCACACGTTATAAAGCATTATTTTAATAAGTTTGTCTAGGCCTTGTCAGTAAATTATAGAGAATAATAGTTTCAAAAAATGACTTCAATGTTTCAACAATAACTCGAAACTCGCTAAAGCAATTTTGATAATATTTTAATACGACCAAGAAAGTATACAGTTTGAAATAAAAACGAATTACCAAAATCGATCTCTGATTGGCTGAACTCTAGCGTAACATACATACATAAAAAAATAACATACAGTCCAATTGAGAACCACCTTTCTTTTTGAAGTCGGTTAAAAAAGGGCTAATCGTGCTGGACATTTCCCCGAGATCATTTACACACAGCGTCAGTCACCCGGGCACGGGTGGGACTGCTGTGGCCTTAAGACACCACGTCTGTCAAGCACCGGTATATTTTTTATATCGTGAGGCATTAACACACACGGTCATCTGATCCCAAACTAAGCTGAGCTTATACTATGGAAACCAGATAACTGAGAATATACTACATGTAACACTTTAATTTTGTAAATAAATACTTAAATATATGTAATTACTAGCTTCCGCCCGCGAAATTAATCTCACTAATCTTGTTTCTCCATACAAACTTTGGAACCCCGTTTCACTCCCTTAAAGGGGTGAGTTTTGAAAAATCCTTTCTTAGTGCACCCCTAGACCCCATAAGGAACCTATGTGCCAAATTTGGAGTCTCCAGACCCCGCGGTTTGGGCTCTGCGTTGATATGTCAGTCAGTCAGTTTCTTATTTTATATATTTAGACTACACGCGCATAAGATGAGACTTGGGGGCATTTCATTTCATTTCATTTCAAACAGGTAGAAAAGTTATGTTCATCACACAAATGTCTGTTGGCTTCGGCCTGAAAAGCAAGTATCTTCCGGACTATGACATTGAAAGGAATAGAGAGTGCAACTGCAACTGTGTTTTCGCACACACTTGTGCATTGTAACATCTCCTGTGTACTTGGTTAGTCAGCTTAGACTGACCGCCGTACTCGGAATACGGGTATGAGGGAATTATTACTTATTTCAATGGATTAATTTTAAATGAAACCACTAAACCAAAATCCAAAATCAAAAGAATTAAATCAACGGATTTCGATCAAAGTTTTAACACTTCTAAGTAATTATCTAGATAAATATACTTAATATATCTGTACAAAATCAATAATATTTATGTAATAACTACAGGTTTACTCATATTACTTAAATATTGACCTAGTTATATATACACAACTTGTTACGTGTTACATCTGTGTAACCTTGGCAGAAGTGTTCATTAAACCGGTACTAAATGATAAGATGAGGTATGCAGTACATTTTTATGTTACATTACCCTAGGGTTGCCATGTCCACACTTTGAAATCCAGGTTTTGAAGGTAGACATACCAGGACATTTTAGTTTAAAGCCAGGACTATTTTAAGAGCAGTACTTAATAATAATTGTTATATGTACCTACTGAAAACAAGGTCAAAACCAGACCCCAGTGGGTAGAGAGTAGTGGCGCGTCAATTATAAAACATAAGTCCATAATAGAACTCTTAAAGAAATTGTCCAGGACAGTCCAGGACACTAATAGCGGGACATGTCCTGGGAAAACAGGACGGTTGGCAACCCTACATTACCCGCTACTGCTTAGTAGGAGATGCGGGGTTCGATTCTAAGATTGGATAGATAAGTAAGTATAAGTTTTCTTTACAAATCGGAAATACAAAATTTATTTTTATGTTTCAAAAATGGTTCCGTTTTTTTAAAGTCGTATTTGGTAAAATCAAAACAAAAATTATTTTAGCTGATTATACACTATGCCATACGTCATGCAATCGATCGAATCGAAAGAATTTAGAACTTTATGACAGTCATAAATAATCCAGAATTAAATAATAAACCTATTAAGCCCAGTTTATCAAAAGCCAGATATTTTTTGTTTATAGAATAATTTTGACTGTCAATGGATCCCCCGAGACCACAAATCAATTCAATTCAATTTTTCCCGCGCTTTGGACATTTATCTCGAATTGACATTTGTCGAACAAAAATGGCGATTTCTTTTATTTTTCAATGACAGCAGTTATTTTTTTTCGACATTTGTCTATAAATTAATGTCTGAAGAATCAGGGCCGACTTTTTTTTATTGCAATGTCTCTTTCAACTTGACGTTGGCAGAATCACTGTCAAAGACGGTGGACGCCAAATATTTTTAAAAGTGAAGCAAAGTGAAGTGATCAGTGCCCAGGAGGCTGTTGGCTGTTCTGTGGCCGTGACCATGAACACTGCAAAGTCTTTGAAACTAAAATAAACCGCAACTTAATCTATACCTATACAAATGTTAGTTTGTATCGCTAAAACTCGAAAACTATTAAACCGATTTGACCGATTTTGGTTTTAAAGTACTCATAGAAGTTTATGTAAGGTTTGAAAGGCACGGGACGAATGGCGAATGATTTATTCGTTTTATTTCAACGTGGAAAACATCAAAAATATTTATAATCCATCTGTAGAGTTATTTACCGTAGTGCCATCATTTTTCTCCATCTCGTGTTCTTGTCCCAACGTGAATGTGTGTGTGAGGACCCTGGACTCCATCTGTAGCACCAGGTTGAAGGTTGTCTCATCTATTCGCGTGAAGGAGAATGTTGGTGCTTTGCATTTTAACATCTGGATTATGTTTTCATTTGCACCTAGTAACCAATAAATTTAAATTAAACATTTAACTTAACCCCCGATGCATATCATTTAATTAATTTAATAATTAAACCTAAATTATGTAGTTTAATATTATATTATCTATGATTAAATTATATACATTGTGTCTGAATGTTGGTTTTTTCAATTACTAATATTATGAATGCGGAAGTAACTCTGTCTGTCGGTCGGTCGTGCTTTAACGCCATAACAACTACACCGATTTGGATGAAATTCGGTACGAAAATAGTTTGAAACCAGGGAAAGGTTATAGAATAATTTATATCTGACTGCGCAAAAAGAGGATAATGGTGTAGCGCGATAATCGACATCGGGCAAGAGCAGAAAGCTAGTTATAAATCATGTGATAAAGATCATGTTAATCAATTCCATCTTGTAATAAAAAAAACTGCATCAAAATCGATCAAACTTATTACGCCCCTTTTTTTGTTGGGGTTTAAAAAGCATGCATGAAAATCATTCGCGAATAGTGCGTGCACTCACGGCATTCCAGTAGTCTGTGCCGCACTCCGATGCTTCGGTTCGTATGTCACGGCGCGGCGTTTACAACCATGGTCCTATAGACCAACCTAACCCCAACCTACTGCTACAATACTGCTTCTATCTTCATCATGAGATATGAAATTTACGAGGAAAACTTGTTGGTTTTCTTTGAATATTGTGGTTTTCCTCTATGGCTATATAAGTAAGAATAAGTAAGTTTATTTTATAAGATGTAGTGCATTTAAGTAATTAAAGTTTCTAATATCGTTTGCGGTTTACCTGGGTTACCTTCTTTAGGCTTGTGTCCTAACAGTACATGTATTTGACATTTTGGTACACTAGGTAATCCATTGCGACATTCGCGCTCTTTGAGCCTATATAGTTAAGGTATATACTTGTGTAGAGCTAGCCCTCTACACAAGTATTAGACCAATATTAAGGGAACAAAACAAGACGTTTTTTTTTATCGGTTCGACCGTCCTCGGACAGCTCACCGAAGAAGTCCGGTGTGGTTCACCGAGGCCCTTCCGGCCGATTGCAAAAAAAAAGTTTTTTGTGTTGCACGGAATTTTATGACTGTTCACTAATTCGAGGTTGCTGATTTAAAATCCACCGGCAATTCTTCTCAGGTTTCGTTTTTGAGATAAAGCATCTGACCGTATATGTATTTGTACTAGTTACAATTAACTTTCATAAAACCGAAATGTCTGTAAAAATGATAGTATATATTCTGTAATCAATGTGATAAATATAAATTTAAAGATTGTGGACTAACCCATAAATTCATAAACGTCTTATAAGCTTATTATAGCTAAAATAGGTTTATAATTCGTTTGTCTTTATCTCTCATCTTGACATTTATACTAGTAAGATAAGACCAATCCAGATCCATTTTAACTAAAGACTTATAAGACTTTTATGAATAAGACTTTTAGTGTGTCGGAGTTCGTAAAACGGCCGTAATTTGATTACTTTTAGTTTTTCTTTGGACACCCACGACTGGTGGGTGCCTAAAATGGTATGTAAAACTTGCGTTGAGTCTCTAAGATTATGAGTGACTATGAAAAAAAATGACTATGAAAGAAAAAAAAGTCGTGGCTTAGAAATATCCGGGAATGGACAGGAATGGATAAGAGTAGCCAGCGCAGAACGACTATTCTGCTGTGCACAGGAGAGTAAGAGTTTCCATGAGCTGATAGCCAGCCTCCAGTATAGGAGAGGCACTAGCAGAAGAAGAAGATGAAAAGATCTCATTTCAAGTACAAACACCAAGGATCTGGCAGCAACCCTCGACATCATCAGGACGTTCGACAACATCGTCTGACTGTTGCGTGGATGATATAAATGAGATTAACTAAAAAAATCGATCCAAGTGGTTTTACGCTAACTTCTTATCTATTACCCGACCAGATTTAAACACAAGTTGATAACAACTTGGAAGATTAAACTCTTCTTCAAGTGATGAAAGTGGGACAGCTGATTTTAATCCAGATGTTTCTTCTGAGCCCCAGCCCTTAAATCAGGAAGAGCTCAGCGCCTTAGTCAGAGACCTTGGCCTTTCCAAAAAGCATCGAATATTATAAATTGATTGCACAAAATTTTCTAGGAAAAAAAAATATATTATACAGTGTAAGTCGTAATATTCCATGCAACAAAAATTATGTTATGTATTATGTATGAACAAGTGCGGTTTGGTGGATGACACATGTCCTTGAATGATTAGTTCTTAGACATATCGGTTTCCTCACGATGTTTTACTTCACCGATATTGAGCAGCGGATATTAAACAATTCACACAAGGATGTCTGAGCACGACCAGGATTCGAACCCGCGACCTTATTTTTCTAAGGCGAGGCCCGTACCGCTGCGCCACCGATCCTCTAAACTGTTCAGATGCGAAAAAAACTGAGTATTGAGTTTCGTAAACAAACGATAAATTACAATGGTGCATACTACGTTGGTCCAGTGGTAAGCGTGTTCGCTTAATAGCCACGAGGCCCCAGGTTTAAATCCCGGGTCGATAAATAGCCGTTTCCCATAAACATAGAAAAACCTTACAAATATAACTTAAACGTAGGAAATAAACGTATACACAGATACACACGCGTTAACACCCCTCGTTTTGGTCGGTTAATATACACAAAACCAACAATCACTTACTAGTTGCTTTAATAAGATAATCAATATTCTCACAAGCCACACGTCTAAACTTTTTACCAGAAAACGACATTATTACACTGTACACAGTGCTTGTATTTAATGTATACTGTGTCAATTGTATTTCTACAGTAGGTATGACGTAAGCAGATAATATATCGTTGATAAGGCTGTAAGCGTTATCGTTCTATTTTTCAATATCATTGTCAAAATACTTAAAAATGTCATCCACAGTATGTTCGTACATGGTTCGTACATACAAATTAGTTTATTTCAGTCACGCAGATACAAAACCTTTTTTGTATTATATCACTTATTATCTGTGTTTACGCTGTGGGATACGTTTACGATCACCTCGCTAGGGAATATGTAAGAATATCACGGGATCCTTTTTTTGCATACATTTTTTAGTCCTATTTTAACTTGTCATAATAAGTTACTCATAACTTTTTTTGGTATAACAATAATTTGACATATTTGCTTTTTGGCAGACTAATTCATTACGCATAAACATATTTTAGACGACTAAAATTTGCCCTTATTTTTATTGGTATAAAATTTTATATCATATTGTTACAAATTATTTATAAATTGCATGCAAAAGATACAAGTATTATATGTGTGTAACAGTAGATTAGCTAAGGGCCACCCTTTAGCCGTCAATGTTTATTTTATATATAAAAAGTATTTTATTAAATGCAGGCAAAATTTACAAAACTTACTTTTACATACCGGCTACATATTTCATTAGAACAATGTGTATGTTTGTGTAAATTTTTAAATTATCTGTTAAGTTAATTATGCGGTGAATAAAATTTTGTATAAATATCATTTAGCTTAATCAAAGTAATAATTTAGAATAGGATGCTTAAAAATTATTATGCTTAAAGTAATTATGCTAAATTAATATTGTGCGTAACTATTATAAGGTCGATAAGTAGTAGCCATGAATATGCACTGTATGACATAAAATTGTATGCGAAAAAATAGGGAACCGAACATCTCTAAATTGAAAATTTAAACTCATTATGCGTCTAAGATTCCTATCGCAAAAACAATAAAAAAGACTTATTTAAATGTATCTTTACAGTAATTGTGCAAGTCACAAATAAAGATAGATAACATTGCACTCACAATTGTATCATACTTAATCTATGTTATATCATCATTATAGCTTCGACGTTCGGCCCCGAATCAGGTGTTGAGCGGCGCGGAATTTTGAAGTATGAACATTACCTAATTTCGATTGAATCTACAAGCTAACCAACCGCACGGCTCCATTAACCTCTTTTTGCGCAATCGGATAAAAACTATACTATTTCCTTCCCCGTATCTCAAACTATCTGCATATCAAATTTCATCCAAATCTGTCCAGTAGTTTAGGCGTGAAAATGCGACAGACTGACAGAGTTATTTTCGCATTTGTAATATTAAGTAAATTAGTTAAGTTAAGTAAATAAGTTAGATTAAACAAGTTAGATGAATTTATAATCATTTAACCGCCCCGTCAGAAATCGATTGCAGTGCTTGTGGAGTTTGACCTCAAAATTTAATAAAATACAATACAATGAATAGCTAGGTGCAATGTATAAAAATGGAACAAGCACCATGCATGATTTTGTCGCAGAAATGGGACATGGGCGCTGGGAAACAAACACAATTGTCGCATGAAACATGGGCGATTAAAAGAACTATGAACATATAAAGTAGAACCTGCATCTTTTAATACACACGGCGCGGCGCTCACGTAAAGAGGTAGGTTGATAGTATTTTCAACATCCTACAAAAATAGTGAGGTGTTAAATGTTTGGTGTGTGTGTCTGTACACAAGTTCTTCCTTGATCTGATGAATCGATTTTGATGTGGTATTATTGTATTCGAAAGTTGAAGCGATCGAGTTGATTCATATGTAAAAAAACTGAAAAACATACGTCGGAGGTTATTCAATTTCAAAATCGCTATTTAGGATGTTCCCTCGGCAGTCGCTTAACGCCGTGTTCTGTGGTTGAGCCTTTGACTCGAATTGTCACACCACGTGTTGAGCACAAAGTAGTATTAACAGAAAGTTATATAACATGAGCCACTCACACTGCTCAGCAACAGGTAGGGTTTGTTTCCATTATTCATTAAAAGACAAAAGACCCGACTTATTCTCGCCTAGTCAGCGTATGTCGTTTAATGCGAAAAAATATTACATAATCATACGAGTTTTGTTTCTGTCTTATTAGTGTTAAATCTCAAGATAACTGTACTGCCATCTTATGGTTAAAGAGCACATCTGACATTTTTTTTCGTAATCAGTAAAAGATAGTGATTCCGATGATATCAATAACTTAGTTACGAAAAAAATGTCATATGTGCCCTTCTTCCATAAGACAGCAGTGTAGAATTTTGTAACTTCAGTGGTTGGCTGTGTAGCGGGGTCTTAATCTTACTAATATTATAAACGCGAAAGTTTGCAAGAATATATGGATTCTTGTTACTTTTTTACGCAAAAACTACTGGATAGAATTGGATGAAATTATGCACACAGATAGATTATGGTCTGGATTAACACATAGCCTTTTTATCCCAATAAATATAACGCGAGCGAAGTCGTGGGCGGAAGCTAGTGTGGTATGTTTAAGGAAACACCGATAATTGTATCAACCGTACCGCTTTATTAGAGTGCCTTATAACTGTCACAAACATGTACCTAATTAATAGATACCTATAGTAAGTAGGTAAGTAAAGTACATTATCTATGTGTCAGCATAAAGTGTCAAGCTTACTCGTACAATGACAGACAGACAGACGAATAATAAACCTATTTTAGCTATTACAAGTTTCGCTTCAACCCATTTGTGTCTTACTGCTAGGCAAGGGTCTTCTGTCAACTATGTTACGAGTTGAGAGAGTTAAGGTCTTAATCTACATACGCTGGCCAAATGCGGGTTTCTAAATGTCACATGCCCTCGAATGATTAGTTCTTAAACATGCCGGTTTCCTCACGATCTTTTCCTTCACCGATATTGAGCAGTGGCGATGAAACGATTCACAAGTGTGGGCAGGAGGCTAATTCACGTAATTTCTTGACGCGCCGATCAAGTTGCGGTGCAGTTTCAATTACGTTCACGGCTTAGTGTAAAATGGTATTGTTGTAATTGTCATATTTATATCATGAACGTCAAAGGGCTTGCGTGATGCGAGCGTATCTGACAGCGGTTGTCAAAATTACGAAAATACGAAAAGGGCTGTTTTGATCAAAACTTAACTGCAACTGAACTTATTTAATTACGTGAATTGGCCTACCGGACTGGGAATCGGAACCCCGACCTTTATTTTTTTCTATTTCTAAGGCGAGGCTTGTACCGCCGTCAGACTTCATGTTCACGGGTGGAGTGAGGTATTCCTGTCAACATGAAGTCTGAAAAGACTGAAACGTCGGGTTCTAAAATCTATGTGGTGTTTCTAATGACACTGTTTTATCGACGTGTTGTGTCAGTTAATGGAAACAGACCAATCACTGCAGTCAGAGAAGGCGTGTTGCATTAATTTTTCTTTCTGCGTAGACAGCGTTTCGACAGGCTAGGTGATTGATGAGGGCTAGGTAAGTAGGTATAGGTACTTTTTAAAAGTATTATAGGCTACAATACCTAATCCAAATTTAGTTAATGGAATATATTCGATCCGTTTTTAATACGCTCGTCGAAAACGCCAGTGAACCAAAAAAATGCTTCTCAAGCAAAGATAACGCCTTTACGGTGCTTCCGACGAAAATTAACTTGATCAAATGAAAAGGAAAAAAATAATAGTGCAGGCGAGGTGATTATTACTCCTAATTTTCAGTGGCGAAACATTCAGCAAGCATTATCTATCTCTATCGTTTAAAGATGCGTAGAAAGAGATAAGACTATGCTTGTATCAATTTTTGTTGTGCAGTAGGTACAAACGCCCAGTTACTCCATTTCGCTGGCCAGTTAAGGTCTTCATCCATAATAGGGAGCGAGCGTATTGGGCACCCATCAAAACTAGTGTTTTATGACAATATTTTTATTTATCGCCCTTATTTACGGCGCTCCTATGTTTTATCTCTGCAATGTGATTTCCCAGAGTCACAAAGAAGAAATAAACAGAAACATTGCGTGTTTGCGACATATTTTTAAATCCTTGTACGTATACCTAGTACTTCCACTAGCTATCTAACCGCGGCGGCTCCGCTCGCGCGTATAACGGTTCTTAAGCCATTAAATTATTATTGCGCAGTCGGATAAAAACTATTCTATGTCCTTCCCAGGGTCTCAAACTATTTTTTATTCTGCAATAGGCTCGTGCTTTGCCTACGACTTGCCTGATCTTAAGCAATGATATAGTCTACGATGGGCCGGCCCCGCCCAATATACCGATTTACTCGTGATTACGAATGATTTTTGGAGGGAAGGTGGCAATGGATTGAGGTTCCTTATGGTTAGAAACAATAAAGGAGCAACAATTCCGACCCACCCTCTTAAATTACATCGCACCGGAACACGGCAAGGCCGCTTGGCGGTGCTGCTTTGTGAGGTGGGTGGTCACTACTAACCACGACCGAAGCCTACCACCAGTTAATTACCAGTAAACATAATTACCAGTTGATTGATTGTTACCTGATTTGCACCACCCGGGGATGTCTATCTCCATGTTCTCATATTTTTTTCGCATTTATAATATTAAGTAAGGATTTAAACTTGACACTGGCAGAATCGCGTTATTATTCCTGCAGAAGCTGTAATTATTATCTTCTTTAAATATAAAAATGAATCCCTATTTCACTTGGTCACGCCATCACGCGTGAACAGCTTGACCGATTTCGTTAATTCTTTTTTTGAATCTTCCTTGAAGTACGAGGATGGTTCTTACGCAGAGAAAAATTTAAAAAAATATCTCCTCCGAAACGGCTTGACCGATTTTTATGGAATCTTATACCTATCTTATAACACAGCGCATGATTGGGGAGTTTTTAGATGATAAGCATCAAATCAGTCCCTAGCCTATAAGCCGGTTTCCAAACTGCGAACCTTAAGTTGTAAAAACTACATCAAACTACTTCTAAATTTTTCATTCGGAATTGATAGAACGTGAACTAATAGATAAAATTGAAACAAAAAGAAAACTATTAGGCTTAGTTTTTTTTCTCTCTTTTAAAAAACTTCTACTTTTTCCTCCTTTTATTGCTTTATATTAGTAATCTGTGTGGGCTTGTGATTAACTAAATTGTTAACCAAATTTGCTTACTATAAAATGTTATGTGTCTGTTAGCTCTCCTAATAGTAATAAATAAATAAATATATTCGATAGGTCTGAGAATCGGTCGTAATTCATTTTCTGACCCGGTAGGTGGTACTGTTTTACCGACGACGTCTGCGTGGTCCGCTAGTTTACAATAATATTGACTGATTCATTTATAAGTTAGAGTTTTAAAAGTATAAATCACTTGTGGCAAATAAATCATTGATATAAACATTGATTGAATAATCAAACTCAAGTCATACATTTAAGGATTTTATTTATTTTTACTTTCAAGGCCTTGATCGATTTATTTGCGATCTACATACAGAAGTACTTACTTACAGTTACGATCCTACGCACTGTAGATTATCTACAGCTGAGAACATTTTGCAATTGGAATAATTGATCAGCTGCCACATCATTTACTGCTAAAAAGCTGGTAATGTTTTCTAATATAGCAACTTCTTCGGCCTCGGTTTTTAAATATAAGATCGCAGATTCGATCCCCGGTCGAGCCCACACATCTTTGTGTGAATTGTTTCATCGCTCGATATTAATGAAGAAAACATTGTAAGTATCTATATTAAAGTGTTTATGCATTTACAGGAGAAAAGTAGGTATTATAATATGATATATTACCATTTATCTGGTTTCCATAGTACAAGCTCTGCTTAGTTTGGGATCAGATGGCCGTGTGTTTTAATGTCCCGCTATATTATTATTATTGTTAACAAGAACGTTCGAGGACATATTCCTTCTGCTCTTAACCATTGAGTGTGGATTAAGGCCTTAACTTTTTCAACTTTCAACACATAGCGCCACTGCTCGCTATCGGTGAAGGAAAACATCGTTAACAAACCGGGATGTCTAGCATTAATCGTTCGAGGACACGGTTTATCCAACAACCGTATTTGGTCAGCATGTGTGGAATAAGGTTGTCTCAACCCGTAAAATAGCTGAGAGAGACCCGTGCGCATCAGTGGAACACTAAAAAGAGTTAATGGTTAATATTAAAATTTCTTCGATCCTCCGCTCCGCAACCTCGCTCAACTGCAATGGGATAGGCAGCATAAGGTTACATAGTTTTTTTAAATCTTTATTTATTTAGAGGGTTTTTATTACAAAGTAATATGGTAGCCCCATCGTAAGTTAACCTGTTACAAACAAAACTACTAAGTAGTAGAGAAGGGTATATACTTATTTACTCACTACTTACTTTCATCAAACTAATGTACCATCTGTTTTGTCGGTAGTTAAAAACTAGCAGAACAAAGTAGATGGAATACTACAATGTATATCTTTAAATGGTAGGTCAGATTTTAATACGAGATAAAGAAGTAGTTAAAACAATAACCCCAAAATCAGTAAAATCGGAATTTGTTCTCATCGTAAGGAAGTAACACACAATAGGATCGTTTTGTACCTATAATGATACTTGTTGTTCCGTATGTCTGTTTTAATTTATGTGTGGTAATTAACTGCACCGTGACAAATTATAGAAATCAGAAGGTTAAGTTGTTTCTCGGTAGTTACCACATCACTGCACGGCAGGAGAAAGAATTCGAAAAAAAAAACATACATTAAAAATATAGGTATATTAATACGAATTGAAAACCTCCTCCTTTTTTGAAGTCGGTTAAAAATTGATGGGCTCTAAAATTTTATTTAACCGACTTCAAAAAAAAGGAGGAGTTTATATATCCGACTGTATGTATTTATCATGTATGTATTTCTCCTCCAGTAAGGACAGTTTCTCAAAAGTCTTTTTCGATGTTTACTTTTTTAGTTTCCTTTTTTAGTAATATATTGTACTTTCCTTTTACATGGCAGACAGCGTGGTTGCTAAGGTACACGCAGGTTCAATTCACAACAGTCCTAAATTTTGTTTGCATGAATGTCTATATCTTTTAATCTGTACCTTATTATCAATTATAAGTACATCATCATTGTTATTATCATCATCAGCATATTTCAGTCCACTGCTGGACATAGGCCTCTCCCAACGCCACTGAGCACGATCCGCAGCTACTCTCATCCAGATCTTACCAGCCACCTTGAAGATACGCCACTCCACCTAGTCTGAGGGCGTTCTACGCTACGTTTGCCAAACCGTGGTCTACTCTCAATAAGTACCTAACCTACATTTAAATTTACAAAAGAATTATATAATAACTATATCTGGTTTTCATTCTCTACTAAGTTTCGGATTTACTTTTCAACAAAATTAACTTCTCAAATGGTACTAGAATCCGTCATATTATCGAAGTCTACCAAATAGTGCCAAGCGAATGGCAATGCTAGACTAATGTCTTGGCCACTTGGCCTAAAAACTTTTTTTTTGTATTCTTCATCAAAAAAAAAATAAGGAGTTATTAAGCCAAGTAGCAGTCTAGACTAACAATCTAAATAAACAAGCACTTTAGCTGTTACTTATACACTTGATTTATAATGAAGTCAGTTAATATTAATCTTATCAATCAACAAACAATAGCAAAGCATCTAGACTACAAACCGCTTATTAATCGTTCTCATAGCATTAACCTCCATCTTACAGCTGACACATAAGCCACGCATGACATGTCTAAACAACTTTGTAGTGGTCCCGCGGGCGGTGAGCGCACGACCTTGCGGCCACTGGGGCGGGGGCGCTAACACTCAGACTGAGCCCGCAACACCGACACTCGTACTGTGAAAACGAAACGACCAACGCGCACACACGACTACTATAAAAAAAAAACAAAAAAAAATTAAACAAAATTGTTTTTAAAAAGTTCGCGTTCGGAATGACAGTTTGATTATTCAAAATGTGGGTTTTGTTGTTGGTTGCGGCCGCGGTCGTGTCTGGCGTACAAAGCGCAGGCGCTGGTGCCGCCCGCCTTGTATGTTACGTGGAAAGCGCGCGCGCAACTAATGAGTTTTCCGAGTGCACACATCTCGTGTATTCTGGAAACGCAAGAGGAGAGAAACTCGAGACTTTGTTGAAGGACTACAGGAAGCACAATCCTAGGCTGAAAATTGTTCTACGAGTCAATGAGGTTGATAAGGTAAGTTGCCAGCAATATTTGAAAGATTGGTCTTTGAAAATACTTTTAAAGTTTTTATATACTTAGTTAAAACTTATTTAAGGCTCATTTCGACGATACACAGGATCAACGTACAAGTTAAGTTACGTTAAGTATATCCAGTTGATTATTAATCTTTAAAATTATCTTTTTTTATACTTACTAATTTTTTTTGTATTGTATTTATTTAAATTCGTGAACTATTAAATTTACTTTATTTCCTTTATAATTAACACAAAAGCTGGCCAATCAATGGTACCTATACATATTTGTTACTTTGCTTGAGACAGGCAAATAAAAGAAAGAGCATCACGCTCTTTCTTTCTAAGCAAACTTGTAATCATGATTTTTAGTGACATGGTCGTATCTTTATTTTCTGTACTTTATTTTATTAGCATCTAATAAAATACAACTAATTAATTAATACAGTTTTGATGATACAAGTTTCATGTCATTAAACGTTATTTTTGAATTAAAGTAACATGTACTGTGTTTTCGACAATATAACAAAAATTTCATACACAAGGCAAACGTAAAATTTAACAGATATCTCTGTATAGCAAAGTTCGCAAATCTTGAAAACAAGTCAGACAAATTATCACCGCGTTACAAAACAATGAAGTCTGTACGAGCATAAATTAGTACTACCTCAGACTTTCTTACAGAATAAGTACCACTTGTTCTGAGTACGTTTTTAAAACAAAAGAATACATTTGGGTCCATCCATATTAGCGGGAGACTCGGGAACATCATTTAACAGTGAATAGTAATTGACTTATGTAATAATCTTAGACAAAAGGTAACAACATGTCAAAGTAGCGACAATACTTTAAGTAGATACCTTTTAGTTTTTGGTGAAAACTGAAAATGAGTGCGTCGATGTCTTTTTCTTTAGTAGGTATTACTTTTTAATTTAAAATTCGAAAACTGCTACTTTATTTTTAATAGTAGTAAACCACTGACAACCGTTAAGGTTACATGAAAAAAGTTTTGTTAGAAGCGCTTATGAAAAATTATTAATGTCATTTAGTTTGTAGAATTTTCCGATTTTCAATGGAACTTTCTTATTTTTTTCTTTCATTAGTAAAACCTTGCCCTTAGAACAACAAAAAATTATAGCGAAATTTGGTGCAGCCCATCACGCGTGATGTGACCTTGGGAATTAGGGTTGCTAATCGTCTGTCACTTATTTTTTTATTCTATTCATTAATCAGGAATCTACATTCTTTATTCGAACAAGGAATTTAATGTTTAAAAAGGTTTCTATAATTGAATTAAGAATTTATTAAGTTCTAAAAATGGTTTTACTGCCTGCACATGTTCTGCTGTATATAGAGGAAAACCATAGACTTGAAACAAGGAGGTTGCATATTTTGTAAAAAGGTGTTACTCACTTAGTAATGTTTACATACCTACTGCTACTATACGTATGTTCCCACGGTACGAAGTAATCTATATTAATAACGCAAGTACATCTGATAGATGAATAAGAAGATCATTGTCGTATTATGCAGATAAGTTGACATTATATTTATGGTATAGGTGTGACTCAGTGTTATTTAAATGACCTAAGTAGGCAGTAGGTGCACCTGAAAGAATAATGGCCTTTTTTCATAAAAATCTTATGAAACTAGAGAAAATGGCCTATGTCTCTTTTTTACTAGTAAAAGTGTCAAGATGACATACAAAGACAAACGAATTATAAACCTCACATAACAACCCTTTTTGTGTCCCACTGTTGGGCACGGGTCTCCTCTCAACTATCTTCCGAGTTGAGAGAGTTTAGGCCTTAATCCACACACGCTGGCCAAGTGCGGGTTGGTGGATGTCACATGTCGTCGAATGATTAGTTCTTAGACATGCCGGTTTCCTCACGATGTTTTCCTTCACCGATATTGAGTAGCGGTGATGAATCAATTCACACGGTGGCGCAGCGGTACGGGCTTCGCCTTAGAAATATAAGGTCGCGGGTTCGAATCCTGGTCATTATAAACCTATTTTAGCTATAATGAACCTATAAGACGTTTATGAATACGGGGATTAAAATTTATAATTCGTTTGTCTTTGTCTGTCATTTTGGCATTTTACTAGTAAGAAAGAGACAAAGTTAATTTTAGCTAAAGAGCTTTATGAATGAGACCGTAAGTTTTTTATCTAAATACCTATATCTTGCATGCTGACCTACAAATATGAATGGAGTCTAGTCACAGTCCTCACACCAAAATAACATCATTGTCCCGTCAAGTAGCGACCTGACCTTACGCAACACATTTCCAGTGAAATTACCCTTGTATTTATTTGGAGCACTGGTACAGACATCAACAAAAGTGATAATACAAATACAAAATTTATTTATTTCATATTAAGGTTGAGTAGAATGCAAGAATAATAATAAAACCTGTCAAGCTCGTGTCAGACTCGAACACGAAAGGTTTAATAATTAGTATAGTATTATACTATCTGTCATATTACTATGTTTATATGTTATAGCTTTCCGCTGGCGGCTTCGCCCACACCTATGACCGTGACCTATATTTATATCATGCCCAGCACTAGAAAAGAATCCTTACTCAAAATATTGGCTATCTAACAGTGTAACAACTTTTCATATCGGATTAATATACCTACCATGAGATTAGCGCGTTCAACCAAACTAACTCTTCAGTTTTATAGTATTAGTATAGCTTTTTCTTATTACAGCGGTAACAATAATACATATTTCATGAAAATTTTAACTCCCTTATTGATATATATTGCAAATTAACAGGCACGGATAGACTGACAGCGAAAGGTCCGACTCTAGTAATGATATAGGCTACTTTTAATTTATGCGCTTGTATATATCTAGGGCAGAAATTAAGTTTTAAATAACATAACTAATTTAAGGCGTGTAAATCTACTAACTTTTTCAAGCGATGCACTTGAAAGACTTTTGTCATTGAATGTACCTACTAAGAAATATGTGGAAACTGGTTTTCATTAATTTGACATTTGAGAAATTATGTCTGTAGGCCTTCACTTGTGAAATAATTGTTTCAGCTGTTACTTACTTGCGTTTTGACTTTTATTGAGTTGTCATACGTGACCAGACGCATGCTTGTATCTTGGGCATAACTTTGCCATCCAGCAGTCTAAGCTTCCAACCTCATTGGTGCCAAAAGACAGTACGGAGATAACTTTTCAACGCTTTATTTTATTTAGAACTAGCTTTTGGCTGGCGTGACTTCCATTTTATATCATGCCCAGCAGGGATATAAAAAGTAGCCTAACCTTACGCAATAAATGGACTATCTAACAGTGCAAGAATTTTTCAATACAATTTTTCAGCATTTCAACTTTGTAATAATAACTGAAGATACACACTTTAGTTAAGCTTATCTATGAGATTGTAATTATTAGTAAGCTGAAGTGGCAGTAGGTCATATCTGCCGCAGAACTTTAACCGCAAGGGTAAACGAGTTCTTGAGTGGAGACCACGAATTGGAAAACGTAGCGTAGGAGACAAGGAATAGGTGGAGTGACAATCTTAGCAGAGCGGTCGGTAAGAACTGGATGAGAAAAGCCGCGGATCGTGCTCAGTGGCGAACTTTAGGAGAGACTGATGATGATGAGAATGTAATTCTGTTTTAAGCCGATAATGTCTCTTAGAACTTAAAACTTAAAGTTAGGTATGTTAAGTTAGTTGACGTAAAAGTTATGTTTATAACATAGAATTTAAGTAAGCTAACTGACAAGTTAAGTTACTAATCTAACTATAGTCAAGTTAAAAGCTTCCAAAAATTAAGTAATATGACCTTGGCAGGTTGCTTTTGGTTAAGTTTTAATATACTTAGGCATTTAATTGAGGTTAATTATTCGTTACGTAAACTTCAACACCCTAACGGAAGTAAAGGCCATAATTTTACTAAAATACGATTATTGCTTATTTCTAAAGTAGATCAGAATCAATGAGTACCAACCAACATTTCATTTTTAGGGTGCTAAACGAAAAAAAAATAGTTTTACCTCCTAAAAGTACTAAATAGCGGACGATGAATTAAAAATAAAAAAAGAGGAGGTGGTCAATCTCATTTTTTATGTTTAATGCTTCGTCATCGTCAACCTATTTTAGTCCACAGCTGGACCTCTGTCCTGGCTGGCCTCTCCCAACGCCTCTCAGCGCTATCCGCAGCTACTCTCATCCAGCTCTTACCAGCCACCTTGCAGGGTTTTAGTCCTAGTTAAGTAAATCTTAGTCTTACTTACTTAGTTTGATGTTAGTTCAGGCATAACTCCAACTTGGACAGGTTTGCAAAATTCTCCTTTATTTTTAAAAGAGTTTCATTCCAAGGAGTCCCGTAACGTGAAGTTCGTTTTACTATATAAAAAAGTCTTTTTCGATTCAGTACAAACCTAAGTTCTATTAAATAGTCTGTGGTACAAACCAAGCGTTTCAAACACTGATTCAACCACAGACCTCTATTAATACAAGTACCTACGCTTCAAAGATTTTCTTACTTTTTACGAAAGCAATTTTAAAACTTATTTTTGAACCAGCATTCCTATTAACAACAAAGAGTAGGGATTCAAAAAGGCACGCAATAAAAAAAAATTAGTTCCGTGTTCTTTCCTTGCACTGTAGACTTAGGCTGTATGGTCAAAACCTTTGCCTGCCTATTGGCGAACAATATTAACAACCTTGCACTGTAGACCAGGTACTTCTTGCAAACTTCTCTAAAGTGGAACAACCATAGATTTAAGTAGATATGATCTTAATTACGTAACAAATGAACAAGAATTATCTCAAATCAAGTTCTTACAAATAAATAACAAGGATTGTCTGTTTTTTGTTCAAAGTGCGTAAAAAATAAACGGAAACCAGAACTTTAATAAAACGGGTAAAATTGTAGTAACTTTGATTTAAAGATAGATTACAACTCCTTTCATTGGGTTTACTTTCGCTTCCGATTAATATCGATGTACTGCCTTGTATAGGAACACTTAACTAAAGGTTCTGTTGCATCAACCGTTAGTACACACGGGTACACATCAAGCTATACATTTCCAGCACAAGCTGATCTCGCATTGTATAGGATTTCTGTACAACGAGAGGCCAGCTTATACTGGTTTTGTATATATATCTTGACGTGCAGACGTGTACTTTATGTTAGTGCAATTAATTATCTAACCTAGGGTTAATCGTGTTAATAAGTTAATTTAGGTGTTAGTATAAAATTGAATATTTTAATTTAGTTGGTAAATTTATTGTAAATTAGTTTTTAGTTTTGTTGTTATAATTACTAATTTTCATTTATGCTCCATTAAAAATAATAGTAGAATTTAGAACTGAAAGATATGCTGTCTTATTCCCAAAAATCATACCGTATTGTCTTAGATTTAAACGAATATCACACATTCAAATAAAACTACTTTTTAACGGATTTGAAGTCTGAAAAGACTTTGAAACGTCGGGATCTAAAATTTAAAATAAACCGCGATAAAATTATTAACCGGTAAAAAGTTTTATTGAAAAAATCATACCTTGTTATCTAGTTAAAATTAATTTTGTCTCTTTCCAAAATAGAATACCTAAATGTCAAGATGACAGACAAATACAAACGAATTGTAACCTATTTTAGCCATTACAAATAAACTACTAGAATGTTTATGAATAAGGGAGATGGATTTTTTAAAGATAATGTAAAAAAGGGCATCTGACTTCTTATTTAAAAATATTTGTGTAGGTATCAGGTGTATAAATTTAGTTTTGATTTTTGCGTTATTCCTACCAAAAATATTTACGCTCGCAATGCTCGCGTTTAGATTTGTGTCTTTGGTTTTTAGTTTTCATTATGGTCATCAAAAATTCTCGTGTCACTCGCTTTTTTATTAATTTATTGGCAATTGGCAATAATGAAAATTCCGAACAAAAGTGTTAATTATAAACACAGTTTTTTATGTATATCATTTTTCCATAAATCTTAAAATAATGTTATTATCTGTGTTTTGATAGTACGGACGCTACGTTGCCTTGGTGTTTGGTATACCTAAAGTTAGCCGGCAGTCGAGTCTTATTCTTAATTCAAAAGCATAGTACTTTGTTTTCAAGCATCGTTCTAAGGTATTTACGAAAATTCTTTTTTTTTCATTAATTACTTGAAATGAAATTATAGTTGGTAGGTGCAACCCAGCATCAGGATCAATTTACACTGGGTTAGATAATATTTAAACGCAGGAATGTTCATATAATTCCATGCTGTAACGTTTCTGATTCCTGTTTTAAAGACATTACAATTTATATTACATCTTACATCCTGATTAATAGGTTGTCAGGCTAACCGGGCGGTAATCTAGAACATAATATTATGTATTGCAATCATTAATTAAGCCCTTGCTTTGCTTCACGTCTGCCTTCATAGCGTAACAACAAACTTTCTTCAACAATTAATAGTTTCTAACACTTAATGCTCCGTTCAGAGTTTATTTTGACTGCTGACTTCTGTTTATAAGTTACTAGCTTTCCGACAGCGGCTTCGTTCGCGTGTATATCGGTTATCGCGCCAAAACATTACCATCTTTTTGCGCAGTCGGATAAAAATTATCCTATGTCCTTTCTCGGGTCTCAAACTACCTCCATACCCAATTTCATCCAAATCGGTTCAGTAGTTTAAGCGGGAAAACGTAACAGACAGACAGACAGAGTTACTTTCGCATTTATAATATTAGTAGGGATGTTGGTTACCCTTAAAGCTAAGTGGACATACCTCTACTTAGTTTCCAGGTTAGCCTAGAGTTAGAGCTATTTCTAGACAAAAGAATAAAGGACTAGAGGCTAAATTACGTAGTAAGCGCTACTTTAGGGTTTGAAAGTTCAAGTAAAAAGGTGTTATCGGTCGTTCAATGGGAAAGCGTGTTCTAGTGTAGACCACATTATTGCTTAGCATTAGTTGAATCTAAGTTAAGCTCAAGCATATCTATACTAATATTACAAAGCTAAAGAGTACATATGTTTATTTGTTACTGACTCAGGCACTATTATTGTTAATATTTGAAAAAATCTTATACTCATAAATAGCTTAATAACTGTGGAAGGTTATAAGGTACTTTTTATCCAACAAGTGGTCACGATGTTAAATGTAGCTCACGCGGGCAGAGCGGTGGCGGGAAGTTAGTTTTAAAATAAGAGAAATTTTCACGCCCTGTAAAAAAGTCATAGTATAGTCCAAAACATTCGTTTTAACAAGGACACGTCCATAATATAGTTCGTATTACCCAAAGGTTTAGGCAGAGGTGAATATTTTGTATATTTCGCCTGCGATGTTAAGATCCCATACGTACAGGGGGCGAGCCTATTAACGTTAATAGTGCGCCATGAGCAGCGGTGGCGCAGTGGGAGCAGCGGTAGCGTAGTGGTACGGGCCTCGCCTTAGAAATATAAGGTCGCGGGTTCGAATCCCAGTCGTGCCGACACATCTTTGTGTGAATTGTTTCATCGCCGCTGCTCAATATCGGTGAAGAAAAATATTGTGTGGAAACCGGTATATCTAAGAACTAATCATTCGAGGTTATGTGACATCCACCAACCTGCACTTGGCCAGCGTGTGTGGATTAAGGCTTAAACTCTCTCAACTAGTAAGATAGTTGAGAGACCCCTGCCTAGCTGTGGGACACTTAAAAGGGTTTGAGTGAAGTGTGCACCATGAACGTGAAACATTTATAAATAAATGAATTTACGTTATCAAATAGAAGAAAAATGACCCTAAACTCAACACGATATCGTCCATTAAACCGTTATGTAATTACCAGACAAAGCCTTACCACCAAGCGGCCTTGCCGTGTACCGGTGCGATGTCTGGTGACGCCATGCAGAGAGGGTGGCTCGAAATTAAAAAAAATAATAATTCTGGGACATTAACACACACGGTCCTCTGGTCCCAAGCTAAGCTAAGCTTGTGTTATGGAAACCAGATAACTGGTATATACTATATATATTATAATACTTTTCTTTTGTAAATATATACTTATAATAGATATTTACACCCAGACTCGATACAAACACAAATGTTCATCATTAATGTTTGTCTCGGGTGGGAATCGAACCCACTGCGGCGTGAAAAACAAGTATCTTACTGACCACGCAACTGGTCCGTCTAAATTGATGCTCTTTTAAGGTTTCTAACCATATGAACGATTATTCCACTGCCACCACCTCACCGATAATCATTCGTTATCACCAGTGAATCGGTATACTAGGCGGGCGCAGTCCATCGTAGACTACATCATTGTTTAACATCAGGCAAGTTGTAGTCAAGCGCCAGCCTATCACAGGATAAAAAAAATAGCTATGAGCCTCATAAACTTTATCCACGCCTACTCCTCCCTAACGTAAGTAGTCCTATCGCCTAAAGCTATTTGATCGAAATTATGTAACGTCAATGAAAAACGATTTGACAGTAATTACTAAGTAGATACACAAATTAATTGGTCAGTAGGTAGTAAATATTTTCAATACAAGGTTAACTATGACAGTATGGATTCCGTAGGAATCGGTCGACTGGGGATCTTTTAGCGTACGCCACATACATCTGGAATGAGGCCTTGGAGAGGTACGGTGAAGCGCTAGCAATCTCACTTGATGTCTCCAAGGCCTTCGACAGGGTTTGGCATGACGGCCTTATCAGTAAGCTTCCATCTTACGGCTTGCCCACTGGATTTTGTGAGTGGATATCGGATTTCCTGAGGAACAGATCAATCAGAGTCGTCATTGATGGCTGCTCTTCCAATGCAATTGATATTAATGCCGGTGTTCCTCAGGGTTCGGTACTCTCTGCAACTCTTTTTCTGCTGCACATTAATGATCTGCTTAAGCCCGGCACCTTTGGGTATGCAGATGACAGCACAGTTGTAGAGAGCTATATGTCTAGTCCACGTGCCAGTGCGGCTGAGATCCAGTCTCTTAGAGAGGCCATGGTTGAGCGCTTAAACTTGTCTCTCAAATCGGTTTCCGACTGGGGTGACGCCAATCTAGTCAAGTTTAATGCTGCTAAAACCCAGGCGTGTCTATTCTCTGCTAAAAAAAGGCCATTTCAATTGGCTCCTACTTTTCAAGGTGTATCCGTACCTATTACAGACCACCTTGAGCTTCTTGGCGTCAATGTGACTTCAACCCTCAATTTTGGCCCGTACATTGAGTCTAAGGCTCAACTAGCTGCCAAAAAGCTAGGTGTCCTCGCGAAGGTGCGTCAGTACTTCACGCCAAAACAGATGCTTGAGCTATACCAAGCTCAAGTTCGCTCATGCATGGAGTACTGCTCGCATCTTTGGGATGGGTCAGCTAAATACCAACTCGAGACGTTGGAGTCTATAGAAAGACGAGCCAAGAGGCTTATTGGCAACGAATCATTCGTCAAGGCTAAATTGCAAAGCCTCGAGCATCGCCGCATAGTTGCTAGTCTTTCGGTCTTTTACCGGATACACTTTGGAGAGTGTGCGTTGGAATTACACAATCTTATTCCCCCATCCCCGTTCTTCCATCGAACAAGTAGAGGTACGGCTATGCGCCACCGTTATATGGTGGAAATTCCACGGGTACGCACAAAGCGCTTTGCCTCCACTTTCATCGTGCGAACTGCCAAATTGTGGAACTCGCTGCCGGCATCTATGTTTCCCGATAGCTACAATCTGCCGGTCTTCAAGTCACGAGTGAATCGGTATTTACTGGGTAAGCGCGTTCCATCGTAGACTGCATCATTGCTTCACATCAGGCAAGTTGTGGTCAAGCGCAAGCCTATTTTAAGTTAAAAAAAAAAAAAAAAACTAGAATTTTTAACCGATTTCTTCAATTAAAATTGAAATATCCTTGGAAGAGAATCAAATAAAGTTAAATAAAGTAGCAACTATTTTAGTAGTTGTCTATAATTTTCTGTAACTATTCACTAGCATTTGCAAGTAATTTTCGATGACAATGTTCAAGTGAAATAACGCGCCGTTTGGTTGGAATCCGTAAATCAGCAACAGTTCCGTCCACCAGGACATACCAGGCCCATTCATGACTTCACCAGGCATCTCGTTGGAAAACAGCTGGGTCATTTAGCGTAGTGTCTTTACATGGTGACAGTTCAGATCTTATATTCACTCATTCGTTCATGTTTTAATTTGATTTAAATGATAATCTTGACCTTGAGTTAGCATTAGGTCAAGGTCGCCATTTTGTTTACTATTGTCATTATGACACATGTCAACTTAAGCTTGGAATGCAAAAAGCGCGTTTAAAAACTTGTTTGGCTATCATTGTTAGCGAGATACATATCTACAAGCAAATACATAATAAAGCTTGTTGTGCGAATTGTAGATAAGATAAGAATTTATTTTGCAATAACAACCAAACTAATGTATGAAATTTGTCGCCTACAAATAAGACTGACACTTGTTTAATTACAGTGCAATTTAATGAGAGCGTCACATGGAATAAAAAAAAATAATTCCCGAAGTTTCCAAGTCTTTTATGTCACACTAAAAATATACATAACTACTTTCATAACATCACATAGATGCATATTATAAAGGCTCATAGGGCGCTGGGCTGGGCTCGAGCGGGGTGCATTGAAATATTATATCAGGACAAGGCTGACCAAAACGCTAGGATTTTTGGAGGCATGGGTCAGAGTGACGCATTTTCCTCATGAAAAAAAGGTTCAAAGGTTACTTTAAGTTGGGGATGAAGAAGAAGCGAACACACACAGAAGGGTGTACACACCCCAATATGCTGGTTCATCAGGTATTTGTGCCTCGTCATTCTATCTCTGGGGAGGCCTTGCCGTATTCCGGTGCGATGTCTGGTGACACCATAAAGAGAAGGTGGGTCGGAATTCTTGTCCTTTTGAGGTTTCTAACCATATGGAGGCTCATTCTACTGCCACCTTCTCTCCGATAATCATTCGTAATCACGAATGAATCGGTATACTAGGCTGGCGCGTCCCATCGTAGACTACATCATTGTTTAACATCAGGCAAGTTGTAGTCATGCGCCAGCCTGTCGCAGAATAAAAAAAAATAAAAAAACAATCTCAAAAAGTAGGTACAAACTTTCGATACCTACGTCAATGAACATACAGTTGATAGTTGCGAGTTTTAACGACACGGTTAAAATACAAGGTAGCAGAGCTGTTCTTCCAATAGTTAAGTACTGTGTCGTTTTATTCAAAGCACTGTTAGTAGAAACTAGGCTCAGTGGCTGTGAACAGAAGTGTTTTGTCTGTCATAAAGAGTCCAGGTGACATCATGCTAGGTAACTGAGCCAACACTAACATAATGTTATGAATACAAAATTACATCTTGTTTAGAAATTTGCTTTTGTTATTTTGTTACCTACGTTATTAGTGTTATTACATAAGGATACAAAGTAATCCTTGGAATCCATAGAAATCCTTGTGTTACCATTGAAAAGATGTTTTTGTTTTATTGTGTACTAGCCCGCCCCGGCTTCGCCCGGGTAGCTTCAGTTCACTCAACAATTTACAAAAAATGTGATCAATAAAGAACCGCTCATCCGATTTTCTGCAAACTTCACATAAACCATCTACTAAATAGTCCGAACAATGCCTAAACATTTGGTTTGAATAGGTAAGCTCGTTTTTGAGTTAAAAAATTACAACGAAAAGTGACATTGATCTTTAAATATCTTGTATTAGGTGTGTTGTGCCAAATTAAGTTATTTCAACAGTTTCCGCATTATCTAGTAACCTAATTAATTTTTTTAACTATCTAGCAGTGACGAAGGGTGAAAGTCTGAAAAAACATTCTTACCTATGAAAATAATATCTCTTCAATACCGTCACCGATGTTTCTATGGCGACCACCACCTTCATATTATAGGTACTTATTTTTGATTCTACATATTTAGAAGTCTTAGTCGATACATAATTTAAATGTACTAAACGATAACGATTGGAATCGCTTTGTGTGCACTCTTCGTCACTGCTACTTATTTGTTCCAAGGGTAAGTAAGTTCGCATTATAACCGCATGGATACGCATCCACAGCGAGCTATGAAGAAGGTTGGGAATTTTATGATTTCCTATCACTAGTCTGAAGTCATGATATTAGCGATGTGACACCCAATTGCCTGGGAAAGCACCTCAAGTTATCGGCTCCGTGCCCGATATCTCGCCGGTCGAGTTTTCCAGCACGTCCTGTCACTCCTGTTTAGTTCGTAAAGTCATATTTTTGGGGGCTGAGTTACCTTCGTCCGTGGGAGTGCACCTTTAATCTAAACGTGATCCCTAAACGTGATCTCTCCGGGTGGTGCCACTCAGATGACAATAAACTAGTGGTAGGCTTCGACCGTGGTTAGTAACCACCCACCAGTCAATGCCGCACCGCCAAGCAGTCATGCCGTGTTCCGGCGCGAGTTCTGGTGACACCATTTAAGAGGGTGGGTCGGTATTGTTGGTCCTTTATGGTTTCTAGCTTTATGGAGCTTCATTCCACTGCCACCTTCTCACCGAAATTCAATCGTAATCTTGATCAAATCGATATATTGGGCTGGCGTGACCTATCGTAGTCTACATATTTGCTGAACATCAGGCATATTGCAGTCTAGCGTAAGTCTATTTAAGAATAAAAAAAGGCAGGGAGTAGAGAGTGCATCTGTGTGTACTATGATATCTCCAGCGCTCAAGTTTAGTCAGCTAATAGGCCACCGCTGTATACGATACACGACTAGTAGGAGTTTATAACTATAATTTATGCACTAATTACACGAAATATGATTAAGTATAGTTAATTACTGCATGCAAATCATGCGCATACGCAGATAACTAAATTTAACGCAAGGATCAGTGAAAGGTGACTTATTAAACCGGTCACGATTTGCCATACTGAACTAATTGAATGAGATGTGACATTGAACTGTATTTATTTAGTTCATTCGAGGACTCGTTCGTAATACTGAACGACCTTAACTACCTGTCTAGGTTGGTTGTCAAAATCTCTCTCAGTCAGTCTCTACTCTGTGAATTATGTAGCTTTCGTTGCAAAAATATAACTTGGGCTTTTTGCACCTTATTAACTTCAAAGTAGAATTTGTATTTACGTGTTCTCTTAGTGAATTTACCAGGATAGCGAAGATCATAATGTTCCAGGAACTTTATAAAAGCAAACTTCTGTATTGGGATAAATCCCTGTAAAAGAAGAAGAAGTAGTAAAATAATTTAATAAACTATACTTTTTGCATAGTTGGGTAGTTAGCTTATCTGTTTTTAGAGTACGTGAAATACGTGTTGTATTTGAGATTTTTCTTCTAAGCACCCAGACTGGGGAGGTACCACCGCTTTACAGAAAACTCGCAGTGACTTTTGGTCATGTTCTTTTTTTTGGTTCATCTAAAATATCGACAACACGTAAATGTTGCCTATGGTTTCTTAAGCGGCCATATTTTATATTTATTTAGCGAAAATTTTATATTATTTTGAAATAAAACTACTTTATTTTTAAAATAAAAAATACACCCCGACTTCATCCTTTTAACAACTAGGTACTCAAAATTAGTTCAACCAATTAAAAAGAAAATTAATAAAGAAACTCTGGAATCCCTTGAAAACAAAAGAAATATTATCAATATCGAACTAAAATTGGCGGAATTATCGTGTAACATACAAAAAAAATACAGTCGAATTGAGAACCACCTTCTTTTTTAAGTCAGCTGAAAACTACATACATAAAATCCATTTTAAAGTAGGTTCATTTCAACTAACACATATTATTAAAAATAAATAATATCGTGGGACATTAACACACACAGTCATCTGATCCCAAACTAAGCAGAGCTTGTACTATGGAAACCAGATAACTGGTAATATACTATATATAGTACAGTTTTCTTTTGGTAATGCATACTTAAACAGATATTTACACCCAGACTCGAAACAAACAGACGTGTTCATCACACAAATGTCTGACTAAGGTGGGAATCGAATCCACGATCTCGCAAGTATCTACCGACCACGCTACCAATAATATAATAATAATATTGACCAATTCTAAGTGATTTAAGTAAGAAAACCAGCAGAGGTGAGAAACGCTTTATTCAAACCATTTAATGTTGCAACTAGTACATATAATTTACTCATATCTGTGATTAATTGAGTCACACCTACGTGAATTAAATCACACATGTACTCATATATAAATCTATTCAAAAGCCGGAGGCAAATGAGTTGTGTTGCAATCGCCACCGCATTAAAGCAACTATCTACCTGTCCAGGGGCTTGACCAGGACCAAAAAGACTGATAGTAGGTCTATTAACTGGGCGATTTGGGCCTGAAATAACTGTGCAAAATAGGGCTGACAGAAAGTCCCACTTGCATAGCATATGAAGACACTGAGGAAACTATGGAGGACATACTGTGCGAGTGTAACTCACTATCGCGAAAACGCTTGATACATTAGGGGTCGATCGCCCTACCTCTGATGAATACGGCCTCTTATATGTCCCTGACAAATAGTGCTATTTGTAGATTCTTCTGCTTGGATTGTGGTGAATTTAGAAAAAAAAATGTGCAGATTTTGAATTCGACAATAATTTTAATTCTCCTGCGTGAAACAGCGCGTTGATGTCTTTTCTTAAAAAAACTTTAGTTATAGTTCAAAAACGTTGTTTAATTTTGTCAACCAATTCGCACCACTTTGACTGATTTTGGTCACGAAATATTCGTTACCACCCAAAGAAGATTTATAAACTGTATGAAGTTTGCCGGGACAGCTCGTCAATAATTACAATAA
This sequence comes from Meganola albula, assembly GCA_936450015.1. Classification (NCBI taxonomy): domain Eukaryota; kingdom Metazoa; phylum Arthropoda; class Insecta; order Lepidoptera; family Nolidae; genus Meganola; species Meganola albula. The sequence continues at coordinate 3,174,845 of OW388153.1, forward strand.
AACAAAAATACAATTAATTTATATGTAACTTTTTATCCGCATGAACTCTCCACATTTTTTTTAATAAAGTTTGTTATTTAAACTCAATTTACAAATTATATATATATATATATATATATATATATATATATATATATATATATATATATATATATATATATATATATATATATATATATATATATATATATATATATATATATATATATATATTTTTTATTCTATAATAGGTTTGCGCTTGACCACAACTTGCCTGATCTGAAGCAATGTTGCAGTCGTCGATGGAACGCGCCTACCTAATAAATACCGATTCACTCGTGACTTGAAGACAGGTAGATTATAGCTATCGGGAAACAGAGATGCCGGCAACGAATTCCACCACTTGGCGGTTCGCACAATAAAAGTGGAAGCAAAGCGCTTTGTGCGTGCCCGTGGAATTTCCACCATATAACGGTGGCGCATAGCCGTACCTCTACTTGTACGATGGAAGAATGGGGATGGGGGAATAAGATTGTGTAATTCCAACGCACACTCTCCGAAGTGTATCCGATAAAAGACCGAAAGACTAGCAACTATGCGGCGATGCTCGAGGCTCTGCAACTTAGCCTTGATGAGGGACTCGTTGCCAATAAGCCTCTTAGCTCGCCTTTCAATAGACTCCAACGCCTCGAGTTGGTATTTAGCTGACCCATCCCAAAGATGCGAGCAGTACTCCATGCAGGAACGAACTTGTGCTTGATATAGTTCGAGCATTTGTTTCGGTGTGAAGTACTGACGCACCTTCGCGAGGACACCTAGTTTTTTGGCAGCTAGTTGAGCCTTGGACTCAATATACGAGCCAAAATTGAGGGTCGAAGTCATATTGACGCCAAGAAGCTCCAGGTGGTCTGTAATTGGCACGGACACACCTCGAAAAGTGGGAGCCAATAGAAATGGCCTTTTTTTGGCGGAAAATAGGCACGCCTGGGTTTTAGCAGCGTTGAACTTGACTAGATTGGCGTCGCCCCAATCGGAGACAGCCTTGAGAGACAAGTTCAAGCGCTCAACCATGGCTACTCTATGGGACTGAATCTCAGCCGCACTGGCACGGGGACTGGACATATAACTCTCTACAACTGTGCTGTCGTCTGCATACCCAAAGGTACCGGGTTTAAGCAGATCGTTAATATGCAGCAGAAAAAGAGTCGCAGAGAGCACTGAACCCTGAGGAACACCGGCATTAATATCCATTTGATCGGAAGAGCAGCCATCAATGACCACTCGGATTGATCTATTCCTCAAGAAGTCCGATATCCAATCGCAGAAACCAGTGGACAAGCCGTAAGAAGGAAGCTTACTAATAAGACCATCATGCCAAACCCTGTCAAAGGCCTTGGAGATATCAAGAGAAACAGCAAGTGCTTCTCCGTACCTCTCCAAGGCCTCATTCCAGATGTATGTGGCGTACGCTAAAAGATCCCCAGTCGACCGATTCTGGCGGAATCCATACTGTCGGTCGCTGAGGAGATCATTGGCTTCTAGGTACGCCAGGAGCCTGCGATTAACAACACGCTCCATGCTCTTACAGAGTATGGAGGTGACCGAAATAGGCCTATAGTTGGCAGGATCGGCACGACTGCCTTTTTTGGGCACGGGCTGCACGTTAGCAAGCTTCCAAGATGTCGGCACTTGACCAGTCCTTAGAGATAGCCTAAAGAGGCGTGTCAATACAGGAGACAACTCAGGCGCACAAGTCCTCAACACTATGGCTGAAATACCATCAGGTCCACTGGCTTTGTTCACGTCAAGATTGCGTAGCGTATTGCGGACCTCCGTTTGGCGTAATAGTATGCGAATTTCCGACATATGAGTCGTACTGCCAAGTGTAGCAGGAGGTACCGCGCTACCAGCATCTAGACGTGAAGCCTCTGCAAATAAAGAAGCAAACAAATTTGCTTTATCCTCAGCAGTGTGAGCCAGTGTTCCATCAGGTTTCAGTAGTGGAGGCAGTGAGGGGCGGCAGAAGTTCGCCTCGACCGATTTAGCTAGGGACCAAAACGCTTTACTACCCGCTGGATATGAAGCAAGTTTGTTCCCTATACGGCTAATATGGTCAAAGCGAGCCCTCTGCATCACTTTTTTGCAGGACTTGGCAGCCCTGTTGAAGGCTCTCTTCTTTTGGCGTATGTCCCTGGCATTGTGGTGTCGAGCATCAACCCAAGCTAGATAGGCCACGTGTTTTTGCATCTCTGCGCGTCTACATTGTGGCCCAAACCATGGGCGAGCTTGGCTTGACTGCGGTACGTCCGAGTATGGAATAAAATACTCCATAGCCTGACGCAGCACATCAGTCACGGCTTCTGCACAGGTAGAGGGATCACCAGAAGAGAAGCATACGGGCTGCCACGGATAAGATGCAAAGAAGGACCGCATCTCATCCCAGTCTGCTGACTTGTACCGCCACATTCGCCGATTTCCTCTAGGGCTGGGGTCTGGCGGGGAGTAGACGGATACTGATTTGACCAGACAGTGGTCTGATTTACCCAGAGGTGAAGAGATTGATACTGAGTAACTGTCTGGATCAGTCGTCAGCAGAAGGTCCAAGCAATAGGGTGTGTGCGAGTCAACATCTGGTACCCGTGTGGCACCACGGACTAGCTGGGTGAGATTCAATGCCAAGGCCAACTTCCGCGTTTCTCTACCTGCATGGTCAGTGTCTAGGTAGGGGAAGAGCCACTCTTGATGGTGAGCATTGAAATCACCCAGCAGAACCAATTGTGCAGAGGGGTACATTTGTTGAGCCGCTTCAGCCGCCTCACTTAGGTATTCGGTGAGCCTGGTTGTCTCCTGATCTCCGCTGTGCGAGCGATAGACACAAGCATAAAGAATTTTCTCTATGCCTGTATCCACCATCACCCAAAGAGCAGAGAATCTGCGGTCTTCGAGGTTCCGGAGACGCCGGCAGCATATGTCGTCCCGGGCGTACAAACACACTCCCGCGTGAGGTTTAAAATTGTGTTCCAGTGTGTACCCCGGGTACGACAAGTACGCCACGTCTGACGGGCTACCTATTTGCGTCTCCGTTAGGAACAAGAGTGACGGCTTATCGGTCTCTAGATGGTAGTGGACTGGCACGAGATTAGAGTGCAAACCCCGAATATTTGCGAGGTGCACTTTTAAAGAAAGGGAGTGCAGCCGCTGTTTAGGCACATTTCTCTTGTTCTTTGTCATATATGATGCGAGTGAAATACGGTAGAGGGTGGAAGTGGAATGAGGCTACATATGGCTAACCAGCAGACACACACTCCACAGCAACACCAATGGGTAACTGGCATGGAGACCGCGGGGACGCCCGACCCCCCCGGGGATGTCCATCGGGCCCTTTCATCCGGTCGCCAACCGGCACGATGGCGCATCCCGGGATTTTTCGCAAGTTGGCGGGACAGCCTTTCATGAGTGGCTAACTCACTACTTGGGTCCCCTACTAACTGCGGTCGGCCAGCGGTGCACCGTGCCTCGGATCCCGCTACCCTCCAAGACCATTTACCCGATGCTACTATAAACGTGCGAGTCCAGAGCAGTGAGACCATAGGGTAGCAACTGTTCCGACCCACCCTCTCATTATGGTGTCACCAAACATCGCACCGGAACACGGCCAGGCCGCTTGGCGGCGCGGCTTTGTCTGGTGGGTGGTCACTAACCACGGCCAAAACCTACCACCAGTTAGTTGTCACCTGATTTGCACCACCCGGGGACCACGTGTGGGGATTTAGATTAAAGGTACTCTCCCACGGACGAGGGTGACTCAGCCCCCAAATATATATATATATATATATATATATATATATATATATATATATATATATATATATATATATATCAATTAACAAGTAAAATGAATATTAGTTTACCGGTACATATAAATTAAAGGACTAAACGCCCATAATTATGTTCGTACATACATATACCTGTATTAGTTAAATGATATATGTTTGAAATCTAATATTACGCATGCAATAACATATCTAGGCCTATAATATACAGTGATTAGTAGATCCGCTCACACCTAATGTCAAATGCACATAAATTATGTTTTAAATAGTCCATAGTCTTTATTGCTCTAGCCCTAAGATATGTTACAGTTAAAATGTACTTTGAGTGTTAAATTCAGTACCTAATGTATGCTAAATAACAGAATGTATTATTATGCAATTATAATCAATGTCATTGGCATAATTTTATTAATAGAACTGTGATAAACTGCCTCGATGATCCAGTGCAATGCGTATTCGCTTAATAGTCGTGAGATTCAGGGTTTGAATGTTGGGTCGAGAAAAAAAACGTTTTTAATTGACTTGGAAAAATCTAAGTACCTACTTAGCAACTCGAAGTTGGGTTAGGAATCGTGCCCCATAGGGTCACCTCCATTACTTATGGGACCTGAACACAGTTGGCGAAATGTAGGTTATATACATCCCGGCCTCCCCCTTCGGGTAATAAAAGAATGTTAAGCTGTTACGTTAAGCAATGGAATAGCTAGAATTCTGATTAACTAGCAGGATTTACTTGTATTGTGAGCCCCGACTTCCCACGGATAGTAGATGTAAATTTTATTATATGCAAACATTACGAGTATGTGCACCTTTCTGTTTTTATTTCACTTTAAAATGAAAATAGGAACCTATTAACTAACCAACTTATTAGTTAATTGTACATGTTATCTACTTTTGTGATATGCAGAGCTACTTAATATATTGAACGTTTAAACCCAATAAGACATTCAATAAAACCTAAAACAAAAGTGATGAAAAAAACCTTTCTCTTGAATCTTTCTTTCCATTGGCGTAACCGTAAAATTAGTTCAGTATTTTTAGGTCCAGAGGCCTATTACTTGCTTCAGACCTAAGTTACAGTATAGCATTCATTACTAATTACATTTAAATAGAAAATGTACTTTGTGTTTTAAATTAACTACTCTACAATATGGTAAGTAACAAATTGCATGATTAAACAATTATAAGCAATGTCATTATCATAATTTTATTAATAGAACTGTGATATATTAACAGTACCTACCTATGTGTAATTCATATGAGTTTAATATTAGTTGACCAGGCTTCTGCATGTCTACCATCTACGGCTTCATTGGCATTTACCAATAGGTGCAGTCGAGGACAAATATGTTGTCAGATACGTATATAATTGACAATTGTAGCCCAAAAATTTCCATCGCTCAGTCGACTATATTTTATAAAAAATCTAGAAAATATTAATAAATAAAATATTTGTCCTTGGGGGTAAATTTTATTATCTGGTGCGAACAGAGATAATCGTCAGTTGGTACATTTTTTTAAATCCTATAATAGGCTTGCGCTTGACCACCACTTGCCTGATGTGAATCAATGTTGTAGTCTACGATGTAATGCGCTTACCCACTAAATACCGATTCTCTCGTGACTTGAAGACAGGCAGAGTATAGCTATTGGGAAGCAGAGATGCCGGTATCGAATTCCACGATTTGGCAGTTCGCACAATAAAAGTTAGAGAGAAACGTTTAGAGCAAAACTGTCTTACGGGCCTCTGTGTGTTAGCTTTGCCCTACTGACGAATTCCTAAAGTAGCTCCATAACCTCCGAGATGTACAATAACATAGAACTCAGAAAAAGTTAGAAATAAAAATAACTATTATCTATATATATATATAAAAATGAAACCCGTTTTCCGTTGTCACGACATCACGTGTGAACGGCTGGACCGATTTCACTAATTATTTTTTTTAAATATTCCTCTAAGTACGAGGATGGTTCTTACCCAGAAAAATTAAAAAAAAAATGAAAATCTAGAAAGCGACGAAGTGCCGAAAACCGGGTTAGATACCTTGGTTATATTCGGTAGGTCTGAGACCCGGCAGATGGCACTGCTTTACCGGGCAGAACGACGTCTGCCGGGTCCGCTAGTTATAAATAAAGATAAAAAATAAAATTATAAGAATAAAGATAACTATTATTATAGTTATCTTTTTTCTGTACGTACTTTTCACTGTATTCTTTCGTAAAACATATTCAACTACCTACATAAATTAACAGCAGTAATTAGGACAAATTTAAAGAGCAATTAGCATAGAATAAGCGCCACATGTTACAAAATAAATAGTTGTAGATAAAATAAATACATTTAATTTACATACAGAAGTAAAGCCTTGATCACACTTGTAGTTAAATGAAGCAATTTGCGAAACATTATACTCGTACCTATGTAGCGCAATAAATACGAACGACCAAACAAAAAATTAACTACATAATAAGCAAAGTTTTGCAGAGCATACAAGAAGTTTGACAGCTGACACGTTGTTGCAGAACTTTTTGTAGGCAGTTGCCGCGTAGCTAGATTTAAAAACTAGACAATTTCCACTTGCATGTTTGCTCGCATTCGTTAACTTTATAAACAGTTGAGTGAAATGTATGTATACATTGAGCAATAAAATTGAATAATAAAATGACGAAGTTTTAATTTTTCACTCTTCTCGTATATTATTATCTATTATAACTATGGCCTGTTTCTCATTTTATAAAAATATTCCAAAATGTCATGTCATGACATACGGAACCAAACGTGGCCACTCACGATAGGATTGGTCCATAAATTCAAAGTCACTCAGCGAGCTATGCAAAGGGCTATGCTCGGAGTTTCTCTGAAGGATCAAATTCACAATGAAGTGATCCGATATAGAACTAAGGTAATCGACGTAGCACACCGGATTAGTAAGCTGAAGTGGCAGTGAACCGGTCTTATCTGCCGCAGAACTGACAACAGTTGGGGTAAACAAGTTCTCGAGTGGAGACCAGGAGTTGGCAAACGTAGCGTGGGACGGCTAAAACTAGATGGGAAAAGCCGCGGATCATGCTCAGTGGCGTGCTTTAGGAGAGGCCTATATCCAGCAGTGGACTAAAATAGGCTGATGATGATGATCCAGGAATTGCGCCTAAATATAGCAAGTTTAACCGTGGCCGCCCATTGCTGTGTTGCGTGGACGCACAGTTTAGTTTCCCAGTGTGCTCGAGGCTTTAAATTCAATTTATATACTGATAAGCGTAATGCCAAGTAGTTGGCGATCGATCAAGTGTTACAATTTGATATATGTTAGTTACGGTCGTTGATCAAAGTTTGCTTCATATTGACCGATATATCAATTTGCGAACAGATTTAAGTGATGAAATATCAGATTGAGCCGGATAAGGTGCTACGCATGTAGAACCTATTAATTATATTCAACTCGTAATAAACGTGGTTTAATGTCCTTAGAATTGAGGTTATATTCACACGAGGACAATAGCCGAGACAGGACAGAAAGTCACTAGGAAATACACTGCATTGGATTGTGTTCAAGTCAGTTGTCCCCATTTACATGATGGTTTTTATTGGCTTGCTGTCCTGTCTTGCTGTCCTGTCTGGCTAACTTACTCGTGCAAATGGCCCAATATATAGAATATATAGTACGCAAGACTGATTGCGCTACTGATGGTTTTTCATTAGATGACGATTTCTGCCAGTTCGCTTTGCTATAAAGTTTGTTACAAACATTTTGTATAATCACAACATATACTTAGTTAAAAATACAACACCTACCTACTTAATACATTTGTCAAAAACCACAAATTTCGTATTATATATCAGATCAAATTTTCCAAATCCCTCCGCACGAGACCAGAAATATAATGATTATCAAACTTTAATCTAACTACAACTTCTGTAGTATTTCTTAGATTTACGCGAATATCAGACATTGAAATAAAACTATTTTATAACAGATTTTAACGCAGTTTATTTTAGATTTTAGATCCAGATTCTCGATTTCCAACTTCTCCTATTATCTTTCTGATTAAATTCATGAGGGATCTAAGACACTTTAGGACTGGGACTTGGCCGAGTTTAAATGCAGAGTCTCTCCACAACGCTGTCGCTTCTGGCTTGCAGGAGTAGCAGTCCCAATAATAAAAGACTGGAGACTGGAGATATGAATACCTACATAACCGTAGTTCCTGCACCTGATCTTTTTCTGATTATGTCGGTCATATTGTAGTTTTATTTTTGTTTTGTCCGCTAGATAGATGAATTAAAAATATCAGACACATATTTATCAGACAGATATTTTTTTGTGCGCCCTAAAGATTACGCTGATACGTCCAAGCGAAATTTCGACTGACGTCACAAGTTTTGTACAGAGGTCTGTCATGACGCACTCCCACTTCATAACGTTTTACCTTAATATTTGTTTCATTTCAATGATAAAGCGAAAAATACGTGTCTAACATTTTTATAATCTTACTGATGGACTAATTAAAATAGGTTTTTTCATACCTTGCCGTCATCCCTATTCTCTTGCAGGCCATCGGTCAAAGTCAACTAGAATTGCTCCGCCACTCGCGATCACGTGACATTGCCTTGTCCTTGCGGAGTATTGTGTACTGGGGCCTTTATTTAGCCACTGTCCCAAAAAAAATAGATCGCCTTGAAGCAATACCCTGCACTTCTCACGGTAAATCTAAGATTGGTGCGGTATTGTGATGTCATTCGCATCCTTGTGTTGATTGTTTTGGTCGTTAGCAGAGGAAACTGAAGTACCTATCTAACCAACATATATATATTTGAAATTTAAAGTATCTATATAAAGTATCTAATCTAATTTAAAGTATCTATATCTATTTAAAGTATATCATCTGCCTGTTGGTTGGTCTAGCTTTTCATGATGTTAGGATAGGTCTTGACCCGCAAATCAAAATTTGAAAGGAGTACCTATTTACCTCTTTCTGAGCGGCCGAGACCGAAGGTACAGAATTTTATTTATCCTATAATATGGTTGCGCTCGACCACAATTAGCCTGTTGTTAAGCAATAATATAGTCTACGATGGAATGCGCTTACCCATTAAATACTAATTCACTCGTGACTTGAAAACAAGCAGATTATAGCTATCTGAAACCAGAGATTCTGGCAGCGAATTCCACAACTTAGCAGTTCGCACAATAAAAGTGGGAACTAAGCGATTTGAGCGTACCCGTGGAATTACCGTTCTTCGGAACTGTAACTAAAGACTTCAAGTTAAGCATATACAAGAGTGGATACTTAAAATAACAAATCATATCCTTCCATCATCACAAACTTTAGCGTTTGTACCCAGTGGAATGAAGAAACCAGTATTTAATGTTTCTAAGTCCAAATCTAGACAGGACGAAGTAGCGTAAAACCAGTTTCATTACTATTCGGTCTAGATAAGTTATAGTACATGGTATTGAATTATTTTTTACTGCTTGACTCATTCTCGTAACTCTCGTAAGGAATTACCTGCTGTGAGGGCTAAGTAAGCTAAGTGATGCAGTGACTTTGACTTAGTGATTTAATACATAAACAGTTTAATATGTTTGCAATAGTAGGTTTTTAAAAATACGAACCGACTTCAATGTTTTAATTATGACTAAAAACCCACTCAACCGACTTTGATAAAATTTAAATGGTGACTGGAAAGGCACCTTCTTTCCTTTAAAACATTATAAATTATTAAGTATTAAAAGTAAAAAAGTGCATAAAGTACATACAATGAAAACGTACAGTTGAATTGAGAAACTTATTTTTTTTAAGTCGTTTGTAAATACAAGTATCTCGGTTCAATGCTATGTCATACGGCCACATATAGAGCAGATTATTCAATAATACATAAGACTTTTGACAGATTTTGCATAACTAAGTACATTGACTGGTAAAAATTCAAAACTATCCTTAGGTACAGAAAAATGGGTGATGTTTACCTCTACCTATACTTTCGGGTAATACAGGCATGACGCTATGTTTGTATGGTTTGAGTATCATTTAGGAGGACCTATCTTCATGGATTAGTTTCCATAGACCACAGAGTTATTTTTTATATTAACTTGTTACCTAAACTATTGTTCTCTTTTCCAGGATGTCGGCTCTCTCATCAAATCGAAGCACTTGCAAGGTCTGGAGATCTACGATGCCCATAAGAAGCTGAACAAGACCAAAGTGTTGGAAGTCGTTGATAACGCAAGAACCAGTCTCAGCTCTTTAGGTAAACTTATTTAGGCTTCAAATTATAGCTTTATGGAGATAAACTATTAGATTTATAACTATCGCCACGCCGGCATCGCACTTATACAAGTTATACACTTGAATTTTCCTTATTGATCCCTATCTTTTAGTGAAAATCGCATGAAAATCCGTTATGTAGTTTTTGAGTATTCGCCGAACAGACAGCGAAAGCAACTACATTTTATTCTATGTACTACACGTGCGTAATAAGTTGAGACCTGGGGGCGGTGACGTCTCAGACGCATGGTTGTAGAGTGCACAAAGAATATCACAACAAAAAGTTTTAAATAGCAGCAAAAATAAGTATAGCATCGAGTGTAAGAACGATCGGTGACGGTAGTGAAGAGATATTATTTTCCTAAGTAAGAACTTTTTTGCTCCGGCTTCCCTTTTCCTACATCCTTTGCCACTGATATCTACTTACCTATAATGTTTATATGTATCTTTATCATGACCACGCACACCCACACCACACGTATTGTAAGTGGTTTAGTGGTGATATCAAACATTCGCGCTGGTGGAAGTTTTTTAAATATTTTTTATTTTATCAGGAGGTGGGTGTTTGATCCTCGCACTTCCCGCCCACCCTGAGCTCCTAGCGAAGTACTATGACCTAAGGAGTTTGGTTAAGAAGGTGGACCTGATGATGGTGCAGACCCATGCTTTGGGTTTGGTGAAGAAGAGGACGTATCACCCCAGCAGATTGTCAGGAATGTGGGATATGATGAATACTGTAAGTTTTTTTTATAGTACAAAGTTGACAAAAGTTCAAATACCGAGTCTTTTTACGGCGTTGCTGATGATACGTGGGACGTTACCTCGCCTCCCCCGAAAACTGGCAGAAACAATTTGGCACTAGAAGTTGCACTTCCCGTGCTAAATGCTCTAAGGCTAATCCTCTTGTAAAGACCCATTATACATAGACGTGGCATACTAAGAGCACGGTAGGTGAGAAACGTATCTTTCTGGTCGTATGAAATTAAACACCAGTAATACTATACACCACAGTTCTGAACGAGGTGTTATATAAAAATATTGCTTTGTAGAACAACAATGGAATAGAGTAGTTAAATGACAATATTTTTTTATTTAATCCATTTAAGTCGTTTTATTGCATTTCTAGCCACCAGACAGACGTGATACTATCTTAGTCTTAGCTAACTCGATACGAACTGTGAAACGTGCAAAGTTAAAGCGCTTGTACTATTAAAGTACATAGTTCATTTTTCCATTTACTTGTCTTATTTTGGTTAATAAAGAATACTGGGAATGAAATAATGAGTTTTGGCACGGAAGAAAAAACAACTAAAATCAAAATATTATCGAATTTGGTTGCCAGTACGTAATAACCTGATGATGATTCATAATTCACTTAATTCGCCATAACATTACATTTCATAATAGGCACGTCAGATTACAATAAAATAAAATCAATAAAAATAAAATCCTAATAATTATAAAATTCAATAATGTCAATTAAATAAAATTACAATAAAATTATCACCTAATAATATGTGAAACACAAATTATTATTTATAATAATATTGTTACAAAAAACTCGTATAAATAATTAAGAATGTCATAAGAATAAAACTAATTAAAATGCAATCGTTACATTTGTAAAAAAAGGAACAATTAATTTTTTATATATTTAAATGGAAAATAGAAGTAACTGAGGTCGGCTGCCGTGGTGTATTTAATGGGTAACCAAACCCCGATTGAGGGGAAATTTTCTCGTCAATCGGGTAGTAACTCCTACATACCCCGCTATATTCCCAATAGCAGGGTTTTTAACCACCACCATTGTAACTTCATAAATTTTCGCATTTAGTTATTTTATTAGAACTCGGAATATGCTTAACTCTAATAGACTATCTAGTTAGATATCACTACACCAGGCACTGCATTTCGGTCGGCCATCTACTTTTATGTAGTTAGAAGGTGAACTGCATCTAGAAAAAAACCTTAACCTTTAAAAACATACTTTAAGTCAATAAACGTAAAGTTGAAAATACAACTGAGATCTAACTTAGAAAAAAATACACTCGAGTGTTTAAAAAAATACTTAATTTGTAGCAGAAATAAAGTTGAAATTCTAATGCCAGTACACGCAAATAGGTATCTAAGTAATGATAGAATTTAGGTTATGTAGGTCAGTTTTGACTGCAGGTGCATCTTTTGATTAACTTAGTTGTTTGTATGGAACATTAGTTTAATGGTTTTTGTAATGAATGGTGTTGAAATTAGACGTGTAGTTAAAGTCTAATCCATAGTGGTAAAAACTACTTTAATTTAAGGATGGCAAAGTTAGGAGGGTATTAGATAGTAGCAGTAGGACCTGACATTGTTTTATTAGGTTATTCCCCCAATAAAATATATCTTGAAATAATAATCCATTTCTTCAAGGCCATGTCACCATTGGGAAAGGTGACAAAGGAAATCATAGGTTAGCTACTCGAACGGCCACCCGTCCGATTATTCAGCGATCGCATTATGAATCAGGGGGTGCCAAGTGAGGCGGCTGAAATTTAATTTTGTTCCATCCTAAACCTGGCTACGGACCCGCAATTTCACACAATATGACTTAAAACTGTAAGCAAAAGTCGTAGATTTGTACCTGCAGATCTGGTGGCTGTTTTTCACATTCATTTAATTTTCCTAGGATTCCGTAGTGGACCTCGTAACTGGTTTAGGCGTCCCAACTTCTAAGGTAGTCATCAGTTTACCAGCGACAGCGCGCCAGTTCACCCTGGTCAACGAGACCCTCAGTACTCCTGGCTCACCTACTGAAGAAGAAGAGCCTAAGGAGATAGACCAAGCAGAGCTGTGTAGACAACTTAAACGAGGACGATGGACTTTGGAAAGGGATCAGGATCTCTCAGCGCCTTATGCTTTTAAGTAAGTTTTGTTTCAAGAGAGATTTCAAACGATGCTATGTGAATTTTTTTAGGCGTTTGAGATCAATTTTTTTGCCTTATTATTCTACAACGCGAAAACTGTGAATTAACTATAGGTTATGAATGTGTAGAAACCTACGTATATCTTAATATATATATTTCTTGCGTGCGTTTGTATGTGACTGAACTCCTCCTAAACGACTGGACCGATTTTGATGAAATTTTTTGTGTGTGTTCAAGGGGATCTGGGAATGGTTTAGATTCACAATTTTGCGCGATACGAAGTTCGCTGGCGCAGCTAGTTTTTTTATAAAAACTATCTCAACACTGCTACAATATGCCTTAATATACAAACTAAGTAGTAAAAGTTTGTTTATACTGTGAAACTGTGAACAATATCAGTATATTGCTATCTACATTTTCACAGGAACAAAACCTGGATTTCCTTCGAAGATTCCTCATCAATAGATGTTAAAGGAAAGTACGCGAGAGTGCGTGGTCTCGCCGGGTTAGCGTTGCACCAAGCTGACAAAGATGTAGAGACATCGTGTGGACCCACCCTCAAGACAGCGCTGGCTAAAGTGCTGAACCAGCAGAGTCGAGCTCCTAGAGCCGCTGTTCTTAGGTATGCCTAAGATTATTGCAATTTTTTTCATAAGATATTTGATTTGGATAAGACCTCTTTCCAAATTAAAAAAAAAACTGGAGCTAGGCTTATTAAAGAACACAGACTACTTAGAGAACTGTACAAGGCTTTGAAGTATATTATAACCTAATTTACCTATTCATAACATATTTATGAGGTATATTGCATTATTAACCGGACTAACTGAAAATTCGTTTTAAACGTGAATAATGAATTTTAACTCCCCATTAAGATTTTATTAATGCCAAAATCCAGGAATCAAATTCAGGACTAAATAACCTTGAGTTAACTACTGACCTAAAATTGAAATAAAACTACTTTTTAACGGATTTTATCGCGGTTTATTTTAGATTTTAGATTTCAATGTGTGATATTCGCGTAAATCTAAGACAATACTACTGACCTAAAATCTAAATTTGAAACTAACAAAAATAATCAACATCAGTGTATCCGTTTAGGCGCTATAAGACATCAAACTAGTACACAGATACACCCGTCAAACGGGGTTTAAAAAAGTTTAACGGTCTTATTCATAAAAATACTCTTTAATTAAAATGGACTTTGTCTCTTTCTTACTAGTATAAGTGTCAAGATGACAGATTACCTATTTTAGCTTTAATGAGCTTATAAGACGGTAGAGTTTACTTCGTATTAGGTAGCACTATGTAATTATTAAAATGTAACGTGTAATATTCAGGTCTTTAGAACACGAGATCCTCTCAGCGCCAGGGTATGCGCGGGCGCTGGACGCGCTGCAGGTGTCGCCGTACAGAATCACACAAGTTGTAGACTCTGATGGAGTTATACATTCTATCAGAGAGGTGAGTATTTCGTCGAACTATACTTAAATATATAAAGACTTCCTATGGAAACATAATACTATATAAATACGGTTGCTTCGCTGTCTGTGTAACACTGTTGAATCGTTCAACCATGTACTAGGTACGCTCGATTGGACCCTTCGTATTGACTAAATTAATAAAAAAGCTTAGCCATAAACTTGATATTTTATGTTTCGTCATCATTCCCCTTGCCTTTTTTCTTATTTCTATTGGGGTCGGCACCCAGTCTAGCGCCCATCCCATCCCATCCCATCCTGTCGCGGCTAGCTACCAGAATTATACGAGCGACTGCCATCAGACCTCGAAACCCATAGGGAACCAGTAGCCGAAATGGTGGGTCCGGCCGTTATGCCCCCATTCCGGGTTGCCCCCGGCCGGTATGCCCCCACATTGAAAAATTTGTTATTCCGGTTTGCCCCCGGCCGTCTTGCCTCCATTTTATTTTTAACAAGACGCTTGAGCAAATACTGTTGAAAACAAAAGTGTTTTTCAATTTAATTTATTTTATACTAGCTTTCTGCCCGCGGCTTCGCCCGCGTGTATGTCGGTTATCGTGCTAAAACATTACCTTCTTTTTGCGCAGTCGGATAAAAACTATCCTATGTCCTTTCTCGGGTCTCAAACTAGCTCCATACCCAATTTCATCCAAATCGGTTCAGTATTTTTTGCGCGAAAGCGTAACAAACCAACTTACATTCGCATTTATAATATTAGTATAGACTATGTGTCATTGTATAATAATTTCCTATATTTTGTTTGATTGGTAAGGTTACCGCATTACTGTAAATTAATAAAGATGAACAAATGTAAATGTAAATTAATGAGATGGTACAAACAAGATAGTGCCTTTTGCTCGGTAGTAAGAAGTGTAAAAAATCACCTAAAACATTGTAGACGGATGTAGACAACCCCTCATTACTGCATCTACCTAATCTATTGTTATCTACATTGGCTGCGCACATCAGTTATGATGATTATACTCTTAATTTCCATTTATTATTTTAACAATTGTCTACACAACCGTACTGAATCGAATATCAAGACAAAAAGAGAAACTCAGGGGGCAACGCGGCCGGGGGCAAACCGGAATAACAAATTTTTCAATGTGGGGGCATACCGGCCGGGGGCAACCCGGAATGGGGGCATAACGGCCGGACCCGAAATGGTTAGACCAGGTGTCAGATTATATTGGCTTTTGACTAGATACATGTAACGATTGTCTTAGATGTGTTAAATAACAACCGGGACCGACGGCTTAACGTGCTCTCCGAGGCACAGAGGGTAGTCCCTCAACCAGCCAGACACCGAAACATTTTTTTGTTGTTACACAAATATTGTCCTGAGCGGGAATCGAACCCGTGACCTCCCGGGCACAGAATAACCTAATCGGACGGCTTACACCGCTCGACTACAGAGGTCGTCTTGATATTTTCTGTTAATATATATTTATTATGTACACAGGACACGCGCACAGAGTTCTCGTGCTCACGTCAGGGCTACTTCGTGCACCCTCGGTCGTGCGCGCGTTTCTACCGCTGTGTCAAGTTTGACCAGCTCTCACCTGAATACACGGTATGTATATTTAACCGTACCACCCTCTGCTAGTAATGAATTTTGTTAATCTCAAGACCAGAATACTACTACTACTACTAAATCAGTCAAAAAATAAACAAAATAAAAATGGTATAAATAAAATCACTTGTCAATGTCCAGGTGTTCGAGTTCGACTGCCCAGCGGGCCTGGCGTTCGACTCCCGCTACGAGGTGTGCGTGTGGCCCGGCAGCCTGCCGCACTCGCAGGCCTGCCCGGGCTCCTCCGAGATAGCGCCCGTACCGCGCACCAGGTTCATTTGTCCGGAACATGAAGGTTAGTTATGCACAGCTTAATGATGTTACCACTTTTAGCCACTTTTTAGCACAAGAAAAGTGTGTCTGTTTCGAATTTTCATAACGGATAACATATAAAATCTGATAACTATATGAACCTAAAAGGGTTAAAAGATTCGTTGGAGATTCTAATGCCTTTGGTTCGATGGCGTTTGGTAATCTAATATATAAAATTCTCGTGTCACAGTTTTCGTTGCCATACTCCTCCAAAACGGCTTCACCGATTCTTATGAAATTTTTTATGCATATTCAGTAGGTCTGAGAATCGGCTACTATCTATTTTTCATACCCTTAAGTGAATTTTTTTTTAATAAGTACGCGGTACGAAGTTTGCTGGGGCAGCTAGTTATCCTATAAATGATTGGACAAGAAATGTCGAATTTTGTGCATGGTGAAAACCTATCTATAGCAAAATACTGAAGTCTGTATTGTGCCTAATAAATGGCAAAAGAATAACGGCCTTATTCATAATAATCTTATAAGACTGTTAAGTTAAAATGGACTTTGTCTCTTTCTTAGTAGTATGAAATTAAATGTCAACCATGACAAACGAATTATAAACCTATTTTAGCTATAATGAGTTTATAAGACGTTTATAAATACTAGAATTACTAGCTAATTTGCGAAATGTGGGTCAGATTCACGTCCTCCTTTTTTGTTCAGGTTACTACGCTGACCCTGAGAACTGTCGTTGGTTCTTCGCGTGTCTAGACCACGGCAAATCTCCGTTAACGGCTTATGAGTTCCGCTGTCCATTCGGTCTTGGATTCGACGCGGAAAAGCTGAAGTGCGATTGGCCATGGCTGGTGCCTGCTTGCGGGAACATCGCTAGATACGAGGCAGAGGTCCATGGGTTCTCTGGTGCTACATTGACTGGTAAGATTCAAGCATAGGTATCATTCAATTGCGTAAAACCTATAGGCTTTCTTTAGCAAAAAAACTTAGATGGTTTAGGTTGATAGTGATTGCTCACTCTCTACAACATGCGGACTTGATGGCATAAATACCATAGGGAACATTATATTTGCGATGTTTAAATACTTAATTTGATAGTTAAGCACTAAATCAGAGGGCTGAATTACTTCTGTAACGTAACTCTAAAAGAAGCTCAAATCATACCTTCTATATTAAAAAAATGTTTTCAGGAGCGGCAGGCTACCAAGGTCAAACCGCAGACGCTATCAATGTCGCTGCCCATCAAAGTTTAGTCTCCGGAGCAGCACTTGACAACCTTGTAGGTGTTCAAGGAGGATTTCTTACAAAAGAGGATGCTTTAGATTCAAACTTCATCGCCTCTCAGCTAGCTAATGGAGGCAACTACCAAACTAATAATGGGTTAACTGCTCAAGGTTATCAAGATGTTTCTTTATTACAGCCAACACAATATGAACAACCGAAATATAGTAGCGGTTCTTTAATCTTGGACGATTACAGATTACCCACTAATGAAGAATCAAATCGCTATAATAACCAAGGAAGTATTGGTTTAACAGGTAACGCTAATGTTAATATTCATACTGTAAATGCAGCATCTCAAGGGTATACCAATGGCTATATCCAAGGTCAAAAGAATGTCCAATATAGTACAAATTACGATGATAATTCAGGAGCTTACGTTCATGATCCTTCAGGAGATTACGCGGAGCCTTACAGACATGTAGGTTCTCCAGTCGAACCGTATATCCACCAAGGTTCTGCGTATAAACAGTCGAGCGATTACTATGACGTAGGAAAATACTCTGGGCAGAATAGTTATCAATATACTAGTTCTCAAAACGGATATGAAGGTCGCTATACAGATGATAACAGCGGACAGTATGTTGAAGATAATTCTGGAGCTTATGTTGAAAACAACTCTGGTAATGGTGGATATTCTAACGCAGATTATTCCGGAGCGTATAAACAAGATGATTCTGGTAAATATCAAGGAGTTTATAGAGCTGACGGGCATATAGGTGGTACCAGTTCATCCAGTTTTCAACAATACCATAACTATGGTTCATTGAACGCTGGAAATTATATCAACGATGCAAAGGCATATACAGGAGGCTCTCATACATTAACTGCTGGCGCTATAAACGTCGGTTTAGTAGGAAAGACCACTTTAGTTGACGCAGATTATAATAACCAAAACAATTACCAAGGAGCTAGTAATGGTTATAGTCATTCAACTTTCCATGTATCTCAACCAGAAGTAACAATCAACCACGTGGGAACGGACTTCAATAATCACGATGGGTATAATTATGTGACCACACCTACATCTTCAGGAGTGCCTACAACTGCCACTCCTTTTGCTGTCACATCAGCTTTACCTACAGTTACTTACAAAACCACGTTCGTCCCTGAACCTCCTAAAACCAGCATCAAACAATTGTTCGGTGTGTCACAACCTGCCGTCACTTACGTTCAACCTACAGCTATTGCTGTTAAACAAACACCACAAGTATTCATAACAGAACAAAATCAAGGCAATTATCATTATGAAAGTAATAATAATTACAATGGTGAAGTAAAAAATTCTGGATATCAATATTCAAAGCCTAGTATTAAATTTGAAGACGGCGTTACTTATACTACCGCAGCTCCAGCTGTTTCTACGTACAGACCTAAAGGCTTTAGTCTTAACCAACAAACAGTCCATGAAGTTGGATCTGCTGGTTACGAATATTCAACCGCTTCACCAGTTTATGAGGAACCATTCAAAAAAGTTGTAGCTTACACTACAGGCCCATCTGTTGCCACTTATTCTGCACCCACCGTAGCCACATACACTCCACAGGCGTTCAGCCATCAAACTATACACAAAGTTGAATCAAGCAACATATACACTCCTGTACAATCAACTGGCTCCGTCCAATCCGGTTATGTTTACGAAGAACCGAAAATAGTACAATATTCTACAGCTCAACCTACTTTGAATGTACAGCCTGTGTCTACGCCAGAAGTAATCAGTCACCAAACTCTACACAAAGTTGATGCCAGCAAAATAAACGCGTATTCTGAAGAAGGCTACAGTTATGAAAAGCCTGCAGTACAATTTGAAGAAGCAAAAACTGTTTATTCAACGCCTGCTCCAATTGTAACTTCAACATACAAACCACAGAGTTACAGTCACCAAACCATTCATAAGATTGAAACTCAACAGTACATTCCATCTTCTACGCCTAAATATGAAGTCCAATATCAATCTACTCCAGTGACTTATTACAAGAATCCCATAATAGAATATACCCAAAAAGTCACACCAGTTACTTACGTTCAGCCTACTTACAAATCTCAGGCTATAAGCCATCAAACTATACATAAAGTAGAAGGCGCTAAGACTGTTAACCTCGAAACTGGTTATCAATATATTAAACCAGAAGTAACTTACGAAAAACCTGCCGTTGTTAAATATTCTACCTCCCAACCTGTTGTAGTTTCTTCTACTTATCAGCCTCATGTTTTCAGCCATCAAACAGTACACAAAGTAGATGGTAGCCAAGTTAAAACATACCAAGATTCTAACGAGGGTTATGAATACAAGCAGCCTGCAATTAAATTTGTGGAATCACCGAAAGTTGTTTACTCAACACCAACACCAATCGTCACTTCTACCTATCAACCACAAACATACAGTCACCAAACCATTCATAAAGTAGAAACTCAGAAATACATTCCTGTTTCAACCACTCCTGCACCTAGCATAGTATCTTATCAACCAGCGGTCACCACTTACGAAAACCCTATTCTGAAATATACCCAAAAAGCCACAATAACACCAGTGACTTACGTACAACCAACAGCACAAGTTTACACTCAAACGTACAAACCAATAATACAACAACACCAAGTAACACATATCAGTCAACCGATTCAAGAGCAGCATATTTCTCAAGAAGGATATTCATACAGTCAACCAGAAATTCAAAGAAACATCGAAAGTGGCAACACCTATTCCGACGCAAGCGTTGTATCTCACCAAACATTCCACCAATCAAACGTTAAATCTGGCTACGAGAACAAAAATTTTATACTATCTACTGTACCTTCAACATTAGTTTACGAAGACCATTATGTTGATTATGATTCACCTAAATATAAAGCTCCGGAATATATTCCACCTAAGAATGACTACAAGTCATATTCGTACGTTTCTTCCACTGCCGCGCCTGTGGTTCATCAAAGTTCTATTCTCCACCAAGCTCCAACGTACTTGCCTCCTAAGACTGACAACCAATACTCTGTATCTTCAACTGCTTCAACCCCAATTGTTCAGCAAGTTTATAACGACTATTCGCAGCAATACGAGACCGTACAGAAAACAGTACCATCATTCCAACAGATTTCATTTAGTACTTCGCATATTGAACAACCAAAGAAAGTGGAATCTATCCATTTCTCTTTTCCAAGTACTACTGCTTCTCCAAAATACCAACAAGTAGAGTACCAAGCTCCCGAAATACAAGTTGGTTACAAAGCTGAAGATTATTTACCTCCTGTAGTTTCCACCGAGACTCCAATAGTGACCTCGACTTATAGATCAAGGACGTACCCTACAGTTTCCTCTACTCGGGAGTATTTACCACCAGCAGAACCTAATATCGAATACTTACCGCCTTCAACAACAGTCAGACCTATTGTTAAGTCTACGCCAGCATACAGGACTGAATCTTCAACCTATAAAGCATCTGAATATCTACCACCACAGGAATCTAGATCGCGAGTAGTTAACTACGAAACATATAATTATAATGACGGTACAGAAGCACCTCAAATTAAATATAATCCATATCAAGAATACAGTATTTCCCAAAATATACAAAGGCAGCAGAACATTGTTGTTCAAACGGCGAAATCTAACCAACTTGGTTTTGGAACTGTAGGCCCTGATGCTGGCCTAGTATCGCCTGTAACTTACACTACAGCAGCTCCTATTGTCACTTCTACGTACAGACAAAGAGTAAAATCAACTACACCAGCTTACAGATACAAGTCAACAACAGAATACCAAGCGCCAGAATATCTACCACCAGACACTCAAGATATTGTTGAAGGCTATGGATACAGGGAGGAATCATCTAAAATTAGGTACAATCCTTATCAAGATGAGTATGTATCAACTGCAGCTCCAATTCAGAGAAAACAAAACATAGTCGTAGAAAAATCCAAATCTAACCTCCTAGGTTTTGGTACAGTTGGGCCTGATGCAGGCTTAGTCTCGCCTGTATCTTATACAACATCAACACCAATCGTTGCTTCAAGTACCGAGTCATACTCAATTTCTCCTAAAACTGTTACATCGACTTACGCGCCTGTTGAACAAG
Organism: Meganola albula; assembly: GCA_936450015.1. Classification (NCBI taxonomy): domain Eukaryota; kingdom Metazoa; phylum Arthropoda; class Insecta; order Lepidoptera; family Nolidae; genus Meganola; species Meganola albula. The sequence continues at coordinate 3,196,508 of OW388153.1, forward strand.
GTCTTTATGAAGTAACACCATCGCCTGTACCTCGTCGCCGAACCAAGCCAAAGGTAGCTGTTGTAACAAAAATAAATGATTTTAATCCATTCCTTGTGCGTAAACTAGGAGCTGTCTGTAGCTGCCAGTCACCAGTACTAGTCCTCAAAGGAAAGAAACCGGCTCAGATCCCACAAGACTTCGGCGACTTTAATGACTATGATGACTCTATCCGAGGAGATATTCAAGATGGTGAATACGCTCAAAGATTAACTAAAACACAATCTCTAAAAACTATTTCAACTCCCGCACCTTACGTTACATCCACCTTTAATCCTATAATTGTCCCCGACGATTCTTACTACCAAGACCTTTCAGAACAGAACAATTATGACGTTAAAGTAACTCCTAAATATAAAGAAGTATACTCAGAGAGCTACGTATCAAGCACGCCCTATGTAGCTTCTACGACAGAGAAATACGTTAGAGTCAGGCCTCGGGTGAAGGCTGTCACAGTAGCTCCGACATATAAAACTATTTTGTTGAACCAAGAAGTTACACCTACTGTTACTATTCAGGAAGGCTCTGCTAATGCAGCAATCGATTCTCAAGCTTTCGATCGGTATGGACCTGGTGGGTGGAGAAGTAGGGACGAGACTCTCCAAGGGTCAGTTGACTGTCAAAGAGCTGGTCTGTTCAGACATCCGAAACAATGCAACAAGTTTTACGCGTGCAGGTGGGACTGTACTAAGCAAAGATTTACACTTCACGTTTTCAACTGTCCTATCCAATTGAGCTTTGATCCTAATATAGGAGCCTGTAACTGGCCCAGTCAAGGCCCGGCTTGCCAAGGAGATACTCTAATCACAAACGTTCTTTAAGCGCGATTTGATTTAATAACACTGTCGGCTGAATACTGTTTTATTATACACACTTGGCACTTCTCTGCTACAAATACAGTCCTTCATTTCTTTACGTGCTTTGCATTACTCTACTATCGTCGGGTTGCTCTTATCCAACCAGTACCCTACTCTTACTTGCCCTTAATTTTCTGATATTCTAATGTAAATTGTAGTAATCAATGGGCATGGAAATTTACATTCGTGTAAATCTGGGTACCAATCATTCTTGAGCTATATTATACACAGTAAATGAAGTGTCTATAAAAAAATTGCTCGAACTTCAGGATCGTCAGTGTTATTGAACTTATCATACCTACCAATCTCGTGGTGCCATTGAAATTGTGATAGATTTGTGATCACGAATTTTCTTAACAGATGTTACGTCTCTCTCTCTTGTTTAGTTGCTTATTTATTTGTTTGGTTTTGTTAATTCTTAATGTTATCTCATAGTTATTTATTTCATATCATTCAGCTTAAGCTTGCTAAGTATTTGATATTTCATTATTGGAATTAGAGTTACCATTATCTAGTTGTGTTACTGTAAAATAGTGAAGTCATATTTTGTATTTTTATAAATTAATATAGAATTAATATGCTGTAATTTGTAAATATACGATTTTATTGAATAAACAATGCTTTTATTTTTAAAATGCTTATTAGGTATACATCATTATATCATTCTTAATATAGATTTTTGTAAAAAGTGATTTATGTATTTAAATATTTAAAGTCACAGGTTTATCAACGGCAGACAATGTGTCTTTGTATTTAGCAAGTACTGGTTGCACTTCCTCTTTAATAAACTCTATTACTTGTTCAGGAGCTCTGCCAATAAATGTAGAAGCGTCCAAGATTCTATCCAGCTGTGGTATGATGGGTGCAAAGTATGCATCCTTCTTAACACGTTCAATCAAATCGTTGTCCCTTCCATGCTGTTTTACTTGAGCACCTGCTTCATGAGAAAGCACTCTAATCTTCTCATGACATATTTGGCGATCACCACCAGCCTGTACCATTGCCATTATAATATTCTCTGTAGCCATAAACGGCAGTTCCTGAGCAATGTACCGTTCAATAACTTTGGGGTAAACTACGAGCCCCTGGCAAACGTTTTGTAGAGTAAGTAGAGTTGCGTCTGCAGTTAAAAACGCTTCGGCTAGAGTTATACGACGATTGGCAGAATCATCTAAAGTGCGTTCCAACCATTGGACTGCATGAGTATTCGCAGCATTAGAAAACAAAGTAATTAAATGGCGAGCCAGAGCGCAGCAACGCTCAGACCTCATAGGGTTTCTTTTATAAGGCATAGCACTCGATCCAATCTGAGATGCCTCGAAAGGTTCTTCCAATTCTTTGCGAGAAGCTAGTAGACGGATATCAGAGCACATCTTGTGTACCGTCGCTCCTAATCCTGATAGAGCCGAAATTACTTCTAAATCGACTTTTCTGGAATAAGTTTGTCCGGTCACCAAGTACCGTTTGTCAAAACCAGCCAGTTCAGCTACTCTTTTGTCAAGTGCTCGTACCTTTTCACTGTCACCCTTGAAGAGTTGTAGGAAGGAAGCCTGAGTTCCAGTAGTTCCTTTGACGCCGCGGAAACGTAAGTCTTCCCTTGCTCTAGAGATTGCCCGCTCATCCATAAGTAAATCTTGGATCCAGAGGGATGCCCGCTTACCTACTGTGGTCAGTTGGGCTGGTTGCAGATGTGTAAATCCAAGTATTGGCTGAGCCCTGAAAACAGAAAAATACCAGAGAATATTTTACATACTTACAAGGAACAATTGAATTATTACCATAAACAAAAATCTTGAAGTTAACACTTAACTTCAAGATTTTTTCAATAATTATAATTCAAGTTAAAAGTTGAATACGAAAATAGTTTTTAGTATTCAACTTTTAACTTGCCGAAATGCAAAGTTGTTGGTACAGTACCTAACCATTCTGCTAAAGTATAAAACTGCAAATCAACAAGTTACCCATGTTTAATTAAATAATTTTAGGGGAGTTTTACCCGGGTATGGTTGACACACTTGCTATCAGAGAAGTGACAGTGATCTATATATACCTACCTTCATGAGTTAGTTAGAAAAAGGATTAAGATTGTCACACAGCGTGACAATTCTACTAAACTTTTGGGTAAGAAAGAAAGCCAGTGACATGCAATTTTTTTAACAGTAACATAAACTGTATTAAATTCTAAGGTACGAATACGTAAGTACTACTTATTTGTTCGTACAATAAAATTAATTACAACGTCTATAGGCCGAGGTACAAAGTCATAAAACATTAATTAAATCTCATAAATAACTATTTAACCACAGATAAAAGTAATGTAAGACTATTCGTCACTAATATTCATATCGCTTGAATCATCATCACTGTCTGTGCAGCTTGAGGAGTCAGAATTTTGGCGATTGGCGATACGCGAGTCGGTCGGTGTATAAGTATGCAATCTGTATAAACATGAATAGGCATCGTAATGTTATTGACTATTGTTTTGAGCTACTTTAGCTTTGAATGCTAATTAGTATCTTTAATGACTGCGGCATCGCTTCAGTATAGGCTGCCTCGGATTGACTACTAAATATGCGCTCATGTGTTTTGCTACAACATACATTGTCAATCTACTACCATTGTAAGTTTTAATAAAAGAAAAAAGTAATCTAATTGGTCAAGCAAGGCGCTTACAAATTAAGTATACCTTACACACATTACAGTTCATCAAATCTAAGAAGTACCATTTGACAGTTCTAAACGTAGTACATTTAGAATTTTATTTTTTGTATGAAAATTGTTTCTGTTATGTTAAAATAAAAATAGCTTCATAATTCAATTATTTTACAGGAGAGCTAATAAAAATAGTGTGAATTACGCCTCTATAAAGCTAATTTAATAGAAAACAGTGAAACGTCAAAAGGTACTTCTTAGATTTGTTCAATTGTAGTTCGTATAAAACTTATCAATGGTACTGGTAAACCTAGAACACTTCGACCCAACAATGAGGTCTTTTGTTCCTAACTAACATTTTTAAAAACTGCCGTTTAAAATAATTTAAACATTTAATTTATAAATAAAAAGTTTGTCACTCACTTCAACCCCTTTTTAATGTCCCACTGCTGGGCACGGGTCTTAATCCACACACGCTTGCCAAGTGCAAGTTGGTGGATGTCACACGTCCTCGAATGATTAGTTCTTTAACATGCCGGTTTCTTCACGATGTTTTCCTTCACCAATATTGACCGATGAAAGAATTCACACAAGAATGTGTGGGCATGACCAGGATTCGAACCCGCGACCTTATTTTTATAAGGCGAGGCCCGTACCGCTGCGCCGCCGCTAAAAAGTTTGCAAAAATGACTGAAGTTCCTAATTTGTTATAAGCAGCGTTCCATCTCATCATCAGCCTATTCAAGTTCTTTCTAAAGCACGTCATTGGACACGATCTATAGCTGCTCCTATCTAGTTTTTGACATCCGTCTTGCAGCAATTGTCGCTTCACCTACCTACTCTGAGATATTTTTAACCAATTGATAGATAACTTACTTGTACTGTTCAGCGAATTTCGTCAGTTGCTGAATAGTTGCCGCAAGCCTTGGAAGAAGCAAATCCAAGCCATTCCTCAAGATAATCAGATCAGTATTATCCCCGACGTAACATGAAGTAGCTCCCAAATGTATAATAGGAGCTGCGAGGGGACACAGTTCTGCTAAAGTGTGGACATGTGCCATTACATCATGACGGACTTTCTTTTCATGGTCCGCTGCAGCTTGGAAGTCGATGTTGTGGATGGCCGATTGCAGTTGCTTGATTTGCTCATCTGTGATGTCTAAGCCGAGTTCCTGGAAGATAAAGATAATTTGGTTATTAGAAAGGTTAAGGAGCTTGTAATACTTGTAACGGCATTCACTGCACTTTAGGAAATTTCTTGGACCATTCTAGATGGATTTTCTAGCCGTATCTAGGAAAAAACTCCTATTTAAATCAGGATTTTTAAAATAAATGCTAGCATACAAACGGGTTGAATATATAGGTACTCAATTTTTTTACTCGGTTAAAAAATGTTTGGCTTTGTCTGAATACTCAAAGGTGTAAGAATATATACGTTTAAACTTATATTAAATATAGTTAGTGACAAAGAATTAATCTCGAGGTACTAGTAAGATATTTTTATGTTAGAAGAATCAGAAGAAAACTGTAAGTATGTAATATACAAAAGGTACTTATTAAAGTAGGGGCCCTTGGAAAGATATTTAAATCAAGTAACCATGAAGTCTCAATTTTAATATATTATTATAATCTATCCCCCTTATTCATATAAATCTTGTATGCCTCTATAGTTAAAATGGATTTTCACTACACTTTTTAATGTTTTTGGCATCCACCGTCATTCACAGATTTTGTCTCTTTCTAACTAGTATTAATGTCAAGATGACAGACAAACACAAACGAATTATAAATCTACATTAGCTATTACTTTTGAGGTGTATATCCGTTCCTAGCACTCATAAATATAATTGTGAAAATATTATTATTTGCATACAAAACGTTAATGATTAGGGGGGTAAGAGTTCAAGAGCTGGATGACAGTAGTCTTATGTTCTCTAAACATAATTACAAAAATAGATTCTGATCTAAGCATTTTCTGCGAAATGGCGCTTACTATAATATTTGCGTGTCATCTATAGGTACTTTGCGTTGTTTTGATCATATTGTTAATAGAAAATATAACTATTTGTGTGGTAAAACGTAATTATGTACCTACATACTCACTTTTACAAGAATTAACGAAGTGACAGCATTAATAACATTTATTTTTGTCTATATTATTTCATTCATTGCTGCTCCTTTGTGGTTGTTTATTTAGATAACTGCGCAACATTAACTAGTAAATGAATGAAACTGAGCTATCCCGTGTTGAGCAAAAAGACGTTTTATAGATAGACAATCTTAGTCACAGCTTTTTAAGTTAGGGATTATGCCAGATGAACGGCAATAGGCTTACTACACCCTATTAAGTATGGGACCTAAAGATGTCAGCGAAATTATGATAATATTCATCTCTGTCTCCGGGGAATACAGGTGTAAACGTTGTATGTTCTGAGACTACCTACTCTTGTTTTCACAATAATATTGGGACTAAGCCAGTAGGCAAATTCACGTTATTCAATAAGTTTAGTTACAGTTAAGTTTCGATCAAAAGAGCCCCTTTCGTATGCCAGTACTTTTTACAACCGCTGACTGTCAGATTTTTGTACGACGTAGTCTTAATTGCAACTGCACCGCAACTTGGATCCTGAACAAATTTTTGGAGAAGTTAGAATGTTCAGTTTTCCAACGAAGGCCTTACTTAAATTTTACTAGTGAACCAACGCCTTTCCTGGAAACACCGTCGTTACTACAGATGTGAACAAACAATAATAGTTACTTCAGGTGCTCAGTAATTAAAGACAATGGTTATCAGTTATGGAAAGCGGAAGGCATTACGAAACATTCCAATACTACACTTGGGCGCACTTGCGTAAAAACCCTTTGTTTCCAAAATTGGTCAATTTAGTCGAGAGTTTAATATTGAGGACTTACTGTTAATTACAATATAGTAATTAACAGTTAAATATACTTAAAAGATTAAATAAGTAGAACTATATAGTGACGCGTCCCGACTTTGCGCCGGCGCATATACAGGGTGTACGATACATTCCTTCCAAGTCTAGTCTAGCTTATTTGTAACTACTTTGGTCTCATAACACAAGGGCCTCACAGATGAAGTCTCATAACGAAGCAATAGCGAAGATCGATACAATAAAATGTATGGGATTAGATACATCTATGAAATGTCATGTGTCAATCGTGCGTCAATCGTATCTCAGTCTCATACATTTTATTATTTTTGATGTCTTTCCAAGATAGTTTAGGTGTCTCGGGATTTAGTCGGGTATTGAAACCTGAACTTCTTCACACGCGCCTCTATCAATGCTGGCTTACAGGAGGAACATTGATACCTTGTTTTATTGTATGTTACGAATCAGTTTAAGACAATCATTTATATTATTTCATTTATTTAATATCAATATTTCGATCATTTATTATCTCTCTTAGCTATTAATTTTAGTCTTTTTATTACATTTTTCTTCTAAATTTTTAAGTTCACTTCATTCATGGGAAAAATATTCTATAGGACCAAAGTAGTTGGAAAACGCCAACGTGTGTGGACTAACAACACCCGTGGCCAACAGTGGGATACCAGCAATGGGTTGAAGTGAAATATTCATATAGTTTTACATCTTAGTTTCTTTTATCTTTCATTCAATTCTATATGATAAAAATGAATCACTAAATGTGTTGCTAAGCGCAAAACTCGAGAACGGCTGAACCGATTTCGCTAATTACTTTTTAAGAATATGTCTTGAAGTACGAGGATGGCTCTTACGCAGAGAAAATTTAAAAAAAATGCGTGAAATAATTTAAAAACAATACTTGTTTTACTCACATAAAAACGATTCGTAATAATTCTTAGAAGACAATTTGAACTTTATTAGGCTGTTAGGTGGTACGAAGTTCGCAGGGTCAGCTAGTTTAATAATAGAAGCATTCTACAAGTGGACATTTTCCCTCGTGATACCTACATAATATCGATTAAACACAATTTATGTGCTCTACAACATTTCTACTCGATCTAACCATCCTTACTCACGCGATATTTGTATCTATAACATAGCACAGCTAAAAATTCACAAAATAACAGTGAGATGTATTTTTGGACCACTCGATTGAAACGAAGTTATGAGAATACCCTTTTAAAATGTGTTGAAATTATACTGAAAGTTACTATCTAGCCAAATTGTCGGAAACTGTAAAAATTTAATGTGATCATACAGTAGTACTACAATAGGTGGGCTAGTTTAAATAAAAAGACAAAAAATTAGAATTTCCTTGGCGGTTACAGTTTTATTCGTCTATCTCCTGTACAGCCTCAGTAATATGCAAAAAGGAACTTCATTCCAAATTATTAATGAAACAGTTATTAAAACCGAAAACAATTTATGACTCATACTTATACTTAAAAGTAGCCCACTCAACAAAAGTAAATACTTGTAACAACAAATTAAACAAAAATAAATCTTGTTCACTTAAACATAAAGATAAAAATCAATCAAAAGAAACCGTTGCAACCTGCCCTAGTATCGCTAAAACAGAGAGATAAGGATGATAAGATTAGTTGATAAAACTGTGGCGATAAATAGGCAGTGAGGAACGTTTGTTCATACGAAACAGACATAAAACAAAAGAATTGTTATCTACAAGTGAAATTGTGAAGTTAATATGGTGTCTGTTCAAACTATCGCTACTATTGTCGTTAAGACATTCAAAATTGTGAGTAATTCCTTTGTTACTATGGTTTATTTTTGGTTATCTTGAAAGCAGCGGTGGTGCAGCGGTATCGAACTCGCCTTTGATATATATAGGTCGTAGGTTCGAGCTCGGTTATGCCCACATATATGTGCTTCACACTTGACCAGCGTGCATGGAATAAGTCCTAAACTCTCTCAGCTCTTAAGACAGTCGGGGAAGACCCGTGTCAAGTAAGAACATTAATGGGTTGTTTATACTTAGGTACTTAGGTACCATTCATATGTACTTAGGTATATTTTGGAAAAAAGGTTGTACTGCACCTAAAGCTAAGCTAATTAACTAATAACAATTAGAACGTAAATAGTTTGATCGCTGCTGCTCACTTTCGGTGAAGAAAAACAGAACCAGAGGTCTCCATTCTTTTTCCACGATTTAAGAGAATATAGGTACCGAAAATATATCGAATTTTCACTGTTATGGTTCCATAATATTTCACCTTATGCTCCTTAATATTTCACGGTGAACATGTCTACGTTAAACGCAACTAGAATTCTGGACTATAGATAGACCGTTTAACTCGCGTATCGCCATCTGAGGTACAAAGTCATAAAACATTAATTAAATCTCATAAAGAACTATTTAACCACAGATAAAAGTAATGTAAGACTATTCGTCACTAGTCACTAATATCCATATCGCTTGAGTCATCATCATCACTGTCTGTGCAGCTTGAGGAGTCAGAATCTTGGCGATAAGCGATACGCGAATTAAACGGTCTATCTATAGGATTAGAATTTGAAAAAGTTTTCTAAATGTAAGTCTGTAACTAACTATTTTTGAACTAGTTTTCTATTGTTCGTGATTCAGTAGTTTCAAGAGATACCAAAAATCGCAGCACCAAGTAGGGTTTCGCAGCTCTAAACTCAATTTTAGCGTTTATTGTGAAAGATTAGTGAACATTGTCTTCAATTTTTTTTTGATACAGATCAGGATTTACGTCTAAAATGGCATAACATAAAAAATATGTGTTTTTGAATTATGTACCTACAATGGTAGGAATATAGGTAATTATGTACCATGAAAAAATTTACAGTGCGAATCATCATTGTGTCAAATGACTCATTGGAATTGAATCACAAGTTATTTTGTTTATTAAATCAATATTTATTATAATCGTTATTAAGAACATTTAATTCATAATAATTTACAAGTAATGTATCTGTATACTGAGAATTATGATTGAACTAAATTACTAGACAATAACAACGATGATTCACAGTTCTTAAATAGCTCTAAAATCACACACAACTGCCACTGCTTTATCATCATCACCTAGTTTTAGTTCCACCTCCTAGGTATACCCCTACAGCCCTCTCTTAATCTCTCATCTGCCTACACATCGCTAAGCAGATTAGCAGAAGCTAAATAACTAGGATTTAAAGATAGTTCTGATAATGTATAAACCTTTTTGATTTTTTTTATAAAGCATTTCCAAGCATCTAATTTTAGTCCTGGATTCTTTGCTGTTAACAGTTATGAATGACTGTCATGACAGTCAGTGACAAAGGCAAAATAATTATAAATTCAAATGAAACAATTTCTGAATCTCTAACTAACTAAACAGAATTTTGTAATTCTATCTAAGTATATAGATGAAGTATACCTTGACAATTGATAACCTTTCCTTTTTAAGTAGCTTAAAATATGTAAAAAGTAAATGAGTATAAAGTTATTTATAAAAAAATATCTTCGTTTAAGTACTTATTAAAAGATCTTTTTAAATAATAAACGCATGTTTTGCGACTTTGAACCTTATTTTTTGTACATGTAACACTATTATCCAAGTCACAATATGAACTTGTGCTACATTGTGACATACTTTGTTAGTATATTGTACGCACGCTAAGGTTAATCGTCCCTGCGGCCTCATTCCCTATCAACTGATAAGACCACACCTACTTGATACTACGTTTTACAACGTGATACAGGTTAATTAAACATTTATTTGCAGCATTTTCAATCAATACACTGGTATTTATAGTAAGTTTATTGCCCTTCCTAGAAAAGTACAGGATTTTTTTCTATTACTTTTGCTCAAACAACTTCAAAGCAGTGAAAAAACACAAAACATCCTAAAATAATTGAAAATCAAGAGTCCTGTGAAGGTTAAATAAACGAATGTACCAAATATGTCTAAGCCTCTTATGTCTAATATATCAAGTGATAAAGATTTTTTTAGAAATGGTAATTGCCACTTAAGCCCTTTGCGTCAAATGTTCTTGTAGTGAGTACCTACTGACACCAACCAATTTTTTAAATCTAAACAACTAACCTATTATAGTGGTTTAATTCCAGAAAAATTGTGCATTCTAATCTAATTTCCGAAACTTTGGACCGTTTGTTATAAATTACAATTTTTATGTGACAATAATAAAATACATAATATAGTCATATTTTTTTGTGGTTACAACCTCGACCACAGTACACATTGCAAAACAATAAAACAAACAAACTTATCAGATAGTTACTCATGGCATAACAAGTACACTGAGTACTGAGTAAAACGTGAGTAATAGAGCCCATGGTAGGGTTACATAGTTTGAATGAATGAAAAGCGAGTGTTGAGTACCTATTATTCATACTCATGAATAAACCACTTTTATATAATCAAATAGGCTTGCGCTTGACTACAAGTTGCTTGATTTTAAGCAATGATGTAGTCTATGATGAAACGTGCATGCCTAATATAGCGGATCACTCGATTTCCGGTGAGATGGTGGCAGTAGAATGATGCTACAAGCCGCACTTGGTCAGCGTGCGTGAAATAAGTCCTGAACTCTCATCTCAACTCTTTCAGACAGTCGGGGGAAGACCGGTGCCAAGTAAGAACATTAATAGATTGAATGAAACATTAGTGGTAATTAGGTACCATTCAGTACCTAGGTATATTTTGGAAAAAAGGTTGTACTGCACTTAAAGCTAAGCTAAATAACAAACAACAATTAGAAGGCTAATTAGAGTCCTTTTTCTGCTGCGCATTAAACGCAACTCAATCAGCGCACGCGCATCACAATAGATCCCAAGCGGCTGGACAATAGTATTGTTGTTACCTCAAGTTACTTTTTATATTATCTACGTGATAGATTTGTTTTGTCTAGGTACTTATAACAGAACTCCTCGTCAAATTCTACTAGGTAATTGGTATTCTTATAAATACAATATTTTCTTTTAGTAGTTTTCGAATAAAAAACCCCGTCAAAATCGGTTTATCCATTTAGGCGTAATGTGATAATGTGGCAACAAACTTATACCTACACACTTACACAACAGATATATGCGTCAAACACACCTCACCTCACCCTTAACACCTCAGTTTATTAAAAGGGAGGTTAAAAAGCGAGGGTGAAAATCTTTAGATGTTTCCTATACTACACTACACTATCTTTAAATTAAAGAACTGTGGCTGAATTGATTCGAAAAAAACGTTCTTTACTTCTTATAGTGAAACTATTTATATCCACTAGAATTATTATTAAACTCAGTGTAAATCTGTCTGTTAAGGGTATTTTAAAACCAACTGCGCAAAAGTAGGACATCATATTGGCTTATAAAACGTAATAAATGCGAGCGGAAAGCTTGTTTAAATAATTTAATGTATGATTATAATAATTAATAATTAAGATTTTCTTGTTTACATTTTTATCAATTCCATAATACAGAGTTTTCTCTCGTCTACAATTTTGCCGTGACCAAAACGGTCAGTAGTGATTTTATTTTTACTCGACTGCGCCAGAAAGAGGGTTATGTTTTATGAATATATGTGTGTATGTATGTATATTTTTTTGGCACGCTCTAGAGTCTAAACGGCTTGTTGCATCTGAGCTTAAGAGGTATCTCTAGTTTCGTCTTCTTCTAGAGTGACACTGGGTACATTGAAAGAGATAGGTATAAAACATATATTTAGGGTTTTTGGCGCCAAATCGATTTTCTATGCAATTAAGTTAGCAGATGTTGACGCAATCGGGTTTTTGATTTTTTAAATAACTTTACTGGTTAAACACCTACCATGCACCTAAGCCTATAGATACTTATGGCATGGTAAGTAATAGATATATTACCCCCGTATTCATAAACGTACTTTAAGCTCATCAAAGCTAAAATAGGTTTATAATTCGTTTATCTTTGTCTGTCATCTTAACATTTATATTAGTAAGAAAGACAAAGTCCATTTAAACTAAAGTCTTATAATTTTTTTATGAATAAGGCCGATAGATTACAGTTAACATTTTTTATCATTAAAACAGAAAGTACTATACTATTACATCTGCCTTTCTGTTGTACTAGCATCGGAAGACCCGAGCCACCCGTGCTAAGTCAATTAGCTGACTTAATAACTCCTCGACGACAGGTCAACAGTCAACTGGCACAGAGACATGTCAAACAGAGTAACATTTAGTATCGAATATGCACTTCCGGCAGCGATATCAACCGCATGACGTATCTGAAAATATCAATGACAAACGGAAGTTTAATAAATCAATAAAAAGTATTGATAACTTAAGCTGTTTGCCAAAGTTACTCATACACATATTTTTGTACGAAATTTATTAACATAGTTGCAATTTTTTTTCCGACTACATAAATAAAAGTTAACATACTTTTACTGGTTACCTTAAGTTTGCGACATGTCTTAGAACTAAGGGATCGTTCACAACAAGCGTAACGCGCGCCGACTGTTAGCATATGCTCACTATCTATAAGGCTAGTACGTAAAAGGGTATCTTGGCTACGTAAGGGCTTCAGAGTGAACGAGAAGTTAAATATTATGGAAAACTGCGTAACACGCGCTCACAGTCCACTTAGCTGACAATCCGTTTGGTCCTGAACAATCCTATTCAAGGACATGTGACATCCACCAACCCGCATTTCGCGAGGTAGTTGATAGAAGACCTATACCCAGCAGTCTGGCAATAAAAGGTAGTTACTTTTACCTATATGCGAGGTGCTAGTAAATCCTCTATATTTTCCACTGCTCTGCGAGAGCTTCATAACAACAGTTATAATTATTGCCCGGAGCAGGATCAAACAACGACTTCCTGTGCGAATCACAACCAGCTGTTCTGATGAGATACCTAATTGGACCTGATTAAATTAACTTTCATTCAAGAAAAAGATTTGAACTTTTGTTGAAAGTCGCATTCCAGTTTCTTCAGTTTGTCGAGTTTTTCTTTTTTTCGGGTGGAATGTTTCATTTTATTCCACCTCTACCATCCCATTAACAACCGTAATCACGAGTGAATCGGTTTAATCGAGTTTCATCGAAAAACACATCACTGATTAATATTACGCAAGTTATTGTTAAGCGGAAGCCTATTCTAGAATTAAAAAGCCATGTGGAAATGAAAGGAAATGAAAATATGAAATGAAAATGAAATGAAATGAAAATATGCTTTATTTTAAAAATAGTCCAATTTCTTTTCCTACCGTGCAGTGGATGACTGGCAACTACTGAGAAACACTGCCAAAAAACTCAGTAGGCTTTTTTTCTTTTTTAAATGAATTTAATTTTTTAATTTTTTAACATTTTGTTTGTTTATTGTGTTGTATTAGAGCGACTTAAATCCAAGCGATTTTATCCGTTAGATAGTCTGAAATTGTATAATAGGCTTTCTTACATAACGTAGATTTTATAGATTTTTAAATTTGTTAATAGTCATTTCCCTAATATTATTTGGAAGTTTATTGTAGAAACGTATACACTGCCCCATAAAAGAGTTACTGATTTTGTGGAGTCGAGTAGTGATGTGCTACAAGATCGTTCTTATTTCTAATATTTAAATTATGTGTGTCGCTTATGATCTCGGGGGTCAGCCCAGCTAAGATGACGATAGATAGGTACGTAAAGAGATAACTTGACCTTCACTTTATATGTTATATAAAAAAGATTTATGTAATACTTAATGACTAATTCATCATTAAAAGGGGTGATCTACGAGTAAGTAGGTATAAGTTAATAGCCTCTCTTTAGTTGAAATGGACTTCTCTCTTTCTTACTAATATAAAAGTCAAGATGACAGACAAAGACAAACGAATTATAAACCTATTTTAGCTAAAATGAGCTTATAAGACGTTTATGAATACGGTGGTAAGAATATGACGTGATAAGTAAGATTGTGTGTGGTCGATTCGATTTATAAGATAACAGACATATCGGCATCTGTTCACGTGATAGGAAACGATGGATCACAGGTGGTCTGAGGACTAACGGGCACAGCGCATTTACACAACACTGCTCCAACATCATCGCCCTAATCTAAGGCGACTGTTCGCAGTCCACGCGGCGACAGCTAGCAGGTACCCAGCTGTCCACGCGCTGACCGCATTCGCTTTTCGACACAGACACAGTTTTCATTAAAGAAACTCATATTTTGACTGCTTGCTTGGTAAGTAAACCACTCTTGGGCATTCTGACTGTGGTAACTGTGGCTGCTAATTTATGTTGCCGGTGTAAAGTATATCTAAAGAGCAATAACTAAATGCCCCTATATAAAATATATTCTTTTTGTCGGGTGGGAGCGGAGTCGTGCAAGTGGGCTAAGACCATTATAGTAACCTCTTATACCGGGTGCAAGGGACCGCCCTACACAAACTGATAGGGTGATATCCGTACATCATACTAAGATGATTGGTACATGAAATTAGTTCAGGAACTTTATGGGTATCCAATAATCGTGCTTTGTTTTACTAACTTGTACGGAATGAATACGCTATCGTGAAACGTTACATTAGGAAAACCCTAATAAGCGAACAGCCAACCTTTCCACTATGGGGTTAGCCTTACCACCAAACGCACGTCATTACTCGCACTAATGCATTGATCGATGTTTTATGCTTTCTTTCGTTCAAATCAAGTGCTGCGTACAGAGTAGTAATTATTAATGGACCACTCACTAAAAAAGTCCGGTGAAACCTTTGGTGAACTAATAAAGGCCCTTCCGGCTTATTAGGTTAGGTCATCCACAAAAAAAACAAGTAGTTGCCAGTCATTCACTGTACAGTCTAAAACGAAATTGGTCGATTTTATGTATAGTCCTTCTTCAAAAATAAAGAATATTTCCATTTCGTTTCATTAATTTCTGAGAAGCATAGGAATCTACACCGAACATGGCGGAAATGGGAACTGGTAACAACCTCGAAACAGACTACCATGCCTTGAGTTGCCATTAGCCAGAAAAAAATAATACAAAAAGTATTTACGTGATAGTTAGATCAATAATAATGCAAAGGTCGAACAAAAAAAAAACAAACCGCACCAGCGCCTAATCAAATTTTAATTTATTCAAACTAATCCTAGTAATCAAATACAGAAGAAAGTTGGTTCTTCACTAGTGAATACAGGTTAAACTATGCCCTACCTATATAACCATGGTATTTTAGGTCTGGAATTAAAAGTTCTATAGATACTAACGTGATCGTGAGGAAACCGGCATGTCTAAGAACTCATCATTCGAGGACATGTGAATCCACCAACCCGCACTTGGCCAGCGTGTGTGGATTAAGGCATAAACTCTCTCAACTTATAAGATTGTTGAGAGAAGACCCGTACACAGCAGTGGGACACTAAAGAAGTAAGATACTAACGGCCTTATTCATAAAAAGTTATAAGACTCTGTAGTTACAATGGACTTTGTCTCTTTCTTACTAGTATAAATGTCAAGATGACAGACAGAGACAAGCGAATTATAAACCTCTTTAATAAGCTGAAAATACGTTTATGAATACTGGGGTAATATTACAAAGCAGAAGTGTTTATTTGGTTTAACGAAGGTTGAACGCATTAATCTCAGGGTCTACTAGTCCGATTTGAAAAACCCTTGCACTGTTAGATAGACCATTTATTATGGAAGACTATAAGCTAATTACATCACTGCCATGATCGTCACTGGAATTTGTAGCAGTGTGGCGCTTTAGTAGTTTTGGCTTTCCAATGACGATATAAATGGAGGCCACGCGGGTCTTGAGGACTACTGGTCCGATTTGAAAAATTGTGGTAATGTTAGATAGTCCATTTATAGCGGAAGGCTATAGGCTACTTTTTATCCCACTGTAAGGTATAATATAAAATGTAATTCACTTCGACCCTTTTTAGTGTCCCACCGCTGGGCACGGGTCTTCTCTCAACTATCCCACGAGTTGAGAGAGTTTAGGCCTTAATCTACACACACTGGCCAAGTGCGGTTTAGTGGATGTCAAATGTCCTCGAATGATTAGTTCTTGGACATTCCGGTTTCCTCACGTTGTTTTCCATCACCGATATTGAGTAGCGGCGATGTAACAATTCACACAATGATGTGTGGGCACGACTGGGAATTGACATTATATTTCTAAGGCGAGGCTCATACCGGTGCGCATTCGTTGCTCCTAAATGTAATTCACGCGAGCGGAAAGTCGGTAGGTAAGCATTTAAAAAAGTACCTTAAACACATTGGTATTTAATAGTAGTAACAGTGTGTCAAGAGATAATAAATTGTATCCGTTAATATTGTTTTGAACACAAAATTCTTTGCATAGTCAAACCAAAGGATGTTTGGAACAATGACTAACAATTATCTTGAATTCTTTTATCTTTTAAAATATGATATCTTATCAGAAAATATTGGTACAAGGGAACCTGTCATTGAAAATAAATTCGCACTATAATAACTATTAATTGTAACAATGTGAAAGGAATTTGTTGAAGTGCTTAGATTCATCATATTGAGAATGGTCTAACTGATGACTGTACAGTTTACGGCGTTGTAACAGCATTCAGTTTTTGCACTTTTGCACACTATAGTAATAGTGTGCAAAAGTTGAGACTCGCCTGGAATGTAACCCTCCGCCCGCACACACACGCTGAGTACCTATAGCATAGATGAATTTATGAATGATAAAATTTAACATTTAAGATTTTTAGTGTTTGTGACATTAGTTTATTTTAATATTTTTACAATTATCGTATTATTATTATTACTTATTTTAATTCCATTTAATGAAAATAATAACCATTAATAATACGGACCTAAAATGAAAAGATATCAATTAAAATTGTAATTAGGATTATGACTCTTTGATTCGTGTGTTTTGTTTAGTTTTAATCAGTATTATACTACCTGTGGTTTTAATTTCCAACACAATGTTTATTGTTTTCTGAAATAAATGACAATGAAAAATTGAATTGAATTGAAATAAATGACTTATGACAAGTAAATACGAACAAATATATCTAAAGGCAAAGGCATGATCTTGGATCGAATCTGCGACCTTCATTTTAAAGCCGCAGTTGCTCTGCCACCGCTACTCTATATTACAAAAAATATGTAATCTATATATTTTTTTAATAGTTTCTCATGTCAACAACTACCTACATGAATTGATTTATGAATCATTACGTTGTTTCCTATTTTTTTTCTAAGCCCACCTCATCGACTAGATACCTACTAGACGCCTCTTTATTTAGACTTTAAATAAATATGTATAGAATAAGAAACTGACTGACTGACATATCAACCCAAACCGCTGTACAGTTTTTGTATTTTTTTTATTCTGCAATAGGCTTGCGCTTGACTACAACTGGCCTGATGTTAAGCAATGAAGTCTACTATGGAATTTGCCTGGGAAATATACCGATTCACTCGTGATTATAAAAGATTTTCGGTGAGAAGGTAGTAGAATATGGCTCCATACGGTTAGTAACGTTAAAAGGAGCAACAATTCCGATCCACCCTCTTAAATGGTGTCACCAGACATCGCACCGGAACACGGCAAGGCCGCTTGGCGTCGCGGCTTTATCTGGTAGGTGGTCACGAACCACGGTCGATGCCTACCACCAGTTATTACCAGTTCATTGTCACTTGATTTGCACCACCCGGGGACCACGTTTGGGGATTCGTATTAAAGGTGCACTCCCACGGACGAAGGTGACTCTGCGCCCGAAAATAGGAAGCAGAGCAGTGTGAAATAAGAGCAGTGTCTATAAGTATTTGGTCGGTGGCCCACCTAAATGACAATCTCGGGGTATATCAATGATTCAGGCGTACGGTATGCCCAGTGGCATAATTATAAACAGTCATACCAGATAAGACACCAGGTAATAGATGCTCTTTGGTATGAATAACTTTGTTTGTCAGATAAAAGTTATACTTACCTAGTATTGTCTTAGATTTACGCGAATATTACACATTGAAATAAAACTACTTTATAACGGATTTTAATAACATGAACATGAAGCCTGAAAAGACTTTGAAACGTCGGGATGTACAATCTAAAATAAACCGCGATAAAATCCGTTATAAAGTAGTTTTATTCCGATAAAGAAGAAAGAAAAGAGAAGAAAATTAACAATCTAACATAGTAAACAGAACAAGGAAAGAGACCAGATACAGGCGAATATCAGTTGTTCACAACTGCTTGTCTGTCTAATAATAATAATAATAATAATAATATACTTACCTGTTACTATAACTGCTCGACTAATTTTGATGGGGCTATAATATAAACGCGAACACCAAATTTATGTAAATAAGTATAAGTATACTTTTTTGTTATTTTTTTTTAATGATTTTGATAACATCACGCCTGTGTTACCCGAAGGTGTAGATAGAGCTGAATATCACCCACTTTTCAGGGGCTATTTATAGGTCCCATACGTAATAGAAAGCGAGTCTATTGCCGTTCATCGGGCACAATTCCAAACTTCGAGCTGCAACTGAGATTCTCTAAGTAGATATGCGGTTATTAGGTGAACACGATTACCACTGCACCACCGAGGCAGTTTTTTCAAGATTTAATTAGGTACATTGCTTACTTAATTAAACAATTCTATGTTTAGAAGTTTTTATATTAGGTACATCTCATATAAATCTTTTTTCGCAGGTATTAAACATAATAATCTTAATCCTATACCGCACTGGATACAATGGCGAGTTCCTCGGAGTGGGTGGTACTTGGAACCTTAATGAGGAGAAGAACCCTGATGCTGAAATCGTGGCGTCTGGAGTTATAGTGGGCTACCTGATCTACACGCTTGTGCAAGTTGTTACATACCTCTTTGGTACTACAGAGCATAAGAGGTAAGGTTTTTGAATTTTTTAAAGTTGCATTATCTGTGGGCTATGGGTAATATTTTAATCTAGAAGTGGGAATCGTTTAATCTAATGTTTCAAATATGGAACACCCTTCTAACGTGAGATTTGATTTTCAAAAAGATAACTATACAAATCTTTTTCAACAAAAGAATTTTAATTTCAAATTTCGAAATAAATTCAGAATCTCTTTCAAACAAAAAAAACGACGGGTTGCACTCCGGGAGTGCCGGCAGAACTGAAAACTTGATTATTAACGTTGAGCATGTTTGATATTTTGGAATGGTTAGGGAATAATTTTGCACCAATTGCTTTATCAGTATAAAAGTACTATCATTTATGTGGTAGAATACAATATTCATTTATTGCGCTATCGTACACAAACATGACAATTTATATTACATTAAAAATTTAACACTTTAAAACTATTACAATTATTTTACATTAAATAGTTTATCTCTCCGAAAAATCAACTTTACGAATACACAACAATGTGATCACTACACAGACGGTCGAGCCATCAGCTGTCACCATCCATGGATGCGCGTGGCACGCTGTAACATACACGAACATTCGCGCAAGCGCCCTGCGTCCGTCTTACGCTTTTTCCGACTTTTTCGATCAGGGTCACGTGTCCTGACGTGAGTTTAAGATTTTATACCCATTACAGAAAAAGTGCTCAACGCCGCTAAAGAAGTTTTCACTTCAAAAACTTGCTAAGGTTGGTTGTAGCCTGAACATAGAAAACATAATAAAATTTAAATTAAGAACCTCCGCCGTTTTAAACTCTGTTTAGATAGGGAGATCACCAGGAAAATATTTATTGATGCCGGCTGACAGGCCTTAGGCTGTAGGCCTTTTCAGCCTATAAACAACTAAGTAGGTACTTTGAGATATTTAACACAAAGTTTGGTTACATTCCAGGGCTCTATCAGAAATAGTGATGAACTTCGTTGGTGTGTTCCTGTGGATAGCTGTCGGAGCTGTTGCCCTACACTACTGGGGTGGCTACCAGGGAGAACATCAGTACCAGTTCGTGTTTGCAGAGAAACAGGTACCTATTTTTTAAGACTTTTTAATTAGCCAAAGGCTTCGCATAAAACACGCCACTGAGCACGATCCGGAACTAGTCTCATTCAGCTTTCTCACCAGTTACTTTGAATGGATCTACAATCCCTATGGTCTGATGGTGTCCTATTCTACACTTAAGAACTAGTTTATCCCAACAGTTGTCAGTTCTGCGGAAATATGACCACTACTGCCAAAGCAGCGGTGGCGCAGCTTAGAAATATAAGGTCGCGGGTTCGATTCCCAGTTGTGCGATGTAACGATTCACACATGTTTGTGTACATCCCCGCTGATAAATATCGGTGAAAGAAAACATCGTGAGGAAACCGGCATGTGTAAGAACTAATCATTCGAGGGCATGTGACATCCACTAACCCGCACTTCGCCAGCGTGTGTGGATTAAGGCCTAAATTCTCTCAGCTCGTAAGATAGTTGAGAAAGGCCCGTGCCGAGCAGTGGGACACTAAAAAAAATTGGGTTAAAGTGAAGTTACTGCAAGTTAAACTTGCTAATCTAGTCGGCTAAGTCGATTACTCTAGAACTCTATCAGCAATAGAGCAAAAGCTTTCTTTTTTAACTATTTTGTTCTGTTTTCAGGTTGGGTTGGCTGTGGGTGCCCTGTGTGTGATCCAAGGAGCCGTATACTTATTAGACACAGCTCTGGCTGTGATACATTATACTAAAGAAATGTAAATTTAGTGCTAAAAATAAATAAACTAATTTTATTTAATTTTAAGTACTTACGTTTAAGTTTCATTGACCGTTCTTCGACTAATCGACTAAAACAATTAAAAATAAAAATATACCATGTTTTTTTTTATTTGTACCAGCAGCAACATTGCTTTTGTTTTTTATCTCGATTTTTAAATCGTTAAATAATTAACCATAGACAAATTATTTAAGACAAATACGCTCTCAATAAAAATCAAATTTGTTATCCCACCTTCTTTCTATTAATTTAATTAAATTTAGACAAATGTTATTGTAATAGAAACTACTAAATATTTTTAAATAATTAAATTACTGTATTAATTGGCCATGTGTTTTTCTTTAGTCACCTTTACCTAAGTAGGTACCTGAATTGATTGCTGGATTGATTATAAATAAATGTTCCATAGGAAATAAGTAAGTATGTACTTAGAAAGAATTTTATTTATTTTATAAACCTATAATCTTTTAATAATAACTAGGCAACATTCCACGGGGTCAATTTGAATGACACATTAGAATATGTCACAGGTCCAGGTCGCAGGTTAAGTGCAATCCATCATTTAATTCTGAGTCATCAGCTATCAAGGAGTTCGGATTAGTCTATCCTCCTTCGTATCGTGAATATCACGCCAAAAAGAAAAAAGTAATTGATTTTTAAATTCTGTTCTTCGTCTTCATTTGTTTTTCGTTTTGTTTCCATGTTGTTTCTTTTTTACTTAGCAAGTTTGTTTTTAAAAAGTATTTCTTTTATTTGATCATTTTCAGTAAAATCATACAAAGTGGATTACTTACAAGCACATTTTGTCACAATATCGCCGAATTTAAGGGAGCTTCTGTGTGAATACGAGGGATTTGAAACAGTCAAAATTGCTCCCTTAACTGAAAACGTGAGTAATAAATATTTAGCTAATAGATAAGTAAGATGTCTTCTTGTAGATTAAATAAAAATATTGGAGACGTATTATTTTTACGTAAATACTAAAAATATATCAAAAAAAAATTGGGTGCCTGTAAAGTCGGTATACGGGCGAAAGTTTGACGTGACAACGACTTTGAGTGGTAAAATAATTTTAATGTGAATATTCATTCGTATAGTAGGAAGAAGGATGAAATCTGTCTCTCTCGCTCTTAGGCGGGCTAACCATGCCCGAGTGGAAGGGACGCGTGCCTCTCACTCGCTCTCATTGTGAGCGCATAACGTGAGCGGAGCGTAACGCAGTTTCTTGAAGTGTCACCCGGCAAACCAATTTATAAGACGTTGTCACGTCAAAAATTTATGTAACATTTCGCCGATATTAGTATGTGCAGTTTTTCAAAGTTATTATGACATCACGAATCGCCAAGCCTACAAATTCTATAATCTTCTAATTAATTTAAAAATATATCCAATATTTTTTATGATCTAATTAATAGAGTTTCGACTACTTGCCGAACTTATGTAAGTACTTATTAACTAACACTAAAACAATTTCACACTTGTATAAATCTTTCATAACGTAGGTAGGTATTGGAACAAACTATAATTTATTACGCATTGACCTACTACTTACACAAAGAAAATAATGTTCGCGGATGGACGGCGGATAGCGGATGACGGTCCACCCATGATCATGAAGTCCGAAAAGACTAAAACGTCGATACCTAATATATAAAATTCTCGTGTCACAATGTTCGTCCCCAAAACGGCTTGACCGATTCTTATGATTTTTTTTATGCATATTCAGTAAGTCTGAGAATCGGCTACTATCTATTTTTCAAACCTCTAAGTGATAAGGGGTGTTCAACCAAAAAAAAAAAAAAATTTTGATAATTTTTATTTTTTTATTATGTGCCATTAAATATACATCCAACCCTAAATTTTCACCTTTCTATCACCAACCCCTATTTTTATTAGCGAAATTAGTAATACGCGGTAAGAAGTTCGCTGGGTCAAAATCAGTTGCATTCTAAGTACCTAATCAATGTATATTGAAGTATAAAATAAAGCCGTAAGTATACCTACTGAGTAAAAATATAAGGCTGGTCACGCATTACCCGCGTCAACGCACTCTGTGTATGGTGTATTGTTATGCAATGGGAACGAGTAGAGGTGACCCACTGAGCTCGATAATATTGTTGATTTAGTTAGGAAACTACTGGTTTCTAACTGATTACTAGATAATATTTGTAAAAAGTAAGGTAAAACGAGAAAATATACCTTCTATAAGTATTAAAATAAAAAATAATTCGCCAAAATGTATGCACGCCAATCTTCCAAATGACTACACCAAATTGAAGTCTGGAGAAGGTTTGTGTTGTTTTTTTAAACTGTGTAGGTATCTACAGAACCCATATGAAACTGGGACGGGTAGCTAGCAGGTAATAATAACCAAATCTTGCTACAATATCTAAGAATTGTTAGCGATAATAGCGACTTTTAGAGCAAAATGACTGTAACAATTATTTAATGTCACACAATTGGGGCAGGATATTCGCTCAGCTAAGTTCAGGCCTTAATACACACGCGGTGGTCAATTGTGGGTTGGTGGATGGTCCAAGGTTATTCTAACGATAAATAATACGTTGTGTATTGTGTGTTATTTTAAAATATCGAGTAAGCGTCGATAACATTGTGGTACACCTCTAGTCCTATTACGAACAAGCGTGAGTTACCTATATACGCCATGCTTAATGCATTTAAATTAATGGTTAATATGATCAGATCTTTAGTTACAAAAGTCATTTCATAATTAGTTTTATCACTTAGGTTTCATGTCAAGAGGTTCTATTCTATTCTATTCTATTCCGATTCTCTCAAAGATCATCAAAATTCTCCATAATTTTACTTGATTTTTTAAAATATTTGAATTAGTGCCTTAAATTGCTTTTGTTGATCTTTGATTTAGAAGCAGGTAGTGTACGTACTTAATACCTACACTAGTATCTAATAAAAATTGATTTCGAAAGAATAAGAAAACTTCTATCTAGTATCCAAGGGTGTTTGTCGAGGAGAAATGAATATCAGCGTTTTTTAATCTTCTCCTTCAATTTGGGTAGACCGTCTGACTGGAATGACTAACATGTACGCAGGAGTTATTTTATAGGTAGTGCACAAGTGTGTGCGAAAACACGGGTTTTTATTTTTATGCCGATTTTGTGACCGACTTAACGTTGAGTTTTGTATTGAGTAATTGAGTTGCACCAAATCGGTCGTAAAAATGGGTGTAAAAAGCGGTTGTGATGGGCAACGTTATGTTTTAGTCTCAGAGTCCGATGGGACGGGCACACCGACATGACTGTTGAGAAATCGAGCATAGTAACTACCAGGAACGAAGGCGTAGCCTGCTTAACTCCAATCTACTATTGATCGGCTTAATTTGGTTTCAACGTCTAACCTCATAGGAAAAAATAAAACGTTAACGGTTAATACACAGTTTTTTTTTAACTTTTCCCTTCCGAAAAAAATGGCGCTACTAATCTAACGATACAGTACAATTTTCTCAATGTTATATAACAAGAGTAAAGTTAAAGTTGAACTCAACCCAGTTTTGACAGTAACAGTAACTGTAAGTACCTACTGCCATTAACATGAACTAACTGTAGGCCAGTATCTAAAGGGAAACACATTAGTATGCAAAGAAAGTTGCACTTGATTAGTGAGCTTATCCATTGTTGTATACATACCTATACGTACTTTAGCTGTTGGATCTAAAATCTAAATTAAAAGAATAAATCAGTTTTGTTTGTCCCATTGGGTGTACGCATGTATACGACAACAGAAAGATAAAGTTAATATCGTGTGTCAAAGTTTATCATTGGTGAAGTATTTGTAAAAAATAGGTACATAACAAGCAATTGCTGATCTTTAATGGCGTAGTCAGTAAAGATACTTGCTTTTTAAGCCGCTGATCGTGGGTTGGATTCCCACCCAAGACAGACTTTTGTGGGCATGATCATGTCTGTCTTGAGTATGGGTGTAATTATCTATTGCAAGAATGTATTTATAAAAAGTAGTACATATATTATGTATTGTATACAATACATAATATATGTACTACTTTTTATGTATGGTGGTTTCCTTAAAACAAACTTTGATTAGTATGGGATCAGATGACTCTGTGTTAAGGTTACCAAGGGAGAAGTAGAGACATAAGTAGATAACATATTTAAGTTTTCGTTCGATTGAATTTTGGAATATACGTAAATATGGTCAGTGTATTAATTCCGTGCGACGCGACGGTACGATTTGTTTAACTGGTTTAGCTATCATCTATTCATCAATTGTTCGAAAGAATTAATATAAGTATGTACCAAAGTGTTAATCCCGTTAACTGAACGAGTATAACTTAACGTGTAATCACGTACATCGTTGGCCTAGTAATTACTAGACACGGTTGGACCAACATAATACTCAACTGACGGGTGATTAAATAATGTTAGTTCTAAGTGTGAATACATTATACACATCAAGTGTTTAAAGATTAGTATTGCTGAAATTGCATATTCCAAAAGATTTTACCCAACCGCGGGAAATTTACAATTTTACCTGGTGACCCGTAATACAGGTTATTCTTAAACCCACTTCAGGCATCAGTCTCTCACTAAGTTGATTGCTTGGACATGCTCCATTGTACAAATAGCATGAAGAAACTTTTGTGGAGAAAATAAATTATATTATTAGTTTACCTCCATTAAAATTTATCTGATCTTGATACACATTTGATTGTATGTATTATTAACGCATTAAATCCTTCTACACTGCAAGTGGAGCTGTGCCTAATTGTGGCAATTTCTTTGTGACTAATGCTTTGTCATGTTAGAGAGATTACCTACTGTACCTATATGTGAAACTCATAAGCTGTAACAACATGAATAGTTAAACTGTAGCTACGATCTTCAAATTGGAAATTGATATCATCAAGACGCACAAGTAAAATCAATAATATAATAACAATAGATACCACATTCGTGTCAAAGTTTTTCATTTCAATTGGCGTGGGAAAATGTTTAACGTTTCAATGATGTAGTAGTTTTGAGTGGGTCGCAAGTCGCAACTAAGTTTTTTTAGTTATCTATCTGTCCATTATGTGGGCAGTACTTCAGATACTCAATATTTAATCAGTAATCGAATAATCTTGATCAGTTTACCAAAACGTACCTACCTAATGAAATAGGTAATTAATCGGACACACTAGTTTTTGTAAACAAATGTTGACGACAAGCCGCAAGTAACAAACACTTTGGTTGTTATTAGCATTTATAGGATACCGTATAGCTAAGATTGATTATTTGCAAAGTTTTTTGTATGTACATAATTGAGTATTCCGTAACGTCGTATGAGTTACATGGGTATTATCTCAATGGGCTATTAGGCCTATATATTATCCACACAAGATATACTTAATGCTGGTTCTTGAATATTTTAATCTGGTGTACCAATTACCCTCACTCATCGATAATCTGTTTTAGTACACAACTATAGACAGGTCTTTCCTAAAGCAAACCACGGCACTCATGATATTGTCACTCCACCTAGGCTGAGAGTTTCATAGACTAGCCAATCCGTTATCCATTACAAAACCAATTACTCTAATAGGTACCATGTAAATCTCAATCAACAAGTAAACATAACGTTTAAATACCACAGACCGACCTAGTAATAATAAAAGACTAGTGTCATTTGTAAAATAGGTCACAACGCACCCCTAACCCAGGAAAGTTGGCGCCAAAACTGGCGCCATCGGGGCAAGATGGCGTCCCGGCGGCGTGCTAGATTGAGTATTATTTGACCTTATTTTCTATAGAGATTTTCCTTGAACGCCCTTGATCCAAATTATTATCTTACTAGCAAATGCAACTCAAAATATGTAAGAATGTACAAGATTAGTAGATGGTCGTGTTTGTTTTCTCTCGCCCTTATAAAGACTCAGCTTTCCGCCCGCGCGTTGTCGGCGCTAAACCATTAACCTCTTTTTCGGTTAGTCGGATAAAAACGTTCCTATGTCCTTTCCTGTGTCTTAAATTATCTCCATACCAGATTTCATCAATATCGGTTTAGTTGTTTTGTCGTGAATGTGCGGCAAGCAGACAAACTTTCTTTGCATTTATATTAGTAAGGATAGATTTTGCTAAGCTCAGATATAATTACAAGTCTAGTATTGCTGATAAGTGTCGGATTATTCACAAGTTTTGTCTCTTTCTTACATAAAGTAAGAAAGAGTGAGAAAGACAACTCTTGTGAATAGGTAAGCTATCAAACATTTATCCGAAACTGCAATACTGACACTGGTCCTAAAGCTCCCCAAACACCCATCACATCGATAATGCAACAGTAAACAAACAGATACCTACCTACAGTAGGTAGGTACCTACTTAAGTAAATACATAAAATATTCAGAATGTCCGGTCGTACGTAGTAAACAATGGGCCATACCGACGGACGTTACAGTTACAACATTATGTTTCCCAAAACGTAAGGCACGCTTTGTTTACGTAGTGCGGGTAGTACAAATTAATTCCCCTTTAGGTACGTGGCGTGACCTGTTTTGTTTTACCTACTCAAAAAGTATCAATAGGTTAATTTAAAAATGGCTTTCAGACCAAAAAACAAATAGCTATACAGGAATTTTTATTATACTCAAAAAAACATACTTAAACCTTAGCTAAGTTAAATCATAGATATTTTTTTGATGGGGGGAAATGCTTTGCGCATCTCGCCCCGTATGGGCACAGGGCGAGGGGTGAATAGGAATCCAGTACTTGGCTCTGGGGAGCAGGACCACATGGGATTTCGAGCTTTGAACAAACAGCCGGTCCCGATTTACCTACTAAACCCCCCTGTGTTCCGTCGGACACCCTTTGTGCCGGGCTTCGGGATTCGCTAAATCATTTAAGAATCTGGGATATAATAATAATATAGTGGGACATTAACACACACGGTCATCTGATTGCAAACTAAGCAGAGCTTGTACTATGGAAACCACATAACTGGTAATATACTACTTATATTTCTTTTGTAAATACATACTTAAATATAGATAATTACACCCAGACTCAAGACAAACAGACGTGTTCATCACACAACTTCCCTTCTATTTTGGCGTTCAAAAGTTTCCTCAGTACGTAGATAATTACTGTAAAAGTTGTCTTAGTAATATTGTAGTAATTAATATAATATTGTTTTCGAATTAAAAGTCCGAAAAACCATAAGTCTTTCAGGCATATTGGATATGTCATCCGCAAAAAAATGTCCATATCTGTATATTACAATCTGCATACAAATATTCCCACTTCTAAGATTATCCTTTGTTTTGAATCAGTTATTCAGACTTGATACAGATGAAACGCAGTTGAAGGTAGGTACTTAGAGGTATTAATGCGTACGCGCAGATTGTCACGGCCATCACGAAGGTCAGCCATTGAAAAAAATAAAGCTATCAGTAACTCTATTATTAATTTGACTTCTGCTCAAACATTATTGATCGATCTAATTAAATTAGTCACGATTAAGCTTAAGTTGACAGTTATAAATTTTCTTGGATTTATAATTGTGTCAATTGTGTCACTTGACGTTGAAGTTGAAATAAAATTAATTTATAAAGGAAATTTGCCATGAAATTTTACAAACATCTATACATCCCCATAAACTTTCACATTTTCAGCAATTGTAAAAGTCGAAGGAATTTCATTGCGGTTTAGTTGAACGCCCTAATCTCAGAGACTACTGGTTCGGTTTGAAAAATTCTGGCACTGTTAGATAGCCCATTTATCGAGAAAGGTTATAGGCTACTTTTTATCTCACTGCTTGGCACGATATAAATGTAGATCACGTGGGCGAAGTCGAGGCAGGACAGACATGCTAAGTATAAACCAAAAGATAAAAAGAAGAAGAACAGACATCCATTGAACCTTACAAACTTGCACGTCGATCATGGCAATAGGATATTATGTATGTAGGTAAAATGAGACACCGTGTTTTGATAATAAGGAAACAACATGCAAATTATTACTAGGTAACCTACTGAAGTACTACAAACTATGTTTTTCATTCATAAACTCACATTTTCCCCATAATCATAGTAATGACAAATGGGATTAATCATGAAAAACCATTGAATAACATTAGTCACAAGTAAGTTGACGTTATAAATCCAGGAAAATAAACGTTACATGGGATTCAATCACGGTAAATGTGTCTGAATAAACAAAACTCTAATACCTGAAAGTGTAAGGAGGCGTGAATGTCACCCAAATTCATCGAGTTGTATTAGGTTCCGCAAGTAATTAATAGGAGACATAGTTTAATAGGAGACATAGTTTAATAGGAGTAGCGTACAGCGGGACTGCGGAAGTAGTGATAGGATTAATAGACACAGCTTCTTACCATACTGAAAACAGTGAAACTGGAGAATGAAAACCTGACAGAGAACCAAAGTATAGCAAAAGCAAACAGTAGCCATAGCCACCAAATAACCAAGCAGTTACTAAACTCAATGGGCAATTAAATAAACATATCATCCATAGAACCGATAACCACTCAGAAAGAGTTATCGAATGGAGACGACGGATCGGCACATACAACAAATAAGAAGAAGTGAAGATGGAGTGACGATCTGCGAAGACTGGCAAGAGCTGGATGAGAGTAGCTGCTGATTATGCTTGTGACGGCCTATATCCAGAGGATTTAAATAGACTGACGATCGTGATGATAATATACAATGGCATAGGTGTGTGCACAGGCGGTCAGTCAGAACCGGTCGAACAAACTGTCAGTTGACAACATGGGCTAGTGGAATTAGTAGACCGCATATGTAGTAAACAGTAGATTTTAGGTCTGATCAGGTTACAGGGTACTGTCGATCAAATATCTACCACAACCAACAGCACGCGTGGAAACAACAATGTCTTTATACACACTATGTCGACAATACGCGACCGAACTTTAGCGTGATAGGGACTGCAATACTATTTCAATGAAGTACTAATAACATATTTACCGAAATTACGACACATTTATACATACAACCGAACTACGATCGGGCGTAATTCGGTAGAATACGTGGCGTGACGATCATAACAGGGCAGCTGGCAAGAGTTTGAAGAGAATAGGCGAGGATTGTGCTCAGTGGCGTGATTTACAATGACTATGCAGTCGATTATAGGCCGTTGATGATGACGATGAATTCTAGAAATACCTACATTATACGCAACCGAAGTATGATAGCGCTCTAAGCACTGAATTCAAACAACTTTGCGCAACCGAATTTCTCTCGCGTTATTTTCCGCGCATGGATATGTCAAGTGTTATATCAGTTGAATACATCGAAACGTAGAATCAGCCGAAATAGGCCGCGTATGTTCAGTATAGTGTGTATAAACCCTTAATCACGTTTATTATGTAGCTATTCGTAAATTGAAAAGCCACTTTCTAGCGTTTTCCGGTCTAGAAGCCAGCGCATAACTGCTCACATGCGCGCACGCACCGATCGGCGATAACTATGCGAAATATCGCTAAATTACAGCGACACACATTGACTGATATAAGTACTATTGTGATCTTATATTTTGTTCTAGTTCTGTCTTCACGCAAGCTTTCGCCTAAGTACGGCTTTTTCCGTGGAAAATACCGAAAGCATTCTTATACTATAAAACGAAAACAACTATCTTCACTCTTATAGTGCTAAACAAATTTACATGAAAACTATATAGGATTGCAATCGCAAAAAACATGTAGGTAGATTTGGTTGGTTGGCAAATAAAAAAAGGAGTTAGTTCCTCAATTAAATCAAGAGGCTATAGTAATGTATGATTACTAAACTAAGTACAAATAAATTTCACTGTCCTTAATTAGAGTTAATAAGAGCAACATTAAAGTTACTTTAGTCAATTTTTGTAATTGTACCTAATAAACTATAATTTCACTCCAAATACTAAATTATAGACATACATTCTGTATTTGAGAACAACATCGTAAAATATGAAAGAAAACAGGCTACTGGCCAGTTATTTCAACTACAAGTCCATTCCATTATTAAAAACAGAATTACTTATTTCGCCATAGCCCATCTGTACATGGTATGGTAATGCACTACGATTAGCGATCTATTGAGCGTAGTACAAAAATAAACTGATCTTATAGTTTGAAGGGATCTGTTTATCAAAGGGATAATAATTATAGAACAGCTATGAAATCCGCATTAATTCTACAGTGACTTCTATAGAAACAGTAATTTTTCTATTATGAACAAAATCAGCTCTACAACGTTATTTTCCATTCGAATTTCGAATTCCATATTTTTTTGCAAATTAAAAAAATTTATTTATTATAACCAGTTTCTTAGAATTTGACAGAAGGAATATTATTTATGGTTATTTTCCCTAGTACCGACCTATACACAGCGTACTAGATTACGGATTATCCCACTAGCTCCTAAACGACCAATGCTTTTACTATGATCATTGCCTCAACTAGTCAGCGTAGGGCGTCTAAAGGGAAAACAGAAGGACCGAGATACGATTACTCATACAATGAAGCATAGAGGAGCGTCGATTGTCAGCAAGCGGTAGTCGCTCACCGCGGTACTTTGAACGCACACGTCTGCACTGAACTTTAGTTACGCGACAACAAAATTGGCGGCAATAATTCAAATTAGTGCAAGTGTTCTATTACAATTAAAAATAAAAACACTAAAAAGTATTTAAGTATCAGTGCAGTTACACAAGGAGGTTCGTGTCTTTGGTAAGATGATTTTTTTAATTGTCACTTGTTTATGTAGAGGTCTCTTGCTATTGTTAATTTAAATTATTCAAATAATAATATTGGTGATGAGACGTAATTTTTCGTTTCGTGTAGTTTTTATAATAATCGACAACATTGTACTTTATTCTTTATATCTACTTAGATAAATGGTGTGAAACCTCATAATGCCAACGAATTTGGAAAATAAAGATTTAAATAAAGTATTATATCATTGAAATTAACAATAGCAAATGGACTTTTTTTTAAGTACTACTAAAATATTAAGTATTCCTATTTATTTAAATACTAATTAAATTTTAATAAATTTCTAATATTTATTTAAATGTATACATTAGAGACCTACATATAAAGGTAGGTTTTCAATTATACTTACTTATTTATGTATGTACTTAATTGTATAGTAGTACTTATATATTAATTAACACCTAGGTACTACTAAGAATAACTAACTACGCAAAACTTGTTTGGAAATATCTAGTGCCTCTGCAAGATGAACATTCTCGTCAGAATCGATCGTGTACACAAGTATGTGTATGTGAACAAAAAAACAAATATTATGTTTGGAAAGCCTGACGACCGTTCCGTTTCACCGATTGGCATCCCGCATGTTATGATTTATGCATGTCGTCGTGTTTTGTACACTTTTACAATACGCCACAAATCATGATATCTAGTAGTAGGTACATAATCGAATTAATTAAATTAAAATGTATATTTCATTTTGATTTATCAATTAGCTGTAGGTAATTTATGATATTTAGATGTTTGTTTAAAGTGGTTTACATTGTTATTGCTTTAAAAAAACAAACCCGACATTAATGTACTAACAATAACTCAATAACCATACGACCGATTTCGATAAAATTTTAATAAAACAAAGAAGCACGTAGAAGTATTTATACCCTAAAGAATTTATAACTTTGGATCTGGTGTCTTCGAATAGGTAATCGATGGAGATAAAAAATATTGCAACGAATGTGTACCTCCTCAAAACGTAGGTTAAAAAAGGTTGATCGGTGACACTCCTCAAATTTAAATTTTTAAGTGATGCCATTTTTTTTCGTGCGTTTTCTTTACTGTGATTAGTCTTAATAGAACTAGACCAGAAATGTACGGTCTACGGGTTCGAACCACGGTTCACTGGAGACAAGGTACCTTGGAGACGAGGTCGAGACAATACCTCATACTGCTCTTTAAGCATAAGGAAATAATAAAATGTTTATATTCACAACATTTACTATGAAACCAACAATTTAACACTGAGTCAAATAATACAAATTATAGTTAGGTAGTTATACAAAAAGTGACATAATTTAAAATCACGTAGACACGTAGGTTACAGCTAAAACTACCAAGTTAGTTTAGTGGTAGCGTATAATCACCAATAGCCGCAAGGTTCGAATCGCAGGTTAAATAAAAAATGCGATTAGGATTTAAAAAAATAGTAGCACCTCATAGTCAAGATTGTTCTCGAAGTACGACAATAGGCTCATGGTTTACTAATGTAAGAGATCTAAATACCAACTAGATAACTAGAATACACCTACTAAACATCGTTTTAGTTAAAGGTATTGTATGAAATTGTAATCTTCAAATGTTGGCAGCGTATCGGCGAAGATAGCTAATTTTGAATGGTTTATTCAAGTTCTTGTCCTTGAATCAACCAATCAAAATTGGCTTGTGGTTAGATTAGTAGTAGTACGACTTAAGCAATGCGGAGTCTATAAGTGTCTGATCGGCGACTAAATTTGACGAAACGTGTGTGACATTCTTGACATTGCTCTGCTTACACCATTTCGAAGGCATGGGCTTTGACCCTTGCATACTCATTACGAATACGAAAACTCTATCTATAATTCTAAACTGATACGAAGATGCTGAGATATAAAATTTTATTAAGAGAAGCTTAAGTGAAGACTAAAGTGATCAACTGCGCTGTAGGCTGTAGGGTAATAATTTTGCGCCAAAAACGAGTAGGTACTCGTCGTCGGACGGAACCACAGTCAACTTTTAGTAAGATGGTACTACACAATTAGAGAGTCAAATAAATGTGTACCTACCTCTTTAGTGGATATCATAAATCGTAATCGTCTTCGAATATTAATTACGTCAGTTCTTGACACGAAAGTGCCTTACGCACGTGCGGGACTCGAACTACTGATCCAAAGTTTTTCAAACTGCTTATAATTACTACTACTAATATTCTGTGTAATTACAGTGATAACTCACCACATCCAGTTATATATTCATGTTAAACACCATACTGATAGTAAAACGACATTTCCGCGGGCTAACGATTTCCTTCCTATTGATACTGAAATACAGTAGGTAAATAACTAATCAACTTAGAGTATTTTTTTCAGTAGGTTAAGCTAACTCTTCACGTAAACTACCATGCGCATGCATCGTCAATTGACGATTGCTTGCATCTTGCCTAGAAAAACTGTTACAATAGCCAAAGGCGAGGGTGACACCGATCCGAGGACAGTTCTGATTGTTTCTACGCAAGATGTAATCATTAATCAACGATAGCGTGCCTTTGCGCTTCATATATGGTAGGATATGCTGAAACCGTCTCCTGTGACATTTATTAGGTTCAGCAAATTCCAGTAAATATGTATACTTTTATTTAATATTAGTTGCATTATTTGCTGTCTAAGGTGACAGTAGGACTAAAGTTACTGTAGCGTGCAACATAAAAACGGTTATTCATAAATGAGGTTTAGCATAGTTGCAACCAAACTATTTACAAGAGAAATGTCTAGTAACCACAGAGTCTGCAAAGTAAACTTAAGATAAAGATAATCCTAAGAATTAGTGCAGTCTAATCAGAAATCACCAAAGGTTGGCTCCCTAAATAACTTGGTATTGAATTTTGTTCAGGTTTCGGAGTACGCGGGCGGGGGTCGCGTAGCTTGGGCCATGACAGCCGACAGGGAAGCGGAGGCGCAAGCCAAGAAGGGAGACGAAGTCACTTCCAATGACAGAGACAGCCGCGCCGCAGCAGCGCTCAAGGAGTACTGGTGCATCGGCCTGAGGGTGGTGGAGCTGGTAAGATATTAATTCCTACTTTGTAGATAGTTCTTTTATATAGTAACAAATCGCCGAAGAAGTTTACGGTACACTTGATGCTAAACGGTCACCGAAGAATATGGAATTTTGCAACACCAGAAGCATCAATCGCGCGTTACCGACCTCTTAGATGTCGACGGACACTGGCGACCTTTCTCACCCAGAAACACAGCCAAGTTATTTAACTGCGTGTATTCTGTTATGTGGAGGTTACATTTCATCAATCGTCATTGAGGTACATCATCAACAACAGGCAAGCAATTATGGTCAAGCGCAAGACTAATAATAAAAAAACCCCAGAGTGAAGATTTTATAAACTAAAAACGTCTAAACGTCCACTTCTACTATAGATAGGTACACTGTAGATCAATACAGCTCAATAATTACTGCGAAATAGCAAACGTAATTACAAGCAAGGTATGAGAATCGTACCGAATGATCAGTACACGATAATTACCAACGCCCTTGAAACCAAAGGACTCTTTGTTTCAATCGAGCTTATGTTAAATAAAGTAACATCTTGCAATGATTAAATGCTCTAAAGGTTTATACAGTGCGCAGAAGACAAATATAATATTCATCGGAATGCACTTTAAATACCTGCGCATAAATTTAGTCACCTCACTGATCGATGAGATGGAAAGGGTACGATTAACAAAAAGCAAATAAGACGTTTCAGGCCCTAGAACGCTGCAATATGTCGCATTGGTATTATATCTGCCCTGAAACATTATTTATTTGCTATTTAATAATTGCCCTCTCAATCATAGCGCTCTTCATAAATAAAGATCTGCACATGTGCAAAAGCTATAAGGATGCCAAAATCAGTAACAATAGGACAATGAAATTCAAGTGTTTAGCAGAATATAATACTTAAGCAACTTAATTTTCTATCACTAGGGTAGCAATTCTTGAGATCATCTAATTAGACTAAAGGCCCGAGGAGGCAATAGCCATAAGCCAAAGGACAGTGGCGTGCATTGGCGATGTTGCTACAGACAAAAGTTATTACAAAATAGATAGCAATTTAAAAATAAATATTCAACCATTTGAGGCTAACCAAACGACGCGTGAAAGTGAAAACCGTATAATAATCGTTTATGAAGACGTTTGCGGTATTGGAAAAGTAACGTTTAAGAATAACCAAAAGGTGAAAACGATAGATATACCTAGCAAAGATGTACCGAGATATATTTCGCTTGTCAGTCTTTGTGAGGCTAACATAAGTGTTATTTTCGATTAACATGAAAAAACTTCATAAAACTGTAGAGAAGATACTTTCACTGAAATAGTTGCAGGTTTGTTTTAAGTTTAATGTTTTTGTTCGTGTACGTGAGCCTGTGTTCTTTTGATGAGTTCCGTAATGTTACTGTGCAAGAAGTTTGTAAATGATAGAGAAAAATGTTCTAGTCTATGGTTTTGATAGACAGGAAAATAAGCGCGAAAACTAAAAAGTGTTTAAGAAAAAATATTATTTCACGACCACTCTGCAGTGCTTCTACTTTCTACTACGTCGTTTCACCTTGACTTGTCGATTTCAACGTCTCAGCGACTTTGCAAATCTTCAGTCCACTTAATCCAAGGAGGCATAATACCTTCACTTCTTAGAACACGTTAGGATACTCAAAAAAAGAAGAAAAAAAAGATGAAGAAAAAATAATTAAAAAAATGAAAAGAAAAAGCTAGACACACTCGCTTGGTGTCTTAAGTACTTTATCTGTCGCAATCCATTCAGCCGTTTGAATTGCAATTTGGATGGATGAAATGATAATAAAAACAACAAACATACACACTGGTAAAATATATGTATAACCCTTTCTTGGTAGTGAAGTAAAAATTTAAAAAAATTCGTATAGACTATAGTTTACGTAGTAACTATTTAGTAATCTGTGCTATAGTTAACAGTTTAATTTGTTTACAGATATTAGCAGTGATTGCTATTGGGCTCATCTTCGGCGCGCTGTATGCTCCTCAAGTGGTGAACTCCGATCACAGACACATCGCCATGATCTACTCGGCTTACTCGAGTAAGTAATCTTAAGAACAAAATGTATATTTATATATATTCATGGATTTTAAGGTGAAAGAATTTTTGATAACTCATAACTATGCAACATTTGGCTCAATGTGTCGCGTCGCCTTAATTTTATGACTATATCTAAACTATAAATAACGTGAAATAAATCTCCAATATGTTATAATAATCTACAAGACTTAATAATAATAGTTTATTGATACACTCAGTTACAAAACTTATGATAACAATGTTCTTTACAGTGATTATAATATTAAGGAGTTTTATGGTCACAGTAAGGATTGCAACTGTCATCTTAGCTAGATTACAGAGTAACCTGTGTTAATTGATTGTTTGATTGAAGTGTGAGAATGAAGAAGTGTAAAATGTAACGTGAAAGATTTATTTTACTCCTCTTCGACCTTTTTAGTGTCCTAATGTTGGGTACGGGTCTTCTCTCAACTAACTTACGAGTTGAGAGAGTCAAGTGCGGATTGGTCGATAGATGGAAAAGATTTCTACTAATAGGTACCTAAACATCGTTTAAAACTCCACAACAAAAACATTTGAAACTGTAAAATTCAACGTAAAGACCATGACCTGAATGGATTCAATAAAATTAGTAGAGGTAATCTTTCAATTTAAGAATCGATTTCAGTCTATTCACGGTTGATCTGCGCGAAATAAATGGGCTCAATTATCGAATCGCGACAAATAGCTGATGATACGAATACACGTAAATTGATGAAAATAAATCAATTATAATCAGATTATAGAAACTGCTTGTTTATGTTTTCAAAAAGGAGGTTTTCAATTCGGATCATTTTTTTTATATTTGTTTGGGCATGAGTCCGTCATAATTATTTATGCGAAATCCTATTTATTTTTGTATTTTTTTAATAAACAAGGATGGTTTACAAAGTGCATTATTCCGAAACAACTTTAAGCTTAGTACCAACTAGTTTTTAATACCATATCTAATATTGTCAAATTTACCTAACTAAAATAAAGTGAAAGAATTTAAAGCTACCCTCGAAGTATTCTACTCGTGATACTCGTGATAACATCTATTACCACAGATAATATAACTACTATCTACATATACGCGATGCACCCGATGCATCTTTCAAATTATCGTCTTAGTTTTTCTTAGTTTTTGACAGCTTTGGCTTTTTAATTCTTCTGCAGCGCAAAAAACCAAAGCGTAATGCTAATAAACCGAAGAAATACCTGAACATCGCTGTAACTTGTAACTCAACTACTATTTGTAATTCAGTGTGTAATTATTCTTTATCCTCAATCTATCCTTCGGAAGTCATTGCTCATTTTACGGTCAAATAAGTTCCATCTATTGTCTGTCACTTGACAAAACCATTGACATTGAGGAGCTGTCTGTGATGATTATTTTGCTAACCAAAAATAATCTATTTATAACTTTATGTAAAAACAAATATTATGCAAAACTTTATGCAATGTAGGAACAATATTTTTATGCAATTGTTGTATATATACTGTGCAAGAAGGACTGCCAAATTTTTACAGCGGTTATGAATCCTTAGTAGAGCAAAAGATTTTTAACGATTACCAATTACGACCGGATTTTTGAGGTCTAAACCAGCCTTCGGCCCAATATTCTTTGATTAGATTTGGTCTTTGAGTTTTTATGTCCGGCCTGTTCCCCCGCGATTTTGTTCCATAATTTCGATAGATAGCATCCTAAAGAAGCATTTTATTGCAATGTAACAAACTAGCTTCCGCTCCGTTCAGTAGATTTTGGGTGAAAGAGTAACAAACACACATCCAGACATCCATACATTCTTACGAACTTTCGCGTTTATAATATTAGTAGGAAGTAGGATTGAAATGAAACTAGTTTATAACGGATTTTATCGCGGTTTAATTAAGATAAGGATTTTTAATTAATTTGTTTGATTTTTTTTATATTGTTTAGAATTCTTAACCTATTTCACCCTGAACCATTTGAAACGTGAAAGAATTAATACATTTATCCTGACAAACTTTTACATTGATATAGCAGTTGATTTGTTGAATGTACTACAATAGATCTGCTGCTTCACTGAGACCGGCAAAATGTGGGTCATATTCACCTCTACTTATACTTTCAGATATAAACAGCTCAACCTATAGATAATGTTACCTAGCTAAATCGCTGAGTTAACAATGCAATGTTTTCATAACTTTGGGTCAAGTTTAAGGTTAGTTTTCGAAACTCGATCTTAATTGTAAACCTCACGTAGGCTACCACCACAGAAAAGCTTGGTATTCTGTGACTACCACCAATAGTTTTTTGAATTCTTTAATAATATTTTAACACAAACACACAGCGCCACCTAATTCAAAATTAAGCAATTATAGGTACTTATTTGCTTGTGTTATGGGTACTAGAAACGAATGTAATACGGGTGATAAATAATAGGTATTTTTTTTTGTAAATAGATATCTACATATTATAGCTAAATTAGACGGAACAAATACTCGTGCTCATCACGCAAAGATTTGTCCTGGGTGGGAATCGAACCTACGACCTTCAGCTTAGCAGTCAGGGTCACTAACCACTACGCCACCAGACCAGTCGTTAATTTTAATCTACCACGAATATACTACTAGATAACCAGTGAAACACTTAGAAAGTTAAATATGGATCCTCTATACTTTATAATCTGTTAGATAATTTTGGACTCTAGTAACCCACGCAAGCGAAGTGCTTAGTAAAAATTCATCAAAATCCCACTACTTACTTCTCCTCACCCAAGATCAACTGCGGGTCGCATGAAAAGGTTCACCAACCCAAGTCCCGTGTATTTAAGTGTATATATTTACTTGAAACCGGCACCTTTCATCAAAACAACTCATAAATCGGTTTCACTCGATAAGTGGAAAATTGGTTCCAATGAACTTAGGAAAGTGAAACCTAAACACTTGTGAACGTAGCCGTCAACCATGGCGATTACGATAACTTCCTTTACGGCTTGCCTACGACACACAAGCAAGCGAAGCGATTCGCTATTACTTACACTCACAGCACAGTTACAATTTACAGTTCACTTTACGTTTTCCTTCAGTTTTTGCTCACTAAAGTGTAAACAGTTTTACACAATACAGTACATTTCATACTAGCCATAGCAATTTAGAAAACATAAAAATTTTAATAGGACCATTTCGGCATTAAAATTATTGCAACAAAAAATTGCAGATCTATACACAAATATTATGGAGTAATGCGCGAACAAACATAAAATTCCTCGAATGGAAAACAAAAATAATCCGTAAGAGTTCAAATTTCTAATCAATGAGACTTGTAGAACCTGTGTAGGTATGTGTAAACATTATATTATTATCTCCATAATAACTAGAAAAAAGAGGTGATTATATTCAAATGGCTGAGCAGATTTTCTTGAAACAGTTAAGAAAAAATTTAGCGTTAGCTTTCAGTCGTGCAAGGATTACTGCTCGCTTCTTTTGAAAGACTGCCTCTTGATAAGCGAATCATCCGAAGACAAACGAAAAATCACTAGACACGCCGCTGTACGCTCTGTTTCATGGTCTAACCTTTGTGGTTGACAATTTATTGTGCGATACTGGTATTGTTTTGTTTTACACAGGAGTTGTACTAGTTTTGATATAATTTATGATTAGTGATAAGTTATAGACACCAAACATAGGCATTATAAACAGGAACCCTACTAAGTATTTTTAAATTGTTCGTTAGTTTCAGTAATTTATTCACGGATAAGTTAGAAATATTTAATCTTACGAAGCTAGTTACGAAATTGTAAATTGAACGCACAAATTTATCTAAAATTAACTATTTATTATGAATATACCAAAGTTGTAGAGATTTACGCAATAATCTATGGAAATACTGACTAAAATTATAATATCAACAATGACGGCACGCGAAATAATAAAAATAATTAGGTTTATACATTACTAGCTTTCCGCCCGCGGCTTCGCCCGCGTGCATGTCGGTTATCGAGCCAAAACATTACCTTCTTTTTGCGCAGTCGGATAAAAACTATCCTATGTCCTTTCTCGGGTCTCAAACTACCTCCATACCCAATTTCATCCAAATCGGTTCAGTAGTTTTCGCGTGAAAGCGTAACAAACAAACTTACATTCGCATTTATAATATTAGTATAGATATAGATACATTTATGTTGCACACACTTATATTACTTAATGAAACTGATATATTAATAATAATTACTAAATTAAATCTTCCTTTGAACTGTGTGTGTAAATAAAGTTCCTGTAATTTAAAAAAGAAACTGACTGACATATTCACTCACAGCCCAAAACACTCCAAATTTCCATATGATGTCTAGGGGTGAACTAGGAAATAATTTTTCAAAACTCACCCACTAAGGTGGTGAAACGGGGACTGCGCAGGTGAAGGCGCGGTTGGGAGCCAATTGATTAGATAGCCGTGTGTTAATGTCTAGGACAATATTATTACAACTTAAATCTTTATTAACTTCATAATTCTCTTGTCTCCAGGTTACATCATCATCTGTGGCGTGCTAATCATCGCCCGTCTGTTTGGAGAGACCATCGGCTGGAGGACATCCATCGGGTTCTCTGTCCTCGGAGTTATCATGTTCACCGCAGCAGCCGCTGTCATTTTCTATGGTTAGTATTCTCTATAGGTATTCCATAATACTTCATAATTTCATTTCATTTGACTTCTTCACATATCATATCAGCTAAATCCCAAAGAAAACATTCTATGTTGCGGTAAGTAACAGGTAAAATCAAATACGGTTTTAATCCCATTGCAGCTGCTGACAAAATACCAATTGAATTGAGAACCTCAGCTTGAAGTCGGTTACAAAGAGAGGTGTTCTTATAAGTTTCACGAATGTATTTAGTCTGCGTAAGCAAGTTTAGCATTGTAGCGTTAAAACGAATGAAAAGATTTTGATGCGTTTTTAAAAGCTGAAGCAATCGAGATGGCTTTTAATTATTGCTGATGATAATATGTATTTCATTTTAATTATGAATTTTCTTTTACGAATGCAAAGATCTGTTGGGCGACGGGAGGATGCAAAGAGGTAGGTGTAAGTTTACGGTTTACTAGAAGTCGCCTTCGCTAACGCATAGAAAAACCCGATAACCATGTGACAAATTTCATCAAAATGCTCTTCCTCACAATTTTTCGCGGTTATATCTAGGTTATTTTTTTATTCTTCGATAGGCTGATGCTTGACTACAACTTGCCTGATGTTAAGCAGTCCAGTATACCGAGTCACTCGTGACTACAAATGATTATCGGTGAGAAGGTGGCAGTAGTATGAACCTCCATATAGTTGGAAGCTTCAAAACAGCAACAATTCTGACCCACCCTCTCTGCATGGTGTCACCAGACATCGCACCGGAATACGGCAAGGCCGCTTGGCGGTGCGGTTTTATCTGGTGGGTGGTCACTAACCACGGCCGAAGCCTACCACCAGTTGAATGTCACCTGATTCGCACCACCCGGGGACCACGTGTGAGGATTCAATTAAAGGTGTACACCCACGGACGAAGGTGACTTAGCCCCCAAAAGGTTGTAGGTTCTTAAAAGTAGCAGTATTGATTAATTCTTGACGAACGATTTAAGTAACACAACAACATTATTTAACAGTATATGTAGTTAGTAAGTACCAGTATATTTAATGTAACTAATAGTGAAGTCTAGTCACAGCTTCTATGATTGTTTATTCGATGAAGCGTGGTAAAATGTACTCAAGTATATCTTGGGGCGGAAGCCTACTCAGTACTCTATTAGAATTTTCGATCGGACAACAGATTTTACGGACGGATAAGGATTTACACGTAAAAAGATGTAACACAAATTTTGTGATTCGTTTAATTATGTATTAAGAATTCAGTAAAAAATGTACCATGAATAC
Organism: Meganola albula; assembly: GCA_936450015.1. Taxonomy (NCBI): domain Eukaryota; kingdom Metazoa; phylum Arthropoda; class Insecta; order Lepidoptera; family Nolidae; genus Meganola; species Meganola albula. The sequence goes on from OW388153.1 coordinate 3,239,377, forward strand.
CTACAATTCGCTTAAAAATAAAGTTGCAATGCAAGTATTAGTTTCTATTTAGGCTGAATTTCATGCATAATAATAGTATTATCAGACTAAAACATGCTGAGCTATGTACTGCCATTTTAATAAAACGTGTACAAAATATTTTAGCTCAATTCAAAATAAAGAAATAGGTCTTGTTTAGTATTATATTACCTGTGGTAAAATCTACCGAACGAAATACATAACATAGCAGAGTAGGCCTTTATTTACAAGACAAACAACTAGTATGTTCAAATGGTCTAAAACCGAGCCATAATAAAAAAAAAAAAAAAAAAAAACTAGTATGTAATTTTATGAGTAACATGTTGTGTTCTTCTACTAAAACGTGGAATAAAGTGGAAATATAATATAGACGGCAGTATAATATTCCGTTTTTATTTGTTCTCAGAATACTATACGCGTTATTGTGTGAACAGGCATTATTCTGAGATTCAAGTTATTGCTTGGAGAACAATATTTATATTACGAATACCAGTTAACTATGTCAATAGCAGTTACTATTTAAATGAAGGTTTCTAGTCATAAACAATGCATAATACAAAATTAATATTCACAATACACATTTGAGCCCGTTTGGCTGGATAAGGATGGAGCCTTGGCGCTGCCTTTTAAAAATGTAGGCGGTTTGTCTATGGGGAATGTATTGTCACTTCCTTTAGGTAGTAGGTACCTATCTGGGTACTTACATTTGCACATAGTTAAACACCCGAAGTTATAGGACATCCACCAACCGACATTACTTAAGCCAGAGTATGAAATAGAGCCTTTACTTATTACTCGCTTTACTATTGAAAGTGCTATTCAGTTAATGGTCTTTTACTTTATTTGGGTGGTAGGCTACGGTAGCCAGTGCGTATGTTGGCTATCGTGCAAAACTAACCTTCCCGATCTGTCTGATATCTAATAGTAACCGTCCTATAACAATACCTGGGTCTCAATCGATTTAAACAGGTACCAGATTTCATCTAAATTCACATTAATAAGCGTGAAAACGTAAAAGACCGAGTTACTTTCGTATTTATGGCCCTGACGAGGGCAAGGCATGTCCATAGTTGCTATACGTGCTAACCTATGTGCCTATTGTTCACAGATTGGCATCGCTCGTACTACGCGAACGTCCGTCCGAACAAACAAGCGTACGACCTCCTCATCGCTTCTGGAGTATTCTCTATTCTAGAAGTACCGGTATTTATTGTGCACGCTTTCATCACCTTTAGGAAAGAAGCCGAATATTAATTCTGAAACTTTCTATTTCTAAGTACATTATTTTCGTTGATTTTAATTTTGCTGTCAAACCAAAGTAGGTAATATTTTAGCGACAATAGTAACCGCACATTCTAATTTTAAATTTCCACCAATTACCAAGTGTTCTTCATGGACAGATTAAAAATAATACTTCGGATTTATTTAGGGATGCCAGATCTTTCTCTAAAATCAGTACGATTTTTTTATTCTGAAATACTGTTATGTGTTTTAGTATAAAAGGGTCGAAGAAGGCAGTTTTAAAAGAATTTGAAGTAAAGTTTTAAAATCTGTCCCGGTGTAAGTTTAATTATGTAGAATCCAAGATCTTGTTAGTTTAAGTCTAGTGCATTAATATGATAGTTTTAGTAATGTATTAAATAAGTTGTATATAATATCAATGTGTTGCCAGATTGAGTAGCTATTCTTTTTCATCTGTATTGCATTCAAATACCTTTTACCAATTTGTTATTTTTGTATTTAATATCGGCATCTATCAATTTCAAGACAGCTATTAAAACAGCTAAATATTAGGTAGCTATAACCTAGAATCAAGATTTTTGTCAAGATTCCATTATTATATGATTAAAACACACTGATCAGCTAGACAGGCATGTCCTAAAACACGCCACTGAGCTGGATTTGCAGCTATTCTCATGCAGCTCTTGCCGACCACTTGGCAGAGATCGTCAATATATCAAACAATGGAAAAATAGGCTAATCATGATAAAAACGATCAGATTTACATAAATACCAGTATTATAATGGTAGCTATTTTTGTTAATTCACAATATTATTTTTCTATTTTAGCGACTACTTTGATGATTCTTTATTAAGTCGCAGTATTAAATCGGCAGCATATTTTATTTATTTATTGATAAACATTTTTTTTTACTATCATTTATCATCCAGGCAGCTATTTAAAAAGTATATAAGTACTTTATTATTGATATTGAAAATAAAATAGATAGACTATGTAAGTAGACACCTATTTTATTTTCTATGCTCTATTCAATGCAGCTAAGCAATTAATTGCCCTTGAGATCAGCTTAAAATAGCAGCTAATCAGATTTTAATTGTTTTACTTTGATTCGTTACGTAAGAATTATTATTCAGCCTATTGCTGAATTCATGCAGCTTTTTATTTTTTACTTCAGTGATGAACAGGCAGCTAATTTTTTTTATTATAAATTGCTACATATTTATTTATTATTATTGGTAATTGTTAGTAATATGAAATTAAAGATAGCAGCTATTAGTATACTTAAATGAAATTATTAAGGTAGGCAACTATTGTTAAATTCATCTAATTTTATACGTCTATTTAATTTTTAAGGTAAGCTTTATTTTAGGTAGCTATAATTAGTGATAAATCTTGGATAATTCAGTTTTTTTTTGTTTTTAATATTCAGCTAAAATATGCAGCTATTTACAAAAAAATAAATCCAGAATTAGTGTAGCTACATTCAAAGCATTTTAGGCAACTATTTTTTAACATTAATTTTATTTGCATGATTATTAAGCAGCTATACCTTACCATACATAATTAAAAATAGGCAGTTTGGATATGACAGCTACTTTATAAGGTTTTTCGACAATGCAGCTAGTGAATATCCAAAAATACACCTACAAAAGTGTTGCCCTTGTAGCTATTTTTATTTATTAATCAATTTGTAGTTTAATCATCATTTTTGGATTTATCGGCAGCATGTTAACAGTAGCTAATTTTTCAAGTAGCTTTATTTTTTACACTTTAGAAATGCAATACAGTTTAAATTGTTGGTGGGTATTTGAAAGTAGCTTTATTTAAGATAGGTATTTTTTTCATTACTTATGAATTAAACATTGGCCGTAAGTGCAAGTACCGAATAGTAATGATAGATTTATAAATATTTAGCTAAATGATTATTGGTTGGCAATAAAACTAAAATTAAATTGATATTTTCCTAAACTTATGTTTTAATTATTAAACAATCTATTATTAATGTAAGTTATTACTGTTACATTCCGATAAAAAATAAGTTATAAGGATTTTTGCTGTCTCAGTTTTGTATTATAATTTATATATAATTTTTTCGATATTGTATAAATTTAACCACAACACAATCATCACAAACATCAGTTTATCACAAATTTTTTTTTTAATTTGTTAGTTTTTAATGAAAAAAACATAATATAAACTTTCTAATAACAGATATAATAACGACGGATTTTCTTTGAATATTTAGCGACGTCAAACCACCATAACATCTATTTTAGATAGAAACAGACATGTTTTTTTATTTTAAGGTTACTAATTATGCAATATAGCTTCATTAATATAGCATCCGTTACATATTTTTATCATTATATTTTTATTTGTGTATATTTTACATTTATGTTATCTAAGTTACTTTTAGGTTATAGTAAAATAATTTACCTAAAGGATAAACCAAAGCATTAATCAGTATCCGTCCAGATGTAGTTAAGTTTTCTTTTCTCTATCACTTTCGCATCTTAAAAAAATACGTATAACTTACTACACTGTTCTGATCTGATTAATTTTATTTTTCACATTAAAAATACTTAAGAACTCTTCTAATTTTAAGTCTCTTTTAACAATGATTATAAATTAATTATAACTAAATGTTCACTTATTATAAGATAATACACAATGCCAAGTAAAAAAATTTACAGGATACCACAGAAATTGTCCTTTGGTGGTATCTTTTTTTCCTTTACAAAATTGGAATGGGAAATTTAAATGTAGCAAAAGTATAGAATATTTTTCGTCATCATAGAATATGTATCGTTTATTTTTAAGGGTTTCTTAAGCAAAATAAGGAAATCACAAGAGTTGTGAATATTAATGGAAATAGTTGTAAGAAATATAATTATTATGTAAATAAATGTACGTAATTTTATGTATCCGGCGCTAATGTTACCTTATTTAATCCCCATATAACAACAAAAGGTACCCGCGTTTTTCACGAATTGTCTCGTTAGTATATGTATAGTAATAAAAAATACGTTATAACTACTCATTGTATCTGTATTCATTAATTCAATAAAAATTGCAAAAAAGACGAGCCTTTTCTTTAATTATATGCAAGTATATCGGTTTATTCCTCAGAACTACCTACTTATTTTCACTAGTTTGCGCTACAGTCAAGCGAGATCATGAATCTTTCAAAAAGTTAAACAGGTCTTATTCATAAAAATCTTTTAAAACACTTTAGGTAAAACGGACTAGGTATCTTCCTTACTAGTGTAATGTCAAGATGATAGACAAAACGAATTATAAACCTATTTTAGCTGTAATGAGCATAAGACGTTTATGAATACGGGGGGTGGAATTAATTATGATGGTAATTTAGTTTTCTTAAGTAATTAAATACATCGCTGTTCATTAATTGCAAAATATTCACAACTACATTTTTGTAAGTTATAAGTTGAAGAATGCCGAAAAGGTCATTAAATGCTTGAAATCTTACATTTATGTGACCCCACGAGACTCGTTTCTAACACACAAATATACAACATAAATTAAGTCAATAAGTTACATCATTAATTGAGTTTGATATTTTGTGCTGGCGGCGTTACTTTTGTTTGGTTTTTATTATGAAGTAAGCCGCGACTCGTGAGTCCAGTCCTATTCTTATTTGAATCGCATAGTAGGTACATACATACACTATAATTAATCTTTCGACTTGGATATGGACACTGCCGGGCCTCCAGATGTTATTTCCCACTTTCAATTTTTTGGCTAATTACACTAATTTTAAAGAAATGGCAACATTAAAATATGAAATCTGTGTGAGCAGCTAGAATAAAAAACCATATATAAAAAGATCAATATGAGATTAAGTATGTACCTAAGTACTTAATAATCTTATAAAACGACAACAGTTATTTCTTGGTCTAATTCGTCAAAAATCCTAAAACCAGCCCTTGTTTAACTGACTGTTCATAAAAAAACCTTTCCTTTCCAAATGTCAAAGTCATAGGGATGGGCAAATGGGGAAAAAATATCGATATATATCGTATCGATATTTTTAAAATATATCGATAATAATTGACTAAAATATATCGATATGTTGATATATCGATATTTTCTGCGCAATAAGCAATTATCAATAAAAATTGTCAAAATATTCGAAATTTTAAAGCAAATACACATCTGGCTGTTTTGACATCAGTTTTATTATTAAAAAATAAGTACATAAAGCCAAGAAAAAATCAACATCATCAACACAACAAAAATTACATTATTCAAACCAGTATTTGTCTGATATTGACATCAAGAGCACTCTTTGCTTGATGTGCTCGCCTGTTTTGTTTGCGTTTGAATTAAATTTAAGAAATCAGATTGGTCAAAGACATGATGTGACGTATGAGCAGACAGCAGAGCTTTAAAAAATATATCGATTTTGATACCTAAAAATAAATATCGAAAGTTGATATATTGCGGGAAAAAATATCGCTGATTTATATCGATATTTTTCTGAAAAAATATCGATATTTTGATATATCGATATTTTTTGCCCAAGCCTACAAAGTCATGATCAAATGTCAAAAGAAAAGAAAACATTGCAGGTATTTGTAGCAATTTCGCAGATTTCTAGTTTTTTTTTTGTAAATTTCACCCTAGGATGGTCCATCAAACTATAATCTAAATCTTACCTTTTCTGCTTGCGCTAGGTAAATCCACAGCTTCCTCCATGTCGAAAACTTTTTCTGGTCACTAAAGTTGTATTGCATTTCTTTAGATGCATATCTTGTGCTTAACGGAGACCGATAGTTACAGTATTCCGTACTCAGCAGTTCCACAGGGGCATCGATGAACTCCATGATTAAGATTTTCTGACACAAATTATTGTTACGAACGTCGGCAAGCGTATACAGCTGACAGTTTATTGAACATAACCTCAAATTACTGCAAGGTCAAGTGGGAATGGCGGGAGAATTCGATTCCGATAACAAGGTTATCGTTGTTTGTTACATGACGAAATTATAAATAAGCTATGACGAAACTAGGGCGTTTGTAAGATGCCTTTTCTAATTCATAAAAAAAGAAACTCAGTGTTAAACGTACCTAATGTAGAACAAAATAACTATAGAGTTACCGTTCATTCACCTTTGTCTATTATTTTGCATTTTGAAGTGTTTTACCAACTAAATTTATATTATGTAAACCAGATGTTTTTATGATGTAATTTTATATCAGCATTCTATTTTACGTCATTTGACTTCTGATAATACACTGCAAGTAGTTATATAAGAATCAACAACTGAATCAAACAAACCAATTTGTGTGAAGAGTACACACTCTGTGTGCTTGTTTAGTATTACAAGGACCTTAGTTAGTACCTACTTACATAACATTTGATTTTGGAATGTCAAACTGGGCCAGCTGTCCACAAAGGCTGTGGATTGTTTTTCCCATGTAATCCCAGATATTGGTCTTGCAGGGAGCATATTTTATGCAAATGCTTGCCCATTTGCTTTCTCTGTTTGAGGAATCAGAGGGCTCACCCACCTACTAAGTACCAACCTACATCTTTTACCAGAGGACAGACACGTAGCTATAGAATGAAAGTCTAAGGGGAGGTGGGGTGTCTAGTCATGTGGACATAATAAAAATGTAAACACTACCGCAGCGAGCCCGAAATTTTTCGTTAGTAAGTAATAGCAGTTTCTATGTCTAGTAGAGGTACTACTAAGAGTACCTACCTATTTTTACGCGAAGCAAAGCAAGTGTTTGAAAATAGAAACAAGGGATAAATGTAAGCGCAAGCTGATTTTAAAATTGTTTTAAATTTATAATGGAAATTGAAAATAAAGAATACAATTTAACGTAAGTGTGAATAAAGCGAGCGCCAAAATTTTGTCGTAATAATAGAAATATTAAGAGCGAGTAAAGCGGACGCGAAAATGTTGTCGGTAATAATAGAAAAATAAAACAAGGGACAAATGTAAGCGCGAGCAAAGCGAGCGTGAAATTTTGTCGGTAACAATGGAAATTCATAATAGAAATTTTCAACTTTCATTATTACATTAATGAAAACGCAAGTGAAGCAAATGCGAAACATTTCTTTAGTAAAACGAAAAATGAATACAAATGCTATAATGGTTCGAGCAAAGCGAACCCGAAATTATCTTTAGCAGAAACAAATGGTTGGAACCCCCCGAACCCCCACCCCTCCACATATACGTGGTCTGCTAGGATTATGCTATATTTCATGCATTCATCATATTAAATCAGATTTAATCAATAAATACAATCAAATCAATAAAAAAAATCTTTATTTACAAGAACATTACATTGGTCGTTACAAGTCGTCAGAAGTCTAATTTGCAATATTGTCATTGAAAAGTAATAATATGAATGTCGCAGTTTATTGAATAAAACTAAAATAATGTTTGAATTATAATAAACTAAAATATGCAAATTACTAACAGAATATACATACAAACATGACATAGAGGAAATGCGAGACTTGTGTAAAACGTCATTAATATGTATGGATTTTGCCTATTTCCAATGTTTTTGATTATCTCATAAATTTGTCTAATGTAGTCTACACTGGACCAATTAAGAAGATATTCAAAAAGTATTTTCTTAGATTTATGCGAATATTACACATTGAAATAAAACTACTTTATAACGGAAGTTATCATAGTTTCGTTTCAAAGTCTTTTATTTTTGTTAACAGTCGTTGCTAAAGTCATAAACAAAAACGAAAAATGGTTTCCATGGAGAAGACTTATTCGCATTTCCTCTTGAAATATCTTCGTAAATAAAACGTATCTATTTCCTGTTAAAACTAGATAATAATTTGATATTAAATATCATTACAAAATACAGTCTTCGACAATTTTTCCTATTTTAATTAATTTTTCCGTTATTTACAAGACAATATTCATTGAAGCAAAATGGTTGTTTTCATAATTTCTTGTCATCTAAATTTACTTTGATAATAATACAAAAATATGTATGTATTTGTATTGCACTTTAAAAAACAATATTTAAGATATAAACTAGACTTTGTTTTTGAGAGATTTCATCATTTTCTCTAACTTCATAGCTTTCTGTAGGTCACCACTAATCTTGAGTTTACCCATCATGAATGCTGTCGTCGGTTTTAGCTTACCTGAAATATATTTTTTCATTTATTTTTATTTACTTATGATGTTGTCAGGGCTTGTATACAAAACTGCAATGCGACGTCGCATCGTAAAAATCTACAAAATCAAACTAACTAATTGCTCAAGACTGAACTAAATTGCAAATTCGCATCTTTCCGATTCGCAGTTTTATGTACAAGCACTTAGACACTGTATCGTGAGCAAGACTTAACGGCCAGGGCCCCTAGACAATTACATAGCGAAGCGATTACAAAAGATTGAAAAGAACTAGATGACATTGACATTGGATGGGATTGACATCATATTCGAATTGTCACGTGACAAAAAAAAAACAATCAATACAATCAATCAGTCAGTGTCAAAGATAAAAGAACGAAATGTATAACACATTTCGTTCTTTTATCTTTCGTTATCGCTTCGCTATGTAATTTGTCTAAAGTCCTACGATTCGAATAAGATTGTTTTCAGCTAGGATGTAAGCGCCGAAGCTGTGCGGAAATATGGCGGACTTTGTGCACAGCTCCCATCTCCGCTTTGTCCGCGTCATACAAATATGATACATCCCCAGTCGGTCGACCATGGAATGAATAATATAATTCTATAGATAATTGGAAAACATATCTATCCTCTCGTCTTCGTTTCGGCTGAGTCCCGGGATCCAATTCTCGCGCTTTAGACATTTATCTCTCATAGACAAATGTCGAATAAAAATGGCAGATGTCATTGAAAAACAAAAGAAAACGCCTTTTTTGTTCCACAAATGTCTGTTAGAGATAAATTTCCAAAGCTCGAGAATGGTGGCCCAGGTGGCAAAATATTACAGAAGATAAAATTGCTATTATTATTAACAGTTAAAATTGAGAATCCATTATGTTCGCTAACCTTTGCGTCAATAGGTAAGCTGTATCAGTTTTAGCGGAAATACAAAGCGTATGTATGATGAATATGAAGCAGCTGCTGTCTCTCACTAATAAAAAAAATAAAAATGATTTATTGTATCTCATACATTGTTTACTTATTCCGAGATGAGTCACCTCCAGTAAGTATGGTAATCTTTGTGTTGGAGTTATGCTAATGATTACCTGCAAACATCTCAGTGAAGTGCTGTCCATCCATAGTAAGTGTAGCGTCTGGTGGGTTCTTCGGCTCGCCCTGTCCACAAGCTCCCTCGCCATTCTTCAGATCAATATGCCAGACACCCTCCTCTTTACCTATAATTACAATATAATTAAAATAATAGAGGTGTTTTAGAATACCCTTCTAATATTTTAATAATATTTCGCTAGGTGGTCTATACTTTATTTATAAAGCTAAAGACTATGTTTGGTTAAATGCGTTAATCTCCGGGACTTTAGATCCGATTTGAAAAAAATAAAAATTGCACTGTTAGATAGTCAATTTATTGAGGAAGGCTATAGGCTACTTAGTTATTAATACATAGCTGTTGCCTGGGATTGCGTTGAAATATTCCAATGTTCATTCAGACACGATCAGAGTGTTCATAATTACAAATGTACAAATGTTTAGATATCTTTATAACATCCGAATGTGAGAATGCATGTTTGTTACTCTTTTATACGACTGAACGGAATCGGATTAAATTTGACACATGTAGTTTCTCGTTATTATCCGATATTAGGGTACTTTTTCCTATTATTAAATATAACGAATCTTTTTTGAACTTAGAATATTTTTGGTATAACACCCAACGTCACATAGAACGACCAAGTCAAAATCAGTAACTTTGTAATCTATTAAAAATGCTACATAGTAGTTTAAATTAGATTAATACCTTTGACATTGAACTGATATATCGCCTGGGTTTTCTTCACCAAATCAGCTGACAACGTTTTGCTAATAGATTCAAACAACGTTGGGATTTGGCCTTCAGTCGCGGGTTCCTGGAAACACAAAAATTATCCATTTTATTTTTCATCCACAGAAAATTTATTTACAAACAATAAAGCATGCAAAACCAAGCACTAAAGCAGAGCGAGTGGTCATAGACAATAATCCATAGAGCACACCTTCTTGGCTTGTGTATCTGGTGCTCCGGGGGCGTCCAGAAAGAAGTCTGGTAGGAAATTGTCTACATTACCTGTGAACAGACACCGGTATACCTTTTTACCGAAGTAGAAACATTTTTTTGGAACTTAAAATTTAAGATAAATTAACGGCGACACCCTTAGTCTTGTTACGAAATTTAGAAAAATATTTTTTTTTAAACTTGGAATTGACCATAAACTAATACTGTAACCTCATAACCAATTTTAAAAATACGATATATAACGTTGTTGTCTTCGTCCGCGGAGCACCACAGCGCGGTAGCTAGAAACTGAGTTTTCAAAAGCGTCTATGGCACAATACATCTCCGTGTAATTAATTCTAGAGGTCAGAATTAGGTAGTGTTTTATGTAGTTGAATCGAAATGTTGATATTAATATGGATGTTTCCGGGATTTTTAATGGACAATCCCGGAGAGTACCCCTCATTTCCGCTACTGTTTTCTTCTGTTCTTACAAGCTATGTTATGCGAACAAAATGTGAACAAATGCAACATCACGCGTGTGCGCATTGGAATTTTGCAATTTTGGACTTCAATAACGGGATGTTTTTGCTCTTTAAAATTAATTTTGGTATTTCCGGCATCATCCGCTATATGAAATCAGTATAGGTACATAAATCAGCCTCTCTACGTAATTCCAACCTCTGGTAATCCGGATAGACTGTTGGTTGTTATGACCACTAGTTCTGCTATTCACGTAAATACTTTTGCTAGACACGTATTTTCATTTTTACTTACTAATTTTACTATTAAATCAACCTAATACTAATAATTAGAGTAAGAATTAGAGTATTAACTACGACCGAATATGTTTATGAGGCAAAACTAATGATCTATCTGTTTGGAAAATCAGAATGTAATTTACAAACATACTATACGAGGGAAAAACGTAACTAATCCTTCTAAGTAGTGTAATAATGTAGTCTAGCGGCCGTATTAATTGTGCGAGCACTATTCCGAGTCCACCATAGACAAACCTTCTCCTTGTACTGAACAGCGGAGGTATGATACCGGCGCATGTTCGCAGAGCTAACAGTGTCTCGATGCGCGTTGATGCTCGCCGGGTCGTCCAGGAAACCGTCCAGTAACAAGTTGTTTATGTTCTCTGTGGTTAAGTTGTACCACAGATTATAGATTACAGACAACAGACCAGAGACAAAAGATTTACTGATACGGGCATAGCTAGGATTTGATTTCAGGGAAGGACTACCTCTGTACACAGAATGACATTGATATGTATACCAAATAGCTTACATTAATACACATGAGAGTCAATTGTTGCATCTACAACAAAAGGCCATATTTCTTAAGTATTTTGTCTCAAGAAAAAAAAAAATTATGTACTTACTGGGATCACAAGCGTACGGCGTCAAGTCCTTCACGCCCGCAGCCTTCAATACATCTTCGTCAATCGCAAACTGACCGGTGTATGATTTAGGGTCCCTGGAATACAATAATAATATAATACAATATTCTGGGATATTAACACACACTTCATCTGGTCCCAAGTTGACCAGAGTTTGTGTTATGATAACTGGTAGGTATATACTATCGGTCTTCATAAAAATCTTATGAGACTCTTTAGTTAAAATGGACATTGTTTTTTTCTTACTAGTATAAATGTCAAGATGACAAACAAAGACAAAAGACTTATTAACTTATTTTAGATAGAATGAGCATAAAAGACGTTTACGAATACGGGTGTACACCATATACTGCTTTACTTTGTTTATGTACAATAGATAATTACACCCAGACATTAGACGAACAGATACATACAAATGTCTATCTCTGGGAAATAGAACCCACGACGGGCGGCGTGAAACGCAAGTATCTTACCGACCACGCCACCGGCCTGTCAAATAATGTATTACATAGTACCTATATTATACACAGAGAAGCGATGGTGCAGCGGCACTAGACCAGAATCATGCAGTTAGCGGATAATGCCCCCGTGCCGAAGCATGTTAAGCCGTCGGTCCTGCGGCCGCACTTTCACCGGTTATGTCAGTCAATCCGTTCTACCGGATTTATAAGAGTAAAGAGAATAGAGTGCACTTGTGTTTGCGCACACACTTGTGCACTATAGTTAACATCTCCGGCGGTACTGGTTAGTCAGCTTAGATTGGCTGCCGAAGCCAGAAAAAGGACGAAAAGGGTATTATTATTGTGCTTGTATTTTATTACAATTGCCAAATGTGCTTGCAGGTGTACCTCCACTATCTAAGTGGTTGGACTTCACCATAATTTTTTATAGCAGTACCAATGGATTTCGACTGTCCTATTGGCGTAGTGGTAGTAACTGACTGCTACGCCGGAGGTTGTGAGTTCGATTGCCACCCAGGACAAATCTTCGTGTGATAAGCAATGATTGTTTGATCTGTGTTTTGGTATAATTTCTCTGTAATATGTATGTATGAACAAAAATGTATTTAAGTAGTATATCAGTACCTAGTACCCACACCACAATCAAATTTATTGCTTAATTTGAGACTAGATGGATTATTAGATATAATTTAAGTTGTCTGAAAATACAGTGGACCCCCGGTAATCCGACAAACATTTTGCAGGGTAGTGTCGGACTAACGAATTTGTCGGATTATAGAGTACTGCCTAAGAAACCCTTTAGTCCGGAAATGTTTACAAAAGAGTACCTTGTAATCCGACAAATTACAGATCCAATGATGATATTCTTTAAGTTATTTAAATTTACTCTGAAGTACAAATCATACTACATGTACACAATAGATAGCTTACCATTTACCTATTATAAAATTAATGTCCTTAATGCTATAGAACTTACAAAAAATAATTGTGTACAAACAAATATACATACATATCTACTAAAATAATCAAAAATTATGAATCAATTTTAGGTAGCTAGAAACTAAGCAATCAGAACCAAAATATATCGTTATAACTTGTTCAATCATCCATTAGGGAAGATTATTAATACATAATAAATAATGGACCATGTCGGACTACAGGGGGTGCCGGACTAGACAGGGGCCGGATTACCGGGGGTCCACAATAAATGTTTGTTAAGTTACTCACTTGCAAAGCATAACGTATGCGGCGTCTGATACGATTTCCGGCTTGCGACTGGTCGACGAATCGCCGGTCAACATCTCAATCGCAGCAGTCGCAATAGCTGGAAAGTAAAAAAAAAAAACAATATTAAATGAGGAATCCTGATTTGTATAAAAATATATTCACAATCTAGGAAACGGCTTCAACGATTTCGATGAAACTTGACAGGATTTCCCATACACCCAAAGGAGTTTGACTTATTTAAAAAACACATTGTGCTTCTGTTTTATATTGGAAACAACAAATAACATTTTTTTTGGAATTTTTATTTTGTTTTCTGCCTCGGTGGTCCAGTGGCAAGTGTGTTCGCTTATTAACCGCGAGGACCCGGGTTCGGTTACCGGGTCGAGCAAAAAGATTTCTGATATACCTACTTAAAGAATCTTAGCTTTAGTCCGAAGCTTGGAATTGTGACCGATGAACGGCATTAGGTTCACAGCCTTTTTTTTGTTTACCGGGGGAAATCTTTATGGATCCCCCCGCCCTGCGCCCATACAGGGTATGTGGGACTCCACACTGGTTACCCGAACTAAAACCCCCCGGGTGTTCCTTCTCACATCCTAGCCAGGGTGTCACGGGAACCATAGGTGACACAACCGCGACATTAGGCTCACCCCCTATTACATATGGGACATAAACATAGTCAGCGAAATGTAGGTGATATTCACCTCTGCCTACACCTTTGGGTTACACCGACGTGATGCTATGTTTACCCCATGTGATATTATATTAGTTTTGGGTAGAAGTTGATTTAGGTACCTCTTAAACATTTCACGAAATGAGCTCTTTAATTTTCATTCAAACAATGGGTTAGGTACTTATCTGGAAAAAATCGTTTTACGGCTTGCACTTTATGACAGCCTTCTCACCCGTCGACGTAGTACAGTAATTTAATTAACAAATAATTAAAATTAATCTTCATAATCTTTTTCCCAGACATTATAACAATTACGATGTAAATAAGTACATACGTATTGGCGGGCCGGTGGCGTAGTCGGTAAACTACTTGCGCAGGTCATTGGTTAGATTCCCACACAAATCAGACATTTGTGTGATGAACACGTCTGTTTGTCTCGAGTCTCGGTGTAATTATCTATATTTAAGTATGTATTTACGAAAGAAAATTATTATATGTAGTATATTACCAGTTATCTGGTTTACATAGTACAAGCTCTGATTAGTTTGGGATCAGTTGGCAGTGTTTGTTAATGTCCCACCCACCATATTATACATACAAAACATAATATGAATATGGTTTTTACATCGATAAAATATCTACTAGAGGTCGCTTCAAAAGTTGTATCATCAAAAGTTAGCGGGGTATCGGGGAAGATAGCTAATTTTGATTGATTTGTTCAAGTTCTTGTCATTGAACGAACATAGGACTTAACTTTAACTTACGAACTAAACAAACAACCTCACTTATATTTTTATTATTATTATGAATGTTATTCTTATGTCTTGGAGGTATGGAGGTCCGGACCGTAGGTATGGAGGCATGGAAAGCATGCAGGGGGCCGAAGACAAGACGTATTATTATTATTATTGTTATCTAGTAAGCTAATGTTATAACACTGCCTATTAAAGTATTACCTACTCGAATGTCACAGTAGGTCATTCCGTGACCGTGTATTAGGTCTTCTGGTTCCAAGCTAAGCAGAGCTTGTGTTATGGAAACCAGATAACTGGTATATACTATACATATAATACTTTTCTTTTGTAAATATATACTTAAAATAGATATTTACACCCGGGTCGACACAAACATAAATGTTCATCACTAATGTTTGTCTCGGGTGGGAAAAGCAAGTATCTTACCGGCCACGCCACCGGCCGTCAATAACAGTTTAACTTACCAGTCTTAGGCCACAGTGCATTGACTCCAATGTTAAATGGTTTGAACTCTTCGCTCATACCAAGAACACACATCGACATTCCATACTTAGCCATTGTATACGCTACATGAAGCGAAAACCTGTGAAATATAATAAAATAAAAATAAAAAATAAACATGAGCGAGTTCAATTCCTAACGATTTTAAATGAATCCAGAGTTTTCACAAAGCACCTGGAGGCTCCAACGCCGAATATTTACCGGATATCCGTTCCATCACTACGAAAATAGCCGTACGTTACAAATGAATGGCCCCTTAGGCCATTCATTTATAACATACGGCTATTTTCGGTAGTTTTTGACCCCCTACGCTTATAATAAGAAAAAATAAGAATTGGCCGACTCCTGCTTGTTTAATATTTATTACGTAAGAAGTTAAAGGAAAATAATTAATAGAAAAAAAATTTACTTAGCAATGTTTTTGTAAGTAGTTTTGCGCATTTTTGAGATCTTACTTAAGAACTATTGAGACTCCCTCCCACCCCCTTGTAAGAAAAAATAAGACATGAACAACCTCCCTCCCCCCTAAATCGTCTTACGTTTCCGCCAATTATGGGGGAGGCGAGATAACCATGTACAGGATACATGCAAAAGTTAAAGCGTCTTTACAAATGCACACGTAAATAAATACTACACACAAACATGAAACATGAACAGTTTATGTATACAAACTGTTCTTGTATGTACCTCAGCAGAAATCCTAGTTCTGTGTTAAGTAGTAACAGGGCTTTGACGGTGTGTTTAGTCCCAAAACAGCTAATATAATAAACATTCCATACCAGTAAGGGTTCATGTTGAGTGGAGGCGATAAATTGAGGATGTGAGCATGGTCACTGCTCTTCAAATATGGCAGACACAGCTTTGATCTGAAATAATGTGTGTGTAAAACTAGTATTATAAACATTTGTTTATAAACACCGAGAGGTAGGCAGTTTTTCTTCACTCTTTAGGCAGTCTGATTGGGAAGGTAACTTTACCTTACAGAATAAACAGTGTAATAAATAACTTTTGGCTGTTTTTGGAGTAGGATGGCCAGTGTGAAAACATCCAATAACCATTAAACCAAATTACATAACCTTTCTACCCATAAAGGGTATAATAAACCTATGTTAACTGACCAACCTATTTTAATTAATTATTAGAATCTACTTCTTTATCAAAATTTATCAACTTAGGACAAGTAGTTTCCGAGATTTGAAGATACTAGTCTATTTTTACCCAACTGCGAAAGAAGGAGGATTATGTGTTTCAAGTGTATGTATATTTCTATGATACTCACGCCAAGAATGTTCCTCTGGTGTTAATGTTGTGCATTAGGTCATATCTCTTCATGTCAGTATCAGCTGTACCAGTCAGAGAGATGGCTGAAGCATTGTTCACTAGAATATCAATGCCATTGAACTGAAAATAAATGGTATTTGAACAGGAATTCCTTAAGCATATCACACTTTTAGGTCACTCTATACACATCAGACCTACTAGACATCACTTTATCCAAATATTGTATGAAATTCTAAGTCAAAAGTTGGGAGGAAGGAGAACAGCAAATTTTGATTGATTTCTTCAATTATAATATATATTTTTTTTCAATGTCTGATATTTGCGTAAATTTAAGAAAATACTACAGTTTCTTCAAGTTCTCGTCCTTGAATAAACCAATCAAAATTAGTTTATGGTTGGATGGTGTGCAGTGGTAGAACATAAGTTATGTGAGCACAGAGACTCAGCTATATGGTATCTATAGGTATCTGGTCAGGGACAGTGGGACCGAAAGAGTTTATTTTTTTACTTTAAGTGTAATAAATTACCTTCTTAACTGCCTCATCAATAGCTTTTTGTATTTGTTTCTCGTCCCTCACATCTACAATACATGGCAATGCCTTGCCGCCAATGGCTTCAACTAAAATCAAAAATAATATTGTTATCTGTTTATATATTATAGTATTAATGTGCATGTTTAATAAAAAATGCATGATTGGTCCATTAAAGTGTGTTTACATAATAACCAATATGTCAACATTGACATGAAATTACTTTATAACAGTTTTTACTATGGTTTATTTTAGATTTAATGCCCCACATATTAAAGTCTTTTCATACTTCATGTCCCCCGTGACCATGAGTCTAGAAAGACTGAAACATTGTGATATTTTTTTATTAGTTTATCAGCAGATTTGTTGTGTGGCTAAGTCTTTCGAGAGTGTCCTCCAGCGACAACATCTCTTCATAATATAGACCAGATCTGTTTATATATCCAGAATATCTTTGCGTTTCAGCATTTTCCTGTACCTTCTCGTGGTCAGACGATTTGATTGGAATATGAAGTGTAAAATAAACTGTGATGTATTTAGTTACAAAGTAGTTTTATTTTTAAGTGTGATATTTGCGTAAACTTAAGAATATGCTAGATGAGACAACAGTCACCAGTGGGGTTAGACTGTTGCACAAACGAGAGTAAAACGACTCATCTGGCTACTTTATATCCATGACATACCCGTACGTGAGGAAGTTATCGCCACTTGGAAATCACATCAAACGGATGTCAAGAAAATAAAGAATGGGTTTTCACCACAAAATGACCAAATGTTTCATTTAGAGTAGCTGAGAGAAGTTATGTGTCCAAATAACACCAATCCTGTTATGCTAAATAATATTTTTGGTTATGTTTAGGAGCAAATCGAGGGTTGAGCATAAAAAAACAGCGGGAACTTAAATTTTAGATTTTTTCTGATAAACAGAGTAGACCAAAGTCACCTTCTATAACATAAATGGTTATATTTACCTCTGGCTACTAATTAATTAAATAGGTATTCACCTTATGATAGGTTCTTTTAGATAAGGTAATAATTACCTCATTAAATACAATTTTAGTTATTTATATGGTATTATATTTATACATTGTGAAGGTTAAATAATTATTAATCTTCACAATGTAATTTTATGGTACACTAATTATTTTATGTGATAATCTAACCATTGTTTAATTACAATATAAAAATAAATATGCCTAAAAAAACTAATATGAGGGCACTGAGTAAAGTTTACTTCAGCTGTAGAATGGTAAAATTAGGGTAAGGTACAAAGTCCATCAAATAATAACTATTGGTTTTTACAAGTTTTCTTTGACTTTCTAGCTTATGTAGGGTATTTAAACACAAGTTATTGTTCTTAAATGTGCCAGAATACACTTAGAGTACTTACTTTCTTCAGCAGCCGTATATATAGTGCCAGGAAGTTTTGGATGAGGTTCGGCGGTTTTCGCGGCAATAACTACGTTAGCACCATCTTTTGCCGCCTTTAAAGCAATCGCTTTGCCAATTCCACGGGACGCTCCCGTAACAAATAACGTCCTTCCAGCCAATTTTCTAGTAAGAAATGCAAATAATTATATGAAAGTTGTCATACTAATTTCCGTTTTCAATATAATGTAATTCTTCTTACCCTGTATTCGCTACTAAGCTCATTTTAATAAGAAGTAATTTAAAATTGTCTTATTATGTTATGAAAGATAATAGTGAAAATCTGTTTAATTTGGAATTCGTTCCACAAATGAATATATTTTGAAATCGAGATCAAAGATAAATAACCACCGAGGCAGGCTGTGATGATTTGACTTCTTGATTGACAAACATGACTGTGACAGATATAAACAATAAAACTGACTTGGCAATTGATCAGTGACCTCTATAGGGGACTACTAACAAGAGCATTTAGATTGAGCCACCAAGAAATTTAAAAATGGCGTAGGCTCCGCCCATTACATAGTGCTGTCCAAGGTTTTGCAATACGACAAATATTCATAGTTAATAATCGTGAAAATCGATTAATCGAAACTATAAAACACAAAAATTATTTTGATTGCGGTTTTTTTTTGGCATTAACATGCCAATTCTGAGTTGCAAGTATGCAGAAACTTATAATATACTATGTGCTCAAAATCTATTTGCTGTGTGTTCAATAATTGTTTACGTCGTGAGTGTTTACGTCTGGGTGTGGGGGAGCAACGTACTCATTATTCGATTCTCATTACCAAATTGATGATTAGCTACTTAGAAAGCCCTACTGTTTTATAAAGACTTTCAGAACAATAGAAACTTAAATTATTAATAGGGCATGCAATATCAGTAGTTTTTAATACCGGAACCGACTTTTAGTATTAGAGGCCCAGTTCCGGTACAGGTTCCAGAATTACTATGTATCGTCACAAGGAAATGTAACGATACAGAGAAGGAAACAAGTTTTAGAAATTTAGTTACTTATACATTTCAGCATTCGGAAACTACGCGATGTCTTCGCTCATAGCACTGATAACCACAGGGTTACATAGTACTTTATTACAATAAAACAATAGTACTTTTTTAAACTGATTTATTTCCTATGACAAGATTTCAGGATTTCACTTAGAATCAGTTTAAGATATTTTAGTAGTGATGACGTCACTTAATTATCTTACTAGGTAAGCAGGTAATCACAATAGTTTAAAAATTGTAATTCACTATTAGTTAATACTTTACGATATTCAAATGTTTAATTTAACAATATAATTATTACAGTATTTGTTGAGAACAATGCCTAAACATTTGGTTTGAATAGGTAAGCCCGTTTTTGAGTTATAAAATTACAACGAAAAGTGGCATTGATTTTTATATAGATTTATTATTATTTGAAGTAGGTGCCAAATTTCTTTTTTTACTTTATTAGTTTTCCTATTTAAAGTCCCATCATTCCCCTTGCCTTTTTTCCCATTTCTATTGGGGTCGGCTCCCAGTCTAACCTGATGCGGCTTGACCTGAATTATAATTTAAAGTCTATTTTATATAAAGCAACATTACGTAAAACTCATCCTAAAATAGTACATACTATCATTGTTGCTTTTGCACGGTAACATATTTTAATTGCTGCGCCACTTTGTGGCCTACCAACATTAGTAGAGAACTACAAATCGCATGAATTTGAACTGAAAACTCGTACAACAACGTATAACTTTACAAAAAAAAAAAATTGTCAACGAAGGGCTAATCAGTTAAAATATGTCATGGTGCTTTACAATAAAACAGCATTATTACCAAATATTGCTTTTTGCTATATATCATACATTTAAAGAAGAACATTATTCTTCTGAACTGATACAACTTGTGTTATTCAGTATTTTAACCTATCTATGTAGTATTTTTGGAAATATATTATTATACTGACCTACACTGGCAGGTACATATACCGGTAAAATTAATACAGCATCACCTACATAAAAAAAATCTTAAAACAACAACCAATATTTATTGTGCATTTAATAAAACCAATATGAGTATTATCTTGACCACAACTTGCCTGATGCAGTCTACGTCGGAACGCGCTTACCCAGTAAATACCGATTCACTCGTAGCTGAAAACAGGCATATTATAGCTATTGGGAAACAAATAAATATCATTAAATAAGTATCATTCAATTTTTGACTCAAAGTGAGCTTTGCAGGCAACCGAATTATTTTTGTGGTTACAAAAGTTTATATACTTTTTTTTCATATTTTTAGAATGTACGTATTAGATATAGTATCATCTTAACAAATGGATTTTCTATTCTATTCTATTCTATTTATAAACTAGCGGCACGCACATGGACGTACCTACACATACACGCACACGCACACGCACGCACGCAATTATAAGGTCTCAGGACACGCCGGTACTAAACGAGACAATCAGTTAGTGGAAAAAAATGAAATTATGCTTTATTTTTTTTGAGACGCGAGTCTGCATAAAAATAGTCCAATTTCTTTTCTTATCATACAATGAATGACTGGCATCTACTGAGAAACACTGCCAAAAAACTCAGTAGACTTTTTCTAATTTAATTGAAGTAGATATATCTATTACATTTTGTTTAAAAAAATGGGTTCTATTAGAGCGACATAATTCCAAGCGTTTTTATTTGTAGGTACATAACGTAGATTTTACAATTATTTTAAATTTGTCAATACTCGTAGTCGTTTCTCTAACATTATTTGGCAGTTTATTGTAAAAACCTATAGGTAAACTGACCCTTAGAAGAGTTACTGATTTTGAGAATAGGTACGAGTACGATGTGCAACAAGATCATTCTTATTTCTGGTATTTAAACTATGCGTGTCGCGGATTGGTTTAAATTTTGTAATATTTTTATGCTAATACAATAAATTTTTATAAATATACTAGCTGCCCCAGCGAACTTCGTACCGCGCAAAATTGTGAATCTAAACCATTCCCAGATCCCCTTGAACACACACAAAAAATTTCATCAAAATCGGTCCAGTCGTTTAGGAGGAGTTCAGTCACATACACACGCACACAAGAAATATATATATTAAGATTAAGAAGCAACAATCAAAATATTTATTATTTTAGTTTTATTTATTTATTTTAATTTATAAAAGTTAAACAAAATGTTTGAAACAATAAGATCTACTCACCATTGTTGACATTCCGGGTTGAATTGGTTCGGGATTAGTCATACAAACACCTCGTACATGTTTATTATCAGTAGAGTTTGATGCTGTGGTCACCGTTACTTATTCGTGAATTATCTTAAAATAAAATCAAAATTATATTTGAAAAGAAGTTTACTACCATTAAACGATAAGCAAAGACTTTGGAGTCAATGACGTTTAACATCAGATTTTTATACGATGAATGGAAAAAATATTAGAATAAACCAAAATTAATCTGGAGATGTCTGAAAAAATGGCGTCTTAGAATGTCACAATTTTTTTACTACAAATATTCTAAAAGCTTGTATATTACAAATCGACCTGATATTTATAATTATTTAAATTAACTGATCATTTAATACCTACATATCTCAATAATGAAAATAATACATACCATTTCTGATAAATCTTCTTTTATTGTTATCACATTAGTGGTTGTAGCAGATAAAGGAACTCGTCTTTGATCCAGATTATCCTACAAATATATGAAAAGTTTATACGTAGGTAAGAACAAATAACAACTTAAGTAGATATTTAGATTTGAATAATTAAGTAGATATTTAGATGTGATATCAATATGAATATATAAAGGAATGTGATACCTTGGGGAACTTTGTTGGAGTTCCATTGTCTTTTAGTCGCACTTTGTCAAGAGTTCTATTAATGTAAGATTCTTCAAAATGTAGTGAACACACAAACACAGTTTTCTGTGAGGTGTCAATATTTTCATGACCTAGTATTACCATTCATTTTGTTTTAAGGTTTTCGTTTTTCGGAAGCCTGAAATGGTAATTGGTAGTTGTAATACAATTTTTGAACATTTTGTCTTACAAGATATGGTTTAAAAATAATAAATACAAAATGCTTTGGAAATTACATGAGTACATAACATCGATGCATGATCGATTATTCTATTAATAGTTCAAATCACATCACTAAAATTTCACATGTAAACAATTGTAATAAACATTGTCAAAATAAGGCAAAATAACATTCGAAAGACTATAAAGTAGCAATATTTTAAAAGACATCAATAAGAAACATGAAGAGAACTTAAATTTAGTCTAGTTATGTGAAAGAATTTTATTATTTTCAGTACTCTAACGACTTACTTGTGAAATGATATCGGGGGCCCGTTTTTTCCATATTTTGAGCTACAGCTTTTCACAGAACACTTAGGCATGGTTTCTATTGTCTCACACAGCTTATCACTTAAAATAAAATCCACACAGAATGATCTTTCAAATTAAAACACAATAATTAATTCCCAAAACTCCACCGAATGACACTTGAAGTACTCTGTTACAAGTAAACAAACCCGTAAAACAAAATGGCAACCGGCCGATGGGCGGGTCGATGTGACGTCATCTAAAAAGAAACTCGTTTTAGAAAACTGACATATTGTTCTTATCTTTTTTTACACATGCAAAAACTTATTAGAAAGAAAGAGATGTATACATTATTCGTATATTGCCTTCGATTTGTGTGACATTTCTATAACGAAATTTTATATAGATCAATAGGGCATATCTATTATATTATTCCTTTATCTAAGCAATTGATACTACACAGATAATATAATACTATACTAATACTACTGACTTATGACTTGACAGTGTCAATTTGTGTTGCCAGCATAGACTTGTGTATGTCGTACAACGTAGAATAAAAAATACATTTCCTATCGTTCAACCATTTCACGAAATAACTTGGGTAGGTACACATCAAGCTACACAAATCCAGAATAAGTTGATCTCTCGTTTTACGGGTAGGAATACAATGCGAGGTTAGCTTATACTGGAAATGCATGGCTTGATTAACAGCCGTGTGTACCTACTTACATAGCGCTCACGCACGCCTGTTTTACCAACGGCGATTATCAAATACGTGTCGATGACTAGTAAAAAATAAAAATAAATATATTAATTCTTCTACCGCTTATTTCTTTGATTAAGTTACTGTTGAGATAGTTAATCAGTTTGGTAATTTGTTTTGCAAAGGAGAGGTCAAAAGTGGGCTAGAATTTTGAACACCAATGTGATATACCTCATTGGAAAGCTTATTTAATAAGCTGTTAGAATTTAACTAAACACGAATTTTAGGAGCAACCATTTTTGTAAAAATCAAAAAAATGTAATAGAAAAACAAAACGCACATTACCTTTAATTATCCGTTTCCTAAGCAGTATAAATATTGCAATCACGTCAACAATTGCATTCTGTTACAGTACTTTTCTCTTGTAATATTATTCTAGCTGCAGCTTAATGTAATTATGACGAAAAATATTTGTTATCTTATTAGTGTAATAACAAAACGCGTGGAAAAAAATATAATTACGGGAAACGTCATGATGTCATTGTCATTGATCAGTTTGATTGACAGCGTCGAAATAATTTTGATTTTTTTGGTTGCTCAATTGACATTTGACCATGGGGTTGCCAATTGCAATAATCATAATATTGCATTAAGGATTCTTATTTTCAATTTCAATTTTTAAAAAAACGGGGGGGTGTAAAATTATTTTAAATACACCAAAAAATTTAATTTTTTATGCTCTATTAACCTATGTTACTCAGATTGCTGTTCAAATTTACAATTATTTTAATCCCAGGCTCTATACATTTTTTGAACGTCTCCTTTTATTTGAATATTAGCTTCCATACACGGCTATGTCCGCGTGGTACCTACTTATTGGGATATAAAGTAGCAGTTAATTCAAACCATAATCTGTCTCAGTGTGCTAAACATTCGTTCCATACATTCTTACAAACTTTCACGTTTATTATATGAAAGTAGGATTTATTTATAGGTAAATAATGTGTGTTCTCAAATGAAACGAAAAATGATGATTCGAATACATTTATTTTGTGCATCATGTTATTCCACTCTCGCTAGCTCCTAATTTACATATGTACCTACATTACATATCTATAAAATATAATTTATAATTATTTTTACATAATAAGACATTCGGTACAGGTGTTCCATTTTATGCAGAGTAGGTATAGTCTTTTTAATACTTCAAAGAGTAAACCATGTATTGATACAACTGCTTAGAGATTTCTTGAACAAAAACAACCTAGATAAGTAATAATATTTAATTCAGTACTCGCTGATCCAGTGAACTTTATACCAATTATTTCTCATCTTTTAAACCTTTTTTAGACCTATACGAATATTTCAAAACCAAAATCAATGAAATAGGTTCCTCATTTCTTGAGTTTTTACAAGACAAACTAAACATTTCTTTAATATACAATTTAAATATTCGTTCAGTCATTTTTATATATAACAGAAGAAAGAAAATATAGTTACTATAAGATTGTTGATGAATGCACAAAGGTAACTGACATACATATAAATTGCTAGTATCGCATATTTGCAACAAATATGTTTGTTTCTTTAGCGCCTTTGTCGCATTTATTAGACACAATACATGCATGACTTTTTGTTCTAGGTATATTCATTCATTGCACCTAATTATTCATTGTAGGCAACGACATTTGATTATTATAAATTTTAAATCTCTTTGATTATAGGCATATAATATCTATTACGGGATCAAACGCCACAGGCTTTGACGGGGCGGTCAGAAGGTTAAAATCGACATTTAACAAAGTTAATTTCTCTCAACCTAATAGAAAACGTAATAGAACGCTCTCCCACCCCATGCAGTTTACCGATAGAATCCAACTTTTTCAGTAAAACCATTCAAAATGGAACAGCCTGTTTTTATATTCCAATTCACAATAAAAAAAAATATGGCTCGAATCTTGAATAATAGTGACATAACACCAACTTACATTTTCATCCACTGGTAGGTAATCAACTTTATTCCTTTTGTACATTGCAATTGCTATAATTACATTTATTATTATTATAAGTAAATAGTAGATATGAGTATTGTATATTATTTTCGCACAATTATAAACCTACGTTAATTTACGCAAACAGTCGTATAGTATTTTTAATACACAGAGATAGAGATCTACTAGGGGTTAATTGGAAGGACGTAGCAACGAAATCTTAAAATAATGAACAAATGTATGTGTAAAACACGCGTTTTATTTCCTCATAAATTCGAAACGGCGGTAGTGTAGTGTAAAGTGTATCTGGCTGAAGTTTTAATTTTTTAATTGCCGCCTTTTTAATACGGTTTTCGTTGGTAAGACTGAACTAACAACATTCAGATCAAAATCATTTACACAGAATGTGCAGTTTTTTAATACCTAATTGGTATTTTACATTCAAAGTATTTCTAAGACATTTTAAACTGTAAAATCTAACTACTTACTAACTACTCAACTCGTTCCATAACTTCCATAAAAAATAAAATAAAAAAAAGTTACTTTTCCTACCTATTATTTACAAGAAACATTTACTTTAGCATAATTTTTAGAATAAAATAAACTATACAGTATACACTCATATTTGGTAGGTAGTCTATAATAGCCATTAATTTAGGTATTTAGCTACACACAATTTAATTTTAATCATAAGATATTTTATTAAAAAAAGTAATATTGTATGGTTGGTGTCATGAGAAGAGGTTATCATAATTCATTTGTTCCATTTTTAAAATTCAACCCTGATTTCCTCTGAGATATGGTTTCATAAGTTATTTTTTAAATTAATCAGGCACTTCACTCTTTTTTCAAACTGTTTTTTTTTTTGGAGAAAGTAAATGACAGAATCAACGTAAAATATCTTAAGAATTAGGTATTTGATACTACCTAGTCTAGGACAGATAAAATTGAAAGTACTAGGTACCTAATAGCACGACACATATTTTTGAAATAACGGCCTTCTTTTGTAATAAGGCTTGGGAAGGTGAAGTAATTTCTTTATTACACTATACCTGCCACTACCTTCTTTATATTGGGTAATTACTTTGAATAAAATGTATTTATTTATATAATTCATGGGAATATTTTTAGCATCTTTTTTACAGTGGAAAGCACCATACATTCTATTTAAAATACACACTAATATTACTCACAACTTCAGCTTAACTATTTAAAGCAACTATTAAGCGTTAGCACACAACGACGGAGTAAAGAGGCGATCGTCAGTTGTTTTTTTAAAAATAGGAATGTTACATATGGCTCCTCAAAACCATTTCACTCTGCCAGTATGTACTAACCCTATGATTGGCACCAAATTAAAGAATATTGCGTTCAATTCATAAATATAGGTGAACATTTCATTGTGTAAAAGAGACAAACGATTGCTGTGAATGTTCGTTTAAAAATAACTCATTATTTTAATAAAATAGTGTTTCATTATTAAACTTAATTACATAACTTTAGCAGTTGGACATTAGAAAAATAACATTATCTTTATAAAACAATAAATCCGTGCACATCTATTATGTATCTACTTACATTATAATTCTCTTTTTATGAATTCCAATTACGAATTCGTTTAAATAAACGCTGGCTGTTTGGCGGAGTGCTGCAGGGCTGCCAACACATCATGCTTCAGTCTGACGTATAATCTTCCTTTCCTCCACGGATTTTGTAGCTGCAATGGTCTAAAATCGTCTCTTAAACATCTTTCTCTAGCCCCTATAACTGCTACTAAGCAGAAATCTTGTAATTTTTCAGGGCCGTAGACTGGACCGGGTTTGCCTTTAAGCACGGCGGCCATATTGAGTTGTTTGACAACTAGGTCAATGACCTCTCGCGCTGAAGTTCGTGGTGTTACGTGTAGTTTTAAAGATGTCCCTGCTGCTAATCCAGTCTCGTACGCCGCGAACACCTGAAAAAATTAACAGATTAGATTTAATAAAATTAGGTTGGTTTAAACCACCGACAAGCAAAACCGCTTCACCCTTTTAGGCTGTATTGTGGTTCAAACAATAGGTGCAATTTTGTCTACTCAAATCTCAACTTTGCTGTTTTCCAAACTAGTTTTATGGTTTTCTAAAATTGAATTTTGCCTAGGGGCAATAAGTTTAATACGTAGAATAAAGTAGAGGCAAAAGAAAGGGATTATGGAATGGCTCTCTACCAAACCGTAAGGGAGGTAGTATAAGTGTTAGGACACATCAATAGGGAGAAAACTGCACTAAAACGGTTGCTTTACCTGCAAAATACCCGCTTGATCAGGCGTCCTTTGCTCTGGTGCCTTTACTTCACTCTCTTTCCTCTCATCAGTCTTTGGAACCTTATTGTTATACTCCGCGTCTTCTTGCGTCTCCAACAATGGTTGGCGCTTGACACACGACTTTACACTTTGCCCCGTATCCGTAAAGTCCACTTCCCCTTTCACGTTCGTCATACTTTTAGAAGCAATCACATTACAAGGACTCCTATAATTTTTACTAGGACGGATTTTTAAAGGAACTGTAGTTATAGGACAGCTTTGACTTTCTGAATCACTTGATAAACTTTGGGCGGATTCTGAGACGTTTCCTTTTGAGGTCCTTACGCTGATCATACTGCCTGGGTAGTACCCTTTTACGGTAAGAAGTGGACTGGATGTGGTAGAAGAAGCACAGGTGTTAATACTATGCGGTCGAGGTTTTGGTTCCACATTCTCGTTCTGCAGCACTAAAGTGTCTTCGCTTCGAGATGGAGGTAGTCTATTACTGTTTATACTAGTATGAGAACTTTGAGACTTTATATCGAACTGAGAATTGCTGCTCATGTAATTGTTACCACTGGATTGAGTATATTGAGAGTCAGCGCTGCCTTTTCTAGGGAATTTCGTGGATTCTGGGTTCAAAAATTGCGAACTGCTGAGGTTTAGAGTCGAAACTGATGTTTGGCGTGGAGATAGGCTTAGTTGTTGTTCAGATTTGCTGAACTCTGGGTGTAGATTTGCATGGTTTCCATTTCCAGCTGGGCCAGGCCAGGACCCTCTTCCAGGAGAGGTTTTAGTTATTTTTCCATCTCTAGAAGGTATCTGAAGGAAATCTTTATAATTAACCTCTTTTTCGTTAGTCTCTTCTGTCTGATATGGAGTTTTGTCTAAAATATGTTTGAGCAATATTCCTGAGCTGGGCACGGCTTTATCTTTGTCTCTTGCAAAGCCTATGAGATCCATGAGCCATCGTTCCGCTTTCCACACCGCATTTAAATTGTTCTGTAAATCTTCTAACTTACTTAACCTCTCTTTGGCAACTTGCAGTTCGGTACATGAGAATGCTTCTCTATGCGAATGGGCTGCTAAAGCTACATCCAGCTCTAGGACACAGCTGAGTTTAGAGTATTTATTCAGAATATTCGTATGATACGTTTGGAGGTGGATCATTTCGAATGCCTGTATTGGCAGGCTGAGGAGATCGCCCTTTTGAAGGAGAATCTCTTTCTGCCCGGGCACAGAACAGGCTTGCTCAGCTGGGGGGCATATCATAACGAAGCTAACATCGCTATTAAGCTCTATAACTTCAAGATCGTAAATTCGGTGAGCAAGAACACTTTCTAGAGGAATCTCCATATCTTTGAAAAGTCTTCGTGCGGCAGATGCGATGAGATCAAGGAATATTTCTTGGGATTCTGAAGGTTTTTCTTGATTGATGTTTAGGTTGGCAACTGATTGAGAGTCTTCGGTTTTCCCTGATTGGGTTTTGAGGTACTCCCATTCCTCTCTGGAAGGTAATAAAATATAAATGAAATACTAAAGGTAATAAAACATACAGAAAATCTTTTTAACCAGTGCGTAATTTTTGTTTGATGGTTCTGTATCAGTAATAGAGCACATTACCATTAATTGTTTCACGTTATTTATTCGATATAAAATGAGGACATCATAGACTATCTATTCGCAATAAAATTGAAGAAAGCGCGCGTCGTAAAATTAGCAGCCAGTAAGTGTTGCTGACCGCACAGTTCATACGTCGGCGAGAGGGCAACTGTACCCTTAGCATCATTAATAACACCTTTCGTTAGCGATTACTTTATTTAATAATACTAAGACATATCAAAATAAAACATCCGTGTTTATTAAAGCTTGGTACTCTCTCAAAGTTTGCGCACTGGTCAAAATGTTATCTTGTAGTGATGTTAGAGAATGAAGTAAAGTAAAGTTTATTCAAGTAAGTAGTTCCAATTATAAATATCAAGCTATACTCTGTCATCATGCCAATCAGTATAGGTATAGCTACTTACGCAGAGACATGCGGGTTGTCTCTAACCCGTGTGTGTGGTGGAACATTAGGAGCGGCAGCTGGCGCCACTATCCGCACAACTTCCACAGACGACTGCAGTTTCAGGTAACCCACGTATAACCCGCGAGGCAGTTGGACGTGACACGCCTGTAAAGTGACACTGTTTGAAGAAAACTTCGAAACTGTCTTTAAAGCTGAATTTAATTTAACGTGTCTACTTTTCATATAAAAAAAAATGACCGAAAAGTAGACACTTGGTTTAATAAAGCCTTTGACTGTCTCGGAGGTACACAGACCCTTGCAAAATAAATTTTCTTCAATCAAGAAATACCCCAATCGAAGTGCTATTCAGCCTATACCTATGCCAGCCAAACTATTAGTCGTGCTAAATTCGAAGATGAAAAGCAAATTTTTACAAAAACTCAGCAAAAGTGCACAAACCTGATGGTAAGCAATCTGCTCATGTACAGACGCCATCAAGAGCTCTCCTATAGTGTTATCCTCAGAGAGTACACGTCTTCGGAGCCTGGAGACTGGAGCCCAGCGAGAGTTGAGGGCGGAAACTGATTTCACAGACTTGACAGAGTTCACGCAGGATAATACAATCGTGCCGTGGGAGTCACGTAGCGGCTTGTGGTATAATTGACCTGTGGGGATAAAAATTTATATCAAAATTCCTGGGGGCCTTGACAAAATTGTGCATACCTAACACCAATCTTAGCTTCAGACCCCAAGAGAGTATATGTTTTTTTTTATTCTGGCGCTTGACTACAACTTGCCTGATGTTAAGCAATGATGTAGTCTACGATGGAACGTGCCAGCCTAGTATACCGATTCACTCGTGATTACGAATGATTACGGGTGAGAAGGCGGCAGTGGAATGAGCCTTAGTATGGTTAAAAACCTTTAAGGAGCATTCCGACCCATCCTCTCTGCATGGTGTCACTAGACATCGCACCGGAACACGGCAAGGCCGCTTGGCGGTGCGGAATTGTCTGGTAGGTGGTCACTAACCACGGCCGGAGCCTACCACCAGTTTATTGTCACCTGATTTGCACCACCCGGGGACCACGAAGGTGACTCAGCCCCCAAATGTGTCAAGCAACTTGGCCGGGTTGCCACTCAAGGGACATTACATCATCAATCGCAAGCAAAGTTATCATAACCGACGAGACAAGTTCCCGATAAGAACACTTGGGGACCAGTGTCTGTGGGCATCATAACTCGGCGGAAGATCTTCCCGCCACATTGGAGGGACACTATCACCCAATCATCCAGTCTCTACACTGGTGACCACGACGCGACGTGATCATACCTTTTCAATCCACAGATAGAAAATAATAAAATATAAGGGATTCTTATAGGATTGACACGTGACATACCGTAGGTGTATGTGAACGCATCTTAAGCTCATCTTCTTAGTGTATCTTAATCACATGCATTTTGTTATTATCGATGTTCGTTATCGCTATTATCAAGTGACTTTTTCTAGGTCCCCTAGGTATGGCTACCCATCAAGCTATACATTTCCAGCATAAGCTGACCTCACATTGTACAGAAATCTTATACTAGGCGAGATCAGCTTATACTGGAAATGTATAGCATGAAGTGTAGCCAGTGTACAGAATCTAATAACATTCGGAAAGACTAGCGAGGTCGCAGGAATTTAATTCTAGGTTATAAATTCATTTTAATTTATTGAAACATGAATCATATTAGATGGATCTATGTTCGAATCCTTGGTCATGTATCCGGAGAAATGTGAGTGCTTTACATTTGACTATATTTCCTGAAAATACGTTAATCAGCTTACGAATAAGAAAAAAAAGGGTAATAATAACTGAGGATTAACTTACCTAAATCCTGTATGCATAACGCGGACTGCATTTGAGCGGCAGCAGTTAAAAGTTTGAGCCTGAAGTGGATTGAAGAAGATGTGTGTTTCTCCATATCAGATCTAAGCGCTTTCACATCGTCCCACGAACATGATACCTAACAAATAAACAAATAGTTAAAAATATTAAAAGAGACTTGTCAATCCAGTCCTATTTTACTGTACTAAAATGTAAATTATTAATATAGGTAGGAAAAATACACTTATTTCCATTTTGTATTTTCATAAAGGCAAATAAGTTGTAGCTTTCATCAAACATCCTCATAAAGGTTAATACACATCTATGACTCGCCGTTATAATGAGTAAGTGACAGTGCGACATAAAAAAGTGTAGCAGCCGTACTATGACACTGTATATGTTATTATTGCAGTTGTAAAAAAGAGAATTTGCTCTACATATATCTTTCTCTAGCGGCAAAATATTGCTATATCGCAATTGTTATAAATTTTAGTTCCTGAAGTTCCCGAGTTCAGGAACTAAAATATTTTATTCGGTGTAAAGTCCAGAACAATTGGTAGGTATGTAGTTTTCTTAAGTTTTTTTTAATCATACTAATTATTCAGGTGGTTGTTTTACCTTCATGAGCCAGTGGAAGTCAGTGTAGATACAGGTGGGGTAAGTTTCGTCCACTTCAATGACTGGTAGGAACTCTTCGCTGGTGACCAGCACTTTGTCTTCGTGGTATAAAATGCACGCTAGGTATACGCCTCTGCGAGGTAGAAACAAAATAATTTAATTATACAAGTAGGTAGTCGTAATCCGACGCGTGTACCTAGATTTTTTTTTTCATGTAGTCCTGTTTGTACCGTTCAAAAGTGACGGCGAAGGGCTGAAAAATATTTTACGTGACCAATCACTCACAAGAAGCATGGAACAGAGAGTGTAACATTATTTGCACACGCATTTGAAATGAAATGAAAAGTAAAATATGCTTTATTTTTTTTGAGACGCGAGTCTACATAAAAATAGTCCAATTTCTTTTCCTACCGTGCAGTGAAACTACAGAGAAACACTGCCAAAATACTCAGTAGGCTTTTTTCTTTTTTAAATGATGTACTTATATCTATTACATTTTGTTTGTTTATTGTGTTGAATTAGAGCGACTTAATTTGTGCACTCTATCTCCTGCTTACTTGGCGAGGCAGCTAAACATTGGATGCGAACACCGTAGCTCGTTTAATGAGCCATATACACTAGGACAACAGTCGGAACAATACAGTAAGACAGGACAGCAAGCCACTAAAAAGCATCGTGTAAATGGGGACAACTGTCTTGAGGACAACCCAATGTATTTAAAGTGGCTTGCTGTCTTGTCTCACTGTCCTGTACCGGCTATTGTCCTCGTGCAAATGGCCCACAAATGTAAGTGATATAGAAGAGGCTAAACATTTACTAGCTCTACCTTTACTTAAAACTTACCTTCGTAAATTCTTCTGGAACTTGCTAGCAGCGGTGAACAGTTGTCGGATAGTAGCAGTTTTTTTCTTAGTCTGTCTAGCGTGTGGCGCGATAGGTCTGGATCGTGCGGCTCCAGCCGCGACGGAAAGCGCTTCGAGTGCGGCCGCCGCCGTGCCGCCGCCACGACCACCGCGAGTACATACGTCGCGCCAACCTGTAGAATGGGGCGTGACCTCTATACATTGAACACACTAGCAAAACGACGATAGGCTCCCATCAACATTAGAGGGCCCACTAGCGTAGTAATTATTAATAATAAGTTCAAAAAACGACACGGACGAAAGGTCTGTAGTGTGTTTGTATAAAAAACAAAACAATTCAATTGTAATATTAACGCGAATTTATTTAAGGTGTAACATTTTTATAAATACATGGTGTCTGTTTTCGGAGAGAATGGCTGCACCTTGTAAAGTAACGAGCTTTAGATGAGGTTTATGTTTAGCTGTATCTATGTATTTACGAGGTTCCGACTCTAAGGCTTCGATAATCTCATGCGGCAATTTTCATTCCCAGAAAAATATTCATCATGTTTAAACACTGTTTCGGAAACTATATGCAACTAATACAATTCTTATTCATACTTAAATTGCTAGAATCATTTATAAACTCCTTAGCATTTAGATGGCTTACATGCTGCAGCTCTGATCAGTATCCAACACCCATTGATCAAGGCAAGCCTTGATGCAAGCAAGCTTCAATTAATCCTAGGAGCCATAGTTTTGAACACTTACTGCTAGGCACTACACTTTTCGGCACTGAGATGGTATACGCTCCCCATCCTTTAATATTCCCTGCAGCAGCTCTGAAGAAGTACCGACGTCCTCTAGTCAACCCTGCAGCTAGTACACGATTGTTACTTGAACCAGACGCAGCGACTTCCCGACAGCCGCAAAGATTTGAGAAATCAGCTCGGGACGACCATTCCACTGTAATAAAATGTTAATAAATGCATAGATAAATAAGATAACATTGGCACTACAGGGTATGGCACGAATTATTGGAGTAACGCCATCTTAAAATAAAAAGTCGAACTAAAAGTACCGGCGACGATAGTCAGTTTTAAGCAATGTTCGCTTAAATCTATGGAGTTAGCATTCTTGTCATATTATTTTTCTATGATAAAAGCAAATATAATTACTTAATTTGGAACTAGATGGCGCTGTGTGTTTGTAAAAAAATATTATTATTATTATATTACGACATACGTTTTGACCTACCTCTATATTTAGTAATAACAGGTGGGTCTTTCAACGTAGCTGCCTTGTTATCTTTTAACTTGACGGTGACTGCGTGTGCGCCGCATACTTCTAACTCGGGAGCGGGTGGTGCTGGAGGCACCCGGGTTTGTTGCCAGCCTAGGACTAGACGTCTGAAAACAAGAAAACACTTTATTACAATAGATTACATGACGCATATAACGGTACCATATTAACAGGAAAAAAATGAATGAATTACACGGAGCAATTATTCGAAATATAAGGTCGTGGGTTCGATTCCCAGTCCGCTGCTCATTATTGGTGAACGAAAACCTCGTGATGAAACCGGGATGTTTAAGAATTAATCATTCGAGGACATGTGACATTCACCAACCCGTACTTGGCTGTTGTGTCTCAACTCGTAAGATATTTGAGAGAAGACCCGTGCCCAGAAGTGGAACGTTAAAAAGGGTTGAAGCGATGGCAGCTTAAAAAAATAACTTACTTTAAAGTCCGCACTCTTCTTTCCCAATGTTGTGCTTGTTTGTCTTTCTCAGACCCAGTGCCGCCTGCGCAGCCTGTTGTGCCTGCTTGGTTAGCTGCTGAAGACCTGGAAATATTTATTTTCTATTTAATACTATGCTTAGAAAGTATTGTTACGAGCATAGTTAGAGAAATTTTAATAAATCTCTCGAATAAGTTAAGCAACATCTCGATCATTTCAGGTTTCGATGCAAACGCATCAAAATCGGTCCATCCTTTTAGTGCTACGTTATCCAAACTAGTAGTGTTGTAACACACAACTTTTTTCATCATTATCATCAGCCTATTTCAGTCCACAGCTGGACATAGGCCTCTCCTAAAGTACACCACTAGCATGATCCGCGACTTTTCCCATCCAGTTCTTCCTGGCCGTCCTACTGAGATCGTCACTGCACCTAGTCTGAGGTCAACCTACGCTACGTCTGCCAATTCGTGGTCACCACTCAAGAACTCATTTACCCCAGCGGTTATGAGTTCTGCGGCAGATATGACCGGCCCACTACCACTTCAGCTTACAGATTTGATCCTAAAATATCCCTAGATTCTGTTGATGTGTGTATATTACAATCCTAAATTATATATAAAATATTACCTAGTACAAGCATCTTCTCTGCAAGTCCTCTCAGGTACGCAGCCGGTCACCTCATGCAATTTGGATTCAGCCTCGCGGGCCAGCCGTCGCAAATGTCCTCCCAATGCTTCTGAGTTTTTGACTGAAACAAATTAAACTGATTATAAATAATAAATATTCTGATATACTAAGCAGAGCTTGTGTCTTGAAAACCAGATAACTGATATACTGGGAAGGGGAGGCATTACGGAGACGCGAGGCACAACGGGGCCCCACGAAGATGTATGGGTATGTTAATGATCATTTGATGGTACATTTCAATGATATTTAGTGGAGTTTATACACCAAGCCAAAAAGTCGACGACTTCACATCTCGTTTAAAAACCTTACTTTATCGCTCATCCGCCCCGAGTGGACGCAGGGCGGCAGGTATGTGGGACTCCCTAAAGGCACCTACTAAAACCCTCTGGGTGTTCCATCTCGCACCTACGCCAGGGGTTGCGGGAACACGCAACCCCCGGCGCGCGTAGAACACTTCCCGCTAACTTAACCAAAAAAAGTCGCCGACGACATCTAGTCATCGGGCTATGTCGGTAGATCGGTGGGTTTGGTGTGTAGACTCCTTACTATAATAAAGAATGTAAGTATTCTATTTATTACTCGTTTGTGGATTAAACCAACCAGGCATATCGGAAGGAATAAAAGAATATTGTTGAGTTAGGTAACTTTTCTTTTGCGAAGGAAGTTTAAGTGGTACCTATGTTAACCTTTGTAGTATTAGTTTGAGAAACGTTATCCTAATACTATTTCATTCAACGTTATCCTAAGTTAAATTGTGGGCATTCTGCCGTAATCTATAACGCCAATCATTTCATTATAACTCTGCAGATTCATTAATTGCTTCCAATTTTGGACGTGAATTGGAAAATTGGGCTCATTTTGTATGAAATCAAATTAATCAAGGTACACAAAAAGATAAATGAATTTGTTAAAATGCTGTAAGCAGTTACGTACTTATTCACTGGACTGTGGATAAATTGTCGATTTACTATAATTAAAAATCCTCTACTCGTGAGCACCTGCCAAAAATATTGATAGGTGGTCTTCGTGGACAAGGCTAGGTGTTCTTCGCCCAGGTGCTTTTCCTCTGGGTGCTCGAAGTGGACTACGTCGTACAAATTGTTTAGGGGCCGAGTCACTGTCGTCCGTGGGAGAACGTGTGAGAATCCCTGGTGGTCGCCGGGTGGCGCAAACCAGGGTCCTGATTTTCGAGCTTTAGATATTTATCTTTAATAGAAATATTATGTGGAAAATAGATAAGGATTTCATTAGCTTTCTGACATTTTTTCGACATTTATTTATTAGAGTTAAATGTCTAAGGCTCGAGAATCGGGGCCCAGGTGCCAATAAACTGGTGGTAGGCTTCGGCCGTGGTATCCACCTGACAAAACTGTACTAGGTTCTTTTAGTAGTCTGTGAACTGTACCGCCAAACTCACTTCCTGGGCTTTATTCTCATTGTCACCTGTCTCTTTTGGTAAAAAATATTTATTGACAATTAAAATATTGGAGACATGTTGGCACATTTTTAGAAAGAAAACTACAACGAATATGCGCTAGCATCTTATTAGTATGTGAACGAATGCCTAGTATTCGTGTGCTTGTCAAACATTCA
This sequence comes from Meganola albula, assembly GCA_936450015.1. NCBI lineage: Eukaryota > Metazoa > Arthropoda > Insecta > Lepidoptera > Nolidae > Meganola > Meganola albula. Next base: position 3,276,745 of record OW388153.1, read on the forward strand.
GAGTTCAGGCATCAAACGGAGAAGCTAGAACTAATTTCCATGGATAGTAGGTACTATTTTCCATCTCTTGGTACGTATTCCAGGTAAATAAATCAGGATTTCAATAATATTCCGGGGCGGATGGCGCGAAACCAATATCACAGAAGAATTCGTTTTGGCGGGAACGCATCTATTTCGGTAGCCTCTGGGGTAAAAGTACCTGCATAGGAAAGTAGATAAAAATGTTTTGTTTGTGGTACCGCGCGCGGGACTACTATGCTTTATATTTAACTTTTAATACCTACCTTTCTATTTTTTAACATTGGAACACAAATGGGATTTTTTTTTAAATTTCATACTGCTTTGGTCTTAGCTTAATGAGATATAGCTCTATATCTCGTTAATAAAAATTGAATGATAGTCATGACTTCTAATTTAAACAAGAATCAATTCAGCTTTATAAAAAAAATTGCATCTAAAGCGGCCTATCCGTTTAGGACAACCGACATGTACACGGATACCTACGACAATCTTATAACACCCCGTCTTCTTCCCGACGGAAAAGAGGGGTGTCACTTTTTTAAACTAGTCTTGTAAGATTTAAAAATTAAAATTTTTAAAATTTGAATTTCCAGAATCAATTTTAAAAAAACATAAATGTCTGACTTTCTTTAAATATTTTACGATTAGGTAATAGTCCAGTCATTATAGGGGGATGACCTCGGAAAATCATCATAGTACCCAGTATATTACCACGTAAAAAATTATATGTTGACTTCCTAAAATTGTTCTCAATTTTTACCTAAAAATGGTCGCGAGTTTTAAAGTCAGGGGTCAAATGTCACAAACATCGATTTTATTTTTAATATATTTTTTTAAATATCTTGTTCTTTTTTACGCTATTTGTATTTATTATCAATATTGTAGAAAATTAAATTTTCTACAACTTATAAATTTACCATTTTTTATATTTTTTATACCTTGAACTGTTTTCAAGAATCATCTGGGGTCAGCTGGCAGTCTCTATCAACTACTACTAACTAAACTAAAATACAAAACTGAACTATAATACTGGGTATGTCGATTTTCCGAGATATTCACAGGTAATTTGGCTTAAGACTAGACTATAATTTAATGTCTTTGGTAGGTATAAGTACGATTGTAAAGTGTAACTTATGTAGGTAATAAAAAAGTAAAACGCAAAATTAGACAAGACAAACTCATCCTCATTCTGACTACGACTCGCGCTCGACTATTTCTCGTAAAAGTATGTCCCCGATTTATCACCGAATTAAGGTCAGATCTCAGATGTTCACAAATTATAACGCGTGCCACACGATTACTTTAGTTCAGACTTGTTTTAATTTAGACTTCGACACTTACGAATAATCTTACACCAGCCCCCTTTTTTAGCTGAGGTTTAAATGTTTGTAAAGAAATCGCTCTAACGTCAGTGTAGGTACAACTATTTTTTTTTTAAATAGGTACTGTGTTTGATTCTGTTTTAAGATTTTTGGCTTTGGCTGCTTGGACCCTTTAGACCTTCGTGTTCAAGAAAAAGTTTCTCAAAGAAATAAAATCCTTAAATCCTAGTTTTGCCGCGCGATTTCTTCGAAGTGCCCATATGTCAAATCTCAAGCTGAACTTATCTATGGTAATACACAGATAAACAATAACTAGTTTGTCACGAAGTTTTCCCGAGGCAATCCCAAATAATTCTGAGTGTTTGTATATGTTATTTTCTGAGCTCTTTCCTCCTTGTTTTGTAAATAAAAAGCTGTGTCAACACAATTTCTCATCAACCTTTTATCGATTAGCGGTGGAAAACGTGATTGAAATAGGTACTTGTTTGTTATAGCTATTTATAAAAAACGTACCTAATCGATAAAAAAAATTAACTTATTTTGCTTAAAATTAAAAGTAAGATCTATCTTACATTTTTAGCAAACCCAGCACGGCGAATTTTTAAAGACATGCGAGATTGTACCTACACCGAGAGTAAACACGCTGCGACGCTGCTGTTAGTAGAATGGCTATTAAATACGTACTCAAAGGGTGGAATGTTAACAAAAAGCAAGCAAGGCATTCAAATGATAATAATAATATATTTAAAGTTCGAAAAAGGTACAGTTTTCAACAGGAAATGAATAGTTTTATTACTTCTAATCTGTAGAATAAAGTTAGTGATCCTGCCTCTCAAACTAGGGTGATCTGTAGGGTCTCTTGAGAGACAGTGTTCAGCTTTAAAATATAATACAATAAAAAAACAGTAGACAGCGTCGATCAATTGAACATCAAAAACCGATTTATCTCAAATTAAAATAAATTTAAATAAAGAAATAACAATTAAAAAGAATAGTGTCGTATTGGCGTATTTAAAAAAATAAATCCGAACTGCAAAAAAAATCATATTATGGCGCTAAAAACTGCCAGTGTTAAACTAAAAATTTAAGAGCACTTTGACATATTTGGTTTAATCAAAACCAACCAATGAAGTTTAAAAATGGCTCCATTTCATTTTATTTTATTTTGGGGTCGTCGGGTTTTTGTTAAAAATTGTTTTATTGATTACAAGCCAAGCCACAGATAACTTAATCATAAAGTTTTGTACACAGATTCGTATGCTAGAAAAACAAAATCAGTTCGAGGTAAACAATCGACAAACGACCGATAAGTAGTGTTGTGCTTCATTATTCGAATCGTACAATTTGTCACGCCCACTAATGAATGGCAAAACTTATTGTGAATGTTGTTCTTTGTTATTATTATTTATATTGCTTGCTTTGTTAGGCTTCGAGTGAGTACATCTATACTATTATTATATAGCTAAATAGTTTCTTTGTTTGGCTGAACGCGCTAATCTCAGGGACTAAGGCCCGATTCGGAATTTTTTTGCACTTTTAGATAGTTCATTTATTGCTAGTTAGTCTTCATTAAGTACTTACTAGTGCATCTACTACTACTGTAAAGGCACTACAGTCTTATGTCTCTATAGTGGTGGTATGGACTTTTGGCAAACAGTTGCGTGACAACCTTGGTGACATACAGACCGGGATCTGTGTTAATGTGATACGTCGTACTAACTATTTACCATCCTATTTCAAATACAGTAAAGTATTGCCACAGATTGCTTTACTGTTTTTGAAATAATAAGATAATGTTTTAAGAACCTGGCCTGCCAGCAGTTTATTTGATGAAATCGTGGAATAAACACCCTACTCAATAAATACTTTAGCGTTTTATTCCTGAGTCCACACAAAATCACAAGATTAGGTATGATTGCTTCGAGAGAAAGTAAACCAGCTATGTAATCTCCTGTTATTTCATAACAAATCCAGAAAATACGCTTTAAGTAAATTCCTTTCCAATTATGATATACCAAATGTAGATATGTACGTACTTCCGGCTTCCTCAGCATTGGATGAATAAACATAAATAGCAATTGACTTAATAAGAACCTTAAAATGCATCAGTAAAGTTCAAAATCGTAGAAATGAAGTTAAACAGTAATTTTAGTCCACATTTCGTACGTAATTTGGAGTACACGAATGACACACGACATAACAATAGCTTGTGTGAAGAGAGACGGTTAAAGTTTGTGGTTAGTGCATGGATTACATCACTATTTCACAGACCAGAGCCAGTAGAATTAGGAATAATCTTTTTATCTCTCAATTTACAAACACGCAGTTGATTTCCGGGGGCGAATAGTGCATATTGGGCGCCAAAATTAAATGACAACCGCCATGTTTGTGTTTAGTGCATTCCATTAGTTGATTTGGGGATGATCACTTGATCACAGATAGTGTCCTTGTATCCGACTGCGCCTAGTCACCCACCAGACTTTGCCGGCAAATTTTACTTCAAAAATAACTTTTGCGTTCCATTTTACAAAAAATTGAGTAAGAATTATTTAGCCTCAGGTATTTTAACGAAAAAAAAATACAATTCATACTGTAGCTAGTGTTATAAAAACGTAAAGAGACTTCCATTTGTAATGTAAATGCGAAGGTAAAAGTACCTTCAAGAAATGCTATCCCACGCGGTCGAGTCCCGGGAGTACTCCGGAATGCAAATTATAAAATTCTTCCCCACCAAAATATTTGTCTATGGCGGCTTCATTATCCATACCCTAGCGGTCGTTTTGCTTGTAGCTCAGTAGGATCCGATCGTACAGAGCGCTACTACCACAGATAATTTTAATACCATACATCTATCTATCTCTTTGATCCAGTGGTGACCGTGTCCAGCCAAATACGTTTTATAATTATAAAAAAAAATAGTATATGTTTCAAGTTAGGAATCTTGCCCGATAAACGGCAATATGATAATATTTTGTATTGGACCTAAACATTGCCGGTTAAAAGTGTGAACTTATACGTTACTAGCTTCCGCTGACAGCTTCACCCGCGTGGTACTTGTTGGAATAAAAGGTAGTCTATGTGTCAAGAACATAATCTATCTCTGAGCCAAATTTCATACTATTTCGTCAAGCAGTTTTTGCGTGAAAGAGTTGTTAGTCTTTCACGCAAAAACTGATGTGTCATGTACATGTACATCCATACATACTTACAAACTTTTGTGTTTTAATACTTATTATTAACAACAATAGGATTTAGTTAATTAGGTAACAATGCAATAATAATAAAAATACTAATAATTTTATATTCGAATAATTTCTTTATTCGAAAAAAATAAGTAATGAAACAAAATTCACGGTCAGAGCATATATAGAGAGAGAGATAGAAACATGAGGTGCGTGTTTTTATACACAAATATGAAGACAGTAAAGCCGTTGGTTATAATATGATTATGACAGGAACACATTTTCCGGGTGATATTACGTAATAAAGGGTGAATGAATGAAGATTTTATGCTAAGCTACTTTATGGGTGAAAATACGTGTTATGTCTGGTTTTTATCGTGTAAAAAGAAGGTATAGAATATTTTAAACAAATTTTCTACTCAATATTTTTATTAACTCAAATGTGTAAATTTAAGTAACAAAAATTTCTCATTTAAATTCTTCTTTTTCAGGATTTTTTTTTAAGTTTTCCTTTTTCAAAATAGTCTGAAATATGTAATCCAGACATAGGCAAATTTTTTAACCGGAAATGCTCTAAATAATTTATACCTGTAATAGATTTATGTCACAGTAGGTAGGTATAATGATGTATTTATGTTTATTTATTTGTTTAACTTTGCACCTGCGGCTCCGCCTGCGTGGTCTACATTTTACGTCGTTTACAGCCGTGGGATAAAAGTAGCCTATAGCCTTCCTTAATAAATGGACTATCAAACAAGGCAACCAACCCAACAAGGCGACCAACCGTCCCTAAGATTAGCGCGGTCAAAAAAAAACTCTACAGCTATATAACCCGTTAATGCCAGACTTACGTTGTATGTAAACACTACGAAAATTTTTCAGAGGACAAAATAAAAAAAAAACTTTTCTGTACGTTAAAAGTTATTTATTTTTTCCAAAGTCATTATTTCGTGCCAGTGCGTTTAATAAAACTGCTACGTTAACTTCGATAAGTCATCTCGTACTTTTATCGGTCGACTAAGAAGTTACCCAGATTTTTATTTCGATTAGATTAAGTAGGCACTTTCTAGAGTAACGAATAAATCATTTGGACATTTACATCCGATATAAAATTGACGTTTACAGCATGACTTGAGTGGGTCTACGTATTATATCGCCATTTCCGTTGAGGAAATCGTTTGATAAGATTCACTAGTAGCAAAGTATGATACTGTCTAAGATTAAAAATGATGTGGTGTCGTGGGACACCAGGTAAGATCGAAGTTCCTTCGACTAATAAAGAAAGAGGGAGAAAGAGAAAGGTATTATACACTACTCGCTTGTGTATGCGACTGTCGCGCCTGCGCACGTCTCATTTAACGGTTTTATTCCACGCATTTTTTTTCACGGATTTTTCTTACGGTTTTACTATCACATTTTTTTCAGTTCGGTCGCGAAGCAAAATCCCTATCCCCTCCAAGCCTGCCGTAAGGAACTTCGTTCCAATAAGTTCCATATCTGTGAATCTTTCCTTTTTAAGCCCCAACAAAAACAGGGGTGTTATAAGTTCAACGCGTGTGTCTGTGTACAAGCTTGTTGCCGCGACCTGTCTGTCTTATGTCTTAACGGATAAACCGATTTTGTTGCGGTTTTTTAATCGAAAGTTCCAGTTATAGATATGGTTTTTAGCTAAAAAATAATAAAATAAAATATAAATTTTAATACCAATTAATTTTTTAATTTAGACAATGAAGATTTATAATTTACTTTAATTTATTTATTTGTTGAATGGATAAGAAAAGCCGCGGACAGTGCTCAGTAACGTACTTTAGGATAGGCCTATGTCCAGCAGTGGACTAGAATAACCTGATATTTTTTTTTGCCGATGACGTAACCCAATCGCCCGGAAGGGCCTTTATTGGTTCACCGGACTTTTTCGGTGAGCCACTCGAGGTAGGCCAAAACGATCAAGTTGATAATGATGATGATGATAATTTATAACAACCCTCGTGTCATAATTTTAACGTATGTACCTGTATGACTGTGTATAAATAAATGTGTACAAATATGTAGAATTGCAGCACTTAAAGGAATACCGATTTTTAAATCTAAAGTAACTGATGCCCTTTACTTAGGTGACGGGTTTTAAATTAAAGTGTAATAAAATTATTTTACTATATACTTATGAATGAGAGACTAAAATGTTTATAATAATTTTATTACATTAATTTTATTTATCCATTTTCAAGAACTTATTTCCAAAATCCCAACACTAACGCTTTAAAACGAATGAAACTTTGTAAAGAGTAATGATTTTTAATAGCTCCACAACTCCTATAGCTGTCCGAAGTTTTAAAGCGTTTTCTAATGTTTTGATAAGCCAACCTATTATTTAGCTAGTTATAGTATCAACTAACCTAGCCTGTTTCTATCTGGCTTACTTGAACTACTTTCACTTATCAAGCTATTTAAGTGGACACAAAGGCTATGGGTAGGTTTCAGTTTGTACACAATCAATACACTGTAAACAAAAACTATAATAAGTACTATACCAGTGGCGAAGAGTCCATACAAGCCGATTCCCATCGACTTCCCTTTAGGAAATGGTCAATATCACACGTACTTAATAATATATTATGTAACGCCTAAAAGTTTTAAATAGCAACAAAAATAAGCATAGCATCAAATGTAAGAATGATCGGTGACGGTAGTGAAGAGATATTAGTTTCATAAGTAAAATCTTTTTTGCTCCAGCTTCCCTTTTCCAGACTTCCACCCTTAGCCACTGCACTTTTTTTAAATCCACTGACTTGTAAAACCAGCGTAAACATTGTTAAAACAATATCAGTGTCCAAACTCGGGAACGCGTCAACTGATTTGAATTTTATTTTTTGGAAATCCGTATTCGAAGGCTAGAAACGGAACTCTGTTTCTGTCACTCACGCGACCGTGTCAGCCTGTCCGTCGTGTCACATAGGATTTACTGCTAAACGTTTTGCTTGTCTTCATGGTGATGTATATGCTTCTTGTTGACTCAAAGCCATAAAAATATCGTCAAAAATATTTCGAAATATTTCGCATGGGTGCTCCAACACAGCTAAATTAGGGCTCGAAAAATTATCAACGAAAAAACTACCTGACTGTCTTCTGTGCCAACTAGTGCCAACACTGGTTGGCACAGAAGACAGTCAGGTAGTTATTTATTTTTATTCTTTAAAAGGTCCAAGCCTTAATAAATACTGTACGATAAGTTCGCTGTAACTCAAGAATACTTCAACCGATTTAAAATAATTATTTTTTACATGGATGGGTTAAGCAAAAAAGTAGTAGGTATTACTTACCTACAAAGAAGACTTACTTTTTATTTTACCGTGTGACATTAGCGTAAATATAGGAAAATACTACGAATTGTTTCAACTAGTACGTAATAAAACCCACGTCTGTACTTACACTGTGTTCCTTCTTTGGCACCGAATTCCATGAGCATTTTGGTGAGCTGCCTGTTTGTGGCCAGCACTGCCACGTCCAGGGGCGACAAGCCATCTGCGTTGAGACTGAAACAAATTTAATATTTTTTAAATCCAATACCTACCATTAATAATGCGAAACTGACTGTCTGTTGGCTTTTGTCAAAGAAACTTTTGTTTTGGAGTCACCCTTTATTTGATTAAATTTGCTATTTAATATTGCTGCGCGGGGCGTAATGCGTAACCTCTTCTACTCTACACTCTAATACCATTATCTCTTCTATGCGGGTTAGTATAAAATAGCGACATTAATTTTAAAAATGTTGCTCCAAGAAATTTTTCTATGGGAAAATTTTTGGATCTGTACCACGTTGTAAAATATTTTTCAATAATTGCCAGTCAACTTAAATACCTAATAAAAGAATCGAAACACTAACCCATCACTAACCCACTTGCTTCTAAAGTCTTATCTTTATTAAATAAATCTCAAAGGACCGCTTATTAAGCAAATCGGTTTAGCTAACACGGGTTTTCGATAAATAAATTATGTTAGACAAGTTTTATCATAATTAAATGACTTTATCCAAGTTTTATTTGAAGGCCAAGAACGCGTAACTTTCTAACAAAGAAACTCACAAGAAAATCTGAGGATATATTCTTGCACCTTTTCCGTTCGTTCGGACGACTTTGCGGATTAAGTTAATTAAGTACAAAGCAGCTACTCCATACTAATCAAATCCATACTAATTATAGATTATAAATATGATAAGTTTGTCTGTTTGGTTGAACCCGCTAATCTCAGGGACTACTGGTCCAATTTGAAGAATTCTTGCAATGTTAAAAGCCCATTTATTGAGGAAGGCTATATGTATTTTAATCTCCTGCTGTGCATGGTATGGCCTAACTTCATATCTTTACTTCGGCTTTTCACTCATAAACTTAAGATGTGATTTACATTCAAGGGAGGATATAGGATTGTTTTATTGATTATGCAGAAAAGATTTTCACGAGACCCAGATCTACTGGCAAAGTTCATTTAAAAATTGCAAAAGAAAAAATAAGACTATTGAATGAAGGAAGCTTTACCTACATCATAGGGTGTTATTTATGGAACTTCGAAAGAACTTAGTAAGTAGGTACATATATTCAAATTTATAACCTCATTTTTACTGCAAATCGTACATCCTTTGCTGATTAATGACTTTCATGGAATTTAATGGCAGAAATTTTTATTGATTGTCCGAACGAAAGGAAATCGTAAAAGAGTAGGCCCTTAGAATTAACTTTTGATAAGTGCTTTAAAGAAAGAGGCTCAGTCCAACAATATCATGGAGAAGTTGCGTAATCTAATTCACTAAGTTTATGCTCAAATCGCTCTGAGGACCTACTATTGAAACGATTGAACGGCATATACTTAAAAGTTAAATGTTTTCCATACAAATATTGCTGTTGCTTGACATGTTTACTTTTCCTGTTGTGATTTTTATCTCATTGTAACTAAACATAAACCTTATTTTATTAGCCTAGATATATCTAATTTTGTTTCAGCCTAGAAAGTTAGTCCACGTAAAATTATTAGGTTAAAACATGCACATCCTCACACTTTACATAGACTTGTCAGTCCACCCGTGACCATGAAGTCTGAAAAGAAATTGAAACGTCGGAAAACAAATATGTATCTAAAATAAACCGCGATTAAATCCTTTTTATAGTAGTTTTATTTCAATGGACTCGACTATTTTATGGATAAAAGCATATTTACCGACTTGATTCACTATGCACCAATAGATGGCCTTATTTACCTGTTAACATCGACGTCCGTGGATTCCAGAATGTTCCGCGCCTTGTCCAGGTATCCATGTTCCACAGCAGCGAAGAGAGCTGGAACAATTGAAACTGATATTCACTCTATAGAACTATTGTTTGATTTATAAAATTATATCCGACGTATTAGTGAGAAATTATATCCGTGTTTATGGGCAAAAAATTTCACGTAAGTCTGGAGGCCACCTGTGAAACCTAATTTTTAACCGCTCGCCAATCCGGCCGCTCGAAAAGGGCCTCATGCCTCTAGGCTCTAACGCTAATATGCACGCGCGTTGAGTCGCGTAGTCGGTCAAAATATACTAAGTGAAAAATCGCTTATGGGCGCCTAATATATAGTTCTGGTGAAAAAAGGCGAAACCTGCCTGTCGGTAACATGTAGGTATACTGAAAGTCTGATCTCCCCACCCCATTGTACCATTTCTTAACCGGCTTCAAGACACAAAATAAAAATTCCACGTCTAAACCTTTAGGTTAGAAACCAGCTATGAAATTAGATATTTTTTCTGCTCCAAAATTAGCTACAAAATGATACAACAGGACAAAACAGAAAAAAATAACAATAGGTTAAGAATATAGAAAATCCGTGTTGTTTGCAACAATATCTTTTTAGTAATAAAATAAATTAAAACTAATAACTTAAAGAAAATAACAAAATTAAAAAATACCATGTAAATGAATGTTAACTTGTGTGATTTTGTCTTGTTGCGCGCGAGCATCCTTTTGTTGGCGGCGCGTCGCTTTGTCGAGGTGGGGGGGATGAGGAGCGCATGCACTGAGCGACGGTAACTCCCCCCCGCACCCCTCTAGCAGCGCGCCGTACTGGAGTTCTAAGAAAAAAATAAACAAAAATAAGGTAACAGAAAAAAATAAACAAAAGGAAAAAAATAGTAAGCAGCACCTAAGGACCATTTTCATTTTTTATTATGTAAGATTTCATCTATTTATGATGTATACAATTTAAAAATTTGTATTTTGTAAATTCAGTGCCACAGGATTAAGCTGCAGTGACAATAGGCTGGTCATATTTGCCGTAAAACCGACAACAAGCCTTATGAACCAGCGCAGCGGTTCATCCACGGGGAGGCGGCTAGTCGCCTTTCCAGTTAAAAATGCAACCGCTTGTGATTGTATGCACTTCCGCAACAAAATTTCGAGCAGTTGCATACTAAACTGGAAAAGCGGCCACCTGCTAAGTATTTGTACTTTTATAGATATCTAAACACCTACTACAGCTAAAACATTACTTGGACTAATTTATCAACCGCCTACAAGTCAGTTTAAGGTTAAAAGTAACAATAGTTTCATTAGCTCAATGCCAAAGCTAATTTTTGAACAAGAAGTTAATAGTTTTTTGTACATGTTCTAGGTAGGTATGTACAGTCACGAGTATAAATATGCACATCGGCATATCTGACACAGGATCAAGTTCAACAATATTTGTCTCCACAAACGCAGCACAAATATTTGATCGTTCATAGCCATCATATTGAAGTGACAACTTTCCAAAGCAAAATTAGTAGCAATATTAGTTCCAAAATAATGTTACAGCTCTTGCAAGTGCAACAAACTGGAGTAGAACTAATATCGGTATATATTTTTGTTTTGGGAAATTGTCGCTTTAATATGCCTATGAACGATCATCTTTGTGCTACGTTTGTAGAGACAAAAATTATTGCACTTGTTCCTGTCCTGTGTCCATCGTAACATATTTATGCTCGACATGTAATCCCAATAACCTTGAAAGTCTACGCTCTATGGTAGAATAATACATCTATTACTGTAGCAACACATGCCTTATCACACATAAATGGTCAAAAGTGATGTAGAGCTGTATATGTAGTACTTTTACTGTCCTGTTGTGTTCCATTTTTAATTATTTATTTAAACTTACACATAATATCTTTACAGGATGAGATCCCAATATAATAGTGGTTAGCAAACCTAGGTACATAAAAATATAAATAAAAAAAACAAAAAGAAACAGAAAATAACACAAGTCTATTCAAAAATTAGATACCAGGGGCCTACCCGTTGTCTCTACCAGCGGATAAATTATATGTGAATAAGATTTGTTCTGTGACTTTTCTGCCATCTAAATATTCCCTCAAGGTAGGTACTTAATTTAAGTTTCATTTCATTGTCTGACCTTCTCATCTTCCTCATCCCACATATTTAATTCTATAGCCAAGAGTTGGCGCTTTCCCTGACAACTAATAAATTATTCTTTACCATACATTAAGTTTTAGCAGTTTGTATGTAACTCAAGGTATATCCGAATATTAGCAATAACCTTAAACAGGGTATGTGATACATTATGATTAGTGCCGAAATCGATATTGATTACAAATCGTTTTCACAAGGTAAAATGTCAGTATGGAATATTAAAATGTTTAACAATACAGGGTGCTTCGTTTTTTTAATTTGTAATGCAATAAATTGTATGAGATAGATACTGTATGTTTGGTATTTTTAACAGACTTGAATGCGGAGGAGGATGTATTCATTCTCATGTACCAACTACTTCTAATTTAAATAAAACCGTTTACAAATAAATCTCTTTTAAAAAAAATATTTTCGCTACTTTTTTGAAGTAAAATTGAGGCTGTTTTATAGTTGAGATCAATGACCAATAAAAAAATTACTAGATAAAAATAGAAATATGTAGTTTTTCATTGTAATAGAATAGGTATTATAGTAAAGCCAAACATAAATATAAAACGAGTAGACTATTTTGCTTTGCACTAGTTATAAGTACCGTTAACTAGGCTGTAAACAACTGTTTGGACATATTTCAACAATAGTTGAAATATGTCCAAACAGTTGCTTTGACGCTAAAAATAACTTATTTAGATAAATAAAAAACCGGTTAAGTGCGAGTCGGACTCGCACACCGAGGGTTCCGTACAAACCTGCAAGGTTTACAAAGTTCGTTCATTACGACAATCGAGTCATAACTATGGTATTTTTATTATATTTTGTATATTATATTATAAATATATATTTTGTAATGTAACTAAAAATTTAAGGTTTTCGGAATTTTTACTTTATGTGTGCTATAAAACGTTGCTTCATGCCAAATTTCAAGATTCTAGGTCGACTGGAAGTACCCTTTAGGTTTTGATTCCCTTGCGAGTACTTGCGAGTTTCAAAATATGCAGTTTAAATTGCTGTTTCTTTTGATTGCGTTGACATAGAAGTTTGATTTTGTTACAGCTTAAAGGTATTATAGACCTGAGTATTTGGTATGAATTTCAATTTAATACCTCTACGCGTTTATGAGGAAATGGGTAGTAAGTTTAAAATTATTAAAAAAATATATATTATGTGATGTAACTAAAAATTTATGGTTTTCGTAATTTTTCCTTTATCTATGCTATAAGACATTGCTTCGTACCAAATTTCAAGATTCTGAGTTCACGGGAAGCACCCTGTAGGTTTTGATTCCCTTGCAAGTGTCGAAAATTTGCGGCATAAACGGCTGTATCTTTTGATTGCGTTGGCTTAGAAGTTTGATTTTTTCACAGCTTCAAGGGACAGTAGACCTGAGTAATTGATATAAATTTCAGCTTCATACCTCCACGCGTTCCTGAGAAAAAGGGTCTTGACAGACGGACGGACAGACGGACAACAAAGTGATCCTATAAGGGTTCCGTTTTTTCCTTTTGAGGTACGGAACCCTAAAAATGTCGAAATGTTGGTAGTACGTTCACATAATTTCAGAAAGGCTGCACCAATTTTTTTTCCGATTTTTTTTTCTTTTATTTTCTCTTAGAATTAGGTTTGCGTTAGAAAAAAATAAAAAATAATAAAAGTGTACGGGGTTTGATTTCTATAACTGTAAATAAATAAAAACAATAATTCAGCTTCTAAAAACAGAAAACTAAATCAAAATACTTAAGCTTATTTATTTTTTGCTACGAAGCGCAATACCAGAAACTTGTAGAGGTCGGTATAGATGTGGCGTCACAAATCTAACGCCACTCAAGAGACATTAGGGTAAGATGGGGGAATGGCGGTCACTTAAGCAGTAATCCATTCTATATTTTATTTCTGGGACTTACGGTATAGGTAACTGACTTTTTACATAGCTTATATAGTGGGCCATAGATATATATGAGGCAAATTATCAATCTATTACGGGTTTCTTATTTTTTTATTATTTTGTAAAAGCCTCCGTTGACCGTCATAATCCGCAGGTGCGGGTTATGGCGGTCTACTGTTGGGGTATTACCGGTCATTAAAAAATAACACATGGTTTCTTTTAAAATGTCACAAAACATAATAAAACAATTTTTTTTCATATTATTTAAATTTTTAATATTGTTACTGAAATTATCCCAAACATTTTTATATTTTAACCAACATTTTTATATTTTATTTTTTGGCAGTTGACCTTAAAGAATTCCCTGCACTAACAGCTTCAAGAGCCTTTGCTAACTCTTCTTTTGTCCATTTTCCTTTCGTTGTGGTTCTTTCCCTGTGTCGCGGCATCTGTTTTAGTATAAAAAATAAGAAATTAAATTAACAAACAAACAAATAATAAATTGTCTTACAATTCGATACGGGGTAATACCAGTCACTGACCGGTATTGCCCGCTAAGAATGATTGCCATAACCCCAAAATGCGACAACGATTTTTTTGGTTGCTTACGAAAAACGTAAATAACTTTCATAAAATCCAACAAGCATATTCGACACACTAGCAAATGTATAGTAATTAACTTTAAGAAGGATATTGATTGGTATAAATCACTTAAAGCTTACCTTTAGCCAAATTTTCAATTTTGTTACAACAAAACACGTCCAAACCTTTACACAGCTGTCAAACACACAGCGCGCGAAGGAAAATGGCGCCGCTTGGTCAGTAAGTTTACTCGATCGCATACTAGATGACGACACTAGTATCGATAGCAGAAAGTTTTTGCAAGTGTACAATTTTGACGTGACTGGCATTGCCCGCTGACCGCCATTCCCCCATCTTACCCGTCTTAGCAATCCTGAATCGCACAAGCAAAGTTTCACGGACGATTACCATAATACAAGTTCCCGACAAGAACAGGACCGCGGTTGCCGGGTATTACACCTCGCTCGGTCGGGAGATCTTCCCTTTTCAGTACCACCCGATCCTCCAGTGTCCTAATGTCTTATGACAACCCTATTTTGCAGGGGTTAAAAATTTATCCCCTCATTCGAACGATTCATAAACCTTGAAATAAAACTATTTCATAACGGAATTTATCGCGGTTTTTATTTCAATATACCTACGCGTAAATTTAAGAAAATACCTATTTCAGCTAAAATAGGACTATGAATGTTTGTCTTTGTGTCATGTCGATGTTTTATATACTAGTAAGATAAAAAGAGAAAAAATCAAGTTTTACTTTGGAGGTTTATAAGATTTTTTTACGAAAGATGTTTATTAATAAATATTTTCTTTGTGTAGTGTTATAATTGCGAGTAGTTATAATAGAAATAAATAAATATAATATCAAGCAATCAGTAGTACTTAGTAATCAGTATTAAGTAGGTATACATAAATTATTTGTAATTAATTAAATTATACATGACTTGATATATTTGTTTTTTCAATTATTTTAACGCATAAAGTGGTTATTTGTTATTTTTTAATTGATATTCACATTTTATGATGGGGTACAGAATTTTGGGGGAAGTACCTAATATTTTAAGGCATATATGTAGTTTTAACCGATTACCAATAAAGGAAATGGAAGGTACATAATATGTAGAATTTATTGATATATTATATGTATAGTTATTTATGTAGTGTGCGACTTATATTGTCAACTTGAGCCTAGCAGAGCATAGAGCACTTTACGCCGTCTTGTCATATCTTCTCAATGGCTATCCTAGAGCACTTCGGTCTTCGACACAATGGGATTTTTTGTGCTCCCTCTGGATTCTATGAAGCCTCAGGTATTCTCCCCCCGCTTTGCATACCTCATCAATAAGTTGGGATGTAAAAATACAGATATATGTGTTTTGTATGTTGTGAAATTACATAACAAAGATACATACTTAACATGAAGTCTGTAAAGACTGAAATTTCGGGATAAAAAATCTAAAATAACCGCGATAAGAACCGTTGTAAAGTAAGTAGTTTTATTTCAATACGAAAATACTATGTAAACCTTTATCCTGACATCCTGATAATCACAAAAATAGAAGAAATGAAAACAAAATATAATCAGCACTACAATTATTATTACTTAATTATATTTTATTGTATAGATACAGCAGTATTATTTACATACGGCAGTATATCCCGCGGTATATCTACAATTGTGTTATTTAGATAAACATTGAGTAATAATAACATAATATTTAATGCTTACAAATAATCTAGCTTGATGAATTCCGTAGCGATTTCATCAGTACATACCTACGCACAATAGTATTTTTGAGCAAATATTTAGTTGCTTAAATCCACTGACGTAGTTCAACAAAAATGTATTACAGTAAATTAATGTTAATAAGATTTCAGGAAAATTGCTTTCTTGGGTAGATATGAGTATAGAACTAGCTATGAGAAGTTTAAAAATTCCAGTTTTTCAGCGATTTTACAAGCTTTTAATCAATTTGCAATATACCATACGTTAGTTTGAGTAGAATTCTGCAAACCAATTTTGAAGTAGATATCTTCTACCAATTGAGTTTAGATGCCAATGCATGGTTAGCTATGTGACGTCATTCTAAAAACAAGATGGCGGAATACCCAAAATGGCGAACTAGTTTTATGAATACACTCTTACAATAAGGATATCAAGTGGCCTTTTGAGAATAACACGACTTTTTAGCTTTTTTTTTTGAAAGATTTGTACGTTAGTTTGGATTTTATTGGTTTTTAATTATAGTTAAGTATCCAAAATTTGTTTCCATCTGTTCTTTGTAGCTAGCGTAGCTTAGCACCTTTAGGTCATTTGCACACTACACCGCATAGCGCGGCGTAGCCCGCGGGAGTGCGTCTTCTTATATTCTTTGCAAATAAAGAAATCACGCTTAGTGCAACACAGTAAACGCGCACGTGCAGTGTTGATTACGTGCCTAAATGCGTAGAAACACGCACTCCACGCGTGCAAGACACATGGCTCGGAGATTTGCAGTGATTTGCGAAATGTGATCTGTGAGTGTATCTGCGTGATTTTGACATAGACGTACCTACTACATATTTCTAATTCTACCCATAGAGGTCTAGAAGGTTACCACATGACTATTAACACTGCAACTTCTTGCAATTGTGCGGAGAAATCTGCATGATGATGCAGATCTGAACTCCCGCACTCGCGCGCGTGGCTCTGTCGCCACGCATCCGCGCAGCGCGGGTCAGTGTGTGTCTCGCCTATCTAAGAAGTTTAGGCCTTAGGCCTGACCAATGCGGCCTGAGGATTCCTCCACTGGTAGCGAGTAGCGGCGATTAAACAGTTTCCACAAATGTATTGTATAAATAATATCCTCTTTTTTGCTTTCAGCAACGCTCCATACAGCCAGTCAGCTTATAATTTATTATCTGTTATTTCATCCAATTTTGTTTGTAATTCCCATAGTTATTACAGCTTCAAGCACTTTCTACTTCCAATAATTATAGTAGTACAAAGTAATAAATAAACGATATTACGTTGAACACGAAATCTAACGTAACATTAACAAAGGAAAGCGTCACAAAACCAAACTCCCAGAATGAAATGAGGTGAAAGGTTCCCATCATTGTCTATGCCTTGTCTTTTTATAATCACAGGGTTGCCATGTGTGGTGGAAAATTGCGAAATAGGTAGGTTAATTGCAGTTTATTTTAGATGTCTTGTTCCTTATTACGTTGGTAATTTTAACTTATTGCTTTTTTAATTAGCAAAAATACTTTGATAAATCATAAAAAAGTTTAGAAGTGGGGGTTGCGATATTTTAAATAAGTAAAATGATTTGATTACATAAAAATAAGTCTCAAATATTTGTTATTATTTTACGAGACATATTATAAATTTAAATCTTGTAATTTTGCCTATTATCCTGATTATAATAATATCATAGGTTCTTTAAAGATCATGGACAGCCCTATAAGAATCCAGTGACGTGTGTAGACAAAGAATCGCGTGGGTAAATCATTATTACTTAAACATTAAAAAACGACACGAAAGCAACAGTGATGTTGTATGTACTTAGTACTACACGTATTGGACAAAACGCGGAAGGATCATGTATTAACTACGATGCGGAACGGAACGTACGAATACATCGTTATTATTCTGAGTTGTGGCTGTATAAGGTGCGACCTTTGCTTTAAAAAAATGTTTAGAGAAAGGTGGTAGCCCTGAAGAGCATCGGAAGCGGTTCATGAGTGATTGCGCTTGTTAGCAATTAACCTCTTTTGTAAATCGGAATTTGAAACATTTTGTTGAATTTTTATTTACCGTTATGAATAGTCAAGTAAAAATTTAAAAAAAATGTAGAAACCATTAATTTGAAGCAATAATCTGTAGACATCTTCTTTTATTTTATCATTAAATATTCACAATCATATAAATCCATAAAAAAGTAATATGTGAATAAACAATTTAGGACAATAATATGGATCAAAGCGATTACCTATCCTTTAACTTATTTTTTAAGGCTGACAATAAAAAAAAATACTTAACAGTTACATAGCTTCACCAGAAAATTAGAAAATGGTACAGATTATTCCAATACGAGACTTAGTACTTGTTACAAGTCTGGCTGGACCACAAGCTTAAATCTCGTTTCGAAATAAGCCCGTTAGTTACCTAGTTTAATAAAATTTTATCGCAGTAATAACGATAAAATAACCTTAACACTACAGCGTTACTTATTTTTATCGGAAATTATTACACTGCATGCACAACACAGGCTGGTAACACTAATATTAAAAATAAAGTTCACTTTATCTATGGTCACTGTTTATTTTTAAATCAGAACGGCACTTAAGCACGTACGTAACTGACCGCGAAAAAATAATAATTTTGAATAGAGCTAAACTGGAACATCTAGGAATTATTTTGAATTTGAAAAGCGATTTCAGCGCAAAATAAAAAAATAATTTTGAATTTGGAATGAAACTTAACTGACCACAGGATAAAAACTCTAGCATGTCACTCCATTGCAGTATCATTGTTGCAACTGAGATCGTCACACGTTTTGGTATTTTCAATTGTTTTCCGTCTAGATTTTATAATTGCCAGCATTATGTTAAGAAGTGTGTCTTAAATTATAACATTGAGTAATAATGTTACGTTTAATTAGTTTTACGCAAACGTTTCAATGGAAATAAAGGCACATCATTATAATTTTAATAACCGTGCGACTTTTGTGATTACGTGATTGAATGTAGGTTAAAATTAGAATATTAAAATTAAGTTCTAGTTATTTAATTTTTTTCGTACGGGTAAATTAATGCAATTTTGGTAATAAATGTAATAATAACTCTTAGCATTACGGATATTATGGGTTCGGTGACTGTGTGTGTGCCTCGAATATTATTAGAGAAATATCTGCCTTGTATGTTTTATATACTGTGAGTTGTCATAGCCCCACACTTTCGAGCTTGCTGAGTCCCGAAAGAAAACAATGAAATTGACATCTACTATTATGAACTTGACAGCACCTGTCAGAAATTACATGCACTTTAGCGTCCCAAACGCAGAACTTATCTTTGTGCCGCGGAGTCTATAGAACGAAAAGTAAAAACAAAGGGTGGAAAAAAATGAAAATTAACTATTTTTTAGATTTATTTACCAAGCAAAGGACACTTAGAATTTAAGATACTGTGAGCTCAGTTTTTACAAATCGGAACGCACGCAACCTAATTTACTGTTGTAGGTATTCTGAAAATATTAAAATTTTTAAAGCTATGTGAAGGCACGTGACCTGACGTCACACACCTCAGTAGGAACCTCCGCTACCATGAAGGTTAAAAATCAACTAACACGATGCATCGGGGACTTAAAAACTAATCTCCTTGTTCATAAAAAAAAATCTAAGTTTCGATATAGTGAGATTTCCTTTGTCTACTATTACGTAGCGAACTTTTAGATGAAAACTTTATAAAAAAAAAAAATACGAATAAAAATAAAGTCTCCCTCCAACCTAGCTTCGTTGTTTTAGGCGTTACTAGACTTTATTTTGGATGGATACACGTGTAGTAACTAATAACACACGCCTATTTTCGGCTGAAAGTAAATAATAAGTGTTATTCTTAAAAAAAATATCATCTAGAAGAAGAACTTAATATAATTTTACAGAAGAACGATGCCCGCACGCACTTCTACGCTGATCAATTCAAAGTGTGTACAAAATCGGTCACAAAATCTGTGAAAAACTCGGGCCGTGTGCGGACAGCGTTAAACCTCTGTCCCGTTACGGAACTCTATTAAACAACTCCACACTATGAAACTTCGTTTCACTTAAATGCATCAATTTTTCCTACTAAAACATATGAGGCCACAACTCTACAGGGTTGAGTGGAAGTTCAATTTAGTTCCCAAATTAGTTTAGCACTGACGCCGAACGCAAATGGATTCTCTAGTTAAATAAAAGCCTTTAATATTTCAGTTAGTGTCAATTTTGAAGGCGACGCCATTAAATGGCAGGAAGGACGAATCTTTTACTGTTAAAAAAAGATACAGAAGATTTATTTTAATAACAGGGACAATCTAATCTTTATTTTTATTCTGTCACTCGCTTTGTCTGGAGGAAGTGGCCCGGTCCTCGATCGGGTTAAAGAATATTTTCATTTCATTACGTAAGTCAACCGCAAACTATTATGGAAATTAAAAAGGTAGCATGTTTATTTACTAAAAGATTACTCATACAGTGAAAAAAGTAACTTAAAACTTTCATAATTAATCAACATAACTTAACGGTCTAAGTAATTTGTTAAACGTTCATGCATGTAACCAAATTTTTGAGTTATTTACCGCTATTTACATTGTAATTGTGTTTATTTCCTCTAACCAAAAACACGTAGGTTACGAAACTTGTATAAATAATTGTTAAGTTACGATTTGTTACCTAATGAATCTGAAAAACATGACTCGTAATTTATGTGTAATTATTATTAGCCGTTTCGCGCCATTTTAGTTTTTTTATCTGTAACGTGCAACGCCCACAGAGTATTAAAAATATTCAATAATCATGTAAGGAGGCTAAAGCATACGGTAGACAATTATAGAGGGTGGATAAAAGCAATGGGCTCTGAAGGGAAACCCCATGAAAATCTTTAATGTAGATTTATTTATTTATAAAAAAAAAACAGAAGTGCATTTTAAATTCATTTTAGGTACATATAAATATGTAATTAGTATTCTTTTTGTAAAACAATAAAGGTAGGGTCAACTTTACGCTTGCATTTAGCTTGTTTTAGTTGATGGAGGTAATAATTTGGGAATTGTGCCTACTCAGATCACTGAAATGTACCATGACATATTTTAATTGCTGATCCCTTAGTAGAGCCACTCAGCGTCATATTAAATTTTGGTAAGTAATATTCTACCTACGTAGTTGTGATTATTGTAAGTTTCAATTCATACGATTGCCACAAAGTGACTCAACAATTAATATACTACTTAATTTAACTAGATAATTTAAATATAATTTACGTACCTATTCGTATTCTAATTATTATCTGTTATTTTACATAACATTTCACTGAAAAAACACGTAACACGTGTCTAGTAGTCTGTGTTACCACACAATAAATTGTTACGCTACAAAACAAAAACGAATTCTGTTTACATTGGATTAAGTAGGCATTAAACAGAATTTTGTTCGGTTTATCAGTGTTTTACTATATTTATTTTGTATTCTTTTAAGCCCTTTACTTAATGATAATGTTATTAACCTCCTCCTCCTGCTACCTCCAAATAAATAACAAGAAAGAGAGAGAGAAAGAGAAAGAGAGAATCGGCTATCAGCTATTAAACTTGCTGCTGGGTGACAAATAAAAAAAAACGTCGAAATAAACTACACGCTACAGAAATGCGCAAGTTATGCTGGTGTGCAGGACACCCTTCTGGATAAAATCCGAAATGAGTGTGTGAGAGGTAGTTTCAAAGTCGCCTCCATTGCCGATAAGATCCAAGAAAAGCGCGATCACATGATGAAGCTTGCCCTAAATTTGCCTACGGCGAAATGCACGCATAGAAGACCACCCGCCACATGGCAGACAACAGTCCAGAGAGAAACCTGAACTAAACTAAATACAGATGAAGTACAAGATCGTGCTAAATGGAGGTTGAAGACAAGGAAGGTCAACTTAGATAAGTGGGATAAGGTCTAGTTAAAGAAGAAGAAGATGACTGACACTAGCCCTTCTATGATCTAATCTTCTAATCTAATGTTTTTAATCCCATGAATACTTATGTTGAACATTTTATATGTTGACAAATAAGAAAGCGAAACTAACGAGCATTTTAATTTTTATATTTAGAAGCAAAACTATGTCGTAGTTAGTGTGATTAAACAACTTGTCAGTGACAACACTGGCAGCTAGGCTCGGGTTTTTGACATATACCTAGCTGACATTGTAGTTTCAAAAACAGAGTGTACCTATTTCACAAAAATGTTGCAAAACCTTGTAAATTTTTACATTAAAATTGTTGGTACTAGATGCTATTAACTATTATTAAGTTACTTTAGGAATTTAATTTATGGAATAAATTTAACACCCGCAAGTAAAAGTCATTTAGCGCCAAAACGCGCATTTTTTTTAACAACAATCGTGTAACACTTGAGTTAATGAGACGAATCTAACGACATATTTTAATTATGGAACTAGGTAATAAAAACATTTACAAACATACGAAAATTCGCGCGAAAAACACATCTAACCCTACTTAGGTAGCAGACGGTTAATTAAATCGTTTGTAACGATAACAACTTTAACCCTTGTGTTAATTTAGTGCCTACTAATATATAACACTAACAAGAATGAGATTTAAACCCTAATCCTGATCTTAATCTTTATTTTAATTAAATCCTTAAACAAGATTGCTAATTTTCCGAGTTCTAGATCTGCGGCCATTTTTCATTTAAATTAGTGTTCTTAATTTAAAAAATTATGTTAATCGTTTTATTTCCATTTTTTAAAGATTATAATGGTTATAATGTCCTTTTACGGTTGCCTCAGAATATTTGAGAGCAGTTATTTTGCCTCAGCTGAACATGTCTGGTGAGAATCAGAACATAAGTCCCATACATGTTGTGTGATCTTAAATATAATAAAACTAAAATCACTATGTTTAGTAATTTAGACGTACAAATGATGTGTTATTAAATACAATAAAAATAAAATGCTAAATAAATTGAAACATTATAAGTACAAACAAAGTCAAAGATAACAATAGAATAGAAGTCAGTCAGTTGTTTCTGGTAAGTTATGTTGGCTAACCTGTCATACTCAGCTTTCTAGATAGCCAACTGTATCACTGGTAAATTTGATAAATTCCAATTATTATATAATCATAATGTATTTTTTTTCATGTACTATGTTGACACTATTCATTTATCTTATTTTTGTTTTCAGGATGGTACTATTTCATTAGTTAGGCTTTTCCAACGAACTTACGAGAAACTTGTACAAATGGAGATAGCAATCGATATTGTTTAGACTTTATACTATAGATATCATATATTATCTTTTTAGAGTACGTGTGATCAATCAGTGTTTACCTCTATGAGATCTGTGTGAAAGTATGAATCAATTCCACTGTTATCAACTGTTATCGCGGATATCCGAAATACTTTCTAGGATAATTAAATTTGCCGCTTAATAATCACAACTGGTTACAAAATTAAAAGTGAAAAACATTATCTATGGTATATTATGGCATAATTTTATGTCAGTAGTGACATTGCGTGTGTTTTGTGGCTTATAAAAAAAGTTTCATGCCAGTGCAGTCTTTTTATCGACAACTGAAAACAGTGAAGGCGTTTTGGTAGGCAAACTGAAGTAATAAAAATAGTTCTTAGCTATGTTTTAAAAAATCTGCGTGTTTTTTTTTTACCTTTTGTTTTGTCTGTTTGTGATCATGGTCGGAGCAAACTTATCGAAACATCAAGTTGAACAAAAGGCGAGCGCGTTAATTGCCCGTTACTTATTATTTTTACGGGTCTTATGAAGGTTTGTGGTTTTCAGTACTTCGTCCTACCAAGTCGTAATAAACGGCGGGGGCCTACAGCTTAACCTAGCATAGTTTACTTAGAATTAGTACCTACCTACATATCTACCTAAAATAATGTATTTGCATAATATATTGCGTCTGTAACGAACAGACAACTAGGCATTTATTTAATTGTTTACTTTCTGATAAACAACGTTTGCTTCAACTTCAAAAATAATTTAAGCAATAAAATTAATAGGCGTTGAAACTTGAATAACTTTTTAAAATATCTACAAAAAGACAATAGACTGACATAATTACTTTAAATCTCGTGATTTAAAAAGTTCTTTAGTGTAATAAAATTAAGTGACATTTTATACGTACTTAAGCAAGCAGAGGGGGACATAGGCAGCTTCCGGTCTTTAGGTGGGGTGCTGTAGACAAACGCGGGGTTTACACGACCCCGCGGCTGGGGACAAGTGTCACTCTCCGACCCTCTGCGCACGCGCTTGTTCTCTATCATTTCAACCATGGACTTCGCTGACTCAGACTTGCCAATTTTCTTCTTACATTTCTCAATTTCAGGTGAACGAATGTGCAAAATTGCCGCAGCTTTAGGAGGCACTTTATCCGGTAGAAGAATTTCCTTAGCAGATACACTTTTCTGTTTTTTATTCGTGAAAAGGTCACTGAACTTTTTGTCTACTTTCTTTGGTTTTTGAGGTTTCAAATTTAAGTCTATATCTCCACTCTTTTTTCTTTGTTTCACAGCTTCTGGTTTTGTCTTCGCCATCGCCGGAATCTTCGACTTGTACGTACCTTCTGTACCCTTAAAAGAAGTCTCAAAATCTTTCCCTGGCCAAGGTTTAGCAAAGTATACACCGTTGTTTTTGATTTTATCGATCTCGTCTGCTGTTTCTTCGTCTTTCGTCCGCCAGCGGTGGCTGATCAGTCGTAAGGAAGCGCGGACGGATCTGGACCGTCGCAGGGTGCTCTGGTCTTTGCGGAACTTGTCGATGATGGTCTCCATGTCCCTGGGGAGGGTGATGGGGCTGTACAGGCCCAGAGTTTCATTGCACGTCGTGGTCACACGCGCACTCTACACTCTATACACTATAGTTACGTGAGTCGCTTTCTCGACGTTTACTCGTTACGGCGCCGGAGTACCGAATGAACTCTGTAACAATGTGGGAATGGTAGGGCTTCGAGACCTCGCGGTAGCTGACGCGTGATAAACTGTGCTCATTTGCACAATCGTTTGATTTGATAAGATATGATTGTTTGGTACACATTTTACGAGAGAGATTTGTTGTGACGTTGCTAGAGTTCAGATAATTTGCAAGGACATCAATATGTTAGAGACTTAAGGACTTATTCTTAAAAAAATTATAAGACTCTTTAGTTGAAATGTACCTTGTCTCTTTCTTACTAGTATAAATGTCAAGATGACAGACAAAGACAAACGAATTAAAAACCTATTTTAGCTATAATGAGCTTATAAGGGCATTTTCGTTAAAATGTCTACCAACCCAGTCATGGGATGTCCCACACATACAAGTTAAAATAACTAACGTTTTTTTATGACATATATAAAACGTTTATGAATATGGGGGTTAAGGTATTTGGAAAGAATGCAGTTTGAGGTTCGATAAGTTAATTATGTTTGAGAGACGATTTGTCATAAGTTATAAGCATATTGTTTATAAGAAAAAACCCTTTTAATTATGCAAAGATTAGGTACACATAGTAATATTGTGTTTTCATCAAACACTAACTCTCACTAACGACGGATAACTTTTTTTTAGCGGATGACCTAACCCAATTCGGAAGGGCCTTTATTGGTTCACGGGATTGTTTCGGTGAGCCGTCTGAAGGCGGCCGAGTCGATAACTACGGATAAGAATATAAACCGAAAAAGAGATGATACTTTATATACGAATACGTATATCACGCGACAAAGACACGGGAGGGAGCTAGTATTATACACCAAAGTTCCCGCCTTGATTGTCAGTCAAAATGCGATAAACTCGAAAACTATCTAACAGATTGTTATACAGATTGATTTGAGAGATTATATAAATGTGTGTCACATTGTTACGTCACAACGCGTAAAATAAAGGTGCTCCCTCACGGAGAGCATTCGCCTTTATTTTGATATTATAAATTACAATATATTTTTCTTAATGTTATTGATATTGTTTCTTATCGTATTATTGGTGAATCGGTCAAACGCAAGACTTTTTATAGGATAAAAATGCTACCAACCAAACTACCTCCCTCAATTATGGCTGGTTGGTTGCAATGTGAATTAGGTATCAAATGTTCAGTAACAAGAGATGCATCAAATCGTGTTACAAGTAGTTTCGAAATATGACAGACCGAGCACTGTAGCATCCCTCACTGATGAAATGCTCAAATTGTATGACTAAGTTGTGATTTTACGAATATCACACATTGAAATAAAACTATTTTATGACGGATTTTATCGCAGTTTCTTTAGATTTTAGATACCGACGCAACGTTTCAAAGTATTTTTTCCACCCGTGACCATGAAGTCTGAAAAGACTGAAGCGTCGGGACCTAAAATAAACCGCGATAAAATCTGTTATAAAATAGTTTTATTTCAATTGTTTGATTCTCCTTGCTCACAGCACGTAGCTGGATAGTCCTAGGCTAGATCTACATTGGCTACGCCCAAACAAAGTTCATGTTGCGTCTTTATCTATTAATTATTAAAAAATTGTTTGATGCAGTCTACGATGAAACGCGCTTACTCAGTAAATACCAATTAATTACACTCAGACACAGAACAATCAATCATGCTCATCACACAAAGATTTTTCCTGGGTGACAATCGAACCCACGACCTTCGGCTTAGTAGTTCGGGTCACTAACCGCTACGCCACCAGGCCACTATGTTAGTAATATTTGTTAAAGTATTTAAAAACTTTTCTAAACTAATAAAATCTTGTATTTTCTTGAATTTATTTTCTTTTTTTATCTTTTTTTTTGTATTTTCTTATAGCATTTAACACGGGATGTGTTATACGCTACTTCTAGTAAATACTAAATTGTTTCTGCCGGTCTTTGGGTTAGGCGTGGTAACCACTTACAAACCTACAGCACACATGTAAACGTTGCAGCGTCTTTACAATTTAAATAAATACTACACACAAACAAAACATGAACAATAAGCATATCTACAAACTGTTCAGCAGAGGGGAACACAATACCAGGCGTGTTAAATTTTCTAAGAGTATTTTGCTCATTTTACTCCCTGGGTGCCACAAGATGGTAGATGTCGCCGAGGCAGACCGGTGAAAATGCATTTGATATAGAGTGGCCACAGGTTGCGAGAGACAGGACAAGATGGAAGACGTTGGGGGAGACCTTTGCCCAGCAGTGGGACAGTTATGCTAGATAAAAAAAATGCCCATGAACGCAGATATTTTATTTTGAAATACTCGACTGTATAACGTTATAAACAAGCAAATACTCGGACGAGGGCTCAACCGAAAAGTAATTTCTAGTAATTTCTTCATGTAAGCGGGTGGTGTGTGCGTGACAGAGATACGTGTCAGGTTTGTTCAATTATGTTTTGAAACATCTGTAATTATCTGTAATTGATTACAATAATATTACAAGTAATTGATAATTACAATATTTTTTTTGTAACAAACGTTCGTTGTATCACTTTATGTACCTAATTGTTGTTTGAAATAAATTATGAAATAAATTCTAGATAACTTAAGACGAAACTGTTTTTGTAGGTAATTTGTTTTTGATTAGGTATTTTTACCTGTTTCATATATTTACGAAAATGGCTGGATTAATTTTAATGATCTCTAATTTAATTTCGTTTTCCTTAATAAAAGATTGTAAAAAAAATTAAAACCGTTTTGTATTGTTTTCCACACAGGGTATAGGTATTTTTTAATCAAACAAAAAAACTTCCTACACACTTGGAAGTGAGTTTTATATGGTAATAATTAATAATAATATGTTCACACAAACATACAGCGCCATAATTTATTATTTACTTATATCCTTATTATTAGAGTTTTGTTATGTTGTGGAGCACAAGACTAGGTACGTCAGAACTTCAGAAGCAATAAAGTGTGAAGGTGGTAAAATAAAATTTTTAATAATGCAGAAGTTGAACACTTCAAAGAAAAATGTAATATATAAGTATTAGGATAATTGACAATAAAACGTCAGTAAAAATATATAAAATAAAATTATGTAATACAAAAGAGGTCGCGTTCCTACCAGTCGCCAACATTCTGGACCGCGAATGGAACACTAAAAATCAAGTGGTAAGTGGCTGGATTACAGCAGCTAGTGGCAGGAGTATAGGACTGAGTACCCGACCTAGTGGCTACATCGGCTACACGAACCAGTCCGTCTGACCCTGCCGAGTAACTTACGTAATCGGTCAAAAAATACATATTGAGAATTATTTCCAGAACAAAGTTACTAAGTGTCTAAAATAGACCTAAGCAAAATAAAACTTTTCCTACTACATATTATCTAAAAAAAATCTGTTAAAAAGTATTAATAGCGCATTGTTTCAGGCCGGTTCTGAGTTAATAACATTATTTTAATAAATCTCATGAGGGGACTTTATGCATAATTCATTGTTTTATACAACAATGCTATTCTAATGAAGTATATAACTGTCTAAATGCCTAAAAATAATTGCCTTGTTATTCTAGTAATAAGTTTGAACCGGAATCTCGGGACCAACTGGTTTAGGGACAGTAGAATTCTACTCTAAACAAAGAATAGGAGAAAAAAAGCAGTATAGGGACTGTCCATTAATCACGTGATCTTTTTTTAAACATTTATTAACCGCCCCTCCCCCTTGGTGATACATAGTGAGGTTTAAGACTATCCCCCAACCCCTACCCAACATTACGTGTATTTTTAGTATCTACAAAAAATCTTAATATTTTTAGAATACTTTAGAAAATTATCTTAAATACAGTTATAAAGTATAATATTATTTTATTCTGAAATTAAGGACTATGATAAAAATGTGCAGACAGAAAGGTTGCAGTTTCTTTCGCGCGTTTGAAAAAATAAATACACGTGATATCTTACTACACCCCCGTCCCCCTTTGACATTTCGTGATTTTTGGCAAACCCCTCCCCCCCTTTCAAGCTTCACGTGATTAATGGACGGCCCCATAAGAGTAAATTTTTAAATTTGACTTCTGTTCGAGATTGATCTCTTCAATTACTTATTCTGTGGCAAAACTTTTAATAAAGGAAGTTTGCAGGAGTCATGTAAAAAAACAACTAACTGTGAGTCGGATTTACACGCGGTTCCGTACAGTTTTCTTATTTGTTGCTAGAGCAGTCTGGCGCGGATTTAATAATAATAATGGGTGCAATTATCCTTCCCGGGCTAAAAATAATTGAAATGGTCATAGTGACAATATAGTTACAAGGTAATTATTCTTCTAAACGGGACTAAAGTTACAATCCACCAAGCGGCCCTG
Organism: Meganola albula; assembly: GCA_936450015.1. Classification (NCBI taxonomy): domain Eukaryota; kingdom Metazoa; phylum Arthropoda; class Insecta; order Lepidoptera; family Nolidae; genus Meganola; species Meganola albula. The sequence continues at coordinate 3,306,173 of OW388153.1, forward strand.
CTGTGCTGCGTTGTCTGGTGACACCATTTAAGAGGGTGGGTCGGAATTGTTGCTCCTTTATGGTTACCAACCATACCTATGGGGCTTCATTCTACTGTCACCTTCTCACTGAAAATCATTCGTAATCACGAGTGAATTAGTATAATCACAGTAATTCCTTCGTAGCGTACAACATTTCTTAACATCAGGCAAGTTTTAGTCAAGCGCCAACCTATCTCAGAATAAAAAAAAAGTTATAGCATGAAAATCTTTTAATTCTATCTAGCACAGGATATCACAAAATTCCGATGCGAATTCGTATTCCAGTAACGTTGTTGATTGTTCAGAGTTTCTCCACAAAAACTGTTACACGCTCGCTCAAATTGCGCCGGACTGGCGGATATATCCTTTTTTTATTTCACACTTGCCAGGTTTAATAGGGTTCCGTATCTATTGGGTGCCAACAGGACCTTAGAATATTTAACACGGAATTGGTATTACGCACGTTCCTCTCTGCCACACATGAGCTGTTTGTATGCATAAACTGTTCATGTCTAACTAACTTTATCCCAATAAGTAAAATGCAGGCGAAACAGTGGGCGGAAGCTAGTTTATTAGTTTTTAGCGTCCGATAAAAAGACGTGTTGAAGTCTGGTGTGTATATCTGTGTCTGTGTATCTGTGTACTAGTAGTTGCCTCGTAGATCCTAAACGGATGGACCGATTTAGATATGATATTTTTATATAAAGTGTCGAGGTTCCTATGACTAAATAAATAATTCAATAAGATTTATTAGTTAAAGTGCTACGATACCACACTGGTCCATAAAAGAACAATGTGTTGATTTGTATACCTAATCTTAGTTGCAAATAAAATAATAATAGTAATAAGTAGAATTAGATATCTGTAAGAATCATAAAAATAAAATTCAGGTAATTAATTTTAAACTAGATCTGCCGACAAACTGTTACGCTGGTTGGCAGAATAGTAGATAACTAACATGTATGCTGATTTTGAAAAGATAATTAAAAAAAAATTATATCACCCCTCATTTTAGTCTATATCTAAAAAGGCGCACCAACTCCATTTTGATTAACAACAAAAAAAGCTCCAAACCATGGTGAAGTCAGCCACGCGTTTGACACCGTCAGGTAGCAGGTGCCGTTCCCTAATTCAAGAGCGACCCTCTTTATTATCAGCGAGAGTCGAGCGTTGGTAAATTTTATATTCGATGGCCCTTATGTTTAAGTATAAGTTCAGCCGCTTTTAACATAAGTACGAGCCGCAATAATACCTTCTTAACCGACTTTACAGAAGAAGAGAGGTTCTCAATTCGCAGGATTTTTTTTAACCTCTAACAAAAAACAGGGGTGTTATAATTTTAATTTTATTTATTTAAATTTTAACAGAATAGGTGACTTAAGATTATTACAGTTTTAGACTCGCCAAACTTAAGGTTTAACGGCAAGATGCGCTAATTCCTAACCTAAACTAATGTGTCAAAAAATCCTTCCGCATCGTTATTCTCAGCATTGACGAGTTGGATAGCAAACCACCCATCTGGTCAAAACCTACAATAATATCTCAGACAACAGAACCACGACCTTTCTAAGTGTATCAACCTAGTTCAAATAATCGATTTACTGCAGTATCTACTCAAATCTTAATCTAAAATCAACAATGAAATTAAACGAAATAAGAACAGTTAACTGCTAATAAAGTAGCTTAAGTATAGATATACCTATATATACTACAGATATATAGATATAGTATAAACCGTTAATTCTTTTTATTTTAAACAACAACGATCAAATACCAAACCTTAAGTGAACCTTAAAAGCATTCTATTTTACACGTTACTAGCTTTCCGACCGCGTATGTCAGTTATTTCCCTAAACCACCTCTTTTTGTGCAGGCGGATAAAAACTAACCTATATCCTTCCTCGGGTCTCAAACTATCTCCATACCAAATTTCATTCAAATCGGTTCTGTAGTTTTTGCGTGAAAGCGCGACAGACAGAGTCAGTTAGAGTAACATGCTACATAATTAATATTCTATTTTTCTGTTGTAAATACATACTTAATTATAAATAATTACACCCAGACTCAAGACAAACAGACATGTTCATCACACAAATGTCTGACTTGGGTGGCAATCGAACTCACGATCTGCGACGAGAAAAGCAATCTTACTGACCACGTCACCGGCCCGTCAAGAGATAAAGTGTAAAGAGTTTAAAGAACTTTAGAATTAAACACAATACAGTAACAATTTCATGGAAATCGCTGTAAGTAAATAAATCAGAGACTTTGATTAAGAATTGAGACATCTAGCTATTACTTTATTATCAAGATCATTCAGTATCAGTCGCAGACGCACGAAGATTGATAGCGAGACATTTGGGAGTTATTCACTGTGTCCTACATTATACCTACTTACTATTTGAATGCAAATATCTTTAACGACTTCCTTAGCTTGATTTGTTTTGTTTAGGAATTTAAATGGGTATTGTTTAGTGGAAAGTGGAAATCGATGTCTTTTTAACCCTTGGTTAGACTTTTCACATTACTGCCAATGTAGGGAGCTTTATGCCAGTAATTGTAACGTCGGGAATAGTCGTATATAAAATTTAAAATAAACCGCGATAGTCTAAATTCAAATTCGTTTAGCGAGCCATGGAAATGGCTATGCTCGGAGTCTTTCTGAAGGATCGAATACGCGAGTGATCCAACAGAGAACTAAGGTAATCGAGCTAGCCCACCGGATTATTGTGTCAAGTTGTGCTTCAACTTGCTGCTTTCTGCTGTAGACCACATCATCGCTTATCAGCGGCAGCAGGCGAGTAGAGCCTTAGTCAAGCGTAAGCCTATTTTGTAATAAAAAAGGTTAAAGTGCGAGTCGACCGCACAATTGGGGGCTGAGTCACCTTCGTCCACGGGAGTGCACCTGTTATCTTAATCCCCACACGTGGTCCCTGGGTGGTGCAAATCAGGTGACAATCAATCATCTGGTAATTCTGTTTATTTATGTATTAGTATTTATGTTTCTAACCATATGGAGCCTAATGCTACTGCCACCTTCTCACCGACAATCATTCCTAATCACGAGTCAATCTTGGGGGGGCGCGTCCCATCATAGACAACATCATTGCATAAAAAAACATAAATTGTTTCGCGCCATTTTTAATACCTTACCGCCTTTTCGTCGGATAAAACGTAAATTACTATTGGAATCGTAAAACTTAACAAGTTTTTTACGGAAACTTGTAAGTAATCAATTGGGTTTCTCTTAATTCGTTGACCTACTGAGAACCTTTACTAATTCTTAGTAGTTAGTATTATATTATCTGTGGTAGTAGCCACGTAGTGACCTAGTTTGATATATTTAGTTCACTAATGATACTCAAGAGTCAAAACTAAACTAGATCTGCCGACAAACTGTTACGCTGGTCGGCAGAATAGTAGATAACTAACATGTATGCTGATTTTGAGAAGATAATTTAAAAAAAATTATATTACCCCTCTTTTTAGTCTATATCTAAAAAGGCGCACCAACTCCATTTTGATTAACAACAAAAAAGATCCAAACCATCGTGAAGTCAGCCACGCGTTTGACACTGTCAGGTAGCAGGTGCCGTTCCCTAATTCAAGAGCGACCCTCTTTATTATCAGCGAGAGTCGAGCGTTGGTAAATTTTATATTCGATGGCCCTTATGTTTAAGTATAAGTTCAGCCGCTTTTAACATAAGTACGAGCCGCAATAATACCTTCTTAACCGACTTTACAGAAGAAGAGAGGTTCTCAATTCGCAGGATTTTTTTTAACCTCTAACAAAAAACAGGGGTGTTATAATTTTAATTTTATTTATTTAAATTTTAACAGAATAGGTGACTTAAGATTATTACAGTTTTAGACTCGCCAAACTTAAGGTTTAACGGCAAGATGCGCTAATTCCTAACCTAAACTAATGTGTCAAAAAATCCTTCCGCATCGTTATTCTCAGCATTGACGAGTTGGATAGCAAACCACCCATCTGGTCAAAACCTACAATAATATCTCAGACAACAGAACCACGACCTTTCTAAGTGTATCAACCTAGTTCAAATAATCGATTTACTGCAGTATCTACTCAAATCTTAATCTAAAATCAACAATGAAATTAAACGAAATAAGAACAGTTAACTGCTAATAAAGTAGCTTAAGTATAGATATACCTATATATACTACAGATATATAGATATAGTATAAACCGTTAATTCTTTTTATTTTAAACAACAACGATCAAATACCAAACCTTAAGTGAACCTTAAAAGCATTCTATTTTACACGTTACTAGCTTTCCGACCGCGTATGTCAGTTATTTCCCTAAACCACCTCTTTTTGTGCAGGCGGATAAAAACTAACCTATATCCTTCCTCGGGTCTCAAACTATCTCCATACCAAATTTCATTCAAATCGGTTCTGTAGTTTTTGCGTGAAAGCGCGACAGACAGAGTCAGTTAGAGTAACATGCTACATAATTAATATTCTATTTTTCTGTTGTAAATACATACTTAATTATAAATAATTACACCCAGACTCAAGACAAACAGACATGTTCATCACACAAATGTCTGACTTGGGTGGCAATCGAACTCACGATCTGCGACGAGAAAAGCAATCTTACTGACCACGTCACCGGCCCGTCAAGAGATAAAGTGTAAAGAGTTTAAAGAACTTTAGAATTAAACACAATACAGTAACAATTTCATGGAAATCGCTGTAAGTAAATAAATCAGAGACTTTGATTAAGAATTGAGACATCTAGCTATTACTTTATTATCAAGATCATTCAGTATCAGTCGCAGACGCACGAAGATTGATAGCGAGACATTTGGGAGTTATTCACTGTGTCCTACATTATACCTACTTACTATTTGAATGCAAATATCTTTAACGACTTCCTTAGCTTGATTTGTTTTGTTTAGGAATTTAAATGGGTATTGTTTAGTGGAAAGTGGAAATCGATGTCTTTTTAACCCTTGGTTAGACTTTTCACATTACTGCCAATGTAGGGAGCTTTATGCCAGTAATTGTAACGTCGGGAATAGTCGTATATAAAATTTAAAATAAACCGCGATAGTCTAAATTCAAATTCGTTTAGCGAGCCATGGAAATGGCTATGCTCGGAGTCTTTCTGAAGGATCGAATACGCGAGTGATCCAACAGAGAACTAAGGTAATCGAGCTAGCCCACCGGATTATTGTGTCAAGTTGTGCTTCAACTTGCTGCTTTCTGTTAAAGACCACATCATCGCTTATCAGAAGGCAGCAGGCGAGTAGAGTCTTAGTCAAGCGTAAGCCTATTTTGTAATAAAAAAGGTTAAAGTGCGAGTCGACCGCACATTTGGGGGCTGAGTCACCTTCGTCCACGGGAGTGCACCTGTTATCTTAATCCCCACACGTGGTCCCTGGGTGGTGCAAATCAGGTGACAATCAATCATCTGGTAATTCTGTTTATTTATGTATTAGTATTTATGTTTCTAACCGGAGCCTAATGCTACTGCCACCTTCTCACCGACAATCATTCCTAATCACGAGTCAATCTTGGGGAGGCGCGTCCCATCATAGACAACATCATTGCATAAAAAAACATAAATTGTTTCGCGCCATTTTTAATACCTTACCGCCTTTTCGTCGGATAAAATGTAAATTACTATTTGAATCGTAAAACTTAACAAGTTTTTTACGGAAACTTGTAAGTAATCAATTGAGTTTCTCTTAATTCGTTGACCTACTGAGAACCTTTACTAATTCTTAGTAGTTAGTATTATATTATCTGTGGTAGTAGCCACGTAGTGACCTAGTTCGATATATTTAGTTCACTAATGATACTCAAGAGTCAAGTATGCGTGCTTTCTTCATTAGCTACAAATATTATCTCTCCTTATTTAAGTATGTGGGTAATGGAAGTATGGGTACGGCGGCCTAGTTGACGTCAGTGGTAAGATACTTGCTTTTTTATGTCGTGAGTTCGATTCCCGGCCAAGAAAGACATTTTTGTGCATGTAATAATTATGTAAGTATTTAATCCCCGCACGCGCGAGCCGGCTGTGGCGAGCGGTAAAAGCATCGCCTTCGAAATATAAAGTCGCGGGTCATATTCCCGGTCGTGCACACACATCTTTGTGTGAATTGTTTCATCTCCGCTGCTCAATTTCGGTGAAGGAAAACATCGTGAGGAAACCGGCATGTCTAAGAACTAATCATTCGAGGACATATGACATCCACCAACCCGCATTTGCCCAGCGTGTGTGGATTAAGGCCTAAACTCTCTGATCTCGTAAGACAGTTGAGAGAATCCCCACTCGTGGTCTGTCCCCACTGTGTTGAAGCAGTATGTTATGTGCGAGCTATTGTGTTTATTAACTTAGTTTGACTGCTGACCTAACACAGTTTACTCTAAGCCTCTTCACGAGTGCCGTTATAGATAACAGAAGTAACTAAAAGGTTGAATCGAGAACTTCCCGCAAGCTAACCAACGGGGTTTGTCCGCGAGTGTGAGCCAGGGTCATCGAGCATTCATTAAATGCAGTAGCGAATCTCGCAGTTAAGGCACCAAGATCCTCAGAAGGAACACCCAGAGAGTTTTAGTGGCGAACCCTTCAGTGGCGAAGGGTGGAAGTCGGAAAAAGGGAAGCCGGAGCAAAAAGTCCTTTGAAAAATAACATCTCTTAACTACCGTCACCGATCGTGCTTACCCTTGATGCTATACTTTTTTGTTGCTATTCAATACTTTTAGGTGTTACATAACATATTAATAAGTACGTGGTGATATTGACCATTCCTTATAGGGAAGCCGATGGGTATCGGCTTGTATGGACTCAGAAAAAAATGGATGAAAATCAGACGGTACTGAGAATTTTCTAAGTTTTAAACCAATAGACGATATTGTACATAAAAAAATAAATAACAAAAGCAAACAAGGCTATTTTTATCACGCTTTTTATCTTGATCAGATGAATGATAAGTTGTTATTTATTAAGTTCATTGCTAAATACCAGTTTCAAATGCTTTAATTGACGTCTGACTGACGTATGGAGACATGACGTTATGACCAGATTTCCTATCAAAAACAAGTTCTTGTAACGTATTTAATAAATTAACTGTTAAATTAGATTTTTTTTTAAATTTCTATAATAGGCTTGCGCTTGACCACAACTTGCCTGATGTGAAGCAGTGATGTAGTCTACGATGGAACGCGCTTACCCAGTAGATACCGATTCACTCGTGACTTGAAGATAGGCAGATTATAGCTATCGGGAAACATAAATGCCGGCAGCGAATTCCACAACTAGCATTTCGTTTTTCCACAACTTGACAAAATTGGGAGCAAAGAGCTTTTTGCGTACCCGTGGAATTTCCACCATATAACGGTGGCGCATAGCCGTACCTCTACTTGTCCGATTTATATCAATTGTCACAGGAAACGGCTTTATCTTGAGACTAGTACGTCCAGATTTTATAGGTACTGAACTAGCGACCCGCGACAGCTTCGAACGGGTGCAATGCTGATACTAAATATACCAACAATAATTATCGCTGAAAATTTGGTTTAATCAAAGTTCTTCAAAATAAAATGACCGCATCAATGACATAACAACATGCTTGTACTGTCAACACTGAAAAAAGTTTCAATTTGACAGCAAAATCCCCATTAAAATGATCCGCCATTTGTTGAATTCATTTGTTACAATAAATGTGATAAATAAAGAACCGTTCGACCGATTTTGTGCAAACTTCACATAAACCATCTACTAAATAGTCCGAACAAAGCCTAAGCATTTGCTTTGGATAGGTGAGCCTGTTCTTGAGTTATAAAATTACAAAGAGAAGTGGCATTGATTCTTATATACATAGACTAGCTGCCCCAGCGAACTTCGTACCGCGCAAAATTGTGAATCTAAACCATTCCCAGATCCCTTGAACACACACAAAAAAATTCATCAAAATCGGTCCAGTCGTTTGAGAGAAGTTCAGTGACATACACACTCACAGAAGAATTATATACATAAAGATTTGACCTACCAATCATAACCTCAATGTTTTAGTACTTAATTTTAACTCAGAAAGCTACAAAACTTTTCAACCGATTTCAAAAGCAGGTTTTCATTTCGACTGGATGTTTTTTTTTCGCTTATATATTAGGTATACGATCAGCGGTGGCGCTGCGGTATCAGCCTCGCCTTTGGAATATATGTACCTACAGCAAACAATAGGCCATAGGAAACAGTATGGTCTTAACTATCACATGTCAGTAGTCGACATCTCCTTGAACATTTAGCTCTGAGACCACTTTCATCATGATATTTTCTTTGAAGTGAATTGAAGTGAAGTGATAAATAAAATATTATTATGAGCCTTATTATGAGTGTTTAAACTTTAAAGCGACTGTGATTCCGGAGAAAAAAAGGGATATGGATATACGCATTATATAACCGTTAATATTTCTGATTGACTAAATTACAATTCGAAATACTTTATGATAAGTAAATTTATTTTTTACTTTTTTTGGAGTCGGATTTAATTTTTTCTTATTATCCGACTACTGCGCATGATGTAAAATGCCGCGGCGTAAAGCTAGTGGTGTTAAACATTAATAAATAACAAAATCATTTTATCGATAAAACTTCCTTCTTGACAAATAAATGGAAAATAAATTCTTAGAGACACGATTTGTTATTTAATTTTATCAAAAAGCACGTTCTATATTTAAACTGCTTGTAACATTGAATAGGTTTTAAAGTATTATTTAGGGTAAATCGTGACACAAAACGACCATTAAACTATGTTTAAGACAACTTTTACGATCCAGACAGTGTATAAGGAATCGGAAACAGATGTTTCAAAACATTAATTAATCTCAAAAGGCTATATTTAATCGAGTTGTGGTTATTATCGAATCGTTTTGCCTTAAAAGGATGAAGGTCTAAAACCGGGGCTATGCGAGATCTCGATACACTACATAAACGCGTAAATAATCGATTATATTATCGTATTATTACCACTAATCGGTATTCCTTAACAAAAAATAGTTTTCGGACACGCATTGTCGGTGTCATTGTTGTTATTTTAATTACGTTAACTGTCAATAACACTTTCACTGTTTTGTTATTAAAACCAACACTGAACACCGGCCACTACATAGTTATCACACGAATAATCGATATTCATTAACCACAACACTAAAAGAAAAGTTTATTTACTTAAAGTCGAATTATCACACGCTGCGTTGATACAAACAGTTCAAAACATAACTAACGTAACGTTCGCGACAGCTGTGTGAAGTTAGTAACAAACGTCAAGTCAGGGGGGACTATCAATGACAGCAGTGCCAATATGGCGGACAAGTATGGCGGGTACAGCGCAGTCAACGGCCTTTAGTAATGAATGGAACGAATGAACTCTTGACGAACCTGTTCAATCAATGCGTCTACTGTGCGTCCGCGCAGGTAGTTGCGTGGACTTAACAACTAGTTTCACGTGATTTTATAACAATGAAAGTAACATTTTTTTAAACTGTTTGTGTTTTTGTTAACTTTACTAAAGCAGTTATTTAAATTGGGTTGTTAACTATTTTAGAAATAATAACATCCTGAATCCATCTTACGAAAAAAACTAAATACCTATTTACATAGTTTTTAAAAACATTATGACTATTAAGTTGCTACCTAGTAATGACGTTTCATGTTATCAATATTTCCCTTATGTTCCCCCATGTTTCTCGTTCCAGTTATCATTGGCATAGATAATCGTTAAACATCCGGATCCGGGTTAACTGTCAATTTTTAAATAACATTAACTGTCTTTGTTATGTATCAGTTATGTACTTAATTATCCTACTAATATTATAAATGCGAAAGTAAGTGTGTGTGTGTGAATGTTTGTTACCACGTATCTCCATAACCGCTTAACCGATTTTACTGAAATTTGAAAAGTAATACCCTAGAATAGGATAGGTTAATTAATATTTCCAAAAATAATCGTCTAAGAGGACTAAATAAAAAAAAATAGTTTGTATGCAACTTTTTATTCCTATTCACTAAAAATTCGGTACACATAAACCTTATGACCAATAATGAGATGTGTTTTTTATTTTTCCAAAATTACCACGGGGGTGTAAAATAAGATTTTTTGGATATTCCAGAACTGTTTAGTCCGTGGTCCGATTCACTTCAAATAAATTAAAACAAATAATGAAACATGTGAATTTTATTTTTCAATTTATTTTTATTTTTATCCTAATACTACGTGGGCGAATACTGAGAAATTATTTTGAGGGTGATATTAATACCCCTTCGTGCTTTTTTTTTATTTTGACACTATGACATGTTTGATAACTCAATGCGATGAATAGAATTCGAAATTGAATTTTTATTTGTTCTTGGTTATTTGAATGAAAAACTTAAATTATGGTTTAAGAGCCGCAGAAAACCCACTTCACCGGTGTGACAACCAAGTTAGACATATTTTTTATGAAACCCCTTTAGATTATGGACATGCCGAGCATTTATGAACTTGCCGATTTCAAAATGTTGCTTACTCGCCTACATTACTGAACTAATTTTGTATGGAGATAGTTAGAGACCCGGGAAAGGATAGTTTTATCCGACTGCGAAAAAAGAGGTTAATGTTTTAGCGCGATAACCGACATACACTCGGGCAGAGCCGCGGTCGGAAAATTAATGGTTCATAATATACTGAGAAACCAACAAATAACTCAGAGGCAGACACATTACTATTTAAAAATGATGAATTGTTGATATAATATATAAATTCAAGAATTAAATGTACATATAGCATGTTTTAATTATTTTAGTTTATTATGTATTCTATTATTATTCTTTTTCTTTATTGTACACAAAGAAATCGCCATTTCTGTTAGACAAATAAATGTCTATAAAAAATTAACTTTAATAATTAAGTATAAACAGCTAACAATCTAAACTTCTCAGTCCAAGGAGCAGCTAGTCAAAGTGCGAGTAACTTTTGTGTTAAATAAGTGAAATTCCACGAGACCCAAAATAACTTTGGAACAAACAATGTCCTACAACTTAGATTTATAACTTACAGTTCATTAATAATAGATTTCTGGTACCGTTATTTTGTTATGTGTGAGCCTTTCATGATTATTGGCAAACCTTCAAATATTTTTGGGGGCTGTCACCTTCATCCTTGGGTCTTCACCTTATATCTAAATCACTGTAGGTAATCCCCGGATGGTGCAAATTAGGTGATAGTAAACTGGTAGTAAGCTTCGGCTGTGATTAGTCGCCCACCAGTCCAAGCCGCACCGCTAATCTTCTAATATATAAAATTCTCGTGTCATAATGTGCGTTCCCATACTCCTCTGATACGGCTTGACCGATTCTTATGAATTTTTTTATGCATATTCATTAAGTCTGAGAATCGGCTACTATCTATTTTTCAAACCTCTAAGTGATAAGGGGTGTTCACCCCAATTTTTTTGATAATTGCTTTTTTTATGTGGCATTAAAAAAATACATACAACACTTAATTTTCACCCTTCTATCGCCAACCCCTATTTTTTAATAGCGCGATTAGTAGTTTAAAGGTGAGAAATACGCGGTACGAAGTTCGCTGGGGCAGCTAGCAGTGGTATAAAAATAACCTCGTTTTTATTCAGATTTAGAGCTGTTACTGAGGTTTTTTTTAAGTACTATAATCATAGTATTTTCATAAATTTACGCGAATATCACACATAAAAAAACATCCTAATTTCAACAAAGAAAACGGTTGGAGTATACCACCTGCTTGGGACCCAGTACTTAATTTACTTGTACCACAACCCAAGCAAAATCAACTCAGAATTCCAAGACACTGTGAGCTCGGTTTGCTTAAATCGTAATTTAAATAATAATGTTTGTAGGTAGTCAGTAATAATTGTGATTAATAAGTTTGGACGTCAAATGCCTCAGTCCACCCGTGAACATGAAGTCTGAAAAGACTGAAACGTTGGGATTTAAAATCTAAAACAAATCGCGATAAAATCCGTTATCAAATACTGTTATTGCAATGTACTACAAATATTACAAATTTATTTTTGCTCAACCCAGGATCCCAAATCGGGACCTCAGTTATTAAACACGCTTATCATTGGACCACCGAGACAGTTAAACGTATTGAGAAATATATCGCTCAATTAAATAAGAATACTAGCTAATAATTACTTACCCATTGTTGTGTAAACACACGTGCACTAAAGCCAGTAGTAAGGAAAGTGAAAGTGTTTAGTGGGATCTAAACGGTACATTGCTATACAGAGTAGTAATTATACAGAGGAATGCAAATGGTTTAATGTGACTATAAATGTTTTGTTATTTATAATAATGTCCTGGGATGATAACACTTATGGTCATCCAATTCCAACCTCAGTAGGGATTGAACTACGGAAACCAGATATCTGATATACAATTGACGTAAGCATAATATTTCTATTTTGAAAATTTATAATAGATTGCAGACAAATGTTTGTCTTGAGTTTTGGCTGGAAATCGAACCAACGGCCTGTGGCATGAAAAGCATGTACCATGACATATTTTACTATTGAGCATCATATTAATTTTGGTAAGATTATACGTTACTAGTTTTCCGACCGCGGCTTCGCCCGCGGTGGTCGGTTATTGCGCTAGACCATTAGTGTAAAGTAATAAAAACCTTCAACCCCTATGACAGACATTTAGGGGTTGATTTTTGAAAAAAAAGTAGCCTATGTTTGAACCATAGTTTTAAACTATATTCCTACAAAATTTCATCAAAATCTGTCCAGCGGTTTGGCCTTGACAGCGTAACAGACAGACAGACAGACAGACAGACAGACAGACAGACAGACAGACAGACAGATAGACAGACAGACTTTCGCATTTATAATATTAGTATGGATTAGTATGGATTGTGCAGATAGTCAGTTGAAATTCATGTGATTTGTATTACTCTACCAATGTTAATAGGCCACAAAGTGGCTTATCAATTAAAATATGTCATCGTACATCTTACTAACCACGACAACAGGCCAGGTCGCGTTCTTTCATCCGTGGACTTTTATTTATATCGCTAAATTGGCAATTGGAATATTTACTTCGTATTTAAATACGGAAGTCACTTTTCGTACGTGTATACATACGCTGACCGTCCTCCACTACGCCCTGTCGTAAAGAAAAATTTTAAAGTACGAGTTGAATCATATTGCTCTGTATATTTTACAGACTGTGGTGTTAACTGACAATTGTGAGAAAAATCGAGGAACCAACTTTATTTATAGCTGTCGCAGATAGAGATGGGCGGTGAGTAAATACTGTTTTAGTATTTACTGAGTAAATAGTAAAAACTGAGTATTTACTCATTTCTACTCAGTATTTACTCTAAAGCATGAGTAAATACTTTTGACAATAGTGGAGTGTCTTTTTTGCGAACTGACTGCTATGCCGGAGGTCGGGAGTGCGATTCCCGCCCCGAACAAATCTTTGTGTGATGAGCATGATAGTTTTTTTTAGGTCTGGGTTAAAATTTATCTATAAATTACGGACCCGGTTGACGTCGTCCTGCCCGGTAAAGCAGTGCCATCTACCGGGTCTCACACCTACCTAACAACCACCCAAATATAACCACAGCAGTTTAAGTCATGAGTGCTAATTGCTTTTCCTTCGGCTTTCCTTCTATAATATCTCGCCCAGTTTTCGGCCGTGAATTTTTCTTTCGGATAACTTCTGTCTTTCTCATTTTCCTTTCCCAATTTCTTATTTTTATATTTTTTTCTTAAAAAACAATCTCGTACTTCAAGAAATATTCTAAAAACAGAATTAGCGAAAGCAGCCGTTCACGCGTGATGGCGTGACCAAGAGAAATAGGGATTCAATTTTATATAAATAGATAGATTAGTGACCGACCAAAAGTTCGGTTTCGGTTGCGGCAAGTTTCGGCAGAAAAATGCAGCTGCTATGCCAGTTCTGTTTTGAAACTGAACGAAAAAGTAAGCAATTTTCTGAGTAGACTGCGTTTTGAAGAGCGTAGTATAGCATACCCTCCAGTTAAGTGGAGTGACGATCTGCGAAAGATAATCGGCAAGCCGATAACAGGGTGAAATGAATTGTATTGGTAGAGATCTATGTCCAACCGTGGACTGCAATAGGCCGGTGATGATGATGAACCACCAAAACAACTTATACTATGTGTGACCTTTAGTTACTTTGACTTTCTTTTTATCCTAAAATAGGGTTGCGCTTAACCACAACTTGCCTGATGTGAAACAATGATGCAGTCTACGATGGAACGCGCTTACCCAGTAAATACCGGTTCACTCGTGACTTGAAAACCGGGAGATCATAGCTATTGGAACACATAGATGCCGGCAGCGGATTCCACAATTTGGCAGTTCGCACAATGTGCGTACCCGTGGAATTTCCATAACGATGGCGCATAGCCGTACCTCTACTTGACCGATTGAAGAACGGGGATGGGGGAATAAGATTGTGTAATTCCAACGCATACTCTCCGAAGTGTATCCGGTAAAAGACCGAAAGACTAGGCATTATGTGGCGATGCTCGAGACTTTGCAATTTAGCCTTGACGAGGGATTCGTTGCCAATAAGCTTCTTGGCTCGCCTTACTATAGACTCTAACGCCTCGTGTTGGTATTTAGCTGACACAACCCAAAGATGCGAGCAGTACATGCATGAACGAACTTGTGCTTCGTATAGCTCGAGCATCTGTTTCGACATGAAGTACTGACGCAGCTTCGCGAGGACACCTAGCTTTTTGGCAGCTAGTTGGGCCATGGACTCAATATACGGGCCAAATGAGGGTCGAAGTCATATTGACGCCAAGAAGCTCAAGGTGGTCTGTAATAGTCTCGTATACACCTTGAAAAGTAGGAGCCAATTGAAATGGCCTTTTTTTTAGCAGAGAATAGACACGCCTGGGTTTTAGCAGCATTAAACTTGACTAGATTGGCGTCACCCCAGTCGGAAATAGCTTTAAGAGACAAGTTTAAGCGCTCAACCATGGCCTCTCTAAGGGACTAGATCTCAGCCGTACTGGCAAGTGGACTAGACATATAGCTCTCTACAACTGTGCTATGTTAAAACGTAGTTCATTCCATTTCCTAGCCAGCTTCAGCCACTTCTTTTATTAAAGGGAAATGTCTCTAGCATCTCCTCGCCCTGGACAGACACGGGGGGAGTGGTACTCCTGTTTGTAGTAAGGGTGAGCAAGACCCAGCAAGGTTTCCAGCTCTAAGCAGCTAAGCCCGGTTCACCCCCTAAAATCTTTGGCAGTGGGCTAACCCGCCGGCCAGCATCTGAAGCTGCGGAGCGGGACGACTTTTGTCACCCTCTCTTGTTTCCCAGCCATCGCGACCAGTCTATGACGGCCACATCGGGCACTTGGTCAGCGTATGCAGCGCCATGCCCTTCAGCCCCGAACTGGTGGCACTCGGGTGACTTCTCCCGTCCGAGGTGATTTAGGTATCTAATTGCAAAAACTCCCATGCATAGCCTGTAAGTGCCTGCGTCGTTCATAAGTCGAGGGTCACTTGGAGAGGATGTACCTTGCTCTGCCTCAGCTACCTCGCTCGCCCTTTTCCGCATACCGCGTAAGGTCTATCTAATTATTTCGGAAAGGTAGGTTTCTAGTTCTTAGTATACCTACTATTAGAAAAAGAAAATAATATATTTGTTGCATACTTTAATTACCTTAGATTAAAATTAGATTTACCTACTTTATCGAATCGGTTAATCAGTTGGTCTAATTCAGGACTATGATAGTTCAATTAAAATAATTTACCTATATGTAAGTACCTATGCCTACAGAATCAATAAATCAGAATAGGATCCGTAAGAATAAGCCAAATTCAAAATGGATTTACAACGTAAACACACACGAGCGCACTCTACGACTGAGGAACACGAATAAGCATGTCCTTGATGTTTGTTTGATTTTGCCTCTCATTCTATTATTTTCTAACTTCATTCAAAAAAGTGACAGAGAAACTAATAGCAAGTCGCATACCTTCTATTGTTTTATGCAAAACATTATATCCCTTCAATGTAAAACAAAGAAACCTTACCTAAGTAGCCCCTTAGTGTGGTTGGTGATATGGACTTTAGTGTGTTATAATTATTTCATATTTTTGGGTACGAAATTATCAAATTTATGCAATACCTAGCTAACTTATCTATTTTCAAGCACATTTCCAACTTGGTACTAAGAAAAATTACAAGGAAAAGTTACATTGGTTCAGCATTTGTATGAATTAGCTAAAGAAATTAAATCCTTAGCGGGTCCTATCCTCAATGGGTCGTATTTTCTATGTCAAGCTCCTGGAAAGAACCAATTAATGTGATAAAAAATGAAAAAAAGTATTTACTCTCGATTTTTAGTAAATACTCAGTATAAAAGAGTATTTACTCAGTATTTACTCACGTGACAGTATTTACTGAGTCTTTACCCATCTCTAGTCGCAGACAATGTTAGCTAATTAATGACTGTGACATAACAGCTGATTCTTTGATCAAGTATTGTTTTGTTATGAAGAACGTCAACCTTTTATTTACGAGAGGAAATGCGTTACGTATTCCTCCACCCCATTTACTTTAACCCTTTTCAGTATCCCACAGCTGGGCCCCGTGCACAACTTCTCTCAACTATCTTACGAGTGCAGGTTGGTGAATGTAACGTAGTTAGCCGCATCAGTTACTGTCTGTAAATAAAATCATAACAAACAGCATTGGAGCATTACCCCTACTACGAGTTGCCAATACGAAGCAAGTTTTCGAACACTATTAATTAGATTGTATACAGTTGTTACAGAAGTTGAAATACAGAAATCTTTACAAAATTATTTTACGTAGTCCATTTCCTTACCATTAATTTTATTCTATTTCTAGCATTTTATTTTTAAAAATATTTGAAGACGCATTTTTGGAAAAGTTAAAGTCAAGTATTTGAAAACTTATTTGAACTACCGCTGGCGTTCGCCCACATGTTCAAAATTTTTTATCATGCCCATCAGTGTCATAAAAAGTAGCATATTGCCTTCCTCAATAAATGGGCTATCTAACAGTGCCAGAATTTTTCAAATCGGACCAGTAGTCTTTGAAATGCGCGCGTTCAAAAAAACATACTCCAGCTTTATAATATTAGTATAGTTTGACGAACTCGTAGTAAGGGTACAGAAGGTGGTTTGTTCAACTTGCCACAAGAATAAACATAAATCAAAAGCTATAAGTGACATTATTTGACTATTATGACATGACTGAACTTTGATCTAAGAATAATAAATTACTTTCGAGATAGGAACTTGAAGAGCCTCGTCTGAATCCATAGAAAATTTAACAGTGAACTGGTATTGCGCGCGTTCCTCTCTGCCGAGATACATGAACAGTTTGTATACATAAACTGTTCATGTCTTGTGATTGTGTGTAGCTTTTATTTACGTGTGCATTTGTAAAGACGCTTCAACTTTTACATATTGCTGTAAGTGGTTACCTAGCCTTCGTTTTTTTTTATTCTTCGATAGGCTGGCGCTTGAGCTATGATGTATTCTACTATGGAACGCGCCAGTCCATTAAACCGATTCACTAGTGATTACGAATGGTTTTATCGGTGAGAAGGTGGCAGTAGAATGAGCCTCCATCTGGTTAGAAACCTTAAAGGAGCAACAATTCGGACCCACCCTCTCTGCATTGTGTCACCAGACATCGCAACGGAACGCGGCAAGGCCGCTTGGCGGTGTGGTTTTGTCTGGTGGGTGGTCACTAAACACGGCCCACGCCTACCACCAGTTGATTGTCACCTGATTTACACCATCCACGGACAAAGGTGACAATCATTTACGCGGATACAGGTTAATTGCAAAGTAAGTATCCTATAAGCTATCTGCAGTCTAAAATATTAGAATTGTGGTTGGTTTTTTTGCAATATATTTAAGAATAGTGTATAGAATACACAGAATGATTTATTGTGAATAGGCCGTCAGTCGGTCACCCTGCAGGTATTGTATTTAAGCTATTTTCTTTCTATTACGTATGGGACCACAACATAGGCGGTGAAAAGTGGGAGAAATTCACATCTGAATCCAGTAATCTGATTTCCATAGTACAACCTCTACTTGGTTAGGGATCAGATGGCCGTGTGTGTTAATGTCCCACTATATTATTATTACTATCATTATTATTATTAAATGACAGTAAATAACTGTAATTGCGAAAATTACAGACATTTATTTATAAAATGATAACTATTATGTTTTAATTTTTAATATATAAAATACAATTATTTTTAATGATGAGGGAAGTTTTGTACGTTGAATAGCAGGAAAATTAAATTGTTTAATTATTTTCCGCTTACGTACGAATTATTGAAGTATGTTAAAATCGGCACAATGATCGGCAGGTTAACAATAATCGGCAGCGGACGGTCTATGCTCTAACCAGGTTCTATTGAACAAATTTAGTGTGACATTGGAGAACGGCCAGAGCGGACCGGATTCGGCCAATCCAATTTTTTTGGTGTATCTTTTTTGAGACGCGAGTCTACATAAAAATAGTCCAATTTCTGTTCCTACCGTGCAGTGAATGACTGGCAACTACTGAAAAACACTGCCAAAAAAACTCAGAAGGTGTTTTTTTAAATGAAGTACTTATATCTTATTTGTTTAGTGTGTTGAATTAGAGCGACTTAATTCCAAGTGTTTTTATCCGTTAGATAGTCTGAAATTTTATAATACGCTCTCTTACATAATGTAGATTTTATAATAATTTTAAATTTGCTAATAGTTGTAGAAACGTATACACTGCCCCATAAAAGAGTTACTGATTTTGTGGAAACGAGTATGATGTGCTACAAGATCGTTCTTATTTCTAGTACCTATTTATTTTTTATAAAGGTGTCATGTCATGCATGTCGTATGAGATCGGGTATACATCCTCTTTAGTTTTGTATTGTTTATTTTAAATGACAAATGGCAATATTACCAACATCAGAAACGTGTTAGTAAATACAAATTACAGATTCATAACATAATTAGCAATCAGGGACGTTATTCAGGCGCTTAATTGTATAAATTGACGTGACTGACTTCAGAACGTTATTGGACTGAGTAATTGAACATGAAACGAGATATTACGAGACGATTTTAAGTGCCTATCTAGTAGAATAAGAACTAACAGGTAGTTTAAAACTTACAATTAAAGTTTTAACCATATTAATAATACAGGGTGGCCAAATAAAAAGTAAACAAGATGTTTTTGCCACCATTTTGTTTCGGCGCCAAATTTGACAGTTGTTCAAATACCTATTAACAATATTTTGTACGGATACAACAAGTTTGAAATGTACAAGTACTTATAAAGCGTTTATAGCTTGAGAATCGTGTAAAATTATTTAAACGTTCTACTTCAAATCAATAGTTACTTATGAGGAAATAGCGGCCATTTTTCGGTAGACCTCACTGATGTCAGCTACCAAGATCACGGGACAGCTGACGTTTTTCTGTGAGGCTATCTAGAGGGATATATGTATGTGTTTGCTAATAATCTGAGAAACATTCATACTTCATATCAGAATATCCAAGACGCAGTCAGAGGGATAATGCTGGAAGTTTCCAATAATGTGTGAAACAAGATAAAAGCTAACATGTACATAAAATTATTTGACTGAATTTATTTTTCATACATAATTGCCAAGCCTAAACAAAGATTCTCCTAAAAATATCAAGTAGGTACCTAATTTCATTTTATAAAAATATAATTTAAAAAATAAGTTGTGTAGGTACCTCATAATTATTAGACTCCATGTATTACTTTGTAAAGACCACTTGATGCGATAATTTCCTTTTAAACCTTTTTAATCAATCCTCTTTTGATACACACAACTGGCATGTAAGTTTGAAAAAATAGGCTGGAAGACATTAGAGATTTTAAAATATATTATGAAAAATAAAATTTTAAGGCATCCTGTCAAAAACTTTATGCGTATCAGCCAGCAATGTTTATGTTAAGGATGAATTGAAACTTTTTTGCAGATTCACGTGGTTTTGGAGTTTCACGATGACACTGTTTTATTGCAATTATAATTAGTCAACAAACTTGTACACATATACACTTCAAACTTTTATCACCTGTCTTTTTCGTTAGCAGGTAAAAACTGCGCCAAACAAACGAAACATCACCATACAAATAAAAAACCCATCTCACGTAGTAAATGAAAAAATATGTGTGTCATAATCCGCACCGAGCTTCAACATTTGTTACCGCGTTGGACACTGTAGAGGTGTCACTGCTGTGACTGAAATCGCAAATCCCGGGGATTTCTACCGAATTGGGAATAAAAATACAGCTTCTGAGCTAAAATCCTGACTATACACAACACGGGTTCCGTCCAACGTCCTACCGTAGAATATCGTAAATGTGAATTGAATTACATTTTTACAGACGAGTATTTTATTTAAAATGTTCATTAAATTCTAACTTTAGAAAAAAATTGTGTCATAGAATTATCTGGTCCGAGACCTTGGGGGAATCTGCCTTGAAGTCTGAAAGCCACGCTGTATGGCAATGCCGATTGACCAAGGTCAGTCCGTAGATTGTACCTACTTTGTATTGTGAAACAAGGGTTTTCAGCTAAAAATCTGTCCAGTGCACACAGCACACAAGGGGTTCCTACTATCGTTGCTGTTGGCTAGTTTTTGATAAGTTGTTATTGCTGCAGTACCACTTAAATTATAAATTGGTGAACAGGAAAATGAGCCAAATTTATTATGATCTATTATAATTTTATTCATATTACCGGTTCACTAATTTATAACTTGCACAGAATTGCATCATCGATTTGTAGTGTGAATTGTTTTTTTTTAAATTCTGAAATAGGCTTGCGCTCAACTACAACTTGCCAGACGTTAAGTAATGATGTTATCTACGATGGGACGCGCCTGCTCAATATACCGAAACGTGATTACGAATGATTTTCGATGAGAAGGTGGCAGCAGAATGTGGCTCCTTAAGATTAGTTTTATAACTGCTCTTTGATCGATGAACCCTTTCAAATGCAGATAGTTGAAACTTAACTGTATAGAAAATCGTTGTCTAACTTGGCACATGCCACACAAAACAGACTGATTCAAATCTTTAAATAAAACTAGCTGCCCCAGCGAACTTCGTACCGCGTATTACCTACTAATGTAATACAAAACGAAAAATTTCGTTCAATAATTAAAAAAAAAATTAGGGGAACCACCCTTATCACTTAGGGGTATAAAAATAGATAGTAGCCGATTCTCAGACCTACTGAATACGCATATAAAATTTGGTAAAAATCGGTAAAGCCGTTTCGGAGGAGTACAGTACCAAACGTTGTGACATGGAAATTTTATATACATACTAGCTGCCCCAGCGAACTTCGTACCGCCAGCGGACAAAATTGTGAATCTAAACCATTCCCAGATCTCCTTGAACACACACAAAAAATTTCATCAAAATCGGTCCAGTCGTTTAGGAGGAGTTCAGTCACATACACACGCACACAAGAAATATATATATATTAAGATTAGATAGATAAGCAGACAAAATCCCGTAGACAGACGGGGGTTACTGAAACTTTTAGAGTACGGAATCCTAAAACACGGTTTGCGGAGCAGAAAAATGGCACGTGTAAGTTGAGATAAGCAAATTGATTATGACATGTCCTTGGTATCCATGGAGCACCCATGCGCGCTATGGAGTTCTAACTTAAGTCACAAAATAAATCGTCACCGCTTAGATAGGTACTTGGTTTGTATTAGTTCTAATAAAATTAGGGCTACAGTAAATCGAGCGGAGTATTTGACATCATAATTTCTTTGTGTTCGAAAAACGCTACAGCATTTTTTGTCCGGCACACAAGGAAGGAAAAAGTTACTAAAATGGAATATTAAGGAGTCCTCAACTTATCAAGATCTTCCAAAAAAATGCAGGATAATATAATATCGTTGGTTTTTGACTGTCACGGCAAAAACCATGACGAGCATGGCGGAAATTTAAAAGTAATTTGTCATAAATACCGTTTGTGAGCACTTTTTCCTTATTATTTTTAATGTCTCTGGTATTTTGTTTGACGCTTTGTAATTTCCATATCCTTCTGGACATTATAGTGTCAATTTTTATTTACGGCTGTTGGTAAGCTGTCGCCGTAGTCTATGGAAGCTTGGAACACCAGAGGCACCAGTCACGCTTTGTCGACCCTTTAGAAGACATTTTTTTAGTGTCTCACTGCTGAACGGATCTATTCTCATCTATCTTACGAGTTGAGAGAGTTAATGCCTTAATACGCACACGCTGGCTAAGTGCGGTTTGGTGGATATCACATGTTCTCGAATGATTAGTTAATAGACATGCCGGTTTTCTCACGATGTTTTCCTTCACCGATATTGAGCAGTGGTGATGAAACAATCACACAAAGATGAGCATACCCGTAAAATATAGGTACATAATATTATATTGGTGGCGCAGGGCCCGTACCTCAACTTGACGTTAAATACCTTCGTAATATCAAATTTGAGGACTGACTTGAAACTTAAATTGGGTCAACTGATGCAGTTTTTAGGCACTTACCTAATAAAGTGCAGTTGGTAAATTTACGAGAGTTGCAGCGCTCTTGAAACTTGAGCGGAATAGTGCTCGTTGCATTTGTTAACGTGATTTGAGAACAATTAGCAAGCAGAAAGTTGAAATGGCGTTGGACGGGATATATGTTAAGAGAAAAGGGGACAAGAATAAACTGAATGGTATCCTAGAGACTGCGCAAGAAGTAGAGGAAGACAACCAAAACGATGGGAAGACGATTTCAAGATTTTCAAGAAAGTAGCCGGTCCGATTATAGTATTAATTGGACATCCTTGTAGGCCTTTGTCGAGAGACAAGCTGTTAAGAGGGGAGATAAGTCGAGTGCCGAGAATATGATTTAGTTTATCTAATATATAAAATTCTCGTGTCACGGTGTGCGTAATCGAACTCCTCCGAAACGGCTGGACCGATTCTTATGAATTTTTTTATGCATATTCAGTAGGTCTGAGAATCGGCTACTATCTATTTTTCATACCCCTAAGTGAATTTTTTTTTAATAAATACGCGGTACTAAGTTCTCTGGGGCAGCTAGTGTTAATATATATATCTTATCTTTGCTAATATTTTGTCCTATAAGCGAAACTATAACAGTAATAAAGGCTTATTTTATTTTATTTTATAAAGTCGAGTTGTGCTCAAAAAACAACATGCTCGTTTTGCTCGCCACATATTGCGTATGGCACCTAAACAGTTCAAAAGAAGGGTGATATTCACCTCTGCCTACACCTTCGGGTAATACAGGCATGATACTATGTTACGTGTTATTTTAATAAAACGTAACATAGTATCATGCCTGTAACACGTAACATAGTATCACGTAACATAGTAGCATAAATGCTGTCACGTTTACTTTGTGTGTGGGTATTTCATCTGCCCTTTATTCTCAAACATAACAGCAGTTAAACTCAAAGAGAGCTTAACAAATTGCGTTAAGTTCTCCAGTGGCGTGGCCCCAAAGACTAACGAGCTCTCTGGTTTGATTCCATTATGTAGATTCTGGTCCGCAAATACTCATTGTTACACGCAAATTAATCAATTTACACTGTGTAACCAAGTAATTATTAAGGTTGGTATTTGATTAACTTTTTTAGTTACATATCATGTAATGGTTGTATTTTCATGTTAGATACATATTCTTGATTAAATTGTCTAATATGAATAAAACTTAGTATAATAATAATAATAAATCTTTATTGTAATAAAAAGTTGTTCACATAGTTTTTTATTAATATTTTTTTTAATAGTTGGACATTAACACACACGGTCATCTGATCCCGAACTAAGCAGAGCTTGTACTATGGAAACCAGATAACTGGTAATATACTGCATATAATACTTTTCTTTTGTAAATACATACTTAAATATAGATAATTACACCCAGTTATATGTTAACCCAGTTATATGCAAGCCCTGATTCCCAAACTAACGCGAGCTGTGTGCTGAAGAATCATCTCAACCATGGTATTGTTTTAGATTTACGCTTATATCACACATTGAAATAAAACTACTTTTTAACGTATTTTAGATCCCGACGTTTCAAAGTATTTTCAGACTTCATGTTCACGGGTGGACTAAACCGCGATAAAATCCGTTAAAAAGTAGTTTTATTTCAACACCTCAACCATATTTAGTGGCCCATTGCTGGGTGCGGATCTTCTATTCCAAGTTTCACACTATCTCAACTTGTAAGATAGTTGAGAGAGTGTGAGTGAAACTTCTAATAGGCATAGTATTATTATAATATTATAATAATGTGAAACAGTCATACTCGTATATCAGGTAGGAAAGTATTTTTTGATATAATCAAACACATTGAATGTATTTTTTAATTTCTACTTTTAAAATGGACCATTAATGCCCCAGGGTCACGACAACAGTCTTATAATAACAAAATTAATATTTACAGGCGTTACTTTGCGGAAATCCATCGTAGAAAATTACACTTTAATCTGACGTATTTTATATCCATGATAATTCAATCTTCGTATTTTGATGTTATTGAGCAGCGGTGGCGCAGCGGTACGAGCATCGTCTTAGAAATATAAGGTCACGGGTTCGATTCCCAGTCGTGACCACACATCTTTGTGTTCATCTTGCCTGCTCAATATTGGTGAAGGAAAACATCGTGAGGAAACCGGCATGTCTAAGAACTAACCATTCGAGAACATGTGACATTTAAAAACCCGCACTTGGTCAGCGTGTGTGGATTAAGGCTCTCTCAACTTGTAAGATAGTTTATTTTTACAGTCGTAGGTACATCCATTCCTTTTTTCTATCTGATAATAGCAGTTTCCTATTAAGTGTGTGCGGAGGGCGGCCAACTAGGTACATGATAAATGCGAAGGCTGAATTTTCAAAATAGCGGAAGAGTGCGATACAAATTTATGTGTACCGACTAGATACCTATAGACACCGCATAGCCCCCGCGCTCGCCTACTTATGTCGTAACACTACGTAGATATCATCCGACCACAAGCTAAGTCTTATTGGTTCGTTCAAGGGCAAGAACTTGGACCGTGTTGTGCAGAAATGTTCCAAGCCACAAGAACACAATATGCTACGAGCTACTGCTTTACATTTTCGGATTTGTACCTACCTACCAGTGGCGAAGAGTCCATACAAGCCGATTCCCATCAGCTTCCCTTTAGGGAATGGTCAATATCACACGTACTTAATAATATATTATGTAACGCCTAAAAGTTTTAAATACTAACAAATATAAGTATAACATCAGGTGTAAGAACTATCGGTGACGGTAGTGAAGAGATATTATTTTCCTAAGTAAGAACTTTTTTGCTCCGGCTTCCCTCTTTCAGACTTCCACCCTTCGCCACAGCAACCGTGTAATGTTGCTCGTTTTGAGTATGTAATAGTTGTGGGAATCATCATCAATTTGATCTTACATTTTGTCCAGTTTACGGGTTGGATCATTTCTGCACAACAAGGTCCTGAACGAACCAATCGAAATTCAAAATCTATTTTCCACGATACTCTGCTAACTTATGACGTTTACAATTTTATACAATATTCGGATAAAGTAATGTTTAGTCGGTGTTAATAATTAATTGAAGTAATTTTACTATATTGCTACGTCTACATATAGGCCTGATGAGCACAAACATACAATTTGAACATGCATTAATTACTCGTAGCGATGTTAATTGAAAGACAACTTCCTAGCATATACCTACTGCTTTCATGACGTAACCATTTCGAAATGTTAATAATAATACAACTTCTATCAAATACAAACAAGGTTTTTTTTGAGACATATCAATGGGGCTCGTAAACCCAGAGCACTACGACCCAGTGGAATCTTTTTTGCTTCCCCTTGACACTATGAAGCCTCAAGCATTCTCCGCATAGCTTGTCTATCACTGCTGCTACTTATTGGGGACACATAAAGCCGTATTCACTAGGGGTAGGGCGATCCACTCCTAATGCATTCAGGGGTTTTCACGTTAGTGAGTCAATTTTTCATTACAATCCTTCCACCACTGCTTCCGTAGAATGTAGGTAAGCCAGGATTGAAAGTCGCGGGCGTGGCCTCGCGCGTAGACTCGGCTTTTGAATCTGGCTATCCTGGGACACCTAAACAGTCTAGCGATTTTAATCAGCAAGATAATAGGGATTGGATGGAAAGCGAGAGCTTTAGAATGCTTGTGAAGACTATTTTTCGATTCAGTGATTCGTTTGAGGAATATTTTAATTTAAAAAGGCAACTTCTGTAAGCTAAGCGATCTTTCGCATATAAAATTAGCAAATTATTAAAAGAACACATTATTAAAAGTAAAGGTAATATGTATAAACATTGTAGGTAGGTACTTACAGACAAATATCAGGAAACTTACAGATAACTAAGTCAGTTTTGTTAGATTAGGAGTGATGGCAAGTACAATTCAATATGCACATTTCAAAATAATTGAAGCAGTAGGTAGGTACTAATTCTATGGTTGCGCTTGCGTCATTTTTGGTTCCCATGACCCTGCTGAGCGCAAATACGTTGCCGGCGCAGTCGTCACCACTCAGGTGGCAGACTGTCTTACCAGTTTGTGTGTACTGAGGTGAGACGGAGCGCTATGGTTTTAGTGGGTACAACCCCGCGCGCGGCACACTGCCTCTCAGTGCCACGAGTTCTACACACCCCCGCCTTCGAGGCGGGATAGTGCGTCAAGGCAATCCACAGCAGATACAAAAAGAAAAACAAACAACACTTAAATGAACCTTATAAAAGCGTGTTAAAAAGGTACAAATTCCATGGAAAAACCTAACTCATATACAAAATTTTTTAGAGGTTTTTTGCGTCGGGGGTTTCCTATTATTTTTATTTAGTTCTAACAGACATAATAGTCCCAATTAAGACCACGCCTGTTAATAGTACTGTTTGGCGAATAGATCCAATTAAAATTAATTGTAATCTGTAAACTGCCAACCCACACGTGATTTGTTAGTTAAAGTTAGATCATAGGCCGTTGTCCTTGTTTCAATGACCAGGTTGTCCTAGGTTTTATTATTGTTAAACTGTTTCATTTGTTGTAAAGACCATAAAAAAAATTATGACTTGATTTATCAATTACTATTACCTATATCGAACCTAGACTTTTTTTTATAAAAACAAAAACGTTCACGTTTATGCTTCTAGAGAAATTTTACTCGATTTTCAATCCCTGATGAAAAAGCGAGGTGCTGTTAATTTGGCCAATGTATAGGTATATGTAGCACGTAAACATGTTGATGTGGTTTATTGCTTTTAAAGGTGAAGAGATGGATGATGGAAAATGGTTGAAGAGAATCGGTTCATACGTTTGAATTCAGCAACTTTTAAAGGGCCGATTTGCCTATTTTTCAATCGCACCTCGATTTTAACTTTGACCTGCGACAGATAGATAGATACCTTTTTTATAAGTATTACCTGATTTTCTATACATTGATCGTCGAAACATCGCAATAATTTCAAAGGCAAAAACTATTTGGCTTCTGAAGAAAATAGCCTGAACTCTATTAAATAACAGCTAAAATGACAAGAAAAGTTACGATACAATATTAAAAGCTACAGAAACACAAGGCTAAGAATAGATAAGTGCTTGAATTGGATGAGTCAAGTAGAACCAACCATCCAACCAGTTCGAGGGTTGTTAACTCGTTCTATCCAAATTAAAATAATGGAAACGGAGAATATTCAGATAAAATAATACCCGAAATAAATATTCTTGGGACTTAGTGCTTAATTTACTTGTACCAAAACCCAAGAAAATTCTATTCAGAATTCCAGACACTAAGCTCAGTACCCTTAATACGAGTTCGACATTACGAAAAAAGTTTTCGAAGACTATCTAGAACTTGTCAAAATGCGTTTTCAAATTCTTTTCCTTTGTTCAAAAAATGAGTTAAAAAGAAAATAGGATTGCTAGAAATAGAATAAAATGGATTAGGTTAGATAGTTTGTACATTTATGTGCATTTTTGACATGTTACTGACAGTATCCGAAAATTGTGGTTTTAACAATTACTCATAACTCGTCCTGCACGTAATTTCTTGACGCGCCGATCAAGTTACGGTGCAGTTGCAATTAAGTTTACGTCTTAGTGCAAAATGGTATTCTTATAATTGTTCAGCTGTCATATCTAATCTAAAGCGCTCGCGTGACGCGAGCATGACGCGAGCGTATCTCACAGCGGTTGTCAAAATTACGAGAGTCTCGAAAAGGGCTGTTTTGATCGAAACTTAACTGCAACTGCACTGCAACATAACTTATTTAATTACGTGAATTGGACTGGAAAGTATACCCTTTATAATATGGGAAATTAACGTATAACATGCCTACAAAAAACACACAGTTAAAATGAGAACCTCTTTTGAAGTCGGTTGAAAAGTAAAAAATATTTGGGTTTCCCGTTCATCTTTCTCCTCTGCACATAAGAAATAAGCACTCTTACCGTTTTCATGATTGTTACACGTGTAAAACAACCGTGTACTTAACTGAGTACACAAATCCACTCAAGCTGAACTTAAACTATCTGTAAAATAAAACGCAACGCTTTGTGCATGAGAATGGAACGAATACGACATTCCCAAACTTTTCACCCCATCGCTTTACATGAGTGGAGTCAACAGTTGTTTTACCATATGGTTAGTGCCAGTATCATGGTAAAAAAACGGTGATAAATAAGGTCCCGTTGGGAACATAGGTTAAAAATTAATACTACACAGCTGACCGTGCAGAATGCTAGGCTGTTTAAATCATGATTCTCGCACAAAACCGTGAATAATATAAATAACCTTGTTTTAAGTAATTGATTGACGGGCCGGTGGGTGGCGTGTTCGGTAAGATACTTGCTTTTCACGCCACAGGTCGTGGATTCGATTCCCACCTGAGACAAACATTGGTAATGAATATTTGTGTTTGTGTCAAGTCTGGGTGTAAATATCTATTCTAAGTATATAATTATTTACAAAAGAAAAGTATTATATGTATAGTACATGTATACCAGTTATCTGGTTTCCATAACACAAGCTCTGCTTAGCTTGGGACCAGATGACCGTGTGTGTTAATGTTCCAGAATATTTATTTTATTTTTATGTAATTGATTAATTAGTTGTGTCTAAGGTCATCGTCATCCCCTGTTGGCTGTTATATTAATAACAATAATAATAAAAGTTTATTTAATAGAATGTGTACATGCTATTTGTATGAACATGTTTCGCTTAGGAGTACTAAAAGTAGTTAAACACAAGCTCCTTGCTAGGCTACACAATAGCCTGTGTTCAGGAGGAGGATAGCAGTCGAAAATTCAAAAGTTTCTGCCATAAAATCTTACTTGTATATGTATTTTCTTCTTATACCTACAAAATGTAAGTACATATATACCATTATCATTAATTTCATTTCAGGAAATATGTCCTCGCCACCAGTTATTAACTCTGTCTGTCTGCCGCGCTTTCACGCCAAAACTACCTTACCGATTTGGATGAAATTTGGTATGGAGATAATTTGAAACCCGGGGAAGGACAAAAGGTAGTTTTTATCAGACTGCGATAAAAAAATTTAATTTTTCAGCGCGGTAACCGACATATTTGGGAAGCAATAAGTTCTATTTTCATAATAATGTCCGTTATAAATTCTCTTATTATATACATACCTATATTAGGTAGGATAGTTTCTCACGTATTTCATAATGCACAGCTGCTGTGAAAATGCTTACGGAGCATTACGTACGTCACATCTGTTATTACTCAAGTGTCACAGGTGGGAACTCCCTACAAAGTTATAGGACCATTATTAAGTTAAACAAAATGAACAGCCCGACAGGGTACTTGGTACCTACACCTCACAGAATTCACGAAGAATACATGCTCTCATACTAACTACACGAGTGTCTTGTGCTTTAAATCGCTTTGTCGCTAACATACGCGTCGCCATTTAATGTTGTATCTAATTACTGTGTTTGTTTGACTATTACGCCTATTCTATCTTACGCCTTCCGTGCTTCCTTCCTTCTATCTTTCTTCAATTTATTCTGTATTTTGTTATACTATTGTGTGAGAGCTCTAGAGCGTCGCCTACGCGTATGTGGATTATTCTGGTTATATGATTATTACGTATATTCTATGGGATGGGTGATCAATTAGGTACTTTCATAAGAGGTACTTACGTTTTTCATAAAACATGACTGTCGCGGTCTAGAAAAAAAAACGAAAAGAAAGAAAGTATAACATTGAATTGACAGAGACAGGACACACAGTATCAAATGATAAAAAACGCACGAAAAAAAACAAATGGAAACAAACAAAAATAAGACCAAAAAAAAAAAAAAAAAAAAGACGGGTTGCACTCCGGGAGTGCCGGCAGAAGTGAAAACTTGATTATTAACATCTTAATCTGCCTAAACGAAACAGTAGGCCCAAGCATACATTTTCGCCGCGCCGTAGAGAGGGGATAGCTGTCTACTCTCCATCCGTCTTACGCTTTTTCGATCAGGTCACGTGTCCTGACGCGAGTTTAAGATTTTATACCCATTACAGAAAAAGTGCTCAACGCCGCTAAAGAAGTTTTCACTTCAAAAAACAGTAAGTGTGACCGATCAGTGTCAAACATGGACATTGCTCAGTAAACGGAAGAAGGTAATGAAATGAACTCTACTATTGAAATATTATATGTAGAGATGATTTGAATGGTTCGATAAAACGAATGGGTACAGGTACATTCTTTCAGTAAATAGTAAGCAAATGTTAAAGAGGTATCAAGGTATTTTACAATATTAATTAGAAAAGAGATAATTTTTGCTTTGGACTATCCGACCGAAGTTTGGAGTTCAATTTGTAGGGTATTGTCATGAAAACTTGAAGATAATCATCGGCGAGTTAAGTACGGAATTTGTTTTTAGTAAAGTTCATTTTAGACAATCATCAAATTATGTACCCACTCAAGCTAGATCCCCATAAAATAGGTAGGCGGTACGGATCAGCCATTTGGTGTCTCATGTCTTAATGTAGGTAATGTAAAGTAATATAAAAAGTATATTATAATCTATATATATAAAAATGAAACCCGTTTTCCGTTGTCACGACATCACGCGTGGACGGCTGGACCGATTTCTCTAATTCTTTTTTTAAAATATTCCTTTAAGTACGAGGATGGTTCTTACGCAGAGAAAAAAAAATTAAAAAGCGAAGAAGTGCCGAAAGCCGGGTTAGATACCTATTATTTATTATTGGTTATATTCGGTAGGTCTGACACCCGGTAGATGGCACTGCTTTACCGGGCAGAACGACGTCTGCCGGGTCCGCTAGTGTAATATAAATAAGTAGTTGTAATTTTATTGTATAAATTGTAAATATTAAATGTGTAAAGTGTAACTAAATTATAATGTACATAGTAATGTGTATTACATGGCAGATTGTAGCTGATTGATGGACGGGGGGCATCGCGGTGCTTCGGCTCTGCGTCGGTATGAGATGACTCTATTTTCATTTATTTTATTTTTATTTTTTATCATTGTAACAAACTTGATCGATTCAAACTGTATACAGTACAGTTTTGTGTGACTTTTATTAAATATATTATGAATACCATGTACCTTCTTTAATAATAATAATAATAATAATTACTATGTATAATATTGATTTTTATATCTATTTTGTGCCTATTTTGTACATTCTGTGGAAATAAAATTTATGTTTCTGATTCTATGGTTACTGTCACAGTGACCGTTTAATATTTATGCGGTTGGTGTTATACTCCTACGTGGTTTCATTCGTTCAACGAACTCATGCAATCAAACGTGTTTTGTCCGACGATTATTTCCTCATTAATATTTGCATGTTTTATGAAAAAATTCGGCACAAACTAGGTATTCAGACCGGTATGTTATCTAGAACACTTGTTCATAACAATGTGTTCCGTAACACGCAAACTTACACCAAGTTATGGTATGCGTGATAGTATTCATTATCCATTCAGGTGTAATGTCGCCCGTTAGGTGACCCAAACTTGGAGAAAGCGTTTTGCTTCGAAGGTCGGTTCATGGCTACCATAGCACATGGTGTTCAAAAATCGTATTTAGGTTTTATTCTATTTGACGTACAGACTAAACATTTAAAACATAATAAAGAATCTGCTAGGAACTGACTCGGTGGTCGCGAGGCCCGGGTTGAATTCCCGGGTCTAGCGAAAATAATTTTATAATATACATATAGAATGGATGTATGGGATTGTGCCCGATGTACGGCAATAGGCTCTTCTACGTATGACCTAAATATAGCCGGCGATAAATAGGTGATATTGACCTCTGCCTACACTTTCAGGCGTGACGCTATGTGAATTTAAATACTAAGTATGCTCGGGGTTTCTTTGAAGGGTAAAATGCGCAATAATTTAGTATGATTGTTATGATGAGGTTATTCGACACAGATCGAAGGTTATCAAATCCGTTTACCCTGTTGAGGTAAACCAAAGGGTGGAGTCCGCGTCTTGGCAAACATAGTGCAGGATGTCCTCCAACTAAGAGAAATTACTATTTGCGAAAGGTTGACAGCAGTAGCTGGATTCTATAAGCCATGGGCAGGGTGAAATGGGGCATATGTCCAGGAATGTGCTGCTAAAGTTAATTATATTGAAGAAATCTTGATACGCACTTCTGCAAAAAGTCGGTGCCTAAGACAAAATGGTTGATTAAGTACCAATTAAGATGTATCTAGTATACTTAGTCAGCCATTTTGTTTCCTTAAAATTGATTTCCATTCACTTCACTTTTTAAAAATATTTGGCGTCCACCGTCTTTGACAGTGATTATGCCAACGACAAATTGGGAAAAAAATGAGTTGTAGGTACGGTGGGTGGGCCGTTCCATTGTAGGTAAGTATATCATATTAATATTGTATTTCATATTAATAAGCATTGTATTGAACTGTTACAGTTCCTTTGGATTGCCTATTACAATAAAATCTTTGTTGACTCTATATTGAAACGGAAATACAGGGTATAATACTCGATAATACCATCCGGCAAAACAGTTTTATCAGCATTATGAAACTAAACACCATACCAGCTTATCAGTTTCCGAGTAATTATCCACATGAACTGAATTTTATAAACAATATTATGGAATTTGCAAAGAATATTATAATTTCATTAAAACTCTGGTCACGATCACAAGTCGCACCGACAGGCACGGACGTCGGCAAAATTTCAAATTAAGAACATAATTTTTTATCATGTTCGGAATTCAAATTCAATTGATGATTATCTTTAGATTATGGTATGTATATTTGGATGAGTTACCAGTATTATAAATTCTAATTTCATAAAAAAATATCGTGGAGTGCTTTTCTAAGTGCAAACAATTTTGCAATTTTGGAAGGACTTGTTAAGGTAATTTAATGGTATTTTCGGCTATTTAATACATAATATTCTGCATTGTGTTTTTAATTTAAATATTCGCAAGGTTAGTTTGATAATAGTTAAATGCGTAGGTAATAGCCAACTAGGTAAACCTATGTTTCTGAGTAGTCATCAGATAGATTAATTTAAGGAGGTACCTAAATACCTACTTACCTAGGTAATCAATACATTAAGCAAACGAGTAAAATGCTAGAATAGGTAAAAAGGTAGGCGAAGCTTAATGGTAAGTACTTACATAGCAACCTACTTAAAAAGAACCTTTTAATAAATACAAAAAATATTTAACCTTTGGAAGATATCTCAATCAAAACAATAAAACAATTGTCCAAATAGTAGCAGAAGTAGTAGATAACATTATTTATTTTACATTACATTAGTATTTATTACTTACGTTTGAGCTTTATTTTGATACTATTCTTCGGACTCCAAGTAAAAAACAATCCTGGTATGTCAACAAACCCACGCGCACCCATTTACTGACACAAACTCATGTTTTTTAATCACATTTATTAAAACCTCACTCACATTAACGACATTTACTTATAAAATAGTATTCATTCCAAATTCAAAACAACACAACCTAAATTAACAACACAACATGGTGTTCAGGCTCGCTTGTGCGCTTAGGCAACTGTCAACTAGTTTGTCTGGTGACCGCTAGTTGGCGTGCGTAGCAGACAGAGTGAGACAGCAACATCATTTCAATACTGGTGATAGAGAGGAAAGATGTCGCAGCCTTAAAGCTCGGACAAGCGGCCTGGATTAAAATATGCATGGTGCATTGTAGGCGGTTGTTGATTTGCTTTGTTTTCGTTCAAATTTGTAACTTCCGGCTATTGCGGACTTCTAACCACAGTTGCAACTGATTTGCATGTCACCCTTTGCTTACTGAATTAGAAGATGCAAAAAGTTGCATTAACTACATCAACTTACTGTGATATAAGTAGTAGGTATTATGTTCACTACATGCTTTTCTATCCCTGAGCACGCGATATGGAAAAGGTGCCTCTACCCTGCCATAGTAGGCAAAATTGGACTAAACTTATTTAATGGGATACAGTGCAACTTTACCATTTAACCTACGCGCCCTGTCAAAAGTCTATTCCCGTACATGTAGCACCAAACCACAAAAAAATTACGAATTGTTAAAATATAGAGTGGATGGGACAGACCTCCAGAAACTGAGAGAGTGCATTCAGGTTAATTAGGATCATTTTCCACCCAAAACTATTTAAAACCATTTAAAAAAAGTATTTTTTTATTTTGCTTTATTTCAATTTCCAATAACTAATTTCAATTATTAATTACGCACCACTCGATTTGTATGAAAAAAGCTGAAAGAAAACTAAAATAAAGCATCCATCAATGCATTAGTTTATTTATATTAGTGGAAAGGATGGCCATTTGCTATTAAGGTTTCCTTAAGTACCAATCATCTCAGTATGATGTTCGAACATCACCCTATCAGTTTGTGTAGGGCGGTCCCAGTCACCCGGTATATCCTTGAAAAAATAGGATGGATGAATAAATGTGACACGGGCGAGTAAAAAGTTATCCTACCAGTTAGACAGTTTAGGTAGTCTAACTAGTAGAATAACCTTTTACCCGCCCGTGTAAATAAAAGTTGCATTTTCGGTGGTTTTTACGTGCGCGAAATCATGAACGGATGCTATCAATAGATTAATAATGATACAATCTAGCAATTTGTGTTCTATTAGCATATGTACTCTGCCAATACCCTCGGGTATCGAGCCACGATACAATTGTGTAATCACTTGGTTTAAATGAACGGAATAATTAATAATATACGAGTAATAATGCTCATTCAGCTGAATATTCATTGTACTGAGATAGATAATTAAAATTAATTAAGGTCGCTTAATATAATTATTTTAATTTTTTATTAGTAACCCAATTAAGGAAATGACTAATAACAAATTTAAAATAATCATAAAATCTATATATGACAGCGTATTATAAAATTCAGACTATCTAACGAGTAAAAACGCTTGGAATTAAATCGCTCTAATACAACACACTAAACAAAATGTAATAGATTTAAGCAAAGTATTTAAAAAAGGATAAAAGCCTACTGAATTTTTGGCAGTGTTTCTCAGTACCTAGTAGCCAGTCATTTACTGCATGGTAGGAAAATAAACTGAACTATTTTTATGTAGACTTGCATCTCAAAAAATAAAATAAAAAGTATAGTAACTACAGTTTATCAAGTAAGCGCGTGAATGCTTAGATTTTTTAACCAGACCAAGTCCGTGGACGCCTATTTTGTTGGATCCCACACGAATGCGATCAGAAAGATTACAAGGATTTGGAAGATGGTCCGCTTCTCTCCTAGCAAAGTGGGACCATAGAAAACGCACAGCATTAGGCACCGGTAATAATTAATAATAGAAACGGACAGGACACGATGAAATCACAAGCAGAAAAGTGGATCAAAGAAGTTACAGTACCCTTAGAACGACTACCTAAATAAATACGAAAAAAGTTTTCGAATACTATCGGAAACATGTCAAGATAATAAGTTAAAATGTACTTAAATCTACAAACTATTCTGTTGCCAATCCATTTAATTCTATTTCTAGCAATTCAATTTTCTTTTGAACAAAACAAATGAATTTGAAAACGGATTTTGACAAGTTCAAGACAGTCTCCGAATTTATTTTTCGTAATTTTAAACTCGTACTTAGGGGACAGAATGCTACACCAAGAACAGGAAAAGGCGAAAAAGAAGTGAGACCTATAGGTGGGAAAATAATCTATCCGAAAACTGGAGAAGGATAGCTCTTGATCGGCTGGAGTGGAAGGAACTTAAGGATGCCTATGGCGCAAGACAACTTAGTACTAATAGTTTATTTAATTATTTTAGTTAGTTATTTGATTTAGGTATAGTGTGTCCCTTTCTTTCAACGTACGGCAGCAAGAACTAACCACATGCGACAAGAACTCTTTCGACCGTCCTCGGACGGCTCACCGAAAAAGTCCGGTGAACCAATAAAGGCCCTTGCTGAACCAATAAAAGACCAAGATTATGGCCAGCCCAATAGATAGTAAATAGTCTATCAGGCCGGCTATCCGCTGGCCGATGGTATCGCCTGAATAACCTTCTTTTAGCTAACAAGCCGTGATGTGGGTGAAGTTAGCAGATTTTAACCTAAAAAATCACAAAAGAATAGAATTCTAGTCTTTTTCGTTGCGGATGACCTAACCGAATCAGCCGGAAGGGCCTTTATTGGTACACCGAACTTTTTCGGTGAGCCGTCCGAGGACGGTCGAATCGATATGTTGGTCTACATATAAATATTATAAGTCTATGCTGTCTATAGTGGGCAATGCCCGTGAACTAACTGTTACCAAACAGGTTGTGATGCGTATAACGATGCTCTGAGTTATTAGCATTCAATGACGTAATTTGAACGAAATGCAGTTTTCAGACCAGTTCTTACTCGTTTTCAAAACGGCGGCGGAGGTTTATTAAATTCGAATGCTTCTTTTTTTGTATGCATATCTTTGTCATTATGGACGGATTTGCGGAAATGGTAAGATGACATTTTTTTATTTATTTAGACCGTTACGTCAGTAGATTTTTCAAAAATGTTAAACTTGTATTTTTTCTTTTTTTACGTAATCGAAAAATAACGCCGAAAAATACATATCCAAATTTTTTTAATAATCCTATAAGATGAACATAGAATTTATATTATTTACTCTATAATAATGCACTATTTTTGGTTTGAAAAGGGTTTATTTCAAAATGGTCTCGAAACGATTTTTCAATGTTATTATTTTTAAACAAAAATATTATTCCATAAAGATGAACAAAGCGAGTGAAAAGAAACTCTTTGTAAAAAATTCAAAAACTTTTTTGACGACACGCAAAGGCTGCAATTAGGTTTTAATTAAATTATGCTAAGACATTGTTGGCTGGTTTGCGTAAAGTTTCTGACAGGATGCCATATAATTTATTTTTTCATAATATACTTCCTATTTTCTAATGGCCTCCTGACAATGGTTTTTAACACACTTGCCAGTAATTGCGTGTATCAAAAGCAAAAGAGGTTTGATATAAGGTTTTAGTTTTTAATTATTTAATCAATCAAAAGTTCATTTTGTAAACATAGGTGTTTAAATAGATAATCATACATTTACAGGTTCACTTCGTTTTATTGTATTATTATTGTGATTTTGATACACCAGTTATGGGAGCTGTCGTAAAAATTACATTCAAATACAAACAAATAATTCAATCAAAAGGAATTAATAACTAATGTACCTATAATAAAATTATAATTTTTTAATTTAAATACAACAGTGATTAAAGTTTATATCAATAAGTCGTAACTCGGTCATCTTTGTCATTAATAAATTCTGTAATGGAGTAATAGCACATAAATATTTAAAATTTAAACAATATAGTTTTGAAAGTCTGGAGATCTTCCTTCATTTAATTGCAACCTGTATATTATTGTAGGTTTCAGATGTCTTGCCCAGGGCACTCTTCCCGAATAACGCAGTTTTCTGGAGGCAACACATTTAATATTCTGATGACGTTGGAAGCTTACGGTATTTAATAAATGGGCATTGGATCGAACAAATACTGCCATTTCGTAAATGTACATGCTGGGCTGCGTTAATATATTTTAATTTTACAAACTTTTTACAGGTTTCTTATTTTTATTCTTCAATAGTTTGGCGCTTAACTACAACTTGCCTGATGTTAAGCAATGATGTGGTCTACTATGGAACGCGCCAGCCCAGTATACCGATTCACACGTGATTTCGAATAATTATCGTTGAGAAGGTGGCAGTGGAATGAGCCGCCATATGGTTAGAAATCTTAAAGGAGCAACAATTCCGACCCACCCTTCTGCATTGTGTCACCAGAAATTGCACCGGAACACGGGAAGGCCGCTTGGCGGTGTGGTTTTGTCTGGTGGGTGGTCACTAACCACGGCCGAATCCTACCACCAGTTATAGAGTCTGTAGAGCATAATTAGGACCTTAAACATTTTTTTCTGGAATTTGCGTTTCTTTGTCGGTCGTATCTTATAATAGAAGCAATGTAAGCAATGAAGGCCATTAGAACTGTAGGCAGGTTGACTATAATACATGAAAAAAAATTAAGTAAAGGTTCTAGATCACTGCAATTTCTTTACAGTCATAATGATTAGATTAATTAATTAGGTAGTTATAATACTTATCTAATAAATTAGGCTTATAATTTGTTGATCTAACAGAAACTAGGGCTAGCGTCGATCGCATAGTCACTGGTCACTTGACCAAAGTGGCCGATGGGAAAGAGGAGCTGCTGTCAAGTGTGAACCCATGATAAAAACTAGTTAGGTTCTAGTTGTATTTCAAGAAATTCTTTTCAAAATAAATATGAACATTTGTGGTAAACTTTACATGATTTATAAAGCTGAGTACAGTTCCTTTGACATGATAATGAGGGTGAATTGCAACTCCGTGTAGGTTACGTAAATATTTATTTACATGTACATCGTATTATGTGCGTACCTATACTTCTTTTTCTACTTAAATAATAGAAAGATGGAGATAAATAAATGCGTATTTAAAAAATCGGGAGGTATCTATGAGCAGAACAGTTAATAGATATGGGTTACCCGGGTGGGTAGAACTTATCAGAAAACTTAACTTCGAGTGGGCTCCCATTCGAAGCCGGGTCGAAACTATAAAAAAAGGTTCTAATTTTTTTTTAAATTACTAACTCACAATCTGCATACATGTTACTTAACTACTATTCTGCCAAACAGCATAACAGTTGGTCGGCAGCAATTCTCGTTTAAAATTAATTATCTACTGATTTTATTCCTGTTGTTGTTGTTATTATCATTCGCTAATAGGCAGGCAAAAGTTTTGACCATACAGCCTGATTTTATTCCTATAACGATTCTTATACAATTTTAATAGACATATTATGTAGGTTTGGTCTTTTGGCAACCTTGGCGCCTGGCGTCACACAGTGGGAATATGGACATTGCTGAAAACCAGTGCTGTAGGTCGCCTCTAGTACTTAAGGTACTCACAGCGTTTACTGAGCAATGTCCATGTTTGACACTGATGGGTCACACTAGGTACTCTTATTTCTTTTATTTTTTTCTTCTTTTTAACTGTTTTTATTTGTTTTTTTTTCTCTTTTCATGTGTTTTTTTTATCGTTTGATCCTTTTACTGATATCTAATTTTTTATTACCATTAATATTATTTCCCCCATTCATAGAACATATCATAACACATCTAAAGGTTCCCCATAGGGAAATAAAATTAATTATCTTGGTATACTAATTTGCTGCACGCAAATAAAGCTGACGAGTTTGTTTGGTCAAACGCGCTTAATCTCAAGGACTACAGGTTAAATATGAAATATTCTTGCACTGTTAGACAGCCCATTTTCTAAGGAAGTTTATAGGCTACCGTTAATACCACTTTTATTTATAGCAAATTGCATCGCTGCACTTCCAATAGGAAACTTTGATCCAGAATAACGCCTGCAATTCTATTCATAGCAAATATGCATCGTTGCAGCATTATCTTAAGATTAAAAACAATAGGCGTTCGATCGAGCACATATTCTTAGTGTAGATCATTTTAGAACTTGGTACAATTAACACAGAAAAAAAAACATTTTTTGTTATCTAACTACCTCCATTAAAGAAAACCAATTTATTTCCACCTCATTACAATATCAAAGACGCTGCAGACAGTCTGACAGACTTTTATTTCGATTCAAATTCTAAAACATTTAATTATTCAGTGTCAATTCTTTTAGATAATCACTGTTCTAAAAAAGACAATTAAGAAGTCTAATTAAATAAAAGTTTTGGCAATACGCTTTAGTAAAGTACCTAGGCACAACTTTTTTTTTTACTTTTAAAAGGAGGGAATAAACACCATCTAGGTAAAACAAACATTTATTTGAATACAAATAAATGCCGATGTTTGTAAACAAACTCTGTGAAAGTTTGCGGCTTCACAGCGTTTAAACGAATAAACCGATTTTGATGCGATTTTCTTTATTTGAAAGCTAAAACGATAGAGATACTCCTGTAATAGGTTGGGGATTTTAATAACTTTTAAATTATTTGTTAGGTATTATCTAGGTTTACGTCGAAAGTGGATTCTTTTTAGCACGTCTCCCTAACTCTCTTTTATGACTTTTATCGAAGGTAATTTTCAGGTGACCATATTAAGGCCTGGATTACAAGCATTCGGGATTCCCGGATCCGAACAACAGAAGCAGAACAAAAGTTGCTTCCGGGTAAAATTCGGGATAGATTCGGGAACTTGTAGCCGCCGCGGGAAATAATTCCCGCCAAATGAAAGACAGAAAAAAAACACATTTGTTAGTCCACAAACAGGACACCCATAATCAAATAAAAACACATGTAAAAAAAAAGAAAAAAACCAAATAAATAAACTAAAAAGAAAAAAAGAAAAAACAAAGAGAAAACAATGTGACCCATCAGTGTCAAACATGAACATTGCTCAGTAAACGCTGTGAGTACCTACCAGAGGTGACACACAGCTGGAAAATTCCAGGTGCCAAGGTTGCCAAATGTATTAAATTCTCTTCAGCAACGTGAAATATTCACGGGATGAACATAACTGTGCACAATGGGTCCCGCTGAGACAATGCTGAATAAACTGGACCGTAAAATGGTTCCGGCGATCGGAAATTACACTTTAACGCTCTTTAAAGAGGTATTGTGTCTTTATCATGAGTTTGTTTACTTATCGAGGGTAGTAAACCACTAGATATACTATTACCCCCGTATTCATAAACGTCTTTTATGTGCATTATAGATAAAATAGATTTATAATTCATTTGTCTTTGTTTTTTTTGCGGATGACCGAACCCAATTGGCCGGAAGGGCCTTTTTGGTTCATTGGACCTTTTTCGGTGAACCGTCCGAGGACGGTCGAACCGATATTTGTCTTTGTCTGTCATCTTGACATTTATACTAGAGATTAGACTTTGTCTCTTTCTTACTAGTTATACTAAGAAAGAGACAAAGTCCATTTTAACTAAAGAGTCATAAATTTTTAATGAATATAGATACCACAGATAAAGTAATATCTTTAATAGAAAAACTTTTTAATTAGTGTGCGACTTTTTTCGGCGGCACTATATCACCATATTTCCGTTACTTGTTCAATAGTTATTATTTTTTATGCAACACAAAATGAGCAATTTATGGACTATCGATTCGTAAAAGAGAAGAGAAAAGTATTTATGTATGTCATTGTTGTACTGGTAAGGTAAGGTTAGATTTGTGACCATGTATTTCACATTATATTTTTGTTAGGGACTTGAAATTGTTAATCTGTAATGAATTCTTTATTTATTTTATTTATTATGACGATATTTTCCATTGCTACAACAGTGGCAGAATATAAAGGAACTGGATTATTTACAAAATAAATAAACTGAGTTAAATTTAATTATTTATTTTACTCTTGACATTTGATTTATGTAATTTTATTTAACGCTATTGAATTAGGTACCGCTTTGTCAAATAGTGCATCTTATGTTCTCCTGTAATTAGAAGAGCACAAGATCTTTGATTCTACTTTATTATAATTATCATGCAGTGTGTATACCTTTTTGGAGAACCAAATAAATAAATATGGCGATATCGAACCACCAATGCTAGGGATAACGTAAATATTCGTATTTAGAATCCGACCGCGACCCTACAAAGTGCTTCAGGTTCATCTCATTATACGAATACAGATTCAAAGTGTGTTTCCGAACATTTTATCTGTTTTCATATTTATAAATATGAGATACCGGAATATAATTTTGCGCTTGGGATAAAGTTTTCTTTGTATTATACTAAAATATCAATATTATTGATATCTGTCACATCTTGTGGGAATGTAGAATTAACGTGATATGCACGAGTATGTAAGAGCATTGAAATGAAAATATGCTTTATTTTTTTGAGACGCGAGTCTGCATAAAAATACTTAGTCCAATTTCTTTTCTTACCGTGCAGTGAATGACTGGCAACTACTGAGAAACACTGCCAAAAAACTTAGTTGGCTTCTTTTCTTTTTTAAATGAAGTACTTATATCTATTACATTTTGTTTGTTTAGTGTGTTGAATTTTTTTT
The DNA here is from genome assembly GCA_936450015.1 of Meganola albula. Taxonomy (NCBI): domain Eukaryota; kingdom Metazoa; phylum Arthropoda; class Insecta; order Lepidoptera; family Nolidae; genus Meganola; species Meganola albula. Next base: position 3,348,858 of record OW388153.1, read on the forward strand.
TCATTAGCTGGGGAGGTATGATTATTATTATTTTTCATTACCGATCTTGTTGCAACCTAACCGGTGCTAATTTCCGTGCGTTCAAACGATTTTGCCATAAATATTACTGAATCCAGCTCTATTAGGTCCCCATTACATTACCATGTTGAAGAGGCAATTTTAGACCCTCTTTTTTTCTCACTGTCTCCCGCTTTGCCTGGAGGGAAGTGGATGATGTAACTTTCCAACTCCTTTTATTATCTTTCTGATTAAATTCGTGCGGGATCCAAGACAGTTCAGTGTCCCGGGACTTGGTCGGAATCTAATCCTGAGTGTCTTCACAGTGCCGCTGTTGATCCTGGCTTAAAGGAGTAACAGTGCAGTGGGGGGATGGCGGTGGTGGGTCGTCCCATAAAAATCTGTTTCAATTTTTTTAGTAAAAGTACCACGAGTTCATTGAACTTTCCTTCTATGTACTGTGCGTTTCAAATAAGAATAGGACTGGACTCATGACTAACTTCATACCAAAAACCAAGCAAAAGTAGCGTCAGCATAAAATATCAAACCATCATCTTCATCATCATGGAAAAGTGATTTATGTAGAAAAGTATGTAGCTACCTACCTAAGCACCTAATCTTACGCGCTAGGATGCCACAAATTTGACAGACGGTGCGACACGTCTAGTCGTCGCGGTCGGTGCGGTGCGGTTGCTCCGTGTTGCCTTGCTCTATGGTACGTATAGAATTTTTTGCGGTAGGCAAATGAAGATGGCAACTCCTAAAATTTATGTTTTATTTTTATTATGCCTAAAATACAGACTAATTAGAGAACCTAGGCATAAAATAAGTTTTGTTATGTATACACCTACAATAACCTACAATACAGCTCTATAAGAGAATTATTAAGAAATAATTCTCTTATAGAGCTGTATTGTAGGTTTTATTGTCAAAAGTACTAGGTAACAATTAGACCAGGAGCGTCTGCGTAATATTAAAAACATATGTGTGTTAAAGTTGATTGTGTGATGTGAATAAAATAAAACGTAGAATAGAACAATATAATCTGAAAAATAAAATAGAACAATAGACAATAATTTGTCTGCATTTGACCTTAAACATAAACTCACCAGCTTGACCTCTTTGCGTCTTCGCCCGCCTGCCAACAACAGGGGACGCGAGACTGAACGCTCGGTCAGCTCTCGGCAACTGAAGAGTTGATGGTTGGCTCGGTTCTGAGTGACGAGCACAAATCGCGGCCTCTACCACTGAGTCGATGCTTGCTGAACGCGGTAGATGGCCGGCTGATTCACGCCTGAAAAAAAAAGTGATTCTAAATTTGAACCTTTTTAATTTAATGCGGTTTTTTATTTTATTATTAGTTTTTTTACCGGTTAGGTTCTCTATCTTATAAATGGGGCTGGTGAACCCAGAGCACTTCGACCCAGCTGGATCTTTTGTGCATGCTTAGGTTCTCTAAGTAGTCTGTGATTTTTTTTAATAATCAGGAGGCGTAACATTATCATCCTCGCCTATGAAATTGAAGGTCTAAGAACTAATCATACGAAGACATATGACATCCACCAACCCAACTTAAGGCTAATTCAAGAGAAGACTCGTGCCCAGCAGTGGAACGCCAAAAAGGGTTGAAGTGAAATATCCCACGGCTGGACATTGCTCTTCTCTTAGCTATCAGTTGAGAAAATTTAGGCCTTAATCCAAACACACTGGCGAAGTTTGAGTTTTAGGATGTCAAATATCCTCAAACGTGTCAGTCATGATGTTTTCCTTTACCAATAATGAGTAGGTAGCGGCGATGTAACAAGACACACATAATCCTAAGTAAAATGAAACGGTTCATTGTGAGAATTCTATATCATCTGTGGTAGGAAGTGACATAAATATTACTGTAATTATTTATTTTCAAAATATTTAAAACAAAATCATAAAATGAAAACTACTGGGCCAAACTTTAAATTGTAATGAGACCAAATGGTAACTATTCCGCATCAAACTAAAGAAGAATTACGTACCTAAATCGAATCATAAATCTCAGCGTAATCGGGGTACATACATAAAAAAAAACATATCATTCGAATTGAGAACCTCATCTTGAAGTCTATTAAAAATGGGCACGACTGGATATCGAACCTGCGATCTATACCTATTTTAAAGGCGAAAACCGCTGCGACACTCTGCTGCATTGGTTTAATTTAATGAATATTAGCATAAAGTAATTGAAATTAATTATTTGCTGTAGTTAAATATATTGTAGATTGCGGCGCCGGATCACGGCGGCGGCGAGTCGGGTTCTGTTTACCATCCCATTAGCATTTTAATCGAACTAAAACTTTCTATCTAACCTAGGGGTGTAAATATTTTCTTTTGCCATCCTTAGATAACTCTGAATCTTATATCTTTAAATGAGCGATTCTTGTATACCTATATATGTATATATATAGTTGGAATCTCGGAATCGACTCCAACAATTTTCATAAAATTTAGTATATAGGGGGTTTCGGGGGCGATAAATTGATTTAGCTAGGAATCATTTTTAGAAAATGTAATTTTAAAAAAAATACTGAGCAAAGCTCGGTCATCCAGGTACTAGTTAAAGATTATGAAACCCAGACCTAATTAAGAACAATTTCCATAGCTACAACTTTCTTTTCTTTCTTGAAACTATTTTATAACGGATTTTATCGCGGTTTACTTTAGATTTTAGTACTCAACGTTTCAGTCTTTTGAACGTCGCGTTGCGGACATAAAAATAGTTTTATTTCAATACAACTTTCTAACAAAGAATACCTACTGCAAGATAATCCTTCTTATTTCTATTTTCCAAGCTTTTGATCAACATTCAACGTATTTTAGTTTGGGTGGAATACCTACTGCAACTCAATAGCTGAAATTTTGTACACGCGTAGGTATAGTTAGGATGACCAGTTGACAACATGGCGGATTACCCAAGATGGCGGATTGCCTAATATGGCGGATTGCCCAAGATAGCGGACTGACCAAGATGGCGGATTGTTTTTTTAATTCACTCCTACATTAAGGATACCTATCAAATAACAGGTCTTGCTAGAAATAAATCGCTAAATACAGTGAAGGCTTGTTTTTAAAAAGTTTTTTATTTCTAATTTATTTTTTGAAATAAGTAAGTATTTACCTTTTAAATTAATACAAAATTTGTAAAGGAAATAATTGAGAGTCACTATTGAATTATTACTTATAAGCTTCTATATCGGTTATCGGGTTAAACCATTGACCTCTTTTTGCGCAGTCGCATAACTTTCCTATCTTTCCCCCGGTCTGAAAATATTTCCACATTAAATTTCGTCCAAATCGGATCAGTAATTTAGGCGTAAAAGCGCGATAGGCAGACAGGGTTACTGTCACATTTATAATATTAGTAACGATTGTCGATTATGTAACTACCTACATCGTCCTAAGTTTTAATGATATTCAACATTCCGGTAGTCACCGAAATCGTTGTCAGAATGCAACACATTAAAACAGAAACTCTCATTTCAAAGTTTAAACTGTCGGCGTATACGAAATTAAACGCTTTGTCTTACCGCACCGCGCACCAGCTGGAAGCTAATACTACTAAAACTAAGGTGCCTTTACATCTTAAATTGGATACTTTCATACTTCAACCCTTTTTAGTGTCCCACTGCTGGGCACGGGTCTTCTCTTCACTATCTTATGATTTAAGAGAATTTTAGGTCTTAATCCACACTCGCTGGCCAAGTGCGTCCTCGAATGATTGGTTCTTAGACATATAACACAAAGATATGTGGGCACGACCAGGATTCGAACCATAGATTCATAGATTATAACTATATCATATAAAAGCACTGAACAGTAAATAATGCGATTTATTAAATTATTCGTTACTGTAAGTATTTGTATTGTAATAATATTTAATGATGTAATAATTTTTATTGTAAAAAATTAATAATTTTTAATGTTAATGTTGTGCATGTCTATAATTGGCATAAGCACAAGCCCTTGTACTTGCCAATGATTTTATTGTAATGTTGGTGCTTTATACTATTGACATGCCTTATAAATAAATAAAATAAATTCTCAAGCGCCAATTTTAATAAATCAATCATATATGCCGACCGTTTAACTCTCGTTGAAGTACAAAGTCATAAAACATTAATTAAATATCATAAAGAACTATTTAACCACAGATAAAAGTAATGTAAGACTGTTCGTCACTAATATCCATATCGCTTGAATCATCATCACTGTCGGTGCAGCTTGAGGAGTCAGAATCTTGGCGGTAGGCGATACGCGAGTTAAACGGTCGGCCTATAATCCTATAGTAACCTAATGTTTAAGCGCAGTTCAATGTTCATTCAACGTCAGCAAACAACGCGCAATGTAACGTTTCGCCCACACAATAGCTCCGAACTAACCTTCAGACCACAGATTACAAAGCCTACGCTAATGACAATGATAACCTATTTGGAGATAATGGGGTACTTATGTTGCTGTTGGCAACACTGAATTACTGATTGCTAAGCCCTGTTTACACGTACACTTTTTTATGGACCATTCTGACTGAACCATTATTGGTTCATGAGAATTTCTTGGTTTTTCTTTTTAGAAGTTATGGATGTCATTTCAAGTTTTTCTGGTAGCTCAGTACTTTCCGCGTGACTATTAAAAGTGGGTGGAAGTCAGCGTCTTTGATTGAGCACGAATCGCATGGTTTAAGGTATAGCATGCATAATTAACTTATATGGTAGGTATGCAAGATAATGTGGTTCATGCTATACCGTGATTTTTTCTGGTTAATGTTACGTCCGAGATTAGGACGAGGAACCTATGGCAAAAAAAGCTTGAAATTTTTTAACAGTCTCGTCTGATTCTTGATCGATTCGCACCTGTTACGGTCCAGCATAAGTAGTCCTTTAATCAGTCGATTAAAGGTTGTTGAACCTGACATAAATGGTTACAGTTCAATGGGTTAAGTAATTAATATTGTGGGTTGAATGCTCAGGGGATAGGAGTTCGGTTATTTGGGCGTTAAACTACTGCATTATATTAATCAATGAAGATTGATAAGGAGACTTAGGCGGTCCTGATGAGCTGGTGCTAACTACTCCCACTTATTATAGTGTGATCTACCAATTTGTGGAATTTGCTGTCTGTTAATCTGCTGAATAATCTGCCTGTCTTTAAGTAACGAGTGAATCGGTATTTGCTGGGTAAGCGCGTTTCATCGTAGATTACATCATTGCTTAACAACAGGCAAGTTGTGGTCAGGCGCAAACCGATTATAGGATAAAAAAAACGCTTGGAATTAAATTTCTCTAATACAACTCATTAAACAAGATGTAAAAGATTTAAGTAAGTACTTCATTTAAAAAAGAAAAAAATCCTACTGAGTTTCTGCCAGTGTTTCTCAGTAGTTGCCAGTCATTCACTGCACGGTAGGAAAAGAAATTGGACTATTTTTTAGGTAGACTCGCGTTTAAAAAAAATAAAGCATATTTTCATTTGATACTAAATACTAAGTACCTACCTATAATATCGAAACTACTAATAGATATTCTCACTCACTTCAACCCTATAAAATATCTCACAGTTAGGCACGGGTCTTCTCTCAACTGTCTAACGAGTTGAGAGAGTGTGGGCCTTAATCCACACTCGCTGGCCAAGTGCGTTTTTTTTTTCAAGTTAAAAAATATGTAATTTAAATCACTTCAACTTGTGTAAAAACCACTTTATTTTTCAAACTCTAAAAGTTTCTGCATCCGAGATTCTGGGGAATAACGATTTTGTCATAATATCAGAGATCAAGTTATTTAGAGAGTTGTAACCTAATAAATTATAGTAATCATAAAACATTCGTTGATCAGAAATTGTTTTTATACATCTTTTATAATCTTTGTTTAAATCTAGTGTGATAAATATTTTTCTAGATTGAAAAGTAGTACATTATGGGGCATGTACCTATATTAAAATGGACACCGAATTCGGAGATCTACCGACTAACCAAGGTGTCGTTTTCTTAGGTTAGTTGGCGTAATTATTAGTACTTTTTTTTAGGAGGGCTATCAGACATATACCATTTTACAATAAATAAATTTAGCTATTTACAAACTCACGGAGATTAAAAAAATGTAAATTATGCTATAAAATTATGATATAAAATTGAATACACTAGTCTTCGACCGAAGATTTCCGAAATCGGTCGAACCAAGTGTAAATGCGCCATTAGAAAAGTTATTACTTCCACTGTAGAAAGTTGAAAGCGGATTTAAAAGAAAATCCAGTGTATAAAAATACAGAACTCAGGTCCATTGAGAATAAGGTTGTTCATACAACCAGCATTTCAGAAAATAAAAATACAAGTTATATATTATTGGAAGGAGTTTGAAATTATTTTTTCTATATTTTTATTAACTGTATCAGTTCAATCAATCGCTGTACAAAGGCTTTGTGAGTATGCTTTTATTGATATATAATATGTTTTTACTAAATGAAATCAATTTGACCTGGAATTCATCTGAAAATTGAAACCTCGCTTATCAGATGTTAAAGTACACACGGCTACACGTCAATCTTTAAGGAACCAGTATATGCTTAACGTTCATTCACAAAAAAATTAATGCCTGAAATAGAATAAACTGGATTGGAATTAGAATTCGATTTTTTTGTTATCTTAACTTATTGTCTTGACATGTTCATGATATTTTTCGAAATTCCGTATTGATAACTCGTAATAAGGTCCCAGGTACTAAAGGTACTATTTACTTATTGTAAAGGGGCCAAAAGACATTGGCCCCTTTACAGACAGGCTGTTTAAATAGAAAAAAATCACGTGAGACGTCTTTGGGAATCGAGGGGAGCGAATTTATTAACAGTCGATGAAAAAAGAGGTATGGTAAGTTTGGCATGTATCTGTGTCTGTTTGAGCAGCAATATCGCCCACGCCTTTGAAATATAAGGTCGCGGGTTCGATCCCTGGTCATGTCCACACATCTTTGTTTGAATTGTTTTATCGTCACTGTTCAATATCGGCGAAGAAAATGACATGTCTAAGAACTAATCATTTGTGGGCATGTGACATCTATCAACTCGCACTTGGTCAGCACGTAGGGTAGTTGGTATAAGACCCGTGCCCAGCTGTGAGAAACTTAAAAGGGTTGAAATGAATGATGAATGATCTGTGAGTTTGTGTACATTGTGTACAAGTTTGTTTACGCTTAACGGATGTACTGATAATGATGCGATTTTTGTCATTCGAAAGCTGAAGTAATCGAAATGGTTCTTACAATCGAATTGAAGACATTTCAGTCAGTAATATCCGTTCTATTCACCCCGAAAAGAAGCAAAATAGTGTTGTGCTTTTGTCATTTATTGCGATCAAAACTATTTATCCCCCGACGAAAAAGAAGGGTGTAATACTAAGCTTTGTTAAGTATCTGTGTCTGCCTGTCTAGGTACAACTTTGTTGACACATGGCGCCTTTTTTTTAATAGGCTGGCGCTTGACTATAACTTACCTGATGTTGAACAATGATATAGCCTAAACGGATAGACCGATTTTTGTGTGTTTTTATCAGAATCTGAAGTATCGATAAGTTTTTTAGCTAGGACGGGAGTTGAACAAATACACACATATTAAAATAAAACTACTTAAAAACGGATTTTATTGCGATTTATTTTAGATTTTAGAAAATAATTTGAAACTTCGGGATTTGAGTATGCAGACGAATCTAAGTCTTTTCAACTTCATGGTGACGGGGGGACAAATTATTTCATTATGGGATATTCGCGTAAATTCATGAAAATTAGTGTTTTCATGAATTTACGCGAATTTACACACATATGTTTATACTAGCTTCCGCCCACGGCTTCGACCGCGTGGCACTTATTTGAATTAAAATTAGCCTATGTGTTATGTGTTAATCCCGACAATAATCTATCATTGTGCCAAATTTCATCCAATTCCCTCGAGTAGTTTTTGCGTAAAACAGTAACAAGTATCCATACATACAGTCTTACAGACTTTCGCGTTTATAATATTAGTAAGATGTCCCCGCCCCGCACTGACAAACACACAAACAGTTTTATTACCCGTTAGCAACATACATAATATACCTACTATGCTTTTCAAATAAGAATAGGACGGGACTTGCGACTAACTTCATACCAATCAAAAGTAGTGTCAGCACAAAATATCAAACCACAGACAGTAATATTATTTTAAAATGTATGGAAAAGTGAAAAATTTGCTTAGGTATGTAGCTACATACTAAGTAAATTTAAGCGCTAGGACGCTACAAACTTGTACACAAATTCATAAACTCGGATATAAACACTCCTTTTAACTTATAACACCGCCTTTTTCGTCCGAAGTTAATAAAATATGTTCTTACCTAAATATCGACTACAAATTTTCAATCTCACTGGAACGGCAATAACTCACGCTTTTTTGTATTTTTTTCATCTAAATGTGACTACTATATCGAAAAAACATTTTTGCCCACCGTACTGAAAAATGTGAAGTTTTTGCGAATTCCGGTCCAAGATGGCGGATTTCCAGTCCTATTCTTAATTGAAACGCACAGTAGCTACGACTGAGTTCTGAAGTGAATGAAGCTGGCAGCGTGCCCAGTTCACTTGCCTTTCAAGATTTGTCGAATGAAAACTATATTTTCCTCCTTACGACAATGAGTCTCTACCTGCTTCAACACGTTTCTATGTTCGTACACAAATAAATGTTTTTCTTAAAGTCTACCGTGTCTGTAAATTTTATTATGTTTTGAAGTGACATGTTCAATGTAAGGTAATTTAAACCTGATGAAAGAATTTGTTTTGAGAACTGTATTGTTTTTGTAATATTGTCAACTTTACTTAAAAATAAAGATCATAACATTACGGAATTTAATTTAATTGAAAACCCTATTACCAAAGTTTTTCTAATAGTAAATATCATTTTGTGAAAATCAAAAGTAAGTCCAAGTCAGCAAACTTTGCATATAGGGAGTTTTAAATAATTTGTAGCATACAGCAATTATTAGTTGAAAAAGGGAGGTTCATTTGCCTACAAACCGATATGCAGTTTTTTTTATAGATGCAAGAAAATGGTGGAGAGGCAACAAGAGTAGCGCTAATGGACTACGCATTCTGTTGTTGCCTGCTATAAGAATGTATGAGATAGTGAATGCTGCAGTCAAGTTAACGTGTTTGAAGAAGTAAGTGGATAATAATAATAATAATATAGTGGGACATTAACACATACGGTCATCTGATCCCAAACTAAGCAGAGCTTGTACTATGGAAACCAGATAACTGGTAATATACTACATATAATACTATTTATTTTGTAAATATATACTTAAATATAGATAATTACACCCAGACTCGAGACAAACAGACGTGTTCATCACACAAATGTCTGACTTGGGTGGGAATCGAACCCACGACCTGCGGCGTGAAATCTTACCGACCACGCCAGCGGCCCGTCGAATGAAGTGATTGTTTAAGTTAGTGTATGTAAATGTAGAGTGTAGTGCTGTTAGTATATAGAGAATGTTAGTGTAGAAGTATAATAGTGTGATATGCAGTTTGGCAGAAGTAAAGTAAAATGTAAAGATAGTTCTGCAAGTATTTCGAGAGCTGGTTGATAATATTGGATACGAGTAGGCGCGCTGAAAACTCTTCTGTAATATGTATGTAGGTATTTACAAAAAAAAATGTAATCGTTCCTAGTACGTAAATCAAGCAAATATAAATGCTTAATTTGGGTCTAGATAGCGCTGTGGGTATTTGTGAAAATATTATTATTACATAATCTATGTTATCTAAACATTTCTATTTTCTCCTGTGCAACGTTGGCTTTAGCCATACTTGGAATGAAACACAAATTCTCTCCTTTTATTCACCCCGTTACGATATTACTTTATAAATCAAATTACTAATTCCCCACCTTAGTAAGACAAGTTCTAAGTACTAGGTACGTGACTTAACACAAATACCTACAACTTTTAATGAAAAGACTTCCGTACGGATGAGATCATCTTGAACGTGCGCTGAATAAAAATCACAACCAAGTAATACAAGATATCTCAACGCATCACAGATTCTTTAACATTTAACAAAACGGTTTAGCCGTTAACAGAGCTTACGCCTGTATCACCCGAATGTGTAGGCAGAGGTATATCGTCCACATTTAGGTTCCATACGTAATTGGGTACGACGGTACGAGTCTATTGCCGTTCATTGGGCTCAATTACGGTCAACATCATAGATTTGAAATAAATCCTATTTCTATGGTCCACATTTAAGATGTCACAGATCTATCTAAACTGGTCGCTTGGACTCACGTTTATGTGTAGAATTAAAAAGGCCGATATTCAGGTTTACGACCTATTTTGATGTAATCTTAATTTTATAGGAGGATTGTGTCATTTGTGTTTACGTTGTATGGCAATACAACGACAATAAAAATTGGATAAGGCTCATAAGGCCCAAGCAGCTATAGCCAAAAACCTTATAACAAATAGAATATGACAACCAAGGAGTGCGAGGGAGAAAAAAATTATATGGCGAGTCAACAAAATAGAAAGCGATAGCAAATCTAACAGCAATGCAAACTGTTTTTGAATTCATTTCAAATTGGGAAGGAAAAGGAAATAGGAGGAAATTGTTTATCATTGAGTTATACCAACACGAGAAGGTACCTACTTAGTATTATATTATCTGTGGTATTATTAATGCTATTTTTGAAAGTCGTATGACCCATGTTTATAAGATAAGATAAGATGGAATAAGATGAGACGAGACGAGACCAGATGAAGTTTATCCTGAAATGACCATGTGACTGACTTTAAATTGAAATTCAAATTTAGGACATGTATCCTAAATTTTAAATTCAATTTGTAGTCAGCTTTATTGTTGAAAAATAACTTGTGCTGAAAATAAATTGACAATAATCGGCATTTATTTAAGACTAGCTTTACGCGGCGGCTACGCCCCCGTGAACTACAATTTATACCCATCAGTGCCATAAAAAGTAGCTTTTAACCTTCCCCAATACATGAGCTATCTAACAGTGCAAGAATTTTTTAAATCGGACCCATAGTTTCTGAGATTAGCGCATTCAAACAAAGTCTTCAGATTGAAATAAAACTACTTTTTAACGGATTTTATTTTATTTTTTATTTATTTAAACTCTTCAGTCTTATAATATTAGTATAGTTATGTATGTAGGTATTTCTACTCTATTTGTCTTAATTGGTAAACAAATTCTGATATCTAATATTTTGATTTTATGAAAATTATTGTGTGTCAAAACTCATGATTGTTTTTCTTAGCGTTCTTTGATTACCTTAATAGAAGAAGTATAAAAAAGGGTTGTGTGGTTTTATGAAACCACGGTAAAAGTGAAACTTTTTTTCACATTATAGACATTTAACTAAAAATTATTAGTATAATATTCCATTAAGGGTATAAAAATCGCTTTATCGTCTGCAGCTGCGAACTATAGGCGCCGCTATATTGGCCTTCGCTGCTCTGTCGAGCGCCTTTCACTTTATCCCTACTCCGCGGCCGACCGTCACTCGACATGCAACACACAGACGAAAAAGTTTGAGACGATGTAAATTCACTTTAAAAAATGAACTAGTAACTACCTATACTTAATTTTATGATTAAAAAATGAAATATGGTGCTTCTGAAATGCATCAATTTAAATCCTCAGATCGAGTAGATAATGCTACTCAATCTGAAGAATCCTACAACTTTATAAAGTCGTAACTTCAATTTTTATTCAGTTTTAAATTAAAAAAGTTTTCTTGAAACTGGCAGATAGGAAAAATGGTCTAATTTTTAAAATAAATTATTTTGACATTTCATTGCATCTCAGCGAGGGTTTCAATAAATTTGTAAATACAATGAACAGTAAAAGTGCTTCACCCTCTGTCTAAAAGAGCCAATCTATCTAAACGTCATAGAAGGTTAGGTAAAGTAGGTTTATAATTCGTTTGTCTTTGGCCGCCATCTTGACATTTAATACTAGTAAGAAGGAGACGTCTTTTTAGTGTAGGCATATGGGGTTTTTATGAATAAGGCCGAGAGATAATAATAATAATAATAATAATAATAGTTTATTGATACACTCAGTTACAAAACTTATGATAACAATTTTCTGTATGTTGATTATAATAAGGAGTTTTATGGTCACAGTAAGGATTGCAACTGTCATCTTAGCTAGATTACAGAGTAACCTGTGTTAAAGATGACAGTCCCTTTCCCCAAGGATACTTAAATATTATTCACTTTATATTATAATAAAATCTGGTAAAACAAAGGGAACTAATGAAAAAAAGAATAGGTACATAGTTAAAATATTTAGATTCTATATAAATTTACTTTATTACTATCTATATGCAGACGCAAGTGTGTGTGTGTGTGTGTGTGTGTGTGTGTGTGTGTGTGCGTGTGTGTGTGTGTGTGCGTGCGTGCGTGCGTGCGTGTGTGTGTGTGGTTGTAAATGTTTAAGGATATCTATATCATACAGTCTAGGAGATTTTCTGTCTCTGGGTACGTTAAGCTTAGTAGCCACTTAATGACGTGTTTTTTACAAGAACAATTAGAGAGATGAAAGATAGGACAGTTTTTATTTACCTTGTTGTATAGGATAGGAGCTAAGAAGTAGTTAAATCTTTTGGAATGTTTCAAGTTGCTTTTTTTGATGTTACAAATATTCTCCTTACGTCTTTTATTAAATTTATGGTACGGAGTCTGGGCGTGTTGAATAAGTAGGTTATCCAATATAAAAAGCTGTCGTACCGTCAACACTTGGCAAAATTTGTAAAGTTCTGTGGTTGGGTATGTGTATTTTTTAAAGGTTGCTACTTTTAGAACGGCCCTCTGTGCTCGTTCCAGTTTAAGAAGCTGAGTTTTAGGCGCACCACCCCATGATGATATGCAATAGTTTAAAACTGATTGACATAGAGAATAATAAACTTGCTTAAGAATTCGGGGTTCAGCTATGTGTCTGAGTGTTTTAAATATGTATATTAATTTTCTGATTCTCTTTTGAAGAATTTCAATATGTGGAGCAAAAGAAAGATTATTGTCTAACGTTACGCCTAGGTATTTGGTGGTGGTTACCCGAGCAACCTTTGGGCAATCGCAGATTTGATTGGGCGACATAGAGCATGAATGCGCAATTAGTGATAGTGATGTTGGAGGTTGTGTAGTTTGACGAAATGAAAAGGTCAAGAAATTGGTTTTATCAATGTTAAGGGTCAATGAATTACCAGCAAGCCATGCTTTAACGACATTAAAGCCGTATTGAGCCTTATTAAACACTCCGGACCATGTGTCACCTATGAACGTAAGAGTCGTATCGTCTGCGAACGCCGTTATCTTGGTATCACTTAAATTTAAATTGCAGAGGTCATTTATATACACAAGGAACAGCGTCGGTCCGAGCACGCTGCCCTGGGGAACGCCATAGATCACAGGTAGTTCGTTACTTATAAAATTATTAATTTTAACACTTTGTGTTCTGTTGCTAAGATAGTCACTAAAAATATTTAATGATTGACCTCTAACACCGATTTTTTCCAACTTCCGAACCAATAGGGGAATGGAGACTGTGTCGAATGCCTTAGCAAGGTCCAAAAATATTGTCAACACTTTTTTCTTACTATCTATGTTCCTGACTATATGGTTAGTTAGGTCTAAAACTGCTTTAGAAGTCGACATATTCCTTCTGAAACCGTACTGATTGGGAGAAAGTAAGTTTTTTCCTTCTAGAAATTTAATTAGACGATTATTTATTATTCGCTCTAATATTTTTGATAAAATAGACAAGACCGCTATAGGACGATAATTTGAGACACAATCTTCACTCCCACTCTTGTGTATTGGATGTATTAGAGACTTTTTGAAGCAAGTGGGAAAGGTACCAGAGTCAATGCAAAGATTAAATATATATGTAAGGACGGGTACTAGTTTGATTTTATATCGTTTGAGCAGAGCTGTAGAAATATTGTCCCATCCGACAGCACAGTCTGATCTTAGAGTAAGTAAGATTGTTTCAACTTCGTCAAAGTCAGTGGGAAAAACCACAAACGAATCACAAGAAGTGTTAACCGAATCGTTTATGCAACTCTGTAATAAAAATTGTGGGGGTTCTATTTTATCCGCAAGATCTTTTCCAATACTAACAAAGTATTTATTAATTTTATTTACCGAAAACTCTGGTGACGAAGCACAGTCTAGCAATTTACTTATATTGGTTTTAGCTTTCACGCAATTCGATACTCTTTTTATAATTTGCCAAATTCGCTTGTTATCTGAACCGGCTTTAGCAAGCTCTCCTCTATCATACTCTCTTTTAACTTTTTTTAATATCTTGTGGCAGAAATTTCTGTATCTGACATACGTTAATCTTAATATATCGTTGTTGGGGTTTAGGACAGTCTTTTTATGCAGTCTATCACGGTTACGCATGCAGCGAAGTAAGCCAGGTGTGATCCAGGGTTTTAATATGTGTTTGCGTTTCGGTATTTTAACATTTGACGAGTTGGCTTTAATAGTACTCATGAGGGTATTGACTAATTTATTTGTAGCTTGATTTGCGTCAGTAAGTTCATATATTTCTTCAAAATTAAGACTTTCCATATCTTGATCTAGACTTTCATAGTTAATTTTACTAATAACGGATTGGCTACTGTCTTTAAAACGATTTTTATGCCTTAAGCAGAGTATAACACTATTGTGATCTGTTACTGAAGAATCAAGAATTAGGGTTATCGCCTGATAATTTGATTTAAGTACAACATGGTCTAAACAGTTCGGTCCTCGTGTAGGATACGTGTGCGCAGGCAGTAAGCCATGAGAAGCAGATATATTTAAATACTCCGCAGCCTGGGTATCGTTTAGAGTTTGTCCGATATCAATATTGATATCACCAAGAAGAGCAATATTTTTGTAAGAAGATAACGAGTTTAAAAGTGAATCCAAAGAAATCAGAAAATTTGTCTTGTTACTGTAAGAAGGCGAACGATAAATACAGATAATTGCTAAGTCTATTCCTATTTTTATCACCAAACAAGTTCCGTCCATTATCTCAATCTCAGAAATTGAATAGTCTATATGGTCTTTCAGGTATACAACTATACCATCGTTTTGATTTTTATGCTTCGTAGTATGGTGTGTTCTGTATAAATTTAAAGAGGGTATAGGCGCATTGTTTTTAAGCCAACATTCCGTCAACACAATTATGTCACAATCAATATCAATTCTACATAATAGCGTCATAAAACTATGAATATTACAATTTATGGACCTAATATTTTGTGTAATAATTTTAAGATGATCATCAGGATCAATTAAATACTTTTTACAATCTTCAGGCCTACAGATATGATTTTCAGATACAGATAACTGGTCAAGATTTTGGTTTATATCAAAAAAATTATCGAATTTTATATATAATATTATAAATTACTCTGTGAGTTGCTACATCACCATTATTTTTGAGACAGAGAACTAAAGGATAGATATAAAGCATGTTATAAATAGACATAAACAATGTAAGTATGTAAGTATGTGTAGTGTATTCAGTGTGCGGTTTTGTAAATAGGGTGTTTAATGCACGAGTATGATATTTTTTGTACTGCGAGATGCATGAAAAATATGTAAATGTTTGCATATAGAATTCCTTTCTGGATTTCACGTAAAGTAGCAAGAAATAAAATAACACAAGCATGCTTTCAGTAGTATCACATAGTACAGTTAGTCGTAAAGCAGGCTGTGTTATCATCATCAATCTAACAACTATGTAAAATATATTGAGAAAAAATCTAAGCATGCAATAAAAATAAAAATAATAGCCGTTGAGATCAATACACATAGCAAGGGATAGTCAATCTTTGAATTGATCTAGTTGTGATAATGATTTCAGGACTGTAGACACCTCCCCATCTTCTTTCTTAATTAAAATCTTCCCATCTGATATCCAACAGTATTTTATTTTATTACATTTTTTCAGCTCACGAGCATGATAGAACAGTGTCCTTGCATGTGGAGTCAGATTTTCAGCAACATAGATCGGATCATTGCCTTCAAAGCCTATATGACTTAGGTTCAGTTTATTTGAAGGGTGTGTAGTGTTGAAGGATTTCACGGCGCTAATTATGTTATGTTTTAAGTATAAATCTGACAACTGGATAAGTATAGGTTTCTTTGAGTTTGGTTTCCCAGGAATACGGAAAATGTCTCTAACATTTGAGTTTTGAAGCTCAATGTTCAGTGTTTTACATATGTTTGATATATAGCATAAGAGATCCTGTTTGCTTTCTTTGTGGTTTTTGGGAATGTTTCTCAGTTCAATAGTGGTTAATTTAGAGCATCTTTGCAGATCTTCCACTTTTTCTTGAAGAGAAATAATGTGTGCATGGTTAGTTTTACATTCTTCTTCTAAACTTTTTATCTTCCCCTGCATTTCAGCCTGCTGTTCACTATTAAACATGATGCTCTTTTCTATATTTAATAAGGTATTTTCAATTTTATCGTAGTTAGTTTTAAACGAAGCCAGCATTTTACGTATTTCATCTTTGAATTCGTCAAGGTCCGCTCTCGTGATTTCATCACGATGACGCTTAATACGTTGACTTACAAACGATGATGGTGGGTGTATAGTTTCTGGATTTAAATTAAGTGCAGAGTCCGAACCAGACTTTTGAGGCGAGCGCATCATAGTACTAGGAGTTTATGAACAGTAGGAGGTCGGTTTGAGTGGACGGTGCTATCGACGCATGCAACGCGTTTCGATATAGTGCGTGAGCGCGTGTGCGTTACTTGTGTCACGCGTGCGTCGATGTGTGCAGTGGGCAGAGCGGGGAGGTGCTAGCGGTACACTGAGTTAGTGTGTGTGGGCACAGTACTCACGCAATGACTTCTGCAGATCTTGTTCTCCTAGTAGATACACCGTATTTGCGAAATTTTAAAATTGATTTTTAACAATTAATTAATATATTTTAGAGAATTTTTTATAAAGATAAAATAAAAACAGTCACACGTCTGTTCGCTTGCGCGGTCCGAGGGGAAGCGAGATAGAGTAACTAGATAGATGAATCCCATTACTGATTCATTTGTTATCACGAATCGGTAGTGGGCAGGCGCGTCACATCGTAGACTACCGTTGCTTAACATCAAGCGCAGATCTATGTCAGAATAAAAAATCCCCGACATATCATTTTTTAAACCTTAATGCTATCGAACAAATCCTCTTCTAAATCGGTCTACCTGTAACAAACATATACGCAGATACAGTCCGCGAGGCCTAAGCTGAGTTTTGCGCTCATAGATAGGTCTGACATCGGCCTACGGCGCAACGCGGCCTTTGCGTGGTTAAAACCGGTATACTGAATTTTGACAATAGGCCTTACACGCGATAAACAACATCCATCTTTTTGTTGGAGGTTAATTTATAGGCTTCTACGTGTAGTACCTACATACCTATGTAATATATTTAGGAATTTTACTAACGATTAATTTGGAACGCCGCTTAGCTTAACGAGTGTTAAAATTACTCAACCAGTACGTTTCATGTTTGCTAAATGAATATTGAAAGATGAGTCAGTAATTTTGAAGCGTGGAGGAACTAATGAATCATGTATTTGCTGTTGATGTAGAAACAAACCTATGTAATATTGAAATAAAACTACTTTTTAACGGATTTTATTGCGGTTTATTTTAGATTTTAGATCCCGACGATAAAATAATATAAAAAAAGTAGTTTTATTTCAATGTGTGATATTCGCGTAAACCTAAGACAATATTATGTAATATTTCAGACTATTGAGGTGTAAATTAAACCCGCTTGGGATTAAGGAGCTGTATTAAAACACATTATATTTTCAAACGTGCAAACTAGGGGGCAGATACGCCTTCGTCCGTGGGTGTACACCTTTAATTGAATCCCCACACGTGGTCCCGGGGTGGTGCAAATCAGGTGACAATGAACTGGTGGTACGCTTCGGCCGTGGTTAGTGACCAGCAACCAGACAAAGCTGCACCGCCAAGCGGCCTTGCCGGGTTCCGGTGCGATGTTTGGTGACACCATGCAGTGAAGGCGGGTCGGAATTGTTGATCCTTTAAGGTGTCTAACCTTAAAGAGGCTCATTCCACTGCACCTTCTCACCGATAATCATTCGTAATCACGAGTGAATCGATATACTGGCCTATCGAAGAAAAAAAAACTACATATATGAATTTTAACAGACCTCTCACTCGCACTTAATTGTTTTAAGGAACTGCTCTAGTGTTGTCTCATTCCTCTGACATAATAATTTATGACGTAGTTAGAACGTTTGTAATGGCGCGATAATAGACAACTTCTCGAAACATGTTTTCTATAGAGTTTTGTGGAAAGTCTTTCTCAGTACTCAGCTGCTGTTCAGTAGAAATGTTTTTCAGCAGTTGTCACTCACTGGAAATACATGACAACAACTGAAAAACATTTATCCCCGTATTCATATACGTATTTTACGCTCATTATAGCTAAACTAGGTTTATAATTCGTTAATCTTTGTCTGTCATCTTGACATTTATGCTAATAAGTAGTAATTAAATTATTTATTGACTTTTTATCTATTGACGACCTCGGTAGTCGAGCGGTGTAAGCCGTCTGATTGGGCTATACTGTGCCCGAGAGGTCGCGGGTTCGATTCCCGCCCCGGACAATATTTGTGTAACAACAAAAAATTGTTTCGGTGTCTGGTTGGTTGAGGGACTACCCTCCGTGCCTCGGAGAGCACGTTAAGCCGTCATTTGACACATCTATGACAATCGTTACACGTAGTCAGTAGCCAATATAATCTGACACCTGGTCTAACCATCTCGGCTACTGGTTCCCTACGGGTTTCGAGGTCCGATGGCATTCGCTCGTATAATTCTGGTAGCTAGCCGCATCAGGTTAGACTGGGAGCCGACCCCAATAGAAATGGGAAGAAGGCAAGGGAATGATGATTGACTTTTTACTCTAACAGCAAATACATCAAACATTAGTTCTTCCACGCGTTTATTTGGCTTTCACTTTGGCTTTAAGAGTTAAAGTCAAAGTGAAAGTCAATTTTTTTAAATGTCCGCTTGAAAAAGAGCAAGTCTGAAACTGCTATGGTGCGAAATTAAATCCATGTAGGGTGACCACATAGTAGGTCAGTGAGGACATCCGGCTCATTGTGACGGTAACACGACCTCCGGATATCCGGTTTCGGACGTGCCTTCGGACTAGCAGGTCGGCGATAATAGGCCTGATATAAGGATTCTACTGTTGTTTTTGTGTAGGTGGATAAGTTTTTGTAATGAATGAAACACAACGTGACTAGTGTCGATATTACGAGTATGAGTGTAATACTTATATTATCAATCAGATGAGATTCTACTAATATTACAAACGCGAAAGTTTGTAAAAATGTATGGTCGTATTTTTGTCAAATAAATTATTTCTCTTTCTTCTTTACGTTGTACACGCTAGTAACTAAAATAGTTTATACAACTTTAAATGAAATAATAACTCCCGAATATACTTTTTAGCTTAGAAACATTTACATCACTTCAATATTCGCATAAAAAAACTGCATTAAAATCGGTCCATTCCTTTAAACGTTACGTGGCAACAAACTTATACACAGACACAGATATATGCGTCAAACGTATACCTATGTTTCTCCTCATACTCGGTAGCAGCATGAAAACTCGTAACAGACACTTAATATTTAGATTGATAGGTAGACATGATTCTTTAGTTTCTGATAGTAAATTACAGAAAAACTTTTAACCAGTGCATTAACTTTGAGAAAAATAAAACTTAAACAAATTTCATTAAACATGTAGTTTTTTTTTAGTTTTATATCTTAGTAGGTACAAAAAATGAACGAAAAATGGTTACCAGCAGTCCGATACGCTCGCGTCAAGTTCGCGTCACGCGAGCGGTTTATCCTAGTTAAGTACGCTAAATAATTATAAGAATACGCGACTATTTTGCATGCTTTATTTGTAAGCAAAACATGAATGATCTCATATAATATTGTAACACCTTTGTATACCATGTTTTACGCAAATAAATATTTGAATTTGAATACCATTTTGCACTAAGACGTAAACTTAATTGCAACTGCACCGCAACTCTATCGGCGCGGCGGCGCGGCGCCCCAACAAATTACGTGAATTAGCCCACTGATCGCTTTAAAGCGCGCGCTTTCATCGATATTAGTACGAATAGATCGTCAATAATTATATTATATTATTATTAATTTGTTAAATTTATGCCGAATATTTTTTTTTATGAATTTTAATGTGTTCTATAAGTACCGATCCAATAACTAAAATAAATTGCACACTGATTAAACAGTATTCCTGCATTTTTAAGCCGTTTCTTATAAATAAATAAGATATCAGCTTAAGTATTTCAGCTTTGGTGGACAGTAGAAGATTTTATAGTAAACAAGTGTCTGCGTAGACACAGGTGCTCTCCTTATTCCCTTAGGAGTCCGATATAACGGCTAGATACGACCCTTAGACCCTTGTATATAGGACACCAATCTTCATTATTAACAATGATTGGATATAACTTACAATTCCAAGCTGTAGTCAATATTTGAATATGGTATAACTCGAAAAAAAGTGAAACTCAAGTACTACATATTAACCCCGGTATTCATATACGTATTTTATATTTAAGTACTTATTATAGCTAAAATTAGTTTATAATTCATTTGTCTGTGTCTGTCATCTTGGCATTTATACTAGTGAGAAAGAGACAAAGTCCATTTAAACTAAAAAGTCTTATAACTTTTTTAATATGGCCGTAAATAGTCACCCAACTAGGATTACAACGCTGTAATGGATTATAGCAAGGATCGCTTCACTATGTTGATTGATCACGAATCAGCGAAGTCAATAGTTGCTTCAAACATTTTTAGTGTCTTACTGCTGGGCGCGGATCTTCTCTCAACTATATTTATGAGTTGAGAGAGTTAAGGCCACACACGCAGGCCAAGTGGGGGTTGGTGGATGTCACGTGTCCTCGAATGATCAGTTCATAGACATGCCGGTTTCCTCACGATATTGAGCAGCGGCGATGGAACAATTCACGCAAAGATGTCTAGGTACGACCAGGGATCGCACCCGCGACCTTGTATTTCAAAGGCGATCCTGCTACCACTGCACCACCGCTGCTCACTTAATACTATAAATAGTCACCCAACTAGGATAACCACGCTGTAGAGGATCATAGCAAGGTTTCTTCATTATGCTGATTGATGTCGAATCAGCGAAGTCAATAGTTGGGTGACCATAATTTTTTTATCAACCGACTTAAAAAAGAAAGAAGTTCAATTGGACTACATGTATTTTTTCCTTATACATGTAATAAATAATAATTGGCAGAATTATAGCGTAACATACGCTATAATTCTGCCAATTATTAATCGATTTTGATGGTTCTTTTTTCGGTTCAAAGGGTATGTTTTTAGTGGCATCATTTAAATTTTATCAAAATCGGTTCAGTGGGTTTTAAATTTATGTTAACAACATTGATCTGTTCCTATTTTTTTTAAAACTGTTATAATAATGTTACTTCACTTTACTTTTTAAAATGTCTCTGGCGTTCACCGTCTTTGATAATGATTCTGTTAACGTCAAGTTGAAAGAGACAGTGAAATTAAAATATGTTTTTGTACGGTAGGTATCACGTTGTTTGCTCATGTCCATCAAATCTAAGAAGTACAGTTTGACAGTTCTAAACGTAGTACATTTAGAATTTTATTTTTTGTATGAAAATTGTTTATGTTATGTTAAAATAAAAAATAGCTTCATAATTTCATTATTTCACAGGAAAGCTAATAAAAATAGTGTGAATATCGCCTCTATAAAGCTAATTTAATAGAAAACAGTGAAACGTCGAAAGGTACTTCTCAGATTTGATGGACTGTAAGTAGGTTATTCATGAAGTGGGATGACCTACAATATTGGGACAATATATCATCAACGAACAAAAAATATATACAGCAGTAAACAATTACATAAACTTAAATACCTCAATACTAATATTAAGTAAAAAGATGAAGAGTTTGTTTGTTGGAACGCGCTAATCTTAAAAACTACAGATCCGATTTGAAAAAATTGACAGATATTTGTTTTATAAAATACCTACTAGCTTTCCGACAGCGGCTTCACCCGCGTGTATGTCGGTTATCGCACCAAAACATTACCTTCTTTTTACGCAGTCGGATAAAAACTATCCTATGTCCTTTCTCGGGTCTTAAACTACCTCCATACCCAATTTCATTCAAATCGGTTTAGTAGTTTAGGCGTGAAAGCGTAACAGACAGAGAGACAGAGTTACTTTCGCATTTATAATATTAGTAGGGATTAAAAAATTTACAAGCTGTCTATTATGTCTCGATAGCTAACTTATGTATGGTGTGCCTACCTGAGGATGTGACTGGTATCAGAAAACGGTTTCCATTGATATGCAAATACCGTTATTCACTGGGGATTTTCCAAATGAAAAGAAAATTAAGTGGATCCCCGACCTTAAATAGAGAGTGCCTGGTTGGTTTTTTCAAACAAATGTCATCTGAAGGTGCAAGCAGAGTTGAAAATACACAAATTTCGTCAGTTAATTTAAAGGCATGGCGCAGTAGTGGCGAAGCGGAATCGGCCTCGCCTTTGAAATATATGGTCGTGGGTTCGATCGCTGGTCGTACTTACACATCTATGAGTGAATTGTTTCATCGCAGCTGCTCGATAGGACACCGGCATGTCTAAGATATAATCATCCGAGGAGATTTAACATCCACAAACCCGCAATTTGCCAGCATGTGTGAGTTAAGGCCTGAACTCTCTCAGCTCGTAAGACAGTTGAGAGAAGACCCATGCCTAGTAGTGGATCCCTAAAAAGGTTCGAAGTGAAAATGGAACAAATTTTGAAACATGAATTTAAATTTTGAAACATGATTATAACAAATGAGCTTGGTTCAAGACACTGTGAGCTCAGTTTGCTTAAATCGGAACGCAACTTAAATATTAATGTTTGAAGGTAGTCAGTAATAATTGTGATTAATATTTTTGGACGTCAAATACCTCAGTCCACCCGTGAACATGAAGTCTGAAAAGACTTTGAGACGTAAGATCTAAAATCTAAAATAAACCGCGATAAAATCCGTTAAAAAGTAGTTTTATTTCAATGAGCTTGGTAGAATTTAGATATCTATCTGCATATTTATTTATATCTGCACGAAACTGAGATAGGTCGCTGGTTCAACTACAATTTCACAAGCAAATACTGTTTATTTTCTTTCCAAAATAAACAAAGTTTCTTCAAAACAACTTAGCAGAATAAAACCACAAGCACACGCTTAACTGCCACTTAGGTGCATACAGATTCTCTTCGTCTCGCCACTAGTACGCGTCACGCGGTCTTTGATCTAGCAGTCGTTGCCCTGTCACCAATTAAAGCAGGTAAAGGTCAAAATTAAGGTAGAGATGGAGGCGTATTCTACTGTTATCTTCTTACCGAAAATCATTCGTAATCACGAGTGAATAGTAAATTAACAGGCAGGTGCGTTTCATCGTATACTACATCATTGCTTAAAATTATCATTAGGTAAGATGTAGTCTAGCGCACGCCTATTTAAAAAAAAATTCTAGGTACACGTTCTGTTAAGACAAAAATGGCAATACCCTCAATGCCGAATTTTTAGAACCTAGTTACATTTTTAATCGCTTCAGCACTAAAATTTAAAAAAACCGGTCAAGTGCGAGTCGGACTCGCGCACCGAGGGTTCCGTACAAACCTGCAAGGTTTACAAAGTTCGTTTATATTTAAGTTTATATTTATTAAAAAATGTATATTTTGTAATGTAACAAAAAATTTAAGGTTTTCGGAATTTTTCCTTTATGTGTGCTATAAAACGTTGCTTCATGCCAAATTTCAAGATTCTAGGTCGACTGGAAGTACCCTTTAGGTTTTGATTCCCTTGCGAGTACTTGCGAGTTTCAAAATATGCAGCTTAAATTGTCGTTTCTTTTGATTGCGTTGACATAGAAGTTTGATTTTGTTACAGCTTAAAGGTATTATAGACCTGAGTATTTGGTATGAATTTCAATTTAATACCTCTACGCGTTTATGAGGAAATGGGTAGTAAGTTTAAAATTATTAAAAAAAAATATATTATGTGATGTAACTAAAAATTTATGGTTTTCGTAATTTTTCCTTTATCTATGCTATAAGACGTTGCTTCGTACCAAATTTCAAGATTCTGAGTTCACGGGAAGCACCCTGTAGGTTTTGATTCCCTTGCAAGTGTCGAAAATTTGCGGCATAAACGGCTGTATCTTTTGATTGCGTTGGCTTAGAAGTTTGATTTTTTCACAGCTTCAAGGGACAGTAGACCTGAGTAATTGATATAAATTTCAGCTTCATACCTCCACGCGTTCCTGAGAAAAAGGGTCTTGACAGACGGACGGACAGACGGACAACAAAGTGATCCTATAAGGGTTCCGTTTTTTCCTTTTGAGGTACGGAACCCTAAAAATGATCAAAATTACTCCATTCATTCAGGCATTCCTCTTATTCTTCCAGTGCCCCTCCACTACTGGAGGTCGGCCATCAGATCTTGGATACTCTTCCTCTCCTGTGCACAGCGGAATAGATGTTCTGTTGTTCTTACAACTCGTACACAGAATCACCCTTCAAAACTATTACACCTAGTATTGTCTTAGATTTACGCGAATATCACACATTGACTTAGGCTTGGTACCCAGCGCTTAATTTACTTGTACCAAAACCCAAGCAAAATGAACTGAAAATTCAAGACATTGTGAGCTCAGTTTGCTTAAATCGGAACCCAACTTATATAATAATGTTGGTAGGTAGTCAGTACACAGTAATAATTGTGATTAATATTTTTGGACGTCAAATACCTCACTCCACCCGTGAACATGAATACTGAAAAGACTTTGAAGAGAACTTCCGGATCTAAAATCTAAAATAAACCGCGATAAAATCCGTTAAAAAATAGTTTTATTTCAATTATGACACCTCTTTTTCTACGGTGGTCAAAAATGGTAATAGCTAGGCATCACTAAAATAATTCTTACATAGCCGTTTGAATACTGTATAAGTAGGTTTTTTTGACGTGACAACGTCTTATAAATTGGTTTGCCGGGTGACACTTCAAGAAACTGCGTTACGCTCCGCTCACGTTATGCGCTCACAATGAGAGCGAGTGAGAGGCACGCGTCCCTTCCACTCGGGCATGGTTAGCCCGCCTAAGAGCGAGAGAGACAGACATAAAAAGTGAAAGGCACGCGTCCCTTCCACTCGAGCACAGTTAGCCCGCCTAAGAGCGAGATTCTTTGTATAAATTAATGTTTTAAATATAATTCTTTGTATAAATAAATGTTTTAAATTGTTACTATTATTTCATCCTTCTTCCTACTATACGAATGAATATTCACATTAAAATTATTTTACCACTCAAAGTCGTTGTCACGTAAAACTTTCGCCCGTTACCGACTTTACAGGCAACCAATTTTTTTTTAACTTGTTAACTTGAATGTGTGTACCTACAGACAAACCGGGAAAACAGTTTTGTGGGGCAATGAAATATTGTAATGTTGTGCAATTTGATAATAAAGATTAATTTCAAATTCTGCACACTTTTCAAGGACCGATGACAATACGGTAGTTTCATTAAGTTATCTTGTTAAACGAAAAAAAAATCGATATTATTAGCAACACTTGTATGCACAGATTACAAAGACAACCTGTAGGTTTGCAAAGAATCTTCGAACGCGATTTTTACCCTAACAACCAAAGGAACCTTTAAGAACCTACCAACCTACATACATACAAAGGGTAAACATATCAGACCAAACAACAAAGTAGAATGGTCCAATAAGCAAAAGGAGTGTAAACAAACAAAGAAAACTGTGGGTTGGAATTTGCCACAAATAGCCCTAAATTCGAAATATAAGGTCGCGGCTTCGATTCCCAGGCATACCTACAAAAATCTTTGTGTGAATTGTTACATTGCATCGCCGCTGCTCAATATCGGTGAAGGAAAACATCGTGAGGAAGCCGACACGTCTAAGAACTAATAATTCGAGGACATGTGACATCCACCAACCCGCACTTTGCCAGCGTGTGTGCATTAAGGCCTAAACTCTCTCAACTCATAAGATAGTTCAGAGAAGACCCATGCCCTACAGTAGGACACTAAAAAGGGTTTGAAGTGAAATGAAGAGAAAGATGGTAAAGTTAGATAAGGGTTCCACGCAGTAGCGCAGCACCTCCTTGCCAGCAACAAATAAATTGCATTAGAAAAAGTAAAGTAATTAAACTGAAGGCTAATTCACGTATTTAAATAAGTTCAGTTGCAGTGCAGTTGCAGTTAAGTTTCGATCAAAACAGCCCATTTCGTGCTGTTGTAATTTTGACAACCGCTGTCAAATACGCTCGCGTCAAGTTCGCGTCAAGCGAGCACTTTAGCGTGTATGTTTTTGTATGACAATCACAAGAATACCATTTACGACGAATTATTCGTGCTCCCGAATAATAATATAATAATAATAATAATAATATAGTGGGACATTAACACACACGGTCACCTGATCCCAAACTAAGCAGAGCTTGTACTATGGAAACCAAATAACTGGTAATATACTACATATAAAACTTTTCTTTTGTAAATATATACTTAAATATAGATAATTATACCCAGACACAAGACAAACAGACATATTTAAACAAATGTTTATCTCGGGTGGGAATCGAACTCACGACCTGCGGCTTGAAAAGCAAGTATCTTACCGACCACGCCACCGGCCCATCAAGACAATATATATATATTTAATAAAGCAACGCGAAAGTTTAAAAGTGTATAAGGACTTAGTCTCTTTCTTACTAGAATAACTGTCAAGATGACAGACAAAGACAACGAATTATAAACCTATTATATCTAAAGTATAATAAGTTTATAACACGTTTATGAATACAAAGGTAAATCTTTATTTACTTTTAACTTTTTTATTTTACGTATTGTCACATATCAGCACAGTCTTAGAGCTCGTGGAGTTTATTAAATCAGGTTTATGTCACACACCAAATCACGTACGTTCGTCACCTCATATATTATTCTTACTTTAGTAAAACACGAACTTATTCACACATTCAACATTCTGACACGTACGTAATGAAATTAAGTTACACACCTAAAACGGTCGAGTATTTCAGTGCTACGAGTGCCGGGCGCTACGCCGTAGGTCGTAGCTCGTAGCAATAATTCATACATAACACGACTTATTAGAGATTCTATATTTTTACACGTACGTTAAAAAAACAAGTTACACACCTAAAACGGTCGGGTATTCTAGTGCTACGAGTGTCGGGTGCTACGCTGTAGCATCGTAGACGTAGTAAGAAATAAGCTTATTAAACACGACTTATTCACAGATTCATAATTCTGACACGTACCTATAAACTCAAGTTGCTCATCTAAATTGGTCGGGTATTCTATTGCTACGTGTGCCGGGTGCTACGCCGTAGCGTCGTAGTTCATGTAATAATCGTACAAAACACGACTTATTTACAAGTTCTTTATTATTACACGTCCGTTATAAAATAAAGCAACACACCTAAAATGGTCGGTTATGTTATTGCTAGGAATGCCGCCTGCTGGGTGCTACGCCGTAGCATCGTAGCTCGTAGTAATAAATAAGCAAACGGATTGTACGGAACACGCACGACTTATTCACAGATTCAACATTCTTACACGTCCGTAATAAAATCAAGTTACACACCTAAAATGGTCGGGTATTCTTGTGCTACGAGTGCCGGGTGCTACGCCGTACCGTCGTAGCACGTAGCAATAATCGTAACGGCAAATAAATGTAGACATTTATGGTAGTCTGACCGTTCAATGTGACTCGCACAAGGGATATAGGCCAAGATCACACGCAATAATTTTCAGCGATATAGGCCGCGATCCCGCGACATGTTTTTCTATATATTCTTTTTCCTTGACTAAAATAAGCTTTTATATAGTTTGTACTGTTTGTAGATTAACTATTCAGAATCACTTGAGAGATGTTTTATTTTGCAATATACTAAAATTCTTACCAAAAGATACACACGGATTTTAAAGTGTGATAATATTTACGACAAAAAGAGCGTTTCAAGCGATTGTGATTTGGTTGAAAGAAAGGGATGCGGTTCACATTTGAAATACGTTTTAAACAATCTAAATACGGCAGCAAGATGTTATGAAAACAAAATATGTACGATGACAAAATAATATGTTAATTATTGTTGAACCACTTTGTGGCTTACCAACATTGGTAGAGTAATACAATTCGTATGAAGTTAACTGATAGCCTGCACAGTGACGTATAATCTTACCAAAATTAAAATGACGCTAAGTGACTCAACAATTAAAATATGTCATGGTACTTGACTAGAGCGGCGGTGGCGTAGTGGTATCTACCTCGTTTCTGAAATATAAGGTCGCGGGTTCGATTCCCGGTCGTGCCCACACATCTCTGTGTGAATTGTTTCGTCGCCGCTGCTCAATATCGATGAAGGAAATCACCATAAGAAAGCCGTCATATCTAAGAGCTAAACAATCGAGGACATGTAACGTCCACCAACCCGCACTTGGCCAGCGTGTATGGATAAAGGCCTAAACTCTCTCAACTCGTAAGATAGTTGAGAGAAGACCTGTGCCCAGCTGTGGGACTAAAAAGGGTTGACGTGTACTTGACTTAATTGTCAACATTTGACAATCAAGTCGAGTACATATTTTGTTTGTTGTTGTCCTAAGTAAATAAGGCCACAACCACAGTGTTGATTAGCTGGAAGCAAGTTATATTTAATTAACAAGTTAAGTTTCTAATTCTAATGAAATCATTTAATTAAGTATTTGAATAGTTTAATTATGATTGAACTAACTGCCCGCCAAAGTTATATACGAGTGTTGGTTTGTTTTCTATTAAGTGGGCAACTGTATTGATTTAAATATTATCTCATTTAATATTACTTTAGCTGCAGTTTCGTGTAATTAATTGTGACGAAAAATATTTATTAACTTATTAGTGTAGTAACACAACGCGTTGAAAAAAAGGTGATTACGAATAAAACGCCATGATGTCATTGTCATTGTTCAGTTTGATTGACAATTAAGAAAAAAGAACCAAAAGACCTGCATGTATTGTTATAAACATTTTTTTTTAGTCGAAAACGACTCAGTTGCCGAAGAAAAAAAAGAAAAATTTTATTTTTATTAAGTATTGGTCTCTGGCTGCTCAATTGTCATTTGGCCATGGGGCTGCCAACTATCTATAATGTTTCCAATTTTTAGTTTCCGTTTAAAAAACGGGGGTATGTAAAATCATATTAAATGCAAGAAAAAATCTGGTTAATTACGCTCTACCAGCCTATGTAACTCAGATTGTCGTTTGAATTAACAATTATTTGAATATCGAGCTCTAAACATTTCTTTTACTTTTACTTTATGGACACGTGGCCCAGAGCTGGACAGAACGGAGCCAAACAGGCTGTGTTGCCGAGCGGAGCAAAGTTAACAAAGGATAGCGTGGTGGTGCAGCGCGCCTTTCCTAGAGATAGAATTTGACTGATAGGAATACAGCTCGATGCAGCTCAAATCCTTTAAACAAATTACAGTCCATCAAATCTAAGAAGTACCGTTTGACAGTTCTAAACGTAGTACATTTAGAATTTTATTTTTTGTATGAAAATTGTTTGTATTTTCTTAAATTTCGCGAATATCAAGCATTAAAAAACATCCTAATTTCAACAAAGAAAACGGTTGGAATATACCACCTGCTTGGGACCCAATGCTTAATTTACTTGTACCAAATCCCAAGCAAAATCCACTCAGAATTCAAGACACTGTGAGCTCAGTTTGCTTAAGTCGGATCGCAACTCAAATAATTATAATGTTTGTAGGTAGTCAGTAATAATTGTGATTAGATAATAAATTTGGACGTCAAATACCTAAGTCCATGAAGTCTGAAAAGACTTTGCAACGTCGACATATAAAAATCTAAATTAAACCGCCATAAAATCCGCCATTTATTCCAAGTAGTTTTATTTCAATGTGTGACATTTGCGTAAATCTAAGACAACACTCATCTACAGCTTATCGATGTAAAAAAAAAGTTTCAAAGCTTTCACTTAAACCAGATTAATAAGCGTCAAAGTAAAAATTGAAATATTAATTAAAAAGTCGTCAAACCGCTCCCGAGGGGTAACTCAATAGGTAATCTCAAAGAGAATCATTAGCGGGGTGAAACTTTTTGATACATTTTAACCGACTTTAGAAATGAGGAAATAAAACAACTGAAATGACCTCCATTTTGGACAAACTTTGAGTAATCATTCTTATGGGAAAGAGAAGAAATAAATTGTAATATTTTGTGTCTGTTACTTACTTTTGGTGGGCGTATAGCACCTACCAGTGGCAAAGAGTCCATAGAAGCCGATTACCATAGGCTTCCCTTTAGGAAATAGTCAAAATCACATGTACTTAATAATATATTTTGTAATGCCTAAAAGTTTTAAATAGCAACAAAAATAAGTATAGCATCAAGTGTAAGAACGATCGGTGACGGTAGTGAACAGATATTACTTTCACAACTTTTTTGCTCCGGCTTCCCTTTTTCAGACTTCCACCCTTCGACACGGGTACCTACACATAATATTTACAATAACTCAGACAAGAGCAACACGAAATCCTGGCAATATAAACACACATAAAAAATGCACACAGTCACAAAAAAACAATGAAACTATTTAATGTATTTTAAGTAGTATATTACCAGTTATCTGGTTTCCATAGTACAAGTTCTGCTTAGTTTGGGATCAGATGGCCGTGTGTGTTAATGTCCCTCTATATTATTATTTTACACACGGCCATCTGATTCCAAACTAAGCACAGCTTGTACTATGGAAACTAGATAACTGGTCATATACTACATATAATACTTTTCTTTTGTAAATACTTAAATATAGATAATTACACCCAGACTCAAGACAAACAGACATGTTCATCACTCAAATGTCTGACTTGGGTGGGAATCGTACCCACGACATGCGGCGTGAAAAGCAAGTACCTTATCGACTACGCCATCGGCCTAAACGTAACCACGAATCTTAGTGTATTTTATTATTAACGTGAAGCATTTTTTGCATTTAAACAAGCCAGTGGAAGCTAACCTACTACCTACTTACTTAAATAAATCAATAAACCTACCTAATACTAAATTAAAGTCCCCAAATTATATTGAACAAAACAAATCATAACTTGGTAGAACTTTTTCCTATTTAATATTTAGTTTATGGAATCGAATTCTTATTACTTTATGTCAATATCATTCGAAAGTAAAATTACTTCCATATCCTTCGATAAAATAAAGCGAGTTAATAAAAAATAGGTCAAGCGTGAGTCGTGCCTGTGGCAGTTCAGTTGTTACATGGCAATGTTGTTTTAATATGTAGCATCTTTAAGACGAGCTTCCACCAAAGCGAGCACAACAGAACTAACAAAAAGTACTTACACTCGTACTTAAAAAATATATATTTATGCTGGTTAGTTGCCTTAACGTAGATTTTTAATGGGTAGGTTGGATATAAGTTAGTTTAAATAGCTTAATAGTTACTCGTAACTTCTTTCTTCTTCGTACTTTCTTTGTGTAATTTAAATCTAATCAAGATTTAAATTAATATTAACAGTTGCCACAGTAAAATAGAAACCGCATTGAAATCGGTTAAGGTGTTTGTGACATAAGCAGGCTTATTATATACTTATACGCTTGATTTAACCTACGTTTTTATTTGTATAGATAGAATATACAGAACATGTAGCTACACTCAGCTTCAGTGGAATCCCAGCCTTATCTTAGTATTTACATTTTTTTAAATTTGCTTTGTAGGTCTAATGATATTTGGCATAAGCTAGAAGGTTCTAGATTAGTCAAACAAAAAGATAGTAAAAAGGTAATAATATAGATCCCCCTAATAAGCGCCATTCCACCGTATTTGCTTTGTCACATCCAGCTACTGTCGGTGACATATATATACTGGGGCATTAACACACACGGTCATCTGATCCCAAACTAAGCAGAGCTTGTACTATGGAAACCAGATAACTGGTAATATACTACATATAATACTTTTCTTTTGTAAATATATACTTAGATGTAGATAATTACACCCAGACAAACATTACAAACAGGCATATTTAAACAAATGTTTGTCTCTGATGGGAATCGAACCCACGACCTGCGGCGTGAAAAGCAAGTATCTTACCGACCACGCCACCGGCCCGTCGAAACCACCACTCTATCTTGTTGGATGGAGGGCAAATCAAATCAAATCAAAGTTTATTTTGTAAACATAGGTACAATAGCAGATGATCATAATATTATGTTTTCAATATATCTATGTTTTGCCTATAGGTAACGGGAGTACAAAATTAAATTAAATAAAATTAAGGGCGTCTTGTAATCTCCTCTATCTTTCACTACGCTTTTCAAGAGGCGGTCTTGTCTCAAGAACTCACTTACTCCAGCGGCAATTAGTTCTTCAACTACCACTTCAACTTGCTAAATTCTAATTCAATATGATGTCGATAACTTTAGTAAAAAACTAATCATTCAACTTGTGACATCTATCAACTCACACTTGGCCAGCGCGTGTGATTAAGGCCTAAACTCTCTCAAATCGTAAGATAGTTGAGAGAAGACCCGTGCCCAGCAGTGGGACACTAAAAAGGGTTGAAGGGAAGTAAACTTTAGCTCTTGACTAGATAACCTTATTACGACTCCTTCAAAGAATCGCCAACCCAGAGCCACATTAATTCCAAAATTAGTGTTTCACTCACCGCTCCCAACTGAGTCTCCTAGGAGTATCTATTGCCACATCCTCAGGTGCCCCTCGTACTCCCTGCGTGAGGAGTCGCGCCAGTCGGGATCCTGTGTTACTGCTGGTGCTGGAGACTGAGCTGCGAGGTGTAGGCACTCTGAAACAAGATACGAACATGCAATTTAACTTTGTATATTTGCTTCCTTGTTTAACCTTAACAATACATTTTCCATTTTGATGGGTTATTTACCTACTTAAAATTGTGAAATCCATGATACGTAAAACCTATTAATAACTATAAATTGAACGTTTGAGAAGCGGTGGCGCGGCGGTACGGGCCTCGCCGTAGAACAATAAGATCGCGGGTTCGAATCCTGGTCGTGCCTACACATTTTTGTGTGAATTGTGTCATTTCCGCTACTCAATATCGGTGAAGGAACAGCGTGAGGAAACCGGCATGTCTAAGAACTAATCATTCAAGGACATGTAACATCCACCAACCCGCACCTGGCCAGCGTTTGTGGATTAAGGCCTAAACTCTCTCAACTCAAAAAATAGATGAGAGAAGACCCATGCCTAGCAGTGGGACACTAAAAAGGGTTGAAGTATTGTAAAATTGAGTGTTTGATAACACCACCACACCATAGCTCAAAACCATGTCAATCAATGCAGTTTCTAAATAACGAAAACTATTACTTAATGCACTACGATGCTACAAGCTTGTAGATGCCTATAAAAATATACAGATATGCCCTTTTTGCTCATGCCTTTATCAGGGATTCATCATTATCATCATCGGCCTATTGCAGTCCTCAGCTAGACATAGGCCTCTCCCAACAAGCGCCATTTCACCCTGTCTTCGGCTTTTCGCATCCAGCTATTGCCGGCTATCTTTCGCAGATTGTCACTCCACTTAGCTGAAGGACGTCCTATACTACGTTTGCCATGACGTGACCAGCGGTTATCAATTTTTCGACAGATATAGCCAGCCTATTGCCACTTTAATATCGGGGATTAAAAAAGAAAAAAGTTACGTGACATTACCTAGTTAAAATTTCTTGAAGAACGTTTAGAAGTTGTAAATCTCTCTAATGATAGTAATGGGGTGATGATCTTCATTTAGACCTAACTAGCAAACCCGGCGAACTCCGTTTCGCCACCACATGGCTTCGTTTTATGTAACATTTTCCCGCTTTTCTGTTGAATTTTTTCCTAAATTTTCTTTGCTATAAACCTCACGGAGCTCGAGACCTTTCCAACGAATGCAAAACGGTGGAAATCGGTACTTGCGTTCTGGAGTTATAGCGTCAGGAAGGAAAACCCGACTTATTTTTATATAGTAGATTGAGGGAAGAACAGTATGTAGTTACTATGAAATATCGAATTCTTTTTGTGAAATATACCAGCGAACTTACTTATGCGAATTGATACAAAAAATATAAGACTCTAATAAAACTAGATGAAAAAGTTTCGCAGTAACCCTTTGAAGGGCACGTTTGAAAGTTTCGCGGGACCCTTATCAAATACTTGTGTATGACAAGATGACGGGCTTCACTTTGTTTGCCCTGAATTGATGCTATATGTTGTTTGGAATATTTTACATTGTTTGTAGGTAATTTTATTAAAACTGTCTCGACATGACACGGATTTGATTAGTTTTTGAACGTGACCTTACAAGCATTAAAATTGTAAGCATAAATTTTACGTATGAGGTAGCCGTCAAGACTTACCCCCGTATTCATAAACGTCGTATAAGCTCATTATAGCTAAAATAGGTTTATAATTCATTTGTCTTTGTCAGTCAAGAATGAGACAAAGTCCAAAGTCCTAGTGCGGGGCCCAGTCTCACTAAGTGTCTACTGGACCTTATTATGAAACAAATAAATTTTGTATTAGTATTTGTTGTAGGTACTTAATTATAGGTAGGTAATTAAAAGCAATAAACTGTAGATTAAGTAATAGAACCTCAGAAGCTTCAAACTCTGTAGTGACAATAAATGAACTATATAAGTTCCCGGATCATCAATCTTGTTGAGTAATTTGGTGTTAACCACAAAACAGCCATTTGCCCTTAGATAGTTCGAAATGGTATTTCCGAAATTACGCCTGCTTGATGAAACCCAAAGCCAAGTTGTTCTATCTACCAAAGTACCTTCAAGTGAAGCCTGACATAGTAAAGCTACATTATTAAGAAAAAATGAGATGTGCGTGACTGTTTGTCTTGTGTCTGAATGTAATTTATATCTCTACCCTAGCGAACTTCGTACTGCGTATTTCTCACCATTCTTAAAATGATTAAATTATTAAAACAACTATTAAAAAATAGGGATTGATGATAGAAGGGTGATAATTTAGGATTGTATGTATTTTCAATGCCACATTATAAAAAAAATAACAAAAATTGTTCAATAATATAAAAATAAAATGTTAGGGGTAGATAACCCTTGTCACTTAGGGTTATGAAAAATAGATAGTAGCCGATTCTCAGACCTACTGAATATGTATGTAAAATTTTATAAAAATCGGTTCAGACGTTTCGGAGGAGTATGGTAACTAACACTAATTAGAGAAGTACCTGTGTATTTACAAAAAAATGTATCTATGTACCTAGTATATCAGTTCCTTGACAGTAGGTAGGTACCCATAACACAATAAATACAAAGTGGAAGGGACACTACACAAACTAAAGGAGTGCATTAAGCTCCTTAATTAGATTCATTTTGACGGGCCGGTGTGGCGTGGTCGATAAGATACTTGCTTTTCACGCCGCAGGTCGTGGGTTCGATTCCCACCCGAGACAAACATTAGTGATGAACATTTGTGTTTGTGTCGAGTCTGGGCGTGAATATTTATTATTAGTATATATTTACAAAAGAAAAGTAATAAATGTATAGTATATACCAGTTATCTGGTTTCCATAACACAAGCTCTGCTTTGCTTGGGACCGGATGACCGTGTGTGTTGATGTCCCAGAATATTTATTTATTTATTTATTTTCTGTCGAAATTTACTGTCCTATATTGGAGGAAAAATATCGCACTTTATTCATTTTGTCCATTCAACATGATTCAACTTAATATGTA
Source organism: Meganola albula (assembly GCA_936450015.1). Lineage (NCBI taxonomy): Eukaryota > Metazoa > Arthropoda > Insecta > Lepidoptera > Nolidae > Meganola > Meganola albula. Next base: position 3,384,860 of record OW388153.1, read on the forward strand.
GGTACCTACCTACCTTACTTACTACATTTTATGTATGTAGAAAGAGACAAACGTCTAACAAGACAACCTAGAGCAAACGATATCGAGTTAAGACTTACGGTCTTATAAAACTCTTTAGTTAAAATGGACATTTGCTTCACTTCACTTCACTTTTTAAAAATATTTGGCGTGCACCCTTTGTCTATTTCTTCTTCTTCTTCTTTTAATTATGGCCTCTGCAGAAATTATTCCGCAATTTTGCCAGTGTCAAGTTTAAATAAGTATATAAGTTTTTAAAGATTAGTAGTAAAAAACTAAAAAACTGCGACGTTCTAAGACGCCATTTATTTTTCTTTTTTTATCTGTCTATTTCTTACTAGTATAGATGTCAAGATGACAGACAAAAGCAAACAAATTCACAGACTATTAAGAGAAATAAAATTATAGTTAAACCTATTTTAGCTGTAATGAGCTCTTAGTAGTTAGTTATGAATACGGGGTTCAGTGTTTACTTAAAATTGACCATCAATTATCGATTGCTAATCTTTGGAGCATCTATCCATTTATACAAACATAGACGTTATTCTACGATACTAGTAGGACGTGACCTAATTATAGCATGCATCAAACTGTAACCTACATGAACGTTCTCTTCACACGCTCGCTACTTGACCACCCGAAGCCTCTTCAGTCTTTCTTGTTTGTCACGTAGCGCTGTTGTGAATACCTCTCTATCACAACCCTACTGATCTATTTAATATCATAAAACTTATTTTTGTTTGTTCGGACGGGCAAGGCGTGAGATGAAAATTTTCTTTGCCACTTTGAGTTAATTTTAATGACACCCGACGCCAAATTTTTAAATGAACAATTTAATATTTAAACTGTGCCTTCATTAATAAATTAACCTTTATTACTTTTACTAGCCTGTACTATAAAACTAATTATAATAAAACAAAATGTATTAAACAAAAGGAGGAAAGGAGGAATATAATATACATTCATTGCGTTTACAGTAAATAGTAATAAGTTAGTGTAGGATGCGTGAAGTTTTGTGATAAAAACAATCACTTTGTAGCACAATCAATAACTAAGTATATTTAGTATTTCACAAAAAAGTAGTGTATCTCGGATGGTTGTTCGTAGGCGAGAGAACGTTGATGTTGCCAACACAAGAAAAATATAATTTAACATAAATTGGTGGCAGTGTTGCCAACAGTTAGTACTGAAACATTTACAAAATTCGCATGTCCAGTCAACTTCATAGCGTGTAATGAAGCAAAATGGGAAACGAAGTCATATTTCTTTTACATTCTGCTGGCTGTTGAATAAATTACAGAGTTTTCCTTCAGGAAATGTTAAAAAAGTTTATTAATAAAATACAATACAACGGCGAAACCTTATAACGAAACTCATCTCTACTATATGTATAAAAATAAGTCGGGTTTTCCTTCCTGACGCTATAACTCCAGAACGCACGAACCGATTTCCACGGTTTTGCATTCGTTGGAAAGGTCTCGGGCTCCGTGAGGCTCATAGCATAGAAAATTCAGGAAATATTTCAACAGGAAAGCGGGGAAAATGTTACATAAAACGAAGCCATCTGGTGGCGAAACGGAGTTCGCCGGGTTTGCTAGTTTACCTATAATAATATCAAATACACATAAATAAATAAATATTATTTTCACATATACACACAGCTCCATTTAGCCCCAAATTTAACAATTATATGATGATGTATAAGGTAATAAAGTGATAAACATAAACCTTTCTTGGAAGTGGGGTAAAAATGCTCTGTCAACAAACTGTGTTGTGAACAATGTAGTTAGACAATATTTTTGCATTTACACACGGCTACACATCCAGCTATACATATCCAGTATAAGCTGATCTCGCATCGTATAGGATTTCCGTACAACGAGAGGTCAGCTTATATTGGTTTTGTAGCTTGAGCTTTGTGGTTTAGCTCTTTTTAGTGTCCCACTGCTGAGCACAGGTCTTCTCCCAACTGTCTTACGAGTTGAGAGAGTTTAGGCCTTAACCCACACATGCTGGCCAAGTGCAGGTTGGTGGATGTCACATGTTCACGTATCATTAGTTTTTAGATATGCCGGTTTACGATGTTTTCTTTCACCGGTATCGAGCAGCGGCAATGAAATAATTCACAAAAAGATAAAGGCACGACCGGGGATCTAACCCGCTACCTTATACTTTAAAGGCGAGGTCGATACCGCTTCGCCACCCCTGCTCTGCGCCGCATTGTTGAGTAAAGCTGCTCGGCAAAGTTAAGTGCGTATATTTACATATTTAAACTTCTTTATCATCTCAAATTATTAAAGAGTCGTAAAAATCATGCAATGCAAAGTTTGCAGTATAATTTTAAAAAGCGGGTATAAAAGATGACGTCACAAACAAGTTTTAAACAAGAATAAACTTAATCAGGGTCTAAACTTCTGTATTTGAAAGTAATGGGATTTATTAACCTACTTTTCTGTTGAGAAATGTAAATCATCTTAAATTTCGTTTACGAAGTTTGTTTTGTGTGTACCTACCTCTTGTCAAATAGTTCTTATGTGTTCCTTAAATTACATGTAATTTGGTAATTACGTAAATAAATTACGCAGCGATGACGCAGCGGTCGCTCAGCGGTGGCATAGCGGTGGCGCAGGTTCAATCCCCGTGTACATACATATTATGTGTAAAAAAATATTGTAAGGAAACGGCATGTCTAAGAAATTACCCTTCGAGGATATGTGACATCCACCAAACTGGACCAGCGGTTCTCAACTGTTAAGATAGACGAAAGAAAACGCATGCTGGGGGACACCAAGGGGTGGTTGCTTACACCTAATTAACCTAATACTACTTTAACCTAACCTAACGGGCAACCTAATTCGTCGAGACGAATGTAATCGAAACAGGCACTTCGACTCGCAGGTCTACGATCTTACGGATTGGAATGCTTCCTCCCTTCCAAGTCCAACCTAATAAAAGTAAATTTAAAAAAGTACGGAACCAAGAGTCTATGGTAGTAAGCTAATTTAATAAACAAAAAACCTAAGATAGACGAAAGAAAACCCATGCTGTGGGACACCAAGGGTTTGTTGTTTTAACCAATAATATTATCACACCTAATTAACCTAATACTACTTTAACCTAACCTAACGAGTAACCTAATTCGCCGAGACGAATAATGAATGTAATCGAAACCGGCACTTCGACTCGCAGGTCTGCCATCTTACGGATCGGAATGCTCCTCCCTGCAAGTCCAACCCAATAAAAGTAAACTTAAAAAAGTACGTACCGAAGAGTCTATTGTGGTAAGCTAATTTAATAAAAAAAAAAACCTAACCTAATTAATACTCATTAATATTCGATCATTCGAATTCGTATTTCAATTTCATCGTATTACCATTTTTAACCGTATTCAGAGAGCATACGTAAACATTGCTCACTTGCGTGACTGCGTGTAGGCGTTAAGTCGGCGTTAAACGTTCAATATATTAAACGAATCGATATTCATGAATAATTTATATCCTACTAGGTAAGCTACTCGATAATTTAATCATGGATAGGTCAATAACCCTTTTTCATGTTACAAAGTCAAAATATGGTTACAAATATTGATAACTTAATGGTTAACAGTGTTGGTCTCAGATTTGTGGGTAAGATAATGCGAACCACTACAGCCCATCAAATCTAAGAAGTACCGTTCTCCATTTTTGAAGTCTGAAAAAGAAATAGTTTTCTATTTTCGTTAATCTAGCTTATCTAATACAACAAACCTTATTTGGTACTACCAGCTATTGTTCCATATTTTGATAGACATCATCGAAACAATGGATACTTATAATGGCTCTTGTAACAAAACAATATTTTCATCATATCTGGATCAAGCTGTTAATTGTGTTATACCAGATATTGACAAGCTTTATAATACTCTATAATGGAAATATATGCTGAAACTAGGTATAGTATCCATTCTGCCAAATAATAAAAGAAATTACTATTAACAAATTTAAAGTAAATGCTTTAAATTTGTTAATAGAAAAATAAAATAAAATTAAGTAAATAAATTAGTCTTTTTTTTTATAATTTATTCAAAATATAAGTATTACACAAAAAATCATCCATCGCCAAACTGTACCATACAAGGTATGTAAGAAATCGTATCATAAATTTCAGATAACCTAATGTATAAAAATGCTTGAAACACACCTTTGGGTAATACAGGCCTGTCGCTGTTGTAAAATACACACGACCTACGAATTTTAGGGCAGGAATAGCCAGCAGGATTACGACGATCCTCAAAGAGATTACTTTGAAAAGCCTGCACTAGTAATTTCTCGTATCCGAGGACTTATGTTCATTAAAAAGATGCCTGAAAGAGAACTGGCAGCTAACTGCTATAGGATTAGATTGCAAGCTGTTTAAAAAAAGCAATGGTTTTTCCCCCATATTTAAACGGATAGCATGCCGACAAGGTATAAAAATCGCTTTTTAATGAATCCATTAGTAAGATTACCTATAGAAATGTGCCAGATACGTATTTATCGCTTTTTTTATTTATTTTTTTATCCTGAAATAGGCCTGCGCTTGACTACAACTTGCCTGATGTGAAGCAATGATTTAGTCTACGATGGGACGCGCCTGCCCAGTTAATTACAAGTAAACTTAATTACCAGTTGTTTGTCACCTGATTTGCACCACTCCCACGGACGAAGGTGACTCAGCCCCCAAAAAATTAGCTTTGTCATTGAAATAAAACAATAATAAGATTTAACGCATTAAAGTCTTGGAGTGTGAGTGCGCTAAGTCATTAACGTTATACCTCTGTATACCTAAAACTTACCTAGGTGTGACGTCATTCTAGATTACGCTTGGTAATAATCGTCGTAATCTTTAGGTGACACAAAAAAAATAAAAACAAGTGTACGATATTTTTAATTTATCTACCTGAAGGACGAAACAATCGAACTGGTCAGCCCTATTGTATAGTTTTATTTTTTTTACTTTAACATCTAAAGAAATGTTAAAATTATAAATGTGTAAAGTTACTAACTTGATTGATTCCATCGTTTTTTTTTCTTTGACCTGATGATGGACTTCGGAAATATAGAACAGAACTCTACATTGAATTACAGTAGAACCGTCGCGACAAGCGGTATAGCGGTACATACAGTTGATGGCTAACTACTAACAAATGGAATAGTGGTATTTGGGATTCTCTCCCCCACCTTCCATGGTTATAAATACCATGTAAGGTATCGTTTTTTATGAGGGTTTACGAAAATTCGGGGTGGGTAAAAAATGAACCGCCGCCGCGCCTTCAAAAAATTTAAAATCAATTTACTTTACATCTTTTAAATGAAGTTGGTACTATTTCAAACGAACACGAACAAATATTTGTAGGAGCCGCTAGCTCAAAATTAAGTATTGTGCCTGTTGAACGTAAATTAAAAGGGGGCCTGCCTTTTAACGGGTTCCAAAGTTTGTATGGAAAAACAAGATTACTATATAAAATTAAACTATTGATTTGCATCTATTTTCCGCGAAGCGAGCGCTCTGTGAGTTTACCATATCTTTTTTTGAGAATCTGTAGGTGTATTACAAACCCGCTATTTTCAGTATTTTTTTTTCGCATTTATATAATCTGTCATATTTTTCTTCAATAATAATAATAATAATAATAAACAGTTTATTTTCCAAAAATATTACATAGATGCGTAGCAACATATATGTACAATGTTACTAATACCTAACCAAAGATCTATGCCAAAATAGGAATACACTGTGCTCCCCAAACTAGGAGAACCTGTATCTTGGGAAGCAGTGATTCGATCATGAAAATACACAAATTTAAGATTTAGGCGAGAGTAAAGATGGAATTTGGTGCATATTACAAAACAATACATAACTATGAGCACGCGTGTACGAGGTGTGTGTGTACGAGGTGTGTGTGTACGAGGTGTGTGTGTGTGTGTGTGTGTGTGTGTGTGTGTGTGTGTGTGTGTGTGTGTGTGTGTGTGTTCATGCGTGTGCGTTCGTGCGCGCGCGCTTGTGTGTGTGTATTGTGTGTATAAGTAATCGTTAAGTGATGTAAGTTAGAAGAGCCTCAGTATTTGGGTAGTTCTGTTGTAAGAGCCATTCGGTGACTTTAATTTTAAGTTGGTGTCGATTTAGATTCGTAATGTTAAGTGTTTTATGGACTGCTTGATAAATGTGTGAGCTTAGTGTGTAGTACTGATGTTTAGCGAATGAAGTCTTGTGTGGTACAGCTGGCAGAAAGTTAGTACGCTTATTGGATTTAGGTGGACTAACACTGGTATGCTTTCTGATAACAGATTGAAGCACAAATAACTGTCGGACCGTGAGCACCTTGCAATCTGCATAAAGTTGAGCTGTTGGATACCTATAGGGCTTTTTCGTCATGACTTTTAAGACTGCTCTCTGAGCTCTCTCCACTTTTAAGAACTTAGATTTCCCAGCGCCGCCCCACACTGTGATGCAGTATCCAATTATGGATTGGCAGAGCGCGAGATATACCATTTTAAGTGTATCAGGGTCCGCTGATTCTCTAAGATTCCTAAAAACATGAACAAGCCGCCTGGTTCTATTGCTAACGGTGTCAAGCTGAACGTCCCATTTAAGACCATTGTCAATATGCACTCCCAAATATTTAACACATTGCACTTCATTTAGAGGCTGGCATGTACACGAGGAGATTTGGCTTGTGCAAGAGTGTGGTGTTAGAGAGAAATTGGGGGGAGGCTTGCTGATTTTACTTAGAGCAAAAGGAATGTAGACTGTTTTACTTAGATTTAATGTTAGTAGATTTGCCCTTAGCCACCCCATAATTTGAGTCAGAGCTGATTCAGCATGTAACTTTACAGCCTCCCAAGTGGAGCCGTAAACAATTATAGCTGTGTCATCAGCGTAAGTAAAAATTTTACAATTTGGGAGCGACAACTGGCAGAGGTCATTTACGTAGATCTGGAACAGGGTGGGCCCCAATATGCTACCTTGAGGGACGCCAAACGTAACGTTTTGCTCATCACTAAGGAAAGTCTCTAGTTTAACTCTCTGTGAACGTTTTTTAAGATAATCATTGAAGATTTCAAGTGTGATACCGCGTACACCAAGGAGCTCTAGCTTCGACTTAAGAATGGGAACAGAGACAGTGTCAAAAGCCTTAGATAGGTCTAGGAATATACCTAGGCATTTGGTTTTTTGGTCCAGATTCTTTGCGACAAATTGCGTTAGGTCAATTACAGCATCCTCGGTCGATACGCCGGTTCGAAAACCGTATTGATTATCAGCTATGATTTTGTGTTTATTAAGAAAGTTGCTAAGGTGTTTATTCAGTAATTTTTCAAAAATCTTTGACATTGAAGGCAGGACTGAAATAGGCCTATAATTATTGACACTGTCCCTGCTTCCACCTTTGTGTATTGGGTGTACTAAAGCTTTTTTTAGACAATCAGGAAAGACTCCTGTTTGCCAGCATTGATTGATTATGTACGTCAAGGGTGGTACTAACACATTGCGAGACATTTTTAGTACAGAAGTTGGTATATTGTCCCAACCTACGGCGCAATCGTTGCGTAGTTGCATGATTATTGATTCGACCTCACTTACGTCCACCTCTAATAGCACAAGAGAGTCAACAGGAGAGCGAGAGGTATTTGTCATTGGTGAAGAAGGCAGAGTTCTTATCGTATTTGGATAACCAGGCAACAGAGGCGTGATTTTGGTAGCTAAATTTTCACCAACACTACTGAAAAAATCACACACTTTATTTAAGGAAGATTTAGGGTTATGACATATTTTTAAAAGTTCAACAGGTTTGAGGGTGGGCCTATGAGTACCTGTAATATCCTTGATTGTTTGCCACAAGGCCTTAGGATTGTTTTTTGCTTTTTCTAGTTCGGTCTTTTCGTAGGCTCTTTTTAATTTTCGCAGTAGGGTATTGCAGAAATTACGATATCGTGTATAAGTGATTTTAAGTATTAGATTATCAGGGGACTTTTTAAATCTAAGGTGCATCTTATCCCGATTTTTTATACATTTAAGTAAGCCAGGGGTTATCCATGGTTTAAGTATTTTACATTTCCTTGAGATTATTAAGTTCTTTGTATGTTTAGTTATAGTTGATGTAATAATTGAAATTAATTTATTCATGGATTGATTAGGATTTGGATAGGAGTGTGTTGGGGTGAAAGAGTGTAAGTAAAGTGAGCAGAGTATAATTATAAGTTATTTTTATAAGGCATTTTGCAAACAGACCGCCTGTGTTACTTAAGAATAAAGAAATTAAAAAAGCATATACAAAGAAATAAGTACAACAGAATAGTCATTTGTTTTTAAGATCAATAAGACATTTTTCATTATTAACTATGATTTGTTTATCACCGGTTTGTTTACGTAAGAAAATGTTACCGTTTGTAATCCAGCAGTACTTATACTCATTGTTCTTAGCGAATTCTCGGGCTTGATAAAACAGTTTTTTTGAGTTGTAGGATAATTGATCGGCAACGTAAACAGGTTGACGTTTCCCTGGTATGCCGATTAGTTCCGTGTTTATCTTATCCTCTTTTGAGTTTTTATCCTTATTGTAGGTGCGAATAGCAGTCATGAGTTGGTGTTTAGTTTGCACGGTTTTAAATTCGGCTATTAGTGGACGTGAGGTTGTAGGATTAGCAGGTTTGCTTGGTATGCGATAAATATCTCTAAACTCCGATTCAGGGATGCTAACTCCCACAACTGCGCCGATCTTACATACTGTTTTAATAAGACTAGTATTTGTCTCGGTTTCTGCTTGTGGAATGTTACGTATTTCTATACCAGAAGGCCGAGATCTATGTAATAAATCTTGCATCTTTTTTTCTAGTGATTCTATGTAGGAAAGCTGCTCCAGGCGAGATTTTTTGAGCTCTTCAATTTCTTTTTTCATGTCCTCAAATTTTTCGTTAATAAAAGACATAGACTGGACCATTTCAGCGTTAGATTTGCGGATCTCATCATTAGATAGCTGAATTTGGATATTCTGGGCCTTAATCTCCGCAATGTCAGACACTAATTTAGACATAAGAGCCGTCTGTTCCGACAATGTTTTGGATATACACATGTTTGGGTCTTGTTTCGAAGACGCAGGCGTATATGAGTCATTATGAGGTACGCCTGACCCGCCTTGAGGTGAACTTTCATTACGAGGTCGTTTATTTCTTTGAGTATTAACGTAATCACTCATTAGTAAGGCAGAGTTAATGTCAGGTTCAGATTGACTCACTGATTGACCTAAGTTATTGGTTGGTATTTGCGGTGGAGTGCGTTGCATGATTGTTATTCTGCGACGTTTGCGTCGTAGCACCGAGGATCTCGTAGGCAGTAGCGGTTACTTAGATACTTCGCAATTTGTCACTGCTTGTTCCGTAGCGCGACAGCTAAGCACTCGACGTGGCGCATACAGGCGCGAGTTCCAAATCCAACAAATCACAAACACTTATTAGCTCACATCAATTTACTGACACTGATCGACGTTATGACGTCCTACTCTAGGACCGCCTAGTGGGCGTAAACTGCAGGTAAGGTCTCGGTAAGTGCGATAAGGAATCAACTGTTAACTTAAAATAGCCAATCAGACATTTTTATGAAATGAACTCAGAGGGGAATTGACACGCGTGCAGTCGCTTAAGCAGTCACCGACCGAATCCAGGAAATTAAAAGCAGGATATTATGACGGAAATATAGTAACAGGAATAAAAATGAACTGTCAGAAGGATATGAGCGTCGTTTTCAGAAAATCTTCCCTATAAAGATATTCTGCAAAGTCAAATAATATTTTCGCATTTATGTACCTATTCAATTTTCAACCTTATACAGAGTAGAAAAGGGTGAAAATATTATCCAATGAAAGTAATTTCGTGGAACTCGCTAACTCATTTAGGGATCATACTAAAACGGTGTCTATTAAGTAATCACAATATTACCAATATAATCGGAGCTTTGGGATTTTCTTCAAGTGTTAAGATATATGGCAGATGAAAATGAACCTTAGTCAAATTCGTTAAGGTTATATTTAATATGTCGTGTAAGATAAAATTGCTAGTCTAACGTATTTCCCTGCGGCAGTCATGTTAGCCGTTTAACTTGTAAATCGTGCCCTTCGTACACAAGGTCACTTGAATTTTTGATACACAACCGCTCGTATTGCGACGAAAAATGTGTTTATTCATTGCATTGCTAATAAATGAATTAAAATTAAAGTTTAATACATGCATTACTTTTTAAATTTTATCCCATTATTGTGTAACTAACTTGATTCTTAAGCATTTTTGTTACTAACATAGTTTAGGATCTCGGTCGGGACGCGACTGCCCACTTTACCGATTCATTCGTGGTTACGAATGAATTTCGGTGAGAAGGTGGCAGTGGAATGATGGTCCTTATGGTTAGAAAACATAAAGGAGCTACAATTTCGACCGACCCTCCTAAATGGTGTCACCAGACATCACACTGGGACACGACAAGGCCGCTTGGCGGTGAGGCTTTGTCTGGTGGGTGGTCACTAACCACGGCCGATGCCTACCACCAGTTAATTACAAGTGAACTTAATTACCAGTTGATTGTCACCTGATTTGCACCACCCGGAGGCCATGTGTATCCACGGGTATTCAGATAAAAGGTGCACTCCCACGGACGAAGGTGACTCAGCCCCCTCAATTAATATTTGATAAGGCAGTTAATAGGTTGACGCAAATCCATAGAGTTGACGATCGCTGGAGATGATGACACTTAATTGTCTTTTAGTTTGCTGATAGTCTCCTGCTAAACCTCTCTACATGTTCCTGATCCATATAAATGATCTATGCAGATTAGAACTTCGAAACGGGCTTATTGGTACCTACGCGGTTGACACCGATGCGGAACAATAACATACAGTTATTACCTAATTAACTACATACCTATTACCAATAACATATTGGCGCACAATAACAACTGTCGTTTTAGTGCTGACTCCGCATGCGTCTGCCCCGCTTTGGAATAAAACTGATTCAATTAAATATCTAGGTATTACACTTGACAATAACCTCAATTACCGTAATCATATTGACCTACTTACTAAAATACGTAAATTAATTTATATTTTCAAAATACTTCCTCGCAATTTTTCTGCTTCCTAGGGCCCTATTTGTACAAAAAATTAGATCTATATGACATTAGATTTATATAGTTTAAGGTTAATCAAATGTAACATATTTTTGTCGGATTATTTAAAATATTATATTATTTTATTTTATACATAAAAAAAAAATCTAATTTTAAGTGATTGGGTATCTTATTATATTAGAATTATTTTTAAAAAAGTTATTATTTTTGTGTAATCATTATTATTCTTACGTTATTATTATGTAGTGGTAACAACCCCGAAACACAGGTTCCACCTAGTTCGGGTAATAATGTAATTATACTAGCTTACTATAACTGTTTCCGATTGATATGTAAAATGACGACTTGAATTTAATAAATTTTATTATTATTATTTATTATTATTTATGGGAAACTCTTCCCGAACATTGATGCCCTTTTAAGTTGAGAACTGCAATATCTCCTGTTACACAGATGGGCTGCTACAGCAGCATTAATCGGACTTAAACTACATAGGCGCAGGTAGAACAGTACCCCTAGTACCAATTCAAAAGTTAATAGAAAAAAAAAGGATTGTGTGGTTTTATGATACCACGGTAAAAGTGAAACTTTTATTCACATTACAGACATTTAACTAAAAATTTTTGGAATAAAAATCGATTTATCATCAGTTGCTGCGAACTATAGGCGCCGCCATATTGGCCTTGGCTGCTCTGACGAGCGCCTTTCCCTTTATCCCTACTCCGCGGCCGGCCGACACGCGACATGCAACACACAGACGAAAAAGTTTGAGACGATGCGATGTAATAAAAGTTTCACTTTAAAAAGTTATCAAATTAATAACATGTTAAAATTTGTTTTAAACTTTTTTTTTCAAAACATTTGATTATACGATAATAAATCCCTATCGATAGAATATAATGAATTGGAAATAAGATAGGTAAAATAATTGTTAGTTTTTCTTGGTTTTTAACTTATTATCTTGACAGTTCCCATGACAGATAGATTCTTCTTGGTAGATACTTAAACCAACAGCTATAAGTCCAAAACTATCGAAAAGAATATGAAGCGGCAAGTAAAAAGATCCTATCACCATCATGGTACAATCAAATTGGAAAACTGAACGATATTTAGATAAATTTCTAGATTGATATAGTAACGTCAATATCAGATAACCTTGTGTACGTCATGCTTCAATGGAGTTACGAGACCTTACTAATATTACTGCTCGTATGAACGTACAGCGGGATGAGATTTGAATACATTACACTCACATTCAGATATTCACGCTTCACTGGAATATAACTGATCTATGAAAACATAATCTTTAATGGCATCTTCTTTGTGTGTTTATTGAGGTAGATAGTTTATTCAAATATAAAAACCCATTGTTACCCAGTCTTATACTATTTTTGCTTGTCGCTTGACAACAAATTGCCTGGTGTGAAGCAATGATGTGAATTATAACCGTGCATCCACACTGCAGTTACTTTTTGTTGAGCAACATTTTGCAACAAGGTAACATTAAATAACAATCTCTAACTTTTGAGACTAGTTGTTACTAATTGTTGAGTGCTCAACAAAATATAACAAAGAAAAACTTTCGACAACAATCGAGCACGACATATTTCCTCTAACTTCTGCAGGCAACGGACAAACATTGTTGAGGTAACATTATCTAACAATGTTATCGATTGTGAGAGCATATTGATAATTTTTGTAATATGTACTATATACATTTTAAGCACTATTAGCCTGAGACACAGGGGTTCACCCTAGTTCAGGTATACACATAACTCTGTTTTTATTTTATAGTTAGTTTTAATCTCATGTTGTACGTTTTAAACCTAATAAACAATTATTATTATTTATTGACTATCACGGTTACATTTACTAACAATGAATAACATATTGCTATCGGGTGTTGCTCAGTAAAATTTGGAAATGTTGCTCAACAAAAAGTAACTGCGGTGTGGATGCACCGTAATAGCTAAACCCTAAAACCACGTAAGCCTAAGTCGATGACCTAGTTACTGTGGATAAGCAACAGCCTCGTGCCGCCGACCGCCTCGTGTTGCATCGTCAGCGCCTCGTGCTTCCGTTGGACTACGTGACCTATAGTCAGCGCGCTTCTAATAAAACTGTGCTATTTCAAACTATAATCTATCTCTGTACCACATTTCATTTAAATCCGTCCAGTAATTTTTGCCTAAAAAAGTAGGTAACAAATAAACATCGACATCTCAATATAAATTTTTGCATATAAAATACTGTCCTCCGCCCCCGGCTTTGCCCGCGTAGTATTCCGATAAATGTAGCCTATGAGCTATTTTTTCAACTAAAACTCATTTTACACACCCATGGGGGTAGTTGTGGGAAAATAAAAAAACGCGTGTTTCATGATTCATTGTAAAGTTCTTGTGTGCCGAAACTAGAGTGAATCAGGCTCTGGACTAAATAGACTTTATTTTTTAACTAATAAAACTTATTTTCGAAACCCCTTAGGGGTAGTTTTAAGGTTTTCGTGTATAGGACTATCAAATTTTAAGTGTAAGACTAAGGAATAAAAGTTACATACAAATTTCATCCCTCTATTTAACCCTCTTATAGGATGAATTTGAAAAATATTATTAACCTTTGTCATATTCTAGAGTTTACACTATCTACATTTCAAATTTCATTGAAATCTGTTAAGGCGTTATGCAGATACGTGGTAACAAACATTCACACACACATACGCACACACTTTCGCATTTATAGCATCAGTAGGAATAGTAAAACTGTGCCTCAAGAGATAAAGAAAACAAAGAAATCAAAGTCTTTGGAATTCTAATATGTTTCCCTATTTCTATTATTCAACAATTCTTATAGCAAGAAAATTGAGTACTCACAGTAGTCAATAAGCGAAAAAGCAATTGAAACAAATGCCAGATTAGGATAAAAAAAGATTGTGGCTTGCAAAAACAGATTTTATTTTCATTGGGAAAGTTACTAAGAGATTTATGATAATATTGGATAAATAAAATGGAAGATTATATTACTAGTGGCCCGCCCCGGCTTTGCACGGGTAGATATCGGTATTAGACAAAAATTTTAGTCATCATAAATTTTATCACACTCTTGGCAGACTTTCCATGCTTAGAACACTCGATCAAATCTGCTTTGGCAATCTATATTACTTATAATATAAAGCTGAAAAGTTTGTTTGATTGAACGCTCTAATCAAAGAAACTATTGGTCCGATTTGAAAAGTTCTTGCACTGTTAAATAGCCCATTTCTTGAGGAAGGCTACTTTTTGTCCCGCTGCTGGGCATAATATGTAGTTCACGCGGCGTACATTATCGAAGTTTTCATACGGATCCCTAATTTTTTTTAACATATTATATAGCCTATGTTACTCAGTAAAGATGTAGCTTTCTAATGGTGAAAGAATTTTTCAAATCGGTCCAGCAGTTTTTGAGCCTATTCTTTACAAACAAACAAACAATCAAATCTTTCCTCTTTATTATATTAGTATAGATTTATCCGTACTTCACCCACGAGTGCGGTTCTTCTCTCAACTAGCTAACGAGTTGAGAGGATTTAGGTCTTAATCCACACACACTGGTCAACTGCTGGTTGGTGGATGTCACATGTCTTCGATTAGTTTTAAGACATGCCGGTTTTCTCGCGATGTTTTCCTTTAATATGTACAGGATTTCGTTTTGTACGAGTTATTGTGTAGATGTCTAGTCTACTACGCGCTTAAATACTATACGTTTCAAATAAGAATAGGACTGGAAATCCGCCATCTTGGATCGAAAATCGAAATGCGCAATAACTTCACATTTTTTAGTACAGTGGGAAGGGCCTGACCAATAAATAATGGCATAGGTGTTCACCTTCCTAAGGCTTTCCTTAAGGTTAATTTTCTTCTTTAGAACCAAAAAAAGGTAAATACCTACTAACCTTAGCGCTATTCCATCAGCCCTATCCTCGCTAGCGATACTAGACCGGGGGGAGCTCCCAAGTCTACTGCTCGCAGATTTCCTCCTGAGCTCGTGAGGGTCTGGTTCATCGTTGCTGGTGAAGGAGACCCGCGGCGCGTGTGCCCGAAAGCCACACACTTTGTGAGTTGATACACCACGGCAGAGGAGTTGGCTTTGAGTCACGTCTGAAACAAGCGCATACTATGTAGCATGCCTGTGTTACCCGAAGGTGTAGGCAGAGGTAAAATAGCCTACATTTCGCTAGGAATAACTAGATATTTTTTAAACCCTAACTAATAAAAGGAATGTTTTAAGTTGGGCATAATAATATGTATTTTGAATCTGTGTGTCTGTCTGTAAAAGTGGTGTTTGGTATAAGTTTGTGGCCTTGTAGAGCTTAAAGGAATGCATCGATTTTGATGTAGTTTCTTATTCTAAAGCTGAGGTGATCGTAATGGTTCTTAGTTAGGTGGGAACTGTCATTGAATATTTAATTTAAAGTTATACCTGAGGAATGATTAAAAAAATATCCATAAGTTTACTGTCAAAAATATTTCTTAGAATTTAATATAATAATAATAACATTTTTCACACAAACAGTGCCACCTAGTCCCAAATTAAGTCCACCTAGTACTTCATTTTTTTGTAATTACATATTATACTTATATTATACCCAGACACAGAACAAACAAACATACTCATCACACAAAGATTTCTGGGTGGGAATCGAACCCACGACCTCCAGCTTTGCAGACAGGGTCACTAACCACTGCGCTAACAGGCCAGTCAAACATAAAAGTTATCTGGTTGAATAATAACTCTTAGAGTTTTTAATTAAAGGAAAAATTGAAGGAAAACGGGGATTAGGGAGAAAGCGGCTGAACCCCGCCCGAAATCCTCTTCGAAAAATTAGTATTAGTATTCTTTGCTAAAAGGGTAACACAATAGACACCAGTTTTCATCTGAAGTTTAAAAATAATTGTAAACTTTTCGGGTTTTAGCATTTAAAACCTTTCAATTGTCCGTCTGATAAAACATTCTACAAACAAAGGGGAACATTTTTTATTCGTTCTCTCAACAACAGACGCAAAAATACAGGTTTGTATCTTTAGGAGTATAACACGCATTTTTAAAGTAACTAAATATTTTACTTTACTTTTTATTTATTTATTTTTATTTTATTTTCTTTTTTTACCTAATATTTAATTAGGTACAAATACTTGTACGTTTTTTTATTTAAACCTTACACTTTACACTGAAACCATAAGTCATGTTATTTGGTGCACTCATTATATTTCAAAACTGTCATCGTGCCCACCTTTCGAGTCGGCTATCTGTCACACAAAAAGTCAGTGTGAACGAACGAACGAACACCGAACACTGAAGAGGCCGCCATCTTGGAAGACCTGACACTTTGTATTGGACCTTTGCGTCGTCAGGAAGTGCGCATGCAACCACGTGCTCGGTGGAAGTTTCGCTTTAATCCAATTTAATCTTAGCAATCTGTAGCTATCTGATATAATTATTGGGAGTACTATCGAGAGTTTTAGGTGAAATAATTGTTGCCGTAGTTATTTTATTGAAATACCATTTTCTTATCCGAGAATCCACGCTTATAACGATCTTTGATAATCCTGATATTATTAGTCTAAAGCCTTCTCGTACATTTAATTTATTTATTTTTATAGTTTCGAAGTCCTAACAAGTTAGTCTAGTCTAGAGGTAGATTTAACCTTAAACCTTTTTGACTGAAATTATTCAAGTTACTACAAACATACATCGCACTTTGACATTTCAAACTAATTAAACTATTAAGTTATATATAACTACTTGACATATGTCTTAATTCAATTTCCAATATTATTTTAATCATACTGTAATTGCTTAGTAACATTTTTTTAAATTAACACAATAGTAACAAGTGCTTTAACATCTTCTGACTTGACCTTTTAAAGTTTAATACCTTTTCTTTTTAATTTAATCAAACCACAGATCAGCCATTCACCCCCGAACAAGCTATCTCGAATTAGAAATATCGTCAAAAGATGTGCAAATTTATGTCTTTAAAAACTACGTCACTCGTTCATTCCCCTTGCCTTATTCCCATTTCCATTGGGGTCGGCTCCCAGTCTAACCTAATGCGGCTAGCTACCAGAATTATACGAGCGACTGCCATCAGACCTCGAAACCCGTAGGTAACCAGTAGCCGAGATGGTTAGACCAGGTGTCAGATTCTATTAGGCTTCTGACAACATGTAACTATTGTCATAGATATGTTAAATTACAACCGGAACCGACGGTTAACGTGCTCTCCGAGGCACTAGAAAAAAAAAAAACAAATCTAAAAGTTATGATACTTTTACTGTGATGAAGGTGTCTTATAAGTGATAGGATTTTTTCATTACGAAAACCGTTAACAATTTGAATCTTTGTTATAAAAAAAAAATGTTCTCTACATTTTATTTTTTTAGCTCCGTGACTTCTTTTTTCTTTTTTTTTTTGATATTCATTTTCTTAGACAAAAATGTAGAGATTTTTTAGCTCCGTGACTTTACATTAGGTCGAAAACGATCCTATTGCTTCGGACAAAATTCCAAATTTCGCACTGCTCTAAGATTTCCTAAGTCTTATGTTTTTTCTTCTATGTCTTGCACTATTGCTCGATGGTAATCTAAACTGATACCTCGTTGTTACTAAGCAAACACTAGCTGAACCACCGAGGTGGTATTGTAAACATATTTATATAATATATATCACAACGGGCAATTAACGCGCTCACCTTTATTCTGGCTTTACGTTTCGACACGGGTTGCACCGGTCGTCGCCGCAAGCAGACTGCTAGTCTGTAGTCTGATATATATTAATAACTAGCGGACCCAGCAGACGTCGTCCAGCCCGGTAAAGCAGTGCCACCTACCGGGTCCGAAAATAGATTACGACCGATTCTCAGACCTACCGAATCGGTCAAGCCGTTTCTTTGCGTAAGAACCATCCTCGTACTTCAAGGAACATTCTAAAAAAAGAATTAGCGAAATCGGTTCAGCCGTTCTCGAGTTATGCGCTTACCAACACATTTTACGATTCATTTTTATATTAAAGATGCAACGCGAAAGTTTAAAAGTCGGTATTGTAACCATTTTATATAACCTACCTAATATTTATTCATTCATTCAAAGGGATTCATATGTCACTTTTTAATTCAGAGCGTGTCGCCCCTGACGAGGACTTAGAGCTGTTTCAGAATGAAGACCTAACTCAATTTTCGTTAAGTAGCCAATGCTCAGGTTTCAAAAGGTCCCAAATTAAATTGCTTTCACAGACTTTTTGTAAATGCTCTAAACATTTGATGAAGTTATGTCTGATATAGAGACCTATGTGGGACCTATGTGTTTGTGCGTAAATATTTATTGAATTCGACATATGAATCAAACAAGAATATTAAAAAAAAAATTTTTTTCGGGTCTATCAAATAAAAAAAGAATCCTCAAAATCGGTTCTCTAGAAAAAAGTGCATACACAAACATAAAAAATTACAAAACAGAGTCGTCGTAGTCGAATAGAGAACTTCCTCCTTTTCCAAATCGTTTCAAAAGCGCACCCAGTTTGTACGTATATTTATAGTTACACTTAGGAATAATTCGCATAATTTCTCTAGAAACTTGTCCCAAACCGCAACTGTTTCTGAATCAAATTGAAATATTCGACCGAGCTAACTTAATTTAACCCCTAAGCTTTCGTTTCCGAGTGTTTGCTGAAATAATTGAGTATTCAATAAAATCTGTGGCAGCCGTTTTAAAATTGAACAAATCGTTATAATTTAGTCTTCTGAAAATAAATGGCTAGAAATAAGTAAAATCTTAAATCTAAGACAAAAAGAAGGGGTGTTTTAAGTTTGCATACCCAAATCACAAATGTAAAAATTTTGATAGTAGTTTTATTGCAAAAATGAGGATAAGAGGACCTTATCTTTACAATAAAAGGATTTTCAAAAATTTCAATTTGTGACACTTTTGTATTCAGGTAGCAATGTGTATTAGTGTGGCAGTGTAAAAGTTTGTGGTATCGTAGCATTAAAATGTATAAACCGATATTGATGCGGTTTGCTAGCTGAAAATTGGAGGTCGAAATGAAAATCTCCAAAGGTATTTGCAGATTATCATAATTATCTTGAGTTGCTCGTATGATATTTAATGTACCTTTAATCTAAATATATAAAAGAAGAAACTGACTGACTGACATATCAACGCAGAGCCCAAACCGCTGGGTCTGGAGACTTTAAATTTGGCACATAGGTTCCTTATGGGGTCTAGGGGTGCACTAAGAAAGGATTTTTCAAAACTCACCCTTTAAGGGGATGAAACGGGGTTCCAAAGTTTGTATGGAGAAACAAGATTAGTGAGATCAATTTCGCGGGCGAAGCCGCGGGCGGAAGCTAGTGTACATAGAGAACTTCTACAAGTCTAGTGTCAGTAGCAGTGACGAAGAGTCCATATAACACACGATTCTCACCGGCTTCCCTCTAGGAATTGGTCATTTCAATTTTGACTGGCAACTTCAATTTTGTGAAAAAACTTATTAAATAATTAAAGGAAATGTGTTCTATTATTGATACAAAACTACCAAATAACATTGTGTACTAGTTACAAAGTTCCTGTATTGATTAAAGAATATTTTTTAAGTACATAGTTTTAAAATTTGTGATTCCCACCCAAGTCAGACATTTGTGTGATGAACATGTGTGTCTTGAGTCTGGGTGTAATTATCTATATTTAGGTATTTATTTACAAAAGAAAAGTATTATAAAATAAATATAAATAAATAAATATTCTGGGACATTAACACACACGGTCATCTGGTCCCAAGCTAAGCAGAGCTTGTGTTTTGGAAACCAGATAACTGATATACTATACATATAATACTTTTCTTTTGTAAATATGTACTTACAATAGATATTTGCACCCAAACTCAACACAAACACAAATGTTCATCACTAATGTTTGTCTCGGGTGGGAATCGAGCCCACGTCCTGCGGCGTGAAAAGCAAGTATCTTACCGACCACGCCACCGGCCCGTCAATATATATTACCAGTTATCTGATTTCCATAGTACAAGCTCTGCTTAGTTTGGGATCAGATAGCCGTGTGTGTTAATGTCCCACTATATCATTATTAGATACTTGTTTAAAACTTTATATATATATATAGTTAGTTAATATTTAATGAAACGAAACATTATCCATCCACTATGAATAGAGAAACCCATCGGGAAATAACTTCTGACAACAGATTTTTCAGACATAATTTACAAAGTTCTATATTTATATTCTGCGGTACATTTATTATGGCCATTGCTGGCTGGTGTTTTAGTTTGTATGGAATATTAAATTAGTTATAGTACCTACTTAATTATGTACTAAGTAGTTATGATATATTAATAGTACAATATGGATGATGACAATTTTTTTATAATAAACAATAAATTAAAAAAAGATGCCTGTCTAGGCTTGAAAAAAATTTAATACACGAAATACTTATACAAGAAAATTCTCTACCCATTTCAAAATCTAGTTATACAGGGCGCTTGCAGGTCGGGCGACAATTAAAACTAAGTATAGGTATCCCTAATTAGGTTTAGATATTAACCCTAAAACTAATAACATCTACCCTTTACAAACAAGTTTTCAACGATAATTGAATTTGAAACGTGCACCTAGTTTTGATCCCCCCATCTTCACCCAAAGTAATTGACAAAACTTGTATTGAAGTACCACTTACGACCCACGTAAACACTTTCGGTCTTATTCATAAAAATCTGTTAAGACTCTTTAGTTAAAATAGACTTTGTCTCTTTCTTACTAGTATAAATATCAACATTACAGACAAAGACAAAAAAATTATAAACCTATTTTAGCTATTAGTAGCGGCCCTGAACCCTGAACTACTTACTGAGTATTTCTCATCTACTAAACTTCCCTTAGAAATAAAATAAAACTACTTTAAAACGGATTTTATCGCGGTATATTTAAAATTTTAGATCCCGTTTCAAAGTCTTTTCAGACTTCACGGTCACAGGTGGACTGAAAAATAAATCCATTATAAAGTTATTCTCTTTCATTTAGTTCCGTTATTTCAAAGTGTGATATTTGCGTAAATCTAAGAAAATACTATGTCCCTTAGACTTATATGAGTACTTTAAGACCAAAATCAGCCGTTTTCGATGTTTAGCGGTACAAACATCCGTCAATTCTTTTTTATATCTATAACTAAGACAAGCTGAAGAGTTTTTTTGGTTGAACGCTTTAATCTCAGAGACTACTGGTCCGATTTGAATAAGTCTTGCACTGTTAAATAGCATATTTATTGAGGAAGGCTATTGGCTACTTTTTATCTTATTGCTCTATCTCAGGCTTAAGGACTTGATTTTGGTTTGGTGTCGGAGTTGAGGTTGATACACTAACTGTATAAAGTGAAGTTCCTAGGTACATATATAGTCAGTTTGTGAATAAAAAAGTGATTACGCTTACTATAGGCCGCCGTTTAACTCGCGTATCGCCTATCGCCAAGATTCTGACTCCTCAAGCTGCACAGACAGTGATGATGATTGAAGCGATATGGATATTAGTAACGAATAGTCTTACATTACTTTTATATGTGGTTAAATAGTTCTATAAGGGATTTAATTAATGTTTTATGACTTTGTACCTCAGATGGTGATACGCGAGTTAAACGGTCGACCTATACCGAGTCAATGAAGGAATTTCATTTAAATCTTTGACAAAACAAAGAAACTTTTAAACTAACCGATCGCGTAAATACGGGAAAATACTTCCGTAAATATATAAAATAGATACAGAAGGTAATATAAATAAATCAGATTCATTTAAAGTACTATCAGCAAACTGAAGTGCTCAATTAAAAAAGTCTGGTGACTACAAACCTAGTAGGTATGTAGATAGGGAGGTCGTTATCTCGATTCTTCAAATACTTCTGACGTGACTGAGGCCCTACTATTATTCGATATAATATTTCGAGATTTTTTTAAAGTTTTATTTAGTTTTGTTTTTTGAAAAAGTTTTGATATTTATTTAAGAAAAGTACATAAATGACAAGAAAAATTACTTACCTGAATAAAAAACTTAGAATACAAAAACAAAGTAAATATCAAGTAGAACTTATAAAACATATCTAAAGCTGGGCGTCAAAAAACTCGTCCGCATCAATGTCGGTTGGTAGCGTACCAAGAAGACTAGCAGCATTTTTTTTTTTTTTTTTTAATCTAAAATAGGCTTGCGCTTGACCACAACTTGCCTGATGTGAAGCAATGATGCAGTCTACGATGGAACGCGCTTACCCAGTATATACCGATTCACTCTTGACTTGAAGACCACCAGATTATAGCTATCGGGAAACACAGATGCCGGCAGCGAATTCCACAATTTGGCAGTTCGCACAATAAAAGTCGAAGCAAAGCGCTTTGTGCGTACCCGTGGAATTTCCACCATATAACGGTGTCGCATAGCCGTACCTCTACTTGTCCGATGGAAGAACGGGGATGGGGGAATAAGATTGTGTAATTCCAACGCACACTCTCCGAAGTGTATCCGGTAAAAGACCGAAAGACTAGCAACTATGCGGCGATGCTCGAGGCTTTGCAACTTAGCCTTAGCATTGCCACGTTGAATGGCAACGCTCAATCTTTAGCTTTTTTATTTTTTATGCTTAGAGAATCTAAGTTGCAACTAAAATGCCCGATGAACGGCAACAGGTTCGCCCCCTATTACGTATGGGACATGAAAATAGCCGGCGAAATGTGTGATATTCAGCTCTGCCTACACCTTCGGGTAATTTAAGCGTGTTATGCTATGCAATCGACATAATTTCATTAGTTTTCAATCGAAATTCGCCATTTTTTTTCGACTTAATTATGTCGAGTTCGACATAATTAAGCCCGCTAAATAAATTAATTAATAAGAGAGAGAGAGAAAAGGTAGTTGTTTATTTATCTTCTACGTCAAAAAGTTTTAGAGATTTCGAAAAACAAGAGGGTGATCTTTCACTTTTATATATCTACTAGTTTTTCGAACGCGGCTCCGCCCGCGCGTATGTGGGTTGTCGCGCTAAGCCATTAAACTCTTTTTTCGCAGTCGGATAAAACTATCCTTTCCCGGGTCTCGAACTATCTCCATACAAAATTAGTTCAGAAGTGTAGGAATGTAACCAACATTTTGAAATCGGCAAGCCCCCATAGTCCATAAATCTAAAGGGATTTCATAAAATATATGTCTTACTTGGTTGACACACCGGTGAAGTCGGTTTTCTACGGCTCTTAGACCATAATGTAAGTTTTTCATTTAAATAACCAAGAACAAATAAAATTCAAATTTCTAATTCTATTCATCGCATTGAGTTATCAAATGCGTCATTGTGTCAAAATAAAAAGTAATTTAGATAAAAAGACATAAAGGAGTATTGATATCAACTTCGAAGAAATTCACCCTCAGAATAATTTCTCAGGATTCGCCCGCGTAGTATTAGGATAAATACATATAATTATTTTTGGAAAAATAAAAAACTCGTGTTTCATTATTTGTTTTATGCTTAATTTATACCGAATTCGTAGGAAAAAGTCAATTTCACTCGTACTTAATCATATGTATATTATGTAATGCCTAAAAGGCAAACAAAATAAAATAATTTTAGCACAAAGATTCATTCATTTAAGACAATCGACAAACTTGTACACAGATACACTAATCAAACTTAACACCCCTATTTTTCGGAGAGGAAAAAAATACAAGCCGATACCTATCGGCATCCCTTTAGGAAAAGGTCAATTTCACTTGTACTTAATAATATATTATGTAACGCCTAAAAAATTTAAATAGCAACAAAAATAACTATAGCATCAAGTGTAAGAACGATCGGTGACGGTAATAAAGAGATATTATATTCCTAAGTAACAACTTTTTTTGGCTCCGGCTTCCCTTAGACCCTATCCTTTGCCATAGCTACGTAAGCTGATTCCGAAAATTCGTAAGTATCGGTATCATAGTAAGGCTTATGTCACGTCTCTTGTTAAAAATGCAGAGTGCGGCTCATCGTAGCCCCTTTATTAGAGGTAGGGTTGCCACGGCGAAATATTTTTTTATTTTAAAAATAAAAACGTAATTGCATTTACGTGACTTGTATTTTGAATCTGTGTCATGACACGGAAAAGGGAGAATCACTACAAACCTTTTTAGTGTCCCACAGCTGGGCACGGGTCTTCTCTCAACTATCTTACGATTTGAGAGAGTTTACATCCACTAAACTCACATGTCGTCGAATGATTGGTTCTTAGACATGCCGGTTTCCTTACGATGTTTTTCTTCATCTATATCGAGCAGCGCCGATGCAAAAATTCGCATAAAGATGTTGGTGGGGGCACGACTGGGAATCGAATCCGAAATCCTTATATTTCTAAGGCGAGGCCCGTACCACTGTGGCACCGCAGCTTAAAAGGGAGAATAAATAAAGATCTTAAAAGCCCAGTTTTGCAAGATTTTGTTTATAGGTACTTGTATCTGCTAAACTACCTACTAGCTAAACTGCCTCGGTAGTTTAGTAGTCACCTCTAGCTCGTTGTCGCGGGTTCGAATACCTCGCCGGATCTGAAATTGTATCGAATCTTTTCCTATTTATCTAGACTAGTCCGGGGCCAGGTGGTAGCGTAAAGCCGTCAGTCCTGCGCCAATCCTTGCACCGGTTGTGTCGGCCACAATCTGAAAGTGACGGGAATAGAGAGTTCACTTGTGTTTGCGCGCACACTTGTACACTATAATATCTCCCGTGTACCTGGATTGTCAGCTTAGGCTGGCCGCCGATGCCGTATAAACGGTTAGGAGAGGTGTTATATCTACTAGCGACCTGTACCGACTTTACACGGGCCGCAGAAGTGATTATACACTCATGCTTATTGTTTGGGGGCTGAGTCACTTTCCTCCGTGGGTGAGGGTGCTGCAAATCAGGTGACAATCAACTGGAGGCAGGCTTCGGCCGTGGTTAGTGACCACCTATCAGACAAAACCGCACCGCCAAGCGGTATTGCCGTGTTCCGGTGCGATGTCTGGTGACACCATGCCGGAATTGTTGCTCCTTTAAGGTGCATAAGGCTCATTCCACTGCCACCTTCTCATTGATAATCATTCGTAATCACGAGTGAATCGGTACGCTGGTCTGGCGCTATCGTAGACTACATCATTGCTTAACATCAGGCAAGTTATAGTCAAGCGCCGGCCTATCGAAGAATAAAAAAAAGAGAAAACTGCTTATGAATGCCCGTCCTTTCATCGGACTAGTATAGGCACGGTTATGTCAACTTTACGCATTAAAAGAGAGACCTATTAAAAAAAAAGTTCATAATTTTTAGAGATCATTGTACTTTCACGTTAGAAAGATATTTACAAAAAGTGTCCCGAATACCGCCGATTTTATCAGCCAAAAAGATATTCCAAAGAGGGTGTTGTAAAAAGAACCTTTTCTGCGAATAACTTACTTGGGATTTCTTGAAATAGTGAATGGAAAAATTCACGGTTTAACATAAAATGTACAACCGTGACAACAGAGAGACAGAGTTACTTTCACATTTATAATATTAGTAGGTGTTCTACTTACGATTGACTAAACCGGCATCTCATTCGAAGACATGTGACATCCACCAACCCACACGCCCGCGTGTTTGGATTAAGGCCTACACTCTCTCAACTCGTAATATAGTTGAGAGAAGACTCGTACCCAGCTGTGGGACATGTAACGATTGTCATATATGTTTTAAATGACAATCTTTTTGTTGTTACACAAAGATTGTCCGGAGCGGGAATCGAACTCGCGACCTCCCAGGTCACCGCTCGATACAGAGATCGTCAAAAAACGAAAACAATAATTGAATTTTAAAATTCCATAGTCCTAGTATTATATTATCTGTGGTTCTATTAATTAACTTGAAACGAAAATGCAACATAAAACAAGAACAAAGTGAGATTTAATGAAAAACTCTTTCCATTTGAACGCTTACGTTTTCTTAAACCTTTCTATAAAAGCCGGTTCGCAATTTTATTTTCATAAAATTGAGTTAAGTAAGGTCTAGGTAGATCAATAAGGTGAGCACAGTTAATATAATACTATACTAAGAAAAATGGTGTATAACTACTTAAAATCAACATCAAAATCTTCTTCAATTCTTTCTCCTAAATTATTAATATTTACTGTCAGAACAAAAAAAAACAAATTTGTACACAGATACACTAATCAAACATAACACCCTTATTTTTCGTTGGAAGTTAAAAGATAGTCTTCGAAACAAAGGAAAAAAACAAAGGTTACTTCAAATGATATTACCTACAATAAAGGCAAATGTACTTAGATCACGCAATCCACACAGACATAGAGCATTTTACACGGGAGGTGTTATACGTAACTTCTAGTACTAAATTGTTTCTGGCAGTTTTTGGTGAGGTGAGGTAACCACGTACAGCACACATGTAAAAGTTGAAGCGTCTTTACAAATGCACACGGAAATAAAAACTACGCACAAACACAAAACATTTATTTATTTTAATTTATTATTTAATAATAATAAATTAAAACAGATATACAAAACAGGTGTTTACAAGGTAGGTGTAATATAAACTTATTCGAGTTTTAACCATACACCGGAGTCGTCACTATGAGTAAATTACATAAATCCGAGCGTATAGTGCTGCTTTATGCCAACATTCAAGCAACTCACCCATACAACTTCCCTTACACAAATGTAGGTACAAGTAAATACTTATCTAACACATCAAGTAGGCACCGAGGACCACAAACAGCATGCAGTGTAGCAGTGTGCGCTTCAGAATAAAAGAGTGCACCTGCAACATGTGCCGTACTGCTTGTCTCCCTCTGACACGTAATTAGCGGGCATAAGTACGTCGTTGTTGACAAATAAGAACGTAATGCATATTACCACATACAGCATGATTATTTTTTAGTTTATGCATACAACTGTTCATATACTTCGGCAGAGAGGAACGCACGCAATACCAGTTCCATGTTAAATTTTCTACGCACACAGACAATACGTGTTTCGTATCTTTTAATTACTATACACTTATAAAACTACCCTGTATCATGTTATGACAGGTCACCGAACTTAATTAATGCTAGTTAATTAACACCCTTATATAGTGTTTCAGTTACGGCCAGTCTTAGCAAACTAGATCTAAGCTAAGCTTACTAAGATCGTAATTGCCAGCCCTACTTCGAGTTCTCGATAAATCCCGCCACATCATCGATCTATTGTATATTGTTCGAGTTTCCGATACAACCGCGCTCCTTAATAACTTCATTGTATAACCTCTCTAGTGCTTATCCAATCGGATTTAGGTCTCTATTAGTATTCAAATATTCTACTTGAATTAGATCATGAGTTTAGTTCATTCATTCCCTATTAATGAATCATTCATTCGAATTTGTGTTCTAAAATTAAACTGTTTATTAAAAAGTTAGAGTTCACTGTACAAATCGATGCCTTGGAGTAAAAACCTCGTAAGTGTAAAAAAGTAACTTTTCAATAGGAAGAAAATACTGCATGCTGTAGATATTTTACTAAACGTATTTGCATTTTTTTATTTCATAGAAATTTAACCCGATTTTTTTCCTACAAACGCAATATAAAAAAAAATTTGAGCTTAATGCACTACGTGGTTTTTTATTCTAAGGCGTCAACAAGGAAACTAGTGATTTTGCCCTTTACACGGAACGTGTGCAGAGCTATTCGTACCTTTTTACTACAATCGGCAAACAAACTATGGACGTTTGCAACACCAGAGGTCCTGTCTGCTCTGACCAACCATATTTTCACAGCCTTAGAATGTAGGTCATAGGTATCCAAGACGCGTACATAATCTTTACTAATATTATAAATGCGAATTTGAGTCTGTTTGTCTGTCGCGCTTTCACGCCACTAAACCCATTAAAACTACTAAATCCATTTATATAAAATTAAGTATGGAGATAGTTTGAGATCCGGGGAAGAACATAGGATAGTTTTTATCCGACTGTGCAAAAAGAGGTTAATGGTTTAGCGCGATTACTTACATACGAACGGGCAGAGCCGCAAGCGGAAAGCTAGTTACTAAAAAGTATAGTAACCCTAAAATTAAATATACTAACATTTTCATTCATTCATTCATTACCGCTCGCAGCTTCGTTTGCGTGGTATTAGGATAAAAATTAACCTATTTTACCATATAAGCTACTTTTCATCCTGACTATTTTTTACAGAGATGGATTATAGGCTGGAGTAGACTATAATCTATTTTTGTGCCAAACTTCATCCAAATCTGTCAAGTAGTTTTTTCGTTTTTTTCGTGAGAACTTAAGAACTACCAGACGAGAAGAGAGTAACAAACATCCACACCTTCACACATCCACACATCCATACAAACTTTCGCATTTATGATAATTAAGTAAGATGTCTCAAAAGGAGTACCTCCCTATATTTTTCTCAAAGGATTTCTCAAGTCAAACAATTCTAACATCTCAAAGCGAACACGGTTAGTTTAACACACACCAACCCATTGAACAATATTGTACATATTCTATCATTGATCAGAGGTAGGTACTACTCTGAAACTATTCGATACAAAAATAGTAATCTCTTTCGTAAACGTAATCGTATACGAAATAAATAATAAACAAATATTTAATTACGTGTCAGATACAGGGTAAAGTAGACATACCCTAACAACTGTTTTTAACTGACTTTAATAAAAAGGGCTGTAAATGACTGATAAATTCAGATATACGATGTACTTCTAGATTTTTTTAAACAGTTTTATTCCTTAACTCAGGAACTTCCATTTTATACACAACTAGCTTTCCGACAGCGGCTTCGCCCGCGTGTATATCGGTTATCGCGCTAAAACATTACCTTCTTTTTGCGCAGTCGGATAAAAACTATCCTATGTCCTTTCTCGGGTCTCAAACTACCTCCATACCCAATTCCATCCAAATCGGTTCAGTAGTTTAAGCGGGAAAGCGTAACAGACAGACAGACAGAGTTACTTCCGCATTTTTAATATTAAACAATGGGAATTGTTGAAATAAAACTACTTTTTAACGGATTTTATCGCGGTTTATTTTAGATTTTAGATCCCGACGTTTCAAAGTCTTTTCAGACTTCAGACACAACTCGTGAAGTATATTAAACGATATGTTCTGAAATTATAACCATTTGAAGTTATTTTTTTTAAATGCAGAAACATTGAAGTGAAGATTATAAACAAATGTTAAATGTGTTGTCACTTTATAATAATATATTTTTTAATCTCGGCAGCAGTGAAACCCTATGAAATACAACACCTGGCGAATGGTCGCCGCTAGTATAACAATAGCGAGCATTTTGCATCAATTTTTCAGCACTTTCAGTCAGCTTACTGCCTAATCTAGAATGACTCGTCTTGTTGGAATAGCCCTACAAAAATAAAGTTGTATAACTCTGAGCCTTTTCATGTGTAGCGTAGAGCACTCCAGAGTAGTGGCTGTTATTGTGGTGATGGATATGGTCCCATTAAAAAAAACAGCTTAACTTAATGGCATTTTGTTTCCTCCTAGTACATTTATTGCAACTAAATTCGATAATCATCACTCTATTACGATATCAACGATACGTTAACGATTTTTCGGACACATACATAAATAGGCACATAGTAGGGCCTATGACGAGGGTACAAATCTGATATGAATACCAAACGAACAAGTTATTAAATTTGTTTGTTTACAAAGTGGATTTGCTATCGGAAGAACAAATGTTGGATTACAATATCAAAAACACCTTAGAGAATACATAAAACATCGCTCGTTTATGCCCGAAGTTGTAGGCAGAGATGAATAATAATAACTTCTTCTGGCCGTTATCTGGCTTCGAATGCTAGTTTGAGCTAGTCAGCTTAGACTAGCTAAGTACGCATGCCTTACGTTTCTTAGGCGTAGTAAAGTCAAAGATTCATGATTAGGTAGCGTAACTCACATGAAGCTATGGATTAAGGCCGAAACTCTTTTAACTCTTAAAATAGTTGAGAGAGATCTGTGTAGGTATGCTAATCTGTGGTTACTTTTTTTTTGCATAACAATTGCTAGAAATATTTATTAAAGCAGTAGGCGAAGGACTAAACAAATGAATTATTCATTCTAATGAACGAAATGAGTGATTGAACGAATGAATAAACTTGATGATAAAGGTTAAATTATGCATTCTTATCTATCAATTTATTATTTGAGTCGCATATTGTTTGTTTATGGTAACAAACAGAGCGAAAGCGATTTCTTTTACTATTTCTTTTCTATATTTATCTATTACTAGCTGCCCCGGCGAACTTCATAACCCCTATTTCTCACTATTTAAACTGTTCTTAGACTTGTTTGAATACTTTAAGACCAAAATTAGTCAAATCAATCTACCCGTTCTGAAGTTATAGCGAGACTAACGAACAACAATTGATTTTTATATGTTAAAGATTTTTTTCACCTTTTAAACCTTTCCTAGACCTCCAGGAACATTTTAAGACCAAGATAAAATAAATCCGTTAAGCCGTTCTCGAGTTTTAGCGAGACTAACGAACAGCAATTGATTTTTATTTAAATAGATTTCATTGGGAAATGTGGTCGCTTTACAACTGACTTCAAAACCCAGGTCAAGCAAAAAAATACTATGTATTTCACTTTTATAAAATACAAAATTTTAAAAAACCGTCATGTAAAAAAACCTGTTAAGCTAGGAATGTACCCCGATGAACGGCATAAGTTTCAATATTTCACAAGGTGGCACTGCTGTGACACGTATCCGTCTTCGACTAAGTTAAAAAGTAACTTATGTACACAGATAGTAATTCAAGGGTTTAACATGTTTTCTTAAGGTTATACCGCTTAAATAGGTGCAGGCTTTTGTAATGCCAATGCACAACCCTATCAAAATTAATAGACCATTACCCACCTCGACTAACTTAAGTCTTGCCACTATTTAATGTCCGACCAAAAACTAATTTTAATTGGTTCGCTAAGGACTAGAATTTAATCGACCAATCAAAATTAGCTATCTTATCCGATAACCCGTTAACTTTTAACAACTACAATTAGATACACATTTGAACAAAATAGCGTCTAGTAGGTACCTAGTCGGTGTAGATGTAGACCATTAAGTGTTTTAATATTATGTAGGAACACAAAATCTGTCTCTATACTAAATCGCTTATCGCTCCGCTTATCGTTGTGTTCTATATCGAACTCACAAAATATTTCTACACAATAAAACAAATTTAAATTCCATTAATTGTGACTTAAAATGTCGTTATCTAAATAAGAATCAAACTTTATTTAGCGATACAAAATTATCTAGACTTAGTTACGACTTTTGTGAAACCTATAAAGTGTTGAACTTTTATTACTAAATACCCGCCCTGGCATCGCAAGAGTGGTGTAGGTACGCGATAAAATATCCATTTTATTTATTCTTTTTTACCAAAACCTTGCCTTGAAAATCTATTAAATGTAGAAACTGACTGAAAGACTGAGATATCAACGCTCATACCAAACCAATAGTATAATTGTAGCGGACAAAGGGTATTATCCGAATTAAAACAAGATTTTAGAAGAATTGAATTTATTGTAAAGCAAAATAACTTTAAAAAACTTAAAAAAAAACGCAAAGGTGGGCTCAGTTTGCCGCGAACGCAGACCGACTCACTTGAAGTGTGCAACGAACTACTGACCATACCCTGCCCCGCTCTTATGCTCTGTCGTCTACAAAGATTCCTCTGAGTCTAAACTAATCCCGAGCCTGTCTTAGAACTCCAGGCCCTCTTAAAAATATTCCATTTTGTTTGTTCTTGAAAACAAAAATGTTCTTAAAATAATATATTAAAAACTAGTAGATAAGCATTTCACAAGTCATTCAATACAAAATGAAGGCATAAAAACAAAGGCGCTTGTTTTAGATCCCAATTAAATATCGTAGAGCTAACACGAACTGGATTAAGCTGTCTTGTTTCAAAGAAAAATGATGTCATATAAAATGTAAAACCCTTCGCACACTATCCTACTCTAATTATATCGTAAAAGAAAACGCAGATAACTATAATTAACTCACTGTCGTCTACCATTTATTCTTGGATAGAAAAGATTTAATAGAAGCAATAAATCGTCAGACTAAAACCAACTATATACGAAATTAGAATCAATTACAACTTTAAAATAAAAATTTTATGACACCTAATTTTCTTGAAATCTAAGATACATCTTGAATACTTCAGCTTATAAATAAAAAATCTTCTAAACAAATAGGTAGGTACACACGTTTATATCACATGACACTCCTCTTTTTTCGATGGTAAAAAAAAAGACGGGTTGCACTCCGGGAGTGCCGGCAGAAGTGAAAACTTGATTATTAACGTGAGCATGTTTGATATTAGGGAATAATTTTGCACCAATTGCTTTATCAGTATAAAAGTACTATCATTTATGTGGTAGAATACAATATTCATTTATTGCGCTATCGTACACCAACATGACAATTTATATTACGTCATCCGTCTTACGCTTTTTCGATCAGGTCACGTGTCCTGACGCGAGTTTAAGATTTTATACCCATTACAGAAAAAATGCTCAACGCCGCTAAAGAAGTTTTCACTTCAAAAACTACATTATATTATGTCGATCCAACGACGTTTGTTTAAGAATTGTGGATACTTCGGATATTGACGGGCCGGTGGCGTGGTCGGTAAGATATTTGCTTTTCACGCTACAGGTCGTGGGTTCGATTCCCACCCAAGTCAGACATTTGTGTGATGAACATGTCTGTTTGTCTTGAGTCAGGGTGTAATTATTATATTTAAGTATGTATTTACAAAAGAAAAGTATTTTAATTTATTACCAGGTCTTTATCTGGTTTCCATAGTACAAATTCTGCTTAGTTTGGGATCAGACGGCCGTGTGTGTTAATGTCCCAGTAAATTATTATCTATACAATAAAATGAATCACTAAATGTGTTGGTAAGCGTAAAACTCGGGATCGGCTGAACCGATTTCGCTAATTAATTTTTTAGAATATTCCTTGAAGTACGAGAATGGTTCTTACGCAAAGAAATATTTAAAAAAACTCCTCCGAAACGGCTTAACTGATTCTGAAGTCTTATACTTATGTATATTCGGTAGGTCTAAGAATCGTTCGTAATGTATTTTCGCATCTGGTAGGTACTGCTTTACCGGGTAGGACGACCCATCTGCGGGGTCTGCTAGTTATTATTATATTTGCGAGTTAGTGTACGAAGGGCCTAATGTAAATTGATATAGCCCAGCCGAATTTAGATAAACACTTTTAAGTCTCAGAATTCTCAGCTAATTGGAGTTTAGTAAAACGTTATGTAGGGACATAGTATTTCACTTATTTGAAAATTTTATTATAAATGCAAAGCTATTGGTTATGTCGATCCAAAACCAGACCAGTTATCTCAACAATGCGTCGATATATGTCGTGCTTGATTGTTGTCGAAAGTTATTCTTTGTTATATTTTGTTGAGCACTCAACAATTAGTAACAACTAGTCTCAAAAGTTAGAGATTGTTATATAATGTTACCTTGTTGCAAAAAGTTGCTCAACAAAAAGTAACTGCGGTGTGGATGCACCGTTAAGCTATCATTCAGTAGGTAAAACTAAGATAAAAGGTGGATTAGCAGCGCACACGACCGCTCTACTTGGGGTCTCGTAAGTTGGTTTACTGATTCGCTAGCGGATGTCTAACTCGCATAGAGTCCAACGTAAGTAGTCCAAGTATAAGTATACAATCTTTTAAAAGATTAGTAGTTAAAAAAAATAAAAAACTGCGACGCTCTAAGACGCAATTTTTTCTCCTCAGCGGACGTTGATCCGGTCCAAACTCACTGTGACCGACAACAAAACTAATGAAATTGACACACCTATGACGTCGATTGCAATAAGACTAGCGTGTCGCGCGTTGAGTAATAGACTTATCTCTTACGTGACATACCTACTGAGAATGCGAAAATTAGTTTTCAATGGACATTCGCCATTTTTCTCAACCTAAGTCGAATTCGAGATAAATGTTTAACCAAAGTGCGAAAATCGGGCCCAGGTTCATGTGAAAACCGTTGAACTGATATAGATGAGGCGATTGTTTCTCTGGGCAGCGGTGGCGCAGGAGTACCGGTGGCGCAGCGGTACGGGCCTCGCTTTATAAAAATAAGGTCTCGGGTTCGAATCCTGGTCGTGCCCACACATCTTTGTGAGAATTGTTTCATCTCCGCTGCTCAATATCGGTGAAGGAAAACATCGTGAGGAAACCGACATGTACCAACCCGCACTTGGACAGCGTGAATGGATTAAGGCCTAAATTCTCTCAACTCGTAAGATAGTAGAGAAGAAGTTAGTGTCCCACTGCTGAGCACGGGGCCCAGCAGTGGGACACTATAAAGGGTTGAAGTGATTGTTTCTCGAGCGTATGACTTACCTCTAGTTTCCACTAGCAAAACATACTGAAAGTATGTTGCATCTAATCAAAGACAAAGTCAATTTTAACTAAAGAGTCTTAAATGATTTTAATAAAATTAGAATATTATACAGTTAGCTAGCTGGCCAGCGGTCCCGTAGGAAGGGAGAAGATGAATAAAATGCTCCAACAAGTTCGGACACCGTTGGGAACTCAAACCTACAATTGTACAATACTTCAACTGCGAAAGTTTTCATATTCCCTGGTTGCTTGAGAGAGTTATGAAATAATGTGGAAAAATTAAATCCAGGCAAAAGCAAGTTGGACTAACACGCAATGGATTCCGTAATATTACTTAGACTTGTAAATTAATTACTTAATTAACTTGTAACATTACTTCTTACAATATTATATTACTAATAGCGTTTGTCCTCGGCTTCGCCCTCGTGGTACCTTCCCAGTCGGACAGCTTACATAGCGACGAAAATCGCTGTTCCTTATCTCCCTTAAAAATCTCTAACCTGCCTACACCCACAAAGTTACCTATAAGAGCGAGTGAGACAATACTATATAATATTTTATAACACATAACTTTAATAACACATAGTGACGTCAAACACTTGAAAATCACACTGCAGTATAATTTGTGCAGTCGTTATTGCACAGCGGCGCCTCCATCAACCTCGGCTATAACGTTAAATTATGCTATTCACTGCGAAACAACATCGTTGGCTTAACCACAGATAATATAATATAATATCATAGTTAGTCGAGCCGTGTAAGCCGTCCGATTGGGCTATACTGTGCCCAATCGTACAATAAGATTCGTTTCGGTTTCTGGTTGTTCTACATATTAGGGGTTCCATGTAGTCAGAAGCCTAATATAATCTGACACCTGATCTAACCATCTCAGCTACTGATTCCCAACTGGTTTCGAAGTCTGACGGCAGTTGCACGTATAGTTCTGGTTGCTAGCCGCATTAGATTAGATTGGGAGTCGACCCAATAGAAAAGGGTAACAGGTAAGGGAAATGATCATGTAGCTTATCCTTCGCTTTCCTCCTTTAACGCTTTCTATTTTTTCCTCTAACATGTTTTTTTTATAAAGGTATCATGTCGTATGAGATAGCCTATCATCCTTCCTCTTCGGTTTTGTGTTGTTTTTATTAACATTATTTTTTCCTTTACCTTCTCTTTTTTTTATTCTTCGATAGGCTAGCGCTTGACTACAAATTGCCTGATGTTAAGCAATGATGCAGTCTACGATGGAACGCGCCAGCCCAGTATACCGATTCACTAAGGATTTCGAATGATTACCGGTGAGAAGGTGGCAGTCGAATGAGCCTCCTTTCTTTCCAATATACCGTCATTCATTATCATGTATATCCAGCTGGTCTTCTCCATTATCCTTCAACACTATACTTTAAACGCTTCCAACGCTATATAGGTATGTTTAATCAGCCTACTGTACCTATAGGTACGTTTAACTACTTCTGTTTTCTGTACCTTTCTTTACAGATAAATCCCTTGAACACGTTTCCTACAGTGAAACGGTAATGATGCAAGTTACAATATTAACGTATTAATTAAGTTGTATCAACGATGCATCAAAGATGTTTAAGTAGATTGCACCTCTCGTAAATGTAACACTTACGAACATGTTTTTATGGTTTTTCATTTTAGAAACACGATGTGAAGTTTATATAGCGTTATATGGCTTAGGTTTATTGTTCATTATACCATGGAAAATGGCGGCGTTATAAAAAATATTCCATAAAGGACTAATTTAAAAAAATTATCCGACTTCAAAAAAGGGTGAAATAATAACTATAACGTTGATAAAATCCAAATAAAACCATAAATGTCTCTCCATCTAAATAGGTTCATACGTCAAATACTTTTTTTATCGTGAACCGATTTTGATGCGACTTTGATTTATCCCTAAGTTGGTAGGTAACACATTTAACTAAAAAAAAATTGGTTGCCTGTAAAGTCGGTATACGGGCGAATGTTTTACGTGACAACGACTTTGAGTGGTAAAATAATTTTAATGTGAATATTCATTCGTATAGTAGGAAGAAGGCGCGTGCCTTTCACTTTTTATGTCTGTCTCTCTCGCTCTTAGGCGGGCTAACCATGCCCGAGTGGAAGGGACGCGTGCCTCTCACTCGCTCTCATTGTGAGCGCATAACGTGAGCGGAGCGTAACGCAGTTTCTTGAAGTGTCACCCGGCAAACCAATTTATAAGACGTTGTCACGTCAAAATAATCATTGCAACCCGATAGCTAGTTTTAGAGTAATCGAGAGTTGTCTCTCGATTACTCTAAAACTAGCTATCGGGTAATCGGTAAACATACCGCATACACTTGGTTTATATGTTGAAAAGCCCCCATAGAATGTCCTTTGAGAATTTGGCGCAATTCCAACAATATTACTTAGATACGGGTCGATTGATAACCTCTCTTTATTTTAAATCTGTTAAAAAACAACGGATTAGGATTTAGATCCGTTGAATCCGTTATTATTGAATAATAATAGCCTCTAATAATAAAATAATAATTCTAGCTTATAATCCAGCTACAAATGGACTCGCCAAGTAGGTACAGGAGATATTTGAGTCCACAAGTGTTAACGCAAACACAGGTGCTCTTTACTTCCTTCGCTTTTTGAGGCGGGACTGGCGCAGAAGTCCTAAAGGACCTGTGTAAGGTCGGGCGCAATACCGATAGTTTAACGTCCTCTCCGAGGCACGGGAGTGCCACACCACCAAATTCCTGACTACGGACTAAAGCTGGGAAATAAAAATAACAACTAATTCTGCGACTCCGGTGACTAGATACTTTAAACACCAGGCGAGAATGAGACAGGCTTACTCAGTCGTAAAGCAGGCTTAATAAGCCAGTTCTGACGGGCCGGGGTGGCGTGGCGGTAAGACCTTTCACTTCACAGGTCGTGGGTTCGATTCTCACCCAAGACAGACATTTATGAGATGAACACGTCTCTTTGACTTAAATATAAATGTAATAAAAATAAAAGTAGTATATTATCAGTTGCCTATATTCCATAATACAAGCTATGCTTAGTTTGGGCTCATATGTCCGTGTGTGTTAATGTACTAGAATATTATTATTAGCAGTAATATCGCTAGCTAAACAAGCTTGCTGTTACAACTTGCTAGATATCGAATGCTAACTTATTTGCAACGTGTCGCGTACGTCGTGGTGGATGGTTGTCTTGAATGTCAAACTGACGAAAATCACCGTACGTCTTACCGTGGCTTCTACAGTCCATCAAATCTAAAAAGTACCGTTTGACGTTTCACTGTTTTCTATTAAATTAGCTTTACAGAGGCATAATTCACACTATTTTTATTAGCTTTCCTGTAAAATAATTGAATTATGAAACTATTTTTATTTAAACATAGCATAAACAATTTTCATACAAAAAAATAAAATTCTAAATGTACTACGTTTAGAACTGTCAAACGGTACTTCTTAGATTTGATGGACTGTAGTTTAAATATCATTATAAAGAAAATAAAAGTTAGTATGCAAATGCTGAGTGTTTTGGAAACATCTAACTTAGAGTAGGAGTGACTGCATTTGAATATGTCGACTTCACTCTGCGGCTGCCGCGCGCCGACTGAACGGCAAGCTAACTCTCATTACTTTATTCGATATTTAATAATAATAAATAAAATAAATAATAATAAATATTCTGGGACATTAACTCACACGGTCATCTGGTCCCAAGCTAATCAGAGCGTGTGTTAGGGAAACCAGGTAACTGGTATATACTATACATATAATACTTTTCTTTTGTAAATATATACAAATAGATATTTACACCCAGACTCGACACAAACACAAATGTTCATCACTAATGTTTGTCTCGGGTGGGAATCGAACCCACGACCTTCGGCGTGAAAAGCAAGTACCTTACCGACCACGCCACTGGCCCGTCAAGCTAGCAAGCAAGTAAACACGGTCGAATATATTTCATCTATCTAATTAAACAGGCCGACTTGCTTACTCTAATTACATTGTGCTAAGTCTTAGTAAGCCAGTCTTGATTCCGCAAGGTGTAATAAGTGCTTTACTATTTCATTATTAGATACATTAATTAATTTAATATTTCGTTGTTATGCAAATGGCCGCACCGGGATCATTACATAAATTCTCGGCCCCTTTATTGAGAAGTTTAAGGTAGTTTCTAGTCTTAGGGACTTTGTTAGGCCTTGAACCCAAGTCACCGACTTACATGAACTTATTAACCCTCCGTCTCTGCCTTCGCGACTACTTAAAGGCTTTGACCAATCCCTATTTAACTACTCTACAGAAGTAACTATATGATATCCTTTTTAACGGATCTATTCCAGTCGTAAACTCAAGCAATTTATGTGGCTTAACAGATGGGTCGATTTCGATGCAGTTTATTCAAAATCTGAAGTGATTGAAATAGTTCCTTGCCAGGTTTCAATAAAAAATACGGATATAACTGTTGAAATACCTGGCGCAGGACCGACGGCTTTACATGCCGAAGCACGGGGTATCACGCCACACGAAATATAAAATTTTGGTTCAGTACAGCGTGGGATTTGAACCCCTGACCCCAGAGGCTGGTAACACGCTATTCCCTAATCGACCGAGTCAGTTAGTTTAGTATAATTTCTACACAAATCAGTAAACCCTTTGTTATATAACTTGAAGTTTTGATATACAGGTTGGAAGGGACAGTCCTCCACAAACTGTTGAGTGCATACAACTCCTTAATAAGAATTATTTTTTAACCGGATTTTTGTTTCGTTATCATTAAAAAAAAAATTTTTTTTGTTTATTTCAATTTACAATTTTACTACTATTTTGCACGCAGAACTCGATTTCAATGAAAGACAGCTAAAATACGATGCGTAAAATGAACTGGTAATGAAGTTTACTTGTAATAAACTGGTGGTAGGCTTCGGCGGTGGTTAGTGACCACCCACCAGACAAAACTGCACCGCCAAGCGGCCTTGCTGTGTTCCGGTGCGATGTCTGGTGACACCATTTAAGAGGGTGTAATCTCATTCCACTGCCACCGTCTCACCGAAAATCATTCGGAATCACAAATGAATCGGTATAGAGGGCAGGCGCGTCCCATAGTAGACTACATCATTGCTTAACATCAGGCAAGTTGTAGTTACGCGCAGGTTAAAAAAAAGTGGCATGTGGTAAGGACTAACCCCATAGTAGAAAGGTTAGCTATATGGGTTTCCCTAAGGTATCATACATTCCGTTTATGTTAACAAAACAAAGCACAATACCCATAAAGTTCCAAAACTAATTTCATGTACCGATCATCTCAAGATGAACGGATTTTACCCTAACAGTTTGTTGAGGGCGGTCCTTTCCACCCGGTATGAATACTGTAGTCGGCAACTTATTAGCGTAACTTAGAAGACAAAGTAGTACCCTTTGTATTCTCTACCTAACAACTATTTGCATACTAACTTGTTCTACGTTAAGTTTCAGTAACATAACAAAATTGTAAAACCGCGGTGGCGCAGCGGTTCAGGCTCGCCTTTGGTAATAAAGCCAAATATAAGGTCGCTAATTCGATCCCCAGTCGTGCCCACATCTTTGTGAACTATTTCATTGCTGCTGCTCAATACAAGTAAAGTAAAACATCATGAGGAAACCGTCTGTCTGTCTAAGAACTAATCGTTGGAGGATATAAGACATCCACCACACCGTACTTGGCTAGTGTGTGTGGATTAAGGCATATACTCTCTCCAGAGAACATCCATAAGGCTAATTAGGAAACTGCCTGGAGCCCCGTACATGCATTAAGAAACAAAAACTATCTAACTAACTATTTTATCTTGGTTTGTGTAATAAAAAAAATATTTTAAAATATTAGAAAAACTAGAAGTAGGTAAATGAAAGGGGCCCGGAGAGTTGCATTGATAGGGTTGCTCTTTTAGGGTTTAATCCAGCTCTCACTCTCAACTCGTAAAATTGGATACTAAAAAGGGTTGAAGTTGACATTTTAAAATATCACTTTTATATAGCAGATAATCTAAAAACAGTCCAGAAATTTGACCTGATTTTTATTAAAACTTACAGATTTCGTGAAGACGCGTATTGTCCTACATGATCCTTATTGCGATGATGGAGTGCAAAGTAGGGACTGCTATTTGACCGAGGTAATGATATTACTCTATATATCAACTGCGTTACTCAATATAAAATATCTGAATTAATTTAAAAGAAGTTGCTCAAAGGAAGTTTCTTTGATTAAGTTGTTTGTAGTGATGACCACTACCACGTCAAGATATGCAATTCATATAAAAGCGACTGTCAAAATAATATTTTTACGGCCTTATTCATAAAAAAGTTCTAAGACTCTTTAGTTAAAATGGACTCTGTCTCTTTCTACTAGTATAAATGCCAAGATTACAGACAAAGACAAACGAATTATAAACCAATTTTACTTATATTGAGCTTAAAATACGTAGAATATGTGAGGTAATGTTTTTTTTGAGATCCTCCTTATTAAGTAAAGATGGTTTCTTTAACAAACGGTTCAGCTTACAAAGAACGCTTCGTTACAAAATGATCAACATTCCTATTTTCGTGAATAATTTCCGATTATAATCCCTATTGTCAAAATACATAAAAGTAGGCAGAAGTCTTAGCTATATAACTAACACAACACAGTATTAGATTTCAGCAAACACCTTTCAGAAAATACAAATGAAGCAAATTTACGTGGCATTTACCCATGTAAATGTCTCGTCTTGAATGGAAATAATTAAAGGTGCCAATCTATGAAGCATAGTTTCCACCGCAAGCGGGGCGGACCCATTAATGACTCCGCTCCGCTTAACTTTTGAGCTTAATCAGCATTGGTTTTAGAAAGGAAAAGGAGAGTTGAATAATATGAACTTCTCATGTTATAGGGACCAGTGCATCTTCTAACTGTTGTGAGAAACGCATAACTTAATGTGTTACTGTAGATACCTACTACTATACTAACGCCGCCCGCACACGGACGATTTTTCCACCGATTGTGTGCAACTCTTACACAAAACTCAAGGAGACGCGTTGAGTCGGTGACAAAATCGGTCGTGTTTATATGGGCAGGGTTTGTGAGGATTCACGCGAAAATATGATTTTGCACACACGTTGTTAATCATCTGTAATATTGTAACATATACTTTTTACATCCCAATAATAATAATTATGCCCTGTTCGGATGTTTACGTAATTTACGTGGATCATCAGGAGAACTCTTTAGCATAAAGAATACATGCTGTGTAATAACTATTGTACTTATATTATAATAATAATAAATAATAATAAGTTTATTTGCCAAAAATATTACATAGATATGCGTAGCAACATATATGTACAATGTTTCAAATACCTAACCAAAAATCTATGCCAAACTAGGAATACACTGTGCTCCCCAAACTAGGAGAACCTGTATCTTGGGAAGCAGTGATTCCATCATGAAAATACACAAATTAATGTATGTTATACTTGTATAATAATATTAATTATTATTATTATTGTACATAATATACATGGAGCAGTCAAAAGTTAACATCAGCCTATTTCAGAACTAAAAAAAACTATTTACCGCTCAACTCTTTAGTGATGGAAACCCAGTTTTAGTAAGTTTGAAAGGGTTACAAATATCAATAGAGGAACTAACTTACTGATTGGCATATGGAACGCTCTGTGGTGGTTAGGATTCAATCAGGATGTACGTCACGTCAAGACCTTGCTCAATGCCAATCCAGAAGGCCTACTCTGGTACCATTCGATATTGGTGACTTTCCCGATCAAGCTTGAGAAATTACCTTCCCCATCAGTTCAAACAAAACTAGATGTAAGTTAATATGTAGTACGTGCCCAGGAAAACTTTTTAACTCGTGCGCAAACTTTGAGTTAATTTTAAACAAAAATTTCATAAAGACGTACTTTTTCATTTAATATGTCTTCATACAAAAAATCAAGTAATCGCAAACAAAATAGGTTTACTATTGATGTGGATTGTACTGTCACCCCACTGCCGCAAGAACTATGCTCTAGGGTCACCCCTAGTGCATAGTTCGCGCTGCGCGCTTTCATCGATATTATTACGAATAAATCTTATACAATCTTCTGATTTTATGTCGATTAAAAATAAAAAAGAAGCACCTATACATATACGAGTATAAGTACCTAAATTGAACGTAAGTATTTTGTTCTATTACTGATACAAAACCACCGAAAATAATTTTTTGCCTACTGGTTGAAAAGGTTTTCTGTAAAATTAAATATTGAAAAATTCACTACCTGATTGATCTTTGGTCTTTTTGCCATATATACATTTTTTTTACTTTTAAGGCAATGTTGCTTTCCAAATTTGTATCGAATTGTAAAAGAGTAGGCCTTTTGTGACTCGTCACAAGCCCTCTTGTTTTCTTTAGGGTACATTACGAACTGATTGAAATAAAGCACTGTTAGACGAACTGCCAAAATCTCTCGAGATTTTAACGTCTGACAAAAAAGAGGGGTGTTATAATTATGTGTATCTGTGTTTAAGTTGGTAGCCACGTAGCTCCAAACAGATGGATTGATTTAGATGCGTTTTGCGAAATGAAATGAAATGCTTTGTTATTTTGAGGCGCGAGTCTATATACTCATAGTCAAATTTCATATCCTACCATGCTAATGACTGGGAACTATCAAGAAATACTGTCAAAAACTCAGTAGACGTTTTTCTTTTTTAAATAAAGTACATATATGTATTATATTTTGTTTAGTGTGTTGTATTTTTATGTGTGTGTTTATTTTATGCGACTTAATTCCAAGCATTTTTGTCCGTTAGAAAATGACTAAAAGTCTACTGAGGTTTCTCAGTAGCCGCCACGTCATTCACTGCACAATAGAAAAATAGGCGATTTTATGTAGAGGTCATCTCCATAAAACAAAATTTATATTAAGTAGGTATATCATAAAATTCGTTTCTAATATTCATATCAACCCATTTTAGTGGCTCACTGCTGAGCAAAGGTTAGCAACTCGCAATATAGTTGAGAGAGTTTTAGGCCTTAATCCACACACGCTGGCCAAGAGCGGATTGGTGGATGTCACATGTCCTCGAATGATTAGTTCTTAGACATGCCGGTGTCCTCACGATATTGAGCAGAGGAGATGAAACAATTCTCACAAAGATGCGCCCGTATCGCTGCGCCAACGCTGCTCTCTATTCGAATATTAATAGTGTTCCTAATATAAAGGAGACGTTCAAAAAATGTATAGAGCCTGGGATTAAAATAATTGTAAATTTGAACAGCAATCTGAGTTACATAGGTTAATAGAGCATAATTAATTAAATTTTTTGGTGTATTTAAAATAATTTTACACCCCCCCCGTTTTTTTAAAAATTGAAATTGAAAATAAGAATCCTTAATGCAATATTATGATTATTGCAATTGGCAACCCCATGGTCAAATGTCAATTGAGCTACCAAAAAAATCAAAATTATTTCGACGCTGTCAATCAAACTGATCAATGACAATGACATCATGACGTTTCCCGTAATTATATTTTTTTCCACGCGTTTTGTTATTACACTAATAAGATAATAAATATTTTTCGTCATAATTACATTAAGCTGCAGCTAGAATAATATTACAAGAGAAAAGTACTGTAACAGAATGCAATTGTTGACGTGATTGCAATATTTATACTGCTTAGGAAACGGATAATTAAAGGTAATGTGCGTTTTGTTTTTCTATTACATTTTTTTGATTTTTACAAAAATGGTTGCTCCTAAAATTCGTGTTCAGTTAAATTCTAACAGCTTATTAAATAAGCTTTCCAATGAGGTATATCACATTGGTGTTCAAAATTCTAGCCCACTTTTGACCTCTCCTTTAAATGATTATATTTATCGGCGCAATTTATACTAGTTTCTACCTGACCTGAGTCGACCCAAACGTCGACCGTTAACTATATATGCCCGGTTCCTATAATCAAACTTCCGTCATTAGTAAACGTAACCTTCCGTTTCCATCCTCCAACCAACGGGGCGTTAACTAGCGTCCCACAAGTTTTTTTTGACGGCTAC
The DNA here is from genome assembly GCA_936450015.1 of Meganola albula. Classification (NCBI taxonomy): domain Eukaryota; kingdom Metazoa; phylum Arthropoda; class Insecta; order Lepidoptera; family Nolidae; genus Meganola; species Meganola albula. The sequence continues at coordinate 3,429,582 of OW388153.1, forward strand.
CGGTGGGTAGTATCCGCAGGTAAGACTGGCCCTCTTTGGTCCTCTCTGCGTTTTGTTACTTCAATCGACGTTAACAAACACCAAAAAAAATCGAATGCGTACTTATAAAATAATACAGATAATAGTGTAAATAGATACTAATGCGAAATTATTTGTAGTTAAATAATAAAATAGTGACAAAAAACAATTTATTTAGGGGATAGTTTTATTAAATTATTTTTGCTATTTTTAATGCTGTATTGTGAACGAAACGCAGCTGAGTGTCGTCGGCCGGTACTCGCGCCATAGTGCCAATACAATATTTTTGTTAGGTTATGTATTCATATTTATCATAATAATACTTGTAAATAAACCTCGTTACAAAAAAACAGTGATCGAAATATAGTGTACAGATAAATATCAATTGATAAAATGGATACGGCTTCGACAGTTAACAAATCTGCATAAGAACTGAAGTCACCGGTATTAGCAATCAAAGTGAGCAAGTGGCGGGCAGGCTACATTCCTCGTAAAACCGATAACCGCTGGGAAATAAAGGTTGTCAAGTACAGACCACGCAATGGGTGTCGCAGTGTGGAAGGCTCGCCACGAAGTGGACCGATGACATTGTGAAAATTGCGATAAGCAGATGGTATACTCGATGGATGATCGCTCGAGCTATATCGTTTGGTTTTTAAGGGAGGCCTATGGGTCATTGGGTCTCTTAAGGGCGTACATCCCCAGCCGTGGACATCCCCAGGTTGATGATAATTGACTTGGTGAGTACATACTTAATAACTTAACTACTGTGACTTTACCTCTGAGCAAGTAATCAATATGTTTTTATTTAAAAATGTTGTAAGGAGCAATAAAAGAAAAGTTTTTTTATCTTAGATGCATAGATAGGCAGATAGATTATTAAATATAGGTATTTATTTAGTATGGTTAGGACGGACATAACATTCAATTACATGCTATGAAATGTTAGTATTATAGTGTATAAAGTTAATTGTTGTGCACTATTACTCATTCCACAAGTATTCATTCTACTTAGGCTGCCTAGCCAGTCAATTTTTCTACTGATTTTGAACTCTATACAAAACTAAGGCCATTCTGTTTTGAGGTGTGTTAGGTGTTTAACATGACCATGATGTGAAATTTATTTTGTTTCAGAAAATGAAAAACCCTTTGAATTAAAATGAAGTGGATATAGTGCAAATTAGACAAACAAGTCAATGCATAATGTAATAAATTGAAAGATAAAGCCTGGGACTCCCTAAAATTTTTTTTTAATTCAAGAGGTACCACATGAAGCAATCAGTTCAGCTGTTCACACACAATGCCATGGCCAAAGGAAATAAGTCTTAGGTTTCATTAATTACATACTGTTTATTTTTATTAAATAAAAAAATATTAATTTATAACATGATTTGGTTTTTATTTATAAAACAAGTTACATTTAATAGATACTCAAACAATAATCATTTATTTGAAGGAATGTTTTATTGATTGTATTGTAACAAATACCTAGGTAATCTAAAGAAACCTAATGAATATCTGTTAAATTACTTTGCATCTATGAAAAATTAAAGATCACAATCTTCATCACACATTGATAGAAAGTACTCTTTAGGCCTCCTGAACACTTCTGAGTATCTGAAACAAAAGTATGTTTTTTGAAAACCGGTAGGTGTACATTGTAATTTTTTTATTATAATTTAACATTTTGTTTTCCTACTAGTATTTTAAAGGTGAATGTTTGTAAGGATGTTTGTTACTTTTTCACACAAAAACTACTGGACAGAATTGGATGAAATTTAACACAGAGATGAATTATGGTCTGGATTAACACATACTTTTTATTCAAATAAGTACCACACAGGGGTGAAACCGTAGGCGGAAGCTAAACTTACTTTTCATGCTGCAGTTTGGGTTCTATTCCTACCCTAGACAGAGACTTGTGTGCATGATCATATCTGCTTGTCTTGAGTCAAGGTGTAATTATCTATTACAGGTATGTATTTACATATTAAAGGAGTATTATGAACAGTATGTACAGGTATTTGGTTTCCATAATACAAGCACTGTTTAGCTTGAGATCTGATGTCAGAGGTGTTAATGTTCTAGAAAATTATTGTTACTATTCAGTATGTGCAATTGTATTCTTACATGTGTTGGAAGTGTATACACCCTATTTATATCTTTAATTTGTAATCAGTATCATGTGTAAACCACCATCATGACAAATCTATTTGATTATAGCGTTCCTAACGCTATAATCAAATAGATTTGTCATGATGTATATTAATACAAATGCAAAATACTTACTAGGAGGTTGTATTCTCATCACTTTATGTGTTCCATCAATTGCACTGTGAGGCTAGGGCTATTTGGTAAAATGCCAGTTCTGTGTCAGGTCATAGTTTAATATAGTGTTTGTATAGCTGCGCTATTGTAAAACTAATGTCCCGAACGATGTGACAAGCTGAAGATAGTAGCACCAGTGAAATCTTCTACTGACACTGACATTGTCACCAGTTCATAAAGCCCTATTGTTAGCAACAGTTGTGCAGTGGAGATATTCCATGATTCCTTAAACAAATACAAGGTTAATTAATCATTCATCACACAATTTATCTTTTGATGGTTAGAGGTTGTCAGGTATCTAGTAAACAAAAATTACTAACCACTTGTAAAAGGTAATTTCGATCAGCTGCTATTCTACAGCTGGCTTGTCGAGAGATAACCGCAGATAGTCTTCATTTTCAATAGGTTTAATTAGTTCAATCCACTCCTTGTTTAAACAACTTTTTCGTGATATCCGACTCGGAAGTATAGTCCAACAACATATTGACCACTTCTAAATTAGCTTTTTTAAGTTATTTTATAATTTTAATACAAAATATTGCTAAAAATTTCCCAATTATAATAACTACTGAAGAGCCACCGATTAAAATCGAGCGGTAGCGACGTTCATGACGGATAGTAGACTTTGACAGTTCACTGACGTTCAAAATTTTTATAGGAACACCGTTTTCAAAATTTCCATACTTTAAATTTACGGACCGTAGTAGTTAGCCCTCCCATCCGTTAGTATACACCTTGGGTAACTTTCACAACGGGACGTTGTTTATAGGAACAGTTTTTGATGACAGTAGGTAGAAAATGTTAACATCCGTTGCTAAAACGAGGCGTTTTTTTGATATAGGAACCGGGCATTAATTTTACAAGTTTATAACTGACTAACGATTGACAACTGTTTTTACACTACGATTAACAATTTTGTGATTTAATCATTACTTTTAATTAAAGCTTAACTAAATTGCGCCGATATATTGTTTTATTAAAATATTTTTATTTTTATATTTGTGTGGCGAACGTTATGTCTAGGTGTAATTATAATGGCCTTATCTATAAAAATGTAATATTACTCTTTAGTTAAAATAAACTTGTCTCTTTCTTACCTGTAGAAATGTCAAAATGACAGACTCTAATAAGCTTAAGATACGTTTATGAATATAGAAAGTATATAAGTATATTAACAAAAGAAAATTAGTATATTTATAGTACTTCTCGACCCTGCGAACTTTGTACCACCCAAAAGTTTTCACGATACTAACGTCACTCAATTATTTTACCTTCCCGGAACCTCTCCATTAACAAAAAATATTAAATTATTATTAATCCCATAAGAAATATTTAGAGTAGGTTGAGCAATAGCAATATTTCACTACTAATAAAAACTGTTTTATATTTCAGATGGAAAACTGTCACGAAACTGTGCTTCTTTATAGGCCAACAATGTAAAATTTTATTTTACCATAAATCGATATTTGCAAAGCGGCAAACGGACATCCTATTTGTTACTATAACAATATTTAAAGTGAAAATAGGTCTTACTCCATCGAGGAAACAAAATGCAGTTGATGATTGTCGCATTATCGCCGATTTTGTGTAGATGATGCGGGGAAATCCTATTTATGATAAAGACTAGTATGGGCTCATAAAATGTGTATATTAAAATAAAAAATCGGTCAAGTACGAGTCGGACCCGCACATAAAGGGTTCCCTTATGGAACCCCAAAAACCTACCTGAATTAACTTTAGCCTATAGAACCTATTAATTTATGAAATGTAAAAATGCTTCATAAAAATTATACCTACGTAAATAATGTACCTAATGTATACCACTATTGTGATTTTTTTATTGCTTAAAATCTACGGTATGTAAGAAAGAGTAAAAATTTCAGATTACGCTTAGAATTAATGCACTAAATAAAATGTAATAGATATACTATAGGCCGACCGTTTAACTCGCGTATCGTCATCTAAGGTACAAAGTCATAAAACATTAATTAAATCTCCTAAAGAACTATTTAACCACAGATTAAAGTAATGTAAGAGTATTCGTCACTAATTTCCATATCGCTTGAATCATCATCACTGTCTGTGCAGCTTGAGGAGTCAGAATCTTGGCGATAGGCGATACGCGAGTAAAACGGTCGGCCTATAAGTACTTCATATAAAAAAGAAAAAAATGTTTTTTTGCAGTTTCTCAGTAGGTAGTCAGTAGTCATTCACTGCACGGTAGGAAAATAAAATTCGATTTTTTTTTATAAAATAGCGTCTCAAACAAAAAGTATTCCTTCATTCATTCATTCAAATAGTATTGGTATAATTTGTATCATCTACAATGATATTTAATCGTAGTTCTGATAAAACAAAGGTAAGAACCCATTAACTTAAATGATGGAGTTTTTAACGAGTTGACAGCGCTCGCGTGTTCGGGAAATGCAATGGTCGTCAAAGTATCTTGGCACACGCAAACTGTAATGAAATTTACCAAACTTACATTGTACCTGCTGAGTGCTTTTGTATTGTTTTGTTGAGATACGCTGGAGATAGTGTGGAAGTTTGTAGCAATGCAGATGTTTTGTTATACAAGGTGTTCCCCCTCTCAACACTTTTGGTTTTATGATGAGAAAAGTTAAAACATCCAATTGTAGGACATGTGGAGTTATAGAAGATGTCCAACATGTTTTAGCTGAATGTAGTCTCGTCCGGTCTCAGAGACGTCAAGCTTTTGGTAGTGCTGATGATTAAAATGTTGGTTTTTATAACAGCATCCTGTCTTTTTCGTCCTCGGATGAAGCCAGGATGTTGTACAAATTAGTGTCTATGTGCTTGGAACTACGGTCTCAAGTACTAAATGATATTTAGTTTACTTAAGTTTATTCTATTTTGTATTTATTTTATTTTGTAATCAATCATAAGGGTCACATCTTCAATACTGAAGGCTCCCCTTAAATAAATAAAGATTAAAAAGGTGTTCCGTAAAATATGGTCCAAGGTTAAGGAGATGGTACATTAGAATATTTCCAATAATCAACTTGACCAGTTTGTTTTCCCATCTACTAATCAATATTTTTAGTACTGTGACTACAAATTTTATAGTTTTCAAATTCTAATTGCTGTAAATAGAAAAACGAGGGTGAACTACCATGTTTTTTGGCACTAACATCGTCCTCGACTTTATAAACATCATACATTGATCCTTGACGAAAAATAGATATTTCACTAAGTAGTTATAAACACGTCCGGATTTATTCATAAGAATTTTTGTCTCTTTCTTACTAACATAAATTTCAAGATGACAGACAAAGACAAACGAGTTATAAACCTATTTTAGCTATAATGAGCTAATAAGACGTTAAGTAATTTTTTCCAATAGCACCATTTTCCCTGACATTTTAAATCGTTTAGAAGAAAATAAACTTTTCAAATGTTTACAGATGTTTAATTAGGTAAAACAGAAAAACTTTCAAAAACTTTTCTTGTTAGCAAATTGTATTTCTCTTTGGCTATTTAGTGAATCTTAATACTAAAAAAGAAATTTTGTTAAACAAGAAAGTGCACAGGGTGGTAGGAACAGCCATTCACAAACTGAGAGGGTGAATTCAGCTCCAATTTATTCATTTTTCACCGGCAATATTTTACGGATCTTTTTTGTTAATTTTAATTTATTCCAATTTACAATTACTAATTTATACAAAGGACTTTAACTTTTAACTTTTTAACTTTTAACTAAAACATCCATCAATGAATTAGTTTAAGGAAAATGCGCGAAAAGGAAAACGCGGAGCACTCGCGCCTTGGTAGTAAGGACTAACACTTTAGTGGAAAGGTTGGCTGTTCGCTGTTAGGGTTTCCCTATGGTGTCGAAAAATTATAAGCAAAACAAAGCACGACTGTATTTTTTTAGATTTACGCGAATATCACACATTGAAATAAAAGTACTTTATCGCCGCGGTATATTTTAGATTTTAGATCCCGACGTTTCAAAGTCTTTTCAGACTTCATGGTCACGGGTGGACTGAGGTATTTGAAACGCCGGGATCTAAAAATCTAAAATATACCGCGATAAAATCCGTTATAAAGTAGTTTTATTACAAACGATTATTGGATACTCATAAAGTTCCTGAACTAATTTCATGTACCGATCATCACAGTATAACGTACGGATTTGACCCTATTAGTTCGTGAAGGGCGGTCCCTTCCACCCGGTTTAAGTATTTGTATACATTAATTATGCAGCATTTATGTGTGAGAAGCGGTGGCTCAGCGGTATCGCCTCTGACATATAAGGTCGCGAGGGATTCGATCCCCGGTCGTGCTCACACATATTTGGGTATGTAAATCGTTTCACCCCCGCTGCTGAATATCGGTGAAAAAGTCATTACTAAACAACAGACAGGTTGGCAGTCAATTCTACACTTCTACTTTTTTTAGTGTCCCACTGTTGGTCACGGGTCTTCTCTCAACTATCTTATGAGTTGAGAGAGTTTAGGCCTTAATCCACATATGCTGGCCAAGTGCGGGTTGGTGGATGTTACATGTCCTCGAATGATTAGTTCTTGGACATGAACATGCCGTCCTTCGCTATTTCAGACTTTAAACTATATTTGAGGCCAAAGCTACTTAGACTGACGTTAATATGTTTACGGGCCGACATTAATCGACACTATAACCTTTACCTTTATTTGTTTCATATAGTTTATCTTTCGCCTTTCTCTTTCACGCTTTCCTTCTATCTTCCCCTCTAAGATATTTTTATAAAGGTGTCATGTCGTATGAGATGACCCATCATAATTCCCCTCCGGTTTTATATCACTTCACTTCACTTCAACCCTTTATAGTGTCCCACTGCTGGGCACGGGTACTCATAAGATAGTTGAGAGAGTTTTATATAGTTTATATTAACCTTCTTTTTTCTTTTACTCTTTCCAATACGCTGTCATTCATTATCATATCTGTCCACCTGATTTTCTCCTGCTGCGGTGCTATTTCATTGTCAAGAACGACATATTTAAATCGGTAGAAAAATGTTTATTTACAACATAAAGATTTAAAAGATATTACATGAAAAACCCTACGAACTAACTTAGCCTAAAAAAAAGAACTTATAAAATAGTTCAATAACTCCTCCGCATTGATTTTGGTTGGTAGCGTACCAAAAAGGCTGGCAGCATTGCCACGTTGAATAGTAACGCCCTATGTTTGGTAGTTTAAATTGAAAAATTATTTGCTTTCCAAATGTGCCGACCCTCTTGTGTACAACGCCCCTTATTCATTAAATCATTACCAAGCTCCTAGCCAATAATAGTCACAATTTGGAACTCAAGTCGGACACAATGAAAAGTTGCTACACGCTGCTTGAATACACAATGTATTCACTTCCGAATGCAAATGGATATAAATAACTAGGGTGGTCATTTATATTTTAAGGTTATTGATTTTAGTATTGTTTTCGTTTCGGTGTTATTTACAGTTCATTCACTTCACTACCAGTCACCAGCGTGTGCTAGAGGGTCGGATGGTAGTGACAATAAGTATATTAATACTACTAACAAATTGAGTTGCGAAATTAGATTCATTCGAGACGAAAGAAGAAAGAGCCACAAGCGAAAGCAGTCGAAAGAGAAATATGCCCCATAATAATAATTCACCCAAAATTAAAGTTAGTACAACATTCAAAGGTGCAGGCAGTTAATATTTCATTTCGAGTATTCATGACTAGTGAAGTCATGAAATCTTGAGAATCAAAGCCAAAAGATGTGAATCAAGTGAATGGTTTTAAGAATCCCCTTTATCGTAAAATCATCTAGGAAATTTTGCGAAATTGCCAAATACGGTCAGTTGAATCGAGCAAAAAAGTACTGTTCATCCTATCCTATATAATATTACTAATCCTACTAATATTATAAATGCGAAAGTAAGTGTGTGTGTGTGAAGGTTTGTTACCGCGTATCTCCATAACCGCTCAACCGATTTTATTGAAATTTGAAACGTAGGTAGTGTATACCCTAGAATCGGACATAGGCTAACAATATTTTCAAAAATCATCCCCTAAAAGGGTTAAATAGAGGGGTGAAGTTTGTATGCAACTTTTTATTCCTTGGTCCTATTCATTTAAAATTCGGTACACATAAACCTTAAGACAAATAATGAGATACGGGTTTTTTATTTTTCCATAATTACCCCCATGAGGTGTGGAAAATGAGATTTATTGGTAAAAATTAAAGTTTCTCTGGATCTGTATAGCCTTAAGTCCGATTCACTCCAAATTTGGCACACATATACCTTAAAAGAAATCATGAAACACGTGTTTTTTATTTTTCCAAAACTACCCCCTGTGGGGGTGTTAAATGAGTTTATTTGGAAAAATTTAATATTCCATTACTGTTTAGTCCTTGGTCCGATTTCCTTCAAATTTGGTAGAAATAAAGCTCAAAAAAAATAATGAAACACGTGTTTTTTATTTTTTCTATTTTTATTATTTTCATCCTAATACTAAGCGGGCAAAGCCTGAGAAATTATTCTGAGGGTGATTTTCTTCAAAGTTGATATCATAACTCCTTCGTAATTTTGATCTAAATTACTTTTTATTTTGACACAATGACATGTTTTGCTACGAATAGAATTCGAAATTTAAATTTCATTTCTTATAAGTATGGTCTAAGAGCCGTAGTATTTTTAAGAAACGCCTATTGATTTATGGATATACCTATAGGCGCTTGACGATTTCAAAATGTTGCTTACACTCTTACACTACTGAACTAATTTTGTATGGAGATTGTTCGAGACCCGGTAAAGGATAGTTTTATCCGACTGCGAAAAAAGGGATTAATGGTCTAGCGCAATAACCAACATCCGCGGGCGAAGCCGCGGGCGGAAAACTAGTAATATTATAAATGCGAAAGTTAGTGTGTGAAGGTTTGTTACCGCGTATCTCCATAACCGCTCAACCGATTTTATTGAAATTTGAAATCTAGGTAGTGTATACCCTAGAATCGGACATAGGCTAACAATATTTTCAAAAATCATCCCCTAAGAGGGTTAAATAGAGGGGTGAAGTTTGTATGCAACTTTTTATTCCTTGGTCCTATTCATTTAAAATTCGGTACACATAAACCTTAAGACAAATAATGAGATACGGGTTTTTTATTTTTCCATAATTACCCCCATGAGGTGTGGAAAATGAGATTTATTGGTAAAAATTAAAGTTTCTCTGGATCTGTATAGCCTTAAGTCCGATTCACTCCAAATTTGGCACACATATACCTTAAAAGAAATCATGAAACACGTGTTTTTTATTTTTCCAAAACTACCCCCTGTGGGGGTGTTAAATGAGTTTATTTGGAAAAATTTAATATTCCATTACTGTTTAGTCCTTGGTCCGATTTCCTTCAAATTTGGTAGAAATAAAGCTCAAAAAAAATAATGAAACACGTGTTTTTTATTTTTTCTATTTTTATTATTTTCATCCTAATACTAAGCGGGCAAAGCCTGAGAAATTATTCTGAGGGTGATTTTCTTCAAAGTTGATATCATAACTCCTTCGTAATTTTGATCTAAATTACTTTTTATTTTGACACAATGACATGTTTTGCTACGAATAGAATTCGAAATTTAAATTTCATTTCTTATAAGTATGGTCTAAGAGCCGTAGTATTTTTAAGAAACGCCTATTGATTTATGGATATACCTATAGGCGCTTGACGATTTCAAAATGTTGCTTACACTCTTACACTACTGAACTAATTTTGTATGGAGATTGTTCGAGACCCGGTAAAGGATAGTTTTATCCGACTGCGAAAAAAGGGATTAATGGTCTAGCGCAATAACCAACATCCGCGGGCGAAGCCGCGGGCGGAAAACTAGTAATATTATAAATGCGAAAGTTAGTGTGTGAAGGTTTGTTACCGCGTATCTCCATAACCGCTCAACCGATTTTATTGAAATTTGAAATCTAGGTAGTGTATACCCTAGAATCGGACATAGGCTAACAATATTTTCAAAAATCATCCCCTAAAAGGGTTAAATAGAGGGGTGAAGTTTGTATGCAACTTTTTATTCCTTGGTCCTATTCATTTAAAATTCGGTACACATAAACCTTAAGACAAATAATGAGATACGGGTTTTTTATTTTTCCATAATTACCCCCATGAGGTGTGGAAAATGAGATTTATTGGTAAAAATTAAAGTTTCTCTGGATCTGTATAGCCTTAAGTCCGATTCACTCCAAATTTGGCACACATATACCTTAAAAGAAATCATGAAACACGTGTTTTTTATTTTTCCAAAACTACCCCCTGTGGGGGTGTTAAATGAGTTTATTTGGAAAAATTTAATATTCCATTACTGTTTAGTCCTTGGTCCGATTTCCTTCAAATTTGGTAGAAATAAAGCTCAAAAAAAATAATGAAACACGTGTTTTTTATTTTTTCTATTTTTATTATTTTCATCCTAATACTAAGCGGGCAAAGCCTGAGAAATTATTCTGAGGGTGATTTTCTTCAAAGTTGATATCATAACTCCTTCGTAATTTTGATCTAAATTACTTTTTATTTTGACACAATGACATGTTTTGCTACGAATAGAATTCGAAATTTAAATTTCATTTCTTATAAGTATGGTCTAAGAGCCGTAGTATTTTTAAGAAACGCCTATTGATTTATGGATATACCTATAGGCGCTTGACGATTTCAAAATGTTGCTTACACTCTTACACTACTGAACTAATTTTGTATGGAGATTGTTCGAGACCCGGTAAAGGATAGTTTTATCCGACTGCGAAAAAAGGGATTAATGGTCTAGCGCAATAACCAACATCCGCGGGCGAAGCCGCGGGCGGAAAACTAGTAATATTATAAATGCGAAAGTTAGTGTGTGAAGGTTTGTTACCGCGTATCTCCATAACCGCTCAACCGATTTTATTGAAATTTGAAATCTAGGTAGTGTATACCCTAGAATCGGACATAGGCTAACAATATTTTCAAAAATCATCCCCTAAGAGGGTTAAATAGAGGGGTGAAGTTTGTATGCAACTTTTTATTCCTTGGTCCTATTCACTTAAAATTCGGTACACATAAACTTTAAACCAAATAATGAGATACGGGTTTTTTATTTTTCCATAATTACCCCCATGAGGTGTGTAAAATGAGTTTTATTGGTAAAAATTAAAGTTTCTCTGGATCTGTATAGTCTCCAGTCCGATTTACTCCAAATTTGGCACACATATACCTTAAAAGAAATCATGAAACACGTGTTTTTTATTTTTCCAAAACTACCCCCAGGGAGAGTGTAAAATGAGCTTTTTTGGAAAAATTAAATATTCCATAACTGTTTAGTCCTTGATCCGATTCACTTCAAATTCGGTATAAATATAGCTTAAAACAAATAATGAAACACGTGTTTTTTATTTTTCCATTTTTTTTATCTTTATCCTAATACTACGCGGGTGAAGCCTGAGAAATTATTCTGAGGGAGATTTTCTTTGAAGTTGATATCAATACTCCTTCGTGCTTTTTAGCTAAATTACTTTTTATTTTGACACAATGACGTTTGGTAACTCAATCCGATTAATAGAATTCGAAATTTAAATTTTATTTGTTGTTGGATATTAAATGAAAAACTTACGTTATGGTCTAAGAGCCGTAGAAAATCGACCTTCACCGGCGTGACAACCAAGTGAGACATATTTTTTATGAAACTCCTATAGATTTACGGACATACAAAGGGGAGCTTGCCGATTTCAAAATGTAGCCTACACGCCTACACTACTGAACTAATTTTGTATGGAGATAGTTCGAGACCCGGGAAAGGATAGTTTTATCCAACTGCGAAAAAAAAGGTTAATGGTTTAGCGCTATAATCGATATACTCGCGGGCGAAGCCGCGGGCGGGAAACTAGTACTTAAATATAAACCTGTCTTATAAACGATAGGTAAGCACAGACTACAGAGGAAATAAAATGAACATCAAATTTGTCCCAAAGCCGTATTCTGAGCCAAACGTAACTGTCATAAACATTGTGTAATTTTATCTGTGCGTAGGTGTAATGAGAAAGAACTATAAAAAATATCCAGAGAACTAAGCGGTTGACTTCGCAACAAGAGGCGGTAATGTAGATTTTAAGGTATTTAAGCATACTTAGTCTTTTAGATAAGCTCATTATAGCAAAAATAGGTTTTTACTAAGTATGAAAGAGACAAAGTCCATTCTAACTAAAGAGTCGAAGATTTTTATAAATAAGACGGTTAGAAAAAAAATTCTATTTTTATTAAAATAGTAGACTTTCAAATTTTTTAAATCTATGTACTTTGTGGGTACGGTCCAGGCGATAAGTTAAGTATTTGACAAAATCATCGTGTCAAAACAAGTTGCGCTTACGACTTTTTTCTTTAACAAACATCATAACACAGAACTAGATGAAAATTAAAAAAAAATACGTGTATCTTATTGAGGTTTGGGTAAAATTAGGTACCTATTTAGACTCGAATATTTAGGTACAAACATTGTTAATTGTTAACTTTGGAAGAAAAAACAGCGGTGTTAGAAAATAAAACGTGTGTGTATGTCTGTGATTCGGTGTTTCTACTTATTTGTGTACAAATTTGTGGCATCCTAGCGCGTAAGTTTATTTAGATAGGTAGTTACATAATTTTTTACATAAATCACTTTTTCATTTTTTTTTATTTTTTATTATTATTATTATTAGTGGTTTGATATTTTGTACTGACGCTACTTTTGCTTGGTTTTTGATAAGAGCCGCGACTTCAGTCCTATTCTTATTTGAAACGTATAGCGACGTTAATTTTAAATAAAGTTTATTAAATTTATAGTTACTTCCTACATAGTTTAAGTTTTTTCATAAAGTTTTTTTAAGTTTTTCTTTGGGAAACCCGTCAACAAACCGAGCGATACAAATGAATTTAGGTATATTAAATTGAACTGTTATTATTATTGACCTTATTCGAAAATAGCGCTACCTGGTGAGCAAATAGTAGCTCTCTTTTTTACGAACACGAGTAAAGGCAATTATGTTTGTTTGTTTCATCGGAATATTATTGGAACATGAATATTTGATATGATAGCCCATTTCGTTAGTCCAACTTACTACCTAAGTAGGTACCTATCTACATAAATGTTTTAAATAGACATTTTAAACATCCTAATACTGGATATTAATAAAGTATTCAGTCAGTAATGAAGTGTTTATTATTAAATATTCAAAAATAAGCTGATAGAATAATTTTGCTGTTTTTATTCTTGTTCTATTAGGCAAAGGATTTTTTTAAAGATATGGCAGTGTGAATATTTGAGGAGAGATGGAAGAGATTGATAGACAGAGAGATAGAAAATTGAGAAATGGAAAGGCAAAAACGAACGTGTAAGTGTTGCGATGATCTGATACACAAAATAACACCGTAGAAAGCTAATAAATATCTTTGTTAAAGAATATAGGACCTCAAATCACAAAATGTTTGGATGGAAATGGATGCCTTTTTAATTTGCATACCACGTGCTCATCCAACCGACCGACATTGTTCTCTGACGTAACTATGACAATGTCAGATAAGCAACTTGAATGATAATTAACGTCTTGTAAATTTGACATGCTATCACAAGTGACTGAAGTGACAACTAACAGTCTGTTTAGGTAACAGTTTGCTACGTTTATATGTTACACACTGCGTCATTATGTATAAACACGCTGCTGAGTATGTTTGTTAAAGTTAAACTAGTTTGACTAAAGTAAAAAGCATCAGTCTGCTTGCGACCACGACCGGTGCAGCCCGTGTCGAAACGTAAAGCCAAATTAAAAGTGAACACGTTAATTGCCAGTTATTTTAAATATAAATATTAATAATACAACACGAAAGTTTAAAAGTACCTATATAAAGTAAAAAGCTTCATAGTCGATGGGTGTTCCTCAATCCACGTGTTTTTTATTGAAAGTAAATAACAGAAAACCTTCTACTGGGAATAAATCAAAGAAATATGGGTAGAATGAAACCCAATCGTCTGCTCACAGCGGGGAGTTATTAACTGCCAAAGTGACATGTTTATGCTGCGCTGTGAAAAATAACCAACATTTGCCCAGCGATTTTCTTAATTCATAAGATAATAGAGAGAAGACCTGTGCAAACTTGATCAAATAGGTCAAAATAAAAAATAAATAAACCCAAACGCTATCTAAATTTGAGTTAATTTTATCATAAGCCAAAGTCGACTTAATCTCATTTTGGGAAAGCGCTACAATGTTACTTACAATTTGACTTCTTACGAACATATTGAGGGACTAACCCCCGTGCCTCGGAGAGCACGTTAAACCGTCGGTCCCGGTGGTCATTTAACACATCTCTGATAATCGTTACATGTAGTCAGAAGCCAATATAATCTGACACCTGGTGTAACCATCTCGGCTAAGGTTTCCTATGGGTTTCGGGGGCTGATGGCAGTCACTCGTATAATTCTGGTAGCTAGCCGCATCAGGTTAGACTGGGAGCCGACCCCAATCGAAATGGAAAAAAGGTAAGGGGAATGGTGATGATGACGAACATATCATTCTACAGCTCCTTAAAAAAATTCTAATAAAAATAGTACCGCCTGCAAAAAAAATTAAAATAATATTTTAGGTAGGTACATCTGCTAATTAAAGTCGGAGCTTATATTAAAAACAAAGGTTTGGGACCTTTGTTTTCGTCCTGAGTCCTGTCTAATTCAGAAGTTGGTCAAACATTAATTCAAAATCAGTATTTGAAATCCAAACCAAATACATACATACAAAGTTACATTACATCTGTTAATTGAAGTGGGTGCTAAACCAGTATACTAGACAATATTTTGAACCAAACAGGAAGATTTGTGGGATGCCAATTAGCAAAATTGAACCTAAGAATGTGACAACACGTCATAACATCAGTTATTAGATGGCGGTTCTTTTTTCTTTGTAATTTTTTATACAAAACTGTGTTTATGAAATGATATTAAAAAAAACTTGAGAGGTGTTAAGGGACACCCGGATGGAGCGAAGTTCCTTTCGATTAATTGGTGAAGGAATTGTAATAAAATTTTATTTTTTTTAAGTTATAATAATATCTTTTTTATTATTAACAAAATATAATGTAATATAAATTTAATCAGTAGGCTCAATTAGAGAGACAGACAGACAGAGAAACATGCGCACGGCGCACAGGTTACAATAGCTTACTATAGCAAAAAGTGTCGTGACAACTTTTCGTAAGAATTTTTTCCGTCTAGCCCCCTTTCACAACGCGGGATAAGGAACTTAGTTCCAAAAGTCTGTATATTATAAAACACTTGGTAACTTTTTACTTGTTTATGGCAACTAAACAAAAACAGTTTTAGTTTTGAAATAAAACTACTTTTTAACAGATTTTATCCCGGTTTTTTTTTTATTTTAGATCCCGACGTTTCAAAGTCTTTTCAGACTTTATGTTTACAGGTGGACTGAAGTATTTGACGTCTAAAAATATTAATCAAGCCAACTGAGCTCATAGTGTCTTGAATTCTGAATTAAATCGGAACGCAACTTAAATATTAATGTTTGGAGGTAGTCAGTAATAATTGTGATTAATATTTTTTGACGTCAACTACCTCAGTCCACCCGTGAACATGAAGTCTGAAAAGACTTTGAAACGTCGGGATCTAAAATAAACCGCGATAAAATCCGTTAAAAAGTAGTTTTATTTCAATGTCTGATATTCGCGTAAATCTAAGACAATAGTTTTAGTTTTTCTAAACTAGACTCATTTATTTTCACACATTTCATCTTACAGTTTGTTGTATAAGATTTTTCACATGTAACGACCTCTGGTCACGACTGACTATTACGTTTATGGCCGCAATATTAGCCTTCCAAGTATTACGTGTTTACTTAGTTGATGGTACATCAGGGGTGCCTAACCTGTGGTTCGTAGCAACCGCGACACGTTTAAAACACCGCATTTCCACACACTGCAACCAAGAAATATAATATACTATCTTTCCGCCGAGGCTACGCCCGTGTGAACATATCATGCCTAGCCGTGGGATAAAAAGTAGTCTTCAATAAATGGGCTATCGGACCAGTAGTTTCTGAGATTAGCACGTTTACACAAACAAACTCTTCAGCTTTATAATATTAGTATAATTTAAAACGCTAATTATAAAGTATTATAAAATGTAATCTATTAATTAATTATTAATACAGTTTTATTAGAAGTAAATAGACAGAATTAGATAAAAGGAGCATTAAGAGGCCCTAAAGATGTTAAAATTATCTGTATTAATAGTAAAACCGAAGAGTTTGTTTGTTTGGTACTACAGGTCCGATTTGAAAATTTCTTGCACCGTTAGTTAGCCCATTTATTGAGGAAGGCTATAGGCTGCTTATTGTCCCACTGCTGGGCATGATATAAAATGTAGGTCATGCGGGTTAAGCCGACTTTTACACTGATTTACGCTCATTACGATAATTATTGCTACTCAAATTTGTACACCGTTTACGGTAGAAATGCTAAGAACTATTTTAAACTTCAGACCAGAATTTAATGTAAAACCTTATTCTGACATATAAATGATTATGATTATGGCTGATTAAGGAATTAAAACGGTTACACTTTAAAAAATGCTTACAACACCTTAATCTTAACAACCCGCGCAATATTTTTTGGAATAAACCCCTACCAGCAGCCGTACTATTACACCCGTATTATTATTATTACAGCCGTATTGTTATTGCAGTTGTTCGAAAGAGAAGTTGCTCTACACATTGTATAGTGGCATCCTTCTTTCGCAGCCCCAACAATACTGCTTCAAGCTGTTGGTACCAGTGCAGAAGAGTCCTTTTAACGAGATTCCCATCAGCTTCCCTTTAGAAATTCGTCAATATTACGTAGGTACTAAATTAAAAAAAAAACGCTCAAAAGTTTTAAATACCATCAAGAATGCAGTACATACTCGTTAGTAAATTTGAAAGTAGGCGTTGGTAACCAAGAATTTGACGGGCCGGTGGCGTGGTCGGTAAGATACTTGCTTTTCACGCCGCAGGTCGTGGGTTCGATTCCCATCCGAGACAAACATTTGTTTAAATATGTCTGTTTGTCTTGTGTCTGGGTGTAATTTATCTATATTTAAGTATATATTTACAAAAGAAAAGTATTTTAAGTAGTATATTACCAGTCATCTGGTTTCCATAGTACAAGCTGTGCTTAGTTTGGGATCAGATGACCGTGTGTGTTAATGTCCCACTATATTATTATTATTATTAAATACTGGTAAATTATTTTCTCCGTCTTTCCTTTTTCAAATTTTCACCCTTCGCCATTGGTTGATACTCCACCTGACAGTTATCAAAGTAGTCCCTGGTCGAAAAAGGTTGCAAACTACTGGTTCATAAAGAATGAAGCAAACATAGTAATTACGGAACTTTGTTTTAATTACAAAGGTAAGGCTCTTCCTTAAGTGGTAAGTTACTTTGAGAGATATACAGCCGAATACTAGGGCTTTTCACGATTTCACTCTCCGGATATTTTTTTCCGGTTATTTATAAGAGAGATTTAGAGGAGATTCTCTGGATATGCCGGACATTTGTAATGTAAATTTAATATAGCAAAAGATTTAAATATTTTATTTAAAAATATAAGTTACAAAATAAATAAATCCTCATTAAATCTTCTTTAAGTACATAAAAAGCAATTACTATTCGTTCGTCTCGCTAAAACTCGAGAACGGGTGGACTAATTTGAATAATTTTAGTATTAAAGTATTCAAAAAAGTCTAAGGACAGTTTCAATAGTGAGAAATACGCGGTATGAAGCTCGCTGGGGCAGCTAGTAGGTAACTTAGTAACTAAAAATAATATCAATTTATCAATAAATCAACGTTATGAACTAAAAGTTACACTAACATCAATGGTGTTTGATTTAATCTAACAACCATTGGTTTTGGTTAAAAAGCACAACATTTCAACAAAAACGCACGCACAAAGCGCTTTGCTTCCACTTTTATTGTGTGAACTGCCAAGTTGTGGAATTCGTTTCTGGTCTACCTGTCTTCAAGTCACGAGTGAATCGCTATTTATTAGGTAAGCGCGTTCCATCGTAGACTGCAACATTGCTTCACATCAGGCAAGTTGTGGTCAAGCGCAAACCTATTATAGAATAAAAAAAAATAAAAAAAACGGCATTTGGTGACAGTGCACTACGCTTGTCACCTAAAAACCTAAAACGTGAAACAGCAATGTTTTAAATATATTTGAGAAGTAAAGTGATGTATATTTTAACTTAGGTAACAAATATCCGGAGATAAATAAAAAATCCGACTACTCGTTAAATCGGTAATCTCCGGAGATTCACCGGTTTTTTAGGCTCCGGAACAAAGCTCTACCGAATACTGAAACGCTACTTAACTCTCTGCCAATCAAATCAATCCTGTTGGCGCTATATTTATTTATTTATTTATTTGGACAACCAGTAGTTATTACCAACATGTCTTAACCTGTGCAAAGTCTGAAATTTAATCTAAATCCACTGTCTTTTTTATTTTACTGTTTTATGTACAAAACTCGAAAACTTCATCTTCACTTCAAACCTTTTTAATGTCCCAATGCCGGGTACGGGTCATCTCTCAACAATCTTACGACTTGAGAGAGTTTAGGCCTTAATCCACACACGCTGGCCAAGTGCGGGTTGGTTGTAGTTCATCTTATTTAGGGTTAATTGCATAAATCTCGTTTAAACTTACAATTTCCTATCACTCGTTACACGTGTCTGCGCTATAATTAAAAAAATAGTATAATGAATGTCTTATGCAACCCATAGGTACATACGAGATTCGAAAGGTTAATTAAATGATATAACAATAATAACGAAATGCATAACATTTAAAGGTGTCACTCAAAAAACTATTTGGTGTATGAGAACCTATTTAGAAGGATTTGAATCAAACTTTTTGAAGTCGGATTATCAGTTTATGTTATTTTGTCATTAAAATGAGTTACTTTAGGTATATATTAAATTACAATGCTATAAATTGACATCATCCGTTGGCTGTGGAAGGGCTCTGGTTACTGGGCATTACGAATATTGTCTTTCTTCAGGTTTATACGTCATTTGGTTTGGGTTACTATTAAAAGCAGTACATTTATGTGTGTCTGTAACTTAAGCAAAATTAAAAAAGAACTTCATTTCTAAACTAGATCCATAACAAAATTAAACAAACAGGATAACAACAACAAAAAACAACATTAACAGGATTTAACAGGATTATCCTAACAAAAATGAAAACAAAGTTAGTACACATTTAATAAAAAAAAACATTAAAAGTATTTATGTATTTATTAATTTAAATAAAGATTCTGAAGCGATAAATCTTTAAGCGGTACTAGTATTATCTGTGGCGATACTAAGATGACCTAATTACATTCCGCAATACAACATTTATTTTCTTTAATTATCTGTCCTCCAATATTTTCTTCTCATTTTAAAAAGAGAACATAAGAATGAGCCTTATAAATACGGTCATTTATTTAAATTCCTACGCAAATACAAAGGGAAGGTTCTTTACGAATATCACTTGGAAGAAAGAAAGATATTTATATATTTATATTTATTGTTCCGAAATACAGTTATCCGAATGTACAGTTTTGACACATAATAAATAATTACATATTTCTAATTTGTACAATAAAGTTAGTGACCCTGTCTCTCAAACTAGGGTGACCTGTATCTTGAGAGACAGTGCTCAGCCTCAAAATATAATTCAATAGATGAAATGCCATTTAAAAAACAAATCTGTTTCACATATCACTTTTTTGTGCGACCTAAAGGAAACTTTGGGAACTAAAATGTTTTATTCCGAGTCACTTCAACGTTTTTTAGTGTCCCACAGCTGGGCACGGGTCGAGTTTAGGCCTTAATCCACACACGCTGTCCAAATGCGGGTTGGTGGATGTCACATGACCTCGAATGATTAGTTCTTAGATATGCCGGTTTACTCTCGTTGCTTTCCTTCACCGATATTGAGCAGCTGATATGAAATAATTTACACAAAGATGTGTGGGCACGACCAGGATTCGAACCCGCGACCTTATTTTTCTGAGGCGAGGGCCGTACCGCTGCGCCGCCGCTGCTCTTTCTGTGGCCCTAATTGATTTTCTACATATTGTCTCTCTGTGCTTGATACCGGTAGGTGGCGTTATTGCAGAATAAGATTGATAAATCTTTCTCTCTCTTTTTCCATAAATTCCTTCACTCTAGTGTCCCACAGTTGGGCACGGGTCTTCTCTACACTACCTTAGGTACAAGTTAAACGAGTTTAGGCCATAATCCACACATGCTGGCGAAGTGCGGGTTGTGGATGTCAGATGTCCACGAATCTAACTAGTTCTTAGACATGCCGGTTTCCTCACGATGTTTTCCTTCACCAATATTTAGCAGCTGCGATGAAACAATTCACACAAATAAGTGTAAGCACGACGCGCGATCGAACCCGCGAACTTTTATTACCGCGACAAAGGCGAGGCCGACACCGCTGAGCCACCGCTGCTCTCAGAAGTCTTACATCTTTGTAATATGAGCGGTGACGTCACGCGCTGAACATTTCCAACAAAATGGTTGCCCACTTTTATCTGAGACTGGTATTATTTTCACAAAGGACTGCAAACTTTAACTTTTGAAACCCGAGGTGTGTTTAAAAAGAAACTGTTTATTATGTTGCATTTTAACCTACTTCAGAACTACTACAGTTAATTACACCCAGACACAAGACAGACATGTTCATCATACAAATGTTTGACTTTGGTGGTAATCGAAACCACGACCTGCGGCGTGAAAAGCAAGTATCTTACCGACCACGCCACTGGCCCGTCTAGTGAGCTATATCCACACACGCCGGTCAAGTGTGGATTGGTGGATGTCACATGTCCTCAAATGATTCATTTCCTCACAATTTCTTTGACCGATATTGATCAGCGGCGATATAACGTTTCACACAAAGATGTGAGAGCATGATCGGGGATCGAACCTCCGACCGTTGCGCCATCTGCTGCATCAGACTAGTGCTGAGTAAAGAGAAAAGTCTTAATACTTTCAAAAGACTTCTAGGGCTGTCACGGGCTTCGAACCGGCAACCTCGACAGTCAGAGGCGAAAACGCCCTCCTTAAGCTACTGAGGTAGTTTTAACTATAGTAAATGAGCAGTAGGTATAATACCAGGTGTAATTAGCTGGCTAGGAGCCAACGTGCTTCTATTAGAAGTAGGACTTAGTTAGACACGCACAGACTTAATTGCAGACTTAGATTGGACCATTATTCCTACACACAGACATTACTAACTACTAAAGCCGAGTGTTCACTAGCGAGCCTTAACCGTAACCGTTGCGTTGCTTGTTCTGTTGTCAAAAAAAGTGTGTTCACTGGTACATGGTTCGCAAACCTGTTACGAACGGTACGAATATAGGGTAGCAGCGTGCCGACGACGATTGCAAAGTACTCAGTTCTCAGTCACGCCTGTGTTACTTGAAGGTATAGACAGAAGTGAATATCAGCCACTTTTCGTCAGCTTTGTTTAGGTTCCATACGTAATACGGCGTGAGAATTTTGCCGTTCATTGGGCACAATTCATAACTTCACGCTGCTACTCCCTTGCTGCTAGCCGACACCTCTTCAGTGAAACACAACTGACGCACATACAAAAGCTCGAGGACACGAGACAGGTGATGGAAAAGACTCACAATGGAGTGGAATCCATACTAAAGTGGCTAAACTTCGAGCTTGATGGCCCCATAAAGATCATCCACACCTCGTCTGTAGAAGTAAGTAGTTATTGGTCTATTAAAAATAGAACATAGTTAAATACTCGTAAATTATAGATAGATTTTAAAGATAATAAATAGTAATAAGTAATTATATTTAGCTTATTGTATTGTAACTAGCTAATGTATATGCCATTACGTTCAATAAAATTATTTTTATTTATTTACTAAGACTCTCTATGTATATTAGAAAAGTCTTTTTGCTAGTCCCAGGAATCGACCCGGGAACTCATAGTTATTAAGCGAACGCGCTTACTGCTGGACCACCGCAGCAGTTTAACCAAAAACGTAGTGTACCTAAATATACGTGGGTCAATTATTGGTGTTACAGATGAGAAGAGTTTGTAAATTCCTCCTGGAGCTGGGCTGGCAGTAGCTACGCCAGACCACAACGCAAAATAGACGCACACGAACAAACTATACACAGCGGCTCGCAGCGAGCCGACAGCTGTTGGTTTTTGCTGCGAATCAATTGATGATGTGGACTTCTCGTACACACTAGAACCACACTATTGTACTACGGCTCGCTAGTGAGTAACCGGCCTAATTTGTATTAGAAATTAATGAAAAACTGCTTTTACAGAGAATATCAAACGTTATTTGCTTAGTTATTTTTATCCATGTCTTGTACTCTCTGTCGTTGGCAAATTCTAAAAGAATGGACTTACTTTATTAGTTACTTTGTAAATTAATGTCTCGAGAAACTTTCTCTAGCTGAAAATTTATGAAAACTAGTTTTTTTTATACCTACATGGTTTATATATATTCCCATAAGGAATATATTTAAAGTATGTAAAAAAAAATCAATTTTAATTATCAACAAAACAATTTAATTTCAATTTTATTTTATTTTAATTAGATATTAATTCTAACACTAAAACTAGGTAAATTTTATTAAATACATGTAGGAGTGAGTGTCTACGGCATGAACAAAACGTAGTATGTATGAGGTGGAAAGTGTGACTAAACGTGATGAGTGAAAAGGGATGTTTAAGAGTGAGCAAGAGGGAAGAAAATAGAAATAAAATGGTAGCGGAGACGGAAAGACATGTACATTATTAAATTAAATGTAAAATCTGTAAATTCCACTAAATAAACAGGATTCGTGAAATACGAGCAACATTTTATTTGGGTCAATATCAACAACGTGCTTTTTTTTTCAATTTTGGTGGCAAAACTTTTTCTTCAATTTTCGCGAAATGTAAGGATCTGGTATAAAAATAGAAATTCAAAGCTAAAATAATCTTCAAGAGGTCTAAGAATATCTCGATAACTTTTTGAGATATTTTAGTTTAAAGTGTAGTGTGGCCACCAAAATTGAAAATCGCCCACCAAAATGGAAAGTGCCCACCGAAATTGAAAATCAATGGCACCAAAATTGAATTTTTCTGTCAACTTCAATCTCACTAACAAAACTTTATGTAATGGATCTCACAAGTTTTCGGGAATTATCAACTTTCATCTATAACTACTAATCTGTACTAACATTATAGAGAGAAAAGATTTGTATTTTTGTATGTAACGACTAGTGGCAATACGGTCTTTACCATAAGGGCACACGAGGCTCGTGCCCAGGGCCCCCATTCTTAAGGGGCCCCGAAGGACTGACAATTTCTCTCACACATTTATTCTGAAAACTTTTTCGTCAGGCACATTACACTTTTTTTCACAAATCAGTAATAGCTCAAAAAGAAATAAGGGAAAAAATTACAGTTAGAGAAACAAATAAGCCGAGGGATTATTCAGTCTCATCCCCGCAAGACAAAAGTACCTCTGAATATCACCAGGAAAAAGAGGTTACGTGTGATGAAAACGACAAACACACATTAGATGCGGAACCATCGACTTCAAGCTACTTAATACTAATAATAATAAAGCCTGTTCCGAACAGTTGTGACTGATAAATCTAAAAAACATAAAAATTAAAAACTACACTAAATATACAAAATGTCTATGATTTCGGTGTGCGGTGGCTAAGGCCTCCTCCAACCGTTGCCACTGCTTTCTGTCTGTCGTCACTCATATCCAAAGAGGTCCTACGGTAAATTCAAGGTCATCTTCCCATCTTCTTGTTTTGCTAACTGTCACCTCTTTGCTCCTTTCTTCCTTATAGCAGCGGAGCATATGTCTCGTCCACCTCCATTTGAGTTTGCTAATATGTGACAGTATGTCTGTTAATTTGGTTTTGCGCCTGATACTTATAATTTTGTCCATTAGTTTCAAACCCAGCATGCTCCTTTCCATGGTTCTCTGGCATCTTGCTAGTTTGTTCCTAACGTGTTTTGTCAAAGCCCAGGTTTCACATCCGTGATACAGGGTATTATGCAGGTATCAAAGATCTTCTTCTTGATTTTTATGCCCAGTACCTTGTTTTTCATGACTTCTTTTAAGGCGCAATACTTTTATCATTCCGTCACAATTCTTTTATCTATTTCATAGGGCATTTGGTCAAGCTACTTACTTTGAATTAATAACTGCAAGCTTAGAGAATGTATGTGTCTCCTGACTCTGGTACTTACTGTGGTGACATTTTACCGGAAGAAGTCCGTGATATTTGAATTCGATAAGGGCCAGAGTTTTACTAAAACAGAAATAGTGACTCCTTTGAAACTTCTACTAGTTTTCTAGATTCAAATGGTAAAACGAAAACTTATACTTGAGTAAAATATTTTATTTGTTAATTGACAAATAAGGAGTCTTTAGAAAGAAAATGGCTCCTTTATTCACAGCGTTTACTGAGCAATGTCCATGTTTGACACTGATAGGTCACACTTACTCTTGTTTTTAATTGTTGTTATGTTTGTTTTTTTTTTTTTCTCTTTCTCTATCTATGTGTTTCTTTTTTTTTATTTAATTTTGTGTGTCCTGTCGTTGTCAAATAAATGTTTTTCTTTCTTTCTTTCTTTCTTTATTGCTGCCGTCTATTTAATACCATTACTGGTTCTGGACATAATTGAAGTTCTCCTAATGGATATAAAGATTGGAAGCATATAAGTAGGTAACTTATTGATAGAGCATAAGAGCAAATTACAGCTCAGTGAATTTATGATAAATTAAGTTGCAACAATAAAAACTACTAGACGAACAGAAAATAACTACCCGTTGGAAGAATGTGCTTAAGAGGATTGTTGAATTACCTAGTGAAATTGTTGGCTTCAAGAGGTCTTGCTATTCGTGGTGGTAATGAGAGATTAGGATCTAATAAATAATAAATGGTCCTACTTAGTAAAAAATGTTCTTAT
This sequence comes from Meganola albula, assembly GCA_936450015.1. Taxonomy (NCBI): domain Eukaryota; kingdom Metazoa; phylum Arthropoda; class Insecta; order Lepidoptera; family Nolidae; genus Meganola; species Meganola albula. The sequence goes on from OW388153.1 coordinate 3,454,965, forward strand.
AATTTGTTTTTTCACTGTCCAAAAGGGAAAAACGCCACCAAAGCCACCAAAATTGAGCCACCAAAATTGGAACCAGACATAAAAAAAATCTTTAAAAATAAGGGATTTAAGTAACAATTAAATTATTATCACTGATTAAATGCATAACCCAAATCACTACGTATAACGTGTAGCTTACTGTTAAAATACTTTTAAATTAACAGCAAATCGATCCACCAAAATTGAACATTTCTTGTCCCCCGTGCCACCCAAGATGATATTTTCGTTTTTGGCGGGAAATCACGGCACTAATCACACACCTTTTACGCGCAAGTGCCGCCGCACGACTGAGAGATGTTAAATCATAAAACGCGATTGATCGCATTCGTACGTAACTTCACGTTAAAGTAAGTTGAACAAGTGCCACGAAATTTTTGATATTTGCTTGGACAAAATTAGATTGAGTATCCAGTGCCTATAAATTTAATTTTCTAATATGGTTTCATTGTTTTCAGATAATGTGTCTTATGCATATACTAACGAAATCGTTTATTTTGTATTGTATCTTAGATTGTGACTTAGATGAGTGCAATTGTATCAAAAAATGGAACTGGGACAAGCCACCAAACTTGAATTTTCAGGCGATTCTTTTTTTCCTGATTACTTATACACACTTATAAAAAAAAACATTTGTGGCCCTAACTGCACCAAGTTACATAGTTCACTACAAAAAAAAATCAAAAACATCCTATAATTTAACACCTCGATTCTCAACGTGGACACGTAAAATTTGCCGCGGGGATATTCACCCATTTCTCACATACATATTATTTATTTTGATATGTCTTAGTCCTAAAAATTAAGTAATCTCTAACGAAAGATGTTTACTATTGATACTAAAGGTTACATCACCCTCTCGTCGCCGCATCAGCTGTGCGCTCGCTAGGGCCATTGACCGCTAATATTACGTCTTGCGCTTACAAATGTTACAAATAGATCGTCCATAAACAATATACTAAACAATTAATGGAAATGTGTTCTATTAATTAATAATACAGATCCACTAATAAAAATTTACCCGCTGGTTAAAAAGATTTCCTGTGTGTATAGGTAAAAGGTATTTATTGGTAGGTCCAAGGTATTTATTGATTACAAAGCGTAGATACACTTACCATTCGTCCGATGGGGGTCGATCTGCGCGTGCAAGATTGACAAGCCAGGTGCTATGATAGCTGGCAGAGTTCGGGAACGCAACAGCGGTGGAGGCATGCGACGGCCTCCGCCGCCGAGCGCCTCCGCTGCCGCCGCCGCTGCAGCCGCCGCACTAACGGAAAAAAGGCATTTTCAGCTAGGTAATAACAGCATAAATTTAAGTACACACGGGTACATTTCAAGCTTTACAGTTCCAGTATAAGCTGGTCTCGCATTGTATAGGATTTCCATACAACTAAAGGCCAGCTTATATTGGATATATTTATATAGCTAGATGTGTAGCCGTGTGTACACGTCTTTGTTAAATATTTTAACCATTCGTATCGCATTAAACGACAAATGAATGTGTTTGTATGCGACAGCTTTAAAAAAAAATATGAACCGACTTCAATTTTTTAACAATAACTCAAAACGCACTTAGCAGATTTTGATAAAATTTAAGAATTTTGGAAAAGAAACCAAAAGAGAATTATCAAAATCGATCCATAATTGGAGGAATTATCGCGTAACACAGGTACCTACAGTCGAATTGAGAAAGCAACCTTATTATTTTATATGTTGGTTGAAAATAATTTGAGAATACTTTCCGTCTGCCGGTCCTCACATTTTGCGTACATAACTTTATTTAGCGCTTGCTCTATTGTCAATTGTAATGTCTTTAATCTATTGATAAATAATTATGTACGTACGTGACGTAACTGAGATTCAATTTGAATTAAGTGCCTCAGGAATGTTACATTTACTTTAGTTTATAGGTAGATAGAACAATACAAGAGCTGAAACAATTAACTGTATTGATTGTAGAACGCATGATTATAGTATCCATTCGAAACTATCACTGAATTTCGTAACAACTTTACCATAGAACTTATTTAAATCTTTTATATATATAAAAATGAAACCCGTTTTCCGTTGTCACGACATCACGCGTGAACGGCTGGACCGATTTCGCTAATTCTTTTTTTAAAATATTCCTTTAAGTACGAGGATGGTTCTTACACAGTGAAAAATTTTAAAAAAAGAAAATTTAGAAAGCGAAGAAGTGCCGTAATCTGGGTTAGATACCTATTATTTATTATTGGTTATATTCGATAGGTCTGAGACCCGGTAGATAGCACTGCTTTACCGGGCAGAACGACGTCTGCCGGGTCCGCTAGTATACATTAAAAGAAGACACTGACTAAGTCTGACTTATCAACGCACCGCTTATACCACTGAATTTAGGGACTCCAAAAGCACCGTAGGTTCCGTATGATGCCTAGGGAAGTACTAAGAAAGAATTTTTCAAAACTCACCGTCTAAGGGGTTGAAACGGGGACTTATACTACTTTGTATTGACATCGACATCATATGCATGGGCATGAGTTTAATTTATCTTGTAGTGAGATTTTCTGGTTCACTTATATACAGTTACTTCAGAAGCGTATCGATTTGTGATGCTCTTTTGAAAATTCTTGTAATTTTGAAGTGAAAACTTCTTTAGTCGCGTTGGGCACTTTTTAGTAGACGAAAATCTTATAGGTGCTCATTGCTCCTGAATGGTGCATACACGCATTAACAGTGTGCTGTGCGCGCAAGACGGTTTTTTTATGGGTGAAATCTCTTTTCTTTTTTTTTGCTGATGACCTAACCCAATCAGCCGAAAGGACCTGTATTGGTTCACCGGACTTTTTTAGTGAGCCGTCCGAGTACGGTCGAAACGATGGGTGAAATCTCGTGAGTCCACAGTTTATTACAAAACGAACTTGCCACAGTTTTGTAAACTTACATTTGTTATTGTCCTTTTTTGTTAACAATAATTACTACACTAATAATGGGCTCCCTGATATTGTTGGGAGACTACAGACATATTTGTATCATTTTCTATTTTGCTGTGCTGTCTAGTATTGTTGGGAGCTCGTTGTCCTGTGATTTCATAAATTGTTGTGTTGGTATCAGATTCTTTATTCTTTTCTGTTTTTTTAATTCCTAATAAAAAAATCTTGTCAATGACACGCTTTAGTTGTCTTTAAGGAGTCTATGTTTGGGACAGTGAAGGATGTTGTGTTAAAAATCGTGTTTAACATTGATAGTGACTGGCTTTCCGCCGGCGGCGGCTTCGTCCGAGTGATTATTTTAAAACTAGTGTTAGTTAAATCGGTCCAGTCGATCTCGAGTTTTTGCGAGACAGACAAACCTCAATTCAATTTTATGAGACTAAATATATCTATTCTTATACGGTAATAGAAGAGAAAGAATATGGTCTATTTCATTTTCACCGAAATCACTTTTAATCACAAATGTATAAATATTTAGTGACGAAGTGTATTCCATCGCAGATCACATTATCGCATGACATTAATCAAATTATGTTCATACGCAAGCCAATTTCAGAGAAGAAAAAGTATTAACACCCGCCTTGTAGGTCCAATAGTTTTTTAATAACCATGAGATTCCTGGCTCAAACCCCTGTTCGATCAAAAATACTCGTATGTTTCTAGTATAGTTACCTACCTAGGAAAAAAATTGGTTGCCTGTAAATTCGGTATACGGGCGAAAGTTTTACGTGACAACGACTTTGAGTGGTAAAATAATTTTAATGTGAATATTCATTCGTATAGTAGGAAGAAGGATGAAACATAGTTGAGTGGGAGAGAGACGCAAGGCATTCGGCGGGCCTCTCTCTCGTTCGGTGACTCATCGTAACGTTACCGAGCGTTACACTTTTTCATAAGTGCCTCCCAGCCGCAACCTAATTTAAGACGTTGTCACGTCAAAAATTAAACAGCATCAACTGGAAGTAAGCAGTCGTGCCAGATGAACGGCAATAGGTACGCTCCTATTACCTACGAATAAGAAAAGGTAAATATGGGTGATATTCGGGTACCTAATGCAGACATAAGCACTATATACACCTTACGAATGCAAATAAAGCCAGCAAGAACTGGATTAGAAAACCCACGGTTTGAGCTCAGTGGCGTGCTTTAGGAGATGCCAATGTCCAGCTGTGGACTAGAATAGGCTGATGGTAATGAATGCAAATAAAATAAATCTCCAGTTCATAGCATCTTTAATACCATTATAAGCTAAAAAATTAAACAGAATTAATAGTTGCATTTGCAATAGTTGAATTAGTTGGTACAGTTGAATTAGATACAGTTGTACTCATCAAATTAACGCTAGCTGTTGTGTTTGAAATAGTCGATAAAGTTGATAATTCGATAGTAGTAATATTAACGTCACCAACATTCTCGTTTACGACTGTATTATTAGTTTCAGTTCCAATGCCACTTTTCCTCGAGTCGTCGAGCCCATTATCTTCAGGAGCCCTCAACGAAGCACTTTTAGAACAATTTAGAGTATTGTAAGCTGAAGAAATAATATAGTTAATTAATTATTTTTATTAACTCCCATTTGGTTTAAGTCTTGAGCTGGGTGACAGTAGAGTGACAATAGAGCAGCTCATTCGCGTGCTTTAAGAGAAGTCTACGTCTAGCAATTGACTTAAACGGGTTGACAATAATGATGAAATGGAACCAGTTTCACATGATATCTAAATTATCCCAAGTCACCATAATAAGTACCCTACAAATTATTCTAGGTAAACCACAAGTGTGAAATTTTCAGCCAAAACTGTTTAATAGTTTCTATAAATTTACACTAGGTAAATGTTGGCTGGGGCATAAAGGTTCTCGAAATGAGACCACGTAATGGGCAGCGCAGCATCAGCCGACCCACCACAAGGTGGACTTTTTAATTGTTAAAATCGCGGCAAGCCGAAGACTGCTAACGGCCGGCAACCAATCGCTGTGACTTTCTTGAGGCTAAGCCTATATCCGGCCGTGGATGTCCTTAGGCTGATCATGATTATGATGAATAGTAGGGTTACTATTAGTTACAAGATTATTACCGGCAGTAAATAATTCATGCAATCCGCCAATGTACATTCCATTGCCACCAGCTTCTATTTCAACATGGGCTCTCCCAACATTTGATATTCCATTAGATTCGAGGTTCACTATATATTTTCCTATAAAAAATTAAAAATAGACGTGTCATTGTTGTTTGTTATTGTTTTAGCTACACTCACTGCAAAGAAGGAAAAAGTCGGGGGTTTTTGAGTCCGCGACCTTTGAAAGTGGGACAAAGTTACATTCTAAAATTTAAAAAAAAAATGAAATTGACATAGGTAGGTACACTACAAAATTTCAATCCGTAACATTATATTTTTTTTGACCTTCATTATCGCTAGTACAGACTGTACTTAAGCTCCCCGTTAAAATCTACATGAATAAGTATCTCAGACTTAACTCGCATCCAATTTGCGCGCTCATAGTACTTGAAACGTCGCGTCGGGATCGTTCGTGCGTATTCTTACGTGTTCGCACTAGTAAAATTCCGATAAAAACGTATCCAAAAATACACTATCGCTAACGAAAACGTACTTTTTGAAAGATCAACGAATCATTCTTTATAAATATTTGGTTCAATTTTGATCAAGCAGCGTGTTCTAACTAACCTTTGTTTCAAGGGTCTATATTTAGTATAAACGTTTTGGGTCTTATTAGGAAACATGGTTTTAAAATACCTAGTCTTAACTTGTTTTCCAACTTTTACCGTTATCCAATATAAATTTAGGACTATTCCTAACTTTTGTTTAGAATAAGACCCTCTTTATTTATATTACTATAGCGCTCTAACAAATTGTGATTGTTTACCATTATTCTGATTCTTTAGCTGCAATTCCGCTTCTCCGACAGCACTTATACCATTTACATTAAATTTAACATCCATACTTTGTAGAGTATCACAAAGACTTCTTGACGAATTTTTGTCAAAAATTTTATCTCCTTTTTTCTTTGCTTTCTTGTCTCTGACTTCTTTAAGTTTATTTTCTAGCTGTAATTAAAATATTTTTGAAAAAAGTAGTTACAAATTAAAAATATCTCTAAAAAAGAATCCTTCAACTTTTCCATGATTTCAAATTTCATTTTGTTTAGATGTAAGTTGAATCAAGCGAAGATCATCAGATCTTCAAACGACAAAGCAGATTTCCTGGAATCATTGTTATAAACCATCTCTATCACTTCAGCTTTCGAACAGAAATCAGTTTACTCGTTTATGAGATATACAATGTTCCAAAGATAAGTTTGTTTTGTCTATAAAACGAAGTTCCATAACATAAACTGTCACTCCCGCTAATAATTTAGCGCATTTTCAGGAAGCGACTAGAATATTTAACTGAGTTTATCTACTCCTAATGTAATTTTATGAAAAAAGTCATTTTCCTTAGTCGAGTCTTCGAAACTTTAATCTACTTACTAAATACTAACGGTCTTATTCATAAAAATCTTATAAGACTCTTTAGTTATAATAAGCTCATAAGACGTTTATGAATACGGGGTTATATTATAATGTTGAACGCTTGCTACTACTGGTCCTTTGTGAACATTTTTCGCGCGTTAGTTAGCCTATTTATTGGGGAAGGCTGCTTCTTTTTATAACAGGGTATGATATAAAATGGAGTTCACGCAGTCGAAGCCGCGGCGGAACGCTAGTTACATCCTACTAATATTATAAACGCGAAAGTTTCTAAGAATGTACGGATGTTTCTTACTCTTTGACGCAAAAACTATTGGACGAAATTGGATGAAATTTAGCACAGAGATAGATTATGGTCTGGATTAACACATACTTTTTATCCCGGCGGAAGCTAGTTAATATTATAAAGCTGAAAAGTTTGTTTGGTTGAACGCGCCTCAGAAACGACAGGTCTGATTTGAAAAATTCTTTCACTGTAGGTAGCCCATTAAAGCTATAGGTTACTTTTTGTCATACTGCTAACCACGCTGTCACGATGTAACGCTTTTTTTTCAGTATATTAATTACAGTGTTTATCATTCTACATGCTTGCAATATTCTTTCCTCGTATGAATCTTTGAGGTATATGTTTATCCTTGCGCCTGAAGGCTTGAACGTAATTGAATTATTCCGAACTTCGCACAACGGGGCCAAAGGAAAATTTAGTACCAAACTCGGATTAACAATTCGGTTCATAAACCTGCATCAGTTTCACACGTACAAACTATAAATCTTCATGAAAGTTATGACTTTCATTAAGATGTAAGCACATATAATAACCCCTGTATACCATAAACGTCTTGTAAGCTCATCATAGCTAAAATAGGTTTATAATTCGTTTGTCTTTATCTGTCATCATGTTTTTATACTGGTAAGAAAGAGTCCATTCTAAAGCCAGTCTAAAGAGGCTTAAAGATTTTTATGAATAACACCGAGACGTATCCGACATATATCCTCCACATTATCTTTAACTTGGTACAATTTTTTTAATATCCAGATACCTACTAAACATTTTTTTTAATTATTCCTACATCACTGTCATAAAGATATTTAGTTAAAAGTTATTTAGCTATTGAAAGCTGTTGTTTCACAGATGGCGCTAGTTTATATAAAAATAAACATTTCCACTAGAGTAATTCAAAACATAAATTTCCACTGTAATACTTTTCTTTCTTATTAGTTTCATAACTTCTGACAAAGTGGCAAGAAAGAAAAATAAGTAAAAAAGCGAAGTGAAAAGTAACAATTTTACCGTTAGAGGGAACATTTAATATTTTCCCACCATCTAAATTGCCATTCATGATAAATTTTACTATTCTAAGGGTCTTATGCATAAAAATCAAAGACTCATTAGTTAAAATGGACTTTGTCTCTTTCTTATTAGTATAATACAAGTTTTAATAAAAAAAAAACAGGTATGTTCTTGTGTTCATCACGAACATAAAGTGGTGTCCTGTCACGGTCGCCACTTTATGTTGAACCACTTTATATGAACACAAGAAAAAACTTGGGTTTTTTGATTAAAACTTGTATTAGTTAATTGAAAATTAGTTACAAATGTCAAGATGACAGACAAAGACAAACGAATTATAAACCTATTTTAACTATAGTGAGCTCATAAGACGTTTATGAATATGGGGTTAAGAGTCTTTGTGTTGTTTTAGGTTTTAGTATTGGTTCTCTTATCGTACTCTTTTCAGCACTGCCTTCCAAATACGATTTTAGGCAGAGACAAAGGCAAAGAGAATATATTTACCACCAATTTTTATTTGTGTGCTTCATGGGCACACCCTAAACCAAAATTAGATTTAAGTCAGCATATTCCAATCGTTCTAACTGTTAAAGGGGTAAAGGTAAAGTAGTACAGCACAGTGGTGATCAGTGCTAGTACTGCTATTTGGGACTGTGCTTGTGGAGTGTGGACTCTGTGAGTGCCAAATAAAGACTCCTATGTCCATATTCGTTTCCTTACTCTTACCCACTTCCGTGACATTTTTTTAAATATTTCCATCTCAGTAAGCATTGGTAAAACGTACATTATTATTTTTATTTTACAATATTCTTGCGCTTGACTTAATCTACTATGGAACGTGTCTGCCCAATATACCGATTCACTCGTGATTACGAATGATTTTCGGTGAGAAGGTGGAATGACAATAGATTCCATTGCATTTACTTAAAGGAGTAAAAATTACGGCCCCCCTTCTGAAATTTTGTCACCAGTCATCGCACCGACACACGGCAAGGACTCTTGGCGGTGCGGCTTTGTCTGGAGGTCATTTACCACGGCCCAAGTCTACCGGAGTTATTACCAGTTTATTGTCACCTGATTTACACCAACCGGAGATGACCGTGTGAGACGTGACGTGACATTTACAACTTTATTCTGTGCCTTTTTGTATTGTTTATTATCTATGAAATTATTTACTATATGAAGTTATTAAATAACTATTACCATTTGTAAAAGAACATCTTTCTCTTCTAAAAAAGTTTGATCCACAATTTCATTTCTCCGTTTTGGAGTCAATTTCCCCTTAGTATGGTTTGCAGTATCATTGGCAATGGTATCTTCAAAAACCGCTAGAATCTAAACAATATTTTAAATTAATTATATATTCTGAATATTCTCAACTAACGAACCGCCCAGAATTTGCATGGGCATAAGTGAATTATACACACAAACTTTCTTCTTGAATCTCTCTGCCAGGGTGAAAACCAAATGAAATCTGTTCCGTAAACGTTAGACAAATTACATAGGAAAGCGCGATAACGAAAGATCTAAAACAACTTAATAACAGGGTTTGACATAAGATTGTCACGTGACATGTCGAATAAGTATAAGTGTCAATCCCATACATATGTGAGCGGCAAGGTGGCGGGATCAAGTCCCCGTTATAAAGACCCTGTAGGTATTTTACATACAAACAAACCCTCAGACAATATAATTATTCGCTGTCCGATGTGCTGGAAATTGTGGTATTATTTTTGACCTTACGACCCATAAATTTAAGGTCAAATCCTGCTAAAAATAACAGGATTTTACTTAATTAGTGCACACAATAAACCCAGATTAACGTAAATGTAACATTTGACCTCTGAAAATGTTTCTGTATTCATAATACAAAATTATGTGTAAAAGAAAACATCGTAATTCAGCGTGCTTCGTTATTTATATTTTGAATCAAAGTTTCATGAAATTTTCCTGGATTTTCTTAATAATTTTGTTTGTTTTACTTTGGTTATTGTGTTGCTTGCTTTGTGTAAATGCATTTGTGACAAAAAGCCCTCTTAAAAATGTTTTTGATTAATACTTTTAAAATATCGTGTTAATAAATATATATATTTATCATAACGGGCAATTAACGCGCTGACCCTTAATTTGGCTTTACGTTTCGACACGGTTTGCTTGCGACCACGACCGGTGCAACCCGTGTCGAAAGGTGAGCGCGTTAATTGCCCGTTATGATAAATATTTAAGTTTGTGATTTCTTTTATAACTCTACGAACTTAAACGAAACAGATGCTAAAAAATTTGCGTATGGTATCTCACACATACGCTAGGCTTTGCAGGAACGCAGGGTAGTACTTCCGCAACACAATTGGATTGAACAATTGGAGACTGCGGTCGCCATGCATCTCCCCTCGCCCGTCCAGAAGAACTTTCCGTTTCAATGGAAAGACACCACCACCCGATCCTCCACCCTTTAGTGTACAGTGCGACTTATAACAATAAAACTTGATACTTCGGGTACTAAATTTTTTCCTATTACCTACTACAATTCTACAAGAGGGATGCAATAAAGTTTAATTAATGCATTTAAAGGTTCGCTAAAATACGATTAGACAAAGAAAATCGAACTACAGCGAGCCTTTAGATGCGATATTAGTTTTTATATAAGGGAGATTGAGTATACAATGTAGATTTTGTTGATTTCTGACTAATATTACATTGTGTAGTTAGTGGATATTATTCTTACGTACCAGAAACATAAAAGCCAAATGCGTGGATGCCATTTCGAGTTCTGCTGTTAACACGAATAAAACAAAGTTCAGCTACACTCAGTGTTGCAAGCTTACAGAGTATGATTACCCAAATATTTTTATCTAAAACAAAAACACATCTTCAGAACAGTATATGCTTGGCCATTGTCGTTCACTTCACTGTCGTTCACTTTATGGAACTCGTTCAGCACATTTCGTTTCGTGAAGTGAACTCGTTCCCCTGAGCATAGAGTATATGTCTCAATGAGTCCGCATTTAAAACTTGTATGGCTATTCTTTTAAGAACTGTGAATTGTGAAGAAAAATATAGGAATATACTTCTTTTACTTTGCAATAGGCTTGCGCTTGACTACAACCTGCCTGATGTTAAGCAATGATATAGTATATGATGGAACGCGCCTGCCCAATATACCGATTCTCTCGTGATTACGAATGGTTTTTGGTGAGAAGGTGGCAGTGGAATGAGGCTCCATATCGTTAATAACGATACAGGAGCAATAATTTCGACCCACCCTCTTAAATTACCGTAACATTCAAAGTGATTGCGACAGTGAACTTTGAAATGAAAATACTGCGCAGTAGCGGTCAAGTTCATTTCATTCACTGCAAGTAAGCAGTTCCTCGGAACGATTCAATCACGAGTATCGGTATGACAGTCCTCGGACGGCTCACCGAAATATCCGGTGAACCACTAAAGGCCCTTCCGGACAATAGGGTTAGGTCATCCGCAAAAAAAATGAGTTATTCAAGTCAATGAAAGTATCTGTTAAAATGGAAATTGTGTGTATAAATTGTATATACCCCAAAACTACCCAACAAGTTTTAAAACTGGCAGCACTTAATATGCAAAATTTTACGATCAGTTTGAGAAATCTGTGCTTATAAATAAATACAATTTAAAGGCATTTTACGACGGTATACGCGCTACTGCTGAAACACATTTATATCGATACAGTAATATCATTATGACATATAGAACATCGGTAGCACAGCGGTATCGGCATCTTTGAGATATATGTAGTCCGCGGGTTCGATCCCCGGTCATTTCCACATAATGTTTGTGTAATTGTTTCATCGTCATTGCTTAATATCAGTAGTAAACATCGTGACAAAACTGGCATGTCTAAGAACTAAATATTTGAGGACATGTGGCTTCCACCAACTCGCATTTAGCCAGAGTGTGTGTATTAAGGCCTAAACTTTCTCCACTCATAATATAGATAAGAGAAGACCCGTGCCCAGTTAGGAACACTAAAAAGTTATAACCTATTTTACAATAGTTTTTAGGCCCAACAAAATCATAAAGACATTCTTAAAGACTATCTAAATATCGCCTGGATTAAAATTACTGAACGAAAACTTTACAGATAATACAATTAACAAGAAAATTTACCGAAGTGAACCACCAACTAATACCTACTTATTACCCTAAATAAAGAAGTAGGTATCTAATGCGTAGCCTAAACTAATGCAGCAAAAATACTTCGGCATAATTATCTTCCAAGGATGTACTTAATCAGAAGGTTAGCAACATTTTTCATTTACTAAAAATTGGTCACAAATGTGATTTCGCAACGAAACGCCATAAAATTGGAAACCAATAAAACTAAATCGAAATTGCGAAACGAAATATTCGAGTTCGAATTCAATCAATTTGTTATTGATCGTAGAAACTGGAAGACTGAAAAGTGGTAAGCCGTTTAAGCACCTCATTTAGTTATTTATTTTGGTAAGGTACCTACTTTAATATAATATGAAATAATATAATTAGTTGCTAAAACTAAAGATCTAGATTAACGTATTTTACGGGACGAAAAGCCAAACGCATCCCTTCGCATTAGATGGGCACAGGGCGAGGCGTATGTGGGACCCCCCAGACTTCCGTTATTGACCCGGGTGCGAGAAACCCCGTAGTATCTCCAGCTACACGTAGCCGAGCCCGATTTACCCACTAAAAACTCACCGGTTTTTGGTCGGACATCCTTTGTTTCGGACTGCGGGATTCGCTAATGCATTCACCAAAAAGGCCGGCACAGTGGGTCCGTCCATGTTGCGGAGGAGATGTATCACGCTGCCAACCTCGACCTGCTACTAATTAATCCCCAACTATCAAGTCAAGCTCGTTCACGGGTGTTGCTTAAAGGTGACGGTCTGAAGACAGCGAAGTCGAACAAAGAAAAGACGTGGATGAAATTATAAGACAACGAGCTCCCAACAACATTGGGGAACCGAAATGACTGAATAACACTTAGGCTCATGGCAACATCAGGGAACCCACTAGTTATAATCATTATTAATAACAAAAGGAACAATAAGACAGCAGACGTAAGGTCTATATAAAAAAAAACTAAACCCCGACATAAATTCAAGTGTGGCACAATGTACTGATTACGATGCGATTTTTTATTTAAAACCTGAAGTAATAGAGATGGGCTTGTTTGGGCTGGTGTTTTAAAATTTTTTTTCAATTTACAGTTATCAACATAATGCTGTTACGAGCTCTAGCTGTAATGGGGATGGTAGCGATAGTCTTCTCCCGGGAGACTATCCGCCCAATGCCAGCTATCACTAACTCCCTGGTCAACCTCGGCAAGATGGAGGTTGCCTTTTACCTCAACGGTAACCATCCCGGTAAGATATCGACAAAAACAACTTAATTTCCCTTGGGAGTATACTTTTAGTGAAAGTATGAACGAAAAAGTCGTTTGAGAATGTGTTACAGACGTTGTACAACTCAAATACAAAAGATTTCACCCGCGATTTCGTCCGCGTGATGGACGTAAAATAAAATAAAAACAAAAAAGTGAAAAGAAGAAAACAACCTAAAGAACATGAAAAACGCAATAAAGGAACATAAAAAGTACCTTTTATATTATCCAGTTAAAAATCTACATGTGTGCAAAACTTCATCCAAAACTGTTAAGTCGTTTTTCCGTAATAGTAACAAACATTCACCAATAGCAGGAAAAATAATTGTAAATATTCCCAAAATAGCCGAAACGTTTTAAGTAACCATTTACTCTTTACATTTTCCCTTTAGAAATTAGTATTTTCTGTATTGCTTTAACATATATGTAAAATATATAATGTTTCAGACACGCTACCACGAGACAATCCTCTACTTGCATCTCCATCGTTTTATCCAAAATCCGAGACAGTAATTGACGATCCTTGCCCTTGTTCTTCCTTGAAAAACGCTAAAGACTCCCTTTTCTCCAACCCCTCTGGACTGATCAACAAAATTTTGAATAACAACGACTTTCTCACCTTCAACAAAGAACCTTTATCATTGCCCTTGTGTTGTGAGTCTCATGAACATATGCAAGAAGGTACAGTAGTCTTCGAGTTCCCGCCAAACCAGAAGCCTGTTAAGCCAGCTACAAGCCCCTTCCTTCCTTTTATATTTGACTCAATACTCCCGAATAAACTAATGCCGCCAATGAAAACAAAATCGATTGAAATACTTCTTTTCCCAAATAAAGTTGATCGGAAAATCACGGAATTCCCAAAACCGCAGTCTAACCAAACTACTAAAGACAAATTTCCTGTTGATAAATTGAAAAATATACACATAGTAGGAGATAAAGAACTGCCGAATTTTAACATTGAAGAGTTTAAACCTTATCCCCCCGTTTCTATTAAAAAAGATCTGAATACACAAGAAAAGAATGAAAAAGAAGAAAAAAGAGTTGAGAAAGAAGATTTAGATAAAGGTTTTGTTGACCTTGTCACTAAAACAAATAATGTGTAAATTACATTCCTAATTAAATTCAATTGTAATCATATAATATCTTGCAATTTGTTGTTTTAATTTGCTAGACATATAGTAACCAAGTGTTTATTGACCCGTTAATTATTAGCTATAGTTTTTTTATTAATACTTAAAACGATTTATCTATTATGTATAAATATATACTTATTGTGAGAAGTTAGTGACTTTATATTTTACGTTTGATTTTAGCTATTTTAGTAATTAATTCACTATTTAGACCTACTTTATATTTTACGTTTGATTCTAGCTATTTTAGTAATTCATTCACTATTTAGAAGCCGCGAGAGCTTTGTTCGAAAGTAAGTACGGTATGTTAGTAAGACTACGTTTGTAGATATGAAGAAATTAGATAAAATTTGGCACATAGAGATAAACTTAAATAATACTTAGTTACTATCCTAATACCGGCTGTTGGAAGCCGGGGGTGGAATCTTGTAGGTACATAAACATACATTGAAGATACATTGTACTCACTGTGAAGCATTCTACAAATCTAGCAGTGTCATGTCGTAAACAGAAGTTACACCAAGATGATATTTTATCAGTAGGTAAACCCAGCACGTGCCTGTTATCAAACAACTTTTTTTTACCTTCATTTGCATTTAAATAAATAATCTCTTCAGGTTATCTTTATAACAACTAAGTTTATTTTGGTTTAAGTGGACAGTCAATGCGACTGGTCCATCAGTTAAAAGTCGCTTAGCATACCTACTATGCTTGGCGTTTCTTTGAAGGTAAAAATTACACCAAGTGAAGATTAAGGCACCTCCCCTAGTAAATCGCTGTGCAATGTTATATTAATTAAAAACTATAACTTACTGTTTTTCTTTTCTCTGCTGTCGTTTCTTCTTGAACGCTCGTTTGACTCTGAGCAGTAGAAACGCAGCTCTATCTATAGTTAGCACGGACGGCCGCTTGGCGGCGCTAGGCTCGTCCATCCCCTCCTCCTCCGTTCCCTCATCGCACAACCTCAGGCCAAGCCATCGCTGTTTTGTCGCAGTCCGCGTTTTGACTCCGAATAGAGCGCACGGATTTCCTAACGCGCTACGTTTATAACATTTTTATATATTTCATCTCACTCACAACACTTTGAACAATAAAACTTTAGAACAACACTAAAAACACTTTTTGGACTAAACGCGATGTGTTTAATAACCTGAAACAAGAAAAATATATAATAAACAAATGCATTTGTTATATAAACATTGTTTACAATTCACCATTTTTTTTTTCAATCCGTATTGTAGGCAATAATTTAAAAAATATTTTTAAGTAATCAAAAGTAATGTCGCGTGAGCAAATTGTCGTTTAACTCTTATATAGCTTAAATATTGAGATTAGTCACATTACAGTTTAGAAGAAAGTGCTTCTAAGCTAGAACATGATTAATTTGAGAATTATTTTATAATATTCAAAAAAACTGTAATTACGATCCAATAGATTTGCTATTCTCTTAAAAAATTAAAAGGACTGGCTTCTGTTAACCCTTATAACCCAATATTGTACCACAAGGGCAGTGTAGATCAGAAAGTGTTTTGATACTAATATATAAAGATATCAATTTACACAACAATTAATTAAGTAGATATCAAAGGCACACTAGGATTATCCTTTGTGTTATTAAGTGTGATATATTCAAAGAATTCACGAAATTCAGCTCTCGGCAATGTTACTTAAATCTAACACTGTAAATACTTAATTAAAACGTAGGATAATTAAAAATTATAACAAAGCAGTCCACAGTTTATAATGTTGTAAAATATACATTCTTTTAATTAACTTTTTTTATTACCTGTGTTGTTATTACATTTTCCTCTCTAGGGTACATGTAGGTAACTTCACAGAGGTCCCAATAGGTTTGTGTAAAATTGTAAAATATGTACCTAGGCCGGCTTTCAGTGAAAGGTAACGTGGTTAAAACCATAAAGCAAAATTAAAGAATAACCCCGTATTTATAAACGTCATATTAATAAATCTCAATAAAACTAAAACAGGTTTATTATTTGTTTGTCGCTGTCATCTTGACATTTATACTACTTAGTAATAAAGAGACTAAGTCCATTTTAACTAAAGAGTCTTATCTAAAAGATTTTTATAAATAAGACCGTAAGAATAAAAATATTTATCTGCATGAAACATGGTTATAGCAGAGTTGCGTGTATAAAGTACAGCGTGTTTCACCTTTTACGGTGTGTTAAATTAAATAAAGTATTAATTAAGTGTGAAAAATATCTATTGATCCATTACAAAACATGGCATGCTAGATTATTAATAGTAATACATTGATAGCATTATTAGTCAATTTAACAAAATATTCAGGCGCAGGCGCAATTTTTTTTTAATTAAGATATTTTTTATACAGTATGTTTAACATAATTAATTTATATTAGTTAGTTAATTAATAACTAACCAAAGGAGTGCTCGTTTAAAAGTGATAATATATAGTAGATACTATTCGCACTAATGTTTTGAATCAGATGTGCGCTCGCTAGGGCACTGACCGCTAATTTTAAGCCGTGCACGGATCTATGTGGAATATTATAGATGAATTCTATATTTTTCCACATAATTTACTGATTTTATGGCGACTAAAAATCTTAAAATAATGTATTGAGCAAATATAGAAAATTGTGTTCTATTAATTGTACAGAACTACCAAAAAAAGTTCCAAAGTTCTAAAAGTTTAGAGAATGAAGTAGTATCATTTCAAAGGAAAAGTTGTGAAACAAAGAAACTGAACGAACAGAAGCAAATCCAAAGTAACCAGGTGAATAATAACACTGTTTCCTCCTAATCTACGAAGATTGTTCATCTCGACGCTCAATAAACCAAATTGAATAGGAAATTGCAATTTTCTCAAAACACACGAGTAGGTACATGTTTGAGGCATGACGTTAACATACATACTCTAAACCACTGAACATAGAAAACATGACGCAAAAGACGCCTGTGACTTGTCGCGCCACAAACCTATCTATGGTTAGAGACACATTTTTTTTGCGGATGACCTAACCCAATTAGCCGGAAGGTTTTATTGGTTCACTGGACTTTTTCGGTCAGCCGTCCAAGGACGGTCGAACCGATCAAGTACAATGGCTACTGCCAAGAAGGCGCCCCATCCCTATGTGGGCACGAACCTCGGCTCAGGATGTTGCCGGACACTCTAGTTTTAGGGGATTGAGGGGCTTTTCGCGATCGGTTAGAGTTAAACTTGTAACGACCCCTATGTCGTGTCGCTAGTGTGTCTCTCCATCTAACTTATTAAATGTATGAAACCGATAGGCATGTGGCGAGTGGCGACACGACACACGGGGAGGGGTAAATGTAAATGGCTTTAGGATTGATATTTCTATATTTTTTTTGAATCTTTATTTTTAAAAAGATTTTTTTTAATCTTTTATCTTGTATTCTAAACAATTACCTATCTATTAACAAAAATGGGCTAGGTGTTTGAACAAAAACTTTATTTCAGACTAGTTTAAAAAATATGACCGAATTAAATATAGGTTTATAGGTGCCGCTTGCGTGACTTTAGGTATGTCATTAGGGCATGCATACCGGAATTCTGGAAACTCGTAACTTCGGAATTCCGTACGAATTTATCCGATATTTCAAAACCGGAATTGAGCCTCTCAATACCGTAACACCGGTATTCAGATATCACTACTTATTAGGTTGTCGGTCATAGTGAGTTTGGACAGAATTAATGTTAGACGATAGATGATACCGTGGCAATCAATCAATATAGATGGATACAGTAGGTATTAATCCCATTCAAATTAAGTACGTTGGTCACCCTATTGCATTTCATACACATTATTTACCATTGTTTCATACAGTTTAAATTAATATCTTACGATTTACGGTAACACTAAAAAGTACGCGCGGGAAAAATTAATCTCCGAAATGTATGGGCAGTCATACATCATACATAACTTTCGAACAACTCTGAAATGAATAATTCTTATATTGTTTTGTTTATTACAAACAGGACTAGGTTTGTGTCAAAGAATATTAAAAAAATCAAATCGGGTACTTAGACTAAGCTGGGGAGATATAAAAACTAGATACAAAGTACAGTTGTATTTCTTTTTTTAATCCATTTCAGACTTATGCACCACGTACCTACTCACATGCCAAGCGTGCTTCCAGCGCCCCTTCCCCGCAGGCCTCGCCGAGCTAGCTTACCGCTTTAAAAATTTCAGTCAAACATCTATAGTGACATTGTACTAGATTTCTTCATTGTCAATTATTAATTTAGGTTTAAATTAGGTAATCACGAAAAGAAATATTGAAATTTATGTTACTTATTTATATTTAGAAAAAAAGATACTTGTTTCATTTTAAACATACTCTTTTATATCGTAAATAAAGATCAAACAAAAATTTACCAGTTCCAGAACCAGTTCCGTAATTCCGGAACTGTGTCTCCAACACCGTAAATCAAGTCCGGTTTTAAGTACCTTCCGATATTGCATGCCCTATATGTCATATAAGTGTCATAAAAAAATACCAACAAACCATTAATCCCGCATAACTATTCCTGAGACACTTCGTCCAAAAATTCCACTCATCATAAAAATGTTTGATAACCGGCCAAATGGCGAACGCATTTCCACACTCATAACACGAAACTAAAAAGGGCACTCAAATTTATATGGATCATAAGTCAGATGCTTCTCAATTACTAGCTCTACCTTATCATAAGTTTTGTTAGTTTACGCTACTATAGTATTATATCATCTGTGGTTTACGGGTGAAAGCGGTGCCGTAAATTGAGGGTAAATTGTCATTTTATACATAATAGCTTCCCAATACTTAAAAAGAATTAGTACTAAGTATTTCAGGCTTTTAATCAACTATATGTTGTGTTCATTTAGATAAAGGTAAGAACGGCTAACAAATCTATATATTAACTAGCTGCCCCAGCGAACTTCGTACCGCCAGCGGACAAAATTGTGAATCTAAACCATTCCCAGATCCCCTTGAACACACACAAAAAAATTCATCAAAATCGGTCCAGTCGTTTAGGAGGAGTTCAGTCACATACACAACAACACAAGAAATATATATATTAAGATTTATTAAATCAATCGCTGCTCGTTATTTTCGCTAAAACTCGAGAACGGCTGAACGGATTTATCTTATCTTCGTCTTAAAACGTTCGTGTAGGTCTAAGGAAGGTTTAAAAGGTGAGAAATTTTCTAAAAATTGCCGGGAAAACCCTAAAAACAGCCCTTTTCTTTTTCCCATACAAAACGTTTTGATCAAGTGTTCTAAGCGTGGAAAGTAAGCAAAGAGTGTGATAAAATGTATGATTATTAGAAATTGTGTCTAATACCGATATCTACCCGTGCGAAGCCGGGGTGGGGCACTAGTCAAACATAAAAACAACGTTTCACTAAAACATTGGCTGCAGACCTGTCAAGCTCAATTTTCTGTTACCAACCAATTTCAACTAATATTAACAAAGACACCGACCGAGTATCTAGATGTACCTAAAGTTAGTTAAAGTTTACTTGGAAACCAATAGAACGGGACAAGATTGTCAATGATGGTTCGTTCTGAGATTTTGTTTCGGTTTAGGGAGTTTCAAACTAGCGAGCAAGCGGTAGCGCAGCGATATCGGTCACGCCTTCGAAATATAAGGTCGCGGGCTCTATCCCCGTTCGTAGCCACACGTCTTTGTGATTTTCAGCACCGCTGCTCAATATCGGTGAAGGAAAACATCGCGAGAAAACCGGCATGTCTAACCCTTATTTCCCACTGGCGAAACATGCACTATCTATCTCTATCGTTTAGAGATGAGTAGAAAGGGATAAAACTATAAGGCTGTTTTTTTTAGCCTAGCAATATTAATTTATCTATGACCACCGACTAAACTTTTTAGACGCCCAGTTTATTCAAATATTCAAATTCAAATTCAAAATAAAGCAATTATTGTATGTAATTGTAATCTCCTGTCCTGCGGCACGGTGCGACGACGCACGGCCGTCGCTCTCCTCTTGTATGTCCAGCGTAGGCGGATGAATTTCCCGTTAGATTTTTTTTCTTTGATTGATCTAAATATAATGGTTAGATAATACACCAGCTTTCCTTAAAAATACAGTCCACTTATTTCCGTCCATTTAGGACCCTAACATCCTCTTTTTTGTAGGGGTTAAAAACAAGAAAATCCAAATTAGCGCTTCTCTAATTACGGAATCTACTGAGGTTTCAGATTAACTATAGTTGTTTAGTTGACTCGATAATTCACTGGGTAACTTGATACAAAACTCGGTGGATTAACGATCCTTGAAATGTGGTTAGTACCTACTATGCGTTTCAAATAAGAATATGACTGGACTCGCGGCTAACATCATACCAAAAAACCAAGCAAAAGCGGCGACTGTAAAATTTACTATATTTTCATAACTCTCCGCACATAGATAGTTGCATATAGAATGATGGTTACATTTAATATATCAAGCACCCCACGCTTTTTACTCTAAACTGAATTATTCTCCTAATAACTTAAATTTTATTATAATTTGATTTTGAAGTAATTAGTTATGATTGACTGTCCGATCTTCTATTACGGTAATATAAACTCTTTGTAATAAAAATATATTTCTACTTTTTAGTTCGATTGTCTATAAAAGCGTGGTTTTTTAGTTTTTTTAAACTATAATTTATTATTTATTTTTTAGTTCATAAGGATATTAGGAAACTGTTATTAAATTATTGCATTGTCATCGGTCCTTGATACGTGTGCAAAGTTCCAATTTAATCAAACTTCTGGAAATCGGTCAAATTTATGCTCAAAGATTCCATTAAATACATAGATACATAGCACAGATAATATAATACTATAACATAGATACAACCCAAGCTAATAATAAAAAAAAGCGTGGTAAAAACCAAGCAAAAGTAGCGTCAACAAAAAATATCAAAGTACAAACTGTAAAATTTGTCGCAGTGCATAACCTATAAACGTAGCAAGCTGTTGCCGAAACAGACGGTTAGGTCTCACTTCAGTCACTTGTGATAGCGGAAGGCCTATCAGGTGTTAAACTTACAAGACGTATAAAGAAAAACTAACTACAATAACGTAACGTATTACCGGTCGTAGTCGCAAGCAGACTGAACACAGCTCCGTTGATGACGGCAGCCGTAGAACAACATTTTCTCTAACCACCATTTCCGCGACCACGACCGGTGCAACCCGTGCCGAAACGTAAAGTCAAATTAAAGGTGAGCGCGCGTTAATTGCCCGTTATCTAATATATAAAAATAAGTCGGGTTTTACTTCCTGACGCTATAACTCCAAAAAATTTCAACAGAAAAGCGGGAAAGTAGAAAGGTTGAACGAAGCCATCTGCTGGCGAAACGGAGTTCGCCGGGTTTGCTAGTGATAAATATAAATATTTTTATACATGTCTAGTGCAAATAATGAATTGAATTGAAGAAAATTACGTCCACCAGTAAGTAGTATTGAGAATGTTTCAACTTAATCTCGAGATGTCCTTAGAGCGGTTTGAGACGAGCGGTTTTTTGGACTTATTTATATTATTTCTTTGGTATCTATACACGTGTTACGTTCCATACGTTTCACGTCACCAAGTAGACAATCTTATTTTTCAACTACTCATAATATCATTTTGATTGAATTCGTGCGGGATCCAAGACAGTTTTAGGTGTCCAGGGACTTGGCCTGGTTCAAATCTCTAATCTCTCCACGGTGTCGCTGTCGATCCTGGCTTACAAGAGTAGCAATGGTAAGATTGTAGAAGTGGGTTAAGTCCCCAATATTATATCCATCCACGTCATGGTGGAACTGACAGGTATGATTGTACAATTTAGCTGAACAGGCAAAACGGAACGTGAGTGTCGAACAACTGTACAAGAGTTCACGCCTGGACACTCACAATACTATTTTCTGAATATTCAATACGATTTATAATAACGATCGGGTAACCACGAGCTATTCACATCATGACAAAAATTCCCATAGTGTGAAATACACCTGTTTGGAATCAGCTGGTGGTTCTGAACAAACTAGTCTCTCAGTTTGTGTATTAAAAGAAACGTTGTACATGTTTAACAGACTTTAGCGTGTGTAGCGGTCGCCCACGCAGGCGTCAGTTGTCGCCAGACAATATAATTTATTCTAATTACAATATTCTGATTCTATATTAAGGCAGTGGCGGATTGATCAATAAGCTGAGAAGGCTGAATTTTAGGGGGCGGCAAATTTAGGGCAAAAACAAATTTGCATACCTCCTCTCGACTGACAGCGGCATCGAATTTTCTCCCTTTTTCTCAGTTATCCAAAAGCAATTTCTATAAAAACAGATCTATCAAATTTTGATGACCAAAAAATTTTAAGAAAGTAGATAGGTGCAAAATTTTGATAGTCTATGGGCAGCAAACATGTAACGACCACTGATTAAATGAGCCATCATCGACAACAGTTTACGATAGCCACTTCTGTCGTCCGTTCGATAATATGCTGTTCACAATTTCCGTACCCCTTCGCTGGAATTGTCTCATTATAAATTGCCGCAAGAGTTTTCTGTGCCGTAACTTCTAAATGCTCGAATCTCAACATTTGTACGTTGTGCATTTGGATAAAGGCATGTCTAAACTTTCGAAAAATAAGCCTAAATGCTAGTAAAAACCGCAAGTCTAAAACAGCTCTCAGTCAGATTTATTGCACTCTATAAATCAGCTGTAGGTACACCACCTTGCTCCAAGCACAATATCTACTTTATTCTTAACACAACAGGGGTCAAGAAATGAGGTCATTTGTTTCATTTTTACACTTTCTAAACTCAAATGTAACGAAAAAAGTTTTTAAGACATTTTTAAGCCCAGCAATAAGTGACCGTGACCGAATAGTGCTAAATAAGCGGTATGAAGTTCACCGGGGCAGCTAGTCTTCTATACTAATATAATAAAGAGGAAAGATTTGTTTGTTTGTTTGTACCGAATAGGCTCAAAAACTACTGAACCGATTTAAAAAATTCTTTCACCGTTGGAAAGCTACATCTATACTGAGTAACGTAGGCTATATTATATGTTAAAAAAATTAGGGATCCGTATTAACTTCCATAATGTAACCCAAGGTGAGAAAAAATAATAAAAAAAAACATTATATCGCGAACGATGCGGAAACTATTGACATTAGAGCAAAGTGATGTACTACAATTTTATAGAAGCCATAAATATCTACAAAAAAGTCCGTGACGACCATACATCTAAATATTTTAGTTAGGTACGTCACATAACTACTTTTTCATATTAAAATATGCCATTGTAACGCCGGTACAAATTAGACACAATTATGCGTACCTTGGTATTAATCCTTATCTAAATAAAACACTTAATATTTAAGGGTATATCGGTACCTGTAAGATAATAAAAATCTCAACTTTCTTAATAAAGCTTGGATACGAAAACAGTTGGTTTGTTTTAGTTAAAATATTTAACACGGAACAGATATTGCGCGCGTTCCCCTCAACCGAGGTAAATGAACAGTTTGAATCCATGAACAGTTCATTTTTTATGTTTGTTTTGTGTGTAGCTTTTATTTACGTGTGTATTTGTA
Organism: Meganola albula; assembly: GCA_936450015.1. Classification (NCBI taxonomy): domain Eukaryota; kingdom Metazoa; phylum Arthropoda; class Insecta; order Lepidoptera; family Nolidae; genus Meganola; species Meganola albula. Next base: position 3,478,859 of record OW388153.1, read on the forward strand.
AAGACGCTTCAACATTTACATGTGCACCTGTTTACCTCGCCTTCCCTAAAAACTGGCAGAATCAATTTAGTACTACAAGATGCGTACAACACCTCGCGTGTTTATGCTCGAAGCTGTTTTGTAAGCCGCGACTACATTAGCTTCAACCCTTTTTAGTGTCCCACTGCTGGGCACGGGTCTTCTCTCAACTATCTTATGAGTTGAGAGAGTTTAGGCGTTAATCCACACACGCTGGCCAAATGCGGGTTGGTGGATGTCACATGTCCTCGAATGATTAGTTCTTAGACATGCCGGTTTCCTCACGATGTTTTCCTTCGCCGATATTGAGCAGCGGAGACGAAACAATGCACACAAAGATGTGTGGGCACGACCAGGATTCGAACCCGCGACCTTATTTTTCTAAGGCGAGGCCCGTACCGCTGCGCCACCGCTCCGCTGCTCGGTCGCCACCGCTGCGCGACTACATTAGAGTAGTAAAATTTTTGTAGGTTGCACTTTACAAAATTCAAACATGCGCCGTAGCCAGCTCCTACCTACATGCTATAAATAATCGATAAACGATCAGCGGAATTAAGTAACTTAGGTGCGATCAACAAATAGTTGGAAGGTTGAACGAATGGTATTTGAAAATAGTCGAATGTTTTATAGGCTGACCGTTTAACTCGCGTATTGCCATCTGAGGTACAAAGTCATATAACATTAATTACTTAAATCTCTTATAGAACTATTTAACCACAGATAAAAGTAATGTAAGACTATTCGTCACTAATATCCATATCGCTTGAATCATCATCACTGTCTGTGCAGCTTGTGGAGTCAGAATCTTGGCGATAGGCGATACGCGAGTTAAACGGTCGGCCTATAGTTACACAATGAACATATAGCTCATCATTAAAACATAAAAAAAAATCATTGTTAAAAATAATATTTTCGTTTTTAGAAATAGCTTCGTACTTTTGTTCGGTATAGGACAAATTCTTGGATTGGAAAGATTTTAAAAATAATTTTGTTTATTTTAAAATAATTTCTGATGCTAGTAATTATTGATTAGTTACTGATTAGTTGCTGATTAGTTACTGTGCTCTTTACAGTGGTACACACGGCTACACACCAAGCTATAAATTTCCAGTATGAGTTGACCTCTCGTTCTACGTAAATCCTATACAATGCGAGATCAGCTTATACTGGAATTTTAGAGCTTAATGTGTAGCTTTAGCTTATTCGCTGCTGTCAGTCGTCGTACAGTCGCCACCGACAGCCGATGATCGGTACGGTTAGTCGTTGATCGTAACTGTCATCCGTCGATCGCCACTGTCATCCGTGGATCACCGTCTATGCCTGCTGACAAACCATCGCGCTTGTTCCCCGCCACCGGAGCGCAGTCGTCACGTCGCGGTAGATAGGGATGCAAACGATACTATGCGTTTCAAATAAGAATAGGATTGAAAATCCGCCATCTTGGACTGGAATACGCAACAACTTCACATTTTTTAGTACAGTGAGCAAAAATGTCAACCAAATTGCATTATAATATCAAACAAATATTATAATTACATTTAGATGAAAAATAAAATAAAAATGTGTATATCTTATCGCCTCTTGAGTAAGATTGGATATTTGGAGTCGAAAATTATACGAACATATTTTATTAACTTCCGACGATAAAAATCAGAGTTTTGAGTTAAAACGTGCGTATTTATCCGTGTATATGAATTTGTGTGCAAGTTTGTGGTATCCTAGCGCGTAAATTTACTTAGGTAGGTAGCTGCATTGTAACTACATACTTGTGTAAAGTTTTCACATAAATCACTTTTCCATACATTTCAAAATAATATTATTGTCTATGGTTTGACATTTCGTGCTGGCGCTACTTTTGCTTGGTTTTTGGTATGCAGTTAGCCGCAAGTCCAGTCCTATTCTTATCTGAAACTCATAGTACATAGTTTTTTTTATTACGTTGATATATCATTCATAAACATCGATAGAGCAGCGGTGGTGCAGCGGTATTCGATCTTCGGTCCCACACATATTTTGACGTGACAACGTCTTAAATTAGGTTGCGGCTGGGAGGCACTTATGAAAAAGTGTAACGCTCGGTAACGTTACGATGAGTCACCGAACGAGAGAGAGGCCCGCCGAATGCCTTGCGTCTCTCTCCCACTCAACTATGTTTCATCCTTCTTCCTACTATACGAATGAATATTCACATTAAAATTATTTTACCACTCAAAGTCGTTGTCACGTAAAACTTTCGCCCGTATACCGAATTTACAGGCAACCAATTTTTTGTAAACTGTTTCATCTCCGCTGCTCAATATCGGTGAAGAAAAACATTGTAAGGAAACCAGCATGTCTCACAACTTATCATTAGAGGACACGTGACATCCACCAACCCGCATTTGCCCAGTTCGTGTGGATTAACGCCTAAACTCTCTCAATTCGTAAGATAGTTGAGAGAAGATCCGGCCCAGCTGTGGGACACTAAAAAGGGTACAAGTGATCTTTCGTACCGTTAATGATACACATATACAGTTTACTTAAATAAAAATATTTTATTGATATAAAATATTATATAAATTAAATTAATATGTTTATAAATAATATAACAAATGATATAAAAAACATATTTTTCTCCATTCGATTACTACTGTCTTCGATTTCAAGGCCTGCTAACTGCGCGCGAGTATTGGCTACCCACCCTCTATATTCTAAAAGTGTTGTATAAATATAGTCATTGTATCCACCTAAAACTTTTCCTCTACGATGCAACCCTATTTCTACTGACGCTACGCCCACCACATAATCTTTTAGCATTAATGGACCTCCCTCGCCGAATGGGCTAATGTACGAAATTTCTACATAATACGTATTGTCTTGGGGACAGATGCATGGAGCCCACCACCATGCACTGTGTGAACAACCACCCCATGATTTTACACGTTGTTTCTGAAGAAGTACTGCACCTGGTTGTTCTTTATCATTAAAGATTCCATACCCAAGTCCCTCCAATTCCTTCTCATACAAGTCAGTCGGTTTATAATAGGCCAATTTAGCTACAGGAGAAAAATGACCCAAGATAGGGCGTAGTATATGCACGATGCCGAGGTCATGATGGATGCGATAACCATATGGTACCCATAAAAACATGTAATGTTCATGCACCTTAGAAGTTGTAGAAGAAATGTTAAAAATACGACCGCTCTTGTATTGCCTTCTTCCAAATAAAGCGGAACCTAAGGCAACGAACTTCGGTTCTCTTGAGACACAACCAGCTGAAGAAAGGATCATTTGTGGAAAGATTGCAGTTCCTGAACACATGTATTCATAAGTATCTTCTAAAAGAATTACATTAAAAGGATATTCTTCAGCAATTGTTTCTACATGATTAACATTCAACGGGTTCTCTTTTATTTTATTTCGAATGGCACTGCGATTTACGAATTTACCTTTATGTTGAGGCGACTTACTTGTTACTTGTTTTCCATGTGGGTATACTTCTGTACTTCGCATCTTTTCTGGCTGAAATCCATAATCACTTTGTGGACTTTTTTCCAACGTTAATTCTTTCAATCCACTTGGTATTTCTTCTGTTTGCAATCTTTGTGTATCTCGAGAGATCTCTTCTAGTGGAGTATCATATATATCTCGTGATTTTCTAGAATAGCGATCATTTACAGCCGCAATAGAATCTTTACCTGGAGGAGATTCAATTGTGTTTAAGTTCCAAGTATTCCTAGTTTGAGCCTCACTTACAACTGCAGCCGTTATAACTAAAATAACATTTATAATTAACTGCCCTACAAAAACCATATTAGGACTGTGACACAAAGTGAATATTTTTAATTGTTATTATTCTTCCAACTTATTATTATTTACTATTGAATAAACGCACATTAAAAAGGGATTATACAAAATTATTCTTGACATTGTGTCAATTCAATTCAATTGTATTCCATGTCATGTTGACTTAAACTTAAACTAGGGTACTTCTTTTTCTTCATCTTTAGTTATGGCCTCTGCAAAAGTTATTCCATATATTGGCCAATGTCAATTTTATTAAGTATACAAGCTTTTCAAAGATTAATAGTTAAAAACTGATAAAACCTCAGCGGTCTTGTCGGTCATTACTACATTAAAACTATCAATAAAGTATACAAGATTTAAAAAAACGACGACCTCGGTAGTCGAGCGGTGTAAGCCGTCCGATTGGAATACTGTGCCCGGGAGGTCGCGGATTCTATTCCCGCCCCGGACAATATTTGTGTAGCAACGAAGATTTGTTTCGGTGTCTGGTTGCTTGAGGGAATACCGTGCCACGGAGAGCACGTTAAGCCGTCGGTCCTGGTTGTTATTTAACACTTCTATGACAATCGTTACATGTAGTCAGAAGTAGTAATATAATCTGACACCTAGTCTAACCATACTGGTTCAGTACGGGTTTCGAGGTCTGATAGCAGTCGCTCATATAATTCTGGTAGCTAGCCGCATTAGGTTAGAATGGGAGACGACCCCAATAGAAATGGAAAAAAGGCAAGGGGAATGATGATGGGTTAAATTTATACCATTTTTTTCTTATTTATGAATCAAACAAATGTATACTTTTAAACTTTCGCGTTGCATTATTAATATTTATCATAACGGGCAATTAACGCACTCACCTTTAATTTGGCTTTACGTTTCGACACGGATTGCACCTCATATTATTCATCCCTTTCCGGTTTACCTTGTATAGCCGGCGAAAAGTGAGTGATATTTACCTCTACCTACACTGTCGGGTAATACAGGCGTGAGCATTATGGAATGTATAAAATAAGGAAGAAATTTTGTTGAGGTTTAAAAAACATTTAACCCCACCTCTATACCATACAAAACAAAATGTCTGCAAAACTGAACAGACAAGGGGTTATCTCAACAAAGCCACACAAAGGGAAATCCGAATTGAAAATTGTAGCGGTCATCGAAATTCTTAGCTATCGGAAGCAATAACCGCTATCGAGGGTCTAAGTGGCCCTTCCGAGGGTTAAGCAATCGCTTTCCGTCTGCCAGAACATCACAGGGTTATTTATTTACTGTCTTGGGGAACGATTTGCGAATCGAACGAACTAAATCGCTCTTTTAGTTCGCTATTTTGGGTTTGTAGTTCATATCACATTCAAAGTAAGTTAGTTCGTTAACTTAAGTTTTTGGGGATCAAAAAATGGGAAGAAATATTATGTTATATAATTATTAGCTGCCCCAGCGAACTTCGTACCGCATATTACTAATTTCGCTATTAAAAAATATGGGTTGGTGATAGAAAGGTGAAAATTTAGGGTTGTAAGTATTTTTAATGCCACATTAAAAATAAAAACAACAAAGATCATCTATTCAACACTCTATTCTCATCATCTCTAATACTCAATATAAAATAGCGAATTTAATTATGAAATCTTTCCTCATTTCTTTCCTCTTTTTCGTCAGGGATTTATAACCAAAAAAATGAACGTATGCGACCTATGAACTTAGTACGAATAGTTCGTGAACGCGCCGAACTAGGTCGTTCGTGACGCATACCTACCTACCTTACCTACAAGACGCTTTCATGATGTTGGGTAAGAAGTGGGTTGTTAAGTAGTGTTAAGGTTTACGCCAGTCGTCTAATTGCCTGTCCGCTTGTGTCCGGTAGGAAGTCGATCGTGAAATAGGAATAAAGGAGTTCGCATACTACAGCGAACACACCGATTGGTGTGGTTGGTGAGACACGTACTTTTGATGCCATAGCAGGGTGGGCGTGGTTATGATTGTTGGGAATTGTTTAACAAGTAACATTATAAATTCACCATTTTAAATAATCAGAAATAAAATTAGTTCTGGTGACAAACTAAACTTAAATCAGTATTATTGGAGCCGCGGAAAAGAGATGCCACTATATAAGTTCAGTAACTTCTCTTTCGAACAACTGCAATAATATTTTACCGTGTCATAATACGGCTGCAGGAACTTTATGGGTGGGTATCTAGTAATAGTACTTTGTTTTGCTAAATTATACAGGAATGTAGAACTTAGCAAAACAAAGGTACCTTAGGGAAACCTTAATAGTAGACGGCGAAGCTTTCCGCCATGGGGTTAAGTGTGTTCGCGTTACGTCATTTCCTGCATCGTTTCTTATACTTATGCATTGATGGACGTTTTATATTAGCTGTCTTTCATTCAAATCATGTGCTGCATACAGAGTAGTAATTGTAAATTGCAATAAAGCAAAATTAACAAAAAAGAAAGTTTTCCAGTGGAAAATGATTCTAATTCAAGAGCGGAATCACATAGTATTTTCTTAAATTTACGCTTATATGTATCAATAATTGATATCACTACTTTGGATTTTTATCGTGGTTTAAGGGAGAGCTACCATATATGACACCTAAAATGAAAATGTCGTGTTGCGGTGTTTGTAGTCAACCACTCCGAACAGGTTTAATCGATTTTTATAAAATATTATATCTATATTTGATAGGTCTGAGAATCGGTTATATATTTTTCATAAACCAAGTAGGTCAGGATGGTCAACCCCATTTTTTTATTTCATTTCGGATATTTTTTTATGTCTATATTTATATTATGTGGTATTACATACATACATACACATCTAAATTTTCACTTCTTTATCGCCCACTTCTATTTTTTAATAACGCTTTACAAGTCCAAGGAATGTTTTAAAGGTGAGAAATACGCGGTAAGAAGTTCGCTAGGGCGAAGCTATACAATAAAACCCGTTAAAAAGTTTTATTTCAAACTGAATCTCAGTATATGGAGGGCTGTCCCTTCAAATGGGTCAAAAAGCACCATAGTCGCTTGAATGGTCAATAGTTGAAGTCGAGTGTGCAGAATGTGCGAGGTCCTTTAACTGGTCGCTAGAATAGGTCAGCTGTGGCATGCAGCTTGCATATTTATCAAGCTGTACTAGCTAATTGCGGCGTGTAGCTTGTTTACCGACGCCAGTATCAAAGCCAAGTCAAGTTGAAGGAAATGAAGATCACGACGATGGGAATAACGACCCAGCCCCTAGACAAACTCATATAGCGAAACGTTATCGAAAAACGATAAGTCTAAATTAAATATTTTATAACTAACGATGCTCTTGTTAGCAAAAACCAACTCTATTGTTCAGCTTTCGAATAAAAAAACACATTGACATCAGTAAATCTGTTTAGGCGCTAACAAACACGTGTCATGGAACTTTTCTTTTGTAAAAATATACTTATAATAGATTCAGAGTCTACGATGTTTAATGTTGGTCGTGCCCACACATCTTTGAGTGAGTTGTTTTATCTCCACTGCTCAATATCAGTGAAGGAAAAACATAGTGAGGAAACCAGCATATCTAAGAACTAATCATTCGAGGACATGTGACATCCACCAACCCGCACTTGGACAGCGTGTGTGGATTAAGGCCTAAACCCTCTCAACTCGTAAGATAGTTGAGAGAAGACCCGTACCCAACAGTGGTACACTAAACACATGACGTGAATCCCTATCACTACCACTTCGTAAAGTATTTGACACTAATTACCAGTCACCGTATATAGAATCAATCTGAATTACATAGTAATGTCTGAGATTTACGCAAATATCACAGATTGAAAAAAAACGGTAAAAAAATCGGAACGCAACTTAAATAATATTGTTTGTAGGTAGTCACTAATAATTGTGATTAATATATTTTTGGACGTCAAATACCTCAGCCCACCCGTGAACATGAAGTCTGAAAAGACTTTGAAACGTCGGGATCTAAAATCTAAAATAAACCGCGATAAAATCCGTTCTGTAATAGTTTTATTTCAATCTGAATTGTCATGATTCAATTAACCGTAGTGAGCACGGTTTAACTTGATTATTGAGAAAAAGGAATATACCAGTTTTCCTTTCTTCAGCAATTTGCCCCTAACGTAAATAATTGATTGATTTCAAGAACCAAGAATAGAAATAAACTGATCAGTTCTTGCATTATGAACCTTATGTTAAAGCAATAAGGTCTTACAAGTAACGAACGGTTTCAGACTTGCGTTTTTTGAGATTGTGATTACGTTGAAAGAAGGGGATGCAAATATACGCTTACACTGCGTTGGAATTACATAATCTAATTCCCGCATCCCCGTTTTTCTATCGGACAAGTAGAGGTACGGCTATGCGCCACCGTTATATGGTTGAAATTCCACGGGCACGCACAAAGCGCTTTGCTTACACTTTTATTGTGCGAACTGCCAAGTTGTAGAATTCGTTGCCGGTATCTCTGTTTCCCGATAGCTATATATTAATATAATCTACCTGTCTTTCAAGTCACGAGTGAATCGGGATTTATTAGGTAAGCGCGTTCCGTCGTAGACTGCAACATTGCTTCACATCAGGCAAGTTGTGGTCAAGCGCAAACCTATTATAGGATAAAAAAATACGCATTGAATAGCGTCCCTTTCTCTCAACTGTATCATAATCGCTTAAAACCCTCATAACGGTACCAGATATGTTGATGATAAGGGGTGAGCCTATTGCCGTTCATCGAACATAACTCCGAAGTTCGAGCTGCAACTCAGTCGGGCCGGTCGCGGTGGCGTGGTCGGCAAGATACTTGCTTTTCACGCCGCTGGTCGTGGGTTCGATTTCCACCCTAGTCAGACATTTGTGTGACGTTTATCTTGAGTCTAGGTGTAATTATCTATATTTAAGTATGTATTTACAAAATAAAAGTATTATATGTTGTATATTATCAGTTATCTGGTTTCCATAGTACAAGCCCAATCAAGCGCAGTGTGTCCCTTGCGCGATTCAACTCTTGTATGTATTTTTTACTTATCAAAAATGCTCAGTTTAGACCTCCCGGTCAGTTAACTGGTTGCACAAAACACAAGTCTGCAGTCACTCGATTTCAGACGAGGCTGCAACTGTTTTTTCATTGAATGATTAAAGGGAAACGTTTAATTTCCGAGCATTCTTTTGTTAAGGAGAATGAAGGTTCTGTTTTTCCCTTAACAAATCTTTGTGCTTACTTCATTTGAGGGTATCATTTACCGATGATACAGGTATATACTGATGATAAACACTGTATCTACTTACATTTTGGGTTTAGTTCCACCGAAGACAGACATATGTGTGCTTATACCTGTGTATAAATCTTGAGTCTGGGTGTAATTATGTTTTATACTTATGTGCAGCGCGTAACCTATAAACGTAGCAAGCTGTTGCCTAAAAAGACGGTTAGATGTCACTTCAGTCACTTGTGATAGCATAATGCCTGTCAGTTGTCAAACTTACAAGACAAGACGGTTAGATGTCACTTCAGTCACTTGTGATAGCGTAATGCCTGTCAGTTGTCAAACTTACAAGACAATACGGTTAGATGTCACTTAAGTCGCTTGTGCTAGCGTAATGCCTGTCAGTTGTCAAACTTACAAGACAAGACGGTTAGATGTCACTTCAGTCACTTGTGATAGCGTAATGCCTGTCAGTTGTCAAACTTACAAGACAAGACGGTTAAATGTCACTTCAGTCACTTGCGATAGCGTAATGCCTGTCAGTTGTCAAACTTACAAGACGTCAACGTCAATCAGGTTGCTTGTCTGTGATTGTCATTGTTACATCAGGGGATAATGTCTATGATGATGGAGGAAAAAAATGGCGTCTGAGAACGCCGCATTTGTTTAGTTTTTTTACTTCTAATCTTATAAAAGCTTGTATACTTATTTAAACTTGACATTGGCAAAATTGCGGAATAATTTCTGCAGAGGCCATAGATAAAAGAAGAAGAAGAATGTCTATGACACGGTCTATGAGGTCGGTCGGGCGAGCACGTGGTGTCTGTAAACCGGATTTGAGCTCACAAAAAATCAATCTATTTCCATTCAAACATTTTGTGAATATATCTGATTAGGGAGATGCTGTAATCATTAGTAGAGATATTGATTGGTTTTCTGTGGTGTTATATTGTGTACCATCGAGACGCAAAGGTAATGAGGTATATCTGATGGTCGCGACACTATGAGCTCACCGACAAATTTATGTAATTAAGTATATATTATTATTATTGACGGGCCGGTGGCGTGGTCGGTAAGATACTTGCTTTTCACGCCGCAGGTCGTGGGTTCGATTCCCACCCGAGACAAACATTAGTGATGAACATTTGTGTTTGTGTCGAGTCTGGGTGTATAAATATCTATTATAAGTATATATTTACAAAAAAAAAGTATTATATGTATAGTATATACCAGTTATCTGGTTTCCATAACACAAGCTCTGCTTAGCTTGGGACCAGATGACCGTGTGTGTTAATGTCCCAGAATATTTATTTATTATTTATTTATATGATAGTCACAACACACCATAGACTATTATTAAAGCTTCATAATTGCGAGATCGAAACAAAAATAAAGTACATATTCAGAAAATCTTAGTTAGGTTAGGTTACTTAGGTTACACGAAGTTTGGAATTGTGCCTGATGAAGAACAATAATTGGTATATACATATACCTACTATACCTAATATACTTTTCTTTTGTAAATATATAGTACCTATAATAGATATTTACACCCAGACTCGACACAAACACAAATGTTCATCACAAATGTTTGTCTCGGGTGGGAATCGAACCCACGACCTGCGGCGTGAAAAGCAAGTATCTTACCGACCACGCCACCGGCCCATCAAAATCATAGACAAAATATATTTCAGCGGAAGTGGATGTAACGGTTTTAAAAATTATCTGGGTTTATTGTTGTTGTAACATAAAAATATCGATTTTGTATTAGGTACTAAAACATGAATGTAAATAACTATTAATTAAAATCATATTTAACATCACTTCAGCTTTTACATAAAGAAAACCTCATCAAAATCGGTGTTTTCGTTAACAAGGCAACAAACTTGTACACAAATACAAGGCACTTGCAAGTGAGACGTAGGGCATTTAGTTAGAGAAACTACGACTCAGTATTGCTGGGATGCGTTCGATTTAAAGGAAGTGTGTTTGCGTGTGACATATAATGATATTTTACAATGGTATCCTGGGGCGAGATATCGCCCACGCCGTCGTGGGTCGCGCCGCGCCCCTCCAAGATAGGCCCCCAGTCGATTACGGTTCCCGTCAGGACCGGACCGCGCGAACGCGAAATGCTCTCCGATCCCCTAAAAAACTAGAGTGTCCGGCAACGTCCTGAGCCGAGGTTCGTCCCCACATGGGGAGCTTTCATGGCAGTTGCCACAGTAGGTACTTGATCGGTTCGACCGTCCACGGACGGCTCACCGAAAAAGTCCGGTGAACCAATAGAGGCCCTTCCGGCGGATTGTGTTAGGCCATCAGCAAAAATAAAGTATCCTGGGGCATTAACACACACGGCCATCTGATCCCAAACTAAGCAGAGCTTGTACTATATAACTAAAAATAAAACACATATTAATATACTTAACATATATAATTACACCTAGGCTTAAGACAAACAGACATGTTCATCACACAAATGCCTGACTTGGGTGGGAATCGAACCCACGATCTGTGACGTGAAAAACAAGTTTCTTACTGCCACGCCACGGCCTGTTAATATACAGTAGAATAATTTAAAACTTAACACGCAATACAGTCACCCCATTTATATATCACCATAGATGACGTCAACAGCTTAATTTAAATCTAGTTATCATAATCTTATAATACCGTGTATAATACATAATGTTTATCCAATCCAATGGGCTGTCAATTTGTCACTTCACGCTTTAGATAGTCTTTTGATATAATTTGCAGAGACATAATTTGGTGGTAATATATTCACCATAAATATGGAGATTACATTTCATGAATCTGTGGAAGCATGTCTGCAAGATATGACATGACAGAATATTTACTGACATAAGCTACTATTTCTGCGGAAGTCATTATTCATCATTGGCCTATTGCAGGCCTCTCCTGTAGGCCGACCGTTTAACTCGCCTATCGCTGAGATTCTGACTCCTCAAGCTGTACAGACATTGATGATGATTCAAGCGATATGAATATTAGTGACGAATAGTCTTACATTACTTTTATCTGTGGTTAAATAGTTCTTTATGAGATTTAATAAATGTTTTATGACTTTTTACCTCAGATCGCGATACGCGAGTTAAACGGTCGGCCTTTAATAAGCGTCATTCACCCTGTCTTCGGTTTGTCGCATCAGGCTACTGCCGGCTATCTTTCGCAGATCGTCACTCCACCTAGCTGGAGGGCGTCCTATTCTACGGCTTACGCCAACTGCCACTTCAGTTTGCTAATCCTTTGCGTTATGGCGATAACTTTTGTTATTTGTCGGATAACCTCATTGCGGATGTTATCCTTCAAAGAAACACCAAGCATAGCGCGCTCTATAGCACGCTGAGCGACTTTAAATTGGTGCACCGGCCGCATCGTGAGTGTCCACGTTTCAGCACCATATTATCTCATAAAGTAGTATCTCATATCTGGCCATAGTTAAATTATAAGAATTATAATGCTTTTTCTAAAGTAATCGAACTCCATAATTAATGTTGTGCTAGCAAAAATCTTATGGCCTAATTCATTAAAATCATATGATACTCTTTAGTTCAAATGAACTTTATCTCTTTCTTACTAGTATAAATGTCAAGATGACAGACAAAGACAAACGAATTATAAACGTATTTTAGCTATAATGAGCTTAAAAGACGTTTATGAATACGGGGTTAGTATTTTATTTAAATACTTTACTACCTGTATTCCATGTGAATAAATGATTTTGAATAAATTTTCAAATAGGTATTACAAAATACAACTTAAATAAACTCACTCTCACTACTTATTAAGTTCTTATTTAATAGGTGCTTATTTACTGTGAGAATATGGACATTGCTGAAAATCAGTGCAGTTACTTAGCACAGCGTTTACTGAGCAATGTTCACGTCTGGCACTGATGGGTCACACTGTTTACTGTTTGATGTTTTGAGTTTTTTTTTTGTATTTGTATCTTGGTCTGGTGGTGCCCACACATCTTTGAGTGAATTGTTTCATCTCCGCTGCTTAATATCGGTGGAGGAAAACATCGTGAGAAAACCGGCATATTTAAGAACTAATCATTCGAGGACATGTGACACCCACCAACCCGCACTTGACCAGGTGTAGATTAAGGCCTAAACTCTCTCAACTCATATGATTGCTTAGAGAAGACCCGTGCCCAGGAATGCGACACTAAAAAGAGTTGAAGTGTGAGTGTAAATGAGAAATTGTTGCACTGTTAGATAGGTGAAAAATTATTGAGGAAGGCTATAGGCTACCTACTTTTTATCCCACTGCTGAGCATTATATGAAATTTAGGTCAAGCGAGCGAAACCGCTGGTAGAAAGCTAGTAGGTACTAAAACTCAATACTTACGTAACCTTTCGCAAATCTCTAAAGAACCCCCATCACAGCTTTTGTTTAATCTGAAAGGACACACGACGCTTTAATGCGTTCTAAAGGGGGCGAACCGCCATTGTTTCATAAGACAACGAAAGTGATTTTATATCAACGAGCTTTTGTTACATTATTAGAGCTTTCCCGAAAGCTGTTATTGCAGCAGACAATAATGTATATGACAGATAATTTTGTATAACGAAGCTCTTATAGATTTAAGCTACTTTTTGGTTTTAGATGTAAATAATGTTCATAAACGTTTTAGTTTAGCAGTCGTTTGCTTATTGAACTTCATCACTTCAACCCTTTGGAGTCACGGGTCTTCTCTCAACTCGTAAGATAGTGGAGAGAAGACCCGTGCCTTATTTGAAACGCATAGTAAACACTGCCGATGGTTCCATTATTTAGTTTATATAATATAACTATATTATAGTTTATAGTTTGGAGCGGGCTAATTTTCGGCAACTCGACGTCTCATAAATGCGCCTATTTTACGTGATTGGGCTGGCTAGCGACGCCAGCCCAGCTCCAGGAGAAATCCGAGCAGACCCTTCACGTTGCCGATGGCCTCCCGGAGCGACCTCGGCGATCCGAGGTGTTCCGCTCTGATGGTAATATTTTACTCGAACGGCAATGAGATATACGCATTTTTTTATTCGTCTAGATGTTATTATTAGGGGAACAGGTTCAACGACTTTGTTATTCAAATAGATAGGTAATTTTTTTTATGAATAATGCGGTACTATTTTAAAATGACCTATATCTAAAAGTGCTCAACGAATTATAGGTACAAATCCTCAGAACTCGTAAAACATGATTGATAGGTTACAAAGTTGTAGATCAACTGATTATTGTTATATTGGGTTTATTGAAGTTGTTTGTTAGTTTTGTGACGTCACAATACTACATACTGTGAGAATATGGACATTGCTGAAAATTAGTGTTGTGGGTCGCCTCTAGTAGGCACTCAAAGCGTTTACTGAGCAATGTCCGTGTTTGACACTGATGGGTCACACTTACTCTTTGTTTTTTATATATTTCTTCATTTAGCTGTTTCCAATTTATGTTTTTTTCTCTTTTCATGTGTTTTTTTATCATTTGATTCTGTGTGTAATGTCTCTGTCAAATAAATGTTTTTATCTTTCTTCTTCTTTCTTTTCTCCTTTCTTACATCAACATAGCTTCACACCTGTATTACCCGAAGGTGTACGAAATGTGAATAACACCCATATAACGCCGGCTATGTACGAGTATAGGTCCCATGAGGGGTCGAGCCTATTGTTAATAATCAGGCACCATTCCAAACTGCGGGCTACTAACAGTCTCATCTTTTGAAGAAAAGCGTTTGCAAGACCTGGACGCCAAGCGCCTTAATAAAAAGACCCGTGCTAAACTTTCATATACCTACACCTACAATGGTGAAGGTCAACTCTACTGTGCGTCCCGTGTATGCACTTTTAAAACCAAGCTCGGTTTCACGAATCATGTTCGGGCTCACAAACGAAGACTATGTAGCTAGCCTAGTGTTCACCGTTGACGAATTAGGAGGAGGATAAAGTATTTTAGAAAAATATTATTTTTTATTCTTTTTTTTTCACGGTTATTAAGCGAACACGCTTACCATTAGACTACTGCAGCAGTTAGTCTTACTAATCAACCGACTTCAAAAAGAAGCCGCACCTTCATCGATATTGAGCAGAGCCGATGAAACAATTTACACAAAGATATGTGGACACGACTAGGAATCGAACCCGCGACCTTATATTTCTAAGGCGTAGTCGGTACCGCTGCGCTACCGATGCGCTACCGCTGCTCAAAAAGCGTGAAAGTGTGTTTACCAAACAATAATAAATATTCCATTTGTTACAATGAAGAATGACGTACCTCACTCATATTTGGTAGCATCAATATTATAAACAATACCTATTGTTTAGAAGATTACTAAGTGACGTTAAGATCGTTAACAAGCACAATGGTTTGTTGTTTTAGGCTCCTTAAACTGTCTAATAATAATAATCCTAACTAATATTATAAATGCGAAAGTAACTCGTGTCTGTTTGTCGCGATTTCATTTCAAAACACACAAATTTTAACGAAATTTCTGCCGTGTCATAACGAAAAAGACTAAAAGATTCTGACAGGAATTTTTTTCTTATTTACGACAGCTATTTATTTACAATAGTATATCATATAGTAATTGTAAATGAGAAAATTTCTTTGTTTATTAAGTAAATTCGCCTAAATTAAGATATTTATAAGCCATTGACAACGACCGAATCGTTTAATTTTAATATCTGTTAATCGTACCCATAGTAGGACAGGCCATGCCTAGTTTGGAGCCATCGGAAAATTTATATCTTTGTAACATTTCTTTTGTTCAATAAACGTTTTTTCAAGGTTACGAAAACAAATTCAGATACGCCCTATTTCTAGGAAAGTCAGCCGGCAGTAGCTGGATAAGCCCGCTGATAATCCTACTCTTGGTTTACTAAAGTTGAAAATAACGAATACTTGAGAAGAAAACGTAGTACAGGATGCCCTGCACCTAGGTGAAGTAACGATCTGCAAAAGATAGCCGGCAGTAGCTGGATAAGTCCGCTGATATACCTACTCTTGGTTTACTAAAGTTGATAATAGCGAGTTCTTGAGAGGAAAACGTAGTGGAGGATGCCCTCCATCTAGGTGAAGTGACGATCTGCAAAAGATAGCCGGCAGTAGCTGGATAAGTCCGCTGACACACCTACTCATGGTTTACTCAAGTTGAAAATGTCCTAATCATACTTACGTAGTCTGCAAGATAAAAATTTTTGGAATTTACCTAAATAGGTAAGTTATCTTTACATAAAACATGGTCATACGAATTTACCTACATAAATATTTAAGTAGGTATTTCTGTATTTGCTACGACCAATTCACAGCATTATTCCAAGGTTTCAGAATTATTTATAGCGTATAAATCTTTCACAGTAGGTTCATCGATTTAAATCATATATTAAATCGCATTAAAAACCGTCGATGTGGCAGTGGACAGGCCATATTTGTTGTCCATCTCTTTAATAGCCTCGTCATCGTCATTTGCAGTCCACTGTTGAACATAGGCCTCTCCCTATAAGTATTATTTCACCCTGTCTTCGGCTTGTCGCATCCAGCTATTGTCGGCTATCTTTGGCAGACTTTCGCAGATTGTCAAGACTTCACCTAGGTGGAAGGCGTCCTACACTACGTTTTCCTCGTCACTACAGGCACTACAGCCACGTATGTGGTATGTGGGTTTAGGAGGTTCACGCTTGTATTTATCTTTTTTTTTTATTTACCGTATGATTATCAATTATTTGTTTGCGTTCGCTTCTCTCGCGATGAATTTGTCCGCTGTTTTCAATTTTCGTCTTGGTTTTCGTTGTTACCAACATATAACTTGATAACTTCGCTGCGCTCTCTTCTTCATTTTTGTTATGTCCACATTACTCGACCCCCCTTAGACTGTCTATAGCTACGTACTTGTACTAAGTGTGTGTGCCGCACGTGGTACACCGAATTCCGGTCAGTTGCTAGTGCGTTTAGGCTCCAAGTATCGATTTACCGTAGCGTAGAGCTCACTGCAACCGCAAATACAATGAATGAGGTTATTCCCCTTTATAACCTTGTATTGGATTTGGAATCTAGAAGTGGAGATTGCGTTTAAATCTATGGTTTATTGTAGAGCTATCAACACTATGACGTCAGACTTTACGCAAAATAGACCAAAATCTGAAACTGTACGTTAGGGACTAATAGGTTAGGTATCTGCGCGGAATTGCTACTTGCTAGTCGTAATTGAAGAGTAGTAGGGTGACTAGTAATTAGTGTACCTGAAATACTTTACAAAGTGGTAGAGCTCACGATTACTACGCCGGGTGGCGTGGTCTGTAAGGTGCTTGCTTTTCACGCCGTACTGGCTTACACCGTTCGACTACAGAACCGACCCACTCGATTATATATTTTTTTTTAGTATGTTACGCGACAATTCCGCTAATTATTTATCGATATTGATAATTCTGCTTTTGTTTCAAATAGTATACCTTCCAGGTTTCTACTCTACTGATTAAGTTAAAATTTAAATGGGATGGTAGAGCGGGTTTCAAGTTGTTGTTAAAACATTAAAGTCGGTTCGTATTTTTTGAAAAACCTATTATAAGTCGATTAATAAATAATACGATTTCAGGAAACATTGTTAATGTCACTATTAATCATTGTCAGAGGCAGCCATCTTTAAAATAACATTTTTTTGAAAAATAAATATGTTGTATTTTACACAGTGATTTTTAAAGAATGTAGGTATTTTAAAAAACGGATGCGGAAGTTATTATTTTTATTATAATTATTGTATCAAATAAGCAGGTACCTACGAATACTTAGGTATACCTCTACACTTGATGTTGACTTGCATTATGAAACTTTTTTCCAAAAATTTAAAGATTATTATTATATCTATACTATTTGTATAAGCAGCACTACGGGCTAAGGGTAAGCAGTATAAGGTTGCGGGTTCGATTCCCAGTTGCGCCCACACATCCTTGTGTGAATTGTTACATCGCCGCTGCTCAATATCGGGGAAGGACAACAAGAAAACCGGCATGTCTAAGATCTGTTTATTGGAGCACATGTAACATCCACCAACCCGCACTTGGCCAGCGTGTGTGGATTAAGGACTACAATCTTTCAATTCGTAAAATAGTTGAGAGAAGATCTAGGAGTGGGACATATCACGCAAGTGAAGCCGACGGCGGAATGTCATAACATTAGCATAACAGCAGCTGTATTATCCGAAGGTGCAGACAGTGGTGTTGACTTTTCAAGTTTAGGTTCCGTAGCGGAAGAGCCTATATCCATTTATCGAATTATATTTTGTAATATCGTTTGCTAACTACCTCACTTTCTTTTTTCCTTTATTTTGACGTGACAACGTCTTATAAATTGGTTTACCGGGTGACACTTCAAGAAACTGCGTTACGCTCCGCTCACGTTATGCGCTCACAATGAGAGCGAGTGAGAGGCACGCGTCCCTTCCACTCGGGCATGGTTAGCCCGCCTAAGAGCGAGAGAGACAGACATAAAAAGTGAAAGGCACGCGTCCCTTCCACTCGAGCACAGTTAGCCCGCCTAAGAGCGAGATTCTTTGTATAAATTAATGTTTTAAATATAATTCTTTGTATAAATAAATGTTTTAAATTGTTACTATTATTTCATCCTTCTTCCTACTATACGAATGAATATTCACATTAAAATTATTTTACCACTCAAAGTCGTTGTCACGTAAAACTTTCGCCCGTATACCGACTTTACAGGCAACCAATTTTTTTCAACGTTCGGTTTAATTTTAAAAATGTGAAAGAAAAAAAGGAAATACATTTAGTTAACACAAACGGCACATAAATAAAAAACTAAAATGTTAAAGTAAAATATAGCGAATTACTGGTAATACTGATAATAATTAATAATAAAATTGATTGCCCTGGCCTGTTAAAGCAATTAAGCTTTAACCGTGGGAACGACCACGTTATAATCCACCCTATAGCTATGCCCATCTTCAAGTCACGAGTGAATCGCCATTTATTGGGTAAGCGCGTTTCATCGTAGAATGCATCATTGCTTAACAACAGGCAAATTGTGGTCGAGCGCAAGCCTATAACAGAATAAAAATCCCTTGTTGGTACCTCCTCCATCTTCTAACTATAGGCAGAACTCATACATTTTGCGGGCGAGCAAGGATTTTAACAACATTTGTAAAGAGCTTCTATTTGATCCATACACTATAAAAAGCAGTACTGCTAGAAATGGGCTAAACCTTAATTGTTATAAATAACTAGCTACCGCCCTCGGCTTCGCCCGCGAAATTGATCTCACTAATCTTGTTTCTCCATACAAACTTTGCAACCCCGTTTCACCCTCTTAACTCACCCTGTTCTGAAAAATCCTTTCTTAGTGCACCCTTAGACCCCATAAGGTACCTATGTGCCAAATTTAGAGTCTCCAGACCCAGCGGTTTGGGCTCTGCGTTGATATGTCAGTCAGTCAGTCAGTCAGTCAGTCAGTCAGTTTCTTCTTTTATATGTTTAAGATTTGTTCTTTGTTATTTATTAAGTATTAAAAAAATTGAATTTGAAAAAAATTATATCTAATAGGTATTGCTCAACTGCTCTGCATTCGTGAAATAGCTACTTTTCCAGTTTGTTACATATCTGTTAATTTTTCTTAACAATTATATTAATAAAAATGAAAGAAGTAAAAAAATGTGACCCATTATCGTGAAATTATAAATAAATTAATTAACAAATTTAATTAATATAATTATGCCAAATCAATCGACTCAAGTATCAAAGGTATGAAAAGGTTAGTAAACCAAAGGGAGAAGGTCAAAAGAGGTCGAAAGGTATCAAAAAACCTCTTGACGCTGGCACCTTTAACCCTTATCCGAACTTTTCATGAAACCTCCTTTGATCACTAACGACTCGATTTCGATGTTCAGTATACGATGCTCTCCCACAAATAGGGGCTATGTTTGAATCACAGAGCAGCCAATTGCTCAGAGGATTTTGATGATCTGTGGTTTAATCCACTGCTAAAAGCAACTGGAGCAAAGGTTCTCTACGTAGTCTGTGGACTGTAGCTAGTGGCAATAGGGGTGACGACCAGGTACAAAAAATCGTTTTGTTTTTTTTAATTTAGTCCAACACTTCCAATAGGAAACGTCGGGGACTAAAATTTAAAATAAACCGCGATAGAATCCGATAAAAAATTGTTTTATTTCAATGTGTGATATTAGCTTAAATTTAAGAAAATGCTACTGGACGGAGTCCAATGAAAGGAGACGTTCAAAAAATGTATAGAGCCTGGGATTAAAATAATTGTAAATTTGAACAGCAATCTGAGTTACATAGGTTAATAGAGCATAATTAATTAAAATTTTTGGAGTATTTAAAATAATTTTACACCCCCCCGTTTTTAAAAAAATTGAAATTGAAAATAAGAATCCTAAATGCAATATTATGATTATTGCAATTGGCAACCCCATGGTCAAATGACAATTGAGCAACCAAAAAAATCAAAATTATTTCGACGCTGTCAATCAAACTGATCAATGACAATGACATCATGACGTTTCCCGTAATTATATTTTTTTCCACGCGTTTTGTTATTACACTAATAAGATAACAAATATTTTTCGTCATAATTACATTAAGCTGCAGCTAGAATAATATTACAAGAGAAAAGTACTGTAACAGAATGCAATTATTGACGTGATTGCAATATTTATACTGCTTAGGAAACGGATAATTAAAGGTAATGTGCGTTTTGTTTTTCTATTACATTTTTTTGATTTTTACAAAAATGGTTGCTCCTAAAATTCGTGTTTAGTTAAATTCTAACAGCTTATTAAATAAGCTTTCCAATGAGGTATATCACATTGGTGTTCAAAATTCTAGCCCACTTTTGACCTCTCCTTTAACATAGACATCGATTATAGTATGGAACAGCACTTAGCCAACTTTTCATCATAATACCAGTTGCCCCAGCGAACTTCATACCGCGTATTTCTCACCTTTTAAACCTTCTTTAAATATGTTAAATTACTAAGCCACCAATAAAAAAGGGGTTGGTGATAGAAGGGTGAAAATTTAGGGTTGTTTGTATCTTTTAATGCCACATATAATAAAAAAATAAGAGAAATGTTAGGAGTGGATAACCCTTGTCACTTAGGGGTATGAAAAATAGATAGTAGCCGATTCTCAGACTTACTGAATATGCATAAAAAATTTCATAAGAATCGGTCAAGCTGTTTCGGAGGAGTATGGTAACTAACACTGTGACCCGAGAATTTTATACATTAGATCATGCGGATAAAGCCGCGGGTTGGAGGTAGTAAGTTAAACTTAAGCAACTAAGCAGGTAGTAGGTACATTCCCAGAGTTATAGTTAGTTTGACCTAGAGACAATCGGATCATTTGCGTGTACGTGCGGTCACAAGTAGTTAATACTACATTATATTATACTATACCAAAGTCACCGATCAGATACCTTTAGACACCACATAGCTATAATAGGCACTCCCGCTCGTCTACCTTAGTCGATATTATTTTTTTCGTCATGGTCAAAAATGTCCCCTGCCGCGTTTGTCGGAAAACCACCGCCCTGCACAAACTGATAGGGTGTAATCCGTACATCAGACTGAGATGATCGATACATGAAATTAGTTGAAGAACTATAGGGTTCTCCGATAACAGTACTTAGTTTTGTTAACTTATACGGAATGTACCTTAGGGAAACCCTCATAGCAATGGCAACCCGTGACCTTATATTCAAAGGTAGGACCGATACCGTTGCGCCAGCATTGCTCAATTCTATACAATATTTGAATAAAGCGTTGTCTAATAGGTATTTAATCGATGGGTCTCACCAACCAGTACCATAGGGTAATAGGTACACACTACACACGGCAACACATCAAGCTATTGCGTTCCAGTACAAGCTGATCTCGCATTGTATATAGGATTTCCGTACAACGAGAGGTCAGCTTATAATAGAAATGTATACCTAGGTGTGTAGTCGTATGTACTGCACAGTACACTTCTTTTAATTTAAATAAAAAAATAGACTTCCCGTGACCAGAGCTGACCTTCATCTCGGTCTAAGAATTAGCACTGCCATACAACGTGGCAGTGCTAGCGCCAAGGATTAGCAAGCTGAAAACTTCTTTTTAACGGATTTTATCGCGGTATATTTTAGATTTTAGATCCTGACGTTTCAAAGCCTTTTCAGACTTCATGGTCACGGATGGACTGAGGTATTTGAAGTCCAAAAATATTAATCACAATTATTACTGACTACCTACGAACATTATTCACGGAAACCAAACAACAACAACTTAAATAATAATGTTTGTACGTAGGTAGTCAGTTATAATTGTGATTAATATTTTTGGACGTCAAATACCTCAGTCCACCCGTGAACGTGAAGTCGGAAAAGACTTTGAAACGTCGGGATCTAAAATCTAAAATATACCCCGATAAAATCCGTTATAAAGTAGTTTTATTTCAATGTGTATAGATCTAATATTAGAATTTAATTTCATCTAAGTTGTATTTTGTTAATTAAAATTGAAATAAAATCTAGTTTACTATTTTGAAAAAAAAAGCTAAAAATTATCTACGTGAACTTTTATCCAAGAAATAAAAACTGGGGCCTTAATCTTAGTAATGAAGACAGATGCCGTGGACAGTTGGAGAAAAAACACAGGAAGAATGTAAGTTTATTACCCGTCTAAACTTCAAGGAGCGTCAGAGAAAAAAGTAAAGTATATACTTTTATACAATTTAATCTTATTTAACTAGCATCACGACTGTGTCACCGGAGGTGTAAGCAGAGGTGAATGTCACAAATTTTCACCAGCTATGTTTAAGTTCCATACGTAATAAGGATGAGCCTATTTTCATTGGGCACAATTCTAAACTTCGAGCTGCAAGTATTATTCTTTATATCAAAAAAAGACGTTTTGCTCGTATAATCCTGGCAGCTAACCGCATCAGGTTAAACTGGGAGCCGACCCCAATAGAAATGGGAAAAAGGCAAGGCGAATGATGATGATGAAGGAAGGAAAAAATCATGGCGTGGATTCAAACTGAGGTCTTCTGGTTTCGAGACCGCCCAATTACCCTCCTAACTATTGTAATATTAAATATTGTGGCGGAATTTGCCTTCGTATTCTAATAATATTTTAGCAGATTTTCATTGCGTACAAAACACGAATAAAATGACGTTTTCTAAAAATGAAACCTAACTAGATTGATTAATCGCCCCTGAAACCCCCTGCATACCAAATTTCACGAAAATGGAGCCATTTCCGAGATTCAGATTATAATATAAAGTATGTTAATTAACAAACGGGCCGGGTGCCGGGTGGCGTGGTCGGTAAGATACCTACTTGCTTTTCACGCCGCAGGTCGTGGGTTCGATTCCTACCCGAGACAAACATTTGTTTAAATATGTCTGTTTGTCTTGTGTCTGGGTGTAATTATCTATATTTAAGTATATATTTCCAAAAGAAAAGTATTTTAAGTAGTATACCTATTACCAGTTATTACATAGTACAAGCTCTGCTTAGTTTGGGATCCGATGACCGTGTGTATTAATGTCCCACTATATTATTATTATTAAAAGGTTCGTTCACTTAAACCCGTCAATCTACATCATTATTACATTGAAATAAAATTATCAAAATAAAAAAATTGGTTGCCTGTAAATTCGGTATACGGGCGAAAGTTTTACGTGACAACGACTTTGAGTGGTAAAATAATTTTAATGTGAATATTCATTCGTATAGTAGGAAGAAGGATGAAACATAGTTGAGTGGGAGAGAGACGCAAGGCATTCGGCGGGCCTCTCTCTCGTTCGGTGACTCATCGTAACGTTACCGAGCGTTACACTTTTTCATAAGTGCCTCCCAGCCGCAACCTAATTTAAGACGTTGTCACGTCAAAAATAGCAAGAAGAAGAAGAAAAAAAAATTAAAATTGTATTGAGTTTCACAATCATCCTGTGAAAAGTCTAATAATTGCCACGGATATGACATTGTCGCTCATCCGCTCTCCTTCACTAATAATAATAATAATATAGTGGGACAACTAACACACACGGTCATCTGATCTTTTTTTTTGCGGATGACCTAACCCAATCAGCCGGAAGGGCCTGTATTGGTTCATCGGACTTTTTCGGTGAGCCTTCCGAGGACAGTCGAACCGACATACAGAACGGTAGAACCGATGCCATCTGATCACAAACTAAGTAGAACTTGTACTGTGGAAACCAGATAACTGGTAATAACTTAAGATACTTTTCTTTTGTAAATACATAATTAATTACAGATATATTACGCCCAGATTCAAGACAAATAGAAAAAAAATCTTAAAAATCGGTCAAACCGTTTCGGAGGAGTACGGTAACAAACATTGTGACATGGAAATTTTATATAATAGACTAGCTGCCCCAGCGAACTTCGTACGGCGTATTTATTAATAAAAAAATAAGGGGGTGAACAACCCTTATCACTTAAGGATGTGAAAAATAGATAGCCGATTCTCAGACCTGCTGAATATCCATAAAAAATTTCATAAGAATCGATCAAGCTGTTTCGGAGGAGTACGGTAACAAACATAGTGACACGGAAATTTTATATAATAGATTTTATTTAATAGGAAAGGCGTAATATATCCTTTCGGATTCAAATTATAATATTTATTTAATTAAATACATATACAAGAATTGCTTGTTTAAAGGTATTAGATATATATTTAGATATAACACGTCCTTTATAATAAAATTTCGCATTATCATAATTAAGGAAGGTCAGTAAGGACGATAATTAAAACATAAGAGCCTCCATTAACTGAGACGTAATTACGCACTCCTAAAGCGAAGAGAAGCAAGAACACCGGTGCTGCAGCGGTAAAAATTTTTCCTTTGAAATATAAGTGACAGGTTTGATCCACGGTCGTGCCTCTTTGTGTGAATTGATTCATCACACTTCAACCCTTTATAGTGTCCCACTGCTGCCACCGCTCTATGAATTGTTTCATCGGCGCTACTCAATATTAGTGAAGAAAAATGGCGTGAGGAAACCGGCATATCTAAGAATTAATCATTCGAGGACATGTGACATCCACCCGCACTTATCCAGCGTATGTGGATTAAGGCCTAAACTTAACTCGTAAGGTATAGGCCGACCGTTTAACTCACGTATCGCCATCTGAGGTACAAAGTAATAAAACATTAATTAAATCTCATAAAGAACTATTTAACCACAGATAGAAGTAATGTAAGACTATTCGTCACTAATATCCATATCGCTTGAATCATCATCACTGTCTGTGCAGCTTGAGGAGTCACAATCTTGACGATAGGCGATACGCGAGTTAAACGGTCGGCCTATAGTTGTGAGAAGACCCGTGCAGTACTATATTATCTGTGCCCAGGAATGGGACAGTAAAAGGCAGTTCTATAGGCAAGTTATCCATTTAGAAAATTTAACAAAGTACTGGTATTGCAGGCGTTCTCCTCTATCGAGGTACATGAACAGTTTGTATACATAAACTGTTCGTGTTATGTGTTTGTGTGTAGCTTTTATTACGTGTGCATTTGTAAAGACGCTTCAACTTTTACATGTGATCTCTTCACTATAGGTGTCACAGACAGCCCTCTGTGCAGAGCATGTATGGAGGAGGATGAAACAGCCGCCCACGTGGTCACCAGCTGTCCAGGGGTGGTGAGATACAGAGCGGAACACCTTGGATCGCCGAGGTCACTCCAGGAAGCCGTCGGCAAAATAAAGGGTCTGCTAGGTTTCCTCCTGGAGCTGGGCTGGCAATAGCGTCGCCAGCCCAATCACGCAAAATAGGCGCACCTACAGGACGTCGAATTTCGGAAAACATCCCACTCCAAACTAACTAACTAACTACATATGAGCTGTATATGTTTACCTCGCCTCCCCCAAAATCTGGCAGAAGCAATCTAGTACTAAAAGCGTATTACACCTCCCGAGGTAAATGCTCCAAAGATATCCCCGATTCCTTAATCTGACGACTTTCCTGATCATTAAATATTTTTAAAATAAAAGATTCTCTTTTAAGGTACCTGTTTTAATTTAAACTTGTTGAAACTTTGGATAAAAGTCTCAAAAGATGATATTTTTAAAGGCAGACTTCAAAGGACTTTTAAAGTATCTTCAGTATTTAAATACATACAACCTTAAGGAGTATAGTATTATATTATCTGTGCTTCAGGGAAAAACCTTTGTACAGTCATTTCTATAGTCTGTGCACCCCTGTGGGAAAAAATCGTAAAATTTTCTATACAATATTATTCATGTACCTTTACCAGAAAATTCATTTGTTTCTTGAGATATGTTACGCAAAATATAAAAATAACATCATAACATAGCGTCACGCCTGTATAACTCGATGGTATAGGCAGAGGTGAAAGTCTATTGCTCTTCATCGGGTACAATTCCAAACTTCGAACTACGACTAAGATTCTGTAAGTATTAGAAAAGTCTGTTTCTTTTTGGAATCAAACCCGGGACCTCGCGGACACGCTTACTACTGCACCACCGAGGTAGTGTGCCGTTTTTATTAAATAAAAGTACAATTAAAAGTAACTATCCCTGGTGGTCACGAATCTTCTCTCAACTCTTTAGCTAGTTTAGAGAGTATAGGCCTTAATCCATACACTCTAACCAAATACGGGCTGGTGGACGTCACAATAAATCGAATTTTATTTTTCGAAAGAGGTTTATTTCAAAGTCTCATTTAAAAATATTGTTTTCGTTAGAAAAATGTTTTATTATATCTGTTTTAACGTCAAAGGATGACTGTGCAAAGAAAATTATAAATATTTCCACGAAAAATTGAAACTTTGAACTCGTACAAATATTTACGCGTCATAATGTGAAAATGTCCTTACATTTTCTAATACAAAGCCATCCTAAACTAAAAGGCAGGTGTGTTTAATGTTTTAATATTGGATGGCAAATATTTGTAGTACGTAACACCTTCGTAAATGTTAATATTTGAAAGATAAACAACATCTAAACAGGCTTTTGTTTTTTATTATCTTTCATTTTTAAGTAATTTTTGTTGTTGTACCAACACACCTCTTTTTTTGTCGTGTAAAAAGAGGTGTGTTCTTCAGATAAAGGTGATATTTTTTTTAAATATAAAATATTATTATTATTTTACTAGCCCGGATCATCCCACTGCTGGGCAAAAGGCCACCCCGAACAGGCGTCGCGGTCTTGTGCCACCTCCATCAAATTATCCAAGAATTTACCGATTGCGGCCTTGGATTGGATGCCAGCCTTTGGCTATCTTTGCCCACAGGTCGCTTGCCATACGGCAAACATGGCCAGCCCAATCCTACTTCAAGTTAGAGGCTTTCCGAGCTAGATCAGCGATTTGTGTTTTTGAGCAGCTCGGTATTACGTACTGTCTGTTAAATATAAATATTAAACAAAAAAAATAAACTACTGCTAATTCGTCTAAAGGCAGGCAAAGGTTTGAACCGTACAACCTTGACTTTTTTGTTTTAAATTCTCTTAGTTATTTTACCTACTAATTACTTACACATATTAAAAATACAACAACTATTTTAACTCTTTTTTCAACTTCTTTTTATTGCAGTTTAGAAAATATATTAGAATGAATTAGTTTTTTTTCATGTTAATTTATTTTTTATTAGGGTAACATATTAGATAAATTGCATACGTATTTAAATAGTAACAAATTCCCTTGAATCTATAAAATAAGACGAACAAAACGATAAATAGGTACCTAATGTTATCTGGCACCTATAAAATTTGATAAGCAAATCGGACTATAGTAAATATTGCAATACAATACATACATAAATACATAATATTATAGATCTCTAGCTTGATACAGGTAAACATACCTACGAGTACACAAGTATACGATATCCATAGAGGAACTATTAATGTATTTCCAGTCCTACCTACTAAATAATGCCATGCATATTCGTTTCGTCTAAAAATAACCGCAGTGTGGGGAAAATAAACGTTATTTTAGGGATTTACCACCGATGTCGCTGCTTTCGTGACAGATTTATAACAGTTTTAATAAAACGTATTAAATTTATTACATGTCAGGATGCGCTTGACGTGTGATGAATCTGATGAACAGATTAATTGATGTTTTTTTTACTTAGTACCTGCCTACACATAAATTGTTAAGTATAAATATTGAAACAAAGTCCATTCGCTTAGATAGCGGCGACGCGTGTAAAAAAATCCGCTTGCGGCGTATACCTGCAAGTGAATTTTTCAGTTTACATCGAAAGGCCTATACCGAAAGTTTCTCTTTGCTACCACATTTTTGTGTATTATTTACATATAATTAAAACAATGTTTGCTGGTGTAACAAATTTAAAAAACACGACAATATTCAGAGATTGTAATGAATACTATTATAAAAATTTATATTATTAAAGTACTTACTTTATCAATAAATAAAGTCCTCCTAAACCAAAAGAAATCCCGAAAAACCTTTTAAGGAAAATAACAAACACACAAAAACTAAAATAAAAGCTTTTTAGTATAATTAAACTTATTACACAGCACACAACACTAACTGGCCACTTAGAGTCAAACTTTACGATAAAATTCAAATTAGTTCGATTTTCGAATTGCGCGGGAAATCTTTGCGGGCGTGCGCTCAGAGGAAAATGGTAGCCGGACTGAAGGGCGGCGCTTCTCTTTCAATGAATAAGACACGCTTGCGCGCTGTATGTTTTTCTTTTAGCTTTTCACAGTTAGCTAAAATATTATAGAATTTAAGTGCATTGGGGACTTGGGGGTTTACTTAAACGAGAAAATTGTTATACGTGCTGCGGTGCATTAGTGGGAAGTTATGAATAATGTAAATATTTAAGTAGTTAAAAGGTTAAAAACGGTTTTCGCGGTTACCAGGACAACTACCAGATCTAGGTATAATTTTTATATTTGCTATATTAGGCGGATTCGGCAGATATTACCGAACCTAAAAATATCCGCTGAATAATTAAAATACAACCTTTTTAGATTTGATTTAAACCAAAAAAAGAACTCCTTTTTTAGTGAAAACTAACTTTTACTAGATTGTATAACAATTATAATTTACTCTAAATATGTAAGTATTTTTTATTTATTTTTGCCTTACGAGTATTTTGATTTCATATCGAAAAAACTGACCTTATTTTCATCGAAAAATGTCTCGTCAATTGAGTTGTTTTTTAGAAGATGTCGACGCGCTTTTTATTCGTTGAAATCTCTACATTTTTTTTTTATTCTGCGATAGGCTGGCGCGTGACTACAACTTGCCTGATGTTAAACAATGATATAGTCTACGATGGATCGCGCCAGCCTAGTAAACCGATTCACTCGTGATTACGAATGTGGCAGTGGAATGAGCCTCCATATGGTTAGAAACCTTAGAGGAGCAACAATTCCGACCCACCCTATAAGGTGACACCAGACATCGCACCGGAACACGGCAAGGCCGCTTGGCGGAGCGGCTTTGTCTGGTGGGTACCTAGTCACTAACCACAGCTGCAGCCTACCACCAGTTAATCACCAGTAAACATAAATCAAATCAAAATCATATCGAATTTATTCATATGGGGATATTTTCTGATGGTGATCATAATAATATACCTACATTGTTATGTAAATTCTATAATTACTTTTTTACAATGTGCTGTTAGGTACCTTCATAGAATAAGTTTATTTATTTATCAACTGGTACAGTTCCAGAACACAGAAAAATTAGTCCTTACAAAAAAGCTTTTCACATAGAAACATTTCTAAATCTGCACTCCAATTTCAACCCGTACACAGCTTCCAATATTCATACAGCTATATTAAAATTTGTATTGATAAATTGGAACGTACATAAACTTCTGATATGGGAAGACACTAGCCTCCACGACACAGGGAATCCTGATTAGCTTATGAGCCAGCGAAAAATTTTTCTGACCAATTTCCTCGCAAGCCATATCCCGTACAATGCTTCAGAGAGATGTATTATGGCAGCATGGTGAACGTCGGCTGCTGATCCGTGGTCGGGTGGAGCAGCGGCAGCCTCTTAATCACAGAGACGTACGTATACAAATTACGTCATTAAAAGACTGCCGTTGCCGCACCCACCCACGGAGCGGCAGCTGACGTTCACCATGCTGCATAATACAACCATCTGAAGCATTTCACAAGTTATCGCTAGAGAGGAGAGGACAGACAAAATATTATATCTGGCTCATGTAGGTACTATAGGCCGACCGTTTAACTCGCGTATCGCCATCTGAGGTACAAAGTCATAAAACATTATTTAAATCTCATAAAGAACTATTTAACCACAGATAAAAGTAATGTAAGACTATTCGTCACTAATATCCATATCGCTTGAATCATCATCACTGTCTGTGCAGCTGGAGGAGTCAGAATCTTGGCAATGGCGATACGCGAGTTAAACGGTCGGCCTATAGTGTGGAGGCTAGTGCACTAAACCAGCAATGGTTATCGTTTTGCGCGAGAATAAAGGAGACATTCAAAAAATGTATAGAGCCTGGGATTAAAATAATTGTAAATTTGAACAGCAATCTGAGTTACATAGGTTAATAGAGCATAATTTATTAAATTTTTTGGTGTATTTAAAATAATTTTACACCGCCCCGTTTTTTTTTAAATTGAAATTGAAAATAAGAATCCTTAATGCAATATTATGATTATTGCAATTGGCAACCCCATGGTCAAATGTCAATTGAGCAACCAAAAAAATCAAAATTATTTCGACGCTGTCAATCAAACTGATCAATGACAATGACATCATGACGTTTCCCGTAATTATATTTTTTTCCACGCGTTTTGTTATTACACTAATAAGATAACAAATATTTTTCGTCATAATTACATTAAGCTGCAGCTAGAATAATATTACAAGAGAAAAGTACTGTAACAGAATGCAATTGTTGACATGATTGCAATATTTATACTGCTTAGGAAACGGATAATTAAAGGTAATGTGCGTTTTGTTTTTCTATTGCATTTTTTTGATTTTTACAAATATGGTTGCTCCTAAAATTCGTGTTTAGTTAAATTCTAACAGCTTATTAAATAACCTTTCCAATGAGGTATATCACATTGGTGTTCAAAATTCTAGCCCACTTTTGACCTAAAATGCAATAAAACTGAAGATGCGTTTAAGTTTTTTTTCTTTTTTTTTAAATGATACGATTTCTCACTATTCCCACCTTCAAGCTACTACAGAGATTTATCTTTATTAGAAACTCTTCTCAACTCTTAAGATACTTGAGTGAAGACCCTTGCCCAGCCGTGGGGCACTAAAGGGTGGGTTAACTTTTTTTCTCTACATGTTTATATTAATTTAGGCTTAGTCACAAAACGAAAGATATCTTGTACCACAGATAATATAATACTTTGTACATATCTATCTTTTATATACCTACTTCCAATTTGTACCTACATTAGAAAAACTCCATCAGCAAAAAATTGACAGCCCTAATTGCTTATTTCAAAGGGAAATAAGATTAATCGTCTGGTCTTAACATGTATTTATGAAACAAATTATCTACTTACATACGAAAGGAGGCAGATAAATTACAGCGTCTTTGGACGTCAACGTTTATGGTATAAAATATCTTTATACAAATATTTTAAACTTTACACTGGCAGAATTGATGGAATGAGGAATTATTATTACTGCAGAAGTTATAATCAAGATATTATTTTACCTAAATAATATATACTAACAAGAAGAACACTTCAGCGGCCTGTTGGAATATGGTAAATACTTTTAATAGATGTTACACACACATAGTTTCGGCATATCCTGCCATAAATGGCGGGCAAATGTCAAAAAGATAAATTGTTTCGTAATTCTATGTCATAATAAAAATAGAAACATAATTTTGGTAAATTCATTACAGATTATTTTGATGTAGGTATCCTCTTTAAATTCTTTAATTGTATAGTATTTTTTTTAATAATATGTATTTGGAATAACATTTTTCTAAATAATGGAAATAGTAACTCCGAGTATTTGGTACATAAACAGTTAAAGATGGTTTGGTAGATGGGGGCTGAGTCACCTTTGTCCGTAGGAGAGCACCCTTTATCTGAATCCCCACCCGTGGTACCCGGATGGTGCAAATCAAGTGACAACTAACTGGTAATTAACTGCTGGCAGGCTTCGGCCGTGGTTAGTGACCACCCACCAGACAAAGCCGCACGGCCTTGCCGTGCATCGGTGCGATGTCTGGTAACACCATTTAAGAGGGTGGGTGGAAATTATTGCTCCTTTATGGTTTCTAACCATATGGAGCCTCATTCCACTGCCACCTCACCGATAAACACGAGCTAATCGATGTATTGGGCAGACGCGTCCCATCGTAGACTACATCACTGCTTTACATCAGGCAGGTTGTAGTCAAGCGCAACCTATTTCAGAATGAAAAAAAATTTAGACACGCAATAAATTAACTTTACAGTGGGTAGTTTAAACTTATATTTATGGCGGCGTTCAAATTCTACACCGCGTCGGACCAAAAATAATGTAGAGACTTTTCCAATTTCTCATCATTAGGCTAAGATTTTCATTAGGTAGCCTCATTGATTTTCTACCCTTATAAGTTGCGACATTGAAGAACAGCGGTATCAGCTTCGCCTTTGAAATACAAGGTCGCGGGTTTCATTTCCGGTCTTGATCACACATCTTTGTGTGAAATGTTTCATCACCGCTGCTCATAGCTCAATATCAGCGAAGAAAATCAGCATAAGGAAACCGGCGTAATATTATTTTTGAACTAATCATCCAGGGACATGTGACATCCACTAACCCGCACTTAGCTAGCGTGTGTGAATTAAGTCCTAAACTCTCTCAACAATCTTACGAGTTCAGAGAGTTTAGGACTTACAACACGATGGCTAAGTACGGGTCGGTGGATGTCACCAGTGCCCAGCAGTGGGACACCAAAATGGGTTGAAGAGTTATAATACTAGGTATCTGTTGGACTTGGGAACTTCGGGAAGTAATTTTTTTTATCCGTGTGGCGCCCTTACTGAATATCTACTTTTTTATCGCACTGTAGATTAACAAGGCTCAAAAAACACGGAACTGGTATCACTCGCGTTCGCCTCTGCCGAGGTACATGAACAGTTTGTATAAATAAACTGTGTATGTTATGTGTTTATGTGTAGCTTTTATTTACCTAACATTTATAAAACGCTTCTAGTTTTACATGTGTGCTGTACGTAGTTACCCCAAAAACTGGTAGATTTATTTTTTGTGTATGCTCTGAGTCACTTGGTATTCACTATTATGTTCGACTTATGGTCCGCTCTAATAGCAACGTTGCATGCTCGGCAACAGACGATTAGCGATCCTGACTGCCAAGGATTTTTTTTAGGCGTACCTATCCAGTTAATATATTATTATTATAATTATAACCCTTTATCTTTTCAATAACTGCATGGATTGTGACAGAGTAGGTATAGTAGTAGTACCAGCAAAGGGTAGAAGGCTGAAAAGGGGAAGCCGGAGCAAAAAAGTTCTTACTTAGGAAAATAATATTTATTTACTACTGTCACCAATCGTTCTTACACTTGATGTTATTCTTATTTTTGTTGCTATTTAAAACTTTAAGGCGTTACATAATATATTATTATGTACGTGTGATATTGGCAATTTCTTAAAGGGAAGCCGATGGGATTCGGCTTGTATGGACTCTTCGCCACTGGTAGGTACCATATAGTATATTATAGCTAATCTTTACATAATACAATAATGAAGTCCCTTCCACTTTCTGTTAGCTCTAAACTGAAATACTACTAAACTAAATTACATGCGGTTTTCACTAATAGACAGAGAGGTCCGTGAGGTTTAGGTCTATAATTTGTATTTTGTACCCGTGCAAAGCCTGGGCGGGCTACTAATCTACTAATTACTGAATTACGGACGAAGCGCTCGCCTGTTGTTTGGCTCTACGTACCGAAACGGATTTCGCTGTTCGTGGTCTACTTTAATATTGTAAAGCAAAATGTTTATAAAGCAGGTAATGTCAAAAACCTAAATTACGGGTTTTGGCGTTATCTTTTAACCAGGTAAGTCTTTGTTTACTTCAGTCATAGACAATAGTAGGTATATTAGTAGCATTACCTATTTAAGTAAATAAACCGATTTTATAACGGATCTTATCGCGGTATATTTTAGGTTTCGATATATTTTAGGTTTTTTCAGACTTCATGGTCAGGGGTGAATTGAGGTATTTGACGTCCAAAAATATTAATACAAACATTATTTAAGTTGCATTCCGATTTAAGCAAACTAAGCTCACAGTGTCTTGAATTCAGAGTTGATTTTGCTTGGGTTTTGGTACAAGTAAATTAAGCACTGGGTCCCAAGCTGGTATAAAGTACTATCATTTCAATGTGTGATATTCGCGTAAATCTAAGAACATTATGTATGTTATGATGAGGCATAATTTTTTCTTATACCTATCTATATACATCTAATAACACTAAACTTTTTCACTTCACATGAAATATCTATACCGTAACAATCAAGCAGTGCCATCCAGAGCTCGTAAGGGAACATCAAAGATTTTTCACGTGATTTTTCCGAACCGGTCTCAGAAGAAGAACCCTCAACCCAAGTAGTTCGTTATCCCAAAGGTAAATGAACTGCGTCGGCGAGTTCACTATCTTCGCTACTCTTTTTTGTGTATGGACTATATTAATTAGTTACACATAGTTGTCGCTTTAACTTGATTCCATACAAAAAATATATTTTTATTTTTTAATTTATTAATTTAAGGATCGCCAACAAAGATACATTATTATTATAGCACATATAAACATAATAAATAACAAAAAAAATATTGTAAATGCATCTTCAATTATAGGCAACCATAGCTTACACATTTAGATCGAGTAGACAAATTAAAGCAAAAATTTAAATAAATAATTAATAACAATTTTAATAATCTAATAGTTTACTATACTGGGTAGCGAGGATAGTAAACTCGTAATACAGGCACATGACAGGCTAGTTATGTCAATTTTACTTTCCATTTTATAGAAATGCTGCCCAACGTACGTACTTACTCAATATTGAGTACCTAAATATTAACCGCCTGCCGATGTCAAAGGTATTATTCAAAAAATTCTTACAAGACTTTAGTTAAAATGGACTGCGCCTCTTTCTTTACTAATATAAGTGTCAAGATGACAGACAATAACAAACGAATTATATGCTTGTTTTAGTTATAATGAGCTTATAAGACGTTTATGAATACGTGGGTTTAAAATTTTACTATAGCCTTACCGTACCTACCCTTAATATATGTTTACTTTGCGTCATATTACAACTAACTTTACATAAAATAATAATAATAATATAATCCCTAACTAAGCAGAGCTTGTACTATGAAAACCAGATAATTGGTAAGTACATAATACAATATTTTTCTTTTTTTATGTATATACACTAAGTAGATAATTATACCCAGACTCAAGACTAACCGGCGCGCGGCGGCGGCGGCGTGAAAACCAAGTATCTTACTGACTACGCCACAGGCCCGTCAAAAAAGAAAAAAGAAAAGATAATAAATAAATAATTATCCTCGGCATGAAAGAGAACAGTAAGTTCATTTATCTGTGGGTGTACCTGTATAAAGGTTTGTTGCCGCGTAAACTCGCGTGTTTTTAATTTATAACTTAGTGATAGAGATGGTTCTCTATCTAAAAAAATATGATTCAGGGCTAATTGAATTTTCAGTTTAGAGTTAAATACAACGTTATACTAAGTAAGTACTAAAATAGCTCATACAAAAATAATGTTTTGCTTGATAGCAAACAAAAATTCGTAGTAAAAAAAAAATTTTTTTTTTAATTAATAATTATCGTATTTAAAATTTCTTAATTTAGTTACAGACTCTTTTAAAAACGTAAGAAATTTTCAATGTTTTTTATTTTTACTATCGGGACTAAATATCATTTTGATTTTGCATCAAGCACATCATCATTCTCACCAACACTTGATACACAAGTGGTAGTAATCGAACCCGCGACCTGTAGCGTGAAAAGCAAGTATCTTACCGGCCACGCCACCGCACTGAGGCTCGTCCAGTCATTCCAGCCATCAGGGTAAATAGCCGACTGTCTGACTTCTTTTATTTTTTTAGAAAAGCGGACAGCACCCATTATCTAAGCAAATTATATCGATAGTGGTTAAATGTCACACTGCAAAATAAACCATCTCTTCAAAAATGCATCTCTTCAATGGAAGTTATCTTTAGTTACTCCCATTCCATCATCATTCCCCTTGGGTTTTTCCCATTACTATTGACGACGCTCGAGTAACTACACATTTAGCATCTTCGGCTCTCCTACTAAAAGTGAAACGCGTCATGCCTAGGCCGACGTCACACCTACACTAAAAATGTGTGCACTCACACATAAGCAAAGCTCAGCTTAGGCCATGCGGACTGTACGGAATTATAATATGGAACATGGTAAAGGGTGAAGTATAGCATTATATCAAAAATCCATTCCAGGCAAAAGCGAGACCCAGTTACATTCCGAAGAGATGCCCGAAGGAATGGATACATTTAATTATCTATTCTGTGGCTATACAAATAAGATTAGTTTTAAAGATTAATAAGATTATTATTTATCTATGGATTACAGATTATCATATATTTATTATTCTATGGCTATACTGTACCTCGACTATTGTCAAATAAAAGAGATGAATAGGTACTTTACTGATAAGCACAATTAGTACCTACTATGCTAGTCTTTATTGCCAGTAACCACTGAGACTGAAAACAATCGTAGTCGGTTAAATAAAATCGTATGAAAAATATCTAATAAATATTACATACGTTCCTACTCAGCATTTGTTTGAAAAGGGAAATGATCGAACGTAGCCATTGCACTGCAAAGCAACAATTTGGAAAGAAACCAATTTAGAACAAAAATCAAATTCCCTTTCCGGATGTTCATCAATATTTATTAAAGTACCACCAAATAATAAGTGTAACAAAAAATAACAAACAGGCATTAAAAGTCAGTTTTCCATTTGTAACATATCAATTTAATATGATTTCTATAAACATTACCTATTGTATAATTTATTAACCGAAATATTACACTGAACATATTAACTGCGCTTAAAAAACGTTTTTGTGACGAAGCGGAGAAGTTACAAGAAACTGTTTAAAATCTGTGGTCTTTTTAATGAAAATGAACGTTCCGTTTCACGGATATAAATGAGGTCGGTGTTGAGCCGACCTCTAACGTTGTAGCAGAATGGCGACTACTCGATGACTGTTTGTTCTTCTTTCACGAAAAATTCTACAACTTCTTCTACTGTGTTCGTGGAGTCGGTGTCTAGACCGTCTGTATCCACGTCTGTGAACAAAATAAATGTTAGTTTATTGACTAGGTACAAATCTATCAAATCTAGTTTTAAAAATGACTAGCAATGTGTGTAAGTTCAGGTGGAATCTTGCAACCCAATTTTAAAGACATCTTTAAATTTTGTATACACGTTTATTTTTGGATGACAATGGATAGCTGTGTGACGTCATCCTAAATCCAACATGGCGGAACCGAGAAGATGTCGGGCTAGTTATATTTGATTCCTATGGGTATCAAATAAATGGGCTTGATAAAAATAACTCGAAAAATATACTGACGTCACTAAATCTTATATGGTGGACTTGTTGACTTGGCTTGTTTTAAATAGATTTCTTAGTTTTAATTGATAAAGGACCTTTTGCAGCTGAGCTTCGGTCAACTACTTTACTAATAAACATGCATAAATCCGATAGCCAAATATAAAACCAGGATTTTGCGCTTAATATTTAAGGGACACAATAAAAAGGACAAAATTATAATAATATATAAATATTTTATCAATACTTACAATCTCTGAGCTCAAGCCTGCGCGGTTTTTGCTCATTCCACTCCTGCACCTTCGCCTCGCGGTACTCCACGTATTTCTTCATCTGTTCAGTACGTTTCGCCACCAATTCCTAGAAAAAAATTATTTAAAGTGTAAGTATTCAATACTTTTTTATACAATTCCAAATAATTTTAAAACTCGTTTTCAGAAATCGGTTGTAACAGATGACGGGACTTCCTAACTAACTCTATCAAGTCCAATTATGATTGGTTTTGTCAATGTTGCTACCAAAACACTTAATTCGTTGTCATTCCATACAAGAAAAGTCTATAGCCCTTGTAATAGTTGAAAATTTTTTGTGCGCATGCCCCAACTTCCGCCATGTTTTTCGGGCACTTCATTTACAAATGTATGAGTAGTGCATATGTTTATAAAAAAATTAGCAATAAAACAAGTAATAATAAGCAATTTTTTATAAACAGTTCAATTCAAATTATTGTGCATACGTGATAAAATTATATTACAAGTATTTTAATTAAAATATATAATGTTACCTATAAGAAAAGGGGCTAAAAAACGTTGTTGTTATGGAGTATGCCGCAGTGATACGCGTAGTAAATCCTTTCAGGAGAATTTATATTATTTCATTAGTTTTCCAAAACCTTGTTTAGAATATCGACGGAAACTCATTAAAACAAGTAACCAAAAGCACTTAAAAATTTGTCACAAATGTGCTAAATGTGATTTGTGGGTAAAGCGGTGTGGACGAGGTGATGGTCGATTTCAAGAAATTGACAATGTAAATAGAGACACATATATTTGTTCACTTCATTTCGAAGGAGAATCTGGTCCAACAACCGAATATCCAGACCCCGTCAGTTGTGTAAAAAAAAAAATAGTGATAAGGTAATATGTACATTTAATTATTTATAAATAAAATAGCTCGCACCATAACCTCAAATAATAAAATTTGTCCTAGGTAAAAGTCACAAGAAAAGAATTTTTTTTTTCTGTAATTACTTTTACTCATTATTTTTTATTTTTTTATTATTATTATCCTAACCTCTCAACTAGTTCGGCTTTATTTCCTCCTTGAGGACGACCATGGCACTTCAACCATCGTCGTAACTGAACACAGTTGTGGGCTTCTACGGTAGGATGCACTAATGAAGCTCCGTCAATTAATTTTTCATTTAATTGCACTGATATTAAAGGTGATAATGCTTGTTGCCCAGCCATTTTTATAAAAAGTGCCCGAAACTTTCATATTGCCGCGTTTTTAACATGGCGAACGCGCTTGCGCTGAGCATGCTCTTAAAAGGCCTATTGTCTTTGTTTTTATTGTCTTTTATATGAAGAATATTTTTGACGTTTCGACTGTAAATGAACAAATCCGTCGAATGGTCATCACAAGAGTGCACGATAAGTCTGCGCGCGTCGGATGGCAGTAACGGTGAACATAACAATTTACTCTACACCTGACATATACGACCACAGACAGGACATTAATTAGTTCTGATTTCGGTCTCGCGCAATTTTCTTTCGCGCAGTCCAGCCCTAAGCGTACGTAACAAATCTTTAAATAAGGAAGGTTTTGTGTTCCTAGGACCTACAGTAGTCAGTAGAATAGTGTGTACCTTGCTAGCTTTGCTACTACGCATACGGTCTTTAGACTCGAACTGCGAGTAGTATTTCTTGAGGTTCTTCTTGATGTCCTTCTGCTGTTTCTCAGAGAGGAGCGTTGGAGGTCGCGGCCGCCAGTTGAATTGCGCGAAACCTTCCTTCATCACCCTAGAAAATAAAGGACCAAGTCAGTACAATTTAAAAGTAGACTACTTTTTGGAACAAAATTCCTTAGATGAATACGTAGTGATAATTAAATTATCACTACGTATTCATCTCATCAAAATCAATAGTTGTATAAATACAAACCTTCTTAAGATTTTTCCTTGGAAGGACCAGATATAGTAACCAGTGTCTATTTTACTCTTGAGTGATGACACTCCGGTGACCACAAAGCGACCAGTCGGGTCCCATTCGATTCCTGACATCTACAAAATAATATAACAATCAGATTTAGGCAATAATACAAATTTTACCCCAAAATGTACCCCTAGTATCAATAATAAATGTCTTCTGTTAGCGATTACTTCATTTTTTAGTCAAATTTGTTTAAGTTTATTTCCTCAAAGTTTGCACACTGCCTAAAAATTTTTCCTGTATTTATAAATAATTCATTATACACACCTGGTAGTGATCAGACACATTCATGATAGTAAAATCATTAGTATCCAAGAACTCTAAAGCACCTCCTGTAAGTCCAAGGTTGGCTAACACTATAAACTGTCCTGATGGTGACCAAAACAGGTGATTGAATGGTT
Organism: Meganola albula; assembly: GCA_936450015.1. NCBI lineage: Eukaryota > Metazoa > Arthropoda > Insecta > Lepidoptera > Nolidae > Meganola > Meganola albula. The sequence goes on from OW388153.1 coordinate 3,519,143, forward strand.
GTCTGTCGAACTTCTTCAACAATGTCGGAGCCTGACCAGTATTTACTTGGTAGAAACTTATACATATGTTCGCTGGATCACCATGGATTATAGCAAACTTGGATCCAACCGGTTCCCATGCAAATGCTTGTATCGGCTCCTTAATTTCCACAGAGTCTACTGGTATTTCCTTCTCTCTCATATGGAATATTTCGAAATTGTAATACATTCCAGAGTATTTGATCTCGCTTTTGTCTTTCCTGACTTTGGAGTAGCGGTCTACTTTGACGCAGAGGTAATCACCACTCTTCTGCCAGTGGATTTTACAGTCGGCGACAGAGAACAAGTTCTTTGAGCGTACTTCAGTGCGGTTGGGCAGCTCTAAGAGAGTTACTCGGGCTGGCACATCTTTGTCTTCTGCAACCCAGTATGCTAAGGTGTTATCAGTGGGTGACCAGCTGAAATCTCTGTGAACAAAGAATGCCAATCATCAATACCTCCCATCAGGAGCACATCACCTGAGGCATTTAGGCAAATTCCAGAATTAGGTACAGAAACAATTTTGTCAATTTGAGGTACATGATATTTCAATAGGGGGAGATTCTGTGCACTAACTAGATACTTACAAGACACCATTTAATCCAAATATTGTATGAAATTGTAATCATTAAAAGTTGGCGAGGTATCGGGGTAAGTAGCTAATTTTGATTGGTTCGTTAGTGTTAAAATTAATCAGTCAAAATTAGCATATGTTCGACAATATGTTGTGGTAAGACAAAATGTAAGAGAGCGAGGGGCCAGCTTGCGGTGTCTACAGGTATCTTGATGGTGTTTCTGTGTAACCCTCCCTTTAAATGTAACCATAATTATATGCATTAATTTCAAAGATGCCAGTGTCTTATAATCCTTAGATTTCATGGCATTTTAACAAACTGTGTAGTACAGAAAAATAAGGATAACATTTTTCCCAGTGTCCCACAGCACTAGCAATGCAAATATAATAAATAAAGGAGACTTATCAAACAAAAATCTGACTTACCTGATACCAGGGATTTTAATAGACTTCTTATCTAGGAGACCGAAGCTGGGCGTTTCATACACCGAGAGCATATCTTGTCCAAGCCTTGCAAAGTACCTATCGTCCTTGCTCCAGCGGAACACGGGCCACGTCACATACTCTTCGGGCGGCGGAAAACTACGCTTCTCTTGACCAGTTCTGCAGAAAAAATTATAATTATGAATGTTAATAACCTCTACATTTATGTACCAAAACCCAAGTCAGTTATAAGTTGACTAACCATCTCAGCTTTAAAGTGTGCCTGGCTGGTCAGCATAATTATGCCTGGTTAGTTAGCATAAGTATGCCTGGTTAGTTAGCTTAATTATGCCTGGCTAGTCAGCATAAGTATGCCTGGTTAGTTAGCTTAAGTATGCGTGGTTAGTCAGGTTAAGACTAGCCGCCGTAACAACCGTCAGACAGCTTGGAGAGTATTACAATGTTAATCGACATATAGGCAAAAAAATTATCGGAATATGCTTAGTAGTCCAGTCTCCTGATATTAAATAGAGACAAAGCAGAATTTTTATCCATACATCAAAATCGGTTCATTCGTTGAGGCACCAGTAAGCTACAAACTTGTGTAGACACACAGAGATCTGTGTACTTTGAGTAGTTGTTTGATACACACATCAAACTTCTAACACCCCTCCTTTTACATCAGTTAACAACAGATATGAGCTTCACCTTATATCCCAAATTATAAGCTTTTTATCCTCTCCTCTATCTCCAGTAGGAGAGAATGTTACTATATAGTTCTCGCATGGTGAGAAAGAAATGAAGCGAGCCTCTGGATGGAAGAACTTCTGGAATTGCAAAAACTGTGGTCCAGCCCAAAGAGCAACACCTCGCCAGTGGAAGGTTGCTAAATAGGTACCTAGTGGTGACCAGACAGCATAAGTTTCAGTCCAATTCTGAAAAGAAAAGAAAATGTAAAATAAAATAACAGAGAGCAGTGGTAGCACAGTGGCATAGATTTTAAAATTTTAAAGGTTGCTGGTTAATATATAGGATGAAAATTCACACAAAGAGGTTTGGGAATTGCCCCAACCTCTTTCACTACACTTTTTAATGCAGCATCTTTGACAGTGATTCTGAAAATGTCACCTTGAAAGACAGTGGAACTTGTTTTAATAATATTTCATGAAGTAGGTAGGCTTCAAATTCTGTTAATAATAACAACACTAAGAGCTATATAATTTAAAGCTTTGTGTAAATTGTTTCATCCTAAATTTTTTGGCTAGTGTGGATTGACACCAAAACTCATAACAGTTGAGATATGAGAGTTTGTTAACTACCCTGTGGTAACACAGTCAATAACATTTAATGAATATGTACAAGTCCATAGGTTTCTAAAGTCACAGACTTTATCTTTTTAAATTTATTTACAGATTTCATCAGTGTACATAAATATGTAGGTACTCACCGGCCTCTCCTGCAACAGAGTAGGTTCAGGTAATGCATTTTGCCACACTTGTAGAGCCACCCCTGTGCCGATGCCGACTAGGAATTGGTCATAGGCATCCGGATCCATGAGATACCATTGTAGGTCTGATTGAACCTTGAACGGCTGTGGTGCTGGTGGCTCCCATTCCTTAGGTATATCAGAATATCTATAAAAGAAATTAATTAGAATTTACTTAGACTCATTTCACCAACAATAGGGGATAAGTTTAAGAGACAGACTAAGACAGCTAGTGTGTTTCAGTACTAATAATCTTAACACTACATTAATGTATTAACTTTTATCATACTAATTATTCGTAAGTGCCAAGCACAGCTCGTCATGGGTTATTTTCTCTATCTAGCTGATTATAAAGATGACTTGTTGTCCGATTTATTACTATACATATTTTAAAATGCATACATTTTTACTTCGGGCAGTCCAAGGTTTAAGCAGATGCATGCTTTTAGATTTGGAGAACTCTAAACATCCTCAGACTAGATGGAGTGAAGAACTGGATGAGAAAAGCCTCCGTGGTCAGTGGCAAGTTTTAGGAGAGGCCTATGTCCAACAGTAGACTAGAATAGGCAGATGATGATGATGATTCTTAAAGTAACATAACATAGCTACTTCTATGACACTAGAGTAGTCAGGTCAACTCTTTGCCACCATAATAGGACCTCAGAGTTAATTAGCCCCTAGTTTCCACTGGCGAAACATACACAAGATAACATATTGCAAGCACTATCCTTTTGATTAGGGTTTTTGATGCAATGATTCTTCAAGTTTTAGAAATAAAGAAAATCGATTGAAATGTCTCTATTATATCACATTAAATACAGTTGACCATCACTCCTGCCTATACAGGAGTGGTATTAATAAGTACTTACTTCTTAAAGTCGGTGAACAAATTCACCAAAAATGTATGTTGCTTATCTAATTTACAGTTATTCGTGAGCCTTACAGCCTCCGCAGCTATCTGAGGGTTGCTGTACTCCAGGAAAATGAACCCAGTAGTGAGCCCATTCTCTTGGGTTGGGTAATACTCATTTACAATCTTTCCAAACTTGCTAAAAATCTTGTTTATGACACTTTGCAGCTTCTCGAGCCGCTCGGGCCCGACCTGCGGGCACCCGTCTACTACGATTACATTCTCGTAACTATCAGATTCCTTAGGTTTCTGCTCTAAAAGGTCAGCCAACAACTCTGCAACGTCAAAGTTAGGTTAGGTTTTGAAACTTTTAGAACACTTTTAAACTCACTTAGACAACACTTAACACTGAAACCGTTACCTGTAGAACACACACTTATGTTGAAAAATAACTTAAAAACAGCAACAACATTAAAAATGAGAAGTAAATGCGTGGGTGACGCATATGGCCGGCCCAACTTGTCATAGAAGAAAATAGCCCACCTTCATCAGGGATGTCGTCTACAAATCCCTCTGGATCATCAAAATCAGGCTCCTCGTCAAAGTTTTGCTCTTCATTATCACTCTGAGGTGTTGGGTTCACTTTCTCGTCGCCTTTTTTCTTAGCCATTTTGATGATTTAACGTGTGTAACCGGAAGACACGCCATTAGTGACAGACCATAGACCGCGAATTTTTTACTTTCACTAAAATCAAAATGGCGCACTCTACGTTTTATTACCAATCTAATACATTATTTACTAAAATAACAATAAAATACTTAACAGTGATGTAGGCACCTTTCATGAATATAATAAATAATTTTATTCCTAATATAACTATAGCTTTTTATAGAAATTATTTTGCTTCGTTTAGTGCCGTAGTCGTAGTCGTAAAATTTAAACTATTCTAAAATAATCTAACTGAATAAAACGTTCGTGGCATAGACAATCTAGTCTTCTATGACAACTATGACAAGCAAAGAGCTAAACGCTTTGATGACAAGTAGGTGCAGCCAATGGCGACTTATTTAACTTTAAAGCGGGAAATTTTAAAACAAACAAAATATGTGCTAGAGATGAATATTCAGTTCGACAATATTTTAAATAAAATGTAAAATGTACGATACGATTGGATACGATTATTGCACCTGTGAAGTATTACTGTTTTTATCGACTTTAATAGGCTAGACTGTTTTTCTTTGGGTGCTCTAACATTAATTTATTAGGGCTGAATGTAATAATCACCGAGTATAAAATAAATCGAATTACAATTACATCATGACAACATCAGAATGTGAAACATGCACTCTACCTATTTCAGACAAACGCACATTAGCTTGTGAGCATGGGTCACTGCACCACATGCATATTAAGGTCACGACACACGTCACACTCAGGTGATGCATCGCCGCGTCGTGCATTCGTTTGTATGGGATTAATTAAATAGATAAGCTTCGAGTTATGTTATTACGTATTATAATATCTGTGTTATTACTAATAGTTGATTGATTGTTTTACTAAATTAATGTATTTTGTTAATAGGTACTAAAATAATTCCTACTTGCTAATCGGTAAAGGAAAACATTGAGGGTCCAAACATTTGAATTTGAGAACATACAACACGTGGTGGTAAAAAAAAAACGGTAATAACGCGTACTTGGACAGCAGCGTCTAAAAAAAAAAGAGAAACTAGCTATAACTATAACAATAATAACCATTTATTTGGAGCTCATATAAAATACTAGTTTTCCGCTCGCGGCTCCGCTCGCGCGTATGTCGGTTATCGCGCTAAACCAATAACCTTTTCCCGGGTCTCAAACTATCTCCATACCAAATTTCATCCAAATCGGTTCAGTAGTTTTGGCGTGAATGCTCGTCGGACAGACTATATATTAAAAGATTATTTATTTAAACCATTTTATATCTTTAATTATACATAATATTTAAATATTTTGCAAGCATATTTCCCTACTCTATCTGATTTTTTTACATTATTTTATTAATTAATTACCTTGCATTATTGATTATATTCATAGATCTAGCATAAATAGATTGGCAAAATGAAAGAGATAGAGAATAGGATACGCATATGTTAGAGTGAGATAGATAGACGAGACCAAACACATACACGCTATGGTCTCGTGGGATAAAAATGTTAATCGTGACCATAGCAAATAATACTATAAATATTTAGTTTTACATAGTTATTAAGGTTACCTGTTCTGTACCAAGATGTAACACATCTAAAAAAGAAAACTCACAAAATTATACTTTTTACACATATGACTGAAATGTTTTGCTATCCACATGCTTGTTTTATAACTTCTACAAAAGTTTTATACTTAATTATATAGGAAAAATTATAGCGTTTTAACACATTATTACTGTAAATCAATTTAAAATGATATCAATACGTGAATTCCCGCTATTCCCGCTAGGGGAAATCGGTCCACCGAGGCAGAATTAATGACAGTATTTAAGAATGACAGCATCTGGACTGGACCATAATGGTTATCCCTGTTTGCAGCTTGGAACCACTTTTCTCTCAATTTTGGGTCAGAAGACGGTCCCAAACGCGAATCAATTCTGCTTTTAATTGAAAAAATTGCAGCATTATGATAACCTAATATTGAGGTTATTTTATTGCGTTGAGGTCTCGTGCATTTTGTTGCATTTATGAAAAAATATCTCGAAACCATAGGAATAGCATTAGCATAGCATTAGCATAGCATTAGCATAGCATTAGCATAGCATTAGCATAGCATTAGCATAGCATTAGCATAGCATTAGCATAGCATTAGCATAGCATTAGCATAGCATTAGCATAGCATTAGCATAGCATTAGCATAGCATTAGCATAGCATTAGCATAGCATTAGCATAGCATTAGCATAGCATTAGCATAGCATTAGCATAGCATTAGCATAGCATTAGCATAGCATTAGCATAGCATTAGCATAGCATTAGCATAGCATTAGCATAGCATTAGCATAGCATTAGCATAGCATTAGCATAGCATTAGCATAGCATTAGCATAGCATTAGCATAGCATTAGCATAGCATTAGCATAGCATTAGCATAGCATTAGCATAGCATTAGCATAGCATTAGCATAGCATTAGCATAGCATTAGCATAGCATTAGCGGCACGACGCCGTGCCGACGCAGCGCCGATGCCGCGCCGATGTAGCGCCGATGCAGCGTCGATGCAGCGTCGATGCAGCACCGATGCTGCGCCGATGCTGCGCCGATGCATGCAGGCATGCTACAAGAATTGATTAGCATAGCATTAGCATAGCATTAGCATAGCATTAGCATAGCATTAGCATAGCATTAGCATAGCATTAGCATAGCATTAGCATAGCATTAGCATAGCATTAGCATAGCATTAGCATAGCATTAGCATAGCATTAGCATAGCATTAGCATAGCATTAGCATAGCATAGCATTAGCATAGCATTAGCATAGCATTAGCATAGCATTAGCATAGCATTAGCATAGCATTAGCATAGCATTAGCATAGCATTAGCATAGCATTAGCATAGCATTAGCATAGCATTAGCGGCACGACGCCGTGCCGACGCAGCGCCGATGCCGCGCCGATGTAGCGCCGATGCAGCGCCGATGCAGCGCCGATGCTGCGCCGATGCAGCGCCGATGCAGCGCCGATGCAGCGCCGATGCAGCGCCGATGCAGCGCCGATGCAGCGCCGATGCAGCGCCGATGCAGCGTCGATGCTGCGCCGATGCAGCGTCGATGCAGCGCCGATGCTGCGTCGATGCAGCGCCGATGCTGCGCCGATACTGCGCCGATGCTGCGCCGATGCTGCGCCGATGCAGCGTCGATGCAGCGTCGATGCAGCACCGATGCTGCGCCGATGCTGCGCCGATGCATGCAGGCATGCTACAAGAATTGATTATGTGTGATTTTCAGGTTGATCTGCGGGAAGATAGCCGATGATTCTTTAACTGTCCTCGGCAGCGCTAGTGTCGGGACAAGTCATCTTTCGGCCAAAATTCTTCTTTTGTGCTAGTCGGCAGATGTTCAGTGAGTACTCTCCCCACAAAGAAAATATAATACTATTATAACTGTTTTGCCCTGCAATGGGACATTGAGACGCTACAAGGCTTGCTTGGTACCACCGCCTAGCTAGATACTTTCTAGATATCATTCTATACAAATCCTATCCTACCAATATTATAAACGCGAAAGTTTGTAAGAATGTATGGATGTTTGTTATTCTTTCATTCAAAAACTATTAGACGGAATTGAATAAAATTTAGCACAGAGGTAGAGGCTATTTTTTATCTCAGCAAGTACCACATGGACGAAGCTGTGGGACGAAGTTAGTACCTATTGTATTGTATAAGAATAGAAAGATTGCTATCTCTAAGATTGCTATCTATCTCTATTCTTATTTATCTATACTTGTGGTCGGATGATATATAATGGTTCGACAATGTAGTGGTATCTGGTCGGTGTTTGGTTGGTACTTAAAAGGTGTAGGTGACGTAAATAATAAAAAAACAACAACATTAATCCCACCTAATTAGTGTAGTTTAAGTAAATATTAACGGTCCTATTCTTAAAAATCTTATATCTCTTTCTTACTAGTATAAATGTCAAGATGACAGACAACGACAAACGAATTATGAACCTATTCTAGCTATAATGAACTTATAAGACGTTTATGAATACGGGGGTTAGATTGTAAGGGTCTCTGGATCGAATCCCGAGCAGTAAGTTCGAAGTTATTAATTGTGCCCCATTATGCCCCAATATTACCCCATTACGTATGGAACCCTAAACATAGCCAGAGAACCATGGGTGACATTCTAATCTGCCTACACCTTCAAGTATTAAAAGTGTGAGTGCTATTGTATAATGATGTGCTTCGCTATATTGAGAGAGCAATGAACAATTTAATCCTCTTATCAAACTGTTTCGTAACATCTGTACTATCTAAAGCTCTCGAGTGCATTGCTTTCTTTAAGCTGCGCATGCGGTGCAAGAAGGTCACGTCCAATTTAGTAATAGTTCAGATTGTATGTACAGGCAAACACATAATGTTTAAAAAAAACGCCAGCGTAATTTGTTTGTTCAAGCAACGATTTCATTTCGACTAAATGTTATGTGACAAATGACAATAGGTTATGTGTCCTACTGCTAAGTACGAGTCTTCTCGCGCAGACCAAGCGCGGGTAAGGGATGTCACATGTCATATATTTAGTTTTAGACATGCCGGTTTCCTCACAATGTTTTCTATCCCCGATATTGATCAGCGGTGACGAAACAACACAGATTTGTGATAAAATCCGTTATAAAATAGTTTTATTGAAAGATATAACACATTTTCTGTATAAAACTTATCTAGATGTCGACCGTCCTTGGACGGCTTACCGAAAAAGTCCGGTGAACGGGGTGAACCAATAAAGGCCCTTCCGGGTGATTAGGTTAGGTCATACGCAAAAAAAATAGATGTGACGTCATTCGAGGTTTCGCTCGGACATATCGACAAAAAGAAAACCATGTGTACAAAATATTTTTAATTATTATCTGACGGACAAAAAGAAAAAAAATTGTCATCATGCCTATTTGAATATACTCCTAAAATATTTCCAACTAGCGGACCCGGCAGACGTCGTTCTGCCCGGTAAAGCAGTGCCATCTACCGGGTCTCAGACCCACCGAATATAACCAATAATAAATAATAGGTATCTAACCCGGTTTTCGGCACTTCTTCGCTTTCTAAATTTTCTTTTTTTTTTTAATTTTTCTCTGCGTAAGAACCATCCTCGTACTTAAAGGAATATTTTAAAAAAAAAATTAGCGAAATCGGTCCATCCGTTCACGCGTGATGTCGTGACAACGAAAAACGGGTTTCATTTTTATATAAATAGATTGCAGTGTTTGAAAATGAAAATGAAAATGAAAAATCTTTATTTAGCATAAATAAATGTAGTACAGTCACAGCATCCCTAGACCCTACACTAGGATACCCTTAATTTAATAACTAGTATTTATTAAGTAAGAAGGTAAGTTATTATAATGGTAAATAAACATAATCTCAGTACCTACCTATTGGCATCGGACCGTCATTATGCCTAGTTATTCTACACACTTTGTTCCTACATGTCCTACGCAGTAAACAACGAGGTACTGAACTCTAGGTGCGTAGTAAAATCTATTATAGGATTATTTATAATCTGACCTACTATAAAATACAGTAGGTAATAGCATCACGGCCAATGCTGGTATGCTGAAAGATGACATCATATGATGAGGTAATGACAGAATATTCCTTCATTTGTGTGACCTGAAATAGGTCGACAATTTAGGTTGGGATTATTTGGTCCTTCTAGAGAAGCGGTGGCGTAGCGAACGTAACCGAAACCGAATTAATGTGACATCCACTAACCCGCGTTTGGCCAGCATGTGTGGATTAAGGCCTTAACTCTCTCAACTTGTAAAATAGTTTCGGCATATCTAAGAACTAGTTGTTAGAATAATTAATGTGACATCCACACGCACTTGGCCAGCGTGTGTGGATTAAGACCTTAACTCTCTCAACTTGTAAGATAGTTGAGAGAAGACACGTGCCCAGCTGCGAGATACTAAAAAAGGTAAAGAGAGTTTGAAATTTTGTCATAGCATTATTTACTAGGAAGTATGTAGAATTAACTAGATTTAAGTATAAAGTCATTACGTTTAGATCTACATACGTTTCAAACTTCAGATATCAATAAAAGTAGGTACAAAACTCACTAACATGGTGAGAAAGTATAAGTACTGTCTGACTCTGACCACACTACAACGGTAAATCTTCTAACCTCAACAAGTATTAAGACATACCGTACGCCCTATTTTCCGTCATTTGTCTCGCTGTTCGATTGTTACAAGACATTGCATGGGAACGAAAACTTTCGTCGGGCGTCGTTTCTATCTAAGAATCTGCGTTTTAAAGATTTATAATTCCTATAATCAGCTGAACATTAGGCCACAGATTCTAATAGCACCTATTTGTATCATCAGATGACTTTAAAACCCTATCATAACGGGCAAATAACGCGCTTGCCTTTAATTTAACTTTCTGCTCTTTTGCTGGTTGGATCTGTCAGCTTGCGACCGCGACAGATGAAACCCGTGTCGAAACGTAAAGCCAAATTAAAGGTGAACGCGATGCGAAATTTTAAATAAAAGTTATTATAAAACCATACAGGTAGCCCGACACGAATTTATTAGTTTTTCATGTGCATCAGAATGGCAGATGTGTATAATACTTACAAATAGCCATGTGACATAAGTGAGAGCAATGTACGAGCAGTGTATCGAATGTACGTAACATTTGAAGAAATGTACCAATTTAAAACAACCATCATCATCATCAGCTTATTTTAGTCCACTGCTGGATATAGGCCTCTCCTAAAATACGCCACTAATCACGATCCACGGCTTTTCTCATCCAGTTCTTCCCGGCCGCCCTGCTGAGATCGTCACTCCACCTAGACTGAGGGCGTCCTACCTACGCTACGTTTGCCAATTCGTGGTCACTACTCAAGAACTCGTTTACCCCAACGGTTGTCAGTTCTGCGGCAGATAGATATGACCGGCCCACTGACACTTCAGCTTACTAATCCGGTGGGCTATGTCGATTACCTTAGTTCTCTGTCGGATCACGGCATTGCGTATTCGATCCTTCAGAGAAACCCCGAGCATAGCCCTTTCCATAGCTCGCTGAGTGTTTTTGAATTTATGGACCCGTCCTACCGTGAGTGTTCACGTTTCGGCTCCGGATGTCATAACGGGTAAGAGTGTAAGACGCATTGGTTGAAGACTTTCCTCTTTAGAATCTATGGAATGAACGGCGTGAAGACTCCAAGTAATTTCCCTTAGGCTGCCCAATCCAGCTGTATTCTTCTATTAGCCTCTTTCTCGAAGTTTTAACCCATCTGCAGTGTTTGCTTGAGGTACGTATATTCTAAAACTGCTTCGAGAATAGTTTTTAAAACAATAGTTATTAGAAAAAGAAAGTGAGAAAAAGAAAAAAAAAGAAAAGTAGCAAAGTAGGGGTGGTATATAGTTGATGTGTGGATCAGTGTACAGGGGTTACGTGAGTGAGGCTCAAAAATCAAAAGGGTTTTTAAATACACCAATATCACTTGGTGGCCGGGGGTGTTACATAATGACACGTGTAGGTATTTATTTTAAGTGTTTTAAGTTGAATTTGCATTTGTCTGATTTCTAACCTGGAAGAAGGCGCTAAATAGTGATGCACGATCTTTTAGAATTTAATTTGATATTTAGATGATTTCCAATTCAAAATGCCTAAAAATCTCATGATTGGTTATGTTAGTGTTAGTTTTTTTTTACAAATTAGTTGCCTCATAGCGCCTAGAAGGATGAACCGATTTTGATGATTTTGTTTTATTTGTAACCTGAATAGTTTTGTTCAAGATAGATTTTAGCTGGTAGAGAGCTTATTTATTTATAAAATAATGTAATTACAAATACCTAGACTATTAGGATACATACCTAACCTATGTAGGTAGGTACTCAATTAAATTACCTGCTGGCTAACAAGACTTAGTACTAATGTATCAAAGTTGTTGATTAATTAATTCAATTCAATGTGGTTATGATTTGATCTACTAGACAGCGGTTCCCAACCCAAACACCACAACTAGAACTAAATCTTTGTCCCCTCCGGAACGTGTGGCGATTGGAGTCCTCTTCTTCCGACGGGAACTCCGATCGCTTACTGAGACAAGCCCTAAACTTGACATCTTAGAGAAAGGCATATTTCCTGAGATTTGGAAAAAGGCTAAAATAATACCACTACACAAAAAAGGGGATATAGCAAATGTCAATAACTATAGGCCCGTATCTATTCTTTCCTGCTTTTCTAAGCTCTTGGAATCATTGGTTTGCCCACACTTGTCCCACCACTGCCGACATATTATAACAGAGCACCAACACGGCTTTCAACAAGGGCGTTCAGTAGAAACAAACTTAGTTCCATATATATCGGATCTTTGTCGCGAAGTTGATGAAGGTAATCGGGTGGATGCCATCTATACTGATTTTAAAAGCGCATTTGACAAGGTGGACCATGCTATATTACTCGAAAAACTTGAGTGCGTTGGCATACATGGTTCCTTGCTCTCATGGTTGGACTCTTATCTCACAATGAGACCACTCATGGTTTCTATTAATGGATTTGATTCTGCTACTTATTATGCAAAATCAGGGGTACCACAGGGATCCCATATCGGCCCTTTGTTGTTTTCTGTATATATCAATGACATTACCAAGTACATCAAATATTGCAAATATAAATTATTTGCGGATGACCTTAAAATGTATAGGACCATCAAGCATATTTCTGACATACGTTTAGTTCAAGAAGACATAAACAACCTAAAGGAATGGTGTGACATAAATCAAATGCACCTTAATGTTCAAAAATGCTTTTACATCAAGTATACGCGAAAAAAACAGACTATTCCAACAACATACACTTTAAACGGATGTAATCTCCAGGAAGTCGATGAAATACGCGATCTAGGCGTCATCGTAGACAACAAGTTGAACTTTAGGTCACACATAAATAATATTGTCACAAAGTCTGCTAGATTGCTAGGATTTATTAGACGAACTACTAAACAGTTTCGATCGCCACGCACTAAGATAGTGCTATTCAACTCGCTAGTCCGTAGTCACTTGGAGTTTGCTAGCGTAGTATGGAACCCATTCTATACTATCCACTCACAACGCATCGAAAGCATACAACGCGCATTTACACGGTCTTTAGCATTCTCTTCATCTGGCATATCACATAGAAGTCCCTATGATTTCAGGCGACGTTTCTTCAATATGAACTCCTTGCGAGAACGAAGAACATTTCGCGACTTATCGTTCCTGCACAAAGTCACCCACTGCTGTATTGAGTGTTGCGATCTGCTTTCTGAAATCTCTATAAGAGTGCCCTATAATTATCCTAGATGCAGACTTACAGACACTTTCCGCATCAAACCTGCAAAAACTAACTTAGGCACAAATTCTCCGATCTCGCGCATATGCCGTACTTACAATGAACACAATAGTCAAATCGAGAACCTTGATATATTCCACGATGCTCATAAGAACTTCATTAACAAAATTTGTTCAATGTATTCATAATGCTGGCAGTGATTTTATCAATTTAAACCTCCAGCTATTAAAAGTCAGTAGGTAAATGTATCATTTGTTTTTGTCCACCATCAATTCTATTTCAACGTAGTATAATAAACTATAGTTAATCTTAGCTGTTCACAATTATTATTGTAGTATTTGTTTTACATTATGCATGTTTTATGAATTTTCATCCTTGTTTTATATTCATGTCTAAGCTTGTTCAATTTTAATATGGATTTTTTTTTGCACGCGATCTTAAAATAAATGTTGAATGTGCCTGTTAATTGTATACATATCAGTGCGGAGTCCTTGATATAAAATTGTAAATTTCTAATATGTTTACTGTTGGCACATCATAATGAAATAAATAAATAAATAAATAAAGGGGAAACATGGCGAATAGTACAGAAGTGAAGGCGATAGGAATGATCTAAGTAGAGCGCAGAGCTTAAGACCGTTCGTGTTAGCGACGTGATGTGGACGCCCTCTGCCGCATGCAAGGGACAGAGCTGAAAGGGGACATTAACTCAAAGTCAAGCAAATCAAGTGGTTCTTTAAAGTAATTAGTTTTGTGTAAGTACCACTCTGAAATAAACCTCATACCCTCGTATGCAAGAATCGTAAACAAAAGCCTACCCGTGTATCGGTCACGCGTTTCTACTGTGATAGAGTTGGACAGTGTTTGCAGCATGTTTCTTTTTGCATGTTTCATCTAGGAACTAGGGGTATAGATATTACAGGGTGGAAGGGACCGCCCCCCAAAAACTGATATCGTGAAATCCGTACATCATACTGAGATGATCCGTACCTACATGAAATTAGTTCAGGAACTATCCAGTATCCAATATCGAGTATCCAATAATAGTAACTATCCAGTATCGAGTATCCAATAATAGTGCTTTGTTTTGTTAACTTATATACGGAATGTATCGTTATTTTATGGAAACCCTAACAGCGAACGGCTAATCTTTCCACTCTTTTCACGCTTCCTTAAAAAAACTAATGCATTGATTGATGGATGTTTTTTAGCTATTTTTCATTCAAATTGTGTTCTACGTACAGAATAGTAATTGTAAATTGAAATACCTAAAGCAAAATTAACAATGAAACAAATATAAAATTATCCGGAAAATTATTCTAATTAAGGAGCTGACAGTACCCTCTCAGTAGGTGGAGGGCTGCACCTTCCACCCTGTATACATGACTACCTGGCGTGTATGCATGTGTATCACTAATTGGGAAACGCTGAAATTTGTGCTATACATTCCTAGGAAACAACTATACCTACCTACTAGATATCTAGCTCTACAAGATATGCGGCGGTACACCCATAGGTACCTACGCTAATTCATTGCCTCCAAAGCATAAACAAACTAGATGCGACGGAATTGCCACGATTTAAGTACCTGTTTAAAGGAAACTTACTGGACCGAAAGGTACATAATACATATAGGTACCTAATATAAACATTATTACTTGTTGTGAGATGCCTGCCTAATGCTGCACTAATCAATTTATTTTAAACACATTAGGTACTTAGGTTACATTACCTGGTCATAAGTCATAAATAAAACGAAATAGGACAAATAGGTAGGTAGGTACTCTCAAACTTTACTTAAATTTTCATTTTCTTGATTTTTCTTTACAGTAGGTATCTACAACTTCTGCGAAATCAACTGTGTAGGTAATTTACGTATAATAAAATTGTATATTTGGTTCAAATAAATATAGGGTCTACCTAAATACTGTTTATTGCACTAGAAATGCAAGCTGTCCAAATTAAACGCAACGACCGACATTGAAAACACATGATACCTACATTATACAACGTACCTATTAAACTTAAAGAAATGTTTTGAGGTTGTTGAGGCACGAGGACTGGCTTACTAGTGCGATGTGGCAAGCAAGCAATACTATGTGACCGTACGGCATTAAAAACCAGTGCCTCCGCCATCGTGGTCGCGGGCCGCCGCGTTTCCCGCGCATTCTAACCATAGATAATAAAAAACAACAACTTTTTAATTTTATCCCGATTCTTCCCGTGCAAAGGTAAATAATCGGATTCATTCTTGTTACCAATCGATACAAAAGTTTTATAGTTTTCAAGTGTTGTGCTATTTGTGTTTTGATTTTGTTTTTTTTGTGAGAGTCACGCCTATTGTGCCGGTTTTGTTTGTTACCTACTCATGTTTAAAGTTTGTTGTTCTCATTTTTCTAAAAGAATAACTAATCTTTGGATCATTATGTACCATGGAGGTATAGGTACATTGCTATACATACTTATTGTAAGCCTTACCTACTCACACATTAGGTACGCTTGCACACGCATTACATATAAAAGATAAAAATACATAGAGTAAGTAAGTAGGTACGTAGGCTAACTTAAAAATAAATCATAACAGCTTTTATCACTTACAAACAAATCTCGACTGTAGTAGAGCCAATGTAGAGTCAATATGAAAAAAGTTCGTATACTTACTAACTTGAATGATTAAAAACATACTTCACGCCTGTTACACGCGAAAATCTCATTAGAGGTGATTGTCTGGGCCCTGATTCTCGCGATTTAGACATTTAACTCTAATAGACAAATGTCGAAATGATATCAGAAAACTAATAAATAAATAAATATTCTAGGACATTAACACACGGTCGTCAGGTCCCAAGCTGAGCAGAGCTTGTGTTATGAAACCAGATAACTGGTACCTACATACTATCCATATAATCAATCCTTCTTTTATTTTCTACATAATATGGCTATTATAGATCTAAAGCGCAAGAGTCGGGACTCTGGTACACTACACAGCGTTCAAGCCTGAATTACCCAATGGTGCTAATTAGCTAGCAGAGGTAAATATTGCAGGCGGAGTACGTGATATTCTCACGTACTACGCCGGCAATGATTAGGTTCCATAGGTCATCGGGCACCAGTGGCTAAGGGTCCATACAAGCCGATTCCCATCTGCTTCCCTTTAAGCAATTGTCAATATCACACGTACATATTAATATCAAGTGTAAGAAAGATCGGTGACGGTAATGAAGAGATGTTATTTTCCTTAGCAAGAACTTTTTTGCTCCGGCTTCCCTTTTTCAGACTGCCACCCTTCGCCACTGTGGCCACAATTCCAAACTTCCGGATTCGAATAAGACCTCGCGGTCTTATCGAACACGCTTCTTTCAGGACTACCGATCTATCTGGTTTTTAAGTGTTTCTACTGCTCCCATATTCTAGAAGATGATCAAGCTGCTCTTTCTCCTGACGGCCGTGTCTGCTGCTGAAGAAATATGCCTCTCCGTGCAAGAAGACCCGTACTTGTACTTCGGTACAAAGACAGCGTATATCTTCGCGAATAAGGACGTTCCCAGCACAAGAGCTCATGAAGTGCCTGGTAAGTGGAGATGGGAATCTAAGATTGTCGGATTGAAGGACTTACCAAGGTTAATCAGTGACTTATTTTTTTTATAAAACTAGCTGACCCTGCGAGCTACGTAGGTACCTACCGCCTAAAAAACGATTAAAAAAAACAAAATAAATTGACCTAAGTATTATTACGAATCGTTTGAATGGAAGTATAGAAAAGTGTTGTTATTAGACTTCTCAGGCCTTTTTTTTTTAATTTTCATCTGCTTATGAACCATCCTCGTACTTCAAGGGATACTCTAAAAAAGTAATTAGCGAATTCGGTTAAGCCGTTCTCGAATTTTGTGCTTAGCAACACATGACACATTGATGCATTTTTATTATACGGTACGATATTTTCGGGCTTGCTTAAACTCCAAGCCTAAAGATGACCAAAGCACAAAAGTTCTACTTTGTCCAAGTTCGAATCCCGGAAAGCTCATTAAAACATGTAAACACGCGCAAGCTGGTCGTTTACGTGATATTAATTTTCAAAGACCCATTACGCTCTTGGTTGGGTGCCAAAAAGTAGCTACATCCATCTACCCACTATATAGGTAGGTAATATAGAGGAGAATGATGATACAGATCACGTCAGATACAATTGTAGCATATACGGTGTAAACAAACATTTTATAACGTGTTTTTGATCTATTCCAGAGGTTCCCAAACATTTTTCTCATACAAAACTTTGAAAATGTTGGTGGTTTTGTTGGATGCCTTGGATCTACATTTCTAACATTTTCCAAAAACTCGACAAAAATGTAGTGATTAAATCTTAGTGTGGAAGCGTTGCTGCTGAATTGCAATCCCTAATTAATAAAATTCGAAAAAAGTGAAAAATTATTGTTTAATTATTTGTGACAGTCACTTTTAATCTGCCTACAATGATAAGTAAAGTCAAGCCAACATTTAAGTTCCTCAATATAGAAACCAGTTTTTTTTTTTATAAATAGGTACATATCTATTAAATAAAATTTCCATGTCACAATGTTAGTTACCGTACTCCTCCGAAACGGCTGACCGATTCTTATGAATTTTTTTATGCATATTCAGTAGGTCTGAGAATCGGCTACTATCTATTTTTCATACCCCTAAGTGATAAGGGTTGTTCACCCTTAAATTTTAATCTTTGGACGAAAATTTTCGTTTTAATTTTTGTATAATGTGGCATTAAAAAATACATACGTATTACATTTGTAATACGCGGTACGAAGTTCGCTGGTGCAGCTAGTATTAGATAAATTACACCCCGACACAACAATCAAACGTGCTCATCACACAAATATTTGTCCTGGGTGGGAGTCGAACCCACGACCTTCGGCTTAGCAGTTAGGGTCACTAACCACTACGCCACCAGGCCAGTCATACGAGACATACTTGATTTTAATACCAGGGCTTGTAAGTACGTTAAAATACCAGGGACGAAATCCAGGTTATAAAATGCTTGAAAGTATTTAGTAGTTAATATACTGCCCAGTGAGCCATACGTATATTAACTCGCCATGTCGTGACGTGACCGTAAAATATAGCGTAGCTGAGTAAATAGAACTGTATTAACTTTGCTCTTGCGTAATAAGGTTAATCTGGTACGAAGGCCGGCTCACATCTCTGCGAGGGGTTGATTGTACTAATAAAAAGTTAATATCTACAGTATACCTAGCAATATAATGGACATTGTTCAACCCCGGTGACAATGGGACTACGTACTTAAACAACGTATGGAATGGTGACAAAGTAGAATTAGAATGTTGCAGCGTTTCGGTGTGATAAAATTAAAAAGTTATAACAACGGTCTGCCCAAAATACCGATTCACACTCGTGATTACGAATGATTTTCGGTGAGGTGGCAGTGGAATTAGGTTCCGTAAGGTTAGAAACCATAAAGGAGCAAAAAAATAACAAAAAATAAAAAATATAAGTAGAAACAATAAATTAATGTGTACGTAAATGAAATGAAATGACTACTTACAAAAAATAGTCAATTAAAGTACTTTCTTAGATTTATGTCACACATTAAAACAAAACTATTAAATAGCGGATTTTATCGCGGTAAAGTCTTTTCAGACTTTATGGTCACCGGTAGACGCGTGATCCACTCGTGGCCATGAAGTCTAAAAAGTCTTTGAAACATCGGATCTAAAATCTAAAATAAACTGCGATAAAATTATTTAATAGTTTTATTTTAGTTTATAAAATAGTTTTATTTCAATAGTCCAATTTATTTTCCTACCGTGCAGTGAAAGACTGGCAACTACTTAGAAACAGTGCCAAAAAAACTTAATAAGCTTTTCTTCTTTTTTTAAATGAATTAGGTACATACATCTATTACATTATGTTTGTTTAGTGTGTTGTATTTCCGGGCGTTTGCACTGCACAACAAAACAATAAACAAGCATAGTCTTATCTCTTTCTACACATCTTTAAACGATAGAAATAGATACCTAGTGCTTGCATCATGTTTTCTTGTGAATATTCCGCCAGTGGAAACTATGGGTTAGAGCGACTTGACTACATTAGTCGTATCGCAGACGGTGTCATGTTTTATTTGTGATCTGCTATGTAAGGGGCCGTCCATTAATCACGTGAAGCTAGGGGGGGAGGGTTTTGACAAAAATCACGAAATGTCACAAGGGAGGAGGGGGTGTAGTAAGATATCACGTGTATTTATTTTACATTATTTTTTTCAAACGCGCTAAACAACCGTGGTTTAAAAAAAATGTTTATATAAGGATCACGTGATTAATGGGCAGCCCCTAACCGCTAGTTTCCAATGCCGAAACGTTCACAAGAAAACATGTTGCAAGCTCTGTCTATCTCTATCGCTTAAGGATGAGTAAAAAGAAATAACAATAAGTATTACAGTTATGATGTGCTGAGTTTGCTAACTTACGTAATATTTCTTACGCTTACGAAAAATATTCGTGCACCATATCAATAATCTTAATGAAGTTCCGTTCGTAGTTAATAAACTAATAATAGTGCCGACAAATGGTGGCTAATAGGTCGATCTGTCTTGTTATGAGGTCACCGTTTGACACCGCACCGACTCCGTGCTATTTATGAGGTTTAGAAACGTACCTACCACACGTTATGGTGGTACATCACCGAACTAATCTATTTTTAATGTAGGAAAGACCTAGTAGAGCGCTTGAATTATCCTATCTGGCAGACACCGACCAAATACTTATAGACACCGCCAAGCTGGGTACTCGCGCACGCCTAACTTATGTCTTACTACAAATATATCCGACCACAAGCTGATTTTGATTCTATCGTTCAAGTTCATATCCTTGAATGAACCATCGTATAAGGACAAGAGCTAGAACGAACTAATTAAAATTCTTTTCCGATATCCCCTTGTTCAATAAAAATTTACGAATATTTGAAAAAGGGCAATTTTTACAATATCCGACTTTTAGTAGGTTCTAGTCGGTAGGCCCAGATTTTACCCTTTGGCCCAGATTAACAACTATCCTAAAGGCTAAGACACTTTTAAATTCCTTCAATTCTAAAGATAGGTAAGAGAAACCCACGCCCAGCTGTGAGACACTGGTTATTACAGCTTGCAGCACGGCAAGTAGTAGCTTAGGTACCTGATCTTGTTCGTCGATGTCCATTATTTGGCTTTTAGCTTAGCCTCTATAAACAACTCCAAAAGAAGAAGGTTATCCATCAGGGTTTTTAGTTATTTATTTACGTTTTTCCAAAGTAATTTTGAGGCCAGTGTTGTTGTTCTTTTTCTGGTTCTACTGTTCTACACAAGAATATTTTAATAACTCTGGATGTTGCATCTAGAGCAAATGACTGAAGACAAGAAAGACCTTGAACTATACAAGCTATTATTTTGAACGACAACTCTTATATTTTCTGTCTCTATCTGTTAGGTTACAATAGCAAAGTATGAGAGATGTAAAAAATAAATCTAGTGTATATTTTAATAACACTGGATGTTCTATCTAGAACAAATGATTGAAAACAAGAAGGACCTTGAACTATACGAGCTATTATTTGAACGACAACTTATATATTTTCTGTCTCTTTCTGTTAGGTTACAATAGCAAAGTATGAGAGATGTAAAAAATAAATCTAGGGTGAATCAACAGCTTGTCTTCAACAATTTGTTCTAGATTCAAACTCCAGTGATAAATACATAGAACTTCTTGGACCCTAATTAATTTTAAAGCCAGTTTTGTTTATATTTTTTTCTATATCGCTCTAAGTACCTCTACAGTCTCGATGATCCCGTCTTTCCCGGAACTGTTAACAGCGGAAGTCAAATAACTACTATTAAAGTAACTGTAACGTACAGATATAGTTTTATAGACAAACTACACCGGATGTTACGTGCACATCGGTATGTTCACCATGTACAAGTTTGTTTTAACCGACTTCTAAAAGTAGTTTTTTTTAAATTTTGTATGTAGGTAGGTAAGATACGCGGTTAATTCTATTTCGATAATTTTTTTTTGTTTCAAAGGGTATTCTTTCTTAGGAAAATTTCATCAAAATGGGTTGAGCGGGTTTTGAGTTGTAGTTACAACATTGATATCGGTTCGTATTTTTTTTAATACAATTACGAAGTGTTCCAAAATGTGTAACTTGGCCGTTTTGTTAATGACTAAAGGAATTATTGGTACTTACAATATTAACGCCTTGTTAATATAATTACTTTCTGTTTATAAGCTCATAGAAGTGTCTACGTCGTCACTCGTACAAAACGGCCAAGCCGCTCATTTTGACTAAAGTATAGACGCGTGGTGGTGAAAGTTAGAGAGTGTAGGTAAAATTTTGTCTTGTCATTTGGCTCTATAAACGGATGACAATTATGAACTTTAATACTATGGGTTCTCAACAAAAATAAAAAAAACATATTCGGGCGTTTTTAATATTCAACCCCTGGGAAAAAAAGCAATTAATGAAAAGGGTGACGCCCAACATAATCCCCATAAGTTAGGACCTTGACTGGAACTATTTACAATGCAAACAACTTGTAAGTACCTACTCACTCCACACTTGGCGCCATTTTACATGTTAATTTTTTGGTGAGATAGTCTTCTCAATCATAACTATTGTATGGTGACTAATTAGTGTCAAATTTACCACGTGCATGATTACAAACAACTTTTCCAAAGAAACTTTTATGGAACCTTTTTTAATCATATTCGCTATTTAAATATTTAGCCACGCAGTAGAGATGACGTTATTAGGGTGTGGGTAGGTCACAGACTACTTAGAGAACCTACCGGGGTAGATAGTAATTGTTTTTTTTTTATATCCCGACGTATTAAAGTTTTTTCAGACTTCATGGTCACATGTGTGGAGAGTCCACCTGTGACCATAAAGTCTGAAAAGACTGAAAGGTCTGGATTTAAAAATCTAAAATAAACCACGATAAAATCTATATTAATATTATAAAGCTGAAGAGTTTGTTTGTTTGAACGCGCTAATCTCAGAAACTACTGGTTTGATTTAAAAAATTCTTACACTGTTAGATAGCCCATTTGTTGAGGAAGGCTATAGGCTACATTTTATCACATTGCTGAGCATGATATGTAGATCACGCTAGCGTAGCCGCGGCGGAAAGCTAGTCCGTTGTAAAGTACCTAAGTAGTATCATTTGAAACAAGCATTCATCCACACATCTATACAAACTTTTGAATTTATATTGTTAAGAAAGAAGAAGTAAGCTATTTAAGGTAAACGTAATATAGCATCACACCTGTATGACCCGAAGGAGTAGACAGAGATGAATATCACTCACTTCTCACCGGTCCAATAAGTACAGAAGGCGAGCCTATTCTGTTCATCTAGCACAATCCCAAACTGCAAACTGCAACTAAGATTCTCTAAGTAATTATATTAACACCCGGGACTCAAACCTTACCACTGATAGACCAAGGAGGCAAGAAGTAAAATATTGTAATTACAAATTCAGGTTGCCAGCCCATCGCGTTCTGGCTCCTAAACCGTCGCGGGTCCACCAACCCGGAGGCAGATGAGGTGCCCGATCTACAGAAACTGTCGGACCTCAAGCAGACCATACTCTCTAACTACAGGAATGGAAACTTCAGAAGCACTAACGTAAGTCAGATAAGTTTTCTTCGGCTCAATGTCAATTTTACTCAATTAGACTTTTTAGAAGACAATAGTCTTTAGTGTTGTTGTAATAGATAATGGAGTAATCCTGGCAGTAAATGATTAAGTTTATACGTTGAAATAAAACTACTTTTTTACGGATTTATCGCGGTTTATTTTAGATTTTAGATTCCGACGTTTCAGTCTTTTCAGATTTCATGTTCACGGGTGGATAAGATCCGTCAAAAAGTATCTTTAATTCAATGTGTGATATTCGCGTAAATCTAAGACATCTTGTGGGATGAAATTCGTTTCACACACATCAAAAACTGAACGAAACATAAAATGTTCCTCGTCGTTCACATTTAGTGTAGGGGTTCTCAGTCTATAGCTGACTTTAGAAAAAAGAAGTTTTATGTTGGGTTGAATGTACTTTAAGTTTTTTTTAACGACAGAATTAAAAAATATATATTTAAAAAAGTATACTTCCAAGTAGGTCCCATTTAAAAAAATATAAAATAGTAGAGTTACAGTAGTAGACAAGTAGATTGATTAGATTTTTATATATTTTTTTTTTATTTCGCTTTGATTTTACGTTTAGTCGATAGCTCACCACTCACAAAGAGGAATTTGATTATTTTTAAATATTATAATTTACTTTTTAGCATCGCATTTGTAGTGCAGACGTAGATCTGCTCAGCCGCTGGGAATGGAACCCTCGACATAACCTGACCTTCGCTGGAGAGTTGACCACAGACGGGTACATGACCACGCAGCAGTTGGCAAAAGCGTGGCAACAAAAGTTCTTGGCCGTAGTGTCAACTAACCCGAATAATTATTTGGTAAGTTATGATTTTCACTGTAAGATAATAAATAATTTTATTCTAACTATGGCGTCTTACACTTGGCGGGAAAATGCTCGTGCCTTTGATTAGAAAAAAAAAATTTGGTAGTTCATCTGTGTGTCTACTGTCTATGTATCTATGTATTTTTTATTCCACGAACTGGCACGGAAGAAATTATCTATGGATTGTTGCAGAATCATACCTTCCAAACGGATATTTTTGATTGTTTATTTCGCCAAAATATCAAGTATATTTTGGCGAAATGACTGTTAGTATATATTTTTTTCTGAATTTATATTTTTTTTAAATATTTGTAATAAATGTACATAACTACCGCGGCAAGCTGGTATTTATTTAAGCACACCCGGCTACACATCTAGCCATACAAAGCCATTTTAAGCTGATCTTATTTTTTGCTGATGACCTAACCTAATCAGCCGGAAGGGCCTCTATTGGTTCACCGGACTTTTTCGGTGAGCCGTCCGAGGACGGTCGAACCGATTTTAAGCTGATCTCGCATTGTATAGGATTTATATACAACGAGAGGTCAGCTTACACTGGAAAGACGTGTAGCCGTGTGTATCGTGGTACATATGTTGGAGAACATTAATAAATAATATTTACTGTAGATAAAGCAAGTAAATATCTAATATTTCTCGCCTAGGTATTACTTTAGAAAGGTTAAAAGTTATCGATAATGAAATAAACAGTATACACCTACGGTATCGTTATGTGCCTTCCAAATGTTATTCTCTTATACTCTGTAAATAATGAAAACTTGAATGCATCAGTAATTTCATGTACCTACCTACTCTAAATTTTGTACGTATTTATTTTTGTAAATTAGTACTTACTTTAACAGAAAGCTATATTATTTATTAGGTATACGTGAAACCAGACATTGTTCAGGTCATTATTGTATAGGTACTATGGATATTAAGTGGAATCCGAAATTAATTTGCATTATATTTTGATACGATTAGTGATGTGCTAAATTTTTGCAAAAAATTACGCATCGCGGAACCCTAATACCTACCTATTTTTCTGAACTCTCTTTTACCTTAAAAAGATCTGACAAATGAATGACAGTTGGCAAAGTCCGGTGAACAAATAAAGGCCCTTCCGGCTAATTGGGTTAGGTCATCCGCAAAATAATAAAAATGACAGGCGAAATTATAATTTTTTTTAATCTCTAGGTTTTTCTTTCTTTTTTTTTCAATGATTTATTGATACAATTCTAACTTCAAGATAATATTGCAAAAAAACCAAATAACATATGGCTCAAATAACCTAGAATTTAAGGCATGATTGATATAGGTTCATCCTTAACGGTTCACCTTGTATTAGGTAATTAATTCCAGTGATATTACATAAAACCTTTTGGTAACTACCTCATTGTAAAAAATTGCTTTAAAAATAATATCATTCTAATTGTCATAGTTCGAATTCGCAAATGACCTGCGTTCGAGGACCACGTTCAAGGCATTTTCTGAAGGTCTGTTCGGGGACCAAGCAGAGAGCCTGGGGTTAGCACGAGAGAATGATGATGCGAAAGTAATGGTAAGTTGCTATAACATTATTTTTAAGAACATTAACATTTAGCATTATAGCAATAGCATATCTGAAGGGAGCGCAGCATAGCTTAAGTTTATGTTGTATAAAATAGATAAAGTTATTTTTGTTTCGTGTTTACATTTTCAGTATTACAAGTGACAAAGTAGTAAAGATAAATTTTAATAGTGAAATAAATAACGTAAATATTGTTTAAGTACCTAAAAACGCTTTTAAATCATTAAAATTAAGTAAAAAGTATTTTATTAACTATTTTCTATAGTCAAGATTACTGTATTTAACTTTGTATTATCATCGGTCTTTGGCAAAAGAGCATAATTTTGTTTTGAAGTGGGTAAAAATCGGGTTCAAAGATTCCGTTACGAACATAACAATCTAATAAAAACGTGTTAAAAGGTATTGAATTGACACGCACCTTCGAAATGTCACCTGTCAATCTTACAAATTCTTTCTTAAATTCGCTATCGAATGTTATTTAAAACTAGCATCCACCCACGGCTTCGCCCGCGTGTTACGTATTGGGATAAAAATTATGTGTTAATCACCTTTAGCCTTTGTGCCAAATTTCATCCAATTACATTGCGAGAAAGAGTAACAAACATAAATCGATACATACTCACAAAATATGTAGGAACTTATTAGAATTAGTATGATGACTATAAATATTCTTGTTTCTTATAGCCATATAAATCTTGTGCGACGTGGAAAAAAGAAGTGGGTGACAACAATGAGACCATGGAACAGCGGAGAATCTTCGAGTCCAAGATGGAATACAGAGAGGTAAGATAATGGCCTCGGAGGGGGAGTAATGTGGTCACATACCTAACGCCTCTCAAGAGACATCATCTCGGAGTCACCAGTTTAGTCAGTGTGGTGACTGAGGAATTTTATTTTTTTCAGAAATAGGCTTGCGCTTGACTACTTGCCTGATGTTAAACAATGATGTAGGCTACGATGGGGCGCGCCTACCCACCATACCGATTTTCGGTCAGAAGCTGGCAGTGGAATGAGGGTTCATATGGATAAAAACCATGAAGGAGCAACAATTCCGACCCAACCTCTTAAATGGTGTCACCAGACATTGCACCGGAAGGCAAGGCCGCTTGGCGGTGCGGCTTTGTCTGGTGGTCACTAACCACGGCCGAAGCCTACCACCAGTTAATTACCAGTAAACATAATTACCAGTTGATTGTCACCTGATAGGTCATTGATAGATAAAAGGTGCACTCTTACGGACGAAGGTGACTCAGCCCCCTATATCAGGATCGGGCAGTAGTGACCCTCTAGTGAAAAGGGATCGTCAGGCCGCGGGCGAGATGTAATTTCTGGCGACAACGCGAGCGGTCGCCCACTATTCTTGTCGGGAACTTGTAGGTATATGCTAATAGCGGTGAAACTGCTTGTGCGATTCAGGATTACTGTGACGTATAATCACTTGAGTGTCGTTAGGTGTGTGACGCCGCCACAGGGCCAAGAGCAAAAAACCATGGCTTTATAGACTAATAGCTAATAGTTGTTCTGAAATCAAAGAAAACGTGCTGTAAATTACGCATAACATGTAAAGAACATGATTTGCACCACCCCGAGGCCAGATTCAAATTTAAGGTGCACTCCTAAGGACGGAGGTGACCCAGCCCCCCAATTAATGTACCTTTATAGTGTTAATTAATAAATTTGTGAAACTTTGCTAAGGGACTTGGTATCCATAAATAAAAATGATAAAAGAAAAAGAAATGAGCGATTTTAATAATTTTTTTTTGATCTAAAAAGTAATCTATCAAAAATTCTTCCGTGTACAGTACCCATCGTACGATACGATGGAGAGCGCGTTGTCTGGTTTATAGAAAAGTATTTAATTGTACGGATAGCATATTTAATAATTTACGCTTAGTATAAATTATTGCAAATCTTTAAAACATAAGGATATTTAAAAAAAACCTTAAGATTACTCATGGAATAAGACTTTGTATAGTCAATCAGTCACTAAGACTCCACTTACTTGCCCTATTTAACCTTATTGACAAAATCATTCACCAATCTTCCGTCTTCAATTAGAACTACGTGTCCTTGGCCAAACAAAATCCTTGTTATTTGGTATCAATGCCTTTGTAATTAGCAAGTTTAAGTAAATCATTCAATGAATAGCATTCAAATGTTTCGGTCTAATTATAACTTGAATTATAAGTATTAGTAGGAATGTGATGAAGTAACAAGCCCACACCGTATATTATATTCTTAGAGCATTTACGGGAGGTGCTATACGCAACTTCTAGAAACAAATTGTTTCTGCCAGTTTTTGGGCGAGGCGAGGTAACCATGTACAGCAATATTTTGATGTTGAAACGTCTTTACAAATGCACACGTAAATAAAAGCTACACATAAACACGAAACATGAACGTTATATGAACCCTTCGCCACTGATACATGTTTAAACAGAATTTAACATTCTTTCAACAGATGGTAACAAACATCTCCCTCCGTCTCGGTTACAACTACGACTTACCCGTAGAGAACATCCACCGTATTTACCAGATGTGTCGCTACGAGAAAGCCTGGGACGTCGTCAAGATCTCGCCTTGGTGCTCTGTAAGTTATTCTGACTACCCTCAATACGTTACTCCTGTTGACCTTTGAACTCACCTCGCTTACGAATAAACAACTTCAAATCCACAGGTGTTCACCCGCGATGACCTGAAGCGCCTGGAATACGCAGAAGACTTGGAAATGTACTACAAGTATGGATACGGGTCTGCTCGGAACAAGGATGTCGGTTGTTCCCTGGTTAAGGATTTCATGGAGTTCTTCCACAGGCATGCTTCCAGCGGTAAGTGTATGGAACAATCTTAGGTATCTTAGTGTAGTAATGGATTAATTAGCATTTACAGTAATTTTAACACGCGAATGCTTCATTAGCACTTCACAAAATAAATGTATTTGCGAAATTCTGTGAAATATGAAATGAATTCACCACTCGCTTCATACCATTAGCATTGCACATTACACCGGCCGCGACCGGCATGCAGTGTGTGTTCTCTGTCGCACGCAACCACGTAACAACTATTTACGTGTTATAACGACACGACAGTGAAAAGTTAGTTATTAACTAACTAGTTAGTTGTTCTTTATTTCGTATATTAACAAAAATCATAAACTTAATTATTGTGAATTATCGTCATATTAGCAATTAACTTAGCAATAGCAATTAGCATGCTAAGACTAATGAATTCATGCTCATGAAATTTATAAAAATTTCGATCACTAATTGTAGTAGCTGGCTTACCTACTTGACTCTTAATCCTAAACTAATCAAAAATCAATCAGTTTATGTTGAAATTCTATCTTTATTAAATACAAACAAACAAACAATCCAATCTTTCCTCTTTATAATATAAGTATAGACTAGATTTCCGATCGCGGCTCCGCCCGCGCGTATGTCTGTTATCGAGCTAATCCATTATCCTTTTTTTGCGAAATTAGGTAAAAACTATCCTATGTCCTTCCCCGAGTCTCAAACTATCTCCATACCAAATTCCAGCAATGGGCTACTAAAAGGTGTTCTGACTTTACTTTCTCCTAGTATGGGCACAGTACTTAATAAAACTGTTACCATAATATTAAATCGTTATTTACTTACAAACCCATTACCTAATAAAAATTTTAATTAGCATTAATTAACGAACTTTTTGTTGGTTAATGTTATGCACTCATTTAGTTAAAACACGCTTCCTGTGCATTGAATTAATTGAACTAAAGTACCTAGAGACAGTCAGTTAATAACGTCACGCCTGTATTTAACCAAAGGTGTAGTTAGAAAATATCATTCACTTTTCGCCGGCGAGCCAATCTTCGAACTGCAACTAAGATTCTCTAAGTATATTAGAATTTTTTTGCTCGACCCGGCACCTTTCTGTTACTAACCGAACTCGCTTGGGGCGTCCATCCGGCGTAATTACGTGAGAAATTTTTGACAACTTTTAGACCTACTTTTTTAGTCGGTACATTCACACTTCACACCTGCCGCGACTGTCATCGTGCGCTCTCTGTCGCAACCACAGGAATTCGGGAATACATCGTTCGCAAGTGAAATTAACAATAATCGTTGATACTATCGTCAAAATAGCAATTAACACAACAATTGCAATTAGCATGCTACGACTCATGAATTAACATGCTAATGAAAGTTATGTAAAATCGCATTAATTACCGTCACCAGTAGTAACTAGTCTAAACGCATTCCAGATGAACCTGCCCAGCCCCACGCCAAGATCTACTTAACCGACGCAGGCACACTGCTAATGGCTCTAACCGCGATGGGAGCACGTAGTGACGTCACACCGTTGACTGGCGACAACTATCACTCAGCGTTGGTACAAGCTCGACGGTGGACTACTTCCACTATGAGTCCGTATAATGCTAATCTTGCTGTTGTTTTGTACAAGTAAGTACCTATAACCCCTAATTTCTACTGGCGAAACATGTACAAGAAAACATGTTGCACAATCTATCTCTATCGTTTAGAGATGTGTAGAAAGAGATAAGACTATGCTTGTATAATGTTTTGTTGGGCAGTGCAAATTGCCAGTTACAAAAAATATTTATTTTACGAGCACTGTCAATGCTATTTCAGACTTGTGACGTCACTTAACGCCACGCCAGACATAACGTCATAGACATCCTGAATCGCACAAAAAAAACAAAAACTTTTTAACCAGTGCGTATATTTTTTTGGTGATTCTGTATCAGTCATAGAGCACATTTCCATTAGTTGTGCAATACGTTTTTTTAATATTTATTCGACATACCTAAATTCTATGGGCGATCTATTCATAATGGTGTAAAACCGTAAAAATAGCACACTTGATACGGCGAGAAGAGGGCGACCGTACCCCAGTAAAAAGTAAACATCTTTCGTTAGCGATTATTTAATTTAATAGTACTAAAACATATCAAAATTTAAAATATAATAAGTTTATTCAAATTTGATAAAGTAACTTTATTTTCTCAAAGTTTGTGCGCTGGTTAAAAAGATTTTCTGTATACAACTTGCCCGGTCGGAAGATCTTTCATTTACACTGGACACTACCTCCAGTCTCCACAGACTCTTTAAACTCATCTCTGAACAATAGAGCTTGACAATGGCTGGGGCAAGGTATAAAAAATCCTTTTTTAGCCATAATCTGGCTAAAATAACCATTATGCAGTTTTATATTCGCTAAGTTACTCGTAAAAACACATGAAACTATTAAATGATTTTTTTTTCAGGTGTACCCAGAACGGAAACTTCCAAGTAAACGAGCCATACCAAGTGTTGTTCTTAGAAAACGAACGTCCAATGAACATCGATGGATGTCGAGTAGGCCTCTGCGATTGGTCTCTCGTCAAGAACAGATTCGACGAACTAGCTAAGAATTGCAATTTAAATTTCTGCAGCTCTGCTATTAAACTAAATAGCATCACCGCTATTAGCATTGTTGCTTTTGCTATGGTTTTCAGATATTTTGTTGGGATATAAAAACATTTTTTTAAGCGAACAAGGCTCATGGGTGTAGCTCCGACAATATGCAAAAATTGTAGGTATTTTCATTGAATAGATATATTTATATATCATTCCATATTACAGTCCGTGAGTGGACATAGATAGTGTAGGTGTGACATCGGTCTACGGCGCGACACGTCCTTTGCTTGGTTAAAACCAGTTCATACTGCTTTTTGAACAATCGGGCTGAGGCGTGGTGCGACCCTTGCGCGACGCAACTCATACAAATGACCACTGATTGATTAGTGATTACTCACACATATGCAAAGCTTTGCTTAGACCTCGCGGACTGTAGGTACTATAAACTTGAAATATTTAGTTAACTCTCCCGAAACATTCTCAGCTAAGTAACCTGGGGAACGCAGAAAAAATCAGACTACGCCCATGATAAGCCATAATGCATAGGTGCTTGTAGTACCATAGCCATAGACAAGAAAATCTGTCAATATAATAATATGTCATTGTGAATTATTTTGATACTTTTTTAGAATACAAATTCAAAGATCGACGAATTTGTGTTCTGTGGTTATTTCATTTAATTTAGGGTTTCGCAAATGAACCACCATACACTTGCCATACCTACGACTGATAGCCATTTTCGGGTTATAATTATAATAACGCGACCTCGCGTCAGCACAATACACGTGCGCGACATTATATAAAAGTACAAAAATCATAAAAAAAAAATGCATAAACAAACACCCGGCAACACCCGAGACAAACATTTGTGTGATGAACATTGGTTTGTGTCGATCGGTGTAATTACGAGTATCTAAGAAAAAAAATCAAAAGATAAGTATTATATGTTTTAAGTTATCTGGTTTCCATAACACAAGCTCTGCTTAGCTTGGGACCAGATGACCGTGTGTGTTATTGTTCCAGAATATTTACTTACCTATTTATTTAATTATAAAGTTAAGGAAGTGGCTGCAGTGAGCCACCAGTGACAATCGCGACTGGTCGGTATCTGTATAGTGGTTCGTTAGCGAGAGCTACACTTTTTGTCTATGAAAACCCGAAATCTTTGGTTCATATTTTTAATATTCTAAGCTAATAATTGTTTGTTGTTGTGTTTACAAAGTTACCTCCGAAGTGTTTGTACCTACTAATTATTTTAAGATTTTACGTTTAGATTATTTAATTTTATGTAACGTTTTTTTTTATAAACCAATATCATGGATTTTAAATAACTTAGGTACGTATTATGTAAAGTATTTTTCTACAAATATCATATGAAATAGAATTGTTTGTTAGTAACCTTAATAAAAATATAATGATCTAAATAATCAAATATTTAAATTACAACAAAAGTATATTTACAAATGATCCATATATAAATTTATTAAGGATGAATTCAAAGAGTATATGTATTATATAAAAACTACCTTATATCCGAATTGGTCAATAGCCTGATAAATTTTATATTTGACATTTTGACAGAAATTATATAACATGGCTGCACATTAAGCTATACATTTCCAGTATAAGCTGATCTCGAATTGTATAGGATTTCCGTAAACCGAGAGGTCAGCTTATACTGGTAATGTACAGCTTATTGTGTAGCCGTGTGAACTAAAAATATGTCAAAACCGCCAACCAGATAGGTACCTATAGACACCGCGTGGTTGGGAAAAAGCTAA
Organism: Meganola albula; assembly: GCA_936450015.1. Lineage (NCBI taxonomy): Eukaryota > Metazoa > Arthropoda > Insecta > Lepidoptera > Nolidae > Meganola > Meganola albula. The sequence goes on from OW388153.1 coordinate 3,551,777, forward strand.
TTGATTGGTCCGTTATGGACAAGAACTTGAACGAACCAATTAAAATTGGCTATCTTCCCCCTTACCCGTCTACTTTTGACGATTACAATTTCATACAATATTTGAAACGGCGCGTGTCTAGTAGATATCTAGTCGGTGGTCAAAACATATAAGTAGATGTTTTAGAGGCCATAATTAAAATTTCACGATGTCATATTATTCATGTTTTTTTTGCTATCGAAATGTCAAAGATAAAAGTTAAATAGGTAATTATTTTACAAATAGATACTATGAGTGTAAAGAATCTCTGTACATTTGTCTGTGCTATAGAGTATTTATTTCAAATATAAAATGTATTTAGATATTGAACAATCACCTAGGATGTAGGTATGTACCTACCTACTTTATGGTTATTATTAAGCTTATGTGTAAAATCTTGTACTTAGTTACTTTCTAGGTATTTCTTTAATAATCTTTTACCTTTGCATTTCATTTTAAATAATCTTTTTTATTATCATATCATAAATTCTCATATCTTGTTACCTACCTACTTACCAGCACCATAGATATAAGTAGGTATATCCTTCATTTATGGCAGCACGAGTCATTGTTATTTAAAAACCAGTAAAACAATAGTGTAAAACAATACTGTTTCAGACATAAGTAGGTATAAAAATAAACTTTTTATTCTAATCGTCATTTGCATTAGACAATAATGATTGGATAGGGAATCCGAATCGGATGCATGTACCTACCCTACCTATTTATGAAAAAAAAACGAATCAATCATGTCAACTATTTTGTTTTAACTACATAATAATATAGTTACTAGAAAGACACGTTTAGTAAGTAATGTTGATTTGAATATAATGTTGTTGTTGTGACTCGCACCAAATAGTTTTCTCATAGTTGAAATAAAAACATCTAAACTGTAAATAATTTATTTTTATTTGATACCTATACTACAGATGAACCTAGCCTAGCCTAGCTTTGTGACTAAGTGTGAATAAAGTTGTAATAAAATCGCTTACATCAATGCAAATGTCAATTTGGTAAAAATAGTTAACTTTAGTATTCCACCAGCAGCGCTGGTAAAATTCCAAACAAGCGTTATCGCGAATTCCTTTGACTGGGAATACTCCATCTAATTGATTGAACCACATACTATACTAGATATAAGTAAGTACTTAGCCTACTGAGTTTTTAAGTGTTTCTCAGAGTAGTTTCGAGTCATTCACTACACGGTAGGAAAAAATTAGACTATTTTTATGTAGACTCGCGTCTAAAAAAACTTATTTTCATTTCAACTGACTGATACCCAGAAAGAAAATAAAAATAAGACAAGGCTGTATGGTCAAAACCTTTGCCTGCCTATTGGCGAATTATAATAACAACAACAATTCAATTGACTAGCTGATGAATTGATGTGGACGATTGAGCCTACACATGTGTAATACAGACGTAAGCAGGTTTATGTTAGAAATAGGCGGTATAATAAAACAGGTTATAAATATTAAAATTTTATTTCGTTTACAAAATTAACAACTTATTGATTAAATCACAATTGTTCTACACAATTTTATACAATATGTAATAGCTTAATTCTTAATTATGTACAAATGCGTTATATTAACTTTCCTTACATTGCCATATTTTTATTATTCTTCCGATCACGTAGCATCTATGGACTGATATTGATGCGGTTTTTTATTCGAAAGCTGATGTGATAGAGTTAAAAAAAGACGGCTGGATTTATTTTGGTAGAGGTCACGGCGGAGGTGAGTGGAAACTCTGGGAGAGGACGCCCTAGGAGGACATTCGCTGATCTCATCGGTGATGTCCTTCAAAAGGGACAGTTGCGTAGGACTCACAACCGCCGTGCATGTATAACCAGATGTGAACATTAGTGAGGCTAAGGAAGCATGTTTAGATTGTAGCAAATGGCGCCCATTTTCCCCATGGGGAAAAAGGCTTGATTGTATGTACGTATGTTCTTCTAGAATGTACATTATACAGGATGGATGAGGATTTTTTTTTACTGCTTTTTTTTTAATAATAAGCAATGTAGTGGTTATAGGCCGACCGTTTAACTCGCGTATCGCCTATCGCCAAGATTCTGACTCCACAAGCTGCACTGACAGTGATGATGATTCAAGCGATATGGATATAAGTGACGAATAGTCTTACAATACTTTATCTGTGGTTAAATAGTTCTTTATGAGATTTAATTAATGTTTTATGACTTTGTACCTCAGATGGCTGTACGCGAGATAAACGGAGTTTAGGATGATCGTGTATGATACCCCGCAATATTTATTATTAATTTTTATTTATTATTATTTACAGACTTTCTATAATACACTTGCCTCACACATAAAATGGCTGTCTGATTCCCGATTCGAATGTTTCATTTGAGTAAAAATATAATCATAGTGGTTTCTCTCAAGGCCCCCTTGACTTTTACCACCCTGTAAAATCATTTTAATTGTACAATCTTACACTAGCTGGCGAACGAATCGCGTTTTTCTCACCTTTTCTCTCAACTCAGCTTAATCGGTACAGCCGTTCTAGTATTACCAATACAAATATACATCAATTCATGTTTATGTATATAGATTACATAATTCAGTAGATATAATGATATCATAGAAGGATTTTAAAAGTATGACAATATAGAAGCCGTCAGCCTTAATACAAGATTTTATTAAACACTTTTTTACTGTACTGTCTTACATGTTGATTGAAAAAAGGTGACTGGTAGCTAGTGTAAAATGCTTTACCATGTAGTAGTGCTCATAATTACAAACAATTTTTCTTTTCAAGCAACTTTTTTTAGTCAAATTCACTACCAGTCACCCTATACAACCTGAACCTATGCTATACTTGAAACCAGACATTCTTCAGGTCATTAATAATGACTATGCTCGGTTCACCTTGTATAGCCGGTCTGAGCCCCTAGACAAAGTCATTTAACGAAGCGATAACGAAAATCGAAAAGAACAAAATTTATTTTTATATCATTGACACGTGACATTTCGAACCTACGAAATGTTACTACAACTGTTACAAGTCAATCTTATGTTTATTTCTTGTTAATTTCTTGTCTTAAAAGATTTCTATTAATGTTTATTGTATGTTTTATCAATAATAATCTTTTAAGACTCTTTAGTTAAAAATGGACTTTGTCTCTTTCTGACTATTATAAATGTCAAGATGACAGACAAAGACAAACGAATTATAAACCTATTTTAGCTATAATGAGCTTATAAAACGTTAATGAATATGGGGGTGATTCTTTTCGATATTCGTTATTGATTCGTTACGTGACTTTGTCTAGTGGTCCAGCTTCGTCAAAATCTGTCATCATTACATTTAAACGCCAGTAATATATGATGGAGATTTAAAAAGTTATATTAATAAATATTTTATAGAATATAGAACTGCTATGCAGTTCGTTATAATGTGATCTTATAGTAGATAAACAAAATCCTGAATTTCATAAAATATTCAGTCGATTTCAAACAATTAGTTTAAAGCGATTTTAATAAGCTACACTCTAGGCCCAGGAACAATATAGTAATATTTTTTCTACATATGACCATAATGATTTAAGACCAAATTAAGAAAAATGGTCGATTAGACTTTTAGCGTAGTGTAAATAACTTCAGGGCTGTCGCTTATTCGAGACTTGTATTTTTACATAACATAAAGTGCACTATTCAGGGTCAGGGTTAATATTAAAAACAGAGGGTCTTTAAAGTCTGTGAGCCAGCAATAGGTTTTCCTGACAAATATCTTCCCAAGCGATAAATTGAAAAATGCTTCAGAGAGTTCTGTTGTATTATGCAGCATGGTAAACATCTGCTGCCTATCCATGGGTGGGTGAGGCAGCAGCAGCCTCTCATTCACGTAAACATGTAAGTACACGAATTACGTCATTGTGAATCTGCCGCTGCTCCACCCATCATCGGAGCGGCAGCTGACGTTCACCATGCTGCATGATACAACTGTTTAAGATTCCACCTTCTTCCACATGAGGACTCGACCTCTTTTTTACTCAACCTTTTTTTAATCAAAAATAGAACAATGTTTTCTTTAACAAATGCTTGTCAATATTATTCTATTCATTATTATACTCTTTTTTGCCAAGATAACACGTACATTATTACTCAAATCTCTCCTCATCTAGTTCATAAAGTATACAAATCTTAACAACAACCATTTTAAGCATTTCACCAGTTATCACTAGAGAGGAAATGACTGACAAAATATATCACTAGAATCTATTTAAATTATTATGTTTTTCCAACTAATTAAAATTTATGGTTTTCTTTTTGTTTTTTTTTAACAGACTCATAACAGAATACTATTACATATTCTAGTCACTGTTTTCAATATTATCCTGGTTCTAGGCCACACTGTATATCCCTACTCGGGTCATGCTCAGCTCGTAAGCGTAAACAATTAACAAATTAAAAACCTTTACATTAAAATCTGTATGTACTACACAATTTATAACAAAATATAGCAATATGCTGTTGGCTCAACATCCCACTACAAATAGCAATACACACTGTTATACATCAATTTATACATTTCCAGTATTAGCTAACCTCTCGTTGTACGGAAGTTCTATACAATATGAGATCAGCTTATACTGGAATTGTATAGCTTGATGTGTAGACGTGTGTACTAGTTGGGAATACGCATGATTGTAGGGTACGAAAACGAAAATTCTATTTAATCCATCTTGTACATTATTAAAAAATATTGGGCATGTATTTGTGGGTTCGATTCCTACCAGAGACTGATACATATTTGTGTGATGAACACGTCTGTTTGTCTCGAGTCTGGATATTCTATTAAAATTAGTATAAATATACAAAAGTGAAGTATGTATAGTATAAACCAGTTATATGGTTTTTGATTATTTTTAAAATAGGTTTGAGCTTGACCACAACTTGTCTGAGATTAGGCAAAGATGTGGTCTTTGATGAAACGCGCCTGCCCAATATACCGATTCACTCGTGATCACAAATGATCTTCGGTGAGGTGGCAGTGGAATAAAGCTCCTTAATATAACAACCATATAGGGGCAACAAATCTGACCTACCCTTTCACACGGCAAGGCCGCTTGGCGGTGTGGCTTTATCTGGCGAGTGGTCAGTAACCTCGAAGCCTACCACCAGTTTAATGTAGCCTGATTTGCACCGCCGACGGACCACAGAACTCGGATTGAACTCGAACCAAAAAAAGGTTATTTTTTAATTACGTAAAAAACAAATACGTCTCCAATATTTTCGAACCTACAATACAGACTAAAAAAATTAAATCTTGCCTATTAATTTGATAACCTATCTATAACACAGATCATGTATCTTGTGCACTACTTAAACTAACATTCCGAGTCCGTTTTCCACTTCCAGTAGCAGATTTATTCTTAGGTCTTTTACGTTCACTATCTTCTTCACTAACACTATTACACCTGCCCTTAGGGCTCATTATAGTATCAGAACTCACTGAATCCCTTTGAGACTTCTTCCTTTGACGTTTCGGTTGATTTTCACCGATCAACATTTCATTGAATAACCGCTGCCTTGCATCCCAGTATAAGTTTTGTCGTTGTATTACATCTGGGTATTTCGCTTCGAATGCTGTATCAGGTGGTATTAATAACTCCCAGCCGGTTCTAGGGTTGAATTTAGCTACGGATCGGATGATTTCTAAGACGTCTTGAGGTGGGAGGCGAACAGCAGCGGTCACTTTCCGTCGGTCGATGTAAGCGTGTTGGGTGAACAAGTATAACTGAAAGTACGAAAATTAGAATATTAAACTACATAAACAACATATCGTCTCGGCTGTATTACCGTAAGGTGTAGGAAGAGGCTCACTTTATGAGTGACAATGACTCACTTTTCGACGGCTATGTTAAGGTCCTTTTAGGGGTGAGCTAATTGCTTTTCATCGGACATAATTACAAACTTTGAGCTGTGATTAAGATTCTCAAAGTATTTTAGAAGTGTTTTCGCTCGACCCGGGTAACCGACCTGGTATATTACCATTGGACCACCGACGCAGTTTTTGTAAACTACAAATCCGGCGAACAAGTCTGCGGCCCAACTGAGGTTAAGCGTCACTGTAACGTATGTACGCTTGCAACACCAGAGGCATTACTCGCGAATTACCGATCTTTAGCAACGATGGGCGCCGGCTACCTTACTCAAAATAAACAAGAAAATTGTCGCGTCACAGACCTAACGCCTATAAGAGACATTACGTATGACCTATTCTGAATCGCACAAGCAAAGTTTCACCGACGGTAAGTATACATACAAATTCCCCAAACAGAACAAGTGGGACACTGCAGTCGCCGGGCGAGAAAAATAATATAGCACCGAACTAACCACATGATCCCTAGCGGCGCACAGCAGGCGCGGCGGCGCGTGCGCAGCGTGCGCGTACAGGTCGGGCGAGCGCGCGCCCCACACGCCGCGCACGCAGCACGCCGCGCCGCTCAGCAGCGACACCAGCGCCGCCGAGCTCAGCGGGCCCTCCTCGGTGCGGACTAGCGACTTCAGATCGCTGAACGTCATCAGTTTTGCTGGAATTATTACATTAAAATTTACGAGACGGTCGAATTCGTGAAACGGGTCGATTTAAGGTCGCCGGATACGTTCCGAGGCGATACGTCGGACGGGACGTCCCCGGGACGGGGCTGCGACAGCCTCGTTCAAAACGGGAGCGCGGTGTAGATGCATACGAGCCGTGACGGTGACTCGGGATCTATTCGAGCTCATTTTCGACCCGGTGGAAATTTACATCATAAAGGAATCACTACTTTAATCTCCGGAACGAACGGAAAACGAAGTGACTGCCTCAAGTAGCGTAAACACGGACAGGACAAGGCACGCGCGGTGCGCGACGTGTTAAACATCGTCAGCGACAGTAATTACCCCACTCTGTCAAGTCTTGTCTACGTGATATATGCATTTCTCTGTGTGCGTGTCTTTGAAACATTTGTATGAAATTATATTTCCATAACCTCCTGTCCCGTCCATATAAAACTCGTCACGTATGCAGCGACTTTATTAGCGGTAAAGCAGCGGAACGAGCCTGGCCTTAAAAAATTAGGTCGCAAGTTCGAATCCTGGTCGTGCCCACACATCTTTGTGTGAATTATTTCATCTCTGCTGCTCAATATAGGTGAAAGAAAACATCATGAAGAAACCCGAAACCGTCTAAGGACTAATCAACAACTGTGGTGGCTCCTTAGACGTGGTACCCTGAATAACTGCTTAGTTTGCAGTTGAACTAATCCCGTAGTAGTGGCGATAGCAAAATCTTGACTATGCAATTAGTAATTCAAAGCCAGCTGAAACAAAACTAACCTCTAACGAGTATATCCTTGATTTGTTCTAGTGGCGAGGGTCGCTTGGCAGGCGCTACGTCAGCTTCATCCTCGGGCGGCGGCGGCACCAGTGCTCGTACATACTCCCGCGCCTTCATTGTTAGCGCTGACCCATCACATGATGTCGCACTAAACAGCTTGAGACGCTCCAACTGTGATGGAGATATTGCTTATTAGCATAGCTTATGGGTTTTTTTAATTCTGTAATAGGCTCGCGCTTGAAAAAAGTGCAATTATGCCGTCCACGATGGAATGTCCCAGCGCAGTATACCACTACAGTAAGGCCACTTGGCAGTGCGGCTTTGTCTGGTTAGTGGTCACTTACCACGGCCGAAGCCTAACACCATTTTATTGTCACCTGATTTGCACCGGGGACCACGTGTGGGGATTCCATTAAAGGTGTGGATGAAGGTGACTCAGGCCCCAAAAGGGTTGGCAGTGTTTGGACATATGTGACGGAAGATGTGTGTTGGAGCCTCCAGGTGCTTAGTGAAAACTCCGTATTCGTTTAAAATCGTATAATTGGACTTTATAATCGTTTTACAATCGTAATATATTGAGAGCAAGGTTCGCTGGTTAGATGATCGGATACAAAGCAAAAAGTGTAAAAAATAGTAAAATGACGGTACTATTAGAAATGAATATTAAAACGCCTGACACATTCCGCGAGCAACAATTTAGAAATCTTCGTTTTAAAGATTTGTAGTGAAGGCGTTAACAATGTGTCAGCAGAACATACAAATATAAAATTAAGGCATTCAAACTTTCACATTTTACTGATAATGCGTTAGTATGTTGATTGTAGTTTCCTGTTTCGTTGCAGTCAACACATTGTTTATTCTATATTAACTTTATATTCAGTATTATAGATAGACCGTTTAACTGGCGTATCGCCATCTGAGGTACAAAGTCATAAAACATTAATTAAATCTCTTAAAGAACTATTTAACCACAGATAAAAGTAATGTAAGACTATTCGTCACAAATATCCATATCGCTTGAATCATCAACACTGTCTGTGCAGCTTGAGGAGTCAGAATCTTGGCGATAGGCGATACGTGAGTTAAACAGTCTATCTATAGGAGTTAAGTTTTACACGTGTTAGGAAAGTACAATATTCGCTGTTTTCGAGTCCAATTAGCACTGGGTGGCTTTTTAAATATCATCTATCTGACTACCTTGTTTTATTGACGATCCAAACTGTCATTACAAGTATAAGCCGCAATTTTTGATTGATTCCTTTATTGGTGCGGGCAATACGTGATTGTAAAGTGTACTAAATATTAGCTAATGATGCCGCCTAATATCTATCATCTATAATAATATTATAAAGCTGAAGAGTTTGTTAGGTTGAACACGCAAATCTCAGGGACTACTGGTCTGATTTGAAAAATTCTTGCACTGTTAGATAGCCCATTTATTGAAGAAAGGTATAGGGTACTTTTTTCCACAGCTGGGCACATGTAGGTTTGGTGAGGAGCAGCGACGGGAAGCTAGTCATTCATAACTTATAAGATAGTTGAGAAAAGACCATTCATAACTCATAAGATAGTTGAGAGAAAAGGGTTGAAGTGAACTAGAACTTACATCTGAATTATCAGTCTCGGAGTTCTTCCATAGTGCATCGTACCACAACTCTTCGGCGATACGTCGTGACATTGTTGCGTAAGACTTCTCACGTGCTTTCTTTGACACTTCCGTCTCTTGACGTGCAAATTTGACAGTCACCTGAGAAAATACATTATACATAGTTAGAATCTCATCTCAGGAAATACTGACTGAAGTCTAAACTCGAGTTTGTATGGATGTATGTTACTCTCTCACACAAAAACAACTGTGGGCTAAGTTGTAGAAGTTTCGATCAAAACAGCTCTGTTCGTATTCTCGTACTTATGACAACTGCTGTAAGATACGTGAGCGCGATAGATATGGGAGCACTTTAGTCTAGACATGACAGCTAAACAATTATAAGAATACCAATTTGCAAGACAAACGTTAATTGCACCTGCATCGCAACTTCGCAGATCAAGTTGCAGTGCAGTTCAAGAAATTACTTGAATTAGGGCCCAGATACATTTTATAATTATAATAATATTTTAACACGACGGATTTGGATGAATTTGGCTGCGAACGAAGTCGCGGGCAAAAGCTAGTAGGTTCTATATAATATATAAAAATCTTGTCTTGATTTTTTTATAACCAAGCTCCTCCGGAATGGCTTGACCGATTTTTATGTAATTTTATTTTATTTTATTCGGTAGGTTTGACAATCGGTTACAAACTATTTCTCGTACGTTAAAACTGGGTAGTAATGAAAACAAACCTGTTTTGCTTCAGGTTCCTCTTCATCATCAGAGTTATCGGTTTTGTTTCTTTCGCTCTTTCGTTTGTCTTGTTTGTCATAATAGGAATAAGATGGTCGCATTTGGACTATACCTGAAAATAATATCATTATCATCAGCCTATCCTGTCCACTACTGGACATCCTAAAGCACGCCATTAGCCATACCAGCCACCAAGCAAAGTTGGTCACACCACCTATAGTCTGAGGGCATCCTACGCTATGTTTGCCAACACGTGGTCTTAAGAACTTGTTTACCCAAACAGCTGTCAATTCTGCAGCAGATATGACCGGCCCACTGCCACTTCAGCTTACTAATCCTAAATAGCTTAGCCACAAGCTTACTAATTCCTAAATATAAACATTATTTAGCATGGCCCCTAGACAGTCACTTATGGAAGCAATAATGAAAGATTGAAAAGAATAAAATGTATGGTTTTCATCTTTGAAATGTCACATGACAATATTATGTCAATTACATACATTTTGTTCTTTCAACGTGTGACATCCACCAACCCACACTTGGCCAGCAAGTGTGGATTAAGAGCAAAATTCTCTTATTTTCTAAGATAGTTGACTAAAACTCTAGTAGGAATCTAAAAACAGTGGTAATAACTGTAGAATCAACATAACCGTACCTTGTATAGGAGTACAATGTAGCTCTTTGTCCTGTAATATAGCAACTGCATAGTGCTGTGTTTCCGTACATGGAGTACTGCTCTCATACACTATTTTGTCCATAATACCATTTTTGAAGTATTGTGACTTATCTTTATCTTTAGTCGAGTGCCATGAAGATTCCTGTAGAGAAATAAACAATATTAAAACCCATTCAAATGTGGGGTGTAATAAGTTTGACATAATATGTATTCAGTGACAAGTTTGTAGCTTAATATATAGGGACGCCATATATAAAATTTGGCCACCAGAACTAGTAAAAACCTCTGATTTTAGAGCCCCAAACGCGGTCTACACAAACATAGCCGGCGAAATGCGGTATATACTCATCCTACGCCCAGATAATACAGGCTACATTGCTGTTATAATTTAGTATCTATAGATATATTTACTATACCTGTCGTCCATCAGTATTTAGAGCTATCTGCTCGCCTTTCGACTCACAGTATTTGTCGCTGTAAGTGTCCAGAGCAAGCTCAAGCCGCACCATTTTGTTCTTGGGTTTTACAGAGGCATTTACAACTTTTACATCCTTCCAATCCCTATTAGCCGGTCTCACAGGGTACTGGTATATATAAAGATGGTCTGCCAACGCCTGCGAGAGGAATACGGGTATCTGAAACAGAAATAACTTACTTATTAACCAATCTCACGACAATAACATAACCTTACTACCACGTTGATTTCCAAGTACAGGATATTTACCTCTTGCACCACAGGATCCTCGTCCTCCATATTTAAACTATTACACTTTTTAGATAATAATTTTATAACAGCATGCACAAAAAGGTTTTTGTTATAGACAGAAAGAAATTCAGATTCACTGACAACTCACAATTGCTTGCCGTAATTCGCTTCGCATTCCAATGCTTGTGTCAGTTCAGTTTTGTCAAATGTCAGATAGATAGTGACAGTAATGACAGCAATTGTCATCACACATTTATGTCAAACAAAAGTAAAGAAAGGACCAGTCTCAGTCGTCAAAGAAAATAAACTAGTACCTATGAATTGTCAAGATTGTGGTAGCTTTTCACAACAGGCCAAAACTAAAAAAATGGATTAGAATTGGATAGCAATTACAAATACTTAGTAGTCTGTGTTTACAAACGCTTACGCTGAGGACCAATGAAACCGCCCGCACGCATACAAATTTAACACGCCCCGTGTGTAGCGTCAGTTTACAGTAGTGCCGCGCCGCACTGGCCGCCGCCCGCCTATGAGTATGTTCCTTGGTCGTGCTCATCGATCACATTCAATACTAAAACGTAGTGATTAGATGCTGTGTTCAATACGGTTAGAGGCTCACTTGTAACGACCCGTATGTCGTAATGTGTCCTTCTCTCTCTAACCATATTAAATGTATGAAATCATAACTCTACGTGATTTGTATTTTGTATATGAAACCGATAGGACTTGTGGAATAATATGAACGCGGCGGGCGCGGCGCGGCGGCGGCATTAAGACTCAGATTCTAGGTATCTGCTGCATAAAAAGCCGGCAACATAGTGTTATATACTAAATGGCCGGCAACAGAAGGTCAATCTAACTCTCACCAAAGAGTTTATTATACTGTTTAAGCACCTTTAACTTAATTATTGTATATTTATCTATAGTACTTACTCTCCTACTCATTTTGACATTGTCTAACATTCTCTTTGGTGTTAAAAAGAAAATTTGTCATTGATTGATTTTTTAAGTGATTTCGTATTTACAATGTTTGATAAATATATAATATTGTACACAAATGAATGTTTTATCTATTTATAGATGAAAAAAGTCACATACTAATTGATACACCGGTACATATTTTATTTGAAGAAGTGTATTTAAAGCTCCTTAATCATGTCTGATATGATTATAAATGGTACCTAAACTTTTATCAATATTAATGTAATTATATTGTTAGATTTAGACTTAGTTTAAAATATCCAGAAGGAGGCAAAGTTTCCGCCTCTTATTCATGTATTTAAAAAAAATACTTTGCCTCATGATATTCACTATTCCCGTAATGATACCCTCCTTTCAAAATGTGTATTTTCTTTCAGATTCCGTCCCTGTGGATAAAAAATGGAATGAACTGATAAGATACAATATTTTCGTTATGAAGTTGGTTGAATTTGTAAGTATTTTTGGTGCCTATAGTATAAAGTGGCGTTTATTTTGGTAATAAGCGGCTACACATTGAAATTATTTATCCAAACAACAAACAACAACAAATATCTGGTGAAGCAATTTTGTTCATTACCAAATATATAACTACAGGGTGCACGGTAAAACGGTACTTATTTATCATAACTATATTTTAAATAGCCTAACAGTTGAACGCGGTCTTGATCTATGAAATTTTATTTCCTGCATAATGATAAAGTTCATGAATTTCTTTCCGTTTAAAATTTTCTAAAGCTCAGTACAACTTACCGGTTTATTGACAGTTAAACATCAGATAAAAGTTCATTGCTATAGAAAAATCTGTTGAATTTTTTTAAACGACTTCGTAAATAGAAGGTTGTGGACCAATTTCGAACATAATTTTTTTGAGATTCACTATAACGGTCAATAAACGCACTCACCTTTAGTGTGGCTTGATGTTTCAAACGGGTATTTCCGTTTGTGGCCACAAGCAGACTTCTTAAATTTTTTGTAAATGTTACTTATCGGGGCCCCACTGTATCTATGTTGTAGGGTGATTCGATATTTCGAATTTGACCAAAAACCTTAGGAATTTCGCAAAAACACGGATAATTAAAGGGTGAAACCATTTCTCAATCTTACTGAAAAAAAAAAGTGTTTTCGCTAAAACTTGAGACACTGCAGAGATAAAGAGAAATGAGACATTAGCAATTATAAAATAATAACGCTGATTGGTACGTCGGAGTACTCAAAACGAGAGCTCTTTTGATTGGTTGATTTTCAAATATCAGTCACGCGCACTTGTCTTGCTTGATAAGTTTATATTTTTGTACGGTCTTACAAAAATACACTTAGACTTAACCCCCTTTAGCTATATTCATGGTTTTACTAACTGAGGACACGCCGCCATACCTTGTTCAAATTTATACTGAAATTTCCATATGCAAGAAGGTATAATATTCACGTTGAATAAAATTGCTTTAGTTAGGGCAATTTTAAGTGTCGCCGATCGAAGTGGAGGGTTTTAAATCCGCTTATTACTATATTTAAGCCACTTAACCACAAATATAAATAGGAATTAAGTGCTTTTTTTATAATTGATGCCCCTTTGTTTGATTGGTTGTAGGGGATAGCTTTATTGATCACTTTATTGCCATTATTAGTTCCCAAACCACATGGACACATGTACTGCATAGCAACCGGTCCGGTAATAATAATATCACTGCTGTTCATATTTCTCTACATACGAAGAAAAGTACCATTATTTATGGAAAAAATGTACCTATTTTTTCAAATATTATTTGCCTTTGGAGCGTTTATTCAATGTTTTATACTAAATCTTACTAGAGTCTGGTTATGGTTAATGTACGGAGTACTTTATTTTGGATTGTTAACAGCATTAGCATTGGATTTCTTTTTTATCGCTAATGAAAGGGGCTGTACTTTTAGCTGTGCATAACGATAAACTAAATATAATCAATGTTACGTGTATCAGGTGTAATTATGAATGTAATATATTATTTAATCTAAAGCCTGTTTTTGATTCTACTGAAATTTCGACGTTAGTCATTGCGACGTAAAAGAGTAGAACTCGGGTATTAATTTTTTCATTTCACGTGGCGCACTTCGTGCCCAAACGTAAGCTTCCGAAATCTCCAGATTCTAAAAATTCCTTGTATAATTCGGTATTGGGTGACCCTGATCCTTCTTAGTCGACGCGAAAAAAAATCAAATTCCGATTGATCGACAGTCTGATCGAATCAGGGCTCGTCCGAGGCCATTTTTTTCTGGTACGGGTGATTCCGGATGCTTATAGCCCGACCCTTATCGATTTCTACTCTTACAAGATGTGGACGAATTACAAAATACTCGCCATTATTGACATTTGACAGATTTGTCAAACGTGACAATGACGTTCAATTAAATTAAATAAATAAAAAAATATTTAGCAGGGCAGGTGTTTGTTTTCCTGTAGTTTACTAACTTTACTAAGGATAAAACAATTGAAATAAATAAATACTAGTGATGTAATTTTGAAATCACTACGCAATGTACCTATATCACACATGGAGGCTTACAACTAGAAACTGCTAGGCCCTAGGCCCTTGAAAAGGAACTGGAAGGTAGGCATACTGATGTAGATTTTAGGACTTTCACAACTTACCCAAGTAGGTACGTTTTTTCTAATTAAATTAGATAGCAAATCCCCGCCAAATTAGTCGCCTTAAACCCATTTGAAATGCTCCCAAGCTCATGAGAGTCATAAAAATTATTACTTTTAGGTAATATCACTGCTCCTCATGTTAATCCCGTTCGTTTTGACGGAGCCAATCATCATTCACTGCCTAGCCGTCTCTCCGACCCTCGTCTTATCACTTATGCATATCTTGCTATATTTAGTGGATCAAGTGCACAATACAGCCGAACAACTGTACTTAATCATACAGATAATATTAAATATAATAGCAATAATTGTGGCTGTGTATTCAAATCTCTTAACTGTTATTTACGGACTATTCTACGTACACCTGTTAGTGGCAATGACGATAGACTTGTATTATATCATAGTGGAGCGGGGCTTTGCATTATTTAAACGATAATGTTTCAGTTTTAATAAAATGCATTTCAAGTGCTTTCGTATTATTCTGTAGTTTTTTAATGAACCATCACGTAAATAAACACTATTCTGTGCTTAAATGTCATAATTGAAGTGATATGTTATAGATTTTTATTATTATGTTAGATTAGTTTAGTGAGATTAATGAATTCTACAAGTAGGTCCATCTCTTTTAGGTAGTGGCACTGCTTCTCATTATCCTTCCTCATGTGGTGGCCCCAGTGGAACCCCTGGCATGCTTTGTCGCTGCACCCACCCTCCTGCTCTCTTTGTACTGTATGGTGCTACATGTTGTCGACCAAATACAATTTGAAGCAGAATTGTACTATTGTATTGTGCAACTAATTATAACCATTTTAGGCTTCTTACTTTTGTTATCTGCACGGAAACTTTCTGCTGCTGTTTATGGATTGTTTTATGTGGATTTAGTAATTGCCTTTTGTGTGGATATTTGGTATCAGCACAAAGAAAGAGGATGGCGCTTTTAAATTATCTATTAAAATGTTTCTATATTTTAAATTGTATTATTTTTATTATGAACTCTGTAACTGATAAGAGCTTCCTGTCTGTGTACACTTAGCACTCTGTGATTAGTTATGTTTTAATGTATTGTAGAAGTGATGTCAAAGCTAAAGTATTATATTAGGACAATATTAAATACCATTTCAAATATGTTGTTAAGACCTTTACGAGGTATTTTAAAGGTCAAATTGTGTCAGTTGCTGTGGTTAGTACTTATTGTGTTAGTTTTCTCTATGTTATATACATTTGTGGGTAAAAATAATGATGAAATAAGCTCTGATCATGTTGCATATAAATACCCAGTGATATTATGGTGGACAATGGAATTTCCAGGAAGTAATCAAATCAGACATTGCTCAGACGATATTAAATGTTATGTGTATAGTGATGTTAGCAAAGTTCAAAGTCAAAATATAGCTGCATATTTATTCTATGCAAGTAATATCAAATTTGATAGACTTCCCAGAAAATCTGATCACATTATATGGGGTTTTTACCATGAAGAATCTCCGAGAAATGTTGAAGAATTATTACATGAAGACGTTCTTAGATTATTCAATTTTTCATCAACATTCAGTAGATTTAGTGATGTTCCATTCCCATTACAATATTTGCAATCGTTTGAAGATATTACAAGTGTGAAATATTTTGTGGAGACATCACTAAAGAACAAGTACTTAGAAGAAATATCTCCAGTAATGTACTTACAGAGTGATTGTGAAACTTCAACAGAAAGAGATTTGTATGTTGCAGAGATTATGAAGTATATAACAGTGGATTCTTATGGAAAATGTCTAAATAACAAGAAATTGCCAACAAAATTCACAAAAGATTATTTAAACAATTTAGATGAAGATGAATTCTTGAAATTTATCGCAAGATACAAGTTTGTGATAGCTATAGAGAATGGTGTATGCAATGATTATGTTACAGAAAAATTTTGGAGAGCAATTAAAGTTGGAACGGTGCCTATTTATTTTGGCTCACCATACATAAAAGATTGGTTTCCGAATAACAATTCCGCAATACTATTACAAGATTTTCCCACACCAAAGCTTTTGGCTGAACATTTAAAACAACTGTTGAATAATGATACAATGTATGACGAATATTTGGAACATAAAATAAAACAAGAAGTAACAAATGAAATACTCGTAAACGAGTATCAAAAGAGATCATACCAATTGGACAGTTTGAAAACAGTTGAAAAATTCGAGTGTTTTGTTTGTATGAAGATACATGAGAGATTAAAGGGTAGTCATGATGTAAATATTGTAAATAAAAGGCATTATGATTGTCCTAAACCATTATCTGCTTTAACGTTAGATGTAAACCCTGAGAACAGTTGGGTGTATTCTTGGGAAGCTGCTGAGATTAATGCTAAAAAAATATACAAAGAAATTATTGGCAGAAATTAATATAATATATTTTGTTATGATATCTTAATATATTTTGTTTACGTTTTGTTTATATTGAGTTTTTTTTACTGGCAAACTCCGTCTAATGGTGATATTGGGTGAATGTCGTATCGTAAACCTCGCTTGATCACGTGGGGTATTTTCTTGGGCACCATTCTGTGAATTAAAGAATTGATACTGCATTAATAGTAGTAGGTACCAAAAAGAAAAAACTTAAATCGCGACGACATCAATACGCATGAGCTTGACAATCTAATCCATCGCTGAATTATGAATGGGTTTATCCTACTAATATTATAAATGCGAAAGTAAGTGTGTGTGTGTGAAGGTTTGTTACCGCGTATCTCCATAACCGCTCAACCGATTTTATTGAAATTTGAAATGTAGGTAGTGTATACCCTAGAATCGGACATAGGCTAACAATATTTTCAAAAATCATCCCCTAAGAGGGTTAAATAGAGGGGTGAAGTTAGTATGCAACTTTTTATTCCTTGGTCTTATTCATTTAAAATTCGGTACACATAAACCTTAAGACAAATAATGAGATACGGGTTTTTTATTTTTCCATAATTACCCCCATGAGGTGTGGAAAATGAGATTTATTGGTAAAAAATAAAGTTTCTCTGGATCTGTGTAGTCTCAAGTCCGATTCACTCCAAATTTGGCACACATATACCTTAAAAGAAATCATGAAACACGTGTTTTTTATTTTTCCAAAACTACCCCCTGTGGGGGTGTTAAATGAGTTTATTTGGAAAAATTAAATATTCCATAACTGTTTAGTCCTTAGTCCGATTTCCTTCAAATTTGGTATAAATAAAGCTCAAAACAAATAATGAAACACGTGTTTTTTATTTTTTCATTTTTTTTATTTTCATCCTAATACTAAGCGGGCAAAGCCTGAGAAATTATTCTGAGGGTGATTTTCTTCAAAGTTGATATCATAACTCCTTCGTAATTTTGATCTAAATTACTTTTTATTTTGACACAATGACATGTTTGATAACTCAATGCTACGAATAGAATTCGAAATTTAAATTTCATTTCATAAAAGTATGGTCTAAGAGCCGTAGTATTTTTAAGAAACGCCTATTGATTTATGGATATACCTATGGGCGCTTGACGATGTCAAAATGTTGCTTACACTCCTACACTACTGAACTAATTTTGTATGGAGATTGTTCGAGACCCGGGAAAGGATAGTTTTATCCGACTGCGAAAAAAGGGATTAATGGTCTAGCACGATAACCAACATCCGCGGGCGAAGCCGCGGGCGGAAAACTAGTTATATATAAAATTTCCATGTCACAATGTTTGTTACCGTACTCCTCCGAAACGGCTTTACCGATTTTTACCAAATTTTATATGCGTATTCAGTAGGTCTGAGAATCGGCTACTATCTATTTTTCATACCCCTAAGTGATGAGGGTTGATCACCCTTAAAATTTTTTTTAATTTTTGGACGACATTTTTTGTTTTTATTTTATTATAATGTGGCATTAAAAATACATACGTATTACATTAGTAATACGCGGTACGAAGTTGGGGCAGCTAGTTTATTATAATTAGGACTCCAGTGCATCACACTTTCCCTGTTGAGTATCTTTACCAAACCCTTACTTTCCTAACATGGGCCGCACGATGGAAATAATTTAGAAACATCAAGAGAAGTATAAAACTGAAAATTTTCATAATTTAGAAGTTACAAGTTACAAACTTCTAAAGAAAATCCTCTACCCGCCGATATACCCAACCATTGTTTTTTTATGACTTAATCTTTAAAATCTACTGATTAGATCTTAGGTCGCGGGTTCGAATCCTGGTCGTGCCCACACATCTATGTGTGAATTGTTTCATGACCGCTGCTCAATATCGGTGAAGGAAAACATCGTGAGGAAACCGGCAGTGTCTAAGAACAAATCATTTGAGGACATCCACCAACCCGCACTTGGCCAGCATGGATTAAGGCCTGAACTCTCTCAACTCGTAAGATAGTTGAGAGGGTGAGAGGGATAAGGGTTGAAGTGAGTGTGATTAGGTCTTAATGACGCGGAAATTCACTTCTATAGGCCGACCGTTTAACTTGCGTATCGCTTATCGCCAAGATTCTGACTCCTCAAGTTGCACAGACAGTGATGATGATTCAAGCGATATGGATATTAGTGACGAATAGTCTTACATTACTTTTATCTGTGGTTAAATAGTTCTATAAGAGATTTAATTAATGTTTTATGACTTTGTACCTTCTGAGGTACGAGAGTTAAATGGTCGGCCTATAGTAGTAGAGGCACTGTAGAACCCTTATCGTGACTTTGCTATGCATAATATCGAGTATATTATACTTTTTGTATGAAAGCAGTGGTCTTGAAGCGGCTAATGTAACTTAAATTGTTCATGCAAAAATGAGCCCAAAAATGTCATAATACGGGCACAGCATAACAAGTGCTACTTACGATATGCAGTCAATGATGGGACAGACGGACAGGCACAACGTACAACCGGTGCAATCGTCTGTCACGTGGGGGATGTGAGTCTCTTCGTCGAATCTGGAAATATTACAATAATATAGGTAGGTATATAATATAATGGGACAATAATATAAACGGCCGTCTGATCCCAAACTCACCAGAGTCGTACCTACTATGAAACTCAGATAACTTCGATTATTGGCGCGGGTCTAACCTAAGCCAATCTTCTATATATATAAAAATTAAACCCGTTTTCCGTTGTCACGACATCACGCGTGAACGGCTGGACCGATTTCGTTAATTCTTTTTTTTTTAAATATTCCTTTAAGTACGAGGATGGTTCTTACGCCGAGAAAAATTAAAAAAAAAAGAAAATTTAGAAAGCGAAGTAGTGCCGAAAACCGGGTTAGATACCTATTATTTATTATTGGTTATATTCGGTAGGTCTGAGACCCGGTAGATGGCACTGCTTGACCGGGCAGAACGACGTCTGCCGGGTCCGCTAGTTCCTAATATATTTGTGAGGCCGATAGTGACACGGATTATAAATAGGAACAAAACAACACACACACAACTTACAGCACATCAATCGTACCTAATCACGAGTCAATAGGTAAGTACCTAAGCAGTAAGAATAAACGACCACATCATTGCTTAACATCAGTCAAGTTGTAGTCTACCGCAAGTGTATTTAAAAAGGAACATAGTATACTTACTGTATCGCTTGGTATCCTGAGTCTGCGCACGCCATGTAACATTTTCCACAGTTGATACACATGTCCTGAAAAGTTATAATAAAATGAGTTGCTCAATATCATCATTCGGGGGCTGAGTCACCTTCGTCCGTGGGAGCGCACCTATTATCTGAATCCCCACACGGCCCCTGGGTGGTGCAAATCAGGCGACAATCAACTGGTAATTAAGTTTACTTGTAATTAACTGGTGGTAGGCTTCGGCCGTGGTTAGTGACCACCCACCAGACAAAGCCGCACCGCCAAGCGGCCTTGCCGTGTTCCGTTGCGATGTCTGGTGACACCATTTAAGAGGGTGGGTCGAAATTGTTGCTCCTATAAGTTTTCTAACCATAAGTAGCATCATTCCACTGCCATCTCACCGAAATTCATTCGTAACCACGAATGATTGGTATAGCGGGCAGGCGCGTCCCATCGTAGACTACATCATTGCTTAACATCATGAAAGTTGCCCATTTCAGGATAAAAAAAAAACATTGTGACGATGATGATGATGATTTTAAGCAATGGCGGTAAAATAATCCTTACTAATATTATAAATGCGAAAGTAACTCTGTCTGTATTTCGTGATTTTACGCCAAAATCACTGAACCGATTTGTATAAAATTTGGTATGTAGATAGTTTGAAACCCGGACAAGGATATAGGATAGTTTTATATGACTGCGCAAAGAGAGGCGCGGCGGTCGCAAAGCTAGTTCATACTAGGTCATTATATCCCTTGCCTTTTCCCATTTCTATTGGGGTCGGCTCCCAGTCTAACCTGATGCGGCTAGCTACCATAATTATACGAGCGATCGCCATCTGACCTCGAAACCCGTAGGGACCCAGTAGCAGTGATAGACCAGATGACAGATTATATAGGCTTCTGACTTCTTAACGATTGTCATAATGTTTTAAATGACAACCGGAACCGACGGCTTAACGTGCTCTCCGAGGCAACCAACCAGACACCGAAACAAAACTATTCCATACTAGGTAAGTAGGTAAGATAATATTATTATCCATCACATTAACACACACGGTCATCTGATCACAAGCTGAGCTTGTGATTCAGTATGTACACTTTAACCCTTTTTAGTGTGCCACTGCTGGGCACGGGTCTTCTCTCAACTGCCTTATGAGTTGAGAGAATTTAGGCCTAATCCACACACGCTGGCCAAGTGCGGGTTGGTGGATGTCACATGTCCTCGAATGATTAGTTGTTGGACATGCCGGTTTCCTCACGATGCTTTCCTTCACCAATATTGACCAGCGGAGATGAAACAATTCACACAAAGATGCGTGGGCACGACCAGGATTCGAACCCACGACCTTATTTTCCTAAGGCGAGGCCCGTACCGCTGCGCCACCGCTGCTCTACCTCAGTATATACCTCTAAGCACAACCCGAAAAAAATGCAAAGTCAAAAGTCCAACCAGGGCCCGTAGCAAATGCTACTCTTGCTATGTGGCTAATCCGGCACTGCCTCGCGGTTATTAATCAACACCGAGTAATTAGAGTGCGAGTATTTATCAGTACGGTACTTACATCATCAATCAACGCTACCACTTGCTTCGTATTATCCAAGTGTTTATATGTTCCAATCCTAGGCAACGCATCCCCTAACACATCCTGAATTCTTGGTACTGTGACATCAGTGTGGTACCCATTTGTATGTCCATTTGTTAAACTGCATGAAGATTTGTTATCTTCTAGTAGTTCAGATTTAAGCCTTATTTCGTGTAGTTGCTGTTCTCGCTTTCTGCTATATGGTCCAAAGTGAGCTAATACCTGAGAAATAATCATAATCATTTATTTGTCAGAATATGGTTTTAGGTACATTAAATTGTGGCCTTAAGTTTAAAATAGTTCTCAGCATATTCTACCGTAAGAGGTGTACTTTGAGTAGCTCTTAATAATCGTTATCCATTTATAATACATTTATTTACAATTTCAATATTTAATTAATATTTCATGAATAAAAATAATTATGATGTCAGTAAATTAATAATAAAATTCTAATAATTAAATTATTACATCATCATCATTTATAAAATCATTCAAGTCATAGTAAGCTTTTTTATACAATAACTCTTTTATTCCCTTTTTAAATCCAGCTAACTAAGCTCTGAAACTATTCAATACACAGATAACTAACTTTTATTCCAGGAGTATATATGTGTTGACATTAGAATCTATTAAAACGTCAAAAATAATCTTCTATAAAATTTATCCAGGTTTTGAATAATGCGCACTATTTCACACTAACCCCGTATTCATAAACGTCTTTCATGCTCATTTTATACAAAATAGGTTTATAATTCGTTTGTCTTTGTCTGACATCTTGACATCTATACTAGTAAGAAAGAGACAAACAAGACAACTAGGTATATAAATTTATCACTTCACTTCAACCCTTTTTAGTGTCCTACTGCGGAGCACTTAAGAGAGTTTTAATTAGGCCTTAATCCACAAACGCTGGCTAAGTGCGAGTTGGTGGATGCCACAAGTCCTCGAATGATTAGTTCTTAGACGGTATGTCTAAGAACTAATCATTCGAGGACATGTGGTATCCTCACGATGTTTTCTTTCGCCGATATTGAACAGCGGTGATGAAACACAAGATGTGTTGGCACGACCGGGTATAGAACACGATACCATAAATTTCAAAAGCTTAAAAAGGTGTTGTTATTTTTTTGTATTGATTAAAATATGTTATCGACTGTATTAGTACAAATCCAGTGCCAAATAAATGTGTTGAGCGTGTAAATTGTAGGTAAATGCCTCTAACAGCGTGATTTTGATTTAGGTAGGTAGGAACTAGTGGTGAAGGGTGGAAGTCTGAAAAGGGGAAGCCGGAACAAAAAAGTTCTTACATAGGAAAATAATATCTCTTCACTACCGTCACCGATCGTTCGTACACTTGATGCTATACTTATTTTTGTTGCTATTTAAAACTTTTAGGCGTTACATAATATATTATTAAGTACATGTTATATTGACCATGAGCCGATGGGAATCAGCTTGTATGGACTCTTCGCCACAAGGTAGGAATAATCTTTACACAAATAACTGGCTTACGCACTTGCAGTAGACAGTTAATTATTACATCCAAACTCACCCTCAGTTCTTTAGTATACGTCTAATTTTTAATAAAAAAAGTCAGGAATAATGTAAGTAAATTACCTTTCCATTCTCGTCATACAGTGTTTGCACAGGCTTGCCCTTCTGGTGTTTAGTGGTGGGTGGCGATTGTCCCAACCAACCGTCCAGCCCCTTCGCACGGAGGTACAGCAACGCTTTAAGTCCCGTTATATAGTCTTCTACTACTGTAAAGTCTTGGTTTTGGACTGCACTGCATATCTACAATATTTCATAATCATTATAGCTTTTAGCTTCGCCCGGATAGCTTCAGCCCACTCAACAATTTACAAAAAATGTGATAAATAAAGAACCGCTCAACCGATTTTGTGCAAACTTCACATAAACCATCTACTAAATAGTCCGAACAATGCCTAAACATTTGGTTTGAATAGGTAAGCCCGTTTTTGAGTTATAAAATTGCAACGAAAAGTGGCATTGATTTTTATATAAGTACTAGCTGCCCCAGCGAACTTCGTACCGCGCAAAATTGTGAATCTAAACCATTCCCAGATCCCCTTGAACACACACAAAAAATTTCATCAAAATCGGTCCAGTCGTTTAGGAGGAGTTCAGTCACATACACACGCACACAAGAAATATATATATTAAGATATATAGATTATCTTGATCTTGACGAAATTGAAGACCTTGTGCCCTTTCCTAATATCATTGGAGAAGCGAAAGTGCACAGACTCCGTTGGCTCGTCATATTGCGAGAATGGGCGAGGATAACAGCGACCAGTGAGTTTATGTCGACCCACAGTCAAGTCCTATTCTTATTTAAAACGTAGGTATATGGGCCGGTGGCATGGTCGGTAAGATACCTGCTTTAGACGCCGCAGGACGTGGATTCGATTCTTACCCAAGTCTTGAGTCTGGGTGTAATTATCTATATTTAAGTATGTATGTATTTACAAAAGAAAAGTATTATAGGTTATCTGGTTTCCATAGTACAAGCTCTGCTTAGTTTGGGATCAGATGGCCGTGTGTGTTAATGTCCCACTATATTGTATTATAAAAAAAAATATAGTATGTTAGTCCAGGATGTTATACGCTATTTGAATACAATAACTTCTGTAGGTATACCTGTACCACCGGTGCTCCACACATAATGAACTGTAGGGCAGATTCAGCGGAGTCGATCCCTCCAATACCGAGTATAGGGAAGCGAGGCAACTTGTTAGCCACCGCGGACACAGCGCGCAGACCCATCGGACGAGTCGCGTTGCCTGATACACCCCCGTATGTTGTGTGCTTCTCCACACCTGATAACATGGTATATTATAAAAAAAAAATAGTAAATGGTGTGTTTAAGCATTAAAGTTATTGAGTATTGAGTATTCATAAATTCATTGTTAATAAAGCGCGGATATGTCTGTAAACAGATATGCAGAACTTATTTACATATTTAAAAAAATAACGTTTGTTTTTACTATTTTCTTCGTTTTTCCTTGCTTTATATTAGTATTTTTTTTATTCTTCGATAGGCTGGCGCTTGACTACAACTTGCCTGATGTAAAGCAATGATGTAGTCTACGATGGAACGCGCCGGCCTAGTATACCGATTCACTCGTGATTACGAATGATTCCGATCCACCCTCTCTGCATGGTGTCACCAGAAATCGCAACGGAACACGGCAAGGCCGATTGGCGGAGCGGCTTTGTCTGGTGGATGGTCATTAACCACGGCCGAAGCCTACCACCAGTTGATTGTCACCTGATTTGCACGTGTGGGGATTCACTTAAAGGTGGACACCCACGGACAAAGGTGACTCAGAACAAAATATTTGATAACAAACTAAAACATACCGACAGCAGGCCAAGGTGTTGCGTCAGGTCGTACAGACATCAAACCCGATACTGTGTTGATAGCTGATACACCATCAGCTCCACCTGAAAACAAAAGTTTATAGCAACAACCCACTAGCATCCATGACTCTCTTAAGATAGTTGAGAGAGTAAAGAGTTAGTATGGCGGCATTTTGGCCTTAGTTCTAACCACAGATAATATAATACTATACTAGTATTTCTAACTAATATTTATAGTGGGAAAGTAAGCGTGACAGGCTGTGTGGAGCTGCTCGAGCCGATGGACACTTATCACCCACCATTAACTATAGAAATAACTATGCCTCGCGACTTGTACGACTGTTATATGTATCTCGTAATATTTCGTCTATTCCTTCTAAATCCTCTCGCCAGGAAGTTGTCAAATTTCCAGGAACTCTATGCAGCTCTTGCCGGTACGGATTGGACTGATGTAACTAGCAGAGTATTATTGAGCAGTGCAATAGAAGAATTAATACAAAACCAGTTTTTTTATTGAGCTCCTTCTACGCGCCTAACTACGGGAGACCTAACTGCTAGGAACCGTAACTATAATGTATCCAACTAAAATGTATCCAAGCAACTATTCCCTCTCTTTCTCCCAATCCCTTTCTATTACACACAGCTGTATAATCTGCAGATAGTTACTGTATACCTTCTTTTCTAATAGGGGTTTCTTTACCACATTTATCTTCCTGTAATAATAAGTTAAAATTATTATAGTAGATAATTCAAATTAAAATATACCTTCATAAGCAGCCGTAGCAATGCTAACGATATCAGTAATGTTTGGAGTCAGTTTCACAAAGAACGGGATCTTGATCGCCTTCCTTACCCATTGTGATATGCCTTTCACCAAATCGGGTTTCTGAAAAAGTACCATCAACTTATGTATTACTTACTAACTTTCGCCTGCGACTTAGTCCATACGATATATCAAAAGCATGCTTGGAAAACATATTATCCATATATTAAACGGTAGAAATAACATGTATGCAATATAACTTCCAAAATCCCCATGAAAGAGTAACAAATATACAGACATCTGCATAAATTTTCGCATATATAATATTATTAGTAAGAAAATAAGATAAAAATATAAATATGTACAAGTATAAATTATATAGGTAAGTACCTGTCCACAAGCAAGACCCATTCCAGATTCACCCATGCCATGTGGGCAAGAAAGATTCAGTTCTAAAGCATCCGCACCTGACGCTTCTGCTTTTTGAGCGAGTTGAGTCCAATCAGCTTCGTTGTAGGAACACATAATTGATGCTATTATCACCTGTAAATTATATTTTTCATATAAAATAGGAATCCGAACATTTGCCAGACATTTGATAAGGGTTGTCGACGAAAAGAAGATTGAACCAAATTTACTACCTTGCGGTAGTCCAGAATAATATAGACAGTAATTGAAGACTTTTAATATAGTTAACATAATTACTTGCTCAAAATATTTAAATATTTCTACAATATGAGTTAAAACGTTGTTTTATCGTTATAACATCAGTCACATACTTAATAATTAATATTTATAAAATGGCCAACATTATCAAAAGCTTTAACTCATTCGAAATTTCATGTGGCTTGTGGCTGTTCATACCTTTGTAGGAAAATCTCTTTTAAGCTCAATAATTCCCTGACACCAGTAATCAGAAGACTTTTCAGAAATGAGCTCTATATTTAAGAAACAGCCTTGACCAGGTCCATAGTTTTCGCCAGATGTGACGCCTCGAACGATTCGAGGCGATACGTTAGTTACCATATCCTGCAAACAAATTTATTTCATTATAGACTATAATTATTACAGCCCTAAAAATGAAGTTGGAAGCGAAGTGTAACCGGTACATGCTTTGGAATATGCTCAGTCTCTCTGAAGGGTTAAAAACGTAATAAAGTGATCCGACGGAGATATAGAGTAAATGACGCATATAAATGACGAAAGCCTATAGAAAAACAGACAGAGATTACTAAAATCATACAGTAGCATTTTTTTCCGACTCACCTTATCTAATCCAAAAGTCTTAGTAACAGCGAACCCCCAGCCTTGTCGGAACGCTCGTCGAATCATAGCAGTACTGGTAGTGGGTGGAGCGCTCGCCAAACCAAACGGATTCTCAAATTTGATACCGCATACTTCCACTGACAAATCTACGTCATCAATAGCGCAATGGAACTTCGGAAGCTCGATTGGAGCTGTGAAAGGGATGTTCTGGAAAAATAATACCCTTTTAGAGTTTAGCTGCTGGTTGTCTTTCGACTACTTTAGATGTTGAGTCTATATTCAACAGAGGATGGTTTAATGCGAGCTAGTGGATGTAACATACCTTTGATTTTTTTAAGAAATAGATGAAAATTATTTTTAATTTTAGGCCTTTTGGCCTTGACCATTAACCATAACAGCTGAAAGCTTCTAGTTACAAATACCGATGACGCTACAACGTTTTTTTTCGTTGTTTCTTTTTTTACTTATTTGACCGTAGTCTGAAATATGCCAGAACTATTTTCTGAACACGAACAGCTAATTTTTGCTTCACATTGCCATACAAGTGTGTTCATTCAATAGGCTGCTACTACTTACTAGACTTATAACTTCACCTGTTAATAAATTATTAACAATTGTATAACACTAACCTGCAAATAACAGTGCATATACCAAGCAGCAGTCTTCCCATCGTTGACAGACTCAACAGTAGTCTCTGCAACACCAGCGAGATCTCCGCCAACGAATACACGAGGGTTGTTCTTGCTCTGCATTGTGGTTTCGTCTACTTCTGGCAGGCCCCAGCGGTTAAATTTGACACCAGTCATCGCGTCTTTTACTAGGTAGGAAATTTAAAGATATATCCTCTAATTCATAAAAATCTTTTAAGCCTCAAAAGTTAAAAAGGGTTTTTGTCTCTTTCTTACTAGCATAAACGTCAAGATGACCCACAAAGACCAACGAATTATAAACCTATTAATTTTAGCTGTTATAAGCTTATGGAGACCCTTTGCAACGCACTCCTTCCTTGTCTAAGCTTAGCTTAGCTTAAATTTATAACACCCTCATTTTACCATTTATGATCGCTATAACAATTTTGGCTACTTCTTATTTAGTGAAACAGCCCTCTAACCTCCTGAATTGCTTTGTAATTATTATCCACTTTGTAACCATGACTTTAGCTAGCACTGACAACTAAACTCGATCTGAAAAACAATACATTTTGGTACCTTACCATCAGAATCAAAGAGTCCAGATCCAAACGCAGATATAATAAAATTGGCCTTTAACTGCATCACTTGGTCTTCATCTTCCACCCATTCATCGCTGTCCAATTGTTCAGTACGACACATTTTTAGAGCAGTTATCTGTAAATATCAACAAAAGGTGTAATTTACGCGTATTACTAAAACGTTCTCTAATACAAATGAAGAAGGACAGCAATAAAAGTATTAGCTGCTTTGGTGTTATGGCGACGACGACGCCCGTTGCAATTACGGCTTGCGATATTTACTTAAAAGATAATATTACTTTGTTACTAGCTCTTACACATTAAGGTATGACACTCAAAATTAAATCAAAACAATTGTTAGCAAACCTTAATATATAAATAACAGGTCTAACAGTCAAGTGAGTAGTAACTCGCCTGGTTACTTGGACTAATGCCATGATAATTGAATAGAATTAATTGGCTATGAAAACCGACAAAGTTGACATGGCATTCTAGCGATTCTTGTCATCATGCAATACAAGGTGACTTTAGTTTGCACAAACAAAAATCAGGACCAGGAAATAAATCCAGTTGGCTTAATACAATGCATCCGCATGCAAGCGGGCAGTTGGCCTGACTATTAAAAATGTGAAATTATTTTGAATTTTGTGCCAATCAATGTTTGTAAATTCTGTCTAAACATCAATAGATATCATATTCTTGACATAAAATTTATCTGGCTATATATATATTGATTTAAGTAATCTACCTTTCCATCTTTGACGATCACTTCTTTAGGAGCCATGAAAGGAATGAATTCGCATTTTTCTTCCTTTGCCAAATCAACCTAAAATTAAAAATTATTGTTTTATGATTTGCGTAAACAAGGATTCTTGAGCAAGTACTGCAACTGGACCGATTTTAAAGATATTTTTCTTGTGTTTGTGCTGGGTGCGGTAACAACAATTAGTTTACCAGAGTAGTTTAATAATAATAATAATATCAATTTTATCATGCACCTTTCCTTCCTGTTTGTAATGGAAATGTAGAGGGCAAGCATCGGTCATAACTTTTACCTTTTAAAATTTGTACTGACCTCCTCTGGCACAGCTCGAATGTTACTAAAACCTTTTCGAAACACAACGAACACCCGCCGCGCACCACAGCGAAGCGCAGAAGTAGCACAGTCAAACGCTGTGTCTCCTGCTCCCAGTACTATCACATTTCCGTATAGTTCCGGTAAAGAAGACTTGCACGCACAGAGACCTGGATACCGATAAAATTAAATGCAATATTGGAATATACATAGATGTATTTCAAAAGGTTGTAACGGGAAACAAAAATAAAATTCTGCGGGTTTTTTGTCATAATATTCTAACAGCAATGACGCAGAAAAAATGACTTCAAAATGTCCAGATTTTTGGTATTTGGGATCGGACTGATACACACAGTGTGATTGCCTTAACGCCTTCATTGCCTGATAAATGCTTCTAACTCGTTAAATATGCTGACTCACATACAGAGTCTAAGCGCTGTATAAAAGTAACATAGTAGTAACACAAAATACTTAAGTTTCTAGAAGGATAACTTTTGTCTTCTTCCCTAGCGTTTTATATTTGTTAACAATGAATTTGAACAAGGAGTATGTGTATGTTTAGTCTGCAGTACGCCTGGCCACCTTTTCGGTGTAAGCATGTCGATACCGTCGTATGCTTTAATATTCGAGATTCACGAGGCTAGAACGCACGAACTAGGGCAGCAAGTGAGTCTGGCTTCGTGTATACAGAAATATTATTTTTCAATAATATTTCAGGAATCCAATATAGCAATACCGAAGTTTTAGTTAGTGTGGCCAAATCACCAGCAAAGTTTCCAAATAATTCAGGTCTGACCATATTTCTGTTTTCCTTACCTTTCTTACTGCCTTTAGAGACAAGAGGCAGGAAGTCCTTACTAGTATAGAAACCCATATCCTGAGTCAGACCCTTGAAGATGGGAATATGTTTAGGTTCCGGTAGACCAATGCCGAGGAAGACGGCTGAGTTACCATTGTCTAGTAGTCCCTAGAAAGTAGAACCAAGATACAAGGATTTCAGACATTTGATGACAGCACATTTCGCTGGCTATTTAAATAATAGTCAAAATCATCAGAAATTAATTACTGTAAATTAAGGTCCTTATATCGGTTAGGTATCAAGTTATCACATACCTATATGTTTTTTTTTAATATTTTGCATTCTTTTTGAACTAAAATATGCTTGCTGTTGACTACATCTTGTGAAATCATCAGATCACAGATGATAGCAAGATGCTAGAGGCAGAGGTCTACAATGGACCTGTGGCGTCACATACATAACGCTACTCAAGAGACATGACGTCATAGCAATCCTGAATCGCACAAGCAAAGTTTCACCTACGTTTAGCATATAATATATATACAACTTCTCGACAAGAACTGTCGGAGGGAGTACCGCGGTCGCCGGGCATTACAACTCGTCCGGCTGGAAGATCTTCCCTTTTCACTGGAGGGTCACTACCACCCGATCCTCCAGTCACCTCCACAGACCAACTCAGCCTACCCAGTACTTACAATTTATTTTATATATGATGGTACTTAATCTTTGCATGGCGTATGGGACGACTTATCTCAATAATTAAATAAGGAGTTAGCTACTTACTTTAACGGTAATATCTTGCTTAGAGAGTTTTCTTCCAGTCACAAATTTGACTCCGAGATTTTTAACAAGATTCACTTCAAATTGCACCACGTCTATTGGAAGACGGTATTGAGGGATTTCTGCTGAACTGCAATTGATGAAAAAATTGATTGATTGACGGCACAATTTTTAACAAGTATAGTACTTAAAATCAGTCCATTTCACTTTACAGTTTTTAAGTAATTGAATTAGTAATTAGTGGGGTTTCCATTTGATTGGTCAAGAAATCGGTATCAGAAGATCTTATTTCAACTACTATAAGTAGGTATCTTAAGGGTTGAGAGAGTTCAGGCCTTAATTTACACACGCTGGCCAAGTGTAAGAACGATTGGTGAAGATAGTGAAGCGATATTATTTTCCTAAGTAAGAACTGTTTTGCTCCGGCTTCCCTTTTTCAGACTTCCACCCTTCGCTACTGGTGCCTACCTAATTATAAAAAAGGTAAGTAAGGTATATAAGTAAAGTAGGTAAGGTAGGTATAAACTATACGCTACCTGAGTCCACCCAAATATTTTTCCTTCTCATACACAGTGATGTTCTTATACCCGAGCCTTGCTAGGAAGCAAGCACAACTGATACTTGCTGGCCCACCGCCAATGAGAGCAATCTTCTGGTTGCCCCCTTTAGGTAAGGGCTTGGTCTTAGGGTCCAGCGTTTGGGAGATACCCATCTTTATAAATATCTGCAATGATGTTCATTATGTTACATATTGTTAAATTAAAGATTGATATTAAAGGTTTTTTTTAAACAATGCCTATAATATGTTTTAGACGATTTTACAATGTTTTTTAGGAAACTAAAAATGAACTAAGCATTACGCAACTAAATGTATAAGTAATAGAGTGTCGCAATCCACTATCTTGGCGAGATTGGGATGTTGAATTCAGTCCCATATAAATACAACTCGCGTCCCGCAAGCTTTACAATGTATAACATTACAGCAGATGTTTTATAGAGTGTAACGCTGCCCCAATTCCTCCTATTATCTTTCTGATTAAATATATGCGGAATCCCAGACAGTTTAGGTGTCTCGGGAGTTGGCCGGACTCAAATCCCGAGTCTCTTCACAGCGCCGTTGTTGATCCTGGCTTACAGGAGGAGCAGTGACGGGACTTTCACTAGTGCACAGACTAGATAAGTATTAGGCATTACAAATTTTAACACATAATTATATGAAATTGTAATCATCTAAAGTTGGCAGGGTATCAGGGAAGATGGCAAATCTTGATTGGTTTATTCTAGTTCTTTTCCTTGAACGGACCAATCAAAATTAGTTTGTGGTCGGACAATACATAGTGGTAAGCGTAAAACATAAGCTAGGCGACTGTCCAACTATGCCGTGTGGTACCTACACTAGCATACGTTAGCGAGTTGTCCAAGTTAATACTTACATCAACAGCAAAATGTTGCAGTCCACCGATGTTGATAGCGCCCTCCTCTGTCGCGTGCAGGTTGCAACCACCCACACAAAGATCACTAGTAGGACACACCATCCCACAAGTTAACCCTAGCGGATTGTCGGATAAAATTGCCTTCGCAGCACCATAGTAATTCTAGAGCACAATAAAAAGAAATTTATAGTTTTAAAAACAAACTTCTACCAAAGCCAAATTAGATTAAATAAATTAGAACAACTAAATTAAATTAAAAAATAATTTAAGGCAACATAATTAATAATTTATGGCAAAATTGTTTAATTCCTAATAGTCTTTTAGTCCATATCCCACAATGTGGCGCTACTTTTTAATGTTTTTTGTCTGCCTGCTTGCTGCCTGCTTTATTTGTACAAGTACAATCCACTATTCCGTTTGACTTTAGTCTATAATAATTATATAATGGGACATTATCACACACGGCTATAAATACATACTGAAATATAAATTATTACACCCAGACTCAAGACAAACGGACGTGTTCATCACACAAATGTCTGACTTGGGTCGGAATCGAACCAACGACCTGCGGCGTGAAAAGCAAGTATCTTACCAACCACGCCACCGTTTATTGAGGTTTTGTCTTAGTGGGACCCCTTCACGTTTAGGCGCACATGTTGTGCTCATCTTTCACCACTAAGAGCCAAGGGAAGTTCAAGTAGATCATACCAACCTTATTAGCAATGCTAGTGATGAAGCTCTTTACGTCTATTTGCGTCGGACAAGACTTCTGGCACGGCGCGTCCGCACACTTAAGACAACGTGCTGCTTCTTTTAACGCGCCACGCTCAGAGAGCGTAGTGTGCTTGATATCATCGAAGTTCTTCGTTAACGTTGGACAAGTCTGGAATAATAAAGAATGTTTAGAAAATAAAACAATGGTTGTCGCTTCTAAAACGACCAATCAGCATAGAGCCATATTCCAGCTATGGTTATTATACCTTTACCGTCTGCATGGGGGTTGAAGAGAAGAGTCTGCTAGGATTCCTCCCAGAGGTTGGCCAGCAGTAGCTACGCCAGACCACCACGCGAAATAGGCACATACTTGACATCGAGTTGCGAAAATTCACGCCCGCTACAATGCTTATGTTTCCAATCGGCCAGGGCTTTTATTGGTTCACCGGACTTTTTCGGTGAGCCGTCCGAGCACGGTCGAACCGATCAAGTACTATAACAACTGCTTTAAGGGCTACCCTTGGGGACGAACCTCGGCTCAAGACGTCGCCGGACAACTATAGATTTAGGGGATCGCTACAATCTACAATGGTGACTATATAGTCTAAGCTGACAAGCTAAGAATGATAGAGATATTTTGGCATAGATTATAGCTACATAAACAGTGTCGTCGCATCAGCGAACACTTGTAGTATTTAGTATCTTTACATACATACTATAAAATGATTGCTTTCGCTGTCTGTTTGAGATAAACTCAAAAACTACCGAATGAATTTTCATGCTCTTTTCATAAATATTTACAGTAAACCATGACGAAGGTAAACATTACATGTAGGTATAATTTGTTGTATATTTATTTATTCGCTAGTTAATGGAAAATTTTACAGACGCATTGTTAGAGTATCGGAACTGAATACTGTAGTTTTAAAAAGTTACAGTTGATGTCTTTGTATAGCAACGAGATGTTAATCCTTTTCAAGTGAATTTAGTAATAATAATTAATTAATAATTATTTTAAAAATTACTAATGTATCTAATCTACAGTCCAACATGAAAGAATAAAAATTCAATGAGGGTGCCACACGAAATTAACAATTTCTTTCCGAAGTTCCCGAGTCCTACTCTTTTATGTCGCACTGTACATGGATCATATTTCCTTACATACTTCGGTATTGTTGTAGGTGTCTTAGGTAATTACAATTAACAAAGTGTTAAAGTAAAATTCTTGCAATATGCGCATAAATAATACCTAGTGAGTAGTAGGTAGTAGCATTAATACTCTTTGTAGAATTACTGTTGACATGCAATTGTGAAGCTGTAATTAATGAACAACTAGCTGGCTCAGAAAAACTTTTACAGACAAATTGAAGGTAATTTACAGCAAGCCGCACCATATGAAGTAGGTACTAATTTTTATAAATGGGGGTGTGGACCTGGTGATCGCATGAAATACAGGTTGCACCTATAATAGACACCAGCTCCTCATATTCACCATACTTTTGAAATATGTATGTAAAGGTTATCTTTAGTAGTCTTTTTGGTGTCTTCATTTTGTGAGAAGAAAATAAAGATGATTATTATAATTATTATTACTAGCTTACCGACCGCGCGTATGTCGGCTATCGCGCTAAACCATTACGCTCTTTTTTCGCAGTTGGATAAAAACTATAATGAAGGCCCCCGGGTCTCAAATTACCTCCATACCAAATTTCATCCAAATTGGTGCGGTAGTTTTGGAGTTAAAGCGCGACAGACAGACAGAGTTATTTTCATTTATAATACCTATTAGTAAGGGCGTTTGCACTATTTGGGCAGTGCAAACACAAAACATGATACAAGCGCAGTCCTTTCTCTTTCTATTCATCTTTAGGTGATAGAGATAGATAGTGCTTGCAATATGTTTCCTTGTGCATGTTTCGCCACTGGAAACTAGTTATAAAACTAGTTATAGTTATTAGTAAGGATATGCCTATAGTAAACACAATTTTTGTAAGCAATGTTTGTTTTTTGCAAGTCTGAATGCGGCCTACGCTACGTATGCCAATTCGTGGTCTCCACTCAAGAACTCGTTTACCCCAGCGGTTGTCAGTTCTGTGGCAGATATGACCGGCCCACTGCCACTTCAGCTTACTAATCCGGTGAGCTATGTCGATTACCTTAGTTCTCTGTCGGATCACTTCATTGCGTATTCGATCCTTCAGAGATAATCCGAGCATAGCCCTTACCATAGCTAGCTGATCGACTTTGAATTTGTGGACCACATGCGGATACTTATTCGTATATACGAAAGAATACCTAGGTACCGTGTGAACACCCAGCCGATTATAGTTTTAGAGTTGAACACTGCAAAAAACGTGCAGGACAATCGTGTGAATCCAGCTTAACCTTGTCTATTAAACGTTTTTCTTGCAATTTACGCATCCTCATAGTTTCTGTTTAACAATAGTACTGCCTATTGTTTAACAGAAACTATGAAGACTGAAGCTAGGACTATATTAAAATTAGGCACACGCGAGTGGGAGTTTAGACCTACATTAGATCCATGCCACGCCACGTAACGCCACGCAAAATGGCGACGTCAATCTAGCGATACCAGATACCTATTCCTGGTGTAAGGGGCATAACTCCATAAAAAAGTGTGTAATATAAACGATTTTAATAATATTGTTGATTTTAATAGCAGCCATCATGGATTTATATTTAATGAATTCTCCAAGCCAAGACGTTTTATTCGATAGATAGGATTGATAGATTAGTAAGAAAATTAGTTATCCGCAATCCGCGATGTTACGGATCTTTCGCCATCTTGGAGTTATAAGAATTGTTACAGGATTTAAGAGTGCGTGCAAGATGTCAGATCAATCATTCGATTGGAAGGGGGTACAACTTGAATCACTCACTAGATTTGACCTAAGCTACTACCCGTGCGCGATAAGTTGAGACTCGCCTGGAATGAAACCCTCCACCCGCTACCCCTGTAAATTCCCTTCAAGCTCCCGTGTTGTACTGTAGGCAACGCCATTTTTAACGTCTTAGTCTCGTACTGGCATAGGTATGCGTCACGCAACGACGACGACAGCTCCGATTTTATAATCTTATTTGACACTGTTTCGTTAATAGTTATTAGAGTTACTGCTATATTTTACTGTTATTTTTTGTGTTAAGTTTATTGTTATAATGAAGGTTAAAACTTTACATAGTTGAGAGAGAAATCTCGTGTTAAAAGTGTTAGACTTTTTTGAATACCTAAAACGGAACAAACCGTTGTGTTTACCTGTTGATCAGGCAATGTAAAGAACCTGTATGGAATAAAAATATAGCAGAGACGAAGTCGCGTTGGAAACTTATTGTTTGAACAAAATAATTAATAACCGAAGCATTACCTAGTTGTTTGAAGCGTTGCACTGTGTTGTAATCAGATACTCCTATGAGATAATACTGAAGTACCTACCTACTTATCGACGAGCATCATTCTTGCACGCGTTTGTTTGTAAATATGCACAATACGCGAGAAAAACGGCATGGTGAGAAAACTGCAGGGAATTTCTGAGCCACGCAACACCTGCTGGATGTTACTTGGAATTGCTACGAGTAGGTAGATCGAGTTATTCTCCTTTTTTAAGGAAATACTTATCCAATCGGCCTAACTAACCTCGTTTAATAACGTTGCCGGCAACTTAATATTTTGAGGATCGGATTGTTGACCGAGTCAACATTTACATCGCGTTACCTGCAGAACTGACCGAGGCCGTTGTCGAGGGGAACTTAAGGGGGATAGATCTAGACAAGCGTATAAACCATTAGTTGACTAGACCAGACTAGTACCGCCTTCGCACAAGACCATCAGCAAAATTCATATCCGGCTCGAAGGACCATTGTCAGTTTTTAATAAATAAAAAAAGTACTTACTGTACATTTCCTATCAGCGTTTCTCTTCCAATGTTGTTTTTGTTTTTTGGACTGAGCAGACGGCACCAAATTCGAATAAGGCTTCACAGTTGGGTTCAACTTCAGCAAATTCTGAAAATAAACGAAGGTATAAACTACTGATAAAATAGAGGACTTAAATAAGTTACGATAACTTACGATAGACCGATACAGCGGGTTTTGAGTTATTGTAGGCGTTTGAACTGCACAACAAAACATGATACAAGCAGTCTTATCTCTTTCTCCTCATCCCTAAACGATAGAGGGGGGTACTATAGGTACTCGGTAGGTAATATAGGTACACGGTAGGTACTATAGGTATTCGCTAGGAACTATAGGTACAGGGTAGGTACTATAGGTACTCGCGAGGTACTATTGGTACTCGGTAGGTATCGGTTGAGAATAGTACCTATACTCTATGCGGGCACTGTTACACAGTACAAACCTAATTATGAAACGATAACCTTTCCACTTATTCTAGTTATAACTCAATGACGGATCAGCGTATGACAATTTCACAGTAGAATAATATTTATATTGACAACCTTGAGATAAAGTATCTCTAGTAGCCATTGGGTATTTGGGTGAGCTAAGATAAAAAAATATGTGGATTCTTATTCTTTTTCAACCTTTGGCTTACTATCCAGATCTTTCTACCTATCCTATTATATTAATATAATAAAAATCCTAGTTTGTGACGATGCATATAGCTACATATATATGCATTTGTCTGAGTTTCTTCGCAACAGTTATTATAATATTTTTATAATGGTAGATAAGTGTGTTATTTTTATTCGATATTCATATATGTAATTATTTTTTTACTTTAACATAGTAACATAACATAAATACATAATAAATAAATAAATATGTTTGTTAGTCTTTCACGGGAAAATTGCTAAGGGGATTTGGGTGATAATTTGCAAACATGTAGAATTTTCATCACCTGAATGGATAAACATAATGGTTTTCTTTATTTTAAAGCTGATCTGATTCAGCTAAATACCTATATTATGGGTATCAACAATTTAGCTGTAAAATGTTACCTACTATGGAAATTTATGAATAAGGCTGGTCGCCTGTGTGACCGATTTTCATAAGCGACTAGCGGACCCGACAGACGTTGTCTTGCATTATATTTTAATCCTCTTCGCTTGAAATATCATCTATATATTATCACCTAGATACCGACTCAACGCATACTAAAAAAAACATTGAAATCGGTCCAGCCGTTTAGAAGGAGTTCAGTGACATACACACGTAGGTACAGTATAATTATTTAAAAAGATATTATAAGACCATCTCGGCGCGGCGGCGGCGGTGGGTTAAAATTCCGTGGAAAATTCTAAAGACACGATAAAACTAGTTTCCCATGTTGCAAACTTTGTCTTTCTCTATCGCTTAGGGATGGGTAGAAAGAGATAAGGCTGTGGTTGTATCATGTCTTGTGCAGTGAAACACCCAGTAAGGTAGGTATCTATCTCCTTCATACTGTTCAACTAATTAACTACAATGTTCTTGTAGACATGCATTATGCATTAATTATAAAATACAAAGAAAACTCTTGTCTTTAAATGAATAATAACTTTTTCTTATCAGAGCAATGATCTGAATGTGTACATTGCACATTCAGATCATTGCTCTGATAAGAAAAAGAAAAAGTATAACTGCATTCTATCGATGCCTACGTAAAGGTAAATTCTGTTATGAAGGCCTTAATCGTTTTATTAATTAATGCTATAACTACGACCTAAGTTTTAACTTTTAATCTAATGTTTGTCAGATAAACGAGAAAAATTAAGAAAATCTGGCGTTTAAATCACACGAAATTATTACTTCGAACTAATTTATTTATTTAATCTATGCCCTTAGACTATAGTGAAATTCTACCTAAACGATTTAACAAAAAAACAACAAAAATGCTTTCAACAAACCTCAATATCAGGCAACTCCTTGCTAAGTACAACCTTCGCCATTTTCAAAAATAATACACTTGTAGAAAAAAAATTCGATCACTTTTCGATAAAGAACTAACGCAAGGGACTGCTCACTGGCAGTGCCACTAAAGCGACTGTCTGATTAAACGTTTGCGATGTATTACATAGACGGTTTTTTTTAATACATGGATAAAATAGCCCTTAATGCTACGAAGTTAAAGTTGAAATTGAGTAGTTATTGGATATTGTTTTACTAATATGTACCTACTTACTACATACTAGAGGTACCTATTAAATGCATCGTAAAATCAAATTCATGTGATAGTTAATAGTTTACAATATTTGTTGTTGATTGACCTATTGCAGTTTCTGTGTTAGGTATCTACTTGTATCTCTTGTGTGTATTAGGTGTTAATGTTACATTATCTAAGATAATACTAACTGGGTAACCTTGAAGATAAACAATTAAAAATATTATAACGCAAGAATTTTGAGTAGGTTTTTTGTATGAAATGAAGAACAGAGTGCCTAGCGGTTCTTTAAGCGGGTATACACTAAAATTTCCCCAGTGTTACGTAGCGCATTTATACCAGCAGCGGGTCATGGGAATCACAGGTGAACACAACCGTGAATCTAACATTTATAGTGTCTCTATGTCGGTTATTGCGGCATCATAGCTTACAAACGGATGATTTTGCTTGTTTTGCCAAGATTTTCTAAGCATGTTATGTCTGCCAAGAGTGAATTTAAATTTATAATTATAAAGTTTTTGGCTAGATTTTGGCAAATACCAATATCCGCCCGTGCGAAACCGGGGCGAGCCGCTAGTTATCCCTACTATCCTACTAATATTATAAATGCGAAAGTAACTCTATCTGTCTGTCTGTTACGCTTTCCCGCTAACTACTGAACCTTGAAACCGATTTGGATGAAATTGGGTATAGAGGTAGTTTGAGACCGGAGAAAGGACATAGGATAGTTTTTATCCGACTGCGCAAAAAGAAGGTAATGTTTTGGCGCGATAACCGACATACACGCGGGCGAAGCCGCTGTCAGAAAGCTAGTAATAATATATAATCTAACTTTTCAAGTCCTCCTTATCTTTCTAATTAAATTATTGCGGGAGCCAAGACAGTTTAGGTGTCACGGGACTCGGCCGGGTTCAAATACCGAGTCTCTTCACGGCGCCGTTGTCGATCCTGGCTTACAGGAGTATCAGAGTCGGGATTGCGGTGGGTGGTGGGTTAAGGTACATACCTAGATTTGCAAATGCATAGATTCATAAGGCGAATTAAGTGATAACAGGCAATCAGGTGGCTTATCTGTAGATACTAAATGAATCAATAAAAGTGAAAAGGTTATCTATAGTTGCTTATAAAGAAAAATTAAGTCTAGTTGCTAACCGAACTTTGTCGTGACGTGTTATAAATAGAGATTAAATATTTTTTGCGCAATTAGGTATATCAGTTTGTTACCTAATACACCTACCTTGATGCGACGTCGAACAGCAATACGAAGGTCAAGAATTGATGTAGTTTTATAATTATAACAATGCTAGCTTTCCGCCTAAGGCTTCGCCTGCGTGACCTACATTTTATATCATGCCTAGGCATGATCATCCCACTGCTAGCAGTGGGATAAAAACCATATAGCTTTTCTCAATAAATGGGCTATCTAACTGTGCAAGATTTTTTCAAATCAGACCAGTAGTACAACCAAACTTACTTCAGCTTCATTTTCAGTTCCTAAATATATTTTTTCCAGTTAAAGAGACCTTTATAAAACACAAAAAAAATATTATTTATTAAATTAATTCGCTTGAAGTAACAGGGTTAAATGTTAACCCTGTAAATTCTAGTAAACTAATTATAAAAAATATCGACTAAGTTACAAGGAGCGCTTCCATTGCATCGTAAAGACCACTAGCGAAGCGGAGTTGAACCGTTCAGTTTAGAATGCCCTAT
Organism: Meganola albula; assembly: GCA_936450015.1. NCBI lineage: Eukaryota > Metazoa > Arthropoda > Insecta > Lepidoptera > Nolidae > Meganola > Meganola albula. Next base: position 3,592,894 of record OW388153.1, read on the forward strand.
TCGTAAATAATTATTTTGTCCCACATTTCGTCCCTACTAATACATTATGTCTGATTTAAGAGGAGTTGACAGTCTACTTAGGCTCATTGAGGTTGCGTCCCGATTTGCGAAAACTGATTTAAATTACGTGTCTTGTGACAGTTATGACTGCTCTTACCTAGGGTAAGTAATTGGTGCAATCCACACCGCTCCGCTTGTGTCCGAAATCACACCTTTACCCTCGGGCTATAAGCAATTAACATCCGGAATCAACCGGACCCGAAAAAATCGGCCTCGTATAAGCCCGGATTTGAATTTTTTCCGCGTCGTCGATTAAAAAGAATTCGAAGTCAAGAATTTTACCCGGAAGCAAGATTAGTTCCGTTTCTGTTTTTCGGATAGGTACCGGTATACCCAAATCTAAGAGCCTTTATCATACTAGCGGTTTGCGATCGGCTACGGGGTGGAGCAACGAAAGCGCCGCGGATGCGCAGCGAATTCGTGGCAAACTCGTGGCTAGACATGCAACGTTTTTGTTGCGCATATGCAACGCGGCACACGCGGCGAACTCGTTGCGCCCCGTACCTAGCCGATCGCAAACCGCTATACTAGTGCCCTTATAGTCCAGGCCTTAAGCAATGGTGAAGGTAGGTACGATAATTATATATCATTGTTTTTGCAAATAAAATGAATTAGGTATTTATGATACTTCCCATTATTAATATTATGAAATTTAAATACTTGTTTACTGTAAACAGTAGGAATAATAACAGCAGTAGATTGTCATTAATGCAAATATAACGCGTAGCGTATAACCTTGGTTGTAAGATTCCACACCAAGGTTTAATGACGATTGACTACTAAGGTTATCTCAAATGTTGACAATCTTGCTATAGGTCAGCATTGCTGATATTTAAGTACGTATACATTCAACTTACAAACTACGTAATAAATAACATTTTCAAGTTATCAGCATAAATAATATTGATAAACACTGGGATGGTATAATCGAGGCGCCGCGCCATAGCGAGCCTTGCTATGGGCCCCTCTTTACTTTCTTCTAATGCTTAGCACGCGCTGCTTTCATTAAGCGACTAATAGGGAAGATGCATATGCAATATTAATCATTATTTTGTGACTAAAATCACTACATAGTATAAAACAAAGTCGCTTTTTCTGTCCCATGTCCCTATGTATGCTTAGATCTTTAAAACTACGCAACGGATTTTGATGCGGTTTTTTAATAGTTAGAAGTGATTCCAGAGGAAGGTTTATAAGTATAACACATTACACCCGTGCGAAGCTGGGGCGGGTCGCTAGTGTTAAATAAAAATAAATAATGAGCCACTGCATCGTTTTCATTTTAGTTAAATTAATTTCTAACAATAAAAACGAATTGAAAGTTTTGTAAAACGGAACGTGTTTTAAAACATTGTTCCATCACCGGCTGTAGTGACGTCATTTATGACAAGTAAACTATTTAAGTTTTATACAAGGCGCCAGCCAACAGAACGACCGGCCATTTTAAAGTAAAAAATTAAAATAAAACATGTTTCTTAAACTACAATGTGTGTTATCGCCGTCTGAGGTACAAAGTCATAACTCACGGATAAAAGTAATGTAAGACTATTCGTCACTAATATCCATATCGCTTGAATCATCATCACTGTCTGTGCAGCTTGAGGAGTCAGAATCTTTGCGATAGGTTATACGCGAGTTAATTGGTCGGCCTATAGACCATATTCGATGTCCCAAAACTAGCTTCTGGAGTATACCGGGCTTCGTGAACGTTATACCGTAAGCGTGTATATGCTCTTTGCGTTATACCAGCTTTATATTTTATATTACAACACACATATTACGTTATACAAGTTTCTAAACGTTTCAGAAGTTATGATGGATTTCCAAACAGCTTCACCTTTTATGTGCTAGTAAATATTTTAATGCAGTTTTTGATTGCCTCCCAAGGCGTGATGATATAAGCAATTTCTTAATTTGTCTATGGCGCATAAGCAAACCCGTCACTGGCTATATTACTTACTAGGTACTAGTACTTACATGTCAATAAATATAGATACAGGAGTAATACACAAATAAAATACATACTTGAACAGTTAATATAAATATATTTTGAATTATTCAGAGGCTTTACAATATTTGGAAGAATTACTCAAGCGTTACTTACAATACCAATGTATAGACACGGAACATATCAAATAGACACCATAACACTATTCTTTCTGTAGCACAGAATATAATTTACATACATATTAATATTACTTCGTGATGAAAAACCGAGAGCTGTAGGAACAACTTTGATTTGTCTTTGAGTGAGTTTTTAAACTTCCTTCAGATGTGTGCTGACATAAGCGTCAAATCCAATGTATAAGTTCTTCTTACTTACGCTTTGGTCAAATTTACGAGTAAAATATATTATGGTATCGTTCACACCAAACGTAATGCGAGCCGACTGTGAGCAAAGTATGTTTACTGTGGCACTCCGTAATAGCTTAGTCGTTTTTGATGTAACCCAGAAATTAAATAAGTAGGGAAAACCGATAAACTGCGTAACGCACGCTCACAGTAATTGTTGTTGTTAATATTATTCGCAAATAGGCAGGCAAAGGTTTTGACCATACAGCCTTATCTTATTTTTATTTTCTTTCCGGTATCAATCAAAATATATATATGCCAAAGGCAATGTCTAATTTATCAAATCCAAAAGGCTAACGCCATGTCTGTTTTTTCCAAAGTCCAATAGGCTAATGCCATGTCTGTTGTTTAAAACGCTCACAGTAAGCGGCCGACCAAGCGTTCGGTCTGAACAATGCCTTAAGTCTATGGAAATGAGTCTCTGCTACATTGCGCAGTTTTGAGTTCTTGACCATAGACAATACGAAAATTGCATTCAACCTCAGAGCGATTAGTGTTATAGAATTTCATTATAGTTAATAATTTTATATAAAAATATTGTTATATAAGCTGTGATAATAAAAGCAATGCTACATATAACTAAATGCGAACTACAATCAACAATATAACAAGGAATAACGTAACCAATACAAATCAATACGTCTAAAAAACACTATTATATGGAAATTTAGTCTATTCAGTGAATTATACTACATACATTTTTTTTATATGTCATTTGCTAAACTGTAGTACTATTTAACACATACGTTACTTAACAAAAATACTTACCAAATCATTAACTCATATGAATTTTATAAGGGACTTTCATTCAAACAATTTAAAAAGTGACAAAATATTTTTAAGTTATCGCTTGCGAATTGACCGTGTTGTGCAGAAATTATCCAACCCGCGGTCTAGACAAAATGTAAGATGTCAAATTGATGCTTAACTGTCGAAAAACTATGATAACAACAAAAAGGTTCCCACAACAATTGCATACTTAAAACGAACGAAATTACATAAGTAATTACAATTTCAAAGAAGATTTTTACTATAATTGTCGGTATATATGTAATATTTAACTGTATAGTACATATAAGTTACACTTTTTGGCAGCTAATTAAGACTAATTTAGGCTAATTCAGATTAAGCCCATATTTTGAAGTAATCATAAGACAAATATTTCTGTAAATGCGCTAATACAATATTAAAAAAAAATTGGTTCCAGATAGAAATTTATAGTGCTACAGAGTAGCTATGTTATATCATATTCTAACAAAACAAAATACATTTTAATATAATACTAAAAATAATTATAAAATAAAATATAAATTTAAATTTCTTTTCTTTCTTTCATAATTAATAATATTTTATTTGTTTTTGAAGCACACATTAGCTTGACATTTATTTAAAAACTAAAATTGTTGACCTTTTACTCCAGGCAACCATAGACACAAGCCTATTTAAATGATGTTATACAAAAAAGTAAATTATGATAATATGTTTCGAATTTAAAAAAAAGGAAGTTAATTTGTTTTAATTCTAACTAAAATACCGTTATTTACATGTTGATTCTTCTAAATATTTGCATCTGAACAATACATACATACATTAAAATCTTACCGCTATTCTGTGCAATTGTTCGAGCTAGGAGAAAATGCAACCTACTTCTGCCAAAAATACTTTTTATAGATAGTAAATACTTTTAATAGCAAAATGCAGTTACAATGGCAATTCTTTTGACCAGTTAAAAAACCAATTGTTGCTTATCTTCTTGATACCGCAGCAAAAAGGTTTTAGGTTCTTATAGATAGAACAATAAAAAAAAATCAATGAACTGCGTGTCATCGAAAGATTGGCTGCATTCATACAAGCAACAACAATTGCACACTTAAACACAAACTTAAGTGTACTATTTAATCTTAATATTAACATTTAACGGAGCGGATTTAGACAGTAATCAACTTAGTGCCATTTTATTTGATCCAAATATCTTTGCGGTGACTTTAAAGTACGTTGTTTTGGAGTCGTGTGACGTACTTTATTATGCTACCCACTTTTAGAGGGACGTTTCAACAATATGTAAGACTGCGGTCTTATGCCTAGTTTATATGAAATTAAAACGACTCGTTTTAGTAACGCACACTTAACATTTTTCTACACACCGTACGCCATAAATGGTTCTATAAAAAACACTTGTGGAACTCTATGTGACGCCTCGTTAGTAGTTGGTTGGCAACGAATGGTTTCGCTAACTAATGACTGGTCGTTGTTACAGTAACCGAGCATTAATGAATTAAACTATTGCTGGGTGCAGATTTATTTCGGTAAAACGTTATACCCATTTGGTGTATTAAAAAAGTTTTAATTTCAAAAGGCCAGTAATCTAAACACTGTCAATTATAGCCTAAACCCGTGTATCACATTTTCAACGAAAAATGCCTCCAAATTATGCGACCAAATTGTGATAGTCTGTGAATATTCTTACAAAGTGTCCATCGCAATTCGGTCGGTTAATGTTAAAATTAATTGTGCGATATTTCACGATAGCTATAGAAGACTCGATCCGCGGTACATTTTGTTGCCTTGCGCAGACGGCTCTAGGATTATACTGTTCTGAGTTCTGCCTCATTAAGACGCCATTGCGACGTGGCCACGGGCCATTTTTTTACTTTTGGCATTAGAAGTTCGCCGAGTGGCCATTGCGTCTCGACAGCCAGTTCGTTTGTCATCAGGAATGGATGTAGAATCGCTCTCATTTATTTCCAAAATGGCGGCTGACTGGCGACTGAGTAAGCGAGATGCAGTTTACACGTGTATATCATAGTGGCAACGTCGCCAGGCCGCCAGAGTATCCAGAAGGGCTCTGTGGCTCGTGGCCACGCATCCAACATGGCGACGTTGCCAAACCGTCGCCAAGTAAGTTAGGTACCATACATTTCAATATTAACTACTTGGATGTGTAGCTAGCGACATCGCCATGGCATCCAAATGAGGCAGAGGTTTTTGGGTCTCCAATATTTTTTTACGATGTAGAATCAGATAAGCAAAATCAAGCAGATTTTTTATCTAATTTACCGAGACCCTATACATTATGAACCCTGTTGGTTTAAAGGGTGAACCATCGATACGCTTAGTACAAAAACGTTATAACATAGCTACACTTTACAAACGATATGTATCTAATATTAACCATTCAGGCGCTTTAAACAAATACCTCGGGTTCGAACTACTGTCAGCGCTGGTCCAAAATTGTATATATCAGTAAATACTGTCAAAGTAACTGAAGGATTCCAAAGATATTGATTTTATTATAGGATTTTAGGATCGCGAAATAATAAATGCAGTATAATGTGACACATTGGTAGTCTTAGTCAACCGTGCTGTATCAATTTCATATAGGACTCCAGATTTAAAAAGAAATTACAGTTACATACATAAGCGATACTAGAACAGTTTGAAATAATTAAATATATTACATTGAATACTAAAATGTTAATGATTAATAATTCCTTACAAACGAACACTGTACTTACATATTACGCCATTAATCAAGCCGCCATCTTTAATTCGAATACAAATTAAAAACTAAAATGTACACGAGGTTAAGACACTGGCTGTTAATATTGACACATCACTGTGAAAACGAAATTAAAAAATAAAACATCGAAAAATATAATCTCTGGAAAACAATATTTTTTTAACAATTCCATTTTTAAATATGGTGCTTTGTGGTGTAATAATGAATTTGTACCTGAAATATTCTATTAATGTACGTTAGGAATGTTATGATTACATGTATTCTTTATTTGAAGGTTTAAAGCACCCAAAAATTGAGTTTACATAGTGGGATTCACTGACAGTTGGCGCCATATTGTTTTTTCAATACAAATGACATTACAAAAGGCATTGTTTGGCTTGGCCAGACGATTTAAAATTAATTAAGCAAGGATTTATTAATTAATTAAATATAATTTGTAAAAATTATAATTTTCTCTGGTACCGTCAGTGAAGCGAAATATTCGGACGTTACAAAAAAGCGATATACAATAATGTCACCTCCATTATCTCAATTCGGAACTCCAAAAACTCAGACATTTTTTATTTCATAACATAACACATCCAGTGTCAGTGCCATTTTGTTGTTTACGATAATCAAAGCACCCATAACAAAATGGCGAAGATATGTTGCTCCAAAAAGCAGTTAGCAATATTTTTTAGTTGCCATTATGGGAGTTCAAAATTGTGACAATAAAGGTGACAATAACGGGGCTTACTCACACCGACCCACATTACATATTAATAATGCGTATATTAACAGTAAAAATTAACATCTATGTATGCATTAGTTGCAGTCCATTCAATTACAGCTTGTGTGCACGTTTGATGTTGGTGCTAAGCTATGCTGTATACACTGGCATTGACATCTGTTCTACGCTATCTGGAACAAAACAAGGTTAACTATATAGAAACAATAATAAAAAAATACTACAAACTACTACCATCGACCTATGAGTAAAGTGCGATACTAGTTCGGGGCGCTTTTGTAAATTTAATCTGTCAATCTCAATCAAATCAGCGATGAATGGTTGATTGAAAGACTGAATTACGACATCGAATACAATGCGGGTTTCCCAACGTTATTTGTATGTTTACTTACATACATAGCCGAGTTATGAACAGTTAGTTTGCTGTAGTCTAAAAACATTAAAAGTTGTTACTGGATTATCTTAATTCCACATATCAGATGTATATCATATCTTCTAAATTTCCTGTGGTTCAAACTGCTTAGGGAAACTAAACCTCGCAGTGCGTACTCGTAAATTGGTCACACATATTTGAAACCAACAACCATTGGGGTAAACGATTTCTTAAGGTGAGACCTTGGACTGGCAATTGTAGCGTGACTGGTTGCGAGTTCCGATACCAGAACCACCTTTGCACCAAACCGGCAACAAGAGAACTATCCGGCTCGAAGGACCATTGTCACGGTGCACCACCTGCACTGCGGATTGCTTGAGCTGGATGACAGTGGCCGCAGATCTTGCCCCCTTATAAGAGGCGCATGTCCAGATGTGAACTTAATTAGGATGAGATGAGTATTCTAAAATCAATAGTAAAACAGGCCACAGTGTACCAACCTTATTGTGTAGCATCTTACAGTAGCACGCACTTCCGCCGCGGCTTGATGGGTTGCACGGGACAGAGCACAGCGCGGATCGCCTCGTCGAACACAGTCTTGAGGCCCTTCTGCGTTAAAGCCGAGCACTCGAGGTATTTCACCGCGCTTATCTCTTTAGACATGCCGAGACCCTGGAATAAACACAAAAGAAATTTTCAAGAGACCTTCCAACTTAAGACTCCATTTTAGTCAGCCCAAGCGCCAAGAGAGGCTAAAACGGCTGAACAGGTTACCAAAAGACCGGGACCGGGAAAATCAGAGACTGCTTTATAAGATCCATTTTCATATAGTTACTAGCTGATAATGCGAACTGCGTACCGCCTTACAGCCTATTAAATTTCAAATTGACTTTTATTACTAGCGGACTCCGCAGACGTGGTCCTGCCCGGTAAAGCAGTGCCACCTACCGGGTCCGAAATTAGATTACGATCCATTCTCAGACCAATCGAATATAGATATAAGATTCCATAAAAATCGGTCAACCCGTTTCGGACGAGATAGGTTTTTAATTTTTTTCTGCGTAAGGACCATCTCTGTACTTCAAGGAATATCCTAAAAAAGAATTAGTGAAATCGGTCCAGCTGTTCACGCGTGATGGCGTGACCAATGTAAATAGGATTAATTGTTTTTTAAATAATTTCTTTCAGAGCTACCTAGAGATCTAATTTACTTTAGGACTACTAGGGAAAATGAACCCCTTTTTGTTCTTATGTCAATTAATTTAGGATATTCTTCTCTATTTCTATACTAACAAGGTGCAATATCAAGTGGCTCAACTTGAACCATAATTATTCTTTTCAGTACCTGTGTATAGGTGATGGGGGCGAGTTTCTTGTCCTTCAGCTTCTCAATGGTGTCCTTGTCTTCGCGGAGATCGAGCTTGGTGCCGACCAGGATGATCGGCGTCAAGGGGCAGTGATGCCTCACTTCTGGGAACCACTGGAGACACAATAGGTTATAATCAATAAAGACGAAATCAAAAATAGAGAGATCAAAGAGAGATCTATAAATCATTATAATTATCAGTTTATTTCAGTCTTCAGTTTAGTGGATATATAACTCTTCATAAAACATTCCGCAACGATTATTGTCTGCCCAGTTCTTGTCTCGTAGCAATCGTGACTCTACAAGGTCTGAGGGCCATAGAGATAAGTATCCATACAACCAATGTTATGAAAGCGAAAGTAACTCTTGTCTGTCTGTTTGTTGGCACTCTTAAAGCACTTGACTGATTATCTTAGTTTGAGATTTCTATGATCGATCCTAGTAGGTATGTAAGCATTTCACACTTAAATACATTAACGGATTTAGATTAAGTGCTTTGATATGGGACTTCATAATGGCCTGAACTCGAAGAATTCATAATTGCTGAAGAACATACCTGAAAATTTTCACTTTTGATATGTCAAGATGTTAAAAGAACAAAGAAGAAAATAATCTTACCTTAGCCCGAACGTTCTCGAATGACGCGGGGTTAACAAGCGAGAAGCATATGAGGAACACATCAGTCTGTGGGTATGACAGAGGTCGCAGTCTGTCGTAGTCCTCCTGACCCGCTGTATCCCATAGCCCCAAGTTGATGGGTTTCCCATCTACCATCACATTTGCTGAGTAGTTGTCGAATCTGAAAGTGGTAAGACACTCATAAAACTAGTTAAATGGAGGCCGTTCTATGAAGCAGTTAACAATATAGAACATTGACTGCCCTGACATCAATATTGAGCTATGTCGCATGCTCCTAATGATTACCAGTGCTGTTGTAAATATAGGCTATTTGCTGTGCCAGATGTGGTAATATGAAGACCAATTAGTCCCCTGTACTGTAAACCTTTACTGAATTCAACGCTTTCCTAACTACCAAATCTAACTGTTCCGTGTTTGTTCTAGAGTAGAAGCAAAGTCGAAGAACGCAAGTTATTATATTTAACAATACCTATAATTGTCTATTGTAATTAAATAAATCTAAGGTTTAGGATTAAAGAATCATTCTAGAGGCAAGCTGGCAATACTTTGTCAAACTATGACTTTTTACGAAACCAAAAGTTACAGAACTTTCAAATTATGACCACAGAACTCTTGATACAGCAACACTGATAAAACTAAAAATATATCAGGTACTTGGTACTTACACTGTGGGTATGTATTCTCCCGGGAAGGCGTTTGTCGTGTAACTGATGAGCAAACATGTTTTACCGACGGCACTGGGGACAAACAAAAACACAACATTAGAAACTGCAGAAGTAAAGTTTGAACTAGTTTCTAAGATAAGGGCACATTGCCAGCTACAAGTTCGTTTCAGTTTGGTAAAAAAGTAAAACATTACATCGGAGTTGTACAAAAATAACTGTAGGTAAATTATTAAAATAATGTAAATGTCATTCTACCTACCAAGACTAAAGTTGTTTAAAATATAGAATAAACATTTGCTTAATGATAAGCTTGAGATAATAGAGGCCTTAAAACATTAATAGATGCTACTATAAAAATTGACCTAAAAAAAAACAACAACTTGAACACGTTTTGCGCGCTAAGAACAGTAAGGACTAAAATATAGGGCAGCAAGGGCAAAAAAGAGGATACTTTACTTTTAAAACTTATTTACTTTTATAATAGAGGACAAGAAGTAGCCAATCGGCATACAGAACAATAGACATCACTCGAATTTTGTATCAAAAGTTTGCGGAGTATCAGAGAAGATAGCAAATTTTAATTGGTTTGTTCAAGTTCTTATCCTTGAACGAACCTATTATAATTAGCTAGTGGTCGGATGATATGTAGTGGATGACATTAAGTTACGCGAGCGGTGCGGCCCAGTTTTGCTGTCTATAGGTATGTAGTTCTTATTTAATAAGATCGTCTTTTGTTTTTAGTATTAGCAAGACTAAATTGAACCTGTTTTCTACTCTCATCCCTACCCGTCTAGAGGTCACGAGTGCACACATAAATTGGTCGTGTAATAGCGGTCCCTAGTAATATTCAGTCCTCGTATTGTGCGGAGCGAGAACGATGACATCCTGCCGCATATATCTGATTAGAGCTACCATGCTGATGTACATATTGTATTTTATTCATTCCAGATGCCTTGAGAAAGGGAATACACAGGCCAATAAATCTTCCATTTATTTATTTAAGGATTACCAACAAGAGATACACATACAAGCTTATTAACAAATACAAAAAAAAAACTATCCAGGTGCTCTCTCACTTACAGGCAACCACAACTAACTTAAACTTAACTTACTTAGTGTCGATGAAATATCACAATTAGTTTTACGGAAAGGGCAAATGAATTGTAGAATTTTACCAATAACATGGTGACGATCAGTTGAAAGAAACAGGATCCAATAGTAGTGCTAAATTGTGTGGAGGATTGGGTTAAACTCCATTCCTCTTTATATAACACTATTCTTGTATAACAACTCTCTCAACTCGTAAGATAGTTTAGAGGAAACCCGTGCCCAGCAGTAGTGATTTGTATAACAAAAGAGAGAATAGTAACTAATAATGTCTGGAGTTGAGTCTAATGTCTCTTTATTAGGAAATAACTGATAGATTATAACAGTGATCAATACTACTGTAATACATTGACGACCGGAAAGTACTAGTTACAGAATGGAACATGGAATCTAATCTGGCTCGTGGCAGTTGTTGTTGCTTTGATTGTCCTTTTGTGATCGGACTATGAGGAGATAAGGGTCGCATATTAACTAATCATGACTTGGGTACTCGGTTGCACACTGCGCATTAGTCAAATGATTCATTATAGCTAGATTTCTCAGAGTTCTCACAGATTTTTCTACTATTCATTAGACTAACAGAAAATATTTCGACTTCTCAAACATATTATTACCATTAAATAAAAATCTCGACTCAAATATAAGTCACGGGTTCAATCCCAGGTCAGATCTACACATCTTTAAGTGAATAGTTTTATTGCAGCTGCTCAATATCAGTGAAGGAATGCATATTGAGGAAACCAGTATGTCTTCATCTTCGGTATCTATTAACCCGAAGAGCTTAAGGACTAAACTTTGTCAACTGATAATATAGTTGAGAGAAGACCCGTGCCCAGTAGTAGTGGTACACTAAAAGGTATTTACTTTACTTTTAACTTTGGCTTTCAGAGAACTCTCTTTCGAAATGGTAACGAGCTTTTTACGCCGTTTCAAATATCGCTAAAAGACCTAACAAATGAAACCATAAGTTGCACGAAAGTGCCACATTTTTGGTAGTCATTAAAAATAATTGGGGTCAGATAACATCTTACGGTTGTAAAAAGGGTCCCGAGGAATGTAATAGAAATCTTAGTAGGGTGTTTGCCCTTGTTTATCATGTCTGCGAGTTGTAAAAAGAGAATTGGACAAAATAGAAAATAGGTACCATTACTATTATAAGTGATATTCATGATGATGTTCAGGTTGCAGTTAAAAATGGGTTCAAAATATCATTTAAATACAAATCACAATTGTTTGCACACATTTCCAAACATTTAAAAGAATCCGATACATCAATATCAAACAAATCAAGCTGATGCGTCAATAACTGTTTGATAATATCAGTTCGATACTGACTCACAGTCTATGACTCAACCGAGGTCAAGGCATAGCAATCTAGCAATAATTGGGTACTAGCTCGTTCTTTGTTTCTTTCTGGGTTTATTTTATATTAGATTTACATTGGTCAAGGATAGAAGCAGGTCAGCAGGTGCAAATATAGTGGTTTGAGTATATGTGGATGATTTGCTAGTTTACGCCTTCGATCTCGCTTATCAAAACACTTGAACAGACCAATATAGATAGGGTATTACGTGGTTAAAAATATAAGCCATTAAAAGTTAAGTCAGTCTGTGAATGAACTGACTAAAATCTCTTCAAAAACGTGTAACACACAATCGTTTACCATACCTTGGTAATATGTATGTTTTATTCGGGTTAATAGGTAGCTCCATAACTTTTAATAAAGAAGGATAGATGTAATAAAACCAAACACCCAATTGTAATTCTAAATGCCCAAAACTAGGTCAAAATAACAGGATATCAATGGGTTGCCCGAAATAGAAGCTGGTATGACGAAAATAAAATATATTTGTAAACTAAATTGTTATTTTTATGTAGTTTTAAATAAGATTATTGCAGATTGAGTAACACTTGAGAGCAATTTTGCTTTTGTTTTCAAAGCTGACTGAGGACACCATGTTCGACGATAACGCTATATGGATAGAAACACGTGTTGCCAGTGACACATTAAACGTATTGTGATTACTTACGTAATTAATTTTACGCATAAAATCATACAATGGATACTTAGAATTTACAATTTCAAGTCCATTACTACGAAACCCAATTAAGCCGACGAGGTAACAAATCTAATTATAATTTTAACGTAATAAAAGGAAGCAAGTTAATATAGGGCGCACAGAATAATGTTGCGGATGGACAGAATATTTTAAAATAAAAACTTTAAAAATATGAAACGAGGCAAGATGAGATCGACTACGGTTAATATGGTAGGGCTGTCGCAAAATCAAACCACTGCGGGAGAAGTTTAAAAATAAATCAGGTACCGAGAAGTCAAGAACCTAAAGAGGCATATACACTACAGTTTGAGCCATATACTTGCAGTAAAGTGTATTGACCTTTCAGTAATCAAGTGGTTTAAATGGCACAAACTATACACGAGCCAAGCGCAAGTACATAAGTGAAGGACAGAAAGGATTGTCATGGTGCAAAGAGCGGTCACCAATCGGTACGAACTTATAGTGGTTGTGGTGTTCAGCTCGTGTCGTGTATATGCAATTTAAGAATGTGTAAATTATCATTCATCATAATAACTGGAAGTAGAAGGAGATTTTCGTGTCTGTTATGTGTCTGAATGTCTGATTGAATTCTAACGTTCTCTACATTTTTATTCCTAATACCAGTAAACATGGTAAATGGATTTAAAGAAATCTGTTACAGATTGTCTTCAAATAGTTAACATCTTGGCATACTTCTTGGAAAATTTGTAAGTTGTAATATGATCCTTTTAAAAATTATATGCTACGTACTTTTTTGGACTTAGTATTTCTTTATACTTACTTACTACAATGATTCATATTTTAGAAAGCCTTGTTTTGATACAATCAAATTCGTGGTTAAATTTTGTGGTTTTGTAATACTTGGAATCGCTTTAATATTTAACGCTTTATAAGACTTTTTACAGTAACTTGAGATGATATCTGCTACATTTCCAAATATTTCCTGTATTTTGTCACAATTTTAACCTCAATTCTAACTTCTCTGACAGCATTAACTCTCCGTATCACAAGCTTTTTCCTTAATTTCGCATCAAGCGTACTCAGATCGTTGCGTTATCGTTTTATTGGTCTTCCCCGGAGACGACGACTGTCTCTTGGGAATTAGCATTGATCCAACATTAATAGATTAAATGCCATTCAGTATTAAATTTCACACTATCATAATTTGCACAACATTTTTATATGAGAAAACTGGTAACTAACTAACCAACTTAACCAGCTAATAAATAACAGCATATTATGACTGACAAATCCACGCAAGCTTACCTTGATAAAGAATAAGGTCATTAAAATTGGTGCACTTGATGAGGGTATTCACATTACAATCAAATATTTCGTATAGGTTTTATAGAATTGACTTTAATTCTTTGTTTACAATAAACCTACTATATTATCCGTTTACAAGTGGCTCAATCAGAACATTCCACGGTCACTACTTCCTCATAAAATGATAAAACAAAGAAGTAATGAATGACGCAGTTTAGATGTTTTGTAGCAGCTGACTCAAATGCTCTTTGCTCTTTTTGTATCCGTTACTCTGATTCTGTTAGTTGTTGTTTTTCCTTTATGAAATCAACCATATCCTCAGTTTTAGTTAAGTTCCAATTAAACAGGGATAAAGATTCGCCATTGCAAATGGGAGTTCTGACTAGCCAGCAGCCTGCTGGTTTCTGGTTATTTCCTTTTTTAGTTTTTACCTGGTGGCTGCAGGTAACTTAAGTTTCGTAGTCCCGAAGCATATAATCAAACAATATTTAAAGTTAGCATACAAGGTTAACCTTCCGATGTTAGCCAGTCAGTAGACTACGGACGCTTGCGCACGATCTCGACGGGCACTGATGAAGTTACTCACACCCAGGAACACAACCAAAACTACACAATACTGTGTACTGTAAGGAGTAGGTACTTCCCCAGACTGCCCATAGGAAGGAAAGGAAGGGGAGGAAATATCTGTGGCCTACCTCTATATATTTTCCCAAATTGTTTTAGTCGGACCCGAGATAATCCCTAAAGAATGTTTACTCGGGATTAACTTAATCATCTTCTTACTAATTAATTCAATAAATCCAAAAGAATGTAAGGATGTGTGAAAATGGATGTTTGTTACTCTTTTGCGCAAAAACTGCTTGACGGATATGAATGAAATTTGGGCACAGAGGTAGATAAAAAATAGCACGGCTATTAATTATCCCAATAACACGCGGGCGGAACTTACTTACTTACTTTGCCCCCAGCCGTCTTGCCTCCATTTTATTTTTAACAAGACGCTTTAGGAAATAATGTTGAAAACAAAAGTGTTTTTCAATTTAATTTATTTTATACTATGTGTCATTGTATGATAATTTCCTATATTTTGTTTGATTGGTAAGGTTACCGCATTACTGTAAATTAATAAAGATGAATAAATGTAAATGTAAATTAATGAGATGATACAAACAACAAAGTGCCTTTTACTCACTAGTAAGAAGTTTAAAAAATCACCTAATACATTGTAGACGTATGTAGACAACCCCTCATCACTGCATCTACCTAATCTATTGTTATCTACATTGGCTGCGCACATCAGTCATGATGATTATACTCTTAATTTCCATTAATTATTTTAACAATTGTCTACTCAACCGTACTGAATCGAATATTATGACAAAAAGAGAAACTAAGGGGGCAACGCGGCCGGGGGCAAACCGGAATAACAAATTTTGCAATGTGGGGGCATACCGGCCGGGGGCAACCCGGAATGGGGGCATAACGGCCGGACCCAGATATATTACCACTTATCTGGTTTCCAAAGTACAAGATCTGCTTAGTTTGAGATCTGATGGCAGTGTGTGTTAATATTCCAATATATAATTATTATTACTATGTCCTAGAAACGCAGCGTGCATACTTATTCAGAAGTGCTGTTCGTATTAATATTTAACAAGTGCATAAGGAACGCATAACACATGCAGCGTGTTCAAAGGTCGTCGCCCTGTATGGCACACGTTTTGTTTATTCGGATCCTCTGATATCATTATGTACGATAAGACATTAAACTCGTAACGCTGTTAACTGTATGAGTATGCATGTGAATGGACAGTTTATAGGTTCTCAGGCATTGTATTTCCTTAGTTTAACCTTCGACGAAAAAGAGGGTGGTAATTTACCGTGTGATCAAGATGATTATTATTACCAAGTGGGGTTTTCATGATTTTTTTAAATTCATTTGAAGTTATATCAGTTGATAAAAACCACAGTTTGTCGAGGACCAACGAGCACCAGATCTGTTCCTGATTCGTGGATTTCTGACCTCCCTAGCTTGGGCCGAAGGCTCTGCCAGCGTATATTGGGATAAAAAGTATGTTAATCCAGACCATAATCAATCTCTGTACCAAATTTCATCCAATTCCGACCAGTAGTTTTTGCACGAAATACTAACAAACATACATCCATACATTCTTTAAACTTTCGTGTTAATAATATTGGTAGGACAGTAAGCGATTACTGTAGTTTATGGCCGCATGCAACACCAGAGGCATAACTCGCATCCGAATGTTCATCAACAATAACTGTCAGCCCTGTTATATGTCGGCGTTAATGTTGCATCTACAGAATAAAATTATACAGTGAGCGAACTGTTGCAGCTAGCTGTAACGTTGTTGGACTATGATTATGCTGTCTGGATCACAGGCGGTGTCGGTATGCGGATCACAGGAAGTAACGGAGACGAGATTGTTACCACTTCAATACTATAGGCCGTCCGTTTCACTCGCGTATCGCATGAGGTACAAAGTCATAAAACATTAATTAAATCTTTTAAAGAACTATATAACCACAGATAAAAGTAATGTAAGACTATTCGTCACTAATATCCATATCGCTTGAATCATCATTACTGTCGTTTAGCTTGAGGAGTCAGAATCTTGGCGATACGCGTGTTAAACGGTCGGCCTATAGGTAGTAGTATTATTGATGCGAAAGTTTAACTTTATAATAATGATAATAATATTTATTGAATCTCTCACAATTTTCAATGTACACAAGAGCTTAGTATACGGGGTTAGTATCAAAATTGCCTGGACAAGGTCATCAGGTCTCCCCTTCGGACTGTAATACGGTATGCTATGGGTTTAGACTATTTTCATTGGAAAGAGAAATTTGGAGAAAAGACAAAATAAAAGCGATATTAAAATAAATAAGTTTTGTATGTGTGTGCGTTTATACGTGTGTGTGTGCATAACTCTTGTGTGTAGGCTAACCGCTGAAATGATTTAGATGAAGTTTGTTAGGGAGATGAACAATAGCCGGGACAGCACAGCAAGCCACTGAAAAGCATCCTGTAAATGAGGGCAACTGTCTTGGGGACAATCCAATGCAGTGTATTTGTACTGGCTTGCTGTCCTCTCAGTAGTTTGCTGTCCTGTCTAATTGTCCAGTCCCGGCTATTTTCTTCGTGTCAATAGGCCATACATAAGGAACGACAAGATCGACATCGACATGAGAGCAGCGCTACCACAGCGGTATCAGTTGCGATCCCCGGTCGTGTTTCATCGGTGTAAGAAAACTACCCGCATGCCTAATAACTAATCATTCGAGGACATGTGACATCCAGCAACCCTACACATTCAGCTGTTGGGGAGGTATGTTGTAATAGAGAAATTTACAAACATCATACATATAAGATACGCACGAAAAATATAGGTAACACTACCTTGCAGTGGCGAAGAGTCCATACAAGCAGATTCCTAGCAGCTTTCCTTTAGGAAATGGTCAATATGACATGTACCTAATAATATATTATGTAACGCCTAAAAGATTTAAATAGCAACAAAAATAAGTATAACATCAAGTGTAAGAAGGATCGGTGACGGTAGTGAAGAGATATTATTTTCCTAAGAACTTTTTGCTCCGCGTTCCCTTTTTCAGACTTCCATCCGTCGCCACTTCTACATTGAAAGTTGTATGAAACATATTCCGAGTAAAAGAGAAGCAAGATGAACTCGCAAATGCGTAACAAGAGCGTTTAGACATAGCATAATTATATGTATTCTGTAGTCTGACGTCATTTTAAAGGCGCCACTTAACGGTCCTCACTCGGAACCAATAATAAAATCTATTAAGCCCCGGTTATAGTTGCCAAGAGGCGGTCTAATGAAATTATTACAGCGCTCATATCGTAAGGGGAGACTGGAGACTCTCAATTTAAGAGGTGCAGTCACTTAAATATCCGGTCATCAATTTCTAACGATCCTGATAACTTAGTATGTACTAGTTATACTGGACCTAATAGGCGAGATGACCTATTTTATTTTTTAGGCCGAAATTATTGTTTGGTTGATTGTTTGAAAATATTGGTCACGTAGGTACGTACGTACATGCATACATAGCGTCACACCTGTGATACCCGCAGGGGCAGAGGGTTCACCTCTTCACCACCCACTTTCTTTTTTGTAGAAACACGTACAGTAGGTACGTATTTTTCTTTATTGGAAAATACTGTCTCGTTGGTCCGGAGGTAAGCTTATTCGCTTAATTACCACGAGGTCCCGGGTCGAGCAAAAATGCTTTTCTAATACACTTAGAGAATCTCAGTTGCAGCTTGAAGTTTGTAATTGTGCCCGATGAACAACAATATGCTCGCCCCCTGCCGGCAAAAAGTGAGTGATATTCACCTTTGCCTACACCTTCGGTAATACAGGCGTGTTGCGTATGTTTTAATATTAAGTAACTTAATACTTGCCTATGTTTTATTACGTGCATTGAGTGCAGTTAATGTTGTTTTAACGTTACTTGAGTCAGCATAGCTGGCCCCCATTTGACTCAATTTACTCGTAGCAAGGTATTGAGAAATGATGACGCATACTTCGTTACTCACACTGTTTGTATTACAAATACTACTATGACTTAATAATATTTCAACCAGAAGGCCCAAAGGACATGAGACATCCACCAACCCGCACTTGGCCAGCGTGTGTGGATTAAGGCGTAAGATAGTTGAGAGAAGACCCGTGCCCAGCAGTGGGACACAAAAAGGGTCGAAGTGAAGGCCCAAAGGCAATTTTCTTCCCGTCATCAATATAATATAATAGTATTATCAGTATTGGTCATGTAATTTAGGTTCAAAACCGACAAAATATAAGTACGAGTACACTGCGCGTTCCATCCCAGACCATACCATTGTAGTCCGGTCAAATTAGACCAAAAAATGAGAGTGAAGTTACATAAAGTCCCAACAAGCTGAATTTCCTAGAAGTTCCCCATCAGCAGTGCTAAATGTGATTGCAAAAAAGTCAGACTGTTTTGTTCTTTGGCATGCACAAATTGTCAAAGTCGGTCGTGCTCTAATATTGAATCATAAACAATGGAGGATTTGTTTGATTCCGACGAAGTATCATGCGATACATCGCTATTGACGCAATTTACTTGCATCCAAAATGGAGATGAAGAAAAAGCAGGAGAAGAAGAACAAGAAGAAGACCAAGAAGAAGAAAAAGAATTTGAAACTTACGAATAAGACGAATGAACTTCAACACTTTTTTTTAATTTACATCGCTTTTATCTTTTCCAATCTTTGAAAATTTCCGTTATTTTGCAATAGTTTTACATTAAACAGGATCACAATTGACCCGTGGAGTAGGCCTACTGGGGAAACCACGTTAAAAAAAAACGCGCTAAGGACACTACCTCATAGGTGGCGTGGAAACCTGTTCATATTATGACAATAATAACTTTTATAACTTTTTGAATCGTTATATCTCAGAAACGGTGGGTCGTAAGAAAAAAGTATTGATACATTTTTTATAGATAATTTAATGATCTACAATTTTCGTCTGAGGTACTTGTATGATAAAACTCACCGTTTTGCTAAAAATCGCGAAAAACTCATTTTTTTGACCTTTGACCTTGAATATTTTTTTTTCCTTACACGGGAATGATGGGGAACTTCTAGACATTGTTTATAATTATGTTTTGAACAATTTCACTGAACTTCAGCTTGTTGGGACTTTATGCAACTTCGAATGTCTAAATTGACCGGACTATTGCTTAACACCATAGGTAAGCCCGTTTTTGAGTCATAAAATTACAACGAATTGTGTCATTGATTTTTATATACATAAATTCTGTTGTTAATATTTGCATTTAACTCGGTTGCTAGCTCTTAAAACTAACGCTACCTACATGAATTAAGGAAAATATTCAGCATTTAGGTAGGTACCTAACTTGCTCCATATTCGGTGACTATTAATAATAGAAGCTCTTTTATATAAAATGCGGTAATGAATCATTTGTACTATCAGGCAGGTGTAAGTACTAATTTAATTAAAAGAAAGAAAGAAAGAAAGAAAAACATTTATTTGACAACGACAGGACACACAAAATTAAATAAAAAAAAAAAAAAAAAAAAAAAAAAAAAAAAAAAAAAAAGAAACATAGATAGAGAAAGAGAAAAAAAAAAAAAAAAAAAAAAAAAAAAAAAAACTAAAACTATACGGTTTATGCCTTAGATAAATTTGTAATTGCGTTGACCCCCCATAGATCAGTCCCTAGTCAAATAATTAACATAAAATGTAGTATTTATACACAGAAATATGTTAAACTATACCTAGATACTCACCTCCGTATTCATAAACGTCTTCTAAGATAAAATAGGCCTGTCATCTTGAAGTTTACACTAGTAAGAAAGAGACAAAGTCAATTTTAACTTGTCTTATAGATTTTTATGAATAAGAGCGTATAAGTCTATTCACTAACAGTCGTATTCAGAGACGGCAATTAACTGTAACCTAGCATTAAATATTATTAATACATAATATAGTGGACATTAACACACACGGCCATCTGATCCCAAACTAAGCAGAGCTTGTACTATGGAAACCAGATAACTGGTAATATACTACTTAAAATACTTTTCTTTTGTAAATACATACTTAGATATAAATAATTACACCCACTCAAGAAGGCAAGACAAACAGACGTGTTCATCACACAAATTTCTGACTTGGGTGGGAATCGAACCCATGACCTGCGGCGTGAAAAGCAAGTATCTTACCGACCACGCTACCTAAATAAATAAATAAATACTAATTTTTATATAGACTTTGTCAGTATTTAAAGATACTTAGCTGTAATTGGTGTCTATGAATGCGGCCGTTAGCATTTTTCTGTGGCCGTTTTTCATAAAAATCTTAAAGCCTCTGCAGTTAAAATGGATTTTGTCTCTTTCTTACTAGTATATGTTAATATGACAGACAAAGACGCATATATGACGTTTATGAATAAGAGGTAACTAAGTAATAAAAACTCCGTCACCATTACTTGACTACTGAAAAAAGTATTGTTGATCCATTGTTCGTTTGATTCTGTAGCACCAAAATGGATTAAATGGCTTCCTAATTACATATTGACACAAGATCAAATTTCGTCAACAGAATTATTTAATTGCAACAAAAATTTCGCATTTATATATATCTAAGTTCTAAGTAAAACTTCTAAGTCTATAGCGCACATGCATAATTTTATGTGGGCATTAGTTTAAACGTAACAATTATTTCTACTTCCCTAGGATGAATGAATGCGGAAGAGAACACAAAATAACGAAGAGAAAAAAAATGCATCTTTGAAATCGACCAAGCGCATCACAGGCCACGGGTAATGTACATAGATGTGTGGTTGGCTATGTAATTGGCTTATTTTCTATGTGAACTCGAAGACCATTATTAAGTTGAAAAAAAAAATTGGTTGCCTGTAAATTCGGTATACGGGCGAAAGTTTTACGTGACAACGACTTTGAGTGGTAAAATAATTTTAATGTGAATATTCATTCGTATAGTAGGAAGAAGGATGAAACATAGTTGAGTGGGAGAGAGACGCAAGGCATTCGGCGGGCCTCTCTCTCGTTCGGTGACTCATCGTAACGTTACCGAGCGTTACACTTTTTCATAAGTGCCTCCCAGCCGCAACCTAATTTAAGACGTTGTCACGTCAAAAATTGGTTGCCTGTAAATTCGGTATACGGGCGAAAGTTTTACGTGACAACGACTTTGAGTGGTAAAATAATTTTAATGTGAATATTCATTCGTATAGTAGGAAGAAGGATGAAACATAGTTGAGTGGGAGAGAGACACAAGGCATTCGGCGGGCCTCTCTCTCGTTCGGTGACTCATCGTAACGTTACCGAGCGTTACACTTTTTCATAAGTGCCTCCCAGCCGCAACCTAATTTAAGACGTTGTCACGTCAAAAAAAGAGATGTTCCTTGGGCCGTATGTCCACCGCGCCGCTATCACCATCAACGTGTACGATATAATTCTGGCTGAAATCAAGATGACGCGAAGGGGCTTGCTGTGGCCAAGCGCCTATAGTACAAATTAGTAAATGTAATATCATTCACATCATTGAAGAAAGAAGCTACTTGTTTACCTTTTTCTAAGATTCTTTCTTCCCTAGTTGTGCCATAGTTTGTAAAGTGTCGATAAACGCAAGCCAAACGTTTGGAAAAAAATAAACTTCGCCATTATCTTCCACATACTCAAGGAGCGAACTATCAAATTGAATACAAAATAAATAATAAGGTGATAAGCAGCATTATGTAGACGACGTCTGACGCAACGTCACAGATAAATAGAACGGAACAAACTGTGGCAGATATGACATAACGTGACATTTGCGTCAATGTTTTATCACGATAAAGTATCACCTGGACCGAAACTGCATTGTTTCGAGAAACTACGCAGGTATCGTGATAGACTGAGTGTAATACGAAAGGCTCCTATTCAACCGAAGCACCCCTGGGAACTCTCATATTAGTATATAACTTTTATTAAATCAATTTAATATCACTCACTTCAACCCTTTATAGTGTCCCACTGCTGGGCACGGGTCTTCTCTCAACTATCTTATGAGTTGAGAGAGTTTAGGCCTTAATCCACACATGCTGGCCAAGTGCGGGTTGGTGGATGTCACATGTCCTCGAATGATTAGTTTCCTCACGATGTTTCCCTTCACCGATATTGAGCAGCAGAGATGAAACAATTCACACAAAGATGAGTGGGCACGACCAGGATTCGAACCCGCGACCTTATTTTTCTAAGGCGAGGCCCGTATCGCTGCGCCACCGCTGCTCTAATTTAATGTACATCAGTGAAAATTTGAAAAAGGGAAAACAGAGCCAAAAATTCTTACAGAAAATAATATATCTTCACAACCATCGCCGATGTTTCTATAGGGACCACCACCTTCATATTATAGGTAGGTACTTACTTTTAATGCTATTTAAAATTTTAGGCGTTACGTAATATTTATACGTTATGCCGATTAGAATCGGCTTGTATGGATTCTTCGCCACTGATATGTAAGCCACCATGCCATTTGCCAGGAGTACAAGATTTGAACTTGTAAGGTACCTCAAATTACGACACACGAATTTGATGATTTTCTGACTTATTTCCCCTCTTTGTCACAGTTGATCACTTGTGACTCTCATTCTCATTTGACAAGATACTTGCTTTTCACGCCGCAGGTCGTGGGTTTGATTCTTACCCGAGACAAACATTTGTTTAAATATGCCTGTATGTCTTGTGTATGTGTCTGGATGTAATTATCTATATTTAAGTAAATATTTACAAAAGAAAAGTATTATAAATGTAGTATATTACCAGTTATCTGGTTTCCATAGTACAAGCTCTGCTTAGTTTGGGATCAGATGGCCGTGTGTGTTAATGTCCCACTATATTATGATTACTATTCCTTAATGTGATGTCACATACTTCATTTTTCGTTAGTTATTTTTTATATATGCAATGAATTATGGTGGCTGTACCCTAAACATGTCTAGGAAGAGTTAGTTTAATTATTGCCGACGGAGGCGCTGCTATAGATTTTATACATAAAGAACGCTTTACTACACTCGCTAGACAGTATAAAAGGCTCACAATCCAAAATAATCTTCAGACAGTCCGACCCGGCCTCAAGACACAGCCTTAAAACCCACACAGAAAATGTAACCAAATGAAATCTTACTCTGGGGAGTACTAACTTTAAGGGACAGTACAAGGCACAACCCTACTTTGTATGCGGGAAAAACAATGTAGATACTCAACATGTTGCAAAATAAAGTAAGTACAAATAATATAGGAATTGCCCCGTAAGGTCATAACTGTGATAAGTTTGGTAAACAGGAAAAATTATCTTAATAACACAAGATTTACTCCAATTTGAAACATATTTTGATTTAAACGTATAAATTGATATAATTCACACCAAGATGTGTAAGCGAGGACGATCGATCAGTGTGGTAAAAACTATCGATCGACATCGACTAATCCGTTTTACCATCGATCGATGGCATCTATTTACGATCGATCGGTTTGGAATCTGGCTGAATTTAGTCTTAGAAAGATACCTTCCTACCTACATAGAGCAACTTTGAATACTTACCAGTAGATCTTAATGACCTCTTGTCAACTAGTTGCAATCTGACCCGCTTTGTATATTAAAATAACTGTATCGTTAAAGGTAGCCATAAATTCCAACCAAAAATACGGCTGGTCTTAAAACTTTTGTAAC
The DNA here is from genome assembly GCA_936450015.1 of Meganola albula. Taxonomy (NCBI): domain Eukaryota; kingdom Metazoa; phylum Arthropoda; class Insecta; order Lepidoptera; family Nolidae; genus Meganola; species Meganola albula. Next base: position 3,617,306 of record OW388153.1, read on the forward strand.
CGCGTGAGAAAACAATGAAGTGTTGTTTCATCACCATTGTAATGTACAGTCAGTGAACTCATTTACCAAAACCATAACAATAATGTAAACCAATTTTTACCTTTACCACTTTAAAGGTAGGTTCACATTATTAAAGGGGTATCGTGCGTAGGGTTACCGGATGAGAAAATCAAAACTCCGGAAAAAAGACCAGCAGCCGTACTACAACACCGTATAGTATTATAGTATTAAAATTATTATTGCAGTTGTACTAAAGAGAAGTTGCTTTACACATTCTATAGCGGCGTCCTTCTTCCGCAGCTTCAACATACTGCTTTCAGCTGTTGTGGCACGCTGCCTAATTCCGGAAAAAAACCGGACGTTTTGTTGCAGTTTAAAATGAAAAGTTTGTTATAGAGGCAGACAATTTTTAGTCTGTTTAACTTTTAGTAATAAAAGAGGCTGTTTCTTTTCAGTTTTTGGACGTATTACCTAAAGAGGCTGATTTTTTGAATTTGTTAAACTTTTTATTAAATTGATTTATTTAATTTACCTACTGTATTTTATTGCATCCAAAAGGGAGTCCAAAAGGAAAAATCCGGTTTCCTGAGATCGCCGGATTCCGGTCGGATTTTTATTTTTTTTGAACGAACGTTTTTAAATTACCTTGTGGTCGGATGATATGGTAGTAGAATGGACATAATTAAGTAAGTTAGGTGACCGGGGGGGATCTGGGGGACCTAGATATGCGGTGTCTAGGTATCTGCGGGTGGTGGTGGGCCCAAATTGCAACATTTCAGACACACTGCATTTAATTTTACTCCTGTGTAACCGTAGCTTTATTTGTAGCCAACAATAACTTTATTGTTTGGTCGTATTATTTCTTACTCGTGCAAGTATTGCACGCGTTTAGCGTAATAATCTCAAGTAGTAATTCAGACACACGTCATCATAATATTACGTTATTGTAACAAGATCTACTACGAGTATTTGTAGGATGTAAACACAACCTCAAGCACTACACTGTAAATACTGGAATTTTCCATGAAGACTCGTAGGAATTGACCAATCATTTAAATTGACATGAGATGTCGTGGTGGCGGGTTAGAATCTCCGCGCCGAATTTCTTTCCACTGGTCGTGTCAGTTTACCAATTCTAAACTCCGAGAGTAAAATAATACTGAGACCATCCATGCTTGCGCATAACATATCTCCTGCGTTCGAGGGTAGTGGGAATTCAACTAGAATAGGTTTTAGTTTTTTGAGAAATCCCTTACACCTACAACCAGTGAATTATCTTTCATTAGCGAAATCACATCTTATCGTACTACCATCCATGCTGTGCATTATCCTTTACTGATTCTCACAATGTATATCTCAGTTACACCAACAAGATACATCTACTATAATGTAGTCACCGCTTTATTTAAATATTGTATCTAAATTATAATCGTCAAAAGTTAGCGGGGTATCGGGGAAGATTGCTAATTTTGATTGGTTTGTTCAAATACTTCAACCCATCAAAATTTGCTTGTGGTCGGATGCTATGTATTGTTACGACATAGCTATGCGGTGTATACTAGGTGTAATATCGGTGCTTTTAAGAAAATGTCGGATGCGTTCTTTTTCTTTATGACGCTGACGGCAGTGTAGGTAATTTAAGATTTAACTAACAAACTGTTTAATGGAGCAATATAAAACACCTCAAATAGGTCAGTCGTTTCACTAGCCGGGATCAGAGACACCAGGAACTGGGGCAAAGCAGTAATTACTACGCTCGATGTACCTAGGGTCAGACCCGACTGAACTGAAAGGGCTTTGTGAGGGAATTGTTGTTACGCCTTATTAAACATTAGCTTCTGCCCGCGACTTCGTCCCCTTAATGTACGGGATGTATCGTAAGCATTATCATGATAAAAAGAAACCTATATTCAGGTAACAAATTACATGTTGCAAAGTTAGGATGGGATTTTAGGAAGTATTTTTTTTATTCTTCTATAGGCTGGCGCTTGACTACAACTTGCCTAATGTTAAGCAATGATGCAGTCTACGATGGAACGCGCCAGCCCAGTGTACCGATTCACTCATTCGTTCATTATTTATTGTATTGTATTCGTTATTTTGTCTCCATGTTCAGTAGTGGCATTTCTAATTCTTTTGTCAATATAGCCGTGAAAGCCTACTTGGTACTTTTCATTTTCGAATTCGAAAGTGCCTCGATTGTTATTTATTATAGTAAAACAGTCGAGAGGAAATTATCGGTTGACTGGTTAAGTATCATTAATCAACACAATTGAACATTGTTTAGAATATTTTTATTACTTTTATAAGTGGTTTCGATAATTGATTACGATTTCTAACTGAAATAATAATAATCCCTCCTATCCCTTCAGAGCCTCTAAATAAAAACTTATATCGTACCCCACAATCTAATTTTGAATGGTTTAAGGACAAAAACATGAACTGACCAATCAAAATTAGCTATATTCTCCGATACCCCGCCAACATTTGACGACTACAATTTGATATAACATTTCAAAAAAGTGATGTCCATTAGGTATTTAGTCAGTGACTATTCCCTACTTTACTGAATTAATAAAATGTTACGTACACTAAAATGTTATAAAATAAATAATAATAAATGCATAAAAATTCGACGAACGTATGTTTTCTGATTGCAGCATGCAGTCAACCTTGGAAGAAGCATCCCACGCATTCTTGTTTTGGGTTTTCTTAAAAGAATTTCACACGTCTTTTATAGAGATAACATCAACATTTTGCAACTAAACAAACTAGATTACAAAATAAAAGCACTAAACAGTACCCATGTACTTTAAAAATTGCCTCAGTGTGAACTGGTTCAGTGGTGAGTAATTCCCGGGTCGAGCAAAAAGACTTTTCTAATATACTGAAAGAATCTTAATCACAGCTCAAAGTTTTTGAATTGTGCCCGATGAACGGCAATAGACTCACCCCCTATTACGTATGGGATATCATAAATATAGCTGGCGTGTCACTTCAACCCTTTATAGTGTTCCACTGCTGGGTACGGGTCTTCTCTCAACTATCTTAGGAGTTGAGAGAGTTTAGGCCTTAATCCACACACGCTAGCCAAGTGCGGGTTGGTGGATGTCACATGACCTCGAATGGTTAGTTCTTAGACATGCCAGTTTCCTCACGATGTTTTCCTTCACCGATATTGAGCAGCGGCGATGAAACAATTCACACAAAGATGTGTGGGCACGGATTCGAACCCGCGACCTTATTTTTCTAAGGCGAGGCCCGTACCGCTGCTCCCGCTGCGCCACCGGTGCTCAGCTGGGGTATAGTGGGTTATATTCACGTCTGCCTACTCCTTCGGTTAATACAGGCGTGAGGCTATGCTTAAGTAGGTACTCTAGAAAGTACACTATACAACCTGTTCTAACTTAGTAGCGTATTGGGTGTGTTTGTAGCACCGACCAAATACCTATAGACACTGCATAACTAGGCCTCTCGCTCGCCTAACTTATGTCTTACCACAAGCTGATTTAGATTGAATGGAGTCATTCTTCCCCGATACCCACCAACTTTTGACCCAGCATCCAAATGCGACTGCGCCCGCGTGGTCTACAATTCACCTCTTTGAAAATACTTTATTAGTGCACCCATAGAACTAACACGGAACCTATAAGCCAAATTTGGAGTCTCTAGACCCGGTTTGGGCTGGGTGTCAATATGTGAGACAGTTTCTTCTTTTATATAATGTAAGACTAGCGGCCAACCCCAGCTTCGCGCGGGTAGCTTCGGCCTACTCAACAATTTACAAAAAATGTGATAAATAAAGAACCGCTCAACCGATTTTGTGCAAACTTCACATAAACCATCTACTAAATATTCCGAACAATGCCTAAACATTTGGCTTGAATAGGTAAGCCTGTTTTTGAGTTATAAAATTACAACGAAAAATGGCATTGATTTTTATTTATATAGATTTGAAGAGTAGCGTCTAGTAGTTAAATAGTCGGCGCGGTGGTTTGTAGAAACTCAGTGCAAAACCGTGCGGACTTTTTGCTATTTATTTTTGTATTGGTGAGCTTGTTCGTGGTGTTTCTCAAGGGGATCGAGGGACCTCGGTTGAGTGGATCCACTATTGTTCCAAGCGAATTCCTGTTTATGCCGATCGACCGGTTCCTACAGGAGGGGAGAGCAAGGTTACGCTTATTTAGTACACACACGTGCGGACCACTGCTAAGTAGAGGACCCAAATATGAACCAGATTCGTGCGATACATATATTTCATTAGGCTTTGATATAAATACAAAGCATAAAATATCGCTCTTGTATTACACGAAGTCGTAGGCAGAGGTGAACATCACTCACATTCACAGGCGCAATTCTCTACAAAATTAGGTCCCATAACAGGAGGCCGTTTATTGCCGTCCATCGGGCAGAATTCAAAACATCGAGCTGCAACTTAGATTTTCTAAGTACATAAGAAATGTCTTTTTGCTCGAACCGGGAATCGAACCTGGGATTTTGCGGTTTGCGATGATACCGAGACGACTGAGATACTGTTTAGAAATCGGATGTTATTTTTTGATATTCTTGTGTATTACGCAAAAACTGTGCGTTATTAGCACAGATAATATAATACTACGGTAAACTGTTCTATTCGAGAATCTCTTGCTACTAAGATTTATCTAATATCTAATAAACGAAGGAACGTCTTTTGCTTAACGCGGGACTTCGGGTTATTATGGAACTTACATAGATCAACATGTTTTTCTTAAGTTCTATACCTAATAAAATATAATTTTAAAAATAAAGGGAAAACAGAAACGACGACATTTAATTAAGTTTTAAATAAATAACAATTAACTTAACTAAACGTTGTGGCGGTTGTGGTATTGGGAAATTTAATACCTATCTACAACAAGTAAACAGTGTAGTGACAGTCAAGTGCATAATACACTTTATCCGTATGCCTTCGAACATGGTAGAAGGTAAAAATTATATTTCCCCTTCAGCATAAATTTAATAAAAGAAGCGAGCGCCTTTGATTGTCTCAATATTGAATTTTAAGTCAATTATAGAACAAAATGCACGAGCAGTTCAGAAAAAGAAGTAAATCCGGAAAGTATTATATTAAATATTTATTTTTAAATATAAATTATGTGCAGTTATTTATAATTATCTGTGGCAGACTGACAGCTATAACCACAAACTGAGAACATAAATATTACACTACCCATCTGGAAATGTTTTATTTATGAAATAATTTTATTTCATTTCATGCTTAACCTTCTAACCTTAACCGTTCTTATAATAACTTTTTAACACATCCACATTATCGATTTTGATTCTTATTCGAAAGCTGTAACGTTAGAGAAGGTTACTAGCACATTAGCTAGGTTTCAAAAATGCTTCGGCGGTTATTAATATTTTAATGTACCTAGTTATTAAAAATAAGATGTCACGGTGACGTAACAGGCATGGTTGTACTGTGCACAAAAAAATATCACAAGTTTCCACCCGCATACTTTTTATCGATTGATATAATTGGCAAATAGAATTTATGTATTGCTTTTAAAAATATTTAACATTCTTATCCATTATTTCAATATTCCCAGGCTTATTATGAATTAACAAAGCACAATAATATTGATTTCAAATTACTGACATTTCTTGTGTCAGTTTAAATATTTAACATAACATTAAATCCATCGTACAGTTGAAGCTTGAAAGGCAATACTAATCTAATTATTAGAGTTTTAAATGCGGGCATTGTTCAGAAACAAGTATCAAGTATATTCACCCGCATTTGGCCACTCGTGAGGACAAAGGTACTTTCCTACTAGTAGATGTGCGTAAGGATTGCTGTAAAGATCCGCAGCTTGAACAATGCGATGTACCGACAGCAAGGACCGCAAGCATAGCACACGTATCCTTCCAAATAAAAAAACTTGTTTGATCCCATTTCCACCTGTGCTATGCGAAACTATTTGACCGTTTCCACTAATCTTAAGCACCGCTAAATTAGATATAAGTATAGCGGTGCTTAAGATGTGTTATGAAAATCCGCAGCTCGAACTATGCAATTCATTGACAGCAAATGAGGCATAGCACTCGCATCCTTCCAAATAAAAAACGTAACTAGTTTGAATCTATACTAGTGCTATGCGAAAATATGTGACTGGTTCAACTGATGCTAAAATGGCAGTGCGGGTAAGATGTGCTCTAAAGATCCGCAACTCGAACAACAGCAGAAAGGGCGGGAATAGCATTCATCCATAGCACACATCATAACATAGTCAAAGGTGTAGGCAGAGGTGAATATCACCCACTTTTCACCGGCTCTGTTTAGGTCCCACACGTAATAGGGGACAAGCCGTTCATCGCGCACAATTGCAAAACTACAAATAAGAGTCTTATTAGAAAAGTCTAGGAACTTGTGGTTATTATGCGAACACGCTACTACTGGGTCACCAAGGCAGTAGCACACTGCTTCCATTTAACACGTAGCTTATAGGCTGACCGTTTAACTCGCGTATCGCCTATCGCCAAGATTCTGACTCCTCAACCTGCACAGACAGTGATGATGATTCAAGCGATATGGATATTAGTGACGAATAGTCTGACATTACTTTTATCCGTGGTTAAATAGTTCTTTAAGAGATTTAATTAATGTTTTATGACTTTATACCTCAGATGGCGATACGCGAGTTAAACGGTCGGCCTATAATTAAATTTGTTTCCACTAGTGTTCTGTGGTCGACAGTAGCAACTTCGCAAAGCGCCTTTATTATAAAAATCTATACTCTCATTATAGATTATTTAAAAGGCCTACGACAAATAGAGCTACGTTATATGCAAGTATCAAGTATGGCTGGGTGAAGTGCAAACTATATTAGCAACTCCGCCTTAATAATTTGATCGATTGCACAATAAAAACGAAAGCTGTATGTAGGTAGGTAGGCACTATAAAACGGGTTTACTATTGCAAATCTAATCAGAAGTAATCGGGTTTTGTTTTTAGATATCCATATCCAAAATACTGTATAATATTAACATTGTGTGAACGAAAACCTATCTTACAGATTAGACAGACAAAATTACTTATTCTACTTCATCATCATGAATCTAATGAAGTCCTCAATGTGGGAAGTCAATCTTAACACGTCGAGTGTCACTACGAGTTAACTCGTAGGGAAATTATAACAGAGATGCCAGCTGCGAAATATATTATAGTATTTTATGGTGGATTTTATAGAAAACGAAATGATTTAGCATTCGCGAGATTTCCAAATTTCGACCTATCATCATCATAACGGGCTATCTCGTAGAGCGGTAACCGGTTGAAATAAAACCCAGGGTGCCAACTACGATGTATCTAGTAGGTATGCTTTAATTACGGTGGGAACTAATTTCTGGTCAAAATAATCCTACATAAAAATTTTGTGATCTCTAAGAGGCAGGATTCTCTAATCTAAAATATTTTATAATTTTTGTTTGGTTTGCAAACAACAGAGCACTACATACGCACATAATACCATCACGCCTTATACACATGGGGGTAGGCAGAGTTACAAGCGCTAATATTTCATAAATAAAATTACATGATTAACTGACGTCAGTATAATAAAATAATTAACGATAGTTCGTATGAATGTAGGTATGTGGTATATTTGTTACTCTTTTACACAAAAACTATTGGACGGAATTGTATAAATTTTTGCAGAAATAGATTGGCGTAGTGGTTACTGACCCGGACTGCTAAGCCGGAGGTCGTGGGTTTCATTTCCACCCAGGACACATTTTGTGTGATGAACATGGGTGTAATTTATCTACAATATCGCTATGTTGTAGAAAGGTCGTAAACGCCACTTTGGGGCAAAATAAGTTGAATAAGCAGTCTTGTTCAGTTTTTTGGACTTCATCGATCTATTTACTCTCTTGAAAAATCTCTAACCTCTGCCTTTCTACCGCAAACTAACGATATGTACATATGTATATTAAAATAAATATGTAGTAGGTATATGAGCAGCGGTGGCGCAGCGGTACGGGCCTCGCCTAAGAAAAATAAGGTCACGGGTTCGAATCCTGGTCGTGCCCACACGTGATTTGTTTCATCTCAGCTGCTCAATATCGGTGAAGGAAAACATCGTGAGGAAACCGGCATGTCTAACAACTAATCATTCGAGGACATGTGACATCCACCAACCCGTACTTGGCCAGCGTGTGTGGATTAAGGCCTAAACTCTCTCGACTCATAAGATAGTTGAGAGAAGACCCGTGCCCAGCAGTGGGACACTATAAAGGGTTGAAGTGAAGTGAAGTAGGTATATCATTTCCACAAAACAAGCAAACATAGTTTCCTAATTTGGGATAAGATAGCGCTGAGTGTGTGTGTGTGTGTGTGTGTGTGTGAAAACATTATTAATATTGTTATAGTCTGAATTAACGCAATAGCTACTTTTATCATAATACGCTAGCTTCGTAAGAATTTAATGAAATTAGCCTTAAATACTGTACAATTATTTTAATTTAATCACAATACTACTATAATTATGGTGCTGGTTGTTTTAGCATGCAGCTAAAACAACAGTTTAGCAACTGACTGCTGTTGTAGGGGCTCACAATGACAGGAAATATCACATTAGAAAGCTTTTAGGCAGCTATTGATACCAAAATAAATATCCGATAACTATTTGTGGCTGGCAATAATAGGCCTTATAAAAAACTACGAATTGTATGATAATATGTGTTTTGTGTATAATAAAGAATAAGAATAGAAGTACATAGTTTTATATAAAAAATCGTGTTTTGCTTTATTTAACCCACTTCCTTGTGTCTGATTGAGTTGTAATCTTGTAATGCAAGTAGACCACCGATCAGCAGGCTAATTCACGTAATTTCTTGACGCGCCGATCAAGTTGCGGTGCAGTTGCAATTAAGTTTACGTCTTAGTGCAAAATGGTATTCTTGTAATTGTCATTTAAATAACACATACGCTAAAGCGCTTGCGTGACGCGAACTTGATGCGAGCGTATCTGACAGCGGTAGTCAAAATTACGAGAGTACAAAAAGGGCTGTTTTGATCGAGACTTAACTGCAACTGAACTTATTTAATTACTTGAATTAGCCTACAGATGCCTATAGACATCGCATAGCTGTGCCCCCGCGCTTGCTTATGTCGTATCACCACATATTATCCGACCACAAGATAATTTTGATTTATTCGTTCAAGGTCTAGAACTTGCACGAACCAATCAAAATTTCACACAATATTTGAGTATCTAGTCGGTGAAGCAGACCACACATGGACGGAACACGAATGCTTAAATAGTAAAGGTCCGTTTTTAACTTTCGAGAAAGAGAACCCTAGAAACAGCCGTTTATCTAGTCATATACCTATATATTTACGTAGGTTTTGTTAGCATGTGTAATATAATCAAACACACAAACACGTTGATTTTAGTGAAATCTGACCCACAACATTAAGCGTAATTTGCTAAGCAAACAGAAATTTACTGAGCGGAGGTGATAGCTCATTGCCAGCGGCTAACCTTTAGAATTTAAAGTAGGCAGCTCTCGCCCCCGGCTCCGCGTTCTGAAAACGTTAGCTAAAACTGAGTTTAACTTAATCGTATGATTACATGAAAGTAATTCTGCCTGTCTGTACCGCTTTCACGCTAAAACGAATGAACCAATTTGGATGAAATTTGGTACGGAGAGAGTTTGAGACCCGGGGAAGACACAGGATAGTTTTTATCCGACTCCGCAAAAAGAGTCTAATGGTTTAGCGCAATAACCGACACACGCGTGAACGGAGCCGCGTGCGGAGTCAGTTACAAAATAAAGTTCCCCGCCGCATATCTATGTTCACAGTAATCTTTAAAACTACTGAACGGATTTTCATGCGGTTTCTCGGCATAATGGAATGGCAAGCCCGAAGTAATTACCTACAAAAATGTTGTTTTCTTCGGTCAGTTTAGAGCCGATCGTTCGGCAGTATTGGTATGATGCCGGCCCCTGATTTTTAGAACAATTATCCTTATGTATGTATTACTAGTATAGTATTATATTATCTGTGTATGTATGTTCGATTTTGCCGACCGGCTATGCCAGCCCAATTAATGTAAAGCGCCCCTAAGAACGTTACTAAACGTCATACCTACAATAAGATACACTGTCCATCAAATCTAAATATATTTTACACTTTACAGTAAGTATCTAACTCGTTACCACAAGTTCACACAGAACAATATATCACAGTACTCAATTAAGCGTGCAATATTATATTACTCAGCATCTTAGGATGCAATCTGAGATTCCAGACCTAGGTCATTTGAGTTATGTGCATGATATAAGCTTTCAAGTGGAATATGGTAGCAACTCTTTATTAAATGCATTTATGTACATAAGTTTTCAAGTATAACTAGTAACTAACTAACTAACTAACTAGTAACTAGACGTAAATCTATGCTAACAAAGAGAGGTATTACTATTTTAGGTTTCTATGTTGCACCAACAAGATACTTAATAGACATCACTTTATACAAATATTTGTATGAAATTGTAATCATAAAAAGTTGGCAGGGTATCGGGAAGCTAGCTAATTAAGATTGGTTTCTTAAGTTCTTGTCCTTGAATGACCCAGTCAAAATTAACTTATGGTCCGATGATATTTACCTAACCTATGCGGTGTCTAGTAGGTCTCTTGTCGGTGCTATGATGGGACCACCTGGAACTATGGTTAGATTATAAAAAGTTACTGTTAGAAAGCTACAAAATTCTTGAGATTTATGCATAATGAACGCTAAAAAATGCTGAAATTAAGACAAGGGTGACTGCTAGTACACAAAAAAACCATAATCGCATAATTAAACTAAAAATACTAAAAATACTACTACTAAAACTAAATTAAAGGCATATACCTAATTAAAATATGTGAGTTATTTATTAATCACAGGCTTAGTCATGCTAAATGACATGAATGCATTTTGTTACCCTATTATGGTAATTAGAAATGGAAAAGGAATGAATTAAATGTACTTAGTAACTGTGATGTAAGTTAATATCACTAGCTGGAAAGCGCAATAGTTAATCTTCCCTTACTCAAGAGGCAACAAGGGCCAAGGTGACCCTTACGTTAAGGAGGGCTAACATCAATACAGAGTGCTGAAGAAACTTGGTAGATGTTTCAACCGTGTGACCTTCTAATGAAATTCATATGATGAAATTTTGCCGTGAGTTTGTTGATATTTATTACAACACATATCTCTTTTCCTGAATTTATTGCAAAAAAAACTAAGACGCTATGACCAAAAATAGTTGCTAGCACCACCACTTGCGGAACTCACCACCTATGATCACACAAACTAAATAATGTGGATAGGCGAATGGTACATCAAAAGAAAGGTCTTGCTTTGTTGAATTTGTTACAGAAATAAAAAAACGTCACAACTTTAATAAATAAAAAGATATTTAACGTTCAGTTTCCCATTTTAGTGGTAGGTTTTGGATCTCATCATTAATAAACATAATAATATATCAACTAACTCACTTGAACTTTTTTTTTAGTATCCCTCTGCTGGGCACGGGTGGATGTCACATGTCCTCGAATGATTAGTTCTTAGACATGCCGCTTTCCTCACAATGTTTACCTTCACCGATATTGAGCAGCGGAGATGAAACAATTCACACAAAGATGTGTGGGTACAACCAGAATTCGAACCCGCATCACTATTTTTCTATGGCGAGGCCAGTACCACTGCACCACTGCTGCTCTTCATCAACTAACTCAAGAGGTTGAAACGAACATGATGGTGGCACAAGTGTCATACCACATCAACTTGGAGTGTTGTTGGAGCTGCCGCTATACAATATGTAGAGCAACTTCTCTTTCCCACGACTGCATTAATATATGATGTCATAGTAAGGCATAAAAATTATGTCCCTCAAAGATAGTCAAGAAAAAATGTTCTATGCCCAAGCTATGTAGAAATCAGCTAGCACTTTTTACAGCTAGAACAAATGACATTCAATTTATGTTTATCATAAATTCAGTGTTTTCCCAACAAGTACTATCAAGGTATATCATATCAGTTAAGATTATTTACTGATAACTGTTGTTATCATAATTCCTATATTAAAATATCAGCAGAAAGACACTAAATAGCTAACTACCTATTATTATGATATTAAATTCATTATAGTTTCCAAGATAGTCATCACATAGTCTGACAAAAGGGATCTACCCCACTGGGTAGCAACTGCCTTAAAAAGAACCCCCACCACATCTGCTTATAGCCAACAGGCTGATCGCAAGATGAGATAAGAAAAAACTAAAGCAATTTTCAATTTTTTTAGTTAGTATAAACAACTATCATAACAGTTAGAAGAATTTAGACTGGTGCCTGCTCACAGCCAATTTTCCACAGATTTTAAGACCGAAAACTCGTTACATAAATTGGTGGGAAATCGAATCCACATGCTAGCCAAGTGGTGATTGGTTTTATGTCAGATATTCTATTTATATGTTAAGTTCTAATACATAGTGGTATTCTTATGTTTTTATTCACTGATATATTAAGCATGTTTCAAATTTCAAGCCCATTTCTAAATAAGCATTTAAGGAGTGCTCCTTATATCACTATTTTCTGAGTGCCCAGTAGGAAAGAGGGGCCGGCACACACTCAAATGCTTCACCAAAATATATATTGCAACATACCTACCCTTACTTTAAGAATGCAGACAGGTTATAAACTAGTCTGTGTTAGGTGAGAGAAGTCTTTGCCAAAGGGAAAATAGCTTAGGTCTGAGTTGGGCTAACAACAATAATAGAGCTTACACACTTAGTCATATTGCATACCTTTGTCTGAAAAGATTATCCCCAGCCTAGGTGTAGAAGATAACGAATACCGTGTAATTTTGTTCAACATTATGTACATAACTAGTAGGTACTTTGTTATCAACAAATTGCTAATTATAACACAATCGGCAGCTATAGTAAACAAAACCTGTAATATTGTTCAATAATCATTCCTTATGTCTACAAACCGCGCTGGATATATAGGTAATGAGCCTCAAGACCATTCAATTTAGACCATGACGTCAGACAGTTTACCAATAATTTTAACGTTACGAAAGTATAAGAGCTAATTCAAAGAACTTACCCGTCACCAACCACTACACATTTAATCGCCTGCATTTCTGCACTTTAATCGGCCGTTACCAGTGTTAAAGGACAGTAGAATATCAAAAGGGAGCTCCAGATATTGTAGAATTCAACACTGCACTGATCACAAACTCTAGTTGCAATTACACAACGACATCTCACTCAACACATAAATAAAGTAATGGCACAGCTTTTAGATATAAAATGATTTCATATCTCACACGCACGAAAGCAAGTTATTCACCAATATTTAATTTAGCTGGACTCGTTTTACTAGCCGCGATGATGTTCGGCAATCGGAATCGTCATTGAGTGAATGAATGATATCGAATGATATTAAATGAACTAGTTGTAAATTTGATGTTGGCAGAACGTTATTAATAGAAACTACCATGTACGACGCATTTTGACGCTCTTGGCTTCTTAACGTTGTTGTTTATATCAGCATACAAAATTAAATTTATTGCAAAAATCTATTAGATACTTTGGTGAAATATTGTAGATAACTAGCCTAAAAAAACATTTTTGAAAAATAAACTAATACATTACTTGTTAAGGTAAGCTTGTAACATTATGCTACCAAAGACAAATAGCTGTTCTATAAAGGACCGTACTCACTAGCTTTTAATTTATTTAATTATCAATCATTTTCAATCCATCTCTAAATTCTATTGTTGTTTTTGGTCTGTCGATTTGGGCTTGCTCTATGGTATGTAAATCAATATGGCGTCATTCACAAAGCGCATTGCGCGGTACTGCGTGATACTTTTTTAACGTTCTCGTTAAAAATATGGCAAAAGGTGATAAAGAATTAGAAAAGCCTATAGTGAACTATGAGTTACCCAATCCAGAGTGTAGGAGTGCGGACCATGATGATCCTGAAGCAATCCAAGAACAACCTCTTGATATAGGAGAGCATTATTTAGTGCGGCGTTCAGATGACTCATGGCACCCGGCTGAGATAATACAATCGCGGTACAATACCGGCGAGTCTAACTACGAGTATTACGTGCACTATGTCGGTTACGATAGACGACTGGATGAGTGGGTATCCCGCCACCGTGTTATGTCGGATAGATTCGACATGTGCGAACAGTCGAATAATAATTCAGACCACCTCCTCACTGACAAAGCCGGCAGGAAGATAACAAGAAACCAAAAACGTAAACATGATGAGATCAACCATGTACAAAAGTCCTACGCTGAAATGGACCCTACAACTGCTGCTTTGGAGAAAGAACACGAAGCTATAACCAAAGTCAAATATATCGATAGAATTCAGTTCGGCAAGTACGAGATAGATACGTGGTACTTTAGCCCCTACCCAGACGAATATGGTAAACAGTCGAAGCTGTGGTTATGTGAGTACTGCTTGAAATACATGAGAATGGAAAAAACGTATAGATACCACTTGGGCGAATGCACTGCGCGGCAGCCACAAGGCAGCGAGATCTACAGAAAAGGTACAATAGCTATATTCGAAGCAGATGGTAAAGAGCATAAAATTTATTGTCAAAATCTATGTTTACTCGCCAAATTGTTTTTAGATCACAAAACATTATATTTTGATATTGAGCAGTTTTTGTTTTACATTCTTTGTGAGGTTGATAAGCATGGAGCACACCTTGTGGGTTACTTTTCTAAAGAGAAAGATTCTCCTGAAGGGAATAATGTGGCTTGTATATTGACTCTGCCTCCATACCAGAGGCAAGGTTACGGTAAACTTCTTATAGCATTCAGCTATGAATTATCAAGGCTTGAGCATGTTGTGGGCAGTCCAGAAAAGCCACTATCTGACTTAGGAAAGCTTAGCTACAGATCTTACTGGTCTTATGTATTGTTAGAAGTCTTAAGTGTCAGCAGGGGCACTCTTAGCATCAAAGATCTGAGTTCAATGACCGGAATATCACAAACAGACATCATTTCCACCTTGCAGTCAATGAATATGGTTAAATACTGGAAGGGGCAACATGTAATATGTGTAACTCCGAAAACAGTTACTGAGCAACTGGCTAGCTCTCACTTTAAAAAGCCCAGACTATCGGTTGACCCATCAGCATTGAGGTGGACTCCTCCTAGTAAACAGGGGAGTTCTGCCAAAGCTAAGAAGTAGTATAGGCTTACAGGCACAGCATAGAAAAAGGTCAAATAACTATTGCTGGCCTGTTATTTTGTATTGTGCACTTGCATGTAGTATGATATCATAAAATCCCTTATCTCAGGGCCATATCCCTTCTGCTATCTTACCAAAGTAAAAAAACTCCTCTTGAGAGATAGAAAATTCAGGCGAGAACAACAAAATGAATACATAGCTTGAATGTGGGAACCCAAAGATCTTTGAGAGACATGGTGACCATGTGGGTACATTATATTACATACATTTTCGCTTTATGAAGTTGGGAAATTGTGTGGATTGGATTGATTATGAGATTGTTATCATTTGAATAGAGTCATGCACAGGTAAATGTTTGGATTTTTTGCAATCTAATGCTAGTGTAAGATAAAATGTTTGCTTTATAATATTTAATATTAATTGCATTTTGTTTAAGAACAGATAAGATTGTAGTACCAGTGAAGGAATAACAGCATTTTAAATGTAAATTTAAGAAATATTAATAAAAATAAGAAATACGGTGTATGTGTTTAATGTGTTAAAAAAAATTCATAACTGGAAACTGTTGGAATAAATTAGTTTCCTTGGTTAAGTAATATGCTCTTTGTTAATCACTTAACTGTCTGTAATGATCAAGTATTATGTCTATTCATTGTCAATCATATGTTTATGGGTAAATTCCACTCAAGCTTCTTTGGTACTTTACCTTTAGCCTTGTAAATGTCAATTCATAATTGCTCAAATAGGTGTTTGATTGTGTAACTTGGCATTTACAGTAATATTATGGTTTAAGCACAGTATATTTGTTATTAATCATTAACTTACACTGACTTACAGTCTGTTAATATGTTTAAGACCTTTAAATTACGCTATACATTCGCCCACGACTGTCGCGCCAGAAATTTTCCATTTTCAAAATGTATATCAATCGGTAAACAGTGCATAAGCTACAATTTCGCGAATGTAGAGCGCACTTCGCATACATCTAAAAAACAATATATTGAACTCGTAAAGAATTGTTAGAAATTACAGTTTTCTACAGACCTGTATTTATGTTTAAGTGATGCCAATTTCCTTTCCAAAGTTTTCCGATAAACTAGATCTGTTCTACATTAAGTTCCTTTTTACTGGTAACAGTGATACTAAGATTAAGTTTTAAACATAAGTTTCAATAGACAAATCTGTGTAACAGTTTGCATTAGTTTTAAGTTAATGTACTGTAGAAATCAACTTTCTAAGTTAACATAGTGTTACAAAATAAAAACTTGTCTTTAATGTTAGTTATAAGATATGCAAATATGTGAACTTGTTAACATTTCTATTCGTGTCTAGCGATTTAATTTCGGACTTTTTTTATGTAGGTATTTAATAGAACACGGCGCTCACGTCTATTGTACTCAAGGGTGTGGGTTTATGTGGATATCAACTACATGTGTATATATATTTATATCTATATTTAAGTATCTATTTACAAACGAAAAGTTTTTTAAGTAGTATATTACCAGTTATCTGGTTTCCGTAGTGGGACATTAAACACACACGGCCATCTGATCCCAAACTAAGCAGAGCTTGTACTACGGAAACAAGATAACTGGTAATAACCTGCATATAATACTTTTCTATTGTAAATACATACTAATTGAATACAGATAATTACATCCAGACTCAAGACGAACAGACGTGTTTATCCATCACACAAATGTCTGACTTGGGTGGGAATCGAACCTACGACCTGCGGCGTGAAAAGCAAGTATCTTAAAGACCACGCCACCAGCTCGTCCAAAAAATTAAATTAAATTTGGCCTACTGTGTATGAGTGATGCGGGCTGCTTTATAGTTATGGTGGTTCAAGTTCTGGTTATAAATCGAGCGCAGCTAATTAAATGGACATGAGATAAGCGCGTATCCCGTAAGCCGTCGATGCTCATAGTTCATTACAAGTTTACTAGTCTCACTACAGATAAAGCATAAAAACGCATCCCTTTTGTAGCAGTTTATACCTAGTTGCTGCTAGATGCAGTGAGCTATAAGTATTGCAAATTTAATTGTTAATGTATTCGGTAGTCTGCATAAAAAAATATAAAACGGGAAGAGTCCAGAGCACAGAGGTTTATCTCCAATTTTCTTCTAATTACCACTTGTAAAAATACTGTATGAAAGTTAAATAGAAGAAAATTTGTATGTAAAAGTACCTAATTTCAAACAAATATGTAAGCGGTTCGTTTTATTTTGTTTTGTTTGTTCTCAGTCCTAAAATATATGCAGTGGGGTTTTTTGTTGTAAATTAGCTCTTATACACATGATATAAGGTTGGTTTTCAAATTTGACAGGTATTTGGCCCAGTTAAATATCTTTAAATACATTTACTTTGATCTTTAAACTATTGACATAAAGCCAGGGGTTTTCGAGATTAGTGATTACCTACTGTCGACTTATTAGGTCGTTTGAGTTAAAAATTACGCGTCTGTGTTAAGAGTTCTATTGATAATAGAATTTATTTGTTAACTGGCCTCCGCCCTCGTGGTATTAGGATAAAAATAACCTACGTGTTGTTCCACACTATAATCTATCTTTATGCGGAATTTTATCGAAATCTGTCGTACAATTTTTGCGTCAGAGTAACAAACATCCATATACACACATCCTCACACACTTTCACTTTTATACTATACCTACTATAAACTCATCTTATACACCCCTAGTTTTAGGAAAAATAGCACGTGTTTCATAATTTCTTAGGTTTATGCGTTCCTAATTTGGAGTGAATCAAACTTAGGACTGCAAAGTTCCAGAGAAACGTTAATTTTTACAAACTAAACTCATTTTACACACCTCCTGGGGGTAGTTTTGAAAAAAAAAACTTGTTTCGTTATATGTAAGGTCTATGTATACCGAATTTTAAGTGAATAGGACAAAGGAATAAAAAGTTCCATACAAACTTCATCCCTCTATTTAACCCTCTTTAAGGATGATTACAGAAAATATTATTAGCCTATGTCCTATTCTAGGTTCTACACTACCTACGTTTCAAGATACGTGGTAACAAACATTCACACACACTCGCATTTATAATATTAGTAAGATAACCGCTTAACACGCATAGTCGGATTAAACAAGTATGGAGGTTTATTAATTAAGACATACTAAATTATTCAGATATAGTTTTTTAATGAAGCGGCTCTTTCATTAAAACAGACAACATGTTTTGAGAGAGCTCTAAGCCAGCGCAGCGCAAGATATGAGATACACACGGCCACACGTCAAGCTGTACATGTCCAGTATAAGCTGACCTCTGGTTTTACGGAAATCCTATACAAAGCGAGATCAGCGTATACTGGAAATTATACTTTCTTGTGTAGCTTTGTGAACTAAAAAAAATTGTACCTATTAATATTCTATAGGTGCTTATAGTTCTACCCACTTCTTGCCTTTCTGCTTAGTTTCTAACGCCTACTAGTTTTGTCAACCTTTCAACTGGTTTTGCAAATTAAACTGTAATGGTTATGACATTTAAGTCTATTTTTGTAAACCGTCGTGAATTAATAACTGTTCTGCGACATGCGACATTGCCACACGTGAGAACTTCTATTAGGTAACATACTGAAATTGTTGCGAAATATTTTGAAACTGTACTGAACAATGTATTATTATAATTTTCTTAGGTTAAGATTATCCTGTAATTTGAAATGTAAACATCTTTAGTATCTATGTTATAATAATTTGTCACTTTTGTGTCGAGTTAAAATCAAAAGATCTAAACCGTTGCCGTTTGTATTAGATTCTGTGAATCGTCAGTAATTTTTCACTGTTTATTTGTGATAGTTAATTTGTAAGTAAAGGTGTCAATAAAATGTAAACTAAAATACGTTTGTTTTTATTTATTACTAGCTTCTCAGGCGAACTTAGTACCGCATGTTTCTCACGTTTTGAAGTTGCCTTGAATGTCAACAAACGTTTTAATACCAAAATAATCGGTTCAGCCATTCTCGAGTTTAAGTTCTACAAACATACATCATCGGTATTTACTGGATAAGCGCGTTCCATTGTGGACTACATCATTGCTTCACATCGGGCAAGTTGTCGGGCTATTATAAGATAAAAAAACAATTCATTTTTACATAGTTAAAGAAAGATTAAGATTAGGTAGACGATAGGCTCTCCTAATGCTTACGTTCAAATGTGCTGGGCCCCAATTCTCTCGCGGTTTAGACATTAGACTAATCACAGACTACTCAGAGAACCTAAGACTAATAGACAATGTCGAAGATAAAGTAAGGATTTCATCAGTTTTCTGACATCTTTTAGACATTAGTCTATTAGAGATGTATATGTCTGGGCGAGAATCGGGGCCCTGTTCTTTCCTATGTTTTAAATAATTACAAAATTAAATTATAGAGGATGAATCAAAGAGATTGTCGCAGCAAATAATAATTATTATGAAGGTATTTGTCCACAAATCATCTCCAATTTCGTTAGCGGCACAGATATAAGACTCCATAATGATGACATTACTAATCTATGATGGTGACGTCCCAATAGACGCTGTGCACTTTCACTTGTAGGTGTATAGATAATTTAAAATAACTTCTTTGATATACAAACGCAATATTTTTAAATCATATTTTTTTTCTGCAATAGATAGATGAGCTTGACTAGGTACAACTTGCCTGATGTTAAACAAAGACGTAGGTAGTGTCTACGACGGACGCGCCAGCCCTTTACACCAATTCACCCATGATTACTAATGATTTACTACATATTAGCTGTTTACCAATTTATTTGTATTATCAATTTTGCCATTTCGCTGTCATCACGGTTACAAGTATAATTCCACAATATTAGGTAAGTTCAGTAAATCACCTACTGGATCGTGGGATTTTTTTTAGTGTAGGTTTCACTGTAGACTAATATAGGCAGACAGATTTAGACTACCTAATACAACTTGCATCGCCAGCTTTCCTCTACCGCTCTCCACAACTAGGTCTTAGGTTGGGAGGCTCTTGGTTTCCCATGTAACTACGTTAACAGTCTGACCTTGCCAGAACTATAATGACTGGCATGGTGGCGTAGTGGTTAATTACCCTGATTCCTACGCCGAAGGTCGCGGGTTCGATTCCCAGCCAGGATATCTGGGTGTAATTTATCTATAATGTATGTATTAACAAAAAAATATGAGACCCTCGAACAGTGCAGAGGCGTTCGAGTCGAAACGCTTAACGATCCTGTTTCCTGAGTATGAGTAAGCTAGAAAGAAGTCGTCAAAGAAAAAAGCAGTGACGTAAAACATTACCTTGCCTTTTAAGTTCGTTTCTACTAGGCCTAGATTCTAGAAGGTCTGTTTCTTCTTTAGTTAATAAATAATTATTACCTAAGTACTTAATTGAATTAAAATTGAAACACATTGAACTATGACTATGGCGCAGCTGCTGTGCTGACTCACGCTAAAAACACGAAATAGGTAGATAATGAATAAATAAAACAACATTTATATCTATTACGTACTCCAATTATATTTCATTTATAACATTTCCATTTACACGTTATTATCAAATATTAAATACATATTTGTTACGGTTAAATAATTTAAATTCTTAACTATAATTACCAATTTTGTATTCGTAGGAAATTTCCGTTATTCTTTTAACATTTATGTGTCTGGAGTGTAATATTTTTATCAAATCAGGTCATGTTTTATCTGATAGGTATGTCCGCATATCTTTTGTAGACATAACGATAGCACTTTTTTTTGTTGGTACTTATGTAGATTGGCTCCTTCAAAAAGTTAACTGTTTTTAATCTAAAATCGGTAATTATAGAACACAAAAACAATTGAAATTACCACATAAATGTAATACGTCTTGTCTTTTAACACGCTTTATTAAATCCAGATTAGATGCGCAATTTGCATTTAGGTACCTACTATGAATGATTCATGTATCACAACACATGTAAAATAGTCTTAATAAAATGTAAATAAAAACAAATAAGTGGGTACATAGCGTAAACTACGTCATTCAGATGTAAATGTAACCAATGATACTTTTATTATTATCATCTATATTTGGTTTCTTAAGCCGCGTCGACACGATAAGAGTATGAGACTTGAACTTTTCACTTACACTGAACCATAGATAAATTTCTATGACTGAACTAACAAGTTAAAGTTTATGGAACTAACCGAGACGTTATTGTCGTGTCAATGCGATGTAAATTAATACTTTGGTTTCATAAAAGGTATACTGACTAAATACTCAGATGATATTAGTATGCATCTCACTGGTAGTCTTTGATAAAATAAGTACATGATTAGAATAAAATATAAAATAACAAAATAAGAAATAAATAAATTAATATTTAATTATACATTCTCTTAATACATTTACCGAACACTGAACGACATTAGCATTAAAATACTCAACACTTAATACAATATATCTATTGTTTGATAGATATTTATTATCGGAACGAGACTAACCAACGGGTTACATATCTACATCTAAATAATAATTTTCTACTGTATTTGTGTACACAAATGTTTACCATACATATTTTATAACAAGATTAATTATTTTGCAAGTGTCACTCGCGTTTATTCTAATTAGACGAGGCCTACCGAGTGGAATCTGAGTTTTATCGAAAACATTCTGAGTTTACTGCGAGAATGTAAGCATGTCAATGTACAGCGCCTCTAGTGGTGCGTATCTGAAATACATTTCTTTATACAAATGACATTTGTCGATTGCTAGCATCATCTCGACAGTCAAACTGTGTCCACGGAATGACAAATTTGATTGTATTTACGCAAGCGAACAATCGTAAATTACTTAATTTACATGGACAGTAGGCCTCAGGTTAGGTGAGAGTTGATTGGGCAAAGGGGCCTCGTACTAGTAGATAACGAGTACGATGACTATATTACGAGTAGTCAGTATTATGATTGCTGTGGATATCAATGAAATTGAAGTCCATTCCGATTTTTGTCGATTTCATGATTAGAGAGCCGTTAGACGTTTATTAAAAATTTTGTGACTGGGCCGTTAGTTTCAACGTGATTTCTATAAAGCGATATTGTTATAGAAATTACATGTATATTATCTTATAATTTATTGCTATATTTATACAATTAACAGTGCAAGCTATGGAAGTGACATTTAGGCTTGCTGACAACCTAAGCCTACGATAACTGAGTATACACTCCAAAATTTTTAATACAAGCGGTTTCGAGATCTAATCAAATACCTATCCCTTAGTAAGAACAACACGAAAAGTTTTTATTTTACAAATAAGTAGTGGTTTCAACGATGTTAGCGCCCCAGGATCGTATGGAATATTCTTATTTTTTGAGAGTTAAGCGAAGACCCAGCCAAGGTTGCTAATACTGGTTGGTCCTAGTCTACCTTTTTTTTTTGCGGATGCTCTAACCTAATTATATAGCCGGAAGGGGCTTTATTGGTTCACCGGACTTTTTCGGTGAGCCGATCATGTACTGTGGCAACTGCCATGAGGGCTCCCCATGTGGGGCCGGAACTCGCGAAACTCGGCTCAGGATGTTGCCGGACACTATTTTTTGGGGATCGGGGGGCTCCTAGTCTGCTCCTAATCTTTACCTATATCAGAATGTGGCAATATTCTAAGGCGCCAACATAATTAAACATACTTGTCATTATGTTAATTTTGAACACTAAACACCTAGAACGTATTTATTAATCTTAACATCAAACATCAGCAAGCCAATTGTTCTACTAGTCGAGCATATTTCAATTATTTAGGGCCATCTGATTTGTACTAAGTTTAAATAGCCTTTAGTTCTTACTTCAATAAAAACTAGCACAGCAAGACATGTAGTCTATTCGCCTATAATGTATCTTTAATATTGTCTTTTTTTGCACATCACGCCTCTGGTAAAATAATGCAATTAGCTTGTGTTATTTATATTCGCATTTTATTATAATAACCACAAGTACGGCTATCTACGCGACAAAACGACTTACTTCTCCGAGTAACAAGTAAACAGTAGCAAATGTAGGTAAATTATTACAGTATGATTTTCCAAAGTTTCTAGCAAATTTACAAATTAAATTACAGTGAAAAAAATAATTGAAATATGCTCAATCAAAGCATTTATTTATATTAGTCTAAAACATTTTATTATATTAAAAATATACTATGACTTTGGACAAAGCGTTAAGATATGAATATATATTAATACTGTTACGGCGTAGAATGATATATTACATTAGTACAACGACTTATCATTCGCTGTCACTGTCAATGTCATTAAAGAACAGTCAAACAGCGGCAACGTTCGCGGTAAAACTGTATTTCCGGTAAAAAAAAAGTTAGGACTTCTGTGCGTCTATTATAAGTAATCTATGCTCACTATCGAAAACTATCATTTTATATGAAAACAAGCGCACACAGCGCCTCTAGCGTGATTAATATTCTTACAAAACAATAAACATCTTCGATAGAGATACCTAGTCGAAAACTTATAATTGGAACAGTAGAATTGTTTATGGTCATTGGATTAACATTTAAAATGTATCTATAGTTTTATAGATAAGACAAATTCACAACTAGGTACCTTATTTACTACAAACACTTACCTATATAATATTAAAAACATATTTAAATAAAACGTGTTATACATAACATGTATATACCTAGGTCCAGGTGCTTTTTTGATTATTTTTGGTCTACTTTAAATAATTATAATTTTAAATAATAAAAAATAAATTTATACATTTTTCTACTTTTGCCATTGTATATATCCATAGTATTATTTTTATTATTATGTTAAGATATATTATTTCGTGAATTTATTTTGTCTTGATTACAAATTACCCTTCTGAGCTAAGTAAACACATTCAGAGTTTGACTTTTCATTAAGTTCTGTTGAGGAACAAAGTTACCGAAATATACATCACATTAATTTCATTTAAAAGAGTAGTTTTTTTTTGTAATTTTTGCGTTAAGAACTACTCTTAAGCGGTTAATATTACTTAAATATATTTGTTTATTTAACAATTATGTAGGTATTTTACAAGTTTTTTGCGTTAACAATAACATTTTATTTTTTTTGATAAAAATATTTGACTAAAAGAGTTTTTTATTTATTTCATTTCTTTCGCTCATCGTAAATAATTAAAACTGAAATAAATTTTATGAAAAAATAGGTTACGTTACTTTTATATTTAAAAAATGTTTGAAACAGATAAGTAGGTAATAATAATAATAATTTGGATATTTATGTATCAAGTTCATTACTAAATTTTAACTTAGTCAAATATTTTTATTATCTAGTGTCAATATATTGTAAATTTATAATTTAAATAAAATATCGATATGGTGTTTACGAGTTAGTATATATAACCCCTAGTTTCCATTGGCGAAATATTCACAAGAAAACATGTTGCGAGCACTATCTATCTCTATCGTTTAGAGATGTGTAGAAAGAGATAAGACTATGCTTGTATCATGTTTTGTTGTGCGTGAAAACGCCCAGTAAGTAATACTAATGTAAGTTGTTTCTAGATATGAGCCGTTAATAATTCATCAAGCCTGACTACATTGTACATAAACTATATATATTTACCATAACGGGTAATTAACGCGCTCACCTCTAATTTGGCTTTAAGTTTCGACACGAGTTGCACCGGTCGTGGTCGCAAGCAGACTGATCCAGCGAAAGAGCTCCGTTGATGAACGGCGGCCGTAGAACAACATTTTCTCTGACTACCGTCACTTGTATATAATTCAACTATTGTTAGGGAGCCTACACACTACACTCACTATGTCCGAATTCTCGATATTTTTTTTTACTTGAAGTCAAATTAAAGGTGAGCGTTAATTGCCCGTTATAATAAATATATAGTTAATAATGCAATGCGAAAGTTTAAAAGTATATATTGTACATAAAGTCAATATTATCATGAAGACAAATATTTTCGCAATATGTAGACAAAATGGCGGTGTCCCAAGTACTACGGGTAAAACAAAACATGAAAATATGTCTTACAGTATATATTGTTAGTTATGTCGTAAATACAACGCGTTCTACAATGATCGCGTAAGCATGAAATGTATAGGCCGACCGTTTAACTCGCGTATCGCCTATCGCCAAGATTCTGACTCCTCAAGCTGCACAGACAGTGATGATGATTCAAGCGATATGGATATTAGTGACGAATAGTCTTACATTACTTTTATCTGTGGTTATATAGTTCTATATGAGATGTAATTAATGTTTTATGACTTTGTACCTCAGATGGCGATACGCGAGTTAAACGGTCGGCCTATACCTGTGGTGTAACAATGTAATCTGATGGTCCATGCTGGCACTTTTGCTACCTTTCGTAGATGGACAATTCACTTTACACTTTTTTTTTACAACAATACCGATATACAGTATACAGGGATGCTTTAAAGGCGTTGTCATACAGGACACGTACTGCGGTCTACGGTCAGGTCACAGTGAAAAAAAGCCCGCACCACATAGAACAAATTTGTGATGAGACCTAATCGCACAAGATTTGAAACAAAAGTCGATATTACAATCTGAGTAGGAATTCATTTTTATTTTTTTAGTAGCTGTGTTCAATTGTAAAAGCTTTTCCATTAAATTTTTTACACAAAAAAATCTTGAGATTCATTGTTATGAATATGTAGAAGATATTTTTGTCTTAATGATAGTATTTTATTAAGAATACACTTATTATATGTATAGTCATAACTACTCTAAAAACAATAGGTACTTATAGCTAAAGTATGACACGAGAAATATTAATAATAAAACAAATATATAAATAATAGTTTGACTATAAATTGAATAGTCGAATGGCTTGATATAAATAAATAAATGGCTAAAGACTAGAAAACAGCACATACAAAAAATATTTTTCCTTTAAAATTATATTATTAAATATGATTATTATAATATCTGCTTACAATGAAATACCATATTTACACATATTTTATGTATTTGTCATAATAATATGTATATTTTAGTGTATATTGTCGAGACACCTACAAGCAGGTACGGTGAAGCATACACGATTCTGTATGTTTATAATATGGGTATACATAAATATATGTATTTATTTATTTTTACATATACATGTATTTTATTATTATTATGAGGAGACATGGTAAGTACTCGTAAATACTTTTAAATAATAAAATAATTATATTTAAGCTTAGAATGTAACTAAATGATTCTCTATCAATTAACATCTTGTTATCTTTGTCATATTGACACATCTAAGCGATCTATTGGTAAACAATCATAGTTGTGTGTCTTTATAGAATTGCGTAACAGAACATTACCTTATAAATAGCAAGTAAGTTTAATATAAATGAATAATAATACTTTGAAAAGTGAGATTGCAAATAAATCAACATTAAAATTAAAACCCGTATCTTCCAGTTGTCTAATAAGTTGGAGCTGTGTAGTCGATGTTTCCTGAAAATTAGAATTTTATAAGTAGCCTAGTGCTATTGGAGATTATAATCTATTTGTGCTAAATTTCATCCAAATCCGTCCAATAGTTTTTGCGTGAAAGAGTAACAAACACATATCCATACGAACTTTCACATTAAATATTAAAGTAAAAAGCAAAATAATATCTCCTGCGGTTGTGATTATAGACTATTTTTTGAACAATAGACGGCATTGTAGAGTAGAAATACGGCTAGAAGAAAGAAAGAAAAGAAAGAAAGAAAAACATTTATTTGACAACGACAGGACACACAAAATTAAATAAAAAACAAAGAAACACATAGATAGAGAAAGAAAAAAAAAAAAAAACAAACATAACAACAATTAAAAACAAGAGTAAGTGTGACCTATCAGTGTCAAACATGGACATTGCTCAGTAAACGCTGTGAGTGCCTACTAGAGGCGACCCACAGCACTGATTTTCAGCAATGTCCATATTCCCATAGTGATTAGATATAGAAGTGATTTATATATTGACATACCAGTAGCAGTATGGCTGAAGGGTGGGTCGCTGTAGGCAGGCTGTGGGTCGGGTGCGGCGGGGTAGGTGGGGAAGGCTCCGGGGCTGCCCACGGTGCCCTCCACTTCATACGCCGGAGCGAATGCTGCGTCAGCACCCACACGGAACCGCTGGAACGCGAAGAAAGCGCACGCCACCTGCAATAATAAGTAGTGTAACACATCAATCTAGAGTAATTCAAGAATCTTCATCAGTTTACTGCAGAAGTCGATATGACGATGGACTTTGGGAGGTTATGTCCAGTGAATTTGTGATTCAGCAGAGCGGCTCCACTTGTGCTCAGCTGGTATGGGTACACTTTTCTTAAAAGGACGGGCCGGTGCGGTGGCGTGGTCGGTTGCTTGCTTTTCACGCCGCATCGAACCCACGACGGGTTCGATTCCCACCCAAGTCAAACATTTGTGTGATGAACATGTCTGTTTGTCTTGTGTCTGGGTGTAATTATCTATATTTAAGTATGTATTTACAAAAGAAAAGTACTCTATGTAGTGTATTACATGTTATCTGGTTTCCATAGTACAAGCTCTGCTTAATTTGGGATCAGTAGGATAATTCACGTCATTAAACTTGATCGGCGCGTCAAGAAATTACGTGAATTAGCCTACAGATGGCCGTGTGTGTTAATGTCCCACTATATAAAAAAAGGAAGGGCCGTATTGTGTTGACTTACCCAAGCAAAGATGGAGAAGAAGCAGAAGGCGATGGCGCCTTGCATGTTGTTAGCGGTGCCCATCGGTGGGTTATCGGTCTTTCCCCAAGCATTTGACAGGTAACAAAAGCCAACGAAGTACAGGAACGCCCAGAATGCTGAAAACATTTTAATTATAAACATAAATGTAGTACCAAAAACATTTAGGCAATCGTAGCATGAGGCGTTCTTAAAAATGGATTAGAAGTAAAAGATTCTGCAAAGTGGCAGGCAAAAAGAATCAAATAAAGTTGCTCTCTGAAGCAACTCGTATTAAACTAAGTTATCTCTCATGTAGCAACAAAAGTTTAAGGTCAATAGTAACATAAAAGACCTATAATTAAATCAAAGAGGTCAAATTAATTTGATCCAATTGCAACTACATATGTTCTATAAACAAGTTTCAGTAATTTTTTTTAGTAGCATTAAACACCACAATATTGATGGACAATGAAAATGTTAGCTACTTTCGACCATATCTCGTTGTGAATTGAGTTTTCAAGTAAACCATAGAAAATTTATTGCTACACGTTCCGTTTTATTATTGCTAGTAAAATTATTTGTTTATAGCTCAATATGAGCACCTTTACCTGTATTTATTTTACGTCGCTAATATCAGCCAATTTCAACGTTACTGCGGTATCTCACAACAGTCGACGATATAAGGGCGTAAAGTTTTATGAATCGTAAACTTGTCCTAATTTCTTACTAGCCTCTGTGCTTTATTGGGTCGGAAAGTGCCTGGGGTAGGATTACCCAACTAAAGTACGCTTTAAACATTTATATCGAACACAAATTAAATTAAAAAAAATAGCGGATGTCGATTGAAAACTTTTTTTAGTATACTCACAATGTCACGTTTGTGATAAGTCTACTTCTTGCAATGAGTCTAGAGCAACGACATCATAATATATAAGTCGATTTCATTAGTTTCCAATCGACATTCATGTCGAGTTCTAAAGCGCGAGGATACAGGGATCGAACTATGCTGAGTGCAGAGTACTCCAGTGACAATTTTATTGTAAAATACGCGTATACGAAATATATGACACTAGTATATACTACTTACAGAAGACTTGCGAATTAGCGGTCGATTGCGTGTTACAATCCGCGAGGCCAAAGTAAGCTTTGCATGTGTGAGTGCACATAGATAGTGTAGGTGTGACGTCGGCCTAGGGCTCGACGCGTCCTTTGCTTGGTTAAAACCGGTTTATACTGCTTTTTTGTGAATCCGCCTGAGGCGCGGTGCGTACTTCGCGCGACGCAACTCATACAAATGATCACTCACACAAATGCAAAGCTCAGCTTAGACTGAGCAGAATTATTCGATGAAAACCGCAGTCGTCGATGGTTTTACAACTTGCACACGACTTACCAGAGAACCCCATATCACCGAGTACATAATGCTTCCTAGTCTTCACCGAGGACATCTGCTCGAACAGATACTCGCCGACAATGAACCCGACGGACGCCATAAACGCAATCACAGAGATACCAACGCCGTAGTTACAGGCGTTTGTATCGTCGTTGTACACGCAATGATCCTTGCCGGTCTCATCGGTGCGCCAGCCTTTGGCTGAGATACAGCCCATCACTATCACGCTGAACAACTGTTGAAGATAAATAAATCAATAATTATCATTTGATATATTAAAAATTGAGGCAGCGGTGGCGCAGCGGTATCGGCCATGCCTTTGTATAAGGTCGCGGTTTCGATGGACCGTCGCACCCACACATCTTTTGAGAAAACCGGCATGCCTAAGAAATAATTCGAGGAGATGTAACATCCACCAACCCACACTTCGCCAGCGTGTGTGGATTAGGGCCTTAACTATCTAACTCGTAGGATGGTTAAGGGAAGACCAGTGCCCAGCAATGGGACGCTAAAAAAGGTTGAAAGGAAATGAAATTAAAAATTTATAAATAGCCGGATATCCTAGCTTGTATATATATAACAAAAATCGCATCAATATCTATCCTTATCGGTTCGAACGTCCTGGGACGGCTCACCGAAAAAGTCCGGTGAACCAATAGAGGCCCTTCCGGCTAATAAATCTATCCTTTCTTTTAGCGCACATGTCACATGCTTGTGCACTGACATACAAACAAGTCGAATTAAAACACCTATTTTAAGGGCTTAAAGATGTCACTTCCACAGTTTTATCGTACATGGCCGAAAATGGCGTCTTAGATCGTCGCAGTTTTTTAATTTTTTTACAAGTAACTTTTAAAAGCTTGTATACTTATTTACATTTGACATTGGCAATATTGTGGAATAATTTCTGCAGAGGCCATAATTAAACGAACAACAAAGAAGAAGGGATTAAAAATCATTACACTTGCTGACAGGTGGAGAATGGTATTTACAGAAAAAGGCCATGTTATTTCAACAACCCAGATTGGTCTCAGAGCCTCTCAGCACATTTGATAGCCCTGGCCCTGATGCAGAAAGCAGTGTTGCTAGGCAATGCCCTGACATGACGCTCCGACCGATTGTTACCCATTGTTATTGTTTGTTGTACAATATTCAAAGAAAAATAGAGATGATTGCGTTGCTATGTTCAAAAGAACAGCTTGATTATCTTACTGTTACATAAGTACCTAAATCAAGCAAATTAATTTTGATTTTATAAATCCCTTTTTAAGACAAGGTTTAAGTTCAGTCTTGTTAGTAATCAGTATAATTTTAGGTCTAATTGAAGTTTGACCCACAGCCATACTGCCGTCATATGGAAGAAGGGCACATCTGACTTTTTTTCGTAACTAAGTTATTGATATCATCGGAATCACGATCTTTTACTGATTCCGACTATTTTAATAACTTCATCACTACATAGTATAAAACAAAGTCGCATTCCTGTCCCTTAGATCCCTATCTTTAAAACTACGCAACCGATTTTCATGCGGTTTTTTATTATATAGAGTGATTCAAGAGGAAGGTTTATGTATAATACATGCATAATACAGTAGAAAAACACTGATAATTTTAGATGTTTCTGATGCGATGTCGTAAATTAACGCATTTTTTGTGCTTACATTGCAAACGCTAGCTAAACCCTACGAGATATTTATATCAAATTAATGTACTACAGTATTGCACACCTTAAAAAGGTCAACAAAAAAGTTTGCGATGGTATACCATCGCAGACTTTTTTGTTGACATGTAAGTATATCTCATAAGGATAACCCACAATAACCATTATTTTATCTTTTACTTTCAACCAAAAGTAATGACTTTTTTACAATGCGATTTTAAGCAATTTTGCATTAATTCTTATCTAATTAAGTACCTTAAATACATTGTCTGTTTAATATAGATCAAATATGGCCCTTTACAGCACATAATTTAAATGAATACTAGCTGCCCCAGCGAACTTCGTACCGCCAGCGGACAAAATTGTGAATCTAAACCATTCCCAGATCCCCTTGAACACACACAAAAAATTTCATCAAAATCGGTCCAGTCGTTTAGGAGGAGTTCAGTCACATACACACGCACACAAGAAATATATATATTAAGATTTCCGAAGATATTACAGATAAAAAATAGCGGTGCGACGGTCCCGGCGCGGCGCGGCCGCGTGCGGGTCGTACCACAGACTACTAAGAGAACCTGGTCGTACTGTTTCTTTCTTTCTTTTGTCTAATGGCAAAAAAGCTGATAACGTTGTTTAAGTTGATTTTGTAAAAATACCTCAATATATTTAGTATCAGCATTGCACCCGTGCGAAGCCGGGGCGGGTCGCTTGTTACGAATACAATGTCAGATGTGCCCTTTATCCTTATCACGGCAGCATAATATCTTACAAAGAGTTTACTAGAAATGTGAATGTGTATTTGTGTGGAAAGTTTGTTGGGTTATTGACATATTCCTACACCAATACACCTATTGAACTTTCAACCGCTATAAATCAGGTCAAATAATGTTTGCATGTTAATTAAATAGGTCACATGTTATGAATCATGGCTCAAGAAGCTGGGTGTTAATAATCTTAAGTATTGATTCTTATGGCAGACAAATGTATGGACATTCAGTGAGGGATAAGATGCGTGTAAGTAAGGGGGAGGGGGGGGGTATTAGGCGAGGGCGACTTATAAAGTTATACTTTTATTGTGCACAGTGCGCATTTTTCGTGTTGAGTGTGGCATGCACAACTGTGCTGTGCCATATACAATTGGTATGGTGTCCATGTCATTTTTATTACGATTTCATAGGCCTGCGCTACATCACAACTTGCCTGTTTTTAAGCAATGATGCAGTCTACGCGAAACGCGCTTACCCAGTGCCGATTCACTCATGGCTTGAATACATTGATTAAAGATATGACAGCAGCAAATTTCACAATTTGGCAGTTCGTACAACAACAGTGGTGGCCAAACGCTTTATGCATACTTACTCGTGGAATTAAGGCAAAGCAGGCTTGAATTTTGTGATGCTGTAGGTACATATCCAATGTTTAGGAGGTTTTGAGTTTTTGGAGACATGGAATTGTAATGTACTACTATAATGTTGTTATACTACTATAATGATTGACTACCATAGTAGACTCATACTTATTTTTTGTATTTATAATCACAAATAACTCTATAATTATTCTGTTAGTTATAGAGTTGGCATTGATTATGAGCAGTACAATTGAGTATCAACAATGTTAAAATCAATATAATTCATTACATTAGTGGTAGTGTTGGTTAATCAAGTATATCTCTATAATTAGGCATTATGATTAATTTATTTGCCAATTTCAAATTATAATAATGAATATTTCAGTTACAATAATTTTACCCACCCAGCTTCGCACAGATGGTTTAAGTATCTGAATTTACATATGTCCCCATAGTACATACATTTCAGTCATTCATTATAATATAATTTGTGAATTACAATAAGTTTTGTGTGCTAAAAAGCATCCATAATTTCATATAATTTTATGAGACTAGCTGTCAGCCCCACCTTCACCCGGGTAGTGTAGTAGTGTATACATATGTATTTCAAGTTATTTGTTGTGCCGGCAATCCCCATTCCACAAGTTTTCTCTACTTAAGGTTTGCCGGTACAAAATTCATATTTGAATTAAGCTCGCCTGTGTACATTGTTGTTTCCTATTTATAAAAATTGTATATGTAACTGTTTTGTGTACAATAAAGAATAAGAATTAAGATTTACAAACAATAAAAAAAGAATAGATTCATTTTTATATAACAAATTAGTATTTTTATACATATTTTTTTTATCTTTGCAGAAATAATTAGATATTGCAAGTGTCAAGCTTAAATAAGTAGATTATATGATATTTGCTAAAATTTTAGTTTGATTTTATTATTCTTGCAGCTTTATTTTTCTACACAACAACTTTGTTTTACTTCAAATATTTAGTTATTGTAAATTTCTTAAGTAGCCCTTGTGGGCTTTTAGACTCTTCCATTCATTTCCACCTTTCTTTGTTATTAGCCATGTGCATCCAATCTGTCATTTACTCATCATTTATTTTTAACCAATTTCTGAAAATGCAGGAGGTTCTATGTTCGTTGAACACAAAAGATCCTACTGGGTCGAAGTGTTCTGGGTTTACCAGCCCCATTGATAAGATGTTCATTTGTATGTATGTTTTTACAGACTGTAATATTCTATGTTGCCGTCCTTGGTGGTTGTAACAATGTCCTCAAATATTTAGTTATAATAATAAAACAGTTCCCTCACCAACTACTATTTATAAACTATGGTGACAGAGTAATAAAATGAAATTAAAACTAAATAATAGTGAGTTTTCAAAGCATCTCTTGTTATCAGTTCCCAGACTCAGAAATCTCAAGGTTTTAATATAAAATTAAAAATAACAAAACACCATAGGTGTTTAATTACACACTGTGGCTACCCATCTATATTTCAATTTGAATATACTTTGCATACAAATAATTATACTGGTTGGTACTTAGATCACAAATTCAGATTAGTAAACTATACAATTCAAGTGCGAATCTCTATAAGAAAAAAAAAACATTTTTGGTTAACATTTATAAAAATAAGCATAAATCTCTGTATTAGAAAAATCTTGGAAAATCGACTGCGTTAATAACTTACTATAAGTTTTGTAGAAAACAAATCAATCTATTAAGGTATAACTTACCCAACATACCGCCCTGACGATTACGGAAGGCTTTTGGATGAACGCCTGAGGGTCAAACGCGCCCCCAGCCTTTCCTCCGCCGTAAGCACCCGTCGCATCCATTTTTGTTAATTTAGATCAGCAATTACGCTATCAAGAGCACCAATTAACAATATTGTTCATAAATATGTAACACAATTAGAATTCAACCTCCTTTAGCAAGAAAACTCATTCGGTTATCGATCGACCGAGCTCTCCGTGATAAAATTCTCAAATGACATGAAGGAAAATTTGACATCTTTCAGTTCTCTATTGCGCGCGCAGTGACATCAACGTAATTGATGAGCTGTGATTGGTTGAAATATTTTGACTTCTGTATTCGGACCAATGAGCTTCGGAAAATCTCGGTTTTCGTGAAAATTACTCTATGTAAATGTCTGAAAGTTGTAGTAAAATCAAATCGGTAGAGTGAAAAAAAAACTTTAACATACGGTTTTCACTTTTCAGCCATAACTTTCTGTTTATTTTATTTTGCGATGTCGAAATTTTCTGGCTTGCCATATTTACTACCATGTTATATTTTGGTTCACTTGGTTGTTGGTACTTAGTTAGATGACTAGTTCGGGTGCAGAGATACAAAATTTAAATTCATGATGGCCCTTCCTTCATCATATAATTATGTACTACTTATACTCTTTGCTCTTCTTTATCACTTTATCGCCCAAATACGATGATACGAAGATACTTTACTACTATATTTCTTGAATAAGGCGAATATACAAATATACCTAAGTACGAATCCGCCGCTGGGTGCTACTTAGTTGGTCACATGATTGTATTGCGAACCAAAATATTAATTAATTCGGTATGCTGTTACTAACTGTTCACGATGTTAGGTATTAGTACAAAATGCAATTAAGAAAGAACGATGTAGAATGCTTCTGTCGTAGATATTTACAGGGAAATATACGTAACAGGAAAGAGCGTTCAATCGGGGGCAAGTTTTAAAATAATACTCGGGTGAGATATTACAAATATATTTAATGAAATAAGAAACAAAAAACAAACTAAATGAGGATCTTATGCTGCCCAATTATATTAAATTATGTTATAAACTGATTAATTAAATACATTGCTGTTGGTGCCGCCACTCTAAACAAAATTTTGACTAGGCAGTTCTAAGAACACAATGCTAAAATTATATCGTAGTAAAAAAAAATTGCGTTACCAAAAGAAAATTATTGCCAAAATATGTCCTCACTTAAAGGAATCATAGATTACTATTTCTGTCTGAGAAAAAAATAAAAAAAAGAGAAATTTGGTCTGAGACCCATGTACACCCGGCTACACATCAAGGTAAAAAAAAAAAAAAAAGCTGGTCTCACATTGTTTATGATTTCTGTACAACAAGAGGTCAGCTTATACTGGAAATGTATAGCTTGTTGTGTAGCCGTGGGTACTGAACATTATTTTTTTTTTCTAGCACCTTACGATACAGAGTAGCGGCGAAAAAATTAACACATATGTTTATAGTAAGCAAAATGTTACATTTTCAGATTATTATCAAAGAACTGTATAGAAACACTGATCTCTATAGAGATATTTACAAAGTTAGGCTTAAATAATATCGATCTACATTGTTAGATGGGTTCTACATTCATGGTGGAACATTCTCGCATACTGTTAGCCCAAGTTCAATGGTACAGGATACCATAATAAATATTGTTACATAAAATCATAGTATACTGGTAGAGTTAATTTGAACTGATACTTTTTTTGCCTTTGTGAAAAATTTACACGCATTGAACTGGTTGCGTCGTACAACTAGTTCATTGAGTGTAAATTTTGAATAGCCAGTCAACTGTAGGTACTTTTGAATAAAATATTTTAAATAAATTTCAGCGCCTCTAGTTACATCTATATGTAATAGTTGTCGCTAGATGCGCTGTAACTTGTTTTATCATAAAAAGTGCAGTTTATTAGGTATACTCGGTAGCGAGGATAGTAAACTTGTAATACAGGCACCGTTAACTTTAATCCGAGGAATAGTTTTGTCATTTTATCAGATTTTCCATCCATTGACTGTCAAAACTTTAATTTTAAATTATTCCATAGATAAAAAAACTGTCTATACTATGGGCTTTTTATAAGAATAGGACTGGAATACCGCCATCTTGGACTGAAATGCACAACAACTTCACATTTTTTAGTACGGTGGGCAAAAATTTTGGTCGATATAAAAATCACATCTAGATGAAAAAAATGCGTAAGTATATCTTCTTGCCGTTTACATAAGATTACATATTACACATAGAATATTTAGGTACGAACATATTTTATTAACTTCTGACGAAAAAAAGCGGTGTTGTAAGTTAAAGCGTGTGTTTATATCACTGTATGTATATTTGTGTAAAAGTTTGTGGCATCTTAGCGCGTAACTTTACTTAGGTAGGTACGAAAACTACATAGGTACGAAAGTAAAGTTTTCTACAAAAACCCACTTTTCCATACATTTTAAAATTATATTGCTGTCTGTGGTTTGATATTTTGTGCTGACGCTACTTTTGCTTAGTTATTGTTATGAAGTTGACCGCGAGTCCAGTTCTATTCTTTTTTTTGGCTTTTGTAGCCAATTGTTGCCACAATTCTGCCAGAGTTCTATTCTTACTTGAAACACATAGTAAAAATGATATAGGCAATTATCAGTGTCAGTCTGTGTCAGATTATTAGTTCACCTTTCTATTATTAAGACACTGCAAACTTGGTATAATATGCCAATAGACTTTGCCCATTATTGAGTAAAATCCTTCTCAGAATACCTAGCATGTCTTTTGCTTAACATGTCAAATTAATATGTATATTGTTTATTGTCTCAGAAGTTTTAAAAAAATCGCCATTTAATTTTGCTGAGGTCTGAAATCAAGATTTTGCTCACAGATTAATATGATGCTAGCGCATATTTTGCTTTTGTCACAGTAATTATAAATTAGGTTAAATATAAATGGATTTACTGTTTAACAATTTTATTATATTAATAAATGCCTAGGTATTTTGTAAGTGCATAATCTATTGTCGATATAAATGCTACAAGAAAATCAGAAATAGGTATTTATGTAAATTATTTCACCTTGTCATGTAAAAATACTCTAAACTTATTGAACACTTTATCAAAATGTAGTTTTGTAATTTTATGGCCACTATATTATCACGTTGTTTGATGTACAATATTTAAATAGAGATCACAAAAACTGGATAGTAGATACAATACAACGGGATAAATAAGTTGACATAGTTTAAATATGGACGTACCAATCATGTAAGTTGCTACCAACTTGTATGTGTTATAAATATAGTTAAGCTAGATTTACACTGAGACAGCAAGTTATCACTCAACGACTATTTTATTTGGATTTCTAAAGTTAAACTAACCAAATTTATAGGTTTGCTAAATTGTCTCATAAGTTAGTTATAATCATATTTTATGACATTCCATTACATACGCAATTCAAAAGTTCTAAACGACTTTTCAAAATTCGAACGTCCGTTTTTTTGCGCGTTTTTTTTATTTACCCAGGTGTTGCGTCAGTGTAAAAATAGGTCGGCAGGAGCATTATGTTGGCAGTTTTGCAAGCAGTGTTGCCAAGCTTCAAGATTGAGAATAATTTTTACTTAATGAAAGCATAACTTTGTAACTAATTATATGATCGGATCGGACACATGTTCTTAAGTTCTTATGTGTTACGAATATAAGTCTATGAGGTTACAACTAATTATAACTGTTTACGATATCTACAAGTACATGTAAACCCTATTACACACTATCTCTAAGCTAATGTTCTGTATAAATTCTAGCTACATTAGTTTCTACATAATCAGTTACTCTACATTTATTGTACATGAAAAACTACCTACTGGGATATATTTTATCTATGACATAATTTAAGTAAAACAATATTTACAAAAATAGTAGCCATTTTGTCTGTTTTGGATCCGACTAATCTATAGTTTATTCTATCCCAATACAGCAATCAATTTTAATAATATAAGGAACTAATAATGATCTGTTTATAAAGAAATACACGGATTAATAGATACAAAACTGAACCTCGTATTTTCAAAGTTATATAAAATATACTACGGCAGCAGTACAAAATGCTACAAAACTATTTTATATTTACTTACAAAGTAAATTTTATCTTTGTGTAGGAATAGTTTGACGGCAAGTGGTTGTTTTCACAGCTTATTGTGCTAGGCGTAGCAGTACAGACTTTTCAGATAAATATTTAAGTTTAACTTCATCAATAAAGTTGGCAAGCCTTGCCGCTTTAATAAACCCTATGGTTATTTAAGCTGCTTTAGTTTATTTTAACGGTTCCATTGATTTTGTGAACATATCTGTCTAATACATTTTTTGTTAGAATTTATGTTTGCCAACATAACACGGAAGGCATAATGTGAACGCTGTAGTTTCAATAACTTCGATCTACCCTACTTATATTTATTGCGCTTTGTGGAATGGTATTATGTCAAGCGATATGATATAAAAAAAAAATCCAGTTAAGACTATAGTGTTTTATACAAAACTTCACACTGCCGTTATGTTGGCGGCCATTGCATTCTGGGTTTTTCGTACCTAGTGCAACATAGCCAACATTAGACAGAAAGGACCTCTTGAAACGCACTAGGTACATTTATTCATATGGACGCAGCTCAGAATCAGCATGACCACCAGATTCATTTAAACTACTGTCAGTCCTTTTAGAGGTAAACAAGTATGTTTATCATTTTAATGGAAGAAATTTTATATTTACTCACTAATTTAATTTATTATTTTGTTTTTAATTGTCTCTATTTCTTCTTGATAGTAAAAAATGGGTAAGGAAACCACTTTGCAATGCAATATAGTAAGATGTTTTATAAATATTGCCATAAAATAATGTCGCAGATTAAAAATATCAGCGTTAACTTACGAAGTCTTTGCCGAAGTCCAATTCTTTGGATTTTGTTTTAAAAACATAATATTCGAGTACAATATGTACTAAATCTAGGTATAGTCTATGGTCAATGTTTTAGGAATCTGTGAGACCTTGGCGCTTTTCTTCTTCCAACATGGCGTCGAGTTCGTCCGTTAGGTTGGCTAACATGTTGCCAATGTCATTGAGGACGTCAACTGGTTCCGTGCTCTTCTCGTCCTTGTGTTCGGGTAGTGAATGGGGGGTTGTAGGCTTGATGTCGGCTCTTGGCGGGAGGGTGGCGAGGCCAATTCCCGCTCTCCCGTAGTCCACGGTGTGTGGTCGGCCACCTATTTGGCCTCGGTTTTGCTTTATAGTTCCGGCATTTTCGTTGGCAAAGGGAATGCTGTCCGATTCTGTACTAGAACTTGACTGTAACAAATATAAATTATTAGATTATTAGAAAGTCTAGGCGAGCAAAAATAACCGTTAATTTCACAAAAACGTAATTAATACTATATTGATTATTACATAGGTTCTTAAAGTAGACAACTGGGAAAGATAAGTCACTATGCGTTTTATTTGTTATCTAAAATCTATTCTCGGTCTAGCATTGTGCTGTCCCCCGTTCGGAGTGACGTGGAAAACTAAACCTCCCAACTCTTACCATCTATCTGATTAAATTCTAGCGGAATCCAAGACCTAAATTAGGTGTTCCGGGCACATGACGAGGCTTAGGGTTTTGAAACCCAGATAGTGAGCATTTTTATGTGGTTTATTGTCGATTTTGGTTTAAAAAAGTAGCAGTATAGGAATTGCTATGATGCGATTAGTCAGTCTAAAATATTTGAGGTAAAATGTGTACCCCTTACCTTAAAACTGGCATCGGATCCGGTCCTCAACTTATCATCGTCGTACCGTCGCGGCGGAGAGGCGGGCGCGGGGGGCGGCGGCAGTAGTCCCGTACTATCCAACGATACCGACAACGAGTCCGAACTTGGATACGCCGGCAGCGACAATGGCAACGACTTTTCGGGATGTATCTCCACTGTAGTCTGACCGAACCGTGAAAACGCAGCGTACTGAGAACTTTGACGTTTTGGCGGATCTGGCGGTGGCTTTCTCGCTACATGCGGACTCGCTCCGTATGCTACGCGTTGCAGACGCGCTGAATACGCTATTTCATCATAAGTATAGTCAGGCTCTCTATAAGCTGGTGTTGCTTGAATCTTCGCAACCGGACGGGGTCGGACGAGGCCTCTCGGACGGGGTAGAGTGCCGCCCCCTTCATAGCCGCCATCGTTTGTCGGCGTAATGTCGCCGTCATCGTATGAACGTCGCCATTGCCCATAGTACAGTCCTTCGGGCGAAAATGTCGTGTGTGAACCCCGTTCTGAGGGATCTTCCAGACTCTCTAGCGATTTGCCACGCGGGTGTCGAATCTGTGTGTACAAAATGCTTTTTTTACCAAGTCAATTATTTATATCTGATAGTAGATATTTTTTTGTTATTTACATAGTTATCAAATATTTTGTGAAGAACATTTAGACAGGGATTTAAAATATTTTACTTTGCTTATTATTTGCCTTTTACCATGCGGTCTGTTTAAGATTTTGTTAAATAATTAAGAATTGTGTTGATTAATTTTGTAACTGTTATTAGAATCATGCGCATTAGTCATACTCATACTATAAAGTAAGTACATAAATAAACTTATGAATAAATTGAAAATAATATCAACTACCGTGCAATAAGATATCGGTATTTACAAATAGGGGTACACAACATACATTGAAAAATTTTCAAAACATTGCTCACAAACAGTGCACTTAAAAGCCAGTGCAGTGCGTCATACAGACGTGTGCGGACCAAAGGTTGCTCATACCTGAATAGGGACCAAATCAGTGGCACATAGGGGCGTCGATAGGGCATCAAAGTTTAGGTCTGGGGGTTTATGGTAACTCCTCGCTCGCCAAGGCTGGTAATCCGGATATAATTCCTGGACGATTAAGTCCAAGTGCATGGTGGTTGAAAAAAAAAAGAAAACAAAACATTCACATGCTGCTCGGCGTGTGGATGCAGCGGGTGACGTGTGATGCTGGCTGGATACAGTCCTGCGACTCGCTTGTTACTACTCGTAGTCTATGGTACGCGGACTACCTTTTAGATTTATTATTTTCCGACTGACATATTTTCAAGAAGGTTTTCTTTTATATATTTGGATACATTTAGGCCTTGAGTAAGTTTATTACTAGTAATATTATATACTTGCATACTTAAATATATACTTATTATTGTTATTTAATAAATAATGTTAAGTATTCGGCAAAATCAAAGTTTTTTAACAATTAGGTATAAAATATTTTTTAAGTTGAAGCTATGTTATTGTTCTAGGCTTTATAATAAAGAAATCGCAGAACTGTTTGTTATCCAGCGAAGTGGGTATGACAATGGATCCTAATAATTAAGGCCACAATCAACGAGCAAGGCATCTTCAACGTAAATATTCCTATGTAGAATCATTATTAAAATTTAATTGAGTTTTACAATAGGTATCTAAATTCACAAAATATGTACCATGATAATGGCTTGCTAGTCGATTATGTCCAAGCGGAATATCGACGTTTCTGAACGCATCGGGAAATGTTCTTCAAAAATAGAATTTTGTGAAAAACTGACACTTGACAGTCAAAAGTTTCGCGCCAATTGTTTTTAAAACCATTTCCTATGTTTCAGGATGGCAAAAAAAATTGTTCAGCTTTCGTCAGCTAACAGATAAAATATAAATGGGCTTGGCAGTATAATATATTTTTATTGATTAAATTATTAAAGCTATTAAAATTAGCTTTTGTTACACTGTTAGTTTATAAAGGGAAAGAATAATAATAGCATTTAATGGGTAGGTAGCTTCATTTCTGTTAGAATATTTGGCGGCAAAATTCAAAATGGCGGATGGGTGAAATGAGATGGAGTATGAAAACAAAAGTCAAACTTAAAAGGTAATTAAAATAAACAATTGATTTGAAGTGATGCTTTGAAAATAATCTTTTGACCAAGACTAGAAATCTAGTTATCTATGCCACGCACTATAGTTTTTTTTTTTTAAGAAAGCGGATGTCTTATTTTTTTTAAACACAAACGTTTGAAATCTGCTATCATTTTCAGACTGATTTTGTATTTGGTTTGAGGTTTTTAATATGTTTTTACTGATCCCAGAAAAAGTACAAAAAATATATTCACCCCCGTATTCATAAACGTATTATAAGCTCATTATAGCTAAAATAGGTTTGTAATTCGTTTGTATGTGTCTGTTATCTTAATATTTAGGTATACTACTTGGTAAGAAAGAGACAAAGTCCATTTAAGCTAAAGTGTCTTATAAGATTTTTATGAAAGAGACCGTCAATGTTTATAATTCTATTATTAAACAAAAGTAAATGACGTTTCCATACCCAACAAACACTTAACACAGGACACAATGTGCTAAAAAAGGTGTGAACTAAATATAGTAGTTTTATTTTATAGAGATAGAACACAAAAATCTGTAGATAACCCATTATTTAAACATATAAAGTTGTATTAATATCCTATCTAATACAAAATCAGTCTATCTATCAAGAGTCTATTCTAAACATCACTACAAAACAAACATAAACAATTATTACTCTATGGTAACTGACCTGTCCTGGCTG
This sequence comes from Meganola albula, assembly GCA_936450015.1. NCBI lineage: Eukaryota > Metazoa > Arthropoda > Insecta > Lepidoptera > Nolidae > Meganola > Meganola albula. Next base: position 3,660,016 of record OW388153.1, read on the forward strand.
TATCCTAGTAAAGTCAATAGATCCTTGGTTGCTAATGCTCCGTTTTCCCGCCCTTATATCTTTCACTCGTTTGATGGCAAGTAGTATTTTCTTTTGGTGTCCCAGACGGACAATTCCCATATCTTCCAAGTCCTATAAAATAAAAGAGGGTCTTAATATATGAAATAAAACTATTTTTTTAACGGATTTTATCGCAGTTTATTTTAGATTTTAATTTAAAATTAAGCACTGGGTCCGAAGGTGGTAAATTCAAACCATTTGGTGAAAATGAAATTCGGTAGATAAGCTACAATTGTAACTATTTATAAATGTGAGGTATGTACCTGTTTATTTACAGTAGGTACTTACACAAATACTAAAAAGTTTTATAGTAGAATGAATGTACACAATGATTTATTTGTGTTTTGACCTGGTTTACATACGACTGCAATAAAGTATGACCGTGTTTGTTACTTTGGCGTCTTTTTAATTCAATGAACGGTCTTATAAGTCGGTATAATGAACTTTTTGGTAGTCCTTTTACTAGGGCCTTATCAATCAGTCATTATTGCTAGTGCTTTTAATCACAAAGGCAATTATAAAAAATTGTAAAGATAATTACCTCCCAGGCTAGTTGTGTGACGTCGTGCACGGTGCGGTACCCCTGAGCTACCAGCGCGGGTCCATACTCCTCTAGCCGTAGTAACCGTAGCCATTCTTCCAACGAACCCTGAAAGCATAACGTTCAGAACTTTAGAATAACTAGGTCAGAAAGGTTAGAAAGTCTACGGTTTTTGTTTGATGTTGTTCTTAGTGTAGCAGAATTTCAGTAGAGTCCATTAATTTATGAACACTCTACCTGATCATTATTTTAATTATTTTTAGGAATATGATAAAGATTGGACCCGACTTCGCTGGTTCAGGGGTAGTTTTTTTGCGAAAAGCTGCAAGGTCGAATAACGGCATAGGAGAGATTTGTGTCCAAGAAACGGTTAGCTGAAAAGTTTGTTTGTTACGCGCTAATCTCAGAAACTACTATTCCGATTTGAAAAATTCTTGCACTGTTAGATAGCCCATTTGTTGAGGAAGGCTATAGGCTATAAGCTTTTTATCCCACTGCTAGGCATGAATTGTAGTTCACGAAAGCTAGTAAGCAATAAGCCTGAACCTCGCTGCCAAAGAACTAATGGAGTTTTGAATATTTGTAAAAAACATTGGGATAATACCCGTAACCGTAAAAAAATCTGGTTATAAACAGATGTACTTACAGGTATATAATCAGGCAGGTTATCCGGAACATTTAAATTGGCAAGCTCCGCCTTTAATTTTTTCCGATGGTTAGGCTTTTTAATTCCAACTGCTGTTAGGTCTTCCGGCGTCATTCTGGTAACAGTTGGCAGGTCGTAACCGGCTTCTATGAACAATCTTGCGTACTCTTCCATCTGTAGCTCTGCTAGGCACGCGTGAATTATGTCAGTGTCCTGAAATGTATGCGGGACTTATATGAAATTTTTTATCAATTTAAAAATATACCCCTTTGATATTTAGAAGAATTGCTATTATAAATCTAAGACATTTCATGTTCTGGTTGGTTGTATTATGTTAATTGGGACTGACTGTTGGAGTGTCACACAGTACCCCGTAACACAGTGCCCCAGAGAGGCAAACCAAATTGAAAAATTCGAATGAATATTTTAGGTTATGTTTACAAGAAAAAATTCAACGATAATATTTCTATAGGGGTTAGTGATAGAACGAAGAAATTTAGGGTTGTATGTATTTTTTTATGCAAATAATAATAATAAAAAAAAAAATTAGGGTGAACACCCCTTATCACTTAGAGGTTTGAAAAATAGATAGTAGCCGATTCTCAGACTTACTGAATATGCAGAAAAAATTTCATAAGAATCGGTCAAGCCGTTTCGGAGGAGTATGGGAACGAACATTGTGACACGAGAATTTTATATATTAAATGTAGTTTACTGACTTGTTTCTATATAAAGACCTAAAACTGATGCTCAGGGATGGCGAGCTACAGAGCGGAACACCGCGGATCGCCGAGGACACTCCAGAAACCCGTCGGCAATATGAAATGTCTGCTAGGATTTCTACTGGAGCTGGTCTGGGAATAGCGTCGCCAGATCACGCAAAATAGACGCACATAGGTGCGTCGAGTTGCGGAAAATAGCCCACTCCAAACTAACTAGGACCTAAAACTCAGCAGTGTAAGACTTACCGGCAAACCCTGCGCGATCATTGCTCGCACCCTGTCAGCGAGATCTCCGCAGTGGCAAGATGCGTGGTGGTGGTGCGGCATTCTGCCAGACGCGCGGCCGCTGTCCAACGATGCAGACGAGTGCCGCGACCCTGAGCCTGCTGACCCTGATGATGAGCCGGGACTATCACGCCCGGGACTCTGCAAGTTCGGAAGATTAAGTGTTAAATATGTATGTGTATGTGTAATGTAGGTTTTGTTTTATATGTAAATTGTGTGTAGGTGTGAGCAGCAGCGGTGGCGCAGCGGTACCTACAGGCCTTGCGTTAGAAATATAAGGGCGCGGGTTCGATTCCCAGTCGTGCCCACACATCTTTGTGTTAATTGTTACATCGCCGCTGCTCAGTATCGGTGAAGGAAAACATCGTTAGGAAACCGGCATGTCTAAGAACTATCATTCAAGCACATGTGACATCCACCAACCCGCACTAGGCCAGCTTGTGTGGATTAAGGCCTAAATTCACTCAACTAGTAAGACGGTTGAGAGAAGACCCGTGGCCAGCAGTGGGACACTAAAAAGGGTTTTCGTGACGTGTGTGTGTGTTCAACATGTGTTGTATTTTGTGTGTGGTGTAATGGGCCTTTTTGTGCAATGTTAATCTAGTTTACGCACTGAGAACTAATGATAATATAGGCCAGATATAATAATAATTTGTGGTCACTGAAAGTAGAAAGAAACTTTTTAAAAACAAGTTACCTGTGTCATGTCGATTCCCTGGTCATCGCTGAGGGCTAGCTGGTGATGGTAGTACACTGCAGCTTTATGTGTGAGTGGCTGTGCAGGCGGAGGGAATGTGAAGGTGCCACCACCTGCCGGGCTCTTGCCGAGGCTGCCACTAGCACCCGACACCCCGGACACTCCTGATACCGTACTGCCATAGTCTGAGTGGTCATCTAAAAGAAATGCAGAGGGAAATTATGTTAGTTGGAGCTAAAATGTCTGAAATCTGAGATGTTACTATTGAATGACTTTTTGGTTGGGAAACGAAATGTGGTGGGAATCCAGGAGTAAGTTATGAACGTTATCTAAGCATCTACGTTGAACTAAGTATGTTAATGTTTCATCAGCTTCGGTATCAGTAGAAAAGAAATACTTGTAGATGACTCAGAAGACTTAAAGCGCATTCGCTGGCAAAAGAAAAAATCGTTACAAAACTAAAATGTCATGCAACTAAACATTCAAGGACGTGTACCCAAGTCTAGTATAAGTAGGTATGTTGATTAAGGCCTGTACACTGTAAACTCTTACGTTCAGCTAACTTTAGGTCTTAAGGTTGAGCAAGGATCGTTTATGATGCTAAGGACGCTGAGTCTTACCTCTAGTATGTGACGGTGTGTCCGGTGGCTGGGGGTAAGGCTGCTCCTCACACGACGCATACCCCTGGGAACCAAAGCTGGAGCCAGAATGTCGGTGCTGTGGCGTACCAAAAGCGTCTCCAGGCACTGCCGGCGGGGGCACGCGCTTAGCAGTCGCCGTCTTCCCGGCGCCGCTCCCGCCGCGAGACATCCCGCCCACTGGAATAAAATACAAGCTTAGTAAATAATTTTACTTCAGTAGGTATGCCTATTCCTAAAGTCTAGCAGCATTTAAAAGTGTCAAAATCTCTTTAAGCTGTCTTCCAGGAACATATCGAAAGGCATCATTTTAAATATACATAATAAGTACTTTGACACAGATGCAACAGCCAGCTCTTTGACTATGTGTGATGCTAAAATGGTATCATATTTAGCTTCTTATGGTTACTTACCACGCGTTTTCAATCTGGGTCCGTTAGATAGTTGTTTAAATTTATTTTAATGAAATCAATGATCAGTATCAATGCACAATCAAAGTATCAAATATTTGATTGAAAATGTAAAAAATGATGGCTGGACACACTCGCCTGTCTACTATAGATTTTATTTAGGTCATAGAGAATTTTATTTAAAAAACTCGGGCCGGGAGTGTACTGCCTATTCAAGACTTTTTATACTAGAAGAGTAAGTGAGTAGACTAAATAAAAACGATATTTTTTAGTCAAATAACTTGTGTCACGTAAAATACCCTTACAAAATGATTAGCTTTTAAAGACAGCATTACCAGATACGCAAAGGGATAAATGAAATAAATGGGACCTTCTAAAGAGTAACAGTGTTATCTAGTTCGACTTAACCGCAATCTCGTAATGAGGATCCATCACTCCCCCTCTAGATCGTAGATAGGCGCAGTGGAGGGGATAAATTGGGTAATAAGCTAAAAACGTCATCAATCATGTTCGGCCCTTCTTAGATCACACGACTTAAGGTTCTACTACGTACATTGATTGACCATTGAAACGGATGAATTAAAAATACTAAAATCCATAAAGTATCATATTAATTCTTAAAGAAAAGGTCTTACTGCATGCTCTTTTGTTTTTTTCTTACTCTTAGTGATGTCAACCTCTTTTCTAATGAAGACGAGTTTGTAACAAAGTTAAAATTGTTCATATTTTGTAATTTTATAACACTCATAATATGTCATATTAAAATGGGTATGTTCTTTAATACCTTAGATTTTAAGGTTTTGGATAGGAACTAGATATTATTAGGTAGGTAGGTATTAAATATATACGACAAACTATCAATAAAACGCCCGAACGAAAAACGAGACACGTAAATTAAATTAGTAGAGCCCTGGCCAGGCCCTGGATCAACCTAATTGCTTTGTGCCAAATCGATAAGGTTAACTAATGGGCGGGAAAAAAAATCGACATCAAATTAATTGCGATGCAAACTTGCGATAGAAAAACTTGGGAAAATTATGCGAGAATTTTGGCAAACATAATTTCTCGCTTGTGTTGAGTTTGTTTGTTAAAAGATTTTCCGTGTTGGTATGTAACACTTGTTATTTTGATAAAGAATTGAGTATTTCTAAAAAATATATTATTTTTAGTTTAAAGACAAATAAATTGTTATTTTCTAACAATGAAAGGATGAAGAACGTTGGATTTACCAAAATTACAGCTTGTGCAAATACATCTAATTGGTCAGCCAATTTATATAATGATCTATTATTATCTAAAAAAATCTGCCTATTATGCGTGAGACGTTTCATTTGATTTTAAATAAAAAGTTATAGAAATGAGTAAGTATACTTAGGCCTCGCCTTTAAAATAAAGTCGCGTGTTCGATCTTCAGTCGTGCCCACAAATCTTTGTGCGTGTTGTCTCATCACTGCTGCTCAATATCGGTGAAGGAAAAAATCTTAAGGAAACAGGCATATCTAAGAAGATTAGTTCTTAGATATGCCGAGCACATGTGACATCCAATAACCCGCGTTTGACCAGCTTGTTTGGATACGCCTAAACTCTCTCAGCTCGTAGTTCTCAGCGTCGAACACTAAAAATGGTTAAAGTGAAACAGCCTAGAACAGATTGTGGTAATAGAACCAAGCAAGCTATCAATCAACTAATAGGTCCACAGACATTATGAAGTAAGTAGAATTAAATAATATAATTATAATCACAGCTGCGGTAATATTTCCTTGTAATATAATAACTGGCTAAGCAACACGTTGTTGCCGCGTAATACGTGCGTATTCTGCTTATTAGTACCGTTTAGTTGCTATTAAAGTTGCAACTAATTATATTTAGTTTTAACATACATAGTTATTTTATAGTTATAACATCGGTAGCTATCCGCCCCAGTCTTGGACGTGTGCAATTTCCGCAATCCTGCCACTGCTCCTACAGTCGGAGTTGGGAATTATGCCCTATGAACCGTAATAAGCTCGACCCCTATTACGTTTAGGACTTATAGGCCGACCGTTTAACTCGCGTATCGCCTATTGCCAAGATTCTGACTCCTCAAGCTGCACAGACAGTGATGATGATTCAAGCGATATGGATATTAGTGACGAATAGTCTTACATTACTTTTATCTGTGGTTAAATAGTTCTTTAACAGATTCAATTAATGTTATAAGACTTTGTACCTCAGATGGCGATACGCGAGTTAAACGGTCGGCCTATAAACATAGTCAGCGAAAAGTTGATGATATTCACCTCTGCCTACCCCTTCGGGTAATACAGACGTGACGCATGTTATAACACATGTATAAGGCTTGCTAAAGTACGATATGACAAAGGAAGTCTTCACGAGCGAGAGAATTGCAGTATTATTGTCGTGCTAATTTCTATACATTGGCTAATTCACGTAATTAAATAAGTTGCAGTGCAGTTGCATTAAGTTCCGGTCAAAACAGTTCTTGTCATATTCTTGTAGTTTTGACAACCGCTGTCAGATACGCACGCGTCAAGTTCGCGTCACGCGAGCGCTTTAGCGAATGTGTCAATACTTCATCTTTATTGCAACTTGATTGGCGCGTCAATACATTTTAAAAATTAGCTTAAAGAGATAAAGATTGTATAGAAACTTGTACACGACGATAGTTAATATAGCCCCGTGAAGACGGTCCCAAAGAGAATTGTACTATAGCAAGACTTTAATTACAGTCCATCAAATCTAAGAAGTACCGTTTGACAGTTCTAAACGTAGTACATTCAGAATTTTATTTTTTGTATGAAAATTGTTTATGTTATGTTAAAATAAAAATAGCTTCATAATTCAATTATTTTACAGGAAAGCTAATAAAAATAGTGTGGATTACGCCTCTATTAAGCTAATTCAATAGAAAACAGTGATACGTCAAACGGTAGCTCTTAGATTTGATGGACTGTAGATGCGTTATTTATAAGTTTTTATGAATAAGGGCGTTAATCTCGATCTGTTTAACTTCGAGGGCTGAATGATTAGCTTGAATGAAATCTGTAAAAGACCATGAAACGTGTGGAATTACCAAGTTTATAGCATAAGACACTTCTAGTACAGTGTTGATCATGTTCATAGCATCTCGACGCCATAATTCTATGTAGAATTAATGAGACATAATATTCTGCAACATCATACACGATCATGTAACGTTATTATCAATTATGTGGCGCCAACATCAATGCATGCGGTTTATATTTAGATCATTATGCAGGACAAGTTGGTTAACATGATATAAGATGTTGTTTAATAAAGTTAATTGTACCAGATAGATGGCTGTTAAAGTCGATTTGAAATGGAACTTGAAATAATGGTGGCGCAGCGGTACGGGCCTCGCCATAGAAATATAAGGTCGCGAGTTCGATTCCCAGTCGCGCCCACAGATCTTTGTGTGAATTGTTACATCGCCGCAGATTAATATCGGTGAAGGCAAACATTGTGAGGAAACCGGTATGTCTAAGAAATAATCATTCGAAGACGTGAAATCCACAAACCCGCACTTGGCCAGCGTGTGTAAAACTAAACTAAACTAAACCTAAACTAAACTCTCTTAACTCGTAAGATAGTTAAGAGAAGACCCTTTAATATCGAACGAAACAAAATAATAATGCTATTTTGTGAAGTCGTTCGGAAGTTACGTACATATTATTATGTGCATTATCTGACTCTCTAACAAGATTCTCACATATTTTCGAAATCGGGGTTTAAGTCGGGCATTGAGTGGTAGACTTATTTCTAACGTGACATTCTGAGTATACGGAAAATAATTTTCAATCGAAATTCGCCATTTTATTTCGAAATATATGTTTATGAAATCAGGGCCCAGAGCTGTTGCAGTCGAGATCACTTTCCTCACACCTAGGTAGGCGTCAATTTAGTAGCTAATCTTGCATTTGTCATACAAAATTAATAAACGAATAAGTTTATTTCTCGCGGAAAATTAGAATAGTTACCTATACATTCGACTTGGCAATAAATCGGAAAATTTAGTAGATTTAGTAGCTGGTATCGTAGATAAGACCAATTAATATGATTGGAGGTAAATAATTTAAATTAAAGGTGCCTAGTTTTCATGTTTTGCAATAATTAACTTGTAATCAGTGTTCGTTAGTCAATGATATATTGCTTCCTCTGTGTACGCTTTGGTCTTTACAAATTGTTGGAATTGATTTAGTTAATATACCTAGTTGTTAATAAAGATAAAGACTTTTATGAGAGGTAGGTCATGGCGATTTTCTTCGCTCTGTGGACACCTTCACCTTTTTTTCTACGGGAGTTAACCCACCGCCACAATCCCGCCTCGGCTGCTACTGCTACTCATGTAAGCCAGGATCGACAGCGGCGCCGTGAAGAGACTCGGGATTTGAACCCCGCCAAGTCCTGGGACACCTACACTATCTAGGATCCCGCACGAATTTAATCAGAAATATGAGAGAGATATAGTAAAGTTAAAATGTCCACTTTACATTTCAGTATTCATATAATACTCTTGCGTTTGACCATAACTTTCCTGTTATTAAGTTATGATATGGTCTACGATGAAACACGCTTACCCAGTAAGTACCGAATCACTCGTGACTTGTAGACACAAATTATAACTATCGCAAAAGATGCCGACACCTTACTGAACACACACAGTGTAATAACTTGGTTGTGTTCTGGTGTGAATAAAGTAGCCAGTTGCCCACTGAAATCTAAATCTCTGGTGTTGCAAGCGTCCCTAGGCATACAGTGACCGCTTATTATGAGATTGAAAGAGTATTAAAACAAGTATCTTACAAATTCAACGGTTTATATAAGAAGTAATCAAAGCAAGAAGTGTCGGCTAGCAACGACAGAAAAGGCGTCACATTATAATTTGAATAAAGTTCAATAACTTTCTGACTTCTTTATAATTATCATTAACTTATTCTTCAAGCTATTAATACTAGTATTAATATTCTAATCACGAAAAAGAGATTTAATTAAAATAACCATTTATTTTTATATGCACTTAGGAATAAGTTGGGCATGAACTTTGAACCCTATCTGCGGAGTTGGAAAGTGCAATGACAAGAATGATTGCAACTGATTAATTTTGATTGACGACAAATCCTTCCAGAGTATCCACTGGCGATACATGCACTATCTATCTCTATCGTTTAGAGATGAGTAGAAAGAGAAAGGATTACGCTTGCATCATGTAGTATTCTGCAGATCCATTAATATTTTCAATATACAAGTACATAATTATAAACATTCATTGTAATAGTACCAGCTCTGCTTAGTCCATTTAGATGAGGCCATTGAGACCTTTCTTTTTTTTATAAATATCTTCTATCTAACTTTCCGGAATCCAAGACATTTTAGGTGTCTCGGGATTTGCCCCGGGATCATGTCCCGAGTCTCTTCACGGCGCCGCTGTTGGTTCTGGCTTACAGGAGTAACAGTAGTGGGATTGCGGTCGTGGGTTAAGTCCCGTAAAAATAGAATTTTATTGTTCATTTAACCCTGCTATCTTTTGTTTGTAAGTGTAACTGGATCAGTTTGTCTACAATCACAGATCAATTAACCAATTAGGAATTTGATACAACAGGAAAGTGGTAAAAAGTATCACAATATCATAGCATAAGTAACAACGTTTCTGTTTCGAGTTCTTTGTATTTTTTCCTTTATTGTTCGAAATATTGTGTAAATTAGTATAACACTTAGTAGTAAAATAATTATATAAATCGATCTAATTTTTAGATAGTTCACTAGGTAGTTCAGTAGGTCTACAAAACCTTATCTGATACGAACAAAACTACAAATAGGTAAATACTACGTTGAAATAAAACTAAGTACTTTTAAACGGATTTTATCGCGGTTTAATTTAGATTTTTCTTCTTCTTTTAATTATGGCCTCTGCAGAAATTATTCCGCAATTTTGCCAGTGTCAAGTTTAAATAAGTTAAGTTTTTAAAGATTAGTAGTAAAAAACTAAAAAACTGCGACGTTCTAAGACGCCATTTTTTTTTTAGATTTTTATATCCCGACGTTTCATGATCCGTCACCATGAAGTCTGAAAGGACTTTGAAACGTCGTCAGGATGTAAAAATCTAAATTAATCCGCGATAAAATCCGTTATAAAGTAGGTAGTTTTATTTCAGTATCCGTGAAGGTAAGAAAACTCATAAAGCAAACATAAATACTCTTTGTTTATTAATATACCAGATACTTTAACCAAATATAGGCAGACAACAAGCTGAAAACTCGCGTTACATTGAACTTGAAAGGGAACACATTTTATTACAAACAACGGTTCTCTGTACTCTGTAGGCAGGTTATAGTAACTAACTTGTTAATGATCCAGCATATTAATAGATTTTTGCTATTAGCTTAAAGCAAAAGAAAAACAAAGCATTTTTCGAATAAATACGTCTATTTAGTTTGAATTTCTTGGTTTTAAACGAAAATATCAGATTGTAGGAATTTAAAATAATGTAAGTAGATAAAATAATAGAGTACAAAAAATAATGGAAAAGAAAATCAAATGAAAAAAACTCAGAACAGACTTTAAAACGACTCAGAATTTAAGACACTGTGAGCTCAGTTTGCTTAAATCAGAACGCAAATGAATGCATGTTTGTAGGTAGTCAGTATCTAATAATGCCAATTCTGCCCCTGTCCCCGTACGTACTCTTCGATTCTATTCAGTACTGATAATCTGCAGAAGCCCCCGAAATACATTTACGTGGGCTTCTCCTGCAGATTACCAGTTGGTCTCACAAGAAGACAGGCAGATTATAACTATCGGGAAATAGATGCCGGCAGCGAATTCCACAATTTGACAGCTCGCACAATAAAAGTGGAAGCAAAGTCAAAAAAGCGTAATAAGTACTCATATTTTTTTAATTTTTAGACACGTTCAAGTACCAAAGTATTAATCGGGTACTTGATTTGAGTCTTATAATCTCGATATTCAATTGTTAAATTATGATCCACGATTAGAAAGGACTCAAGATTTACAACTAAGATGCAGTCATAAATACTAATTCTAAGCTAGGTATTAGATTCGATTTAAACTTTTGTCATGTTGTTATACATCATACAAGTTACAAGCTGACGGAGTTTTAAATCTTAATACCTGTAAAAAATGTCACTGGGTATACCATAGGTATAGCCTACCTATATATAACCTATATATAACCTATATACTATGGTATAGGTAGGGTTGCCATCTCTAAAATTTGGAAAACAGGACAAGACGCGTGAAAACCCCGGATTTTAGAGTCCGAAAGCCGGACATGTCAACAAGATCTTTTAAACATATTCAATGTACCTAATAAAAAACAGTTGAAAATGTCATAAATCACCTTTCTTATTCATTCATTATTTTAACAAAACAGAATCATATTACAATTTGTTAAAAATTGTTTATATAAATCAGTTACTTGGTTCGTCGGTTGATCGTGGCGTGGTGTGCGAGCATAGTGCGTGTCTCGCGGGCGGCCCAAATTGTTTTTTTAAAGCTCGGTCTACAAATGAAACCTTCCCCGGACGCTCCCCGGATGCCCTCTAAACTAGGGCCAATCCGGGGAAATCCGGACGGATGGCAACCCTAGGTATACGCAAACTGGGAGACTAGTTTGTTCAGAATCACCAGCTGATTCGGCATATCGTGCGACTGTGGCTAACGTAACGGGCAAGCGACTGCTTTAACTATTTACAAGTAGGTACCCACCGCAGTAAATGTATCTTCGACCAAAAAAAACATATTCTTTAATATAGATTCTAAAGTATTAGGTACCTATAAGTTATAAAGGCGTATTTAGCCTGTAAAAGAAACTTATTATTATGTTTACTGTTACCTTTTTAATTATAAAGTAGGTACTATCCACAGTTCGTTATATTATTCGATAAATAAAGAATTTTTAAAAACAAAACAAACTAGCTGATTCCAGTTATGGTATATTATTTTATACTATGGGATTTTTTTGCATTTAACTATGAAATGTAATAAGCTCGCGGCTACCCGATTTCAGGAAAAAGTGACAATGTTTTCATTAAACTGTTACATAAATAGACAGCGTTGCAGCAAGGTAACCAAGTAAGTTTTGAAGACTTCTATGTGACAGATGTCATATCACTGCGTCATAGATTACAGCGAGCTACTATTTTAGTGAAGGAGCTAAAGGTAACCACAGACAATCGAAACTGGTGAGATTTACAGACTTTTCGTTAAATTAAAGCATTTAAAACAGTTTCTAGACGCTTATTAATATTGCAAAAGTAGTAAATACTAAAGTAGGTTATGGATTATGGATTTTACGGCGGAGTGATAAATAGGTACCAACAATTATGAAGGCATCTTTCAGGTTTAATCGAATTCTTATAAAACACCTTCGTTAGACCTCCTTAAAAATATAGAAAGGTGGCATTTATAATAATTATAATATTCAAAATACTGATACAATTCCTTCTGTAGCCTATAGTTTCTTTATTATTCCGAAATAAGTTTGGCTACGATGGAACGCAATTGAACATTCTAAAAAATAGATCCTATAACAATTTATTTACTTAGATAATAATAATTGATCACTATAAATTATACTGTATTATGTTAATAAATGCTTGATATATGTCTAAATATCTACTTATCTGACAGGCAGAACTATCGCCTGCTTCACAAAATTAGACCACACCAATAATTCTTAGGTGCTTATGATAATGTCACTATTTGCGAAACAATAAACCTCTAAGCGCAACAATTGACAATAATAATCCATAATGAATGAATAGGTATGTCTCCTTGAAATTAAATAGATATTTGTATTACCTTCTTGTTGACTGGCCTGGTGGTGTAGTAATTAGTGACCCTGACTACTAAGCCGGAAGTCGTGGGTTTGATTCCCATCCAGGACAAATCTTTGTGTGATGAGCATGATTGTTTGTTCTGTGTTTGGAAGTAATTTATCTATTACATGTACAAAAAAAAATGTATTTATGTAGTGCAAGCAGTAATATAAAATAGATGGCGCTGTGTACTGAAGGTGCTTTAGGTAGGCGTGAATTAATAATAATAATAATATAATAATGTAGAGGGACATTAACACACACGGTCATATGATCCCAAACTAAGCAGAGCTTGTACTATGGAAACCAGATAACTGGTAATATACTATATATATATATATATATATAATACTTTTCTTTTGTAAATATATACTAGTATAGATAATTACACCCAGACACAAGACAAACAGATAGAACATATTTAAACAAATGTTTGTGTTCGGGAATCGAACCCACGACTTGCGGCGTGAAAAGCAAGTATTTTACAGACCACGCCACCGGCCCGTCAATTATCGGGTAAGAAGACGGTATTCCAAAAAAATTACTACAGTAAAAATCACTTCATTCAGATCCCTCAAGGGAAAAGGTATACTTTCCAGATGGTCCCATTTAAATTGTATCAAAATCGGTTGAGCAAGTTTTGAGTTATTGTTAAAACATTGGAGTCAGTTCGTAATATGTAAAAAAAGCTATTATCATGTTGTTTCAAGAGTTAGTTTTATTAAATTTTTAAGTTAAAGTTTTGAATAAAAATATTCAGACGGTTTAAATATACTTCAGTATTATTTTTTTTACATACCTAAAAGCCTTTTGGAGTTGGAATATTGTATCTGTTACACGACGAGACTTGCTCTCGAAATGTAGGTGTAATTCACCTCTGCCTACACCTTCAGATACCTAATACAGTCGTGAGCGAAATGTTAATACGAGTAAGTATTATTTATTACAGATTAAGTAGTACATAAATCGTTTAATGGATGGCGTTAAAATAGTAACAAAATTCGCAATAGATACTTTTTTAATTGTGCACGTAATAGCGATGTAACACGCACGACAGATAGGCCTATCGATCAATCGTGTTGTGTATCAATCGCAATAGCTTATCGATAGTATCGATAGTGTTACTATCGAGTGGCAATTGATATCTAAACATTCTATTAACTAATTCGTGCGCAATAATAAATAAATTGTTGCACAATACTCAATTAAATGGCTACTAATAAAACAATGAAACGGCTTTATTAGAAAGCATTTAATCTGTTATTTTATTTAAGTAAATTATAATTAAACTTCGTCTGTAAGGCACATGAAACATCTAGAGGAAATGTTTTTTTAATTTTTTTCGAAATAGGCCTACGCTTGACTACAACTTGCCAGTTATAAAGCAATGATGTAGTCTACGATGGGAAGCGCCTGCCCCCTATATCGATTTACTCGTGATAACGAATGATTTTCGGTGAAAAGGTGGCAATGGAATGAGGTTCCATGTTGTTAGAAACCATAAAAGAGCAAAAATTTCGACCCACCCTTTTAAATATTATGACCAGCCATCGCACTGGAAACTACTATAATTATGCTGTCTCATTCTACTGCCACTTTTCACCTCACAGAAAATCATTTGTAATCCGAAGAAAAACGGTATATACATAGAACAGGCGCGTTCCATCGTAGACTATATCATTGATTTAGGCAAGTTGTAGTCAAGCGCCAGCTTATCTATATATATAAAAATGAAACCCGTTTTCCGTTGTCACGACATCACGCGTGAACGGCTGGACCGATTTCGCTAATTCTTTTTTTAAAATATTACTTTCAGTACGAGGATGGTTCTTACGCAGAGAAAAATAAAAATAAAATAAAATTTAGAAAGCGAAGAAGTGCCGAAAACCGGTTTAGATACCTATTATTTATTATTGGTTATATTCAGTAGATCTGAGACCCGTTAGATGGCACTGCTTTACCGGGCAGAACGACGTCTGCCGGGTCCGCTAGTGGCAGAATAAAAAAAGAAGAGATCTTCAGCTATACAGCCAAGCGTAGGTTTTGCAACGCAGTATAGCATTACAATCATAGTTTGACAGTCTTAAACACGGTAATTAATAAAACAAATTAATGTATATAATTAAATAAAGGCTATGTTTAGATTTTATGACGCTTCGAGAGGTTGTACTATTTCGTAAGGAAGGTAAATTTGTGTGTTGCCGCATATTGAGTAATTTAGCTGATCACTGATAAATAATATTTACAAAAAGTAGGTAATTAAATTATTTACGTAGTGATCCGCCACGATTTCACACGGGTAGATGGGATATAAAATAATTAATCGGCCTTATGGTTACCAATACATATTGATGCAAACTCCATTAAAAACCCATTCAGTAGCGGTAGCGTAGCGGTATGGGCCTTGGCTACATCCTATGTGTGAATAGTTTGTTAGTTTGTTCGCTGCTGTTCAATATCGGCGAAAGAAAACATCGTGAAGAAACCTGCATATCTAAGAACTAGTCATTCGAGGGCATGTGACATCCACCAACCCGCACTTGGCCAGCGTGTGTTGTTTAAGGCTTTAACTCTCTCAACTCGTAAGATAGTTGAGAGAAGAATCGTGCCCGTCAGTGGGACACTATAAAGAGTTGAAGTAAAGATAGCCACGGCAGGGATTTTGTTCTTATCCTTGACGAAAAAGAGTAATTATACGTTTAACTCTTGTATCTGTGTACATACTTGTGGCTAACTAGAGCTTTAAGGGATGGATCGATTTTGATGCGGTTTTTTAATCGATACCTGAAGTCATCGAAGTGGTTCTTGGCTAGATAATTTCGATTTATAGTTTTAAGTTTATCTATGTTAAGTCGTAATAAAATAGGCTTTCCTTGAAGTGAAGAAATTGATTAATTTAGTTTTACATAAAAATATTGTTAAATAAATTCTGTTAATATTAGGTAATACGTAATATTTATGAGAAATCGAATAGTGGACATCCATCCCTTTTCCGCTTGTGTAATTTTAATAAGAAAGTACGAAATAACATAATGATCATACCGCATAGTGTTGGGGCACGGGGCTTGTCTGATTGTAATCAATCATTTGAAGTCTATAATTACATTATTACGTATTGTTTAACAGTAATTACCTATCTAAACATACAATTAGAAAAGTATTTTCTATTTAAACTGTTCCGTCAGGCAATCAATCAAAGCTGATTGATTGATTGATACATTTGCAAAGTGACTTTATATGAATATGCGAACGATGGTTATCTTTAAGTAAAATTATGTGCGACAAGATAATTTCGAATAGACAGCTCATTATTCAAAGTCAAAAATCGTTGCGAAATTGAATCGGGTAAGTCGATTCGCTCCTAACAAAAAGATGACTACCTACTTATACGTATTTAAGTACGTATATCATTATATTATATAAATTTTTTGTTTTACATCATTTTAATAAGCGAGTTAAGTATAAATATGACAGTGCCTACCTATTTACTTTATAATAAGTTTTAGTTAAAAATCTTTTTTAAAAACAAAATTTTATTTAGATGTGCTAAAAATTATTATTAACTATCATATAAGTATCGTTATTCTCAGCAAGACCTCACATTTAATACGCTTATTGTAAGATTGTGAATTCCAAGTAACTACACGCCATCTTGGGTATTTCACCATTTTGGATTTAGAATGATGATCAACTTGTATTAAGAACCAAACAGCTTAATTGATTAAAGATTGATTGCTTTAAAATTCAACCCGAATTAAATGATAGAATGAACAAATGTGTGACTCGGGTGTGAATCGAAACCACGACCTGCGGCGTGAAAAGCAAGTATCTTACCGATCACGCTACCGGCCCGTATTGTGCGCGTTCCTCTCTGCATGTGCATGTACATGAACTTTTTGTATGCATAACTGTTCATATTTTGTGTGTGCATTTGTAAAGACACTTCAACTTTTACATGCGTGCTGTACGTGGTTATCTTCCTTGAGTGTACCACGTGAATGCGACAAATGGATGTGACAAATGGAAGTGCGATTAACGCTTGTGTGACAGAACTGTACTGCGATTCACCATGGTTCGAATGCACGCTATAGGCCGACCGTTTAACTCGCGTATCGCCTATCGCTAAGATTCTGACTCCTCAAGCTGCACAGACAGTGATGATGATTCAAGCGATATGGATATTAGTGACGAATAGTCTTACATTACTTTTATCTGTGGTTAAATAGTTCTTTATGAGATTTAAATAATGTTTTATGACTTTGTACCTCAGACAGTGCCACATGACACACTGAAGCTGAACATCACGTTGGTGCGACTAACGATTGTGCGACTGTAGTTCGACACTACGCTAATGCGACAAACACTGGTTGTTCACGCGTGAACATCGCCCACAAGCGACGGTGTATCCGGCGCGTGCCGCGGGGCAAGGGCGGCGCGGTGCACCGATGCATAGCTAACTTAACGACGGACATATAAGCAAATGTCGCGTCATTCGATCAACTTGTATTTTATTTAATTTTCTAATATAAAAGGTTTATACGAGACTGGTGCCTTATTTACTCGCCCAACAAGTTTTTTGGCGACCGTAAACAAAGTTTGCTGCAGATTTGGATACGAGGATTACACAGATACCATTCTATGGAAAAATTCCACGTCGTCATTGTGACATTGCTCGTGGCGGCGCGGCGCGTAGCGGACTTTGGACCGTTCGAGATGGTTCCGTTGGAGCAATAACTGCAAAAAATCAAGCTGACGAATGTTTACCATTTGGATTTGGACAAAAATGGATTGAAGTGAATGGCTGCAGTTAAACCATGTACGGTGGATCTCTCTGTACCTATTCTGGACGTTGGCTCCACAGCAGGAGGTTCGATCCGAGGGGAGTAGCTCGTTCCTAATATTTCCTTTGTTCCAAATTCCTTTCTATTTGCATAAATATGGTCCAATAGGTACCTAAATTAAAACAAAATTTAATTTTTTTCGTAACAGTTTCATAATGTGTTAATTGTGCAATTTGTCTTCGTGTCAGTGGTAAATATGTATGTATATCAGTGCAAATTACAAAGTTAAATAATGTGCAATTACTTTCCCATCTATTTACCAGTAGATACTTAACTTATTTGCGTTGTCCTTAGCACCTGCCTACCTACTATTTTAATGCGTACGCAGTAAATACGTAACTCGCTTTGTGCACAATACTTTCGATTTCATTCACAAGATCACTAGCAATATAATAGCAGTATAGTATATAATACTAGCGTAATTTTTGCTAAATTTCTGACCTATATACCTACAAAAACTTCGCCTACGCCTGTCTAAGCCTATGCTTTGCTTCAAACATTTCTACCGAACGTTTTCAGGATATAATACCAGCGGTAATCGTGGACTCGCGACTTCCGCGAGTAATCCCGTGAAGCCCCGGCCCGTAAGCGGTGCAGCTGCCGCTGCCGATCAGCTGATCGAGACGTGGCCATATTAAGCGAGGCGATTGGAGCGTGGAACATCATTGGGTTTGATGCACAATTTTTTTGCCTAGTTCATTAATAGCCGTAATTTTCGTAATTAGGTAAAACATAGTTAGTATAAAAAATTATTATTAAGTAGGTGGGTAGTAGTGTTTAATGATGTCTAAAGAAAAGTTTGATATTAATGAGGAATTATGTAGATTAGTACGATCCCGTGCTTATTTGAAGGGTCGTTTAACTAATACTGCACAATTTGTAACCAGTCTATCCAATCTTAAGACTATAACAAGTGCACAGAAAATAGAATTTCAATTGCGTTTGGATAAGTGTCAAGATTTATTCAGGGAGTTTGACAGGGTTCAGACTCAAATTGAATCTCTTAGTGGTGATGAAGAATTTATGAACGATCAAATTAATTTGAGGATAGAATCTGAAGATAAATTTATAACCGTTATTGCTGGTTTAAAGGATACTATTAACAAGTACTGTAATACGGCCAAAAATGAGTCTGAAACATGTTGTTCACATTCTGAAAATTTAAATTCTATAAAATTACCTACTATTCAACTCCCAACATTTGATGGGTCTTATTTAAAATGGCTTGAATATCGTGACACTTTCCAGTCGTTAATTCATTCAAATAAATCAATTCCAGACATCAATAAATACCATTACCTGAGGTCCTCACTAGAGGGCGGTGCCCTTGAAGTACTAAAGTCGTTGGAGTTTACCTCAGATAATTATTCTGTTGCTTGGGATCTGTTACGTAGTAGATATGATAGCAAAAAGATTTTAATAACTAATCATCTTAAGGCATTATTTAATTTTACGCCTTTAGTTAAAGAATCACACAAATCACTAAGATATTTAGTTGATTATGTATCAAAAAATTTAAGAGCCCTCAACACACTTGGTCAAAAGACAGATCATTGGGATGTTTTAATTATTTACATGATCTCGTCAAAGTTAGATAGCGTTACGTATATGAAATGGGAGGAATTCCGAAATAATTTGTCTGATATTCCAAGTCTAGAAGAATTTTATACATTTATACGTAATCGCGCGGATGTCTTAGAAGCGACAGCGACGGTTGCGGTTGGCGACAGAGGAGTTTATTTTAATCAGTCTAAAACTAAATTTAATAATAAAAGTCACAACAATTTACCTTGTAATAATAATTATAAAGAAACAAAAGGGTCGAATTCCTTTGTAACTTCTGTTGAGAGTGTATGTGATCTGTTATGTTTATATTGTAATCAGCAAGGTCATCGTATTTATGATTGTACTAAATTTAAACAATTAGATGTCTCAAACAGGATTGAAGAAGTTAAGAGGTTAAATATTTGTACTAATTGCCTACGAGAAGGGCACGTTACAAAACGTTGTCGACTCCGGGGCATGTGTCGAACCTGTAAATACAATCATAACAGCTTATTACATATAAATAAATCACAAAATAATACAAATGAACAAGTAAGCTTAACTGTTAACTCACCTTCACCAGATCCTCTGCCACCAGTCGCACTGTCTGCTGTCTGCACGAACCAAGTGTTGCTGTGTACTGCTGTAATAAAAGTTTTTAACGAGTCTTCAGATGAAGCTCACCTTGTGCGGGCGTTGTTGGACACCGGCAGCCAGTCTTCGTTTTTAACTGAAAACCTGAAAAATAAATTAAAATTATGTACTTTTAATACTAAACCGCTCCGTATATCGGGCATCAATAATTTGTCATTTAATATAACAGAACGATGCGTTATTAATATACAATCGTGCAACAAGTCTTATACAAAACAAATTCATTGTCACGTTGTACCAAAAATAACAAGTACATTGCCGAGTACTCCTGTTGATATAATAAGTTTAAATATACCTCACAATGTAGAATTAGCTGACCCACAGTTTCACCGCCCCGCCGAAATTGATTTGTTGTTGGGTGCGGACGTTTTTTGGGAATTAGTAGGTTTGAAGCGTATATCTCTGGGTGTAGGTAAACCGATTCTTCAGGATTCTCGATTAGGTTGGTTGATTAGTGGGCCTTTAAGTTGTAATAGTGTCCCTAATTCTAACCACGTTATTTGTAATTTTACTAGTGAAATTAATGAAAGCTTAAAACGATTTTGGGAGCTTGAGGAACTTGGTCCAAAAAATGGTACTTTACTCAGCCCTGAAGAGAAGTTGTGTGAATCACACTTTCTTGAGAATGTAAGCCGCCTTCCAAATGGGCGATTTTGTGTCAAAATGCCACTGAAAGAGATTCCTGAAGAGTCATTGGGGGATTCGTATTACCAGGCCAAAAGGCGTTTTCTTAACTTGGAGAAAAAATTTCAAAAACAGCCTGATATTAAAAAAAGGTATACTGAATTTATTGAAGAATACCGTAGCTTAGGACATTTAACTGAAATTGAAAAACCTAAGTTCGGTTATTACTTACCCCACCACGCAGTATTGAGAGAAAAAAGTGAGACCACAAAGCTCAGAGTAGTTTTTGACGCGTCTTCAAAAACTACTTCTGGGAAATCTCTCAACGATATACAGCTTATAGGACCAGTTGTGCAAGATGACTTGTTGTCTATATTGTTGCGTTTTAGGTGTCATAAATATGTCTTCACTGGAGACATTCAAAAAATGTATCGACAGGTTGTAATAGATCCTTGTCAACGTCACCTGCAGCTCATATTGTGGAGGGGCGATGGAGCTGTGTCCCAGCTTCATTCATCTATAGATACGTCTAAGTCTAGAGCGCCCATTAAGATTTTTCAACTTAATACTGTTACTTATGGGACAGCTTCGGCACCATACTTGAGCACGCGTTGTCTGCTTCAATTGGCACGTGAGTGTTTAGAACCCGTTATTTCAAATACCATAGAACATGATATATACATGGATGACATAAATACGGGGGCTCAGTGTAAAGCCGAGCTAAAAAAGCTCTATGATGGTGTAAAGGCAGTTTTAACTTCAGCAGGTTTTCCTTTACACAAGATTCGTAGTAATTGTCCAGATATTATTGGCGATGAAATCACTTCTAAGTCTTTAGAATTAAATAAGCAATTTTCTGTTTTGGGACTTAACTGGTCACCCATTGCAGACACTTTACATTTTAGTGCGAATATTTCATTCAGTGAAAATATCACAAAAAGATCTATAATATCCATGACTTGCAAAATATTTGATCCGTTAGGGCTCTTATGTGCTTGTATTATTAAGGCAAAAATAATTTTACAAAGTCTATGGTTTCAAAAATTAGATTGGGACGATCCAGTTCCAGCTCATATAGTTAAAGTCTGGACGGACATAGCAAAAGGCTTACCTATTTTGTCAAATATAAACATTCCAAGATATGTTTTATGTAATGCGGTATCTGAGGTAGAATTACATTGTTTTGTAGATGCGTCATTAAATGCCTATAGTTGTTGCGTTTACCTACGCTCTATTAATGACGAAAATGATGTCGTCGTTAGGTTATTATGCGCAAAATCTAGAGTAGCCCCCCTAAAGGCAATGACTACCCCTCGTCTAGAGTTGTGTGGTGCTTTGCTGGGTGCTCGGTTGTCGACAAAGGTATTAGAGTCTATTCGTTTTCCCATACATAAAAAAGTTTTATGGTGTGACTCCACGGTTGTGTTGGGTTGGCTCAAAGCTCCACCAAGATCTTTAAAAAGCTTTGTCGCCAATCGAGTTGCAGAAATTCACGAACTTACTCAAGATTTCCTATGGAGACACGTTCCGACTGATATGAACCCAGCTGATCTAGCGTCCAGGGGCGTTGATCCTCAGAGGCTTCTCAACGAACCCTTGTGGTGGGAAGGACCTTCCTTCTTGAAGGAAGGCTTATCAGCTTGGCCAAACCAGCCTTATAATAATATATCGGTGGATCTACCCGAACTTAAATCTCTCGTGCAAATCGAGCACGCTGATGATAACAGTAAATTGTCTATTATTGTTGATTTTAGTAGGTTTTCTAACTTCAGTCACTTAAAACGATCATTTGCATACGCCCTTAGGTTTATACATAATATAAGAAATAAAAATTCGAAATTAACGGGATGTTTGCAAATAGATGAAATTAATAAGTCTTTAGAAGCTTTAATTAAAATATGTCAAAGTGATACTTATGCAAATGAATTAAAAAGGTTAAATAAAGGAAATCACTTAAATAATAAATCGAAATTACTACCCCTTAATCCATTTATTGATGGCAACGGCATATTAAGAGTCGGTGGTCGTATCGGAAACTCTCCGTTCACTTTTAATAAAAAACATCCCATTATTCTGGATGCGAAACATAAATTTACTAGTTTATTGATGCAATACGAACACCGTCGCTTATTTCACGCCGGTCCGCAACTGCTTTTATCTTCAATACGCGAAGATTATTGGCCTGTTGGTGGTAGACAACTCTCGCGCAAGGTTTTGAAATCCTGCGTGATATGTACACGTTATCGTGGCAAGTGCGTGCCACCCTTGATGGGTAATTTACCCTCAGTTAGAACCAATGCGACCTTTCCTTTTTATGCGAGCGGTACTGACTTTGCCGGACCCTTTATGATTTCAAGTAAGAAAGGTAGAGGTAATCGCATTACGAAATGTTACTTGTGTTTATTTGTGTGTCTTAATACTAGAGCGTTGCACTTAGAAGTAGTGAGCGATCTAAGTACTCAAGCTTTTGTTTTATGTTTACGTAGATTTGTGTCGCGTCGAGGTAAGCCCCACACGATTTACTGCGACAATGGCACCAACTTTGTCGGTGCTAATAATGAACTAGGTAGAATTCTACGCTCTAGTCGCGACTCCGTTATCGAGTTCGCTAATAATGAGGGCATACAATTTAAATTCAGCCCAGCATATTCTCCTCATTTTGGAGGAATTTGGGAGGCAGGTGTAAAGGCTGCCAAATATCATTTAAAAAGAATTGTAGGAAATCATTCGTTTACTTTTGAAGAATTAAGTACATTATTTGTACAAATAGAAGCAATCCTCAATTCACGTCCCTTATCTCCCATGTCATCTGATCCGTTTGATTTAAATCCCCTAACTCCCGGGCATTTCCTCATCGGTCGGCCACTGATGTCGCTGCCTTCTCTTCCAGCGGACGACAGCAAGCCGAAGTATCACCTGATGGAGAAAATACGCCAACAGTTCTGGAATCGGTGGCACAAGGAGTTTCTCGCTGAGTTGCAGCATCGCACGAAGTGGCGAGTAAACACGACAAATCCAAGGATTGGTGACTTGGTCATAATAAAAGAAGAAAACTTACCGCCTCAGCGTTGGCGTCTCGGACGTGTGACTGGCCTACATCCAGGAAGTGACAACATTTGTAGAGTAGTTGACATCTATACCTCAAGAGGCACTATTCGAAGAGCTGTCCATAATATTGTTAGATTGCCAAATGATGAAGAGCTGCTTGAAAGCTAACTCTTTCAAAAGGGGGAATATGTTCACGCGTGAACATCGCCCACAAGCGACGGTGTATCCGGCGCGTGCCGCGGGGCAAGGGCGGCGCGGTGCACCGATGCATAGCTAACTTAACGACGGACATATAAGCAAATGTCGCGTCATTCGATCAACTTGTATTTTATTTAATTTTCTAATATAAAAGGTTTATACGAGACTGGTGCCTTATTTACTCGCCCAACACTGGTGCTACAAACAATTGTATAACAGTACAACAATTAGGCTGTACATTATTGAAATCTGGTAGGAATCATTTAGTAGATACTAAAAGTTGCGTATCGTATTTATCTCCCGTGTAAAATACTCTAAGGTCGTGTTGTTTACTGTTAGTCGTATAGTTAGAACTGTGGATCGCGTGTGCGGTCTTCACGAGCCCTAAAATGAAAATTACGAAATGAACTTGCTCTCGGTTGTTAAGTGAAAACAATGGGGCGCTATTATCAGTCATTAGGGCTACAATTGGGCTGCGGGAGCATTGTACAGTAATAGCTTAGACGCAATTAGCTTCACTTGCACAACCAAAGGCACGCGCTAATTTCGTTTTCACGTAAAATTACACGATTTTTGAGAAGCATTTAACTGTTTTTTTACTAAAAAATACCAAGCAAAATGCAGTGTTTAACTTGAGCCTATATGTAATAAAAGCTTGCATGCAAAATTGAAAAGATTTAAGTGGATTAAATTGTTAGTTATCTGAATGATATTAAGTATGAAGGCGAATTCAGTTAATGATGAATGAAAATTATCTTGAACGAAACAAAATATAGTTATGACTTAGTCAACCATATTGTTACATAATATTCAACCAAAAAAAAAGTAAATTGAAATATCAAAGGTAAGTTAAGCACAAACACAATTTGAAGAAAAAACAACTTAAAAAATGTTACGAAACATTGCAATTACAAATGTAGTCCCTCCATATCCTACAAATATTATAAACGCGAAAGTTTGTAAGAATATAATAGTTATATGTTTAATGCTCTTTCACGCAAAAACTACTGGACGGATTTGGATGTTTGGAAGAGATAGATTATGGTCTGGATTAACACATAGGCTAGGTACTTTGTATCCCAAAAAATAATACGCGGGTGAAGAAGCCGTGGGCGGAAGTTAGTTGCAAATGCAAAAGTAACTCTGCCTGACTGTTCCGCTTTCCGCAAAAACTGCCAATCCAATTTGGATGAAATTTGATGTGGAAATAGTTTGAGACCCGGGGAAGCACATAGAATAGTTTTTATCTGACTGCGCAAAAAGAGGTTAATGGTTTAGCGCGATAACGCGGTCGGTAAGCTAGTTACCATTTATGTATGTGTCGGTATCATAAACAATTGTTAACATAATTAGTTTCACAACTCAATTACATGTTGAAATTCAATTTACCTACTAAAGCACGATTAATTAATTGTTACACTTAAATTAACACCAGACAAGTTTAACAAACGTTTTAATTAAAAACTACTTTTACTTATTTAATGACTTGAGATGTATATTAAGATATGAAAACGATAATTTTAACAAAGCACCGACAAAACCGATCGAAGTAAGGAGAATGTGTATGAAAGAGGCAGGTTTTGAAAGAACCGATATGATTTTTACTCACAAATGTAATGTAACCATATGGAGGCTCATTCTACTGCCACCTTCTCAACGATAATCATTCGTAATCACGAGTGAATCGGTATACTAGGCGTGCGCGTTCTATCGTAGACTACATCATTGTTTAACATCAGGCAAGTTATAGTCAAGCCTATAACAGAATAAAAAAAAAATGTTTTTATGTAAGTAATTTATCAAATTATCAACTTATATTAAAATAATTTAATTAATAGATAATAATTTAATTTTAACTAATTGTCTAGTTGTTTTTAGTAAAATGTAAGTTAACAGAAAAAAGGAGACGTTTACTCAATACTCAATGTCTTTATTTTTAATTCTTTTTTTTTACAAATGTTTAGAGCTTGGTATTAAAATAATTGTAAATTTGAACAATAATCTGAGTTACTTATGCTAATGTAGCATAATTAATTAGAATTTTGCGATAGATACAATTGCGATATTTATACTGCTTATGAAACGAATAATTAAAGGCAATGTGCGTTTTGTTTTTCAATTACATTTTTTAGTTTTTTTTTTACAAAAACGGGAGCTCCAAAAATTCATGTTTAATTAAAGTCCAATAGCTGGAAAAGCTTATTTAATAGCTTTCCAATGAAGTATATTACATTGGTGTTCAAAATAATATCCCACTTTTGAGAATTAAAATCATACAACGTAGTTTGTTTAAAAATGTACGGGCTGCAACAGAAGCAGGCGTCTCGTTGAACATTGCATGCTTGTTGCTCTTCACCCATTCATCTATCCCATCATTAAAGCATTGAAATAATATATTACAACACCATTATTAACAATGGGAAAATTCTAAACAGTGAGATTCGAACGCGGTTACGTCGAGAACGAGGTAAGGTGCGGTAACCGCGAGACCAAACAGTCAATATACAAGCATTCTAAAATTGATATCACTATACTCATTACAACTACCGCCATCTGTTAACATGAAGTGGTACTATTAAGCTTGTAGAGCATTTTGATATTTTAAGTCAGTAGTAGTTACATAATTCGTTTTTTAAATTTATTGCCGAGTGTTTATGGTGTGGCACCCACGTCAGAGATCAAGTTAAGCTGTCGGTCATTCGCCTGAGCTCACTCTGGAGTATGTTATTCCTACCTGATTCTGAGAGTGAAGGGAGAATGCACCTGTGTTTGCTTGCATACTTGACAGACATAACATAGCATCAGCGTATTACGCGAAGGTGTAGACAGAGGTGAATATCACCTACTTTTCACCGGCTATGTTTAAGTCACATACGTAAGGGGGGGGGGAGACTAGTGCAGATTTCGGGCTGCAACTAAGATTCTATAAGTATAGGTATACTTTTCTACTAGTTTTTTTTTCTCGACCCTGTTTTACTGCGGTACATAATATACAGTACCGGTGGCGAAAAGTGAATATCTTACGATGAAAAAGGGAAAACTTACAGTGGAAGACGGAGCAGAAAAGTACTTACCTATAGAATATATCTTGCGATAGTATCATGATATTATCGTGACCTTGAAAATCACTTTCTATCAGTTACTCTATCGATAGTCCTATCAAAACTATCGACCCACGACTATCGATAGTATCGATTGTCAAACATAAGTAATACTATTATTTAAGTTCGATAGTATCGATAGTATTAGTACGAAGTCTATTGACAGTATCGATGCTATCGATAGATAGTAATACTATATCAATACGTCGATAGTTACTGTATCAAAACTATCTACCATATTGAAACGCGTCGATAGGTCATCGATAGTTCGATAGTTTTGATAGTATCGACTATTTGGATGAAATACCTGTCGATAGTATCGATAGCTTTCAATAGTAATGCCTAATTCTCACTATCGATATTACCTATTGCAACATTTTGATAGAACTATTCTAACTATCGACTATTTTTCAACTATCTGTCAACTATCTTTATCTAATCTATCGCTATTACAACAACGTTATTGTGAATGATGTTTAATGACCAATTCCTAAGGGGAAGCCGATGGGATTCGTATTTTGAATACTCTTCGTCACTGTACGGCAATACTCGTGGTTACCACGCGACCACTGAGGCAGTTATCTTGGTACCTTACATATTGTTAGGAACATACTTGTAGGTACATTATATCACCTAACTGGCTAGGCAGTTAAGACTGGTCGCTGTAGCTGTAAATACAGGTAGAAGGTGATTGATTGACCATATTATAAAGGCAAACATTTAAATTTTTTTTAACGGCATCTGAGTCGTTTTCGACTATTCTGCCCGTGTTGATTACATAATTTTATCATGACTGTAATGTCTGAATAATTGACATTTATTGGAATTGATAGGTGTTGTAATAGGGATGACGAACTTTTTTGTTTTGTCCATCAGATAGATCAATTAAAAATTATGAACACGTATTTTTTTGTGTGACCTAGAGTTAATGGCGATACGTACAAACGATCTCGAATGACGTCACACCTAAGTAAGTTTTATTCAGAAGTATCTTACTGACGGACTAATTAAAATACGATTTTATACCTTGTCGTCATTTCTATTGGTAAGTTACCATAAAGGTTAGCCGAAGCCAGTATGGAGAACAGTTATGTATGTATCAGTGCTACACAGAGGGCTTGATTTCTGCATTTCATAAAATTCCTACATTAGCGACGAACATAGAAAGCTATAGAGCTGTCACAGAGCATGTAAGATTTATTGATAAACCAAGGTATCGAAGGAAGTGAAACAAGACTAGTGATCACCGGACAGCACGTCGTCGCGTCCGCTCCATGGCATCCACTTTCCCTCTCTAGAGGATATGATTAGATAGTCAAGTCCCGTGTGAATTCATTAAAACGACTCGTTTTAGCAACGAACAGTAACATTTTCTATCAACTGTAAGCTACAACTGTTTCTATAAACAACTCTAAATTAAAAATTTAACAAACCCCGACCTTTTTTTAGCTAAGAACACTCGCGACAGTCGCGACTAATAAAATTTATATTTAAAAAATCTAAATCAGAATCGGTTCATCCATTCGAGAGCTACAATGCCATAGACACACACACACACGTCAAACTTGTAACACCCCGTCGTTTGTGCGTCGGGGTTAAAAAACTTGTAGAACGCTATGGGACGTCTCGTTAGTTTGACCATAGATAAATAATGGTTTCACTTATTTTTATTCAGTTGTTTTTTGATTGTGTATATCCTGTTTGTGTCAAATAAATGATTTTAATTTCTTTACTTTTTAAATAATGACTTGTAAATTGTTAGGTATCGAGACAATAAAACAACTCGTTTTAGGAACGAACAGTAACTATTTTCTACCAAGCGTAGACAAAAAATGTTCTAATTAAAACACTTATAGAGTGCTATATGACGCCTCGTTAGCATAAGTTGGTAAGTAGTAACGAATGATTTCGCTAATTAATGACTGATTAGATAGCAACCGGGAGTCAGTGCGACTGCATCTATGTACTGCACATTAAAACATGTTGAAAATTACACTTAAATCTGGAACGCACTATTCCGCTATTCTTTTTTTGACACGCAAAGTAAAGCATGTCAGTATTAATTTTATTAAAACATGTATGTACTTAAAAGTTCGACGGGCCGGTGGCGTGGTCGGTAAGATACTAGCTTTTCACGCCGCAGGTCGTGGGTTCGATTCCCACCCAAGACAAACATTAGTGATGAACATTTGTGTTTGTGTCGAGTCTGGGTTCAAATATATATTATAGGTATATATTTACAAAAGAAAAGTATTTTGTGTATAATATATACCAGTTATCTGGTTTCCATAACACAAGCTCCTGCTTAGCTTGGGACCAGATGACCGTGTGTGTTAATGTTCCAGAATATTTATTTATTTATTATTTATTTAAGTCTATCTCTTTCTACTCATCTTTAAGCGATAGAGATAAACAGTGTTTGTACAATGTTTTTAACTGACTTCTGGAGGATGTTACCAATTCGTCGAAATCTTTATTTTTGTATGTACCCCGATTACTATAAGGCGCCTAACTGAACTGATTTGTATTTTTATTTCAAGGGGTATGCTTTCCAGGTGCACTCATTTAAATAGTATCGAAATTGGTAAAGCGGTTTATGAGCTTTTTAAAAAACCATTTTGTGCATGTTTTGTTTTTGTGGCGGAAACGATAGCAAAATATCGTAAAGAATAAAATGTATGGGATTGACATTCACCTTCGAAATGTCACGTGACAATCTTATGTCATTTCCATACATTTTGCTCTATTGAAACTTTCGTTCTTGCTTCGCTGTGTAATTTGTCTAGAGGCCCTGGGGTACTGGAGTTTTTTATTGCCGTTAGAGGCAGGCATTTTATTAAAAGACCTTTGAAGGTAAATCTCCTTAAAATTAAATACCTACGTATATAAAATATTGACACTAGAAATAAATAATCTCTTATTTAATGTCAAGAGTATCACGAAAGGTAAGAATGGAAGTACCTCTATTCAAAAGAAGAAAAGAAGCGCCTTTAATCCAACTGTATAAGATTGAAAATCGTATAAATATCCGTTATAGTATATTTATATAGGATTTGTTATAGTCCTTTAGTAACGGGATTATGACCAAGAAAGGGCTATTGAAACCCCTCCCGTTTCATCTCTAATTGGTTTCGGAGATGGTGTTATTAAATTTGTGAAATTTTGTATTGATCTGCGGTCGTTCCACTTGAAACATTGCTTAAGACAATGTAGGCGGGAAATGGGGAAATCAATAGATGCTTAATAATATGAAGACCTCTATAGAGTGCTTGATAACTTCTTTAAGATAGTAAGTATTTTAACTACCATGACATTTCCCTACAATAAGTACCATCCTTACTAATCCTCATCCTTACTAATATTATAAACGCGAAAGTAACTCTGTCTGTCTGTCTGTGTTGCTTTCACGCCTAAACTACTGAACCGATTTGGATGAAATTGGGTATGGAGGTAGTTTGAGACCCGAGAAAGGACATAGGATAGTTTTTATCCGACTGCGCAAAAATAAGGTAATGTTTTGGCGCGATAACCGTCATACACGCGGGCGAAGCCGCTGTCGGAAAGCTAGTAATAATAATATATTGCGAGCAGCGGTGGCGCTGCGGTCTCCGCCTTGCCTTTAAAATATAGATAAGGTCGCGGGTTCGATTCCCAGTCGTGCCCACACTTTATGTCGGTAATATCGGTGAAGGAAAACATCGTGAGGAATCCGGCATGTCTAAGAACTAATCATTCGAGAGCATGTGACATTCACCAACCCGCACTTGGCCAGCGTGTGTGGATTAAGGTCAATTGTCTCAACTCGTAAGATAGTTGAGGAAAGACCCGTGCCCAGCAGTGGGACGCTAAAATGGGTTGAAGTGAATATATTGCCATGTCATGAGATCGGACGCAAGACCAACCGCTTTTCGTGCTTTCCGAATCACGGGAGTCGTACACACAACACACCTTCTTACCCCGGTCTAGGACTGAGAACCTACTGGTGAGTCGTGAGCAAATATTGAGTGGCCCGTGAACCTTAAGACAGCATGACAAAAAATTCAGTTGTTTTAATTAAACTCATTGCGACGAAAGGTACCTAAGTAGGATTAAAATCGTTGCTGAAGCTATGATTGCATATAAATATGATACAAATACACCCTTCTCATTATAATAGCAGTCTTTGTATAACAGGTATTAAATATTTTGTCAGAGACTTAGAGAATCTGAGCGTTGCAAATATTTTATACTTCCTTTTTAAGATGACAAACAGGTTCCTGAATTAGGAAGTTTTTGTTTGGTGGGTCGGAGCCCAATCAAATTTGGGAACCACTGCTATAGGTGTAATAGACACTTGCAACTCCAGAGGCATCCCACAACGGGCTTGCTTTCTTCACTCACTCACACCCAGGAACACAACCAAAAGTTTTTACACCGGTGCGGTGATTCATCTAGGCTTATGTAAACATTGCATGAGATACAATAAATCATTTTGTTTTTTCACCGCGTGTTTTCGGGAATGAGCGAAAGACAATCTACTGTGCCCTGCCTCTTTTACTAAAATATAATTTACTGTCACATAATTGTTGCGTAAACATCACAATTAAATTGTTTACATAAACCATTTTTAATTTCACAAAACCCGGAATCAATATCTCTTGATCACAGATAATTGCAATTATTACAAAATTAATTGTTCTTACTTAACTAATTCATTTATTACGCATCGCGTTACGCCGCAGTTAATAAATTTTTGTAATATAATACGACAAAATTAAAAAAGTAATTAAAAATGCCGCGCCGGTCGCGGGGCGGGGCGACCTCATTAAACGGCCAGGTAATTAGCAATTTTGTAAATGGTCTTATTCATTATATTGTAGGAGGATTAAGCCGGTTGTAAAAATGTCGGCTATTAGGTACGGTGTTTAAGACGCTGCTGGTAATTAGCAGTCTATGACCGAATTTTTTAATTTCTGCTTCATAAGAAATATTGACTATCTAATTGCCGCACAAATTATTACAGTCCGTTAAAAGTTATATTGCAAGTGTCACAGTTATTTGCTTTAGAAATAGTTCTAATTGATGTGTTGGCTAACCTAAAATGTGAGGATAACACCATAACTTTAAAGTTAGCTAACACAACTACAACAACCAGAAACATAATAACAGTAACTAGAAACAGACTCAAAGACAAAATAATCTGAACGTTATCACTACATAGTATAAAACAAAGTCGCTATTTCTGTCCCTATGTCTCTATGTATGCTTAGATCTTTAAAAATACGCAACGGATTTTGATGCGGTTTTTTTTAATAGATAGCGTGATTCCAGAGGTAGGTTTATAAGTATAACAAATTGCACCCGTGCGAAGCTGGGGCGCGTCGCCAGTATGCTAATAATAAGATGTTTATGATGACGTTATAAGCTAATAACAAACTCCAGAATTTGTGGTCTGTGGTCTTACCTGAAACAAAAAAAAAACGTATCTTAGCACAGATAAAAAAGAACATTTTAAATAAATCATAATGTCAATATCAATAAAAAAAGTAACGACGAAGATCTACATGCATACAGCCATACAGCCAAGCTCGTGACTATGCAGTAGGTCAAGTCGATTTAATAAATAGTAATAATGAGTATGTAAGTGTTTGTTCAGCGACTAGGCTGGTGCAACAAAAGAACAAGTATGTTAAGGAGTCTGAAGAATGTCCCCTTTGATGGCGCCAAATACGATAGTACTGCTATCAGATATTTCTTGGTATTCATTGAAATAAGGTATTTAAAATAATGTGTAGTCCACACATATATATTCAAAAAAACTTAAAAGCACTGTCAAATCTAAGACGTACCGTTTGACGGTTCTAAACGTAGTACATTTAGAATTTTATTTTTTGTATGAAAATTGTTTATGTTATGTTAAAATAAAAACAGCTTCATAATTCAATTATTTTACAGGAAAGCTAAAAAAATAGTGTGAATTACGCCTGTATAAAGCTAGTTTAATACAAAACAGTGAAACGTCAAAAGTTACTTCTTAGATTTGTTCAATTGTATGTATTATCTATTTTTATTTCATTTCAAGAAGTTTTAATCATTTTTGACTACCTAACATCGAAATGCAAGACGTTTTATGGGCTTTTTATTTTATATGAGTATACATATATAGTGTCTCTAGGGCCATTTGCTTTCAAGTTTTTTTTGTCCTACTACCTATTGTACAATACTGTACCTACTAACATTTTTAAATACACTTATAAGCCCGAACTTTACAAAATAAACCAGTTATCGTTTGAATTATGTATTTTATAATGTCATTTCAATGTAACTGTCATTCAGTCAAATTAGCAACTTTTTTAAATCGATGTTCACTAATATCACAGATCTTCAAAAGTCTCCGAGCCGTTGGCTGCTATGTCATAAATACCGTTATGGCGGAAATAGTCAAAACAAAACTCGTACCATTTTAATGATGATACTAATCTACAATTAAGAGATAATAAATTCTAATTAAAACATCATTAGTAGAATTTTATTTTATTGATGTTCACTTTTAGGCATGACTATTTTTCGTTTTACTATAACCGTTACCTATAGTAATGTTTACATACCTATTTACCTACTCCATAATCTACTTAAAGTAAAAAAAAACATACAAACTTTGGCCTCTCGCCCATTCAGACTTTGTGTAGAACCAATAATCGGGTTAGTTACGACCGATGACTTTTTGAAGCCCGTGAGAGTTGCACTATTGCAATAATACATTACGTTTTAATTTCAAGTATAAGTCTCCGATTGTCAGACAAGGGCGAGCCGTATACAAGAGTTTCCGGTGGAAAATGATTCAAATTATGGAGCTGAATGCACCCTCTCAGTTTGTGGATTCCTTTTCACCCTGTATGTATACAAACATGTGTTAAGTCTGGTTTGGGATTAATCTGAATTAATTTAGAACCTTAGAGCATTTTACACGGGAGGTGTTTACGAAACTTCTAGAAATAAATTGTTTCTGCCAGTTTTTGGGAGAGGCGAGGTAACGTACAACACTCATGAAAATGTTGAAGCGTCTTTACAAATGCACGTGTATATAAAAGCTACACACAAACACGAAACATGAACAGTTTTTGCATACAAACTGTTCATGTCTCGATTCTCGCGCTTTAGACATTTATCTCTAATAGACATATTTCAAAAATAATTAAGGATTTCGTTAGTTTTCTGACATTTTACCGACATTTATCTGTTAGAGTTAAATGTTTAAGGCGCTAGAATCGGGACCCAGTTCCATGTCAAATTTTCTAAGTTTAGAACATTCAAATAAATCAACTTCGTATCAAAATGCAATACAATTTGTCAGTACCAGATTATAATTTAAGACGAATGTATTGTGCATAAGTGATATAAATAGGTAGCAATTGGTTAGCAAATTGTGATAATTTGTTTAGAATTTGTAACCGGTTGAGCAGCGGTGGTGCAGCGATATGTATCGGCTTTGAAATATGGGTCGCGAGTGCAACCTGGGTCGTCTCGACATATCTATCTCTGAAATATTCATCATCATCGGCCTAGTGCAGTCAATAGCTGGACATAGGGCTACGTCACGTCACATCCACCTACCAATATTAGGCCAGGGTGTGTAAATTGAGGCCTAATAGATATTCTTGTGGGCGTCACATACCTAACGCCACTGAAGAGACATGACATCATAGAAATCCTGAATCGCACGAGCAAAGTTTCACCGACGATTAACATAGGTATATACAACTTCCCGACAAGAATAGTCGGAGGGAGTACCGCGGTAGACGGGCATTACAACTCGCCCGGCTGGAAGATCTTCCCTTTTCACTGGAGGGTCACTACCACTCGATCCTCCAGTCACCTCCACATTCTCTCAATTATTCATTTTACTAGCTTCCCGCCCCCGGTTCGCACGGGTACCTTCTACGTGGATCACTCTGTCTATTGATGTAAATCCCATGAAAGTCCATTCAGTAGGTATTGAGTTTATCGCGAACAGACAGCGCAAGCGACTTCGTTTTATCCTATGTAGAGTTGTTCACCTATTCAATCGTATTTTGGGATCTCACGCAGTCAAAACAGCAAAACGAGTTAGGTATATTAAAACAAACATTATTACAAACATACCGGTTTACCGTTTTAATTTTACTGTGACACAGTTTGGCGCCAATCGAACAGGTTATTATAAAAATGTCTAATATATTCATAATAATATTTTAGTAATAACATATCTATGCAAATATTTACAATGTAAGAATGCATTTTTATATTTTAATCATATTTAGGTACCTACATATAATACGTTTTTATACTTTATCGGAGCCGGAGGCCCAGTCAACACTTGCCACTGGACTAACGAGGAGGGCATAGCAACAGCCATATTTTTCCTTTTAACAAGATCCCGTGAACATGAGGTGATGTTAGTGATGTCAGATTGAAACTGGTTTACAAAACTGTGCGTCATGCTGTTGCGATTTACAAAAGGATGCTAAACGGAAATCGAATGATTGTAAGTATTAAAAACTGACTGTATCTTAGATACCTATTTACTTCTTAGGTAAAAGTTTTCCATACAAATATATCAAACTGCTTGAGATTTTAACGTTTCCTGATGTGGTCATCATCATCACCATCATCATCGTCATCAGCCTATTCGAGTCCACAGCTGGACGTAAGCTTCTCCTAAAGCATGCTATTGAGTACAATCCGCGGCTATTCTCATACAATTTCCGCCGGTTGCCGTGCTAAGATCGTCTCGCCACCTAAAAGCGTCCTTCGCTACGTTTCCACTCGTTTACCTCTACGGTTGTCGGTTCTGCGGCAGATACGACTGCCCCCCACTACCTTTAAAAAATCTACCCACTACACAATAATATGAGCGTAATAATCCGGTGGGCTATGTCGATTACATTAGTTCTCTGTTGGATCACTTCATTGCGAAATCGATCTTTCAGAGAGATTCCGAACATAGCGATTATGTTGGCAGATCTAAAAGTTGTATTGTCATCCTCAGGCTTCAGTTTAGCCAACGTAACTGTAAAGTACCTAACTGTGATCAGACTAGAAGTGTGAAAAATCATACAATATACTCGTACTATATTAATTTATGATATTTTACTCAAATAAAATAAATTAACGATATATCCTATTCAATGATACATCGAATCGTACGCAGATCTCGATATGTTTTGTAATCAATCAAAAGAGCTATCCAAATTGATTTACTACATACACAAGCAATTACCGTATCGGATGAATGATAAATATCTTTTCATAGAAATTTATTAGCGAAATGAACAGATATGTGTATGTACCCTTGTGATTGAGTTAAAAGTGATTTACTTGTCAAGTTATACATAGATTATGGTTCTCAGGAAACACAATGAGTTCTTAATATTTCCCTTAAATGTATAGAGTACAAATGTGTAGAGTAAAAAGCCACGAGACCACGACTTGGCAAACGTAGCGTAGGACGACTAGTTTGAGACTAGGTGCAGTGAAGATCTCAGCAGGGCGGCCGGGAAGAATTGGATGAGAAAAGCGCGGATCGTGCTCAGTGGCGTACTTTAGGAGAGGGCCTATCTATATTATCTAGGTTGATGAAGATGATGGATGATTATGATGAGGTAGTGGGTATATTGCTTTAACTATATTCTAGCTTTGAAATGGCACATAAACGCACTACATTGCTTCTTGTCAAAGTAAGACAGGGTTTATGATTTATCACAGTCGGAAAAAAGTCTATGATATACAACTCAACTAAAAGTTGAGAGGGTAAACAAAAGCAAGTTTTTAGCATAATAACTGTTCAGATCCATGTTTTCTCTGCTAGATGGCACACTGGGGTCAAAAAGTTATCTGGCATCGGAAAACCGGCTTGCGAACCGAACAAAGCATGGCAATGCAGTTGTGCATTACTAAAACAGTGTGCGTCGAGCCCTAAAACGTAGCAAACAAGATTGTTCCATTTAAACTTTACTCTTTACTCCCTGAGGTGTAGTACAGTTTAAATTGCGATACTGGTTAAGTGGGTGTTATCCGCAAGGTGTAAAGGTTTACAGTAGTTAAAGCTTGAGTAATGTCGATTTAACCTCTTTTTAGAAGCTTTATGATACTTAATTAGCCACGATACACCCGCCAAAAATTCGTTTGCCGCCAATCGTTCACTTGTTTTTTTTACAATGAAACCTCTTTTTGGAATAAAGCCGATTTTGTTTTTTTAAATTTCTGATTAGCAGAGGGAACTTTTTTCGACCAAACTGCATTTTCTAATGCTATGAATGGTGTGACCACAGATTATGATTAAGATCATAACCAGCTAGACTTTATTGATTTACGATTATACTTGCGTTTAGGTTTAGATTTTTAGCTGAGATTCTGAGGTAGTCTTTAGGTATCTTTATGTGTATGTTAAAATGAACAGTGTGTCTTGAACTCAACACGAGCAAAGTGCTTGTAAACTTCCAACCCTAATAAATAGAAGCGTTTTCCTTACTTATTGAAGTGACAACATAAAGGGTTATTACTACCCCTTAACTTAGGTTACACGACCTCGCGAATATACTACAATATTTTCTGTAAGACGTTTACGATCTGAGCAGAAAATAAGCAGACCACAAGCGAAACTCTTTTTATTTTTCGAACCATTATTTAAACGCATCTTTTTCGCACGTGTTTTAGTTCTTGAGAATTTAGTTATAGAGACCTACTCTGATCCTTCAAACAAAAAAATGACAGCTAGAATAAATGAAACGAAACGCATTTTATAAACTACAAATTTGCAAACGAGCTCCGGCTGTGATGATAGACGGATACTGTAGCCTATACACGCTGGTAACACCAAAGGATCGTCATTATCTATCCCAGTAAGGTAATAAGGATTCCTCAATCGAACTGCTTACAGGACTAAGAAAGTCGCTGTGTTCCTCTAAAAAATACATAAAAACATTATGAAGAAAAGGACAATAGAATTGTGTTCGAAAGTTGAAACATTTTATCGGTCTCAGTTTCTGTTAGTCGCGTTCCCTGTCCATGTTAACAAATGTTATCGGTCCAGAGTCGACAAGCGATATTAATGACCGTAGTATCTACGATATAATATCTAGTAATATGCGACACATGTGATATTATTGTATTCGTTATTAGATAGGACTACGGGTGGTCTTATTACTGAGGAGTTATTGTTTACTAAGTAGGTAATTTTTGTATAGAAATTATCCGAATATCTTCTTAGTTCATGCGAGTTTTTATAAAATCAAATTGAATTGTAAAAGTCTAAGTAATACAAGTTTATATTCTTAGTCTCTAGTATATATTATTTTGTTTAAGAATCTGTAAATACCTATCTACCTTCGTAAATATGTTATCCTCTACAATCTGAATACTAACTGACAACTTAAAACTTAACACTGGCAAATTAGTTGATTTTTCGAAAGTTATTTATCAACAAGCCGAAAAAACAAATTGAAGTATGTTGAATTGTAGATGTTTTCTCCAGAAAATACTCAAGCTATCTGGGTATAAACAAAAAAATAGATTTTATTTACTTAAAAGATCTAAAGAAATAAATTCCTACAGTCAATTGGTAATTGTGGCATCCATTTTGTTTTCCACAAGAGTTGTGCAAAAAGATGAATCCTTTAACGTAGATTGAATACCTTAGTTTATATGGTGCGACCATAAAACGATGTGATTGCTATCGGCATTTCTTGTCCCATCACACAGGATATAGGTATATAAGGATATAGATATAGGTACACAAAGAAGGTGCTCAATGTGAAGCAAAATTTTGTTATGACAATCTGCAATCAAGATATAAAGGGGATTTCTGTCATTAATTAAGCAATAATCCTTTACTTACTTCAATGTCAGGTAAGTAATACCGTAGTCAGTTACATTTTATTTATTTTCCAAGTTGAATAGCATGTAAATAAGTGAGTCTACCATAAATTCCATCCGAAAAATCGTTTAAACGATCGATAGTAGGGCGTAACGTAAAGATATTTTCTTTGTAACTTTGACGCCAACTAAAGTAATATACTAACTGGGTTGTTACAATTTTGATTAATGATTTTATATCCCTTCATACACGTATTTATTACTTCCAGGGTGTGCCAATAACCGAGCACGCAGCTTGTTAGCGCGCAATTTTATCAAAATGGCCGACGTTACCTCTTGGCGCCAAAACACTCGATAACTGATACAACGGATTTATGGCGGCAGACTCCATTTTATTAGTTTTGCAGTCAGTCGCCATCGTACGAATTCAATCGAAGGCTTTATTAAAAATAAATTATGTTCTCTTTGAACGATTAAACGATTTAAATTATGTTAAGATCGTTTTAAGTTGTTTGCTAAAGGAGTTACTTTAAAACAAAAGTGTAGGGTAAATGACTGCATCTACAAGACAAGCAAGCAAAAATAAAGAATACCCAGTGTTGATGATAGTCATCTTAGAAATATCTAACTTTACGGTTTTTTAGGTTACGTACCTAGTTACTTTTAACCGATTTCGTTTAAATCATTTTTTCGTTTAGAAGCCGTCTCCACGAGCAAGAGAATCGCGACGATATAATCGTCTTGCCACCTATATAATGCACTCTCTGAGGGAATGTCTCCACGAGCGAGAATATCGCAATTCAGAGAATGTATGGCGCGACGATAGTATCGCCGCGATTCTCTCGTTCGTGGAGACGGCCCCTAAGTTACCTACTTATTATTGATGATAATCTTGCAATTAATACATCTTTGTCTCTAGTATAAAGTATTTATCTACTGTCTGAGAATAATAGAAAATGGCCGATTACAAGTTTTTATGTCAAATACGTGTAGTTAATAAATATGTTAAATACCTATATTCTATATTTTTTACAAAATTAAGTTACGAAATCATTTTTAGCAGGTTTTGGCAAATAGCGAATATTTCAAGCATGATTTATTATACATTTCGAATCGCATGTGGGCGTTAAATCTCTTCAGATAATATAGCAGTTGCATCTAAGTTCGGTTCAGTTCAATCTCGACTTAGAATCTTTCAATCTAATGGGTTTTGTACAATGATTTATTGTTTGTTTACTTACATGTACAATGAGAAAGCGGAAAATGACAATTGTATTTTGCAATGACTGAGTGCCCATAGATCAACTTGTAGGAGTAAACTTTAAAATTGAATAACTGGATAGGTACTAACTTATTTTATATTCAACTCAAGTGTCTTTTTCATTGATTAAAGAATTTATCTATACATTAAAATAAATCACCAAATGTGTTGCTAAGCACAAAACTCGAGAACAGCTAAACCGGTTTTGTTAATTCTTTTTTTAGAACATTTCTTGAAGTACGAGGATGGTTCTTACGCAGAGAAAAACTAAAAAATAAACACACTCCTCCGAAATGGCTTGATAAATTTTTATCCATTTTCAGACCCGGTAGGTGGCACTGCTACACCGGGCAGGATGACGTCTACGGGGCACGTATGCCATATAGTTTCAGAATTTCCTATACTGATCGTTCTAAATGTTACACCCTGTATAATTAATACAGGCTGTAACATTTATTATAAGATTATTAAGGGTTGATACTTGAAATAAACTTATATTATTATTATTATTATAAATACAATTTACACCAGTGTTAATTAAATGTCACAATTGTACCCAAAACATGAACTACACATTGATGGTAATTATCAACTATTGCGCCCAACTGCTCAATTATACTCGCTGTGTTTTCAGTCACTGATGTTATCTGAATAACGATTTAGTGCCTTATAATTAATACCTTTAGCGATTGTGAAGTAAACACTTTATTCTTATAATTACATTTAATAAGTCATGAGTTAACGAGCTCACGCCAAACTTTTAATTGATTCTGTTACTATTTTGTCTATTTACTAATAAATGATTCCTGTACATTGTACATAGTACACACGGCTACACATCCAGCTATAGATACATTTCCAGTATAAGCTGATCACCCATTGTTTAGGATTTCTGTGCAATAAGAGGTCAGCTTATATTGGAAATGTATAGTTGAATGTGTAGCCATGTGTACATATTTTATAATACATAGTACCAAGTTAATTATTCCATTCTTCATAAATATTATGCTAAAAGAGGGTTGATAATTTCACTATGGATAATCTTCACTTATACTAATATTATAAACAAATTTGTTTGTTTGAATTGAATAGATTTCGAAACTATTGGACCAATTTGAAAAATGCTTTTACCATTACAATTTTACATTATTCCTGGTAGGCGATATAATATTTTCAAAAACACCTTTACATGCAGGTACACGTGCGAAACTGGGGCGGGCCGCTAATTTTAAAATGAAGCCGTATAATGAAAAAAAGAAAAAGAAAAAATGACCACAAAGCAGCCAGCCAATTACCAAGTGGAGGATGCTGATGATCTGGCGTGTTATCTGTACTTAAACAGAAACTAAGCTACTAGAGGTTGTCACAAAAAGCACACTTGTACAAAGCAACTAAGTAGTTAGGTATGTAGTTAAAGAAAGGATTATCAGTTCTTTTTAATTTACGCTCGAAACAACATGATGAAAACCATAGGATATCCGGGATTTATATCCAGAGGTGAAAAGGTTTATATAAATCTTGCGAATTGGAATTCTAACCATTTTGTAATGTTCGTCCATGTGCTACGCGGGTGCAAGTTCTAGTGGCTGCCAAGTGACAATTTGTAGGGAAAATGTGAGAAAAACATTATATAATTTATCGTTTCTATGAGCTTTTCCATGGTGAAAAAATTGTTTATGTTATGAGTTTGGGCTGGAAGATTTAAATTTGCCAAAACTTCGAATAAAATAAGGTTCCGTATTCAAATTTCTTTGCAAAATATTTTTTTAATTGAAAGAGGATTATTTTAAAACGGTTCCATTACAATTAAAACGAAGTTTAAAAAAATCTCGAGTTGAATTTCAATTTGAATACTTGTATTTTTTTTAATGCCTGTTATTGTGTTATCCTGCTATTGTTGTGTCATCGAACTGAATTTAAGATCTTTCTAAGTTATTTTACCTTAGAGCATTTAACAATTTCTAAATATCTTACACTGAAGAAAATCATCGAGTTGTAAAGTCGTGTTTACATCAGCGCGGGTGGCGTTGTCTACATACTGTGCCGTATCGTAATTGATTGGTCTGAGTCCATTACACCCCATTGCTTTTGAATATGTTACAACTAATTATCTATTAAGGTTATAGATGTTTTTGGGTCAAGTAAGAAAGGATTAGAAAGTTCTACATTTTAAAGAGTAATAGCTGCAATAAGTAAGCGATATTTATGTTAGCGCCATGAAAGAAGTTTTGCATCAAAACTAGGAATTGAGGGAGTACTAAATTAATAGATACATACTTACTAGCTGTGCGCGATGATTTGAGACTCGCCTGGAATGCTCCGTCTGCTACCCCCGTAAGTTGCGGCGTTGTTCCGAGTACATCACCCGCTACATTACAACCATGCGTCTCTGGCATCTCCGCCCCCAGGTCTCAACTTATTACGCACGGGTAGCGGGTAGTACAAGCGTTACTTTGGAAATGGAATCCATTGTTGAAAATTACACTTAAATCTGAATCGCACTATTCCGCTATGAATATAATATTGACAATTTAACCAAAATTCCAAATTTGAATTTGTTAATGCATTTAATTTTATTATTAACTTAGCTGCCCCCGTGAACTACGCACCGCGTAACTTTCCTTAGATTTTTAAGAGTACTTTAAGACCAAAATCAGTCTAATCAGTTCAGCCGTTATAGAGTTTTAGCGAGACTAACGAACAACAATTGATTTTCACATAAAAGATTTTTAATCACTTGACAACTGTTTCGTGGACATAATGTCACCCGACACTTTGGTTTTGGATTGCGTAAAAAAAGATAAAAATAACGTGATTTTTTTAATTTACCAAAACGTGATCAAAATTTTTGAATACTCTACAAAACATAAAGAACTAAAATTTAGTCATCTTACCTCCCTATTGAAAGCCACCTTTTCGAAGTCGGATATTAAAATAAAGCAATCTTCTGGGAGTTGAACCGTTGCGTTGGGTCAAACAAAAGTATATTAAAAGCTCGTAAAAATAAATAAGCTCTGTACCTACGCAAACGTTTAGTTTTAGATTGAAGCGGAAGCTTTTGTACTAAATGTACAGTTTGAACATTTTGAACCGCAAACACGTAAAATTTTAGCACCGCTCAAAATTTTATTAGAAAATTAATTGTTGAATTTGAATAAAACAGTAATAAAAAAGGGTTATGCAGACATTATAAAGTTGTTAAGTTGAAGATGTTATATGTTTGTTTTTATCAAAATCAGTATCGGTAAAGGAAAACATAGTTGACGGTCATCCCGATTGCCGTCGGGTGATTGTCGTCAAAAACATTAAAATAAAACAGTCGCAAAGTAATTTACCCTTTTTACCCTGTTTGACTGTTTGTGTCGAGTCTGGGTGTAAATATCTATTATATGTATATATTTACAAAAGAAAAGTATTATATGTACAGTATATACCAGTTATCTGGTTTCCATAACACAAGCTCTGCTTAGCTTGGGATCAGATGACCGTGTGTG
Organism: Meganola albula; assembly: GCA_936450015.1. NCBI lineage: Eukaryota > Metazoa > Arthropoda > Insecta > Lepidoptera > Nolidae > Meganola > Meganola albula. The sequence goes on from OW388153.1 coordinate 3,703,472, forward strand.
TTAATGTCCCAGAATATTTATATTTTTATTATTTATATCTTACTAATACTATAAACGCGATAGTAAGTAAGCATGCATGGATGTTTGTTACACTTTCACGCAAAAACTACTGGACGGAATTGGTTAAAATTTAGCACAGAGATAGATTATGGTCTGGATTAACACATAGGCTACTTTTCATACTAAAAAGTACCACGCGGGCGAAGCCGTGGGCGGAAGTTAGTTTTTATATATTTCATAAGTAATTTACATGGTAGAGTGGCAACCCTGTTACAGACTGCAGGGCTGTCAACGTGTTATATTACAAGCTTTAGCGTTTAACATTTTTCTCGGAAGCGGTTATCAGGTTTGGCAGTTTTTTTAATATGTTTTGCAATACGGCCATTATTTCATACAAAATAAAATTTGTACTCGTGACTCCGTGTGAAATACCGAACGCTTCTTAAAAAAGTATGTTACTGAATTTAAAAGTAGGTAAGTAATTGATCATGATATTGGATATTGTATTGAAAAATACTTGTGTAAAGGTTTACGCTACTGAAATTTTTCACTAATTTTCATATTTAAAGTAAGCACATACAAATGAAACTTTACTTTCAAAAAATAATTTAGGTAATACAAAAATAATTCTGGTGTGTACCAATTTTATTTTAATTCAATGTTCGCTTAAAAATAATTAACATTGAAATAACAGAACATTTTGTACTTATTTTATTTTAAATATTACTTAAAAAATTTATAGACACAATTTTTTGTCTACATGTATAGCGAAAATAAAAAATGTTGGATCATAATAATTTTAAATGTGTACCATTGCGTGCCAACCCTGTACATCATAGTGGGCGTCCAATTTATGTGGTGTGCCAAAATTCGAATGCGTATGAGCGTCCAGCCCTACATAATGTACCGCGGTAAATCATATCGCGCATAATGTGTAACCTATGCTTTTTTCTACTTATAATGCTAAACTGAATCAAAATATGGTCTTTTAAATGATGATAAGTATAATTTAGATTTAATTTTTAGTTTACAATACAAAAAAAATTGTATAAAAAATAAAATTATGTAAATAATATTCTAGTATAAAATATTTTTTGAACTGGCATTTACATATTAACGCAAAAAAACAATCCGTTTAAAATATTGAATGAAAATATGGTAAAAAACAACATAAAATCTCCAAATGATTAATTCACATGAGATTCACACGACAATTAATTATTCACGCGTAAAATAACTTATAATTAACGGTTAATAAATCTGTCTTAATGGTATTGTCATAAACTAGAGAGAACCATAGGAAATTAACAATTAATAATTAACATAATAATATAGGTAACATTTTTTATAGATAGATTTTTTTTGAAAGCGGTCAAATACCTAACGGGTTATATAATTAATAGATAGGCAACTTTAATGCATTTTCTTGATTTTCTACAACCTGAATCGGAAAGGCTATTCTATACTTGAAACCAAACATTCTCTAGGTCATAACTAATGACTAAGTATGAGAAGTCAGAAATTATTTATTAACATTTTTTTCTAATTCATCATTTGCCTTGCCTTTTTCCCATTTCTATTGGGGTCGGCTCCCAGTCTAACCTGATGCGGCTAGCTACCAGAATTATACGAGCGACTGCCATCAGACCTCGAAACCCATAGGGAAATTATATTACCCAGATTATATTGGCTTCTGACTACATGTAACGATTGTCATAGATGTGTTAAATAGCAACCGGGACCGACGGCTTAACGTGCTCTCCGAGGCACGGAGGGTAGTCCCTCAACCAACCAGACACCGAAACAATTTTTTGTTGTTACACAAATATTGTCCGGGGTGGGAATCGAACCCGCGACCTCCCGGGCACAGTAACATTTTTTTCTAATTGCTTCAATAAAATTTAAACGTAACTATTCAGGAGCGGTAGCCTATATTAGTAAGAAGTAAAAAAAAGTACATAAAAACGTCAGTAAAATACTTATAAAATAAAAATAATACAAAAGAGGCCGCGTTCCAACCAGTCGCCAACAGTAACAATACTATTGCGAATGGCTCAAATAATGTGGAATTTAAAGCATGCTAGAGCCCTTTTGGTTCATCCTGTATACTTTGTAGTTAGATTACTTTCGACATACTTAGGAACATTTAACTTATCAAAGAATTTTGAAAACACTTGTGTAAAGAACTTAAAAAAAAACAAATATAATTAAATAGGTAGTCTACCTATTTGTGGGTTGTGAGGTTTATTATAAATCGTTCTATATCTGCCTCATCACTAGATATTTAAATACAATTATCCGATTGAGAAATTCACCTACCGCAAACAAAATGACTACAAAATCTAATTTAAAAAAGTTGAAATCTAAATAATATAGTAGATACTACTAAAACTTTGTGAGTCACATTTCCTTTCCGACTGGTTTATAAAGAATAGATAGATAAATAGATATTCTAGGACATTAACACACGGTCATCCGGGCCCAAGCTAAGCAGAGCTTGTGTTATGGAAACCAGATAACTGGTATATACTATACATATAATACTTTTCTTTTGTAAATATATACTTATAATATATATTTACACCCAGACTCGACACAAACACAAATGTTCGTCACACTAATGTTTGTCTAGGGTGGGAATCGAACCCACGACCTGCGGCGTGAAAAGCAAGTATCTTACCGACCACGCCACCGGCCCGCCAGAAGATAATGAATTAAAAATACATAAACCTAATACGTATTCGACGCCACGTCTTTTGAAAACACGGAAATGGGGATTAGGAACCTTTAAAGGCTCGCCGCAGTTAAACGTAGTTGGTGAGTGTTATAACAGTTTTGAATTCTAGGAACAGATGTGAAGAATGATGGAATCTTGTTTAGAATTAAAATTCCCCTCATCTATCTTAGACACGACGGATAAAATCAGCAATCAGAATAGAAAAGACGCCATTTCAAATGTAAAATTATTAGCGCTCATTTGTATTCGAATTTTGAAATTAGTTTTTCATTTGTTTTACCAAAAAGGTTTCGATTTTTTTTTCCCGGCAATAGAGTCGGTGCGACGAACAGCTATAATATTCTGCTAGTGTGAAGTGAAAGATGTCGAGGCAGGTTGTTCTCCTCATCGCGTGTCGGGTCTATCTTTGTGGTAAAACTTAATTAGGGCATTCGTAACATTTAATTTTTAACTAAAATTCAAACTTACATTTTCCACCTCTGATTACACTTTCGGAAGTTTGAAATTGATTACCCACTTCTCTATTATTTACAATCTACGAATAGGTTAAAAATCCTCATATTCATAACCACGCTCAATAGATATGCTCAGAATATAAATCAGTAGCAACTATTTTGAATTAAGAATCATTAAAAATCACGTCAACTTGTCAACAAAAAGAGTGGAGAGGCGGGAAAATGTCCAATAATAGTGTTGTAACGTTTTCTCAGACGGCGTTTAAAACGACTTCCTCTAATCGTTAAAACCGTGACTACATTAGTACTACTAATAGCGAGTCGTTAACCTGCAACATCTTATAATTACGACATTAAGTTTTAAAATAACTATTAAGATTTTAATCGTATTTTCAGCTTTGTCTACGTTAGCTGTTAATTAAAAACAAAGTTTTAACTTTGTGTACAGATTTTGGTAATAAAAAAAAATATATATATTTCCTAATAAAAGTAGGAAAAGTATAAAAATCTTTATTTGTTAAAATTTACATTTCCTTAACAGGATCACTAGCCTCCACACTGGGATTATTTATTTAAATTTGCAATTTAAAACAAAATAAAAGTTCATACGACGTATCTATTGCAATCTAAATTACCTCCTTAGTTGCCTTGGCTTGTGACAATTTTGTTCTAAAAAATCATTTGAAATTATTTATTTTTAAAGGTTTTAAAAGCTGAGGTTTTTTCACCACGTTCATTTTCCACATTAAGATGGTAGACAATGGGGTATAAATTAAAGCATCAACACGGCGAGACCTTGTGGTAATCCACCATAGCAGAGGTCGCAACGTGCCTGCGCCATAAGGTTTTATGTGAAACTTATGTTGTATTATTCAATTACGAAGAAATAACGACGGCAATGCCTCATAACAGGTCAAAGACTCTACTATTTGTTTTCCCTTGGTTAAGTTACGGAATAATTTCAAGGATTAGTCGAAAACAGATATTTTTTCCCATATGTATTTTTCTTACGTTGATAGATGCACGCATGAGTTTAGCTTCTCAGCAGAGGCCACATCATTCACTGCACTTTAATAAAATAAACTGGATGATATTATGTTGATTTAAGTTTACAAAAATTGAAAATTATTTGTCTGTGACTTGAAATTCAATATGCAACTACCAAATTTAAATTCAAAAAGATACCTGCCTGTAAAGTCGGTATACGGGCGAAAGTTTTACGTGACAACGACTTTCAGTGGTAAAATAATTTTAATGTGAATATTCATTCGAATAGTAGGAAGAAGGATGAAATAATAGTAACAATTTAAAACATTTATTTATACAAAGAATTATATTTAAAACATTAATTTATACAAAGAATCTCGCTCTTAGGCGGGCTAACTGTGCTCGAGTGGAAGGGACGCGTGCCTTTCACTTTTTATGTCTGTCTCTCTCGCTCTTAGGCGGGCTAACCATGCCCGAGTGGAAGGGACGCGTGCCTCTCACTCGCTCTCATTGTGAGCGCATAACGTGAGCGGAGCGTAACGCAGTTTCTTGAAGTGTCACCCGGCAAACCAATTTATAAGACGTTGTCACGTCAAAACTTAGCTCAAAGTAGTTGAGTGACGATCTCACGGCGGCTGACAAGTGTAGAATATTCGTAATTGATAGCTATGAAATGTTTTCGAAAATTCGTTCAAACGAACGAATAAACGTAAGATAGTAAGGCCTTCACGCCGAGGTTTATTAAATTACATTATGGTTACCAGAGTCATAATCTATTCCGTATTATGTAAGCTATAATATAATAAAGTAATACGCTCGGTACCTACTCCGTACCTATATTAAAAAACAGTGAATCCTTAACTGAAGGCCGCGTCTCGGCAAGCAGAGTGTGGGATGTTTAGGAAAAGAACTAAGTTACTTCTTTTTTCCATGGCGGTATGTCATCCTAGTGGGGCGACGATTTGCGAAAGGTCGCTAGCAGTAGTTGGATGCGATAAGTCGCAGACTGGGTGAAATTCGTGCTTATTGGGAGAGGTCTGTGTCCATCAGTGGACTGCAAGGACTGCATAACTAAGGTCAACTAGAACTACAACAGGGAACAAATCTGTTGCCGCTCGTTGGGTAGTTAAATTTTGAGTTCCGTTTCTATTTTTTTTTTAAATTACAGTAGCTGCTTGTACTTGACTCAGGTATCGAATTCGGAATCATGCTGCTTATACCACTGTACCAACAACGAGTCAATAATTATAAATACTGAAACTTAAATATCCATGTATTACGGTAAATCCTGTAATCACTGGTTTGTAATACTTTTAGAGATTATTATTTATTACGACCGTAATCGTTTACCTGTTAAATGGACTAACAAACTGAAATAATGGTGATTTATTGTTATATTACACACTTTATTGAAAGTGGAACAATTTACGGGTGTGATCCCTTACCGAAATTAAGATATAAATAATGCTTAATTGTTGAACTGTGGACTAAATGGCCGGTATAAATAACTAGGTCTATTCATTAGGCTCAGATTAGGTACAAGCTGTGATATTACGAATATAACTAACGTGTATTTACAAAGTTTTCTTGGTTTTTGGAGAAATTTACTATGGTATTTATTTTTAGTACCTACCAAAAAATCCGTTAATCTTAAATTCAGAAATCAAAACATAGATACAGATACAGCACACTGTAGGAATATTGGTAATAGAATATTTGTTAATAGCATATTAGTATATTTCTTCGTGTAAATTATTTAACAATGAAAATGTTACAAGGCAGGTTTTTGCGAGAGAAGTAATGATAACAAAAATATGACAGCACCTGTCAGAAAAAAGATATCATTCCTAACAATACCTTTGAATCAGCTAGTGATTCTGAACTGAATAAACTAGTTTCTCAAATTGTACATAGATAAAGTAACGTTGCAGTTAAATGGGTACACTTTATAATTTTAACTTAAGTACTTACCTCCGGCTACATGTCAAGGCACTTTGACTGATCTGGTTAATCTCTTTTTCTATTTTTAAATTAAGTAGTTCATAAAACATTCGTCATATAACATTTATTTACAGCATATAAATACGTAAAACAACTAGTCAACCAAGAAAAGTATAAAAAAGTAAAATAATATTTGAATATAGATAAGAATTTTATAATAACAGCGGCATCTTAAATCATGCTGCCCACAGACTAAATTGATTTTAATCTTTAGTCAGACGACTTATAAAAAAGAAAATAGAATGATCCATACATGGAAACGGACGATAGAGACATAAAAATGTATGAATCCGTGAGTTATTTGATTTATTTGCTCGTCCTTTTATAGTTTTGAGGATTATATTTTTTACCTACCATCCAGCACTTTGAAAATTAGTTTTAAATAAAAGAATAACAATAAAAACAGATCGAAAAATAAGACTAATAATAGTACCTACCTACTTCATGAATTAATGTTTTCCTGCATTAAAAAAAGTTTACAATCGAATTGAGAACTTCATTCGTATTTGAACTGGAATCAAAGTGATTTTTTCTTTCTAAATAAATTGGCGGTAAAAGCGACAACGATGTAGGTATAGAATATAAAAATACAGTGAACATTAACGCGTGATTTTAACGATTATTTTAGAGTCCATTCACGTCTAAAACTATCGTTAAAGTGAATATATGACAAAAATACAGTTATACAACACTATTTTTGAATATCCGATAGCGCTTCTGATGCCCAAAAAAATATAATCAGTCAAAAAAAATATTTTATAACAAAAAATAAAACAAACTTAAAAAAGGAAACTAAAAGAAGTAAAATATTACCTAATTTACTTAGCTTAGAGTAATTCGTATTTTATTTAGTTAGTCAGAAAACAGATTCTGGCTTCCTTATCGTGGCACTAGTCTATAGTACTCTAATCTTGGGATATTTTTATACCTATATCTTTCCAACAAAAATAAAATCATCAAAATCGGTTCATAACCGACCAAATTATCCTCAAACACTTATAAAAGCACGTAAATTGCAGGGTTACCCGCGATTTTCTGGGATTCCTTCATCAGGTCCTGACATGGACCACCGCAGCAGTATACTTTTTCAAATAAAATTGGGAAAAAATCGATGTACTTATGTAAAAAAAAAATATACAGTCGAACATAAAACCTCCGCCTCTTTTGGAAGTCTGTTAAAAAATAGATAAATAATTCTCTATAGAAAAACTGACTCCTTAAATTACTGAACAACTGGATTGTAATGAAAGGAGAGGTCAAAAGTGGGCTAGAATTTTGAACACCAATGTGATATACCTCATTGGAAAGCTTATTTAATAAGCTGTTAGAACATTGAAATAAAACTACTTTTTAACGGATTTTATCGCGGTTTATTTTAGATTTTAGATCCCGACGTTTCAAAGTCTTTTCAGACTTCATGTTCACGGGTGGACTGAGATATTTGACGTCCAAAAATATTAATCACAATTATTACTGACTACCTTCAAACATTAATATTTAAGTTGCGTTCCGATTTAAGCAAACTGAGCTCACAGTGTCTTGAATTCTGAGTTGATTTTGCTTGGGTTTTGGTACAAGTAAATTAAGCACTGGGTCCCAAGCTGGTGGTATATTCCAACCATTTTCTCTGTTAAAATTAGGATGTTTTTTAATTTCAATAGCTTCGCGGATCATTCTTGGTAGGAACCGGTTTTCTTTGACAAGGACCTGTGTAACCTGTGTTTTATCAAATCTCAAGTAATGGTTGGGGCCTTTTTGAGTATGTTCACACACTGCAGATTTCGTCGAGCGTTGATGTTTAACATCAGCTATGTGTTCTTTTACGCGGGTCCCTATACTTCTTTTTGTTTGTCCTATATATGAGAGTCCACACTCACAGTCAATTTTATAAACACCCGCATCTTGTAGGGGGACTTGACACTTGACAGATGGTAAAAATTGACTTATCTTGGTTTTTGGCTTGAAGTAAGTATTTATAGAAGCCCGCTTAAGGATATAGCCAATCTTGTCGGTCACTCCTCTTATATAAGGAAGAATTGCAGGTTGCCTTTCAACTGTAGCTGGTTTTACACGTGATCTGCGGCGACGCGGTGCTCGGAGCTTGTTGTCATGCAATACTTGCTTGACGTACTTAAGCTCTGCGTCAAGATGTTCATCATCACAGATCCCGTGTGCTCTCTGAAACAAAGTTTTGCCCACGGTAGCTAACTGTTTAGGATGGTGGTGCGAATCACCGTTTAGATACCTATTTGTATGTGTTGGTTTTCTATAAACTGTATGACCTAAGGTATTGTTAGGATTCCTGGTTATAAGGATATCTAGAAAAGCTAAGGTGTTATTTGCCTCCAACTCCATTGTGAATTGAATGTTGTTGTTAATGGAGTTGAGATGGTCGAGGAAAGTAGATACACTGTCTTTTGGTAAGATGGTAAAAGTATCGTCTACGTACCGTTTATAAAAAGATGGTATGATGGGAGCTGTATTCAGGGCCCGCGCCTCGAAGTCTTCCATGTAAATATCGGCGACAACGGGGGAAACTGGAGAACCCATAGCTACTCCATCCAGCTGGACGTAGTATTTTTGGTCCCACAGTAGATAACCACTGGTTAGACAATGCTTTAAAATGTCTGCATATTCCTCAGGCATATCATTTTCTAAGAGTTTCCTTCCTTTTTGCTTAAATCGGAACGCAACTTAAATATTAATGTTTGAAGGTAGTCAGTAATAATTGTGATTAATATTTTTGGACGTCAAATATCTCAGTCCACCCGTGAACATGAAGTCTGAAAAGACTTTGAAACGTCGGGATCTAAAATCTAAAATAAACCGCGATAAAATCCGTTAAAAAGTAGTTTTATTTCAATGTGTGATATTCGCGTAAATCTAAGACAATACTAAGCTGTTAGAATTTAACTAAACACAAATTTTAGGAGCAACCATTTTTGTAAAAATCAAAAAAATGTAATAGAAAAACAAAACGCACATTACCTTAAATTATCCGTTTCCTAAGCAGTATAAATATTGCAATCACGTCAATAATTGCATTCTGTTACAGTACTTTTCTCTTGTAATATTATTCTAGCTGCAGCTTAATGTAATTATGACGAAAAATATTTGTTATCTTATTAGTGTAATAACAAAACGCGTGGAAAAAAATATAATTACGGGAAACGTCATGATGTCATTGTCATTGATCAGTTTGATTGACAGCGTCGAAATAATTTTGATTTTTTTGGTTGCTCAATTGTCATTTGACCATGGGGTTGCCAATTGCAATAATCATAATATTGCATTAAGGATTCTTATTTTCAATTTCAATTTTTTAAAAAACGGGGGGGTGTAAAATTATTTTAAATACACCAAAAAATTTAATTAATTATGCTCTATTAACATATGTAACTCAGATTGCTGTTCAAATTTAGAATTATTTTAATCCCAGGCTCTATACATTTTTTGAACGTCTCCTTTTGTTGTCGAAAGATTTGATATGGCGCACGAAATCCAATAACAACAAGTTTATGTGTTGGCAACATTTTTCGGCTCAATACATCGCTAATATATTGCACACATAACTAATTAATTACCTACGCAACCTATTTATAAAGATAGCCTCAATGTTATCATCATATTTTTGATGAAAACATTAAATAATAAGGTTATCCTGTCCTTGTAAATTAGATTAATACAAGAATTTTATTGGAATTTGAATTTAGAATGAGGGCAGCGAGAAGAAGCTTTTGCAACGTTTATTGTTTATTGATTTGTCTATGCGGCGGGCACTTCAGATTCATAAGTAAAATTAATCTATGGAAGGAAAATTATGTTTCATGGGATTCTATAGCGGTTTATTAAAGTTTTTATACTGTTTAATAGTTTAATATTATTCGCGTTCAATAAAAACTATGTGTTTATTATAATACACAATTTTTTGTAAAGAAAAGAACTTTTACAGACGCCGCGCCGCCCATGACTTAGTTCGCCATAAAGTCATAATCTCTGTATCATGCCATTTTGTATGTATCATCATATCATTTTTAAGTTTATTAACTATCTATCCAACTAGCAAAGAGAGAAAGTGTGACAGTATAAAGAGTTAAACCAAAAACTTTCATACTATTCAGGTAGTACCTACACAAATACTTGTTTCATTCTGTTTATCGAATAGATTTTTTCATAAAGATACGTCCCTAATGTGTACCAAGGAATTTAATTTATAGAACATGTAGGTAATATGCTTGTAAGTTAACAATAATAAAATTTTGACGATTTCACTAAATGGTTTTTTTGCTAAGAAGTCGTCCGTTATCCAGTTCATATTAAGAGGTTAACGGCTTTTGATAACGAATCGACGTCTAAATGTCTGGTAACAAGAATGTAATCGGTAAAAAATTAGGTCACACTGAATGAGATCAAAGTGAGGTTCATAAGCCTAAGGAACTAGAGCCCTAAAATTTTTAAAATAAAATGTTAAAAGAGAAACAATCAGAATTTCACTTATTTATCATTGACAAAATTTTATTCTTTTTTAAGTTTACTGGCAGGTTGTCTGTCAAATTTTGAATTAAGATTGAATAGAGGTACTAGCCTCTATTTTGGAGGGCAAATACTTTTAATTTGCTTACTGACATTAGTAAAATTTACACGTATGCATAAGATGCGTAGGTATTAGACTCAAGTTATTCCAAGTACGGTATCCATTTTTACTTAAAACTCCATGGCGTTCGCTAAAATAGTTGTCTATGCTCAGACTTATCGATAAATAAAGCAAACCATTCACTAAACGATCCAATCTAATCGCGACACTTCATTAACCGATACAGCGCCACATATGTCACATGGATCGCTCTTGGACCGTGTCCAACTGGCTGTAGGTCTATCTACACACAGTCATGTTGCCACTAGTGCACGGAAATTAAATTTTTGGGAAACAATGTGAATGAGTGAAGTCAATGGATAAACCATTTTTGGGAGCACATTGCAAGTTTGACATTAAACGTAGATTTAAAAAAAAATGTCACTTCGACAAATTTACTTTTGGAATGCTTTGCTTTAACGGGACACTGTGAAAACTCGCAAATATGTTGAAAGACATACTGTAACGGATTTTCAATTTTGCTAGTTGAATTTATCTTTTGGGTTTCGCTCCCGGACTTAAAAAATGTAACACGGAACTAGTATAACGTGCGTTCCTTTCTTCTTTCGAACATTTACGTTCGTCTACTTACAATAAAGTGAATAACATAATACGTCTCGCGATTAGATCGATACCGTAATTCTTAAATACGTAAAATGGATCGAAAAACGAAGTATTGCCAGACGAAAATTCTTAATCTTCGAAATTCACACTTCATAATACTGAATAGATACCAGCATTAATAAGAAAATCAATTTATTTTAGTAAATAATTCATTCGTTGAAAGGATAATTCACGAAAGCTTCCCCTGGCGTAATTTGAGCGCCATTGCAGGGGAATGAGATGGGGATACCTCTCGATGTAATAAGATTTTAAATGTGAAATTCTGAGTAAATGAACTCGAGTCATATTGAGATCATAGAGATTTATGTGAGTGGAATTGTTTATTTTAATTAAAGTCGAGGAGATAATACGGAGATTCTGTGCGTAGTTCGTAGGTACGCATTTGTAGAATACTTTTGCCTTTTTTAAATCTATATTTAAGGGGCTTTGTCAACATTGACTATATCGTATGTGATACAAAAGGTTTACTAGCTATAATACTTATAATCCCTACTAATCCCTACTTATATTATAAATGCGAAAGTAACCTGTCTGTCTATTAGGCTTTCACGCCTAAACCACTGAACCGATTTGGATGAAATTGGGTATGGAGGTAGTTTGAGACCCAAGAAAGGACATAGGATAGTTTTTATCCGACTGCGCAAAATGAAGGTAATGTTTTGGCGCGATAACCGACATACACGCGGGCGAAGCCGCTTTCGGAAAGCTAGTTAACAATAATTGTAATTAGAGAAGCTTATTTAAACTATTTACCTTAAACTTGTGATCTCTCATCGATGTATGTTCGCCACATTTATTTATTTATTTCATTATGATGTGCCAACAGTAAACATATTAGAAATTTACGATTTCATATCAAGGACTCCGCACTGATATGTATACAATTAACAGGCACATTCAACATTTATTTTAGGATCGCGTGCAAAAAAATCCATATTAGAATTGAACAAGTTTAGACATGGATATAAAACAAGGATGAAAATTCATAAAACATGCATAATGTAAAACAAATACTACAATAATAATTGTGAACAGCTAAGATTAACTATAATTTATTATACTACGTTTTTGTGCATTCTTTATTAACACTGGTTATGGTTCATAATAATATTTGACAACGTGGGTACCAAGTTAGTTATAACTACTATTAATGTTCGCTGTTGTATGTTTTACCTACACATTGATACGCACCCATGTATGAGTGATCTTTCACCTTTTCCGATAAAGTACTATCAATAATATTTTTTATTTTGGCTGTTAGCTGTGGAAAATATTGCTAGCTTGAGAGTTTATAAGGTTATCTGCAATATGTAAGTACATACGACTTGTTTACAATAATTTTATTATATTTCCAACATTGTTTAACATTAATCAAAATTGTATTTTTTTTTACTCCACTAACTTCTTTCCACTTTTCTTGTCGCCTGTGACCTCTGGCCATTCTTTTCGATGCATTCAGATTTTCCCGCCATCTTTATCTCAGTCTACACGACGCGACGATGTCTACCGTCTTGCTGCACCCAGTGTGTGGCTATTCCGGGTCATATTTCTAGCTGCATTCGACACGATTAGCAAATACTAGAAAAAAGCTCTTGTATTTCTGGCATAGTTTTCTAGTAAAAATAATAAAAACCAACCACTTATCTCTTAAAAGGCCTTATTTAAAAGCAAATTTGCAATACACTTGAACAAGTATGAAGTTAAAAAATTTCGCCAAAAACAGAATAAATAAACAGACATTATCAAAAGAGCAAACATTTTTTGCATGTTTCATTAAACACCGGTTACCATATTTGGATAGGTGAGATATACTGAGAAATGGTGTACCCTGATATTCTTTGTGGCATTATAATAAGAATCATTTTCAGTTGGCATTTACTGTACCTATACACTGGCTTTAAAACTCTTTACTTCACGTGTGAATATTGATAAGAACACACAATTATTTGAACCGGTAACGACATTTCTCATTTGGGCGGGAAAGTTAGCGTTTGTTTTTTAAGGCAAAGGAATTCGACCATTCTGCCACGATGCAATGTGTGAAAATGGTAATTCAATGTTGAATTTGTTAATGTAAGTACAAATTAGGTTTCTATGTTCTATGTCTGTTTTATTTCCTTAAATGTCAACTAAGTTTACAAATATTTGGAAGATAATTGTTTGGATAAAACGCCAAACATTCATAAAAGTCAACTCATAATTAAAAAAAAAAAACAAAGATGATTTGACCAATTTCGTATACCTATAAAATCGTTTTACGTGTGAAAGCAAAGCGAAAAAGTCAGCTGATGAAATCGTCGCCCAAACAAGCGGTAAGGGACCCTGAATAATTTATACTGAGAAAAAGTATGGTCCCTATTCCTCCCCTGTTTATGTTTTCTTGTTGATTTTCCATAGGGATTCACAAGGGACATTGAATATCTCTTTCTGATGTATGCTTGATGAGGGAGACAAAAATATCCATTATGTATAGAGCCTGGATTGAAAAGGATTCGAAATGTTGGCAGAATGAATGAATTTACACTGTCAAATATTAAATACGCGGGTCCACGTTCCGGGTTTTTTGTAAAAGTAACTAGGTACTGTATTCTAAAATATAGTTAAGCATGGACTAAAATTGTTACTAGGTTCATGTGATCATGTCTAGTAGCCTAAGATTATGTTAGATGTGGCCTCGAATCTGAGATAATATTCAAAATAAAGCTCTATTTGTAAATCAAAAATATACTTTTTTTTTGACAAATTCAATACTAAATTCAATGTAAAGCAAACATTGCAATACTTGCGCTTAATTTGATCGATTGAGTTCGTTCGTTTATTATGCCCTGTACCACGACATTGACAAAATTAGCGATACTATCGTATTGTAATAGTATTTCGGAAATGCATGGGTTTTGGTTAACTGGAATCTATTCCGACAAAATATTAATACTAGAGTCTCTGTTTTCAATAATATACCCGGTGTTAGGCCGCACTTTATTTTAGTAGAAATGAACGAATGAATGTCTTAGAATGAGATGATTACTCTTTTAAAAAATTCTGATGAGTGAATGCATAAGTAACTCAACTTTAAAAGTAAAAATAAGTAAGTGGAATACGTGAACAATTTATGTTAGGTCGGGCTCTCAGCAAATTTTCCAAGAACATAATCTGACAGGCGTAAAAAGGTCGTAAATATTTTAAAATGCAAAACTCGTGTGGCACCCACGCTTGTACTATTAGTAGGTAGTTCTGAGAAGCCATTTGTGAAAATGAAAGAAGGCTGAATAAAGCGCTTTATTTTACAAGCAGTAAAGAATAAAAATAATGGCATTGAAAAATAATGAGCTCCTAAGGCTCCTAAGACTAAGCTTACTAGGAAATATTCATAATCTATTTCTTTTTAGTAATAATCCGACAAGTAGGGCTCACTCTTTTTCCTGACCATTATTAAAGGTTTTTTTAGAACGAATAATGCGCCATTAAAGGTGCGTATTATTTTTGATGTAGGTAGGTATTAAATTAACCTCTAAAACAACATTTTATCTGGCGAGGTATCAAAAATTATGAAATATAGTAAGTATAATAAATGAGAGAAAATAAAAATACGAGACTGCTATCAGAGGCGGTTCTCGTGCCTTATTAGTGAACACCTACGCTCGTCGGGATTACAATATTTTAGCGGGCTACGGGCTGTGTTGCGAACGTAAAAAAGATAAACTGTATGATATTTGGAACCAAACAGAGCACCTTAATGTATGCATGCTCTTTTGTTTTAAAAAATAAACAAACACGCGCTGTCATTCGAATTCCTTTTTCAAAGTTTTAAACGTACTATTCAAATCATTGCCATTTTCAGATTCTAATAATACTCCACAGTCCACTAGAGAACCCTATATTACTCGTGTGAGAATAAAGGTAATGTTGTATTAAAAATTTCAAACCATAATAAGAATAAGTCAGCCTATATTTTATGGTAGACTTTTTGTTCACCTGCTACGATTTAGTAAAGCCCTCTCTCCCTATCTAATCTCCGTAACAAGCGCTTCATTTTTGCAATTTTACACTCGACAATACACGTTCTACTTAATTTGACGTTTTCTGTATCCCAGGATTGGTTTGTAAACGGTTTTTCTGCTTTCTAATTTTACAAGTCGTTGGTGAGTGTTTAAAATTGGTTTATGGAGTCGGTTTTATTCACAAAACCTTTATCGTTAAAAAAGTCTCGCTAAAGTATAATTTTACAAAGACGAACTACTATTGCAAGCCTTTTTTTAGTTTATAGTGTTAAAATGGTATTAGGTAGGTAGGTTCTACTTACTGTACTTGTTGTGTAGTCTGTTAACTGTAAATTTAATCGTCTGAGGTATTCGTACTTACCTGAAAATAAAAAAGAAAATTTTTATATTAAGTAGTACATTAATATTATATCATAATTATGTCTCCTGCTGAAATCATTCCGTCAAAAGGCTCGTTTCATAAAATTTTCTAACCTTATAACCACCCCGCCGTAATTACTTAGAATCTAAACAATTTGCTCATAAATTCAACTGCACAACTAATTACAGGTAAACACCGTCTGCTTATATAAAAATTATTAAATTATTATATAAGCAGTACCTAATTTAATAAATAGTTTCTTCAAAGGATTACTTAAAGTGTAATAAATTATATAAACTAATTCTAAATTCCATCTTAATAACTAGATAAGGCGTCATAAAATTCCTCCGAATCGCGCGAAATATCCCCGATCCCCTAAAACTGGTGTACGGCAACGTCCTGAGCCGAGGTTCCCGAGAGTCCAATTTTTCCAAAATTATACCGACAATGAATAGTTAGGTGTAATGGATAAAATGGAACAAAATAATGGACATATAATTCACGGCGGTTAAAAAGCTAAAGACAATCTTAATTAATACCAACCCCCGTATTCATAAACGTCTTTAGGCTCATTATAGCTAAAATAGGTATTTATGTCATTCGTTTGTCTTTGTCTGTCATCCTGAAATTAATACTAGTCAGAAAGAGACAAAGTCCATTTTAACTAAAGAGGCATTTATGGTTTTTAGGGTTCCGTACCTCAAAAGGAAAAAACGGAACCCTTATAGGATCACTTTGTTGTCCGTCTGTCCGTCCGTCTGTCAAGACCCTTTTTCTCAGGAACGCGTGGAGGTATGAAGCTGAAATTTATATCAATTACTCAGGTCTACTGTCCCTTGAAGCTGTGAAAAAATCAAACTTCTAAGCCAACGCAATCAAAAGATACAGCCGTTTATGCCGCAAATTTTCGACACTTGCAAGGGAATCAAAACCTACAGGGTGCTTCCCGTGAACTCAGAATCTTGAAATTTGGTACGAAGCAACGTCTTATAGCATAGATAAAGGAAAAATTACGAAAACCATAAATTTTTAGTTACATCACATAATATATTTTTTTTTAATAATTTTAAACTTACTACCCATTTCCTCATAAACGCGTAGAGGTATTAAATTGAAATTCATACCAAATACTCAGGTCTATAATACCTTTAAGCTGTAACAAAATCAAACTTCTATGTCAACGCAATCAAAAGAAACAGCAATTTAAGCTGCATATTTTGAAACTCGCAAGTACTCGCAAGGGAATCAAAACCTAAAGGGTACTTCCAGTCGACCTAGAATCTTGAAATTTGGCATGAAGCAACGTTTTATAGCATACATAAAGGAAAAATTCCGAAAACCTTAAATTTTTAGTTACATTACAAAATATATATTTATAATATAATATACAAAATATAATAAAAATACCATAATTATGACTCGATTGTCGTAATGAACGAACTTTGTAAACCTTGCAGGTTTGTACGGAACCCTCGGTGCGCGAGTCCGACTCGCACTTGACCGGTTTTTTTATTAATAATAAGACTGCAAGCCTTTTGATATGCTATGAGTAAGTTGTTAGTATACAAATTAAAAAATTTTTACAAAAAGACGCGGTGCATCACAGGTTTTAGATTTCTAGGTCTAATATAATAATAATATATACAGCAGAGAACATACAAATAGCTTTATTCTTTAATTTTCATATTTCCCTTTAGTAAAAAGGATACCCCAAGCCTAAACGTTTTATAGCTCTCTATGTAACGTAAAAGGTTTAGTTCAAAATTCCCACAGAACGCCAACTTTTTCACATTATCATCAAAAACAGTGCGCTATTAATTACGATGATATTATCCAACATAAATTTATATTCAGACGTATAATTAGCTGCCCACGCAAAGGAAAAAGCGTACATTTCACAACCCTGCCGCCCACGGTTTAGCCTGACCAGTGTTTCCTAACTGTTGGCCAGAGGACCACAAGGGGTAAATCGACTTTGCACCAGGACTGCTGACGTATTATAAGTGTTTAAAGCTTTTGTGGTCCCTTTGAAAGAAAGGGATGCGGTTATATACTGCGTATATCCCTGTCCCTTTCTTTCAACAGAATCATATAATACGGTAACTGGTCTGCGAACATGCTGTGAGCTTGATAACTTCGGGGGCCCGTTAGTTCAATATGTTATTTTTTATTATCTGTGATTCAATGATCAAAGAAGCAGTTGGATTAGAGAATTGGCAGATAAATTGCTTTAGTCCAAAGTTAGGTTTAATAATAATTCAAATTTGTTATTGGGCATTGGCACCCGGTAACAATTGAAACTTGAATGTCTCCTTATTAGTTACCTACAATAACGTAAAACTTTGGGCCCTTTCTAATCTTAAACCTTAGTCTAAAATCGAATCCTTCCTAAATCCTATTCGGGTATTCCATTCGTCTTAAATTTAAATAAGTTTCCCCAGCATTGCCGATGACGAAACATTAAAAAAACTGATTGATGAAAACATAAACTGAAAAATGATTTATTTTATAATTTTCCTATTCCTTAATTTACTAGATACATATTTATTTGGTCCTAGAAAAAAATATTGTTAAATTGTTCTCTAAAAGGTTAAGAACCACTTGCTTTAACAGAGTATTTACACGAAAACGGACTTTTCTAAGATTAAACTGCCGGATTTGCATGGATAGTATAATGAAGCGAGTGGCGCCGATAGATCACAGTAGACGGCGCCACTGCGGCGCGGTTGCGCAAACGCAACTTCGCACTCGATCGTAGATTAGATCACTAGATGTGGAGGTTACTAAGAATTTGCGAGATGTTTCAAAAATGCGAATATCTAATTAAGTTGGAAGATTAAGATATCACACTTTAGTTATCATACAAATCTAGTATTTAGTTAAAACAGGTGATTATTTTAAATACCAACCAGATTTGATCATTAATGCGATAACGAGGAGATATTCTATAAAACGTTTACTGACGCCTTACTTTAACTTTCTGGAACAATGTTCCATATCGCTGGTTACAACATCGAATATCACCACACAAGATTCGACATTTTTAATGGATCATTAGCGGAATTCGTGAGAGTGATTCTAGATAATTAATGATAAGATGATAATCGCATTGTAAACCTGTCATGGTAGTGTAGGATTGTATTGTTTGAATAAATAAATATAACATCCTTCTCTTTCGTTATTGGTTTCAAATTAAAATAGTTTCAAATAGAAACGGTTTAATAACATCAAGTAGCCAGTACTATGTGTTTCAACTAAGAAAAAGATTGGACTCGCGGCTAACTTCATACTAAAAACTAAGCAAAAGAAGCGTCAGCACAAAATATCAAACCACAGATAATAATATTATTTTAAAATGTATGGAAAAGTGATTTATGTAGAGAATTTTAAGTATGTAGTTACATACAGCTGCCTCCCTAAGTAAATTTACGCGCTAGGATGCCACAAATTTGTATACAAATACATATACACAGATAAAAACACACTTTTAAATTTATAGCCTCGTTTTTTCGTCGCAGTTAATAAAATATGATCGCCTAAATATTCGACTCCAAATGTCAAATCTTACTCGAACGGCAACAAGATATACGCATTTTTTTTTTCGTCTAGATGTAAATTATTATATCGATCAAACATTTTTGCTCACTGTACGAAAAACTTTTAAGCTGTTGCGCATTCCAGAACAAGATGGCGGATTTTCAATCCTATTCTGATTTGAAACTTATAGCACACCTAATAAATAACATCAGAATTGGCATGCAATCTTGTATTTGAATTGGGCGTGCCAGTGCTGGTCAGGGATCTCGCCCACGGGCACAGGCGCCTCGCCTTCATCACTACTCCCTTGATTTGCACATATAAATGTCAAAATACTAACCACAAAACCATAAATTACTTATAAAAATACCTACTTACTTTAAAAAGTATGAGGGAACATAAAATAAAGGTAGGTAGGTAGGACTTGACAAGGTCAAGAACGAACGAACCAATTAAAATTACCGGTATTCCTCGATACCCTATAGCAAGCTATCAGTGTGACGAAATGTAGAAATTTGAAAAAGGGAAGACGGAGCAAATTAATTAAGTATTTCTTGGTTACCTACGCCGACCATAAAAATTACTAAGAAGTATGTGCTGCATTTTTTTATTGCTATTTAAAACTTTAAGGCTTTGTATAATTTTTAATTAATTTGTACTATTGGCTAATACCTAAAGGGAAGCCGGTGGAAATCGTGTTATATGAACCCTTCACCATTGCTAGCTATAGCTTTAACCGACACAAAAGGCGATAGAAGGCTAAGACAACAAATATGGGACTTTGTAAAATAGCAATTTCCGAATCAAATGAGAGACAGTTTTCTTAATGGAGAAACAGATCTTAATCGTCACAATTCTTTCAAAAAGTCTGCTTATAGCTGACTAGCCAATCGCAAGATGTATAAAAACAAAAACAAAAATCCTCGATACCCGCCAACTTCGGACGATTACAATTTCGTACAATATTTGAATAATGTGGCGTCTATAAAATGTCATTGGGCGTCTAGTAGGAATCTAGCTGGTGCGGCTATACAGTCATAAAGGAAGCTCTCTTAATTAATTAAGTTTCGGTTTATCTAGAATACGACGTTATTGCATGAATGAACCGCAAACATTGGACGATTGGCGTCAACCTTTGGCGCCAACGTGTGGGCGGGTGAAAGGTGCTACTCGTAGTAAGACACTGGCACGAAGTATTTCTAGAAAAACCTGTGTTTATTTCACCTGTTGGCCTGTGTATTCTGTTTATTAGTAATATTACCTTGATGGATTAGCAAGAGTTCCTGGGTTCGATTTTCGAGTCGAATAAAAGTATGGACACTTGGGCTTTTTATTGGGAAAGTCTGGGTATTAGAAGCTCGTAGCTTAAAGTGCAAGGTACCTACTAAAATTTAATCTAAGAATTAGATTCATTATATTGGTATCACCAAAAATTTCAGTAAAATTATATTGGAATTTAGACCACCTCAATACCTACAATAAATCTGTTTTTATGACAAAATTTACTGTTCCTATAAATATACTTCTTATGTCATAAAGAGTTACATAATACATTGTAATAAAAAGTAATTCGATCACTTTTAAATCAATATTTTCTTTAACACAAGTCGAAAAAACAACAATGAACTAAAATAAAACCAACATCTATGAATTCAATAGTAAATAAGGTAAGTAGTTAGTAACTTTAGTTTCTAACAATACGAGTAATATATTATCATTCCCTACTACGGTCACCTGATCCTAAACTGAGTAGAGTTTTTACTATGGCAACCAGAACTATATTATAGTAGTAAGTGATACACTACATAATAGATACTAGTTTTCTTTTAAAATGATTTTTCTAGATACTACGAGTACTTCGAGCAAATTGTTAAGTGGAGACTACGTCTTGGCAAATGTATTGTAGGACGCCCTTATGCTAGGTGGAGTGACGATCTGCAAAATATAGCCGGCAGTTGCTGGATGCGGCAACCTGAAGACAAAGTGAAATGGCTCTTATTAGGAGAGGCCTACGTCCAGCAGTGGACTGCAAAACATGCCCTGGCGATGATTGCTGATCGTGTGTGGACTGCCACTATTATCCGGCACTGCTGTAGCAGACATGTCATATGCAGTGCTGGGTAGAGCGACGGTCATTTATATATCATTTACATTTTATTTATTTTTTTCACTATTTATTTCTAATTGTATGGGTTCATTGTTACCTCAATAAAATTAAGTTTAGTTTATTTTTTAAAAGGCCGATGATTATGATAAAAAAATATAATTTAGTCATCTCGCCTATTGAACCCATGACCTGCTAGAAAGGCAAGTACCGACAGTTACCGGCCACGCCAACAAGCCCGTCAATAACAATATTGTACAAGTATCAAAACACACTAGTTAATCTATATTGGTGTAACATCTAATAACATCAAACAGACAGATAAACAGATACGGAGTAAATAAACGAGGAAGGTTTACTTAATCCTGACTATATTTACTTGGTTTACTGCTAAGGGAAAATGATCATTATTGTGTAAGTGTTAAGGTGTAAGATACGGGAATGGGGCTAGTGATAAGAGTTGGAAGCTATAGGATAGTTCTCACGAGTGTATCGCCCACGAGTTTTGGGCTAGGTTGACCTTAAGGCGAGTGTAGATTAGGGCGGGTCGCTACGGGCCGCATTGCTTAACAAAAAATTAATCTCGTACACCTAATAGTAACATCGCATCGTAGTAAAGAACCCCTAACTAACTTAACAGTGGCAAGCTGTTTACCATCGCTTTTACGGAGTTATCAATATTACGTACTTAATTAAAAATTATGTAATGCCTAAAAGTTTGAAATAGCCTCAAAAATAAGTATCATATCATGTCTAAAATTAACGAAGTAAACTTAAAGTTGCAACTAAGATTCTCTAAGTATGTTAAAAAAGTCTTTTGCTTAACCCGGGAATCAAATACGGGACCTCGCGTGCTTTCCACTGGACCACCTACATAGTTGAAATTAACGGTATTTGAATTGATAGTGTTTTGATTAATTATAAGTTAATTTGCTTTTAGAAAGCATTTCCAACAGTTACAGAAGCTAATCGCGTTTATGAGATGTCTGATTAATTTTATTAGTCAAGATTATCTTTTCGTAATTAATTGATATTCGTTAATATAGATTAATACCTGTTGCTAACGTTACTTAATATATTTGTAACAGTTAGAACGGTATTTAATATAGGCACATACACATTCATATTTAGACTTACGGTCATTATCTATTTATAAAAAAGTTATTGAGATATTGTTATTCAGTTAGGTCCTTGTTATTCTCCAATATAATTATTTATGTTGTAAATAAATGTTAATTCGTTTCTATAAAATTGAAGTCTTAAATTAACAAACCCTTTATGTATTGAAATAAAACTACTTTAAAAAGAAAAAAAAATTAAAAAAAAAATCCTTTAAAAAGTAGTTTTATTTCAATGTGTGATATTCGCGTAAATCTAAGACAATACTATGTAAACCCTTTATGATTTAGGTATACCATAAATCAAAATTCTCTTTTCTTTAATTTCTCAAATTATTCATTTATAGATTTTGCCTGTTACATAAAGAAATTAGCGAAATACGAAATTCCTTAATAACTCTCTGACTTAACTAAAGAATGCTGATTTTAAGTGTCCACCCTACAATTTAGGGTCACGTAAATTACTGTGAAAATATTCAAGAGTACCGCCTGCTCTGTTCCGTATATAATTTGTCACCCGAACATATTTATAGCATAATATATTTAACGAGAAATGCTCTGCATAATACATTCGACGTCGTAATTATATAGGGCTAGTTACATCCTTTGAATTATGTATGCGCGTGCGGCGACGCGTTGCCTTTGCGAGTACTGTTGGCTTAATTTTCTGTAACGCCTTGCGTGGTTCTGCAAGCATTTATGTATGATTTAAGAAGTAGAATAATTAGAAAATATACAATAAATTTGCCTATCCTATATCATTTTAGTGGAATGAGGTAATTAGGTCATTACTTTGTTCCGACTAATAAACCGATCAATATCAATTAAACCTCAGAGATTAAAGTTAGAGTATATCACGTACCATATCGTGCCTCCAGCAGCAGTGGTGCACCAGCATCGGTCTCGATTATGATTTATTGCCTTCCGCCCACAGATTGACTCACTTGTCTATACATAATATCATAAAGCTGAAGAGTTTGTTTGTTTGTTTTTTGAACGCGCTAATCACAGAAACTAATGGTGCGATTTGAAAAATTCTTGCACTGTTAGATAGCCCATTTGTTGAGGAAGGCTATAGGCTACATTTGCTGGACTACACTGCTGGGCATGAAAGCTAGTATTAAGATAAAAGTAATCTATGTTTTATTTTATTACAGACTATAATCTGTCTGTTTGCCAAATTTCATCCAAATCCATCCAATAGTTTTTGCTTGAAAAAGTAAACTTTGATTCACATATTCAAACATATATCAATAGAAACTATTGCATTTACAATATTAGTAGGAAACAGGAAGGACAGATTTGATCCCCGGTTGGACTCTTTATATGATATGTTTCTTCACCACTACTGAACATCAGGGAAGGACCATTCGAGGACATGTGACATCCACCAATCCTCACTTAGATTAAGGATTTAGGCCTAAACTCTCTCTTGAGATTATCCTTACAGAGTATTACAGAGCAGTACAGACCTACTTATGTGCTATTCAGTAATAAACCTCAATCCTACTCTTCAAAAGGCGCTGAAACCACATAATATTAAGCTGTAACAATTTAATGAGGATCATTACTAAAGTTTATACTTACGTATAATTGAGTAATCTGCTAAATAGATTAGTGTGGTTTGTTTTAAATAGATCTACTATTACGTCAACACGTTGGGTTATAAAAACCACGACTTTGAAGCTAAGTTATAGAGTTTTTAGTTTCGTTTTTAGAATACTTCGATCTTTACCCTTAGTACGAGTTTTCAATACGAAAAAAGATTTCGATACTATCATTAACACTCATGATAAGAAATTAAAATTCATATAAATCTACAAACTATTGTACCTATTCTGTGGCGAATCCATTTTATCTATTTCTAGCAATTCTATTTTAATTTTTACTAATGTTTCGAACAAAAGAAATTAATTTGAAAACGTATTTTGACAAGTTCTGGATAGTATTCGAAAACTTTTTTCGTAATGTCGAACTCGTACTAAGAGTAAATATTTGTTTTATAGATACTAAAGTATGTTTAAAATAAAGTATAATTAATTTGTAAATAGTAATTAAGTAGGTTTTTAATAAACCTTATAGTTAGTTCAAAAGGTATAAAGATGAAACAGTTGAGATATTTGAAGTGAGCGATATAAAATATATCATAAAATATTTAATATATCATATACAAAATATTTGTGGTTATTTTAAAACAGTAATATTTTAGGTATGTTGACATATTTATTCATAAAATCTTACTAATATTATAAATGCGAAAGTAAGTGTGTGTGTGTGAAGGTTTGTTACCACGTATCTCCATAACCGCTCAACCAATGTTAATGAACTTTGAAACGTAGGTAATGTATACCCTAGAATAGGACATAGGCTAATAATATTTCCAAAAATCATCCTCTAAGAGGGTTAAATAGAGGGGTGAAATTTGTATGCAACTTTTTATTCCTTGGTCCTATTCATTTAAAATTCAGTACACATAAACCTTAAGACAAATAATGAGATACGGGTTTTTTATTTTTCCATAATTACTCCCATGGGTGTAGAAAATGAGTTTTAATGGTAAAAATTAAAGTTTCTCTGGATCTGTTTAGTCTCAAGTCCGATTCACTCCAAATTCGGCACACATAAACCTTAAAAGAAATCATGAAACACGTGTTTTTTATTTTCCCAAAACTACCCCCAGGGGGAGTGTGAAATGAGTGTTTTTGGAAATACTAAATATTGCAGAACTGTTTATTCCTTGGTCCGATTCACTTCAAATTCGGTATACATAAAGCTTAAAACAAATAATGAAACACGTGTTTTTTATTTTTCCATTTTTTTTATTTTTATCCTAATATTACGCGGGAGAAGCCTGCGAAATTATTCTGAGTGTGATTTTCTTCAAAGTTGATATCAATACTCCTTCGTGCTTTTTAGCTAAATTACTTTTTATTTTGACACAATGACGTTTGATAACTCAGACCGATTATTAGAATTCGAAATTTTATTTCTTCTTAAATATTGAATGAAAAACTTACAATAATCATGGTTTAAGAGACGTAGTATTTTTTAAGAAACCCCTATAGATTTATGGGTGCTTGCCGATTTCAAAATGTTGCTTACATGCCTACACTACTGAACTAATTTTGTATGGAGATAGTTCGAGACCCGGGAAAGGATAGTTTTATCCAACTGCGAAAAAAGAGATTAATGGTTTAGCGCGATAACCGACATCCGCGGGCGAAGCCGCGGGCGGAAAACTAGTAGTCTTATATATCTACAGTCGAGATATTCTGGATTGAAATCTGATGTCAATCATTTACTCGAACAAAAAATCTTAGGATTTAGGATTTGCATCAGTGCCAATAACTTCACCCTTACGGTAAGAACCATGACAAAGCTATCATTACAGGGATCATATCCAGTTCTGCCTACACCTTCTATTATTACAGAGGTAGGCTTTGTTTTACTATATCTATATAATAAAATTCCCTCACCGCTCATCTTTCTGGTGTTCGCGAAGACCACAAACAATACTATATATTATTTCTTCAAGAAAAGTTTACATAATATGTAAAAGTACGGAGTAATAGTGAAATAATTACATACAAACAGCGCAGTGCTTACGAGCCTCATTTAAAACAAATTCTTATGTTAATGAAACAAAACACAACTCATGAAAACAAAAAGTAACAATTGAAACAAAAGTTAACAAACATTGTGGCTATTTTGTTCTCGCACGTTTCATAGCCCGAGAACATTGTGGGAAGGGCATGTGCTATATCGCTTTGTTGTTGTTTATTAAGAGCAATGTTAACTAATGTTCTGTGAAAGTAGTGTGGGCTTACAGTTGTATACCTAACGAGACATACTTGTACTTGTGAGAAAGTTCTATAAATAGTTTTACTAACACGCATCAATTAACCGACTTTAAAAATGAGCGGAAGGAGGTCGGCAAACGGCAACGCGATAGCGATGCCTGGCCTCAGTCACCGCACATCCAGTTTGGACGCACTTTTATTTTGATGTAATTTTTATGTACCTAAGTTCGGAAATAATTGCGTCTTTAAAAAAAGAATTTACAAAATACTTTTTTTTTTGTTAAAAGGATATTCAATTCCGAATTAATTATTTTTAATATTTTTTTTTTTTTACTTTTATTTATTATACTTAGTTATTTTTTTAATATCCACAGCGTTTACTGAGCAATGTCCACGTTTGACACTAATGGGTCAAACTTTTTGCTGCATTTTTAATTGTATCATAGAGATTTGAAGTCAGATTTTGGTAAAAAAATCTTTGCACGCCACCACCGCCTTCAATTTGCTATGTATCAGTCGTTTATATTATGATTTTCGAAACAGGATTTAAAAATACTTTTTTTTAAGGATTTTGTTTCGAAATGTTCCAGTTAACATACCTACTAACATAAAAGTCCGACAAATAATTTTATCAACAGCCTGCGGCAGTAGTCTTTTCTATTTTATTGGTTTGAGTTATTTCTAAACCTACTATGAGTTCGACATTACGAAAATGTATGAAAAATTCGTGCCATACAATACTGTGTTCATGATTATCACATTTATCACCAATCCACTACCATGTGTTAAATAACTTTAGATAATCATAAATAAATATGACGAAATAAAACCTACTCAATACTACCTATATGGTAGTAATATGATTGTCAAATATGAATGATGTCGTCGACGATAACACAGTTATTGTTACCCATCGACCAGATACATATAGACACCGCTAGTGTTGGTAATTAATGTGAATTCACATATATTTCATATATTGCATGTGGATTCATGAGTCTTACCAAGCTAATTGCTAATTGCTAATAATGGAGTATATGATTTTCGTTTTTATGCAATTTAAATGAGAGTATAATTTCAATGAGAGTATGGTAAATAAGCTTCATTCATAATAGAATTTCGCAACTACCTATATTTAATTTGTGATATGCGAATGAAGTATTAGCATGCTAATAATTAAAGTGAACGCTACTTAATCCATAGCTGGGCCCCAGCACTCTCCTAACGGCATGTAGTGTCGCACCATTACATCACTTCAACCCTTTTAAGTGTCCCACTGCTGGGCACGGGTCTTCTCTCAACTATCCTACAAGTTGAGAGAGTTTAGGACTTAATATACTCACCTACACACGCTGACCAAGTGCGGGTTGGTGGATGTCACTTGTCCTCGAATGATTAGTTCTTAGACAATCGAACGATTTGTTTCCATGTTTTCTTCAACCGACATTGAGCAGCGGTGATGTAACAATTCGCACAAAGATGTGTGGGTGCGACCGGGAATCGATCCTTTTCAGAATCTCAATCTTCGCCCTTCGTCCAAACGGCATGGCGCTGCTGATTGGATCAGTTAGAACTGCCTGTGTATGGGCGTGGATTGGCTGTTGTGGTCAAGCCAATCGAGGCCTAAATTAAGTCGAGATACTAAACTTATTAGTAGGTGATAGATTTGTCATAATCATATCATCAAACGACATTTTAATCATAATACAGTCAATTTTTTTTTACATCCGACTCATCATGAAAGTTAAATTCTATGATCTGGTCACGCGCGACACATACATAGCTAGTGCTTGTAATATCATACAATTCTAAACCGATATGTATCTTAAGAACGTAAATGTCACAAAAGTAGCTGTTTACCGGGTCGTTACATACAATGTTGTATTCAGGATGTGGTTCGTACTAATATTACGAAAATATCAAGAAATAGTTTTGTTAAGTAACCTACACACTGTAGAGGGATTTGTACCAGAGTTCTACGTTCTGTCCCGTAGACTCATTAATGGGTTGTTTGTTATAAGGCACGAGGCATCGTATCCCGGGTTATGCAAGGGTTTGAGATTTTAAACAAAAAAATTAAAGGATATGCATTATGGAGGAGACGTGTAAAAAGTAGATTCCCCAGGATCGAAGTGTATCAGGTAAACCAATGGCATTAAGATATTTCGCAAAAGTCGTGATGAAGTAGAAGAAGCGAGTTTAAGTCAGTTTGACATGCCGATATTCTACCGGCTACATGTCAAACTGGCTTAAACTCTCATTTTTTTACTTGAGAGAAGACATGTTGGTACTATGCTGTATGTACATGTATTAGTTAAGTAACGGTCAGAGACTAATTCTTTATATTCCGATGAGTCTCAGCATAACAAAGAATCACTCTGTCTGTTAAAATCTACATTGACACTGCTAAAATCTAGAATATCTGACCAGTGAGGCATCCCAGATTTAAGCAGTGTAAAAGTATCTTAAGAAATAATACTGCGGTTACTGCATTCAAAATATTCTAGACTTGTTTGTAAATATTACATAGCGGTTTAGTGGTCTGTGGACATTGCAAATCTAGATGAGAAAAATAAAAAAAATATCAAGCAAGACTATCTAGTGGTTGCGGACCCCTAGGTCGATCGATTTTTCAGATTGTAAATATTTTTAATAAACTACTATTGCCTCGGTGGTCAAGAAAAAGACTTTGCTAGTATATCTAATTAGAAATTTTTTGTTACAGATGGCTGTTCGGATTTGAGCCCGATGAACAGCATTAGGCTTGCCACCTGTTACGTATTGGGACAGAAATATAACAGGCGAAATGTAGGTGAAATTCACCTCTGCCTACACGTGCAGGTTATACAGGTGTGAGCGCTATGTATGTATATTGTATAATTATCATCATCATCATCAGTCTATCCTAGTCCACTGCTGGACATAGGTCTCTCCTAAAGCACGCCACTGAGCACGATCCGCGGCTACTCTCATCCAGCTCTTACCAGTTTTTCTGAGAAAATTCGTGCAGGATCCAAGACAGCTTAGGTGTCGCGAGACTTGCTGTTACTGAGCAGCGGTGGCGCAGCGGTACGGGCCTCGCCTTAGAAAAATAAGGTCGCGGGTTCGAATCCTGGTCGTGCCCACACATCTTTGTGTGAATTGTTTCATCTCCGCTGCTCAATATCGGTGAAAGAAAACATCGTGAGGAAACCGGCATGTCTAAGAACCAATCATTCGAGGACATGTGACACCCACCAACCCGCACTTGGCCAGCGTGTGTGTATTAAGGCCTAGACTCTTTGAACTCATAAGATAGTTGAGAGAAGACCCGTGCCCAGCAGTAGGACACTAAAAAGGGTTGAAGTGATTAAGTGAGACTTGCTGTTCAAATCTCGGGTCTTTTTACGACGTCGCTGTTGATCCTGTCTTACAGGGGTGGCAGTGGCGGGATTGCGGTGGCAAAAATAAGAGCATATTGAATGCAAAGTTGAACAGTAAGACTGTCAGATGGTATTGGCACAGAGTGTTAATCTGCCACTTTTAGTCACGGATCTCATTTAAACAATGCAATCACTTATAATTCAAAGACATTGTACAACTAAAATATAATTTATTCCTGTCAATTCAGCGATTCAACCATAAGATTTACACTATTTAGTCAGACAAACAATGTAATAGATCTAGAACGCTATAACTCAAAACTAAACGCGAATATCGGATTACAACAAGATACATGACCATCTGGTCCCCTCATTTGTTCTACCGACGCTATGTTAAACATTTAATCGACTGATTAATGGATAAACAGCTGGTTTGGCTTTAGTTGCAGTTACTTAAACTCTACTTATTCTACTTTTAATATCGTCCTGCAAATATAATAAATACAAAAGTTTTTGTGGATAGATGTGTAGATGTTTGTTTCTCATTCATAAAAACTACCTACAGCATGGAATTGTACGAGTACAGAATGTGGAAAATGTGTGGGCACGACAGGGGATCAAACCCGCAACCTTATATTTCAAAGGCGAGGTTGATACCGCTGCATCACCGTAGCTCTCAAGAGCACATTAAGCTACTTTTGAATCCCAAATCTTTGCCTCGCCAAGCGAATTTAACTTGCATTTGGCCAGTTTAGTATTTAAGGTTTACCTACAGATTTACGGTTTTATTATTAAAAATTTTATATGACTCTTTATTTAAAATGGACTTAGTCTCTTTCTTACTAGTATAAATGTCAAGATGATAGACAAAGACAAACGAATTATAAACCTATTTTAGCTATACTAAGCTTATAAGACGTTTATGAACACAGGTGTTAATTTTTAAGTTTTTCCTAATGAAATGTTTCGCTATGTCGGTCTGTCCATCCATCCTCGCCATACGTTGATTCATTCAAATATTATTTACAGTAGCGATATTGTCTTTAGTTATCTATAGTACCTATCCTTTATCTATATTGTACAAGCATTTTTCTATACAACATTACAATATTCTTTCACTGTTTATTTTTTAAATAATAACTAACACAAACCAGTCTGTTGTTCCATTTTAATTTTCAGTTTATTGTTTGATTTTTATGTATCTTAGTTATGAATAAATTTTTATGATCCAATACTTTTGATTTTAATGCTATAGGTACCTATATATTATAATATAAGTCTTGCTTTTAACTTTTTATAGAAAACAATAAAAACATAATTGAAAATTTAAAAATCGAACCGTTTCGATCACAAATCAAATTATAACACGTGTTTAATGTTGGAAAGTCAAACAATTCCTAGACTTTTTTTGATGTCAGTACATCATAATCATTTTTTATATACGTAAGGTTATTAAATAAGTAATATGTAACTACCATCTTCTGAAAATTTTAAAAAAAGCTAGCTGACCCAGAACCTTCCTTGGGCTTGTACGACTTGTAGGATAATTTTTATCCGGCTGCGCAAAAAGAAGTTAATGGTTTAGCGCGATAACCGACATACGCGCGGGCGGAGCCGCGGGCGAAACGGTAGTAATAAATAATATAATAATGCTTCTCAGCGGGTTGAGCTATAATGTGGAGCCCCACAACGCGCGGCGGGGCGTTATTATCATCACAATATGAATTACACCTGTGCTTAGTAAATTTCTTGTTAAAATGAAAATTCAGGACGCTTGACATTACTAAAAGGCGTTGCATAACGAGTAGACTTAGGAACAATAATAATAATTTCGAACTAAAACTATTTGAATATTTAAAAGAAAAACATTTATTTCGCACACAATCAAACAACAAATAAAAAAGCAACTAAAAAGAAAAAAACAATAAGTAAGTCAAACGTGGACATTGCTCAGTAAACGCTGTGACCATACCTACCGGAATACATATTTGATAGAATAACAATAAATATGTTTCGCGTATAACTTCAAAGGCAATTAATTGACTCGTTCCAAGTAACTATAGATTACTTTAACGGTAATAACGATACAGATACGCTAAAAATGAATAAAAAAAACTTTTGATACGACTAGCTAAGTGAACAGGTAATAAATAAGCAATTCTAGATAGTAATAAGTTGAGACCACACTGAGGAAGACATTAAGTAACATTTTGTGGAAAATTTTGCAAAAAAACGTACACGGTATAAAGAGTAAGTTTTGACGACTATTTAAGTGAGCAGGTAATTAATATGCGTTTCTAAATATGTAGTAGTAAGTTGAAAACACACCGAGGAATATTATGTGGAACATTGTCGCGTAATATAGATATCTCAAGAAACATTGTTCCAAAAAACTATAATACAAAAAATAATGAAACTCACGACCTCGCTAACGAACTATCTGGATCACTTCAGCAGAATCAAAATTGGTAGATTTTTTGACGTGATAACGTCTTTAAAATCGTTTTAGTCGGGTGACATGTTCAGAAACTTGTGTCACACCAAAACCTCACGAGCGCGATCGCAGGTATAACGAGAGAGAGACGGACCGATCTCCCGTCTCATCTCGAGCGCTGCCAGTCATTCCGTGAAACTTGTCACGCGGAATCCTCACGAGCGGAGGCTGGCATAGCGTTCGAGTGAGTGGACCGATCTTCCGTCTCTCTCACTCTAGCGGCATACTTCATTAATTCCTTACTTCCCAAAAACTTATATCACCAATAAGACGTTATCACGTAAACATCTCGATCGTAAACCTACTTTACAAACAACCAATTTTTTTAAAGATAATGCTTTAGACTTGTGTACAGATACATACAGTCTTTTAGCATGCGGGCCCCATGCTTGTTTGTCAACTTCTTCTTAAGTATAGCAAACCTGTTTCCGTCTAGCTTCTATTTTATAAAATCTAGCATTTGGTCTACGTTGAAACGCGCAATACCACCTACAATTTTGTTTCAAAAATTAACATTATTTAGACCTTCCCTTAGTGTGTTGTACTACACCTTGACGTAAACGTTAACACGAGCGTGTGTAGTGGTTGTACTCCTCATTTCACTTACATTTTAATGCATGTCGAATTCCATACACTTATACTGGTCCACTATACAACGCGCTTACCCAGAAACTAGCGATTCACTCGCGACTTGAACACAGTTCTATACCGATGTATGCTATTAGCTACCTACAATGTAAATAGTACATTTTGCGTATACCGATTTGTCCCAATTCCAATTACCATTATTTTCTAATAAGTTAGAATCTCCCTTAGTGTGTCTAATGCCTAAGGGTCTCGTTCAACTGGCTATCGTGGGCGTGTGGACTGGTTCTACTTCTTTTTATTTCTTTAATTCTTGTTTCGCTAATACGATGCAGGTAGAGTTCAATACACTTGTGCTCGCATCTTAGGGAGGCTTGTGTTTTCTTGTTCCAGCACAAACTATGCATATGTAATGGGTCTTCTATCGGGAAGATACATAGAGAAAATATTTTTTGTATGGACAATAATAGTTACATATAGTCGCCGCAAGAAGCGTTGTAGCAGACTTAACGGTAATCTGCAGTGCTGAAAAATTGAGATAAATAAGTCTCTACTCCTTTTGTTCCTGTTTGAAATTCGGACCTGCGACCGACGGCTGGAGGTGAAAACACTGCCCTAGTTCTCGGTTCCTTTCAACAAACAGTCATTAGTTAGCGAAACCATTGGTTACCAAACTACTTAACGAGACATTCCACAAGATTTTTTATAGGAACAGTTTTGGCTTACGCTTACGTTTGGTAGAAAATATTACTGATCGTTACTAAAGAGAGTCTTTACATTATGAAGGTATGGATTATTAAAAAATCTTTTTAAAAGATTCAAAAAAAGAACATAAACACGAAACATTGTTTTTTTTTAATCAACAAAGGATCTTTGGTGACAAAAGACATGCATTCCAAAAAGTATTTATTGCACTATAAATTAAAAATCGATAAAGTTCTATTCGATTGTAGGTTACAACTCTCAGCGGGGGCTGGTCAATGCCGCGCTTAATGGCGCCAACATAGTTTATTATATCGAGATTTGTTAGTTATTCACAGATTGTTTGTGTATTATTGTACGTAGGCGTTAATTGAATTGGAATTTAATTAAATGCTTGGTAATAAAACTATCTGTGGCCATTACTGATAATGTAGACAGCAATATCTAAATCAGTAAACTTTTTATTCGATTAATTCGTTATATATACTCAATGCTTTGAACCGATACTTACAATGCATTCTGCAATGGAATTGGAACAAACCCTTAGACAGAAGCTAGTGTCCAAGGGTTTGTTGCAATTACTTTACAGAATGAATATTTTAAAAGTAACTGATCAATGTTCCGTCGTTAACCCTTTGTGTCCCACGGCTGGTCTTCTCTCATCTATCTTACGAGTTGAAAGAGTTTATGCCTTAATCTACGCTGGCCAAGTGCGGGTTGGTGGATTAAGATAAGTTCATATAAGTTCAGTTAATGATAAGTTCTTAGACATGACGGTTTCCTCACGATGTTTTCCTTCACCGATATTGAGCAGCGGCGATGAAATAATTCACACAAAAATGTGTGGGCACGACTGGGATTCGAACCCGCAATCTTACATTTCTAAGGCGAGGCCCGTACCGCCGCGCCACCGCTGCATAATTCAATGTACTCTATACTGAAGATGATAAACTATCAATGTACTGAATTTCATCTTTATCTGGCATGAATTTGTCGAGTCTAACAGTGCTTACTTGCATCCATCCATACAATCTTCTTGTTCTTATATATGTTTATCGACAGTTTATAATTTCATTAGATTATTTAGAAACTAACGGTTCGTATAAATTCGATGATATCCCTACTTATCCCTACTAATCCCTACTAATATTATAAATGCGAAAGTAACTCTGTCTGTCTGTCTCGCTTTCACGCCTAAACTACTGAACCGATTTGGATGAAATTGGGTATGGAGGTAGTTTGAGACCCGAGAAGGGATATAGGATAGTTTTTATCCGCCTGCGCAAAAAGAAGGTAATGTTGTGGCGCGATAACTGACATACACGCGGGCGAAGCCGCTGTCGGAAAGCTGGTAATTA
Organism: Meganola albula; assembly: GCA_936450015.1. NCBI lineage: Eukaryota > Metazoa > Arthropoda > Insecta > Lepidoptera > Nolidae > Meganola > Meganola albula. Next base: position 3,738,328 of record OW388153.1, read on the forward strand.
TATCACTACATATGAGGTAGGTACGTATATGGTTTCAAGTGCAACTTCTATGAGAGAACATTTTGTGACATTACATGTAAAATAATTAAGGTTAATTCTGTATCATAAACACCGTTTAATAGTTTTTTATGAAATTAACTCTGCTTATCTTAATGGAGCCGTTTATGTTGTACGTTTATCTTGAAGGAAATTAATGAATGTTTACTTTTGTGCCTTTACAGAGGAGGATGATTGTTTTATGATGGTGGGAACTATCGCAGATGAGGGTAATGAGAAAATTAATCTGAATAGTGTATGTTGAGATGTGACAAACTGATGAACATAGAACATTTTTAATGAATAAAGCTTATTATTCATTATATATTATATTATTATCATTTTCATTTTTGCTTTGCGGATTTGTGGGTCCCGTCTACTTTGGAGGAACATAAAAAAACAAATTGATATATTAATCAAACTATTCTATTACTGATACAGGATCACCAAAAAAATTAACAAGCTGAAGGGGCAGTGGGTTGGCCATAACTGTCGAAGAAATGATAATCACTGGGGAAAGCTAGTCCTCGAGTGGAGACCACGACTTGGCAAACGTAGTGTAGGACGCCCTCCAGCTAGGTAGAGAGACGATATGCGAAAGATAGCCGGCTGTGGCTGGATGCGACAAGTTAAAGACAGGGTGATATGGCGCTTATTAGGGGAGGCCTACGTTCAGCTGTGGACTGCGATGATGATGATGATGAGAGAAGCAAAACAGACCATTGGGTCGAACCAGATAAGACAGAAGAGAAATGATAATGCCTAAACCCACAAATACATCGATACGAAGATTACAAAGATCTCAATCGTCTGATAACAGAACCGGTGACCTACTCTGATAACAACTGCTAACTGCTGGTCCACACGCGATCGTAGAAACGTTTGCATATCTTAATAGTTGTTTAGTGTGAACCGGTATTTATGTATTTGTAATAGCTTTAATTAATATTACTTTGCGTTAACTGTTACCAGAAGGTGTAAGCAGGGGCAAAGTGAAAACAGCACTCAAATTTTGTCGGCTGTGGTTTATGGACTGATTGCCGTCCATCGGACAGAATTTTTAACTTTTTAGGTGTGGTCTGTGACTTCATTGGTGATCATGGTTTGAAGGCAGTTCTTTTTTGGTTTAACTTTTGACGTGATAACGTCTTTAAAATCGTTTTAGTCGGGTGACATGTTCAGAAACTTGTGTCACACCAAAACCTCACGAGCGCGATCGCAGGTATAACGAAAGAGAGACGGACCGATCTCCCGTCTCATCTCGAGCGCTGCCAGTCATTCCGTGAAACTTGTCACGCGGAATCCTCACGAGCGGAGGCTGGCATAGCGTTCGAGTGAGTGGACCGATCTTCCGTCTCTCTCACTCTAGCGGCAACAATATTAATTCCTTACTTCCCAAAAACTTATATCACCAATAAGACGTTATCACGTAAACATCTCGATCGTAAACCTACTTTACAAACAACCAATTTTTTTTTAATAATCCCTACTAATACTATAAATACGAAAGTAACTCTGTCTGTCTGTCAGTGATCCTTTCACGACTAAACTACTGAACCGATATGGATGAAATTGGGTATGGAGGTACTTTGAGACCCGAGAAAGGACATAGGACAGTTTTTATCCGACTGCGCAAAAAGAAGGTAATGTTTTGGAGCGATAACCGACATACACGCGGGCTAAGCCGCTGTCGGAAAGCTAGTACTAGTATAAAAATATACGAACTCACTTGTATGTTTTCACAATAGCTCAAAACCTGGTCAAACGATTTCGATAAAATTATTATGGGACCACCACGAAAGTATGTCCTTTGATACAAAAGAATTATCAAAATCGATTTATAATTGGCGGAATTATCGGGTTACATACTTTAAAAAAATAAAAAGCACAGTTTTAAAGTCGGTTGAAAACATAGAACGCTAAAATATTATTTGTTGTTTTACATATATGACATACCTAGTCCACACGGCTTTACATCAAGGCTTCTCTTGTTGTAAGGATTGATATATCCTATTTAATGCGAGATCAGCTTATACTGGAAGTACCTTGATGTGTAGTCTGTACTTAACACGAGTATCACCTGTCACAGATAATGAAATGAGAGAAGTGAAAATATGCTGTATTTTGTTTTGAGACGCAAGTCTACATATAATAGTCCAATTTCTTATCCTAATTTCTTATCTTTACTATGCAGTGAATGACTGACAGCTACTGAAAAACACTGCCAAAAAATATCAGTAGACCTTTGTAATTTTTGAAACAAAGTGCTTATATCTATTACATTTTGTTTGTTTAGTGTGTTGTATTAGAATGACGTAATTCCAAGCGTTTTTATTAGTTATACAGTCTGAAATTTTATAATACGTTTTCTTACTAACGTTGATTTTATAATTATTTTAAATTTGTTAATAGTCATTTCCCTAATATTATTTGGAAGTTTATTGTAGGAACGTATACACTGCCTCATAAAACAGTTACTGATTTTGTGGAGACGAGTATGATGTGCTACAAGATCAACGTAGGCCCCTGTCATACAAACATGGAGTAAAATGAACTGACCGTGAACATGTAATATTCTTATTTCACTTTATTACATTCACAAGTTAACAACTGAAGCAATTGAGCATCATACATAATATCACCGGTTTTATAATCTGTGTACTCATATCGTCTGTCTACTTTCCATATTGAAACGTTGAGGAAAAGTAGAAATTACGAGATTTTTGAACAATTTTGGAGGACATAAAACGAGAAACGAAGTCATAAAAAGATTGTTAAGTTAAAATTGTATTAGAAAGTGTAAGAATCTATACAACGTGGATTTAAAGATGAATATTGGAGTACGTATTTATGTAGATATCTAATATAACAGAATTTTCAAAGCCGTTACATGTATCAGGTATTAACCATAGAGTACGTCTGTCACCTCGTATAGCGCATGTGTAAGTAGAGCTTCTATGGAAATTGAACAGAAATGATGTTTTTTTTTATACAACTACAGAAAAAAGAACTCCCACAGAGGCAAACCAAATTCGGTCTCTCGTCAGGTTTATTTATGAAGTAACTTAGAGCATATAACACGGGAGGTGTTATACGCAACTTCTAGTAGGTACTAAATTTGTTTCTGCTAGTTTTTGGTGGAGGCGAGGTAATCATGTACAGCACACGTGTAAAAGTTAGAGCGTCTTTACAAATGCACACGTGGATCAAAGCTACGTACAAACACGAAACATGAACAGTTTATGCATACAAACTGTTCATGTACTGTCCGTGTTAAATTTTCTAAGCTCTATGGTATTAACAAAATTTTAAAACCTTTTTAAGTAATATAGATATGATAGGTACTCTTTATTGCTCAATTTAAAGTCAGGTCACTTGTGAAGCAACGGGTGGTGACCACAGGTGACCATTCTAACAACTGATGACCACGCAATTTCCAAAGAATTCGTGTTTATTGTGGTTTAATGTTCATTGTCGTTATTACAGTTATTGAAGTGATAACGTAGTCACGAAATTGTATAACATGAACGGATATGAAATAATTATTGATGTTTTACACTGGTTTTGTGTTGAAATAATTGTGTAAGTGGCGTTCATATAGTGGAAATAGATTCATTTAAATACATAAGCGTTATAGATAGACCGTTTAACTCGCGTATCGCCTATCGCCAAGATTCTGACTCCTCAAGCTGCGCAGACAGTGATGATGATTCAAGCGATATGGATATTAGAGACGAATAGCCTTACATTAGTTTTATTTGTCCTTGAATAGTTCTTTAAGAGATTTAATTAATGTTTTATGACTTTGTACCTCAGTACGCGAGTTAAACGGTCGGCCTATAGGTAAGTAAGTGTTGAATGTTGATTATTAACATCAACTAAATAGACTGTGGAATGTCTGGCAATCCTGTTAGTATGTCTGTAGTTCTTCTTCTGCTGCCATGCCCTAACGGGCGTCGGTGGTCACCTTTGGAAAGTCCTTTCTATCCTTGACCAGTCTAACGAGTGTGGCCAGTGTGGTCTCGATGTTTATCCATTTCGTTATGTTATCAAACCACCTCATCATCCTACTTCCCCTTCCCCGTTTTTTATAATGTCTGTAGTGGCTTGTTCTAAATTTTTATCATTTGAACCACCCCGTGTAGATAGTTTGAGACCCGGGCAAGTACTTAAAGTTTTAAAAGAGGTTAATGGTTTAGCGCAAAATCTGACATAAGTCAGAAAACTAGTAAGTCATATAAAATGCTACTATGTATACATAAGTGCTAATGTACATGAATAAACTATGCAGACAACGAAACTATGAAACCCATACCGCTATACTGCTGCTTTAACAGCGCGATCATAACATTGTCTATTCAATTTGCAGTTTATCGTCCATCGCACGTTTTATTGGCAGCGGCTTTGGAACGATCGTAGCCGGCTGTCAATGTAACTGCACATATAACGAGCTGTCGCTTTCACGTCGTGCATAAAGGAATAGTCGTAAACAGGGAAATTAGTTTAGAAATTGTTGCATTAGAAACAATTGTATAGAGTTGATGTTTCTTGGAAAATGCTGAAAAGCATATTTTTCTTTACACATAAATAACAAAATATCTTAATAAAATAAAAGAGTAAGTAATGCATAAACTTTAATGAATGAAATGGTTCCCACATTTTCTATTTTTTATGGTATTTATTAATTCTGTAATTTAAGAAAAGGAATAAATCACAAAACCCTACAAGATATCAACAAATCACTAACACGATCTACAAGAAAATTACTTTTTTGGAATACATAAACCCAATAAAAACCATAATTTTTATTTACAGTATTTAGGTGCAGTTATGACTTTGATTTTTATTTTTGTTTTCGATATTTTTGCTATCGATTTTCATTAATTTTATTTATTTTGAAAAACTTCGTAAATTCACATGGATAAAAACAAAAGACAATATTACCGTTGCTTCTAGCTACTACCTGCTTCCATACCACACATTACCAATTCAATCTGCTTCAAATAATACTCACTTCACGTCATTACATAGAAATTGAACCACAGTTAAACCGACAGTGAAAACGTTAATTTTCACCACGATCAATATCACAATTAATCAAATACACGAACGAATAAATCTTCATCTGATAGGACACCTTGTATTCAACATTGACACTGCAATTCTGCGCCACTTGTCTCTTAATAAGAGTTATTGCTTTTTATTGCTATTGAACATTTATGCCTGAATTAATGTGATGCCTATCTGTGAGAGTAGATTACCGTAAGATTTTCATATGGCATATACATTACTGTATTAACTTAAGGACAATTTGACTTTCCAACTGATTTTACAAAACATAAACCTCCTTCTAGTAATAAGCATCAGTATTTAGATCACTGATGGACCAGGCTTCTCCTAAATTACTCCACATAACACTTCCCATGACTATTCTTGTCCAGCTCTCACCAGCTACTGTATTCTATGCCATAAATTGGCAATAAAGTGCGGTGACCTTATAGCGTTTAAGCACCAGTGTAAATTTTTATGAGAGAAATTAACTAGTTTTAACTTACTCTTGGAGTAGTTACTTTCAAACATAAATTGCCTCGACGTCTTTTACAGACGACTAGACAGTGTTCTGTATGAAGCACCTTTTCTGGTGACCGAACAGCTGTCGTATTATGAGTGTTTAATGCGACTATGATTCTATTGAAAGAATGGGATGCGGTTATACAATACGTATCCCTACATCCCTTACATTCAACAGAAATACACTAGCTTTAAACTCTCATAACACCCAACCAATATGAAAACGGCACGAATCGTCTACACTGCAGCGTGAAGAGGTGTGTGTTGCGAATTTGCGACTGATGGAAGAATGTCGCTGGCGTGTCGCTTCGCTCTTATCATGGCTATTCTATAGAACCAGGCTGCGTCGTGAATCTGTAGACTTTCTTTGATAGGTACGTTTCCTCCTCTGGGTCATATCTTCTGCAAGCTGCTCCCACTGCTGTTTCCAATGTAAAATAAGTCTAGATCATGCTTAATACAGTCTTATTTAACGAAGCAATTATTATCAATTACATTTATGATAGTTATTTTGTTACTCTCCTTTGCTTTTAACGACTGTCGAGATTTTATATGGCATATTCTATAAGAACCAACAACCGACATCCGCTGGGGTAAACAAGTTCTTGAATGGAGACTGCGTATTCGTAAACGTAGCGTAGAACGCCCTTAGACTAGGTGGAGTGGCGATCTCAGTAGGGCGGCTGGCAAGAACTGGATGAGAAAAGCCGCGGGTCGTGCAGCGTGCTCAGTGGCATACCTTAGGAGAGGCCTATGATAATGATGCTGATACGTTTTCCAAATTACGATCTCTACTAGGAACCCGATCGTATCTAAATATAGGAAATTCAATAAACATAATACAAAATCAATTACGTATTAAACCAGTAACCGACGTAGCAAAAACGATCATTCTAACATAAGGTTCAGTTCTAAGAACCAAGGTAATCAAGTTAGGAGAATCTCGAAGCAAGAACTGAGACGTGACCAGGAATTTTATTGAGATCGGTTTCCATTGCCATATAATTGAAGACTTTCCAATTAAAGTGGTTTTTGAAAATACATTCAAAACATTAACACCTTCCTTATTTTAACTAGTATATTGTGATAAAAGACTTTTGTCTACATATCTATAACTATTGAAATAAAACTACCTACTTTGTAACGGATTTTATCGCGGATTATTTAAGATTTTGTACACCGATTTTTAAAGTCTTTTCAGACTTCATGGTCACGGGGGGACTTTAAGAAAAATCTAAGTATAACAAACCACTTAAAGGATATTTTTACTAATGTATTTGAAAATTAGTTGTTTGTACGTGTGCGTTTTAAATGTACATGTAATAACGGTCCATCTTGATTTCTTTTTCTTCATCCCTGAGCGAATTTATACTGTAGCTGGACAAAAGCCCTAGAGCAACGGTGAGCAAAGGTATAAGCCTAGCCGAAACCAAAATATAGCTTAAACTCATTATAGCTAAAATAGGTTTTTAATTACTTTGTCTTTGTCTGTCATCTTGACATTTATACTGGTAAGAAAGAGACAAAAACCGTTTTAACTAAAAGATTTTTATGAATAGGACCGCAAATGTTTAGTAGTTAATTTTGTATAATAGTTACCAATAAGTTTACAATAGATAATTAATTGATTGCTGTCATAATAGCTTTACAATAGATATTTTTTGCTCGATATCAAATTGAATCAGATTTCTAATCTAGCTAGAACAAGTTGCGCAGGACGTTTCAAACCTGTTTTCGTTCATTCATAACTAACCATGTTATTTTTTTTAAAACTAGTGATGCGATTAGATAACTCGAGTCAATGAATCGATAGTATCGAGTGAAGAATTTTTCGTTATACCAAGAGACTTCAGCATGGGGATCTACAAAAAGGAGTATTTAATAAGGTTTTTAAGAGTTGCGACTCTATGGTGACTGCTTACTAGTTTATGAAAAGGTTCATGAATAATTTTTGTCACTAGGAAGCTTCGTGTTAAAATTTGTAGGTACATCAACTTGGCAAATATGCTGAATGCTACCGAAATATGATGACATTTGACTGCATATTTTAGCTAAAAAGAATGCGACTTCGATCGACGAGCTTCAATCTGAAGCTCGTCGATTGAAGTATGCAGTGCACTTGTTTGTCACATCACTACAGCAGGCAAACATACAGCCTTGAAAATAATTAGCTACAGGAAATCATTGTTCCTTGTATCCGAAACAGTGAAATTTTGACAAGCGGTTATTTAAGCACCGACGTTCAATTTAACCCTGTCAAAATAAATCTGAGATTAGCCAAACTTTTTTTAATATGTTACGAGTTTGAACGTCTTATTCTGTAAGTGGCGTGGTCGGTAAGATACAAAAAAAATAAAAATTTAAGACCAACGCAATTTTTTTAAACCTATCTAAGAATCCTATCAATCACTCAGTTTTTTTAAATATAGAAAACCGCATCAATATCAATACATTAGTTTAGGGTGCAACAAACTTATACACAGATGGACATGCCAAATTATATATATTTCGGTACAGGGGGCCGATCAGAGGGATAATCATCGCCAGAAAACTTATTGAGTGGGTGTGGTTACGAGCAGCAAAGTTAACTTAATCACACTATTAATTTGTTACGAAATGTAAAACTAATACAACGAGTGGTAAGACAGTTCCTAGACCGATGTTGGTCGCACGGACGTCTGTAGAGAACTGGGGCACACAGTTCGTGTGGTGACAATTCCCACTCGTCGCCCGTGCGGACCTCAGGCTAGACTCCGTCGAAGCGTGTCGACCCGACGCGCTGCCGCCTCGCTGTCAAGTATGCTACCGTACTAATGACTTCTCCGACACGGCCATCCTGCGAGACACACGTCTCTGTGTGTTATTCTGAAACAATATTCAACACACAGTATCACATAGTTCAGTCACGCCTGGCCTACTAAACTAGAAGAAACAAGTTCCTGGCTTTAGACAAAGATAAAGATAAAGATTTCCAGAAATCCCCAAATTTAACAGAACTCTAAACTTTTTTTTTTATTAAATTAAGGAAACCTGTTTACTAAAAATCAATGAACAATCAATATCACTTATTCAGTTAAATCGCTTCAATATCAAAATCAGAAACTCAAAGCACAACTGACTACTAAAACTTACACTCTCACACAAGAGACAATCACTTACAATAAGTAAACTAATTTAAGCTCTGCATATGACCATTGGCTACACATAGCCCAGTAACCTCCAGTTACTCAACTTTATGCGAACCCCCACGGGAACGCCGAGTCTCCCCTGGACTCACGGTTTCCCAAGAAACCCGACCTCTGCCGGAGTTGACTGCACTACCGCGTACTCACGGACTACTACAATGTAGTAGATGCCGATTTCTACTGAGCTACGGCTACACGACAACCTCCGGTACGGTCCAATCATTATGCAAGCTTAAACAATCTTGTCGTCATCATCACGACTACTTTACTCTACCTCAATTTCGTCAGTTATACTTTGATTCACCGGATTTCATTTTTTTGCAAGCTTTCATGTGCGTATTTGTAGGTACGGTTACAATGTAGTGCTTTTAAATTATAACGGTCACTGTCAAGAACTTCTATGACCTCGGACGGTCCTTTAAATTTGGGATTCAACTTTATATGATTACACTACTGGTTCATAATCAAAACAAACTCTCCCACCGAAAAATTATTTACCTTTGCCTTTATCTTGTCGAATTTACTTTTTTTTTTCATAGAATGCGGCCCTATTTACATTGCGTAAATCGTCATGAAATTATTTCTTTCCTAATGTTCTCGTGGCGCTGTTGCCAAGAAAAAAATGAATTTTATCACAAGTTAATTTATAAAGGTGACCAAAATTAGTCACAAACTTTTTTTTTATTATCTTGAAATAGGCCTGCGCTTGACCACAACCTGCCCGATGTGAAGCAATGATGCAGTCTACGATGGAACGCACTTACCCAGTAAATATCGATTCACTCGTGACTTAAAGACCGGCAGATTATAGCTATCGAGAAACATAGATGCCGGCAGCGAATCCCACAACCCGGCAGTTCGCACAGTGAAAGTGGAAACAAAGCGCTTTGTGCGTACCCCTGGAATTTCCACCATATAACGGCGGCGCATAGCCACACCTCCAATTGTCCAGTGGAAGAACGGGGATGGGGGAATAAGATTGTTTAATCCTAACGCACACTTTCTGAAGTGTGTCCGGTAAAAGACCGAAAGACCACCAACTATGCGGCGATGCTCGAGGCTTTGCAATTTAGCCTTGACGAGGGATTCGTTTCTAATAAGCCTCTTGGCTCGCCTTTCTATTGACTCCAATGCCTTGAGTTGGTATTTAGCTGACCCATCCTAAAGATGCGAGCAGTACTCTATGCATGAGCGAACTTGTGCTTGATATAGCTTGAGCATCTGTTTTGGCGTGAAGTACTGACGTATTCGCGAGGACACCTAGCTTTTTGGCAGCAAGTTGAGCCATGGGCTCAATGTACGGGCCAATTAAAGGTCGAAGTCATATTAACGCCAAGAAGCTCAAGGTGGACTGTTATAGACACGGATACACCTTGAAAAGTAAGAGCCAATTGAAATGACATTATTTTTTTTTAGCAGAGAATAGACACTCCTGGGTTTTAGCAGCACTACACTTGACTAGATTGGCGTCACACCAGTCGGAAACAGCTTTGAGAGATAAGTTGAAGCGCTCAACCATAGCCTCCCTAAGAGACTGGATCTCAGCAGTCTAACTGTCTGAAGTATGCGACTAAGCCTATAAACTGCCTTAGTTTAGCTATAGTGAAAAGTTAAATTACCCAGTGAAATAATATTTGCACGCAATAACTCATCTATCTCGCTCACGATCGTTTTTCTTTCTTCCGCACTAAAACGATACGGTCATTTTTGAGCAACCAAATAAGGTTCAACTAAGCGAAAAAAAACAAGCTCACCTGTAGTTACGCATGTTAGCGACATACCAGTTATTAAATAATCTAAGTAACGAGACAACACATAGACAATAGCCGATTTATGTTCTCGCGAAACGTGATTGTCAACAACGGTAAAACAATTTATCGAGGGTAAATTATTATTATTAAACAGTTCGGTGGTACTCACTGATCATTGTAAATTACAATCGTTATATCGAGAACTTTTCAAATTTTAAAATGAGTCGCGGTTATACTAACAATAAAACCTTGCAACAATACTTCGCGGCCTAATATCATATCACTTCGGAAATAAAATCACTACATCAGGCATAACGTACAATAAAATCTCGATTAAATTATCGATTTCAACAAAACAAATAATTTAAACAATGCCAAGTATGCTTGACTGAACCTTTAAGGTAACAACATTTGTACTCTTTTACCACTATGTTTACTCTTTTTAACGAGTGAACACTCGGCACCTGAATCTTAATAGAAAAAGAACGACTGACCTTGATGTTTAAAAGTTCATCCCGGTGGATCAAATACGCAAACGTCGACCCTCACGTGTCGCTTGCTGCGTGAAACCTCGACACCTCCACTTCCATTAGGGCACCGGGTACAGATGTGTCCTTTTGTTCACGTCGCCAGCTGTCACCACTCCCGTCATTTTATTTTTCACGGCGTTGCGTAGTTTCAATTAGGTGATGGTTTGTCTGCTCCTTTATCCCGATTCTGATTTCGGTACAGGGGGCCGATCAGAGGGATAATCATCGCCAGAAAACTTATTGAGTGGGTGTGGTTACGAGCAGCAAAGTTAACTTAATCACACTATTAATTTGTTACGAAATGTAAAACTAATACAACGAGTGGTAAGACAGTTCCTAGACCGATGTTGGTCGCACGGACGTCTGTAGAGAACTGGGGCACACAGTTCGTGTGGTGACAATCCCCACTCGTCGCCCGTGCGGACCTCAGGCTAGACTCCGTCGAAGCGTGTCGACCCGACGCGCTGCCGCCTCGCTGTCAAGTATGCTACCGTACTAATGACTTCTCCGACATATATATAATAATATGCCCCTCTCTAGTTTATTTTAATAAATGAATTTATTAAAACGTATATCCACGCATTAAATAGATTATCTAATTTATCGGTTACATGCGCCATTACTTTCGAGAACCAATTATGTTAAGAACAAGCAACATGTCATAAAACTCGATCGATTATATCGTACACTATAATCGAGTAGAATCGAATACTATTCAATACTCATACGAGTTAATTCTGTAATTCGATTCATGCGTATTGCTTTAGATTAATGATTGTGTTTTCATTTAATTCGACAATGGGATTAAAGTAGCACTCTTTTTACCCGACTGCGCCAGAAAGAGGTTTATGTTTTTCGAGTGTGTATGTATGTATATTTCTTTGGCACGCTCTACAGCCTAAACAGCTTGTCGTATCTGAACCTGAGAGGTTTTCTTAGATTCGTCTTAGTCGTGAGAGTCACTGGGTACATAAAATTATGAAAAATAAAAATATTTTGGATTTTACGCATCGAATCCACTAAATTAAGTTGGGAGATAATAATAATAATAATAATATAGTGGGACACAATCGGCCATCTGATCCAAAAATAAGTAGAGCTTGTACTATGGAAACCAGATAACTGGTAATATACAACATAGTTATAATCCTTTTCTTTTGTAAATACATGGTAAAATATAGCTTATTACACCCACACTAAAACAGACAGACGTGTTCATCACATAAATGTTTGACTTGGGTGGGAATCGAGCACACGACCTGCGGCTTAAAAAGCAAGTATCTCACCGTCTATGCCACCGGCCGGCGCCGGCGGCCCGTCAAAGATGATGACGAAGGCGGGTGTATAATTTTTTAAATAATTTTACTTGTTATTTTACGATAAAAGCTTGATCACAACTTGCGTGTTGCCCATTTGACCGACAGCTTTACGTGGTATTTCACACTAAAATCTATCTCTGTGCCCAATTTCAGTAGTTTTTCGTGAAAGAGCAGTAAACATCCACACCTACACACATCCAAACAATGCATCAAGATTCGTTTTAACTGAAGATTAATTCAAACAATTTTGCGAATATCTTTATCGAAATGAGAATCTGTGTGCGCTTAAAACGAAGAAGATTCGATATAAAACTGCAACAAATCGTATGTCAGGAACACACCTTACTGGGCGATGCCTTCCATGGCACTGCACCGTTACAGTGTGGCCACAAAACACAGCAATAAGCGACGCGACTGTAGGCCGACCGTCTAACTCGCGTATCGCCGTCTGAGGTACAAAGTCATAAAACATTAATTAAATCTCTTAAAGAACTATTTAACCACAGATAAAAGTAATGTAAGACTATTCGTCATTGATATTCATATCGCTTGAATCATCATCACTGTCTGTCTGTGCAGCTTGAGGAGTCAGAATCTTGGCGATAGGCGATACGCGAGTTTAACAGTCGGCCTATAGCAATGCATCGCTATACTACGGGCCGGTGGCATTATCGGTAAGATGCTTTTCACGACAAAGGTCGTGGATATGATTCCCACCAAAGACAGATATATTTTTTTCTTATAAACTATCATGTCTGTTTGTCTTGAGTCTCGATGGAATCATAATATTATTAATGTATTTACAAAAGTAGTACATTACATGTAGTATATTAGCAGTTTGGTTAGTTTAGAGAGCTTTGGTTAGTTTAGAATCAGATGGTCGTGTGTGTTAATGTCCTACAATATTATTGTAGTTCGCTTAATAAATACGAGTTCCCGGGTCAAGCAAAAATATCTTAATTAACGTGTAAAAAAGTTTAAGTTGAAAATTTATCAAGCCTAATTGAATTCACCGATTTTGATACAGTTTTCTCTATCAAAAACAAATTATTTTATCTTACTTTTTTATTATATTTATTATTGACTGAGAGTTCGTCTAAAAACGAACGACGATTGACAAATGCGAACATTCAACCACAAAATCTTTGATTGCGCCGCTTTATACTGTGTTTCGTGGCCAAACCATTCTATCTCTGAACAGAATATTATGTCAGATAAAATAAAGCTCTATCACTTTAATTTAAGATGTTAAATAGAATAACAACATTGTAAATGAAAGGCGACAAATTGGGAATGTTACCGTGACGGTAAAAGAACCGGCTAAATGAGAATTTGACTTGAAATTAAGCATTTTTGCATATTAATTACATTATATTGTAATGCAATGACTTATTTAGGCTTTATAAATTAATTGCTTTTCGACCGCCACTCCGCCCGCGAATATGTCAGTTATCGCGGTAAACTATTAACCTCTTTTTGCGCAGTCGGATAAAAGCTATCCTATGTCCTTTCTCGGGCTTCAAACTATCTCCACACCAAATTTCATCCGAATTGGTTCAGTAGCTTTGGCGTGAAAGCATGACAAACAGAGTTACTTTCAAATTTATAATATTAGTAAGGATTAACAAACAGGTAGATACAACAACGCAGCAATGCAGCCAATCTTCTGGGTACATTCCTTCAAAGTCTCAATTCGGCGGAATGCACTTTTTACAGGTTTTTCAAATATTTAAGTTGAGGTCTTTTCAATTATGAATAAAAAACTAAACTTAAAATGTCTAATATTTTGGATTACTTATTATAAATCATAGTGTAACTTGCAAGTTAATTAGTGCAATACTAATATCAATCTTATTGATATTAACCGAAATCTTATATACAACTAAAAAGTAGATAATTAATATGCCCTTGTAACTCACTTTTCAACCGACTTGAAAAGAAGGAGGTTCTCATTTCAACTGTCGGCTTTTTTTGTATGTATCTACGCGAGAATTCCGCCAAATATAGATCAATTTTTATAATGCTTTTTTTTCGGTCCCATTAAAATTTTATCAACATTGGTGGAGCGGATTTTGAGCTATTGTTAAAAAATTCAAGTTGGTTCGTATTTTTTTTAAAGCAATCATATAGAACTAGGGATAAATTAAATAAAGTCTATATGATAAGTAGGTACATGTACAAGAATTCATAGAAATTCATATTAAACTTCACAGTTATATATCCTGTACAAGAAAATATCTGTGACACGCTGTCACACATGCTGTCACACACAGGTCAGTTCGATTAATGTAACGTGTTTGAACCATGAACAATCAGCTGAATTTAAAGATGACGTGAGTTAGTTGAAAACACAATTACACCATCTCCTATTCGATTATACCTATGATGTCAATATCTGTTAATAAAAGAGGTACCTACGTTAATAGAAACCGAAAGATATTTTTACAAGTTAAATACTTACCGGAGTCTTTCCTGTAGTACGTTTTTAGCCTTCAATATTTACAATAAAAACTGCTTGAGCACTTACCTGAAAAGAAAAATAAAATACACATATTACATTATCTATGCTATCTATGCTAGTAAAATAAGGCCTTTCTATAATTACTATCAAATACCTAGTTATTAGTTAACAATAGGGATGACGAAAATATTTTTGATCTATCCGTCAGATAGATTAAAATAAATTAAAAATATTGGACACGCATTAAGGCGATATCTCGAATGGCGTCACACCTAGGTAAATTTTATACAGGGGTATGATGTAGTGATCTCCCACTCCATATCTTTAATGCGGTAATTTAAAAAGAAATATATAAATGTTATATACAAGCTGTCACTTAAAAAAAAGCAAAAAAAACAAAGAAAAGAGAACTGTTTTAAAAACCCGAAGTAGTAAAATGAAAAATCCGAAAAGGATCAACAAATTTTACTGTTTTTTTTTCCATATTATAAACGCGTAACTTGTAATATTTGGAAAAAAGAAACTGTTGTAGTAACGATTGACAGCTTATGTACTATGTATAGTTATGTAGGTTTGTCGAAACACAATAACCAGTGAGGTCGAATGACGGTTTTGATTTGCGACTTTCCGACGAAATGTCGTGTCGGTTTGGAGTTAAGACGTTTTATTATTCAATTGCTTTATTTACGATGTTGTTCGGGTTCAGTAAATCGTTGTAATCGAGGTTATGGTTTACATTTGCCGCGTTTCTGGACTTTTATTTCGGAAAACATAGAAATGTAGGGCGTAATGTAGCGTTGCTGGGATAATATTTTCTTTGTTTTTTTTTATTGCGTTCTGCATGATTTTAATTTTTTTTCAGCTTATGACCATTTACATTCAACAACTACAATTCTACTGATTTTTTTAGAGATAATGACTACAAAACATGTTGAATTGTTGTTGTTCAATTTTGATGTTTTTATGTTTGTTCGAACTTATAGGTATCTTTAAACTCTAGTGTATATTTTCTTACTAATTAAACAAGAAAATAAAGCAAGTAGCTAATTCTAAATACGCAAATAAGGCACAGAGAATACGATCGCGTCTTATCTGTTCCTATACTTAGGCTAAAAACCTTTCTTAAGTCAAAGCGTGCGTAATTAGACGGAAATATTTGCGACCACAACTCGAACCGGCTATCTGCCGACATCGCGGCGACGCAGTGGGCTACCGATGTAGGAAAAAAATACACAACAAAAGTTTTTTTTGGTTTATTTGGACCGAAATGTTGCGAGTTCGGGTGCTTAAAATGCATTGTTGTGATATTGTAGGCAGTTGTTGTGATACAGTTAAAAAAATAAAATACAACAGTAGTTATCATTGAGTATTTACGCTGCTGGAGAAGTTACAGATCGTGCTCAGTGACTTGCTTTTGAGAAGACCTCTTAGAGCGTTTTTTACGGGAGGTGTTTACTTAATTGTTTCTGCCAGATTTTCAGAGAGGCGAGGTAACCACGTACAGCACACATGTAAAAGTTGAAGTGTCTTTACTAATGTACACGTAATTAAAAGCTACACACAAATCATGTACAGTTTATGCATACAAACTGTTCATGTCGGCAGAGAAACACGCGCAATACTAGTTTCATGATAAATTTTCTATGCTATACCCAAATCTGTGGGCAGACATTCGATTATGATATTTCACCCCTCCTTTTAATTACTTTATTAGAAAAAAGAAAAAGTTAAAGGGAAGCATCGAATTAGGAGCATTTTGTGAACAAATTTTCACAAACGACTTCTCTCAAAAATACAGCTGCGATGAAACAATTCCCACAAATATGTGTGGGCACGCCCGGGGATCGAACCTGCGACCTTATATTTCTAAGCCAAGGCTGATATCGCTGCGCCCCATCGCTGCTCCTACCTATATAAGTAACCAAAATTTAACGGGCACTTAAAAAGCTATTATGCAACAAAGATTAGCTACTACATAATTTGGTCGTATAATATCTATAGGCTTACAAATCTTGTTATAAAAACATGATTCGTAAGCGGTTTAGTGAAAGTGCATGAAAAAGTTGGACCTTTGTTATTTTACAATAGCTATATCGTTTACCAATGTTTGGATGTAGAAAGTTCCCAAACCATGATTAATTTATATTAATTTCGCTGGTTTGACAGCCAATTTGGTATTTTACCATTACCTACTGCGAATCAATGACATGAAAAATATTAGCAAATTGGCCACAAACTATCTTCTAACAACCATTTGTTATTTTTTTGCAAGATTAAATTGTCAGAAGTACTTATAAAGTCTGTGGTTAATTATATTTGAAATATAACAAAATTACTTGTTCGAACTTTTACTCTGCGTCTATTATGCTAGGTAAGAGTGAGCGGACGTCAGTGAATAACGCCATAGATACATAATAACGCCATAGATACATAATAACGCTTAGAGAAGACAGTCATATGTTTATACAGCAGTGGCGAGCAAAAAAGTTCTTACTTAAGAGCGTTTACGCCGTCCGGCTCGAAAAGTGTACTTTTCCAAAGTACTAAACACTGCAACCGCTTCTCGTACAAATATGAAAATTACCAATAAACATGGGGAATTTCTTCATCATTTAATATAATTGAGAAAATATTTAGATTAATGTAGTATTTGTACACTATATTAAGATAACCTAACAGAGGTTTTCATAATTTCGCTGTAGACATCAGTTTCGAAGCTACTAATCTACAAAACCATTTACAGAACTAGTTGGAAAAAATTTTTGACCAATTGCAAAGATCCATAAGCATTCAAACAATTGAGAACATTTATAGATTTTGGTATCCTACAACAAGAAATAAAATTACAAAGAATATGAAAAATTAATAAATTGAAATGTCTTTTTTAATGACTTAACTTACTCAATTTGATGTAAAAGTAGCTTAACACATTAGAAAAACATCTGCTTCAAAACATACACTTTAAAATTTTAACAAATTTGTAATAGTTATTTTTTTATTAATATTTGAAAATGACTATAAAACCGCGTCGGCCAGTCGTGTCAAATTAGTCCGCCGTCTGGCGTTTCAGCGAGAAGACGTATCGCTCGGCGCTCTGATTTGACCTTTGACCTTTGTTGTGCATACAATAATATTGTACGTATAAAGTACGCTCGAAAACTCTTGGTACTTTGGTAAGTTAAATATTTTATTACTGTTTTTTAATAATTAACTATATTTTGGAATTGACAATTAATTATAATTTCAGTTATAATGGAAAATAAAACGAAGTCGTTTGTATCAAAGAAACGAAAATTCAAAAATTTGGAAAATATAGAGAAAGCAAGAGCTAAAAGGATGGTAATCCAGATCTTAAACTCACTTTGGACTAACCCTCTGACTAATAAAATATGTATGATAATAATAATAACAAATTTATTTAAGTGAATAGTTATTTTATGTTTTTCCCTTTTCTCCCGCATGGCAATTTTAAATTATGTGACAGAGACAAAACATACAAAAGATATTCACAACTTGTACATCGTTTATTAGTGAGTACACACATGAAAACACACATAATCCTAATCACTATCACAACATAGTATAAAACAAAGCCGCATTCCTGTCCCTTATATCCCTATGTGCGTTTAAATCTTTAAAACTACGCAACCGATTTTCATGCGGTTTTTTTTATCTTAAAGAGTGATTCAAGAGGAAGGTTTATCTTTAATACATGCATAATATAGCAGAAAAACACTGATAATTTTAGATGTTTC
Organism: Meganola albula; assembly: GCA_936450015.1. Lineage (NCBI taxonomy): Eukaryota > Metazoa > Arthropoda > Insecta > Lepidoptera > Nolidae > Meganola > Meganola albula. The sequence continues at coordinate 3,756,936 of OW388153.1, forward strand.
TGTTGCGATGTCGTAAATTAACACATTTTTTTGTGCTGTTTCTTTTGTCTTCTTCTTCTCTTCTCTAACTAGACCTTATCCCACTTATCTGGGGTCGGCCTTCCTTGTCCTCATCCTCCATTTAGCACGATCTTGTGCTTCGTCTTTATTTAATTGAGCATCTATCAGGTCTTTTTGGATAGTTGTCTGGCATGTGGCGGGTGGTCTTCCACGCATGCGTTTCGTCGTAGGCAAATTTAGGGCAAGCTTCACCATGTGATCTTCCTGGCGTCTTTGAATGTGACCGTACCACCGTAATCGCTTTTCTAGGATCTTATCGGTTATGGGGGTGACTTTGAAACTACCTCTCATATAGTCATTTCGGATTTTATCCAGAAGTGTGACACCTGCAGACCAGCGTAACATGCGCATTTCTGTGGCGTGTAGTTTATTTAGATGTTTTTTATTTGTCGCCCAACATTCAGAGCCATATAGGACAGCGGGTCTAATAGCTGTCTTGTATAAATGACCTTTTATCTTAAGGGGCATTTTTCTATCACACATTACGCCTGTCAGCTGCCTCAACTTTAACCATCCTGTTGTTGTCCTATGAGTGAAATCTTTTTCAATCTTACCGTCATTGCTGATTATAGATCCAAGGTATTTAAATTGTGTTACCGTAGGTAGCAGAGTATTTCCTATTGAGATCTTTATGTTGTCCGGGTTAGTGACGTTATCGAAAATGCAAGACATATGTTCAGTCTTGCTTCTACTGATTTTCAGGCCATTTGTCTCTAGTGACTCCGTCCAACAGTTTAAATATAACTGAACTTCTTCTTTGCTATCAAATATCAGAACAACAGCTGTTTCTGTTGTCTATTGGCAAAAATAAAAAGACATTTTGTTAATATACCTCAATATATTTAGTATCAGCATCGCACCCGTTCGAAGCTGGGGCGTGTCGCTAGTATTATATAAATGCAAAAGTAACCCTCTCTGTCGGTTACTTTTTCACGACTGCGCTATTGAACCAATTTACATTAGTTCAAATATAGTCTAATACATTCGGCAATTTTAAAACTACACTTTTAAAGCTTATTTTTGATCTTTTTATTTATGTAATTTTAAAGCCTCATATAAATATGGGATACAGGTTTTTTATTATTACATATTCTAATGTTGAACAAAATATATTTTGATAACAATGGTGGTTTTATATAAATATGCCCATCAGCGTTGCCAGACGTCCCGATTTTATGTGTCAGGCGGGATGTCCCGCGTAGATCAGGCGGGACACTGCCGCTGAGACTACTACTGAGACTGCACGACCGTGGGTTGTGGCGTAAGTATAAGGTAGCAAAACTGGCAACATTCCGCGGGCCCGAGGAGCTTAAAATAACCAAACTGCTTTAATAATATAAAGTAAAAAATAAAAAATTTGCCCATTCGTGTCCGTTATCTGTGTGCGAGTTGTTTCGTTGCCGCTGCTCAGTGTCGGTGGAGGAGAGCATCGTGGGGCAGCCGGCCTGTCCGGGAGCTGGTCATTCTGGAGCATGTGGCGTCCGCCTGCCGGTCCACGCTGGGCGACGCGTTTGGGTTGAGGGCCTGGATTCTCTCAGCTCTTGGGATGGATGGGACACTTGTGTCCAGCAGTGGGACGCTGGTATCCAGCAGTGGGACACATGTGTCCAGCAGTAGTGACTGGGACACTTGTGTCCAGGAGTAGGACACTTGTGTCTAGCAGTGGGACACCTGTGCCCAGCAGTAGGACTCTTAAGGATGGTGGAATGATTGTTTAATCTGAACTTTAGCACAGCTTTGCCACACCTTGCGTACCTATAGATGACAGTTAATCCTGACATATTACCTTCACGAGCCTTCATATTGTTTAGTTTATTTATTTACTTTATATATTGTTTACTTTATTTTTGTTGTAAATAAATGTGGAAAAAATTGGAACTTTAACTATACGATTTTAATTTGTGACTTATTACGTAGGTATACCTGTTAGTACCGACTACCGACGAAGGTAAGGTATGAATGGACAAAAATATTCATATTAGTTACATTGTCTGAAAATTGGATATTGCAAACTAGCAATAAACAAATTTCCGGTAACAACAATATTGCAAATAAAAGCTTTTAAAAAGATTAATGTATCAAAATTATTATAACTTTAAATCATTTATAATTTTCATCAGTACTTTTTTCGAACACTAGCAATTACACTCGAACGGATCAAAATGGGTTAGTTGACTATAACTCATCGTGCTAGCACCGTGCACACAGCTGCGTGCTTTAGTGTGCGTAATATTTTCCATTGAATTACCTACACTTGATGTCTCGCGCTACGCGTAAACGCTCTTAAGAAAATAATATCTCTTCACTACCGTCACCGATCGTTCTTACACTTGATGTTATACTTATTTTTGTTGCTATTTAAAACTTTTAGGCGTTACTTATTATATTATTAAGTACATGTGATATTGACCATTTCTTAAAGGGAAGCCGATAGTAATCAGCCTGTATGGACTCTTCGCCACTGATATTATTGGTTCCTATATCATAAGTGGGACTGATCTAAGATGAATGACAATCCTATATATTTTGTTCTTTTCGATCTTTTGTTATCTCTTCGCTATATAATTTGTTTAAATTACCTAATTTTATAGTTCCTAGTGTCAACGATCAGTTATTAGTTAGCGAAGCCATTCGTCAACCTACTACCTAATGAGGCGTAACATAGCGTTCCACAAGTATTCTTCATAGGAACAGTTAGCAGTCAGCTTACGTTTGATAGAAACTGTTTCTGTTCGTTACTAAAACGAGTCGTTTTAATGATATAGGAGCCGGGGATAGTCGCTATTCAGTGTACATAGAACAAGATCTAGGATATGTGACATCCACCAACTCGCAGCCATCGTGTGTGGATTAAGGCCTATACTCTCTCAACTCGTAAGATAGAAAGAGAAAGACTTATGCTTAACAAGGGGACACTAAAAAGGGTTTATGCGATGAACAAGTGCTGCTTAATACAGCCGTCTGAACTATAATCAGGTGACCGCGAGTGAATTTGAATCAAAATAAGAAGTCATGGACGTTTTCACACGTCATTATTACCTCAAGATCACGTCAATTTGGAATGTCGAGACAATAAAGTGAAAACAATTTGGGCCCACACAAGAATGTACTACCTACGCCTGACAAGCTAACGCGCTAAGCTCATTTCATAATCCATAGCTATTCCAAGATTTCGTTGACAAACGTGGTGATAAAACCTGAGAGATTAAGCGCAAGCGCATAACAGGTAAGTAAGTACTTAGTATAATTCTGAATCAGAAATTGTGTAGTTCTATTTAAAAAAAAATCGTTGACTGCAACTGTCATTTTATTTTAATTAATTTAAGCTAAGCCCTAAGCTTGTTATACTCGTATTTTTTTATTAAAATTTAAGGTAAAGGTTGTTTTTTGGCGACATTTACTATGTAAATGAATGAAGAATATATTTTTCGACTAAGAAAGTTTCATCGTGCACCACATCATTGTTTAACATCGATCCAGTTGTGGCCCTGTGCGAGCTTATTTAAGAATAAAAAAATATGTAAATTTATACAGCTAACTTAAAGTTACTTTACTTAATAAGTAGGTACCTTAGAGGCAATTTCAATGGGCTCATAACTTTGATTAACTGAAATCTTTAAGGAATAATTGTGACGTTGACGCTTCAAATAAAATATCTTGCTATTAAACAATCGGACCGAAAAGAAAACTATCGTTAATCTAAACAAAGAACAAAACGCAAGCATTTAACTAACAAAACGAAACTAGAACGAAACGGGAACATTAAAATGGCGACCTCGTTTAGACATTACTCCAATTTTAACAGCTTCTAACAAGAAAATTGATCAGTCTCGACGCAACCTTTAACACTAAGCGTTTGTTACGTGAGAAGGTTCAAGATTTCTAGAATAGCAAGTATCAAGAGCGGTTATGTCATGGCAAAGATGTAACGCCAGATGTGCCAGCCAATTCGACGCCAGCTTAAGTTTTTCATATTATCCTACCAATTAGCTTTTACTAACCTACTAATATTACAAATGTGAAAGTTCGTAAGAATGTATGGATGTATGTTAGTTACTCTTTCACGCAAAAATTACTGGACGAGATTGGATGAAATTTGGCACAGAGGTAGATTATGGTCTGGGTTAACACACTGGCTACCTTTTATCCCAATACGTACCACGCGGGCGAAGCCGTAGGCGGAAACTGGTCACGCATAATACTTCCATTGCTATCGAATTAAATATATATCTTTTTTAAAAATAATGTAATAAAATATGAATTAAAAAAATATGTAAAAATAAAAAGTTCTCAACAAATAAAGGATGTTCTCTGTCTCTTTCTTGCAAAAACACATGTGACAGGTAACGTCTATGAACGTCTAATACTATACTTATGACTTATGACGTTAATAAAAATAAATAACAAAGGAGACGTTCAAAAAATGTATAGAGCCTGGGATTAAAATAATTGTAAATTTGAACAGCAATCTGAGTTACATAGGTTAATAGAGCATAATTAATTAAATTTTTTGGTGTATTTAAAATAATTTTACACCCCCCCGTTTTTTTAAAAATTGAAATTGAAAATAAGAATCCTTAATGCAATATTATGATTATTGCAATTGGCAATCAAACTGATCAATGACAATGACATCATGATAAGATCATCAATAAGATAACAAATATTTTTCGTCATAATTACATTAAGCTGCAGCCAGAATAATATTACAAGAGAAAAGTACTGTATCAGAATGCAATTGTTGACGTGATTGCAATATTTATACTGCTTAGGAAACGAATAATTAAAGGTAATGTGCGTTTTGTTTTTCTATTACATTTTTTTGATTTTTACAAAAATGGTTGCTCCTAAAATTCGTGTTTAGTTAAATTCTAACAGCTTATTAAATAAGCTTTCCAATGAGGTATATCACATTGGTGTTCAAAATTCTAGCCCACTTTTGACCTCTCCTTTTCAACTTTAATTTCCTAGGTACTTTCAATGAAATCAAAAAAAAAATTCAGTTTGCTTTCAAACAGATAGAGTATTATTGGTTAATAAAAATTGTGTTTCCTTTGGTTTATAAGTTTTAATTTTATTATTAGCTACATACGGTTAAAGTAGCCAGTAAAAGTAGCAAAGGTACCTACTATGTACGCTGAAGGCCGATCTCTTTTAGTTTTAAAATCTTTGTCTCAAAATCACTTTGAAAGCCCTCACACATTCAGGTGTCGTAAATACAAGACAATTTTATTGTAGGGACCAAAATGTTTTACGGAATCTCGTAAAATAAAAATGCAGTAAAATTCATGCATTGTGCCCGTGTCCAAGTTATATTTATGGTTGGTGTTGCTATCCATCCCTAAAATTATCTATGCCGGTATGTATCATCTTTGTTTATGGTACACTGGTACCCGTCTTTTGTTTTAAATTTTTTTTTAAAACAATTGACGTGTGTATCGGTATTTTAAAAGAGGTTCATTACACCCATTATTATTTTTGGTAAGGCCTAGGCCTAGATCTAGATCTTTCAACAATAATTTATTTTGCAAATCAACATCAGCATAATTAAAATAAAGAAATAATTTAGCGCTTCACTTCCAACTGCCGAGTTGTGGAATTCGCTCCTGGATTCTCTGTTTCTCGATAGCTATATACTTAAAATAATTTACCTGTCTTCAAGTCACGAGTGAATCGGAATTTACTAGGTAAGCGCGTTCCGTCGTTAACTACATCATTGCTTAACAACAGCCAAGCTGTGGGCAAGCGCAAGCCTAATATAGGATTTAAAAAAATCAACCGAATTTATAATCTTCTTCAGAATCCGTTTCGTGATCCAAACACGAAGTGACTATTTATTTTTATACTTATGTTGGTACTTACTTATAAATAAATGCATATCCGTGAATAGTAGCAACATAAAATATTAATATAGCCAATTATTTACCCATTTTTCATTACCAGTAACTGTCATAGTCTGATAACGATTACAGGCTGTGTTATTAAATAAAAAGGTAGCAATTATACGGCTCCAGCTACTCAATTATGGCGGCTTATTGGAGCTTATGGCGCGACAATGTTGCTAGCAGTAAAAACAAGGGATAAATATAACCTCAATTAAAAAAAAAATATCAGTTTCCACATATTTGGTATTTTTTTAAAAAGAAATTAGTATATTATTGTCAATATGGATTTTCATTTAATCATAAACCGCTTGCCTTCAATTAGATCTAGTAAGACACTATTTGCAGTTTGGTATCCTATATTTTTATTTAATTGCAATACTATAAATTCTACGGTTTTCCAAAATCCACTCGTTTTATTGATGATGCCATAAACTTGCACACAGATACACACTTAAAACTTACTCCTCTCTTTCGTCGGGGGTTAAAATGATTTAGTAGGATGGTAAAAACATCTTAAAAATCCGTTGTACTTTTTAAAAAATGCGTCTTAAAAATGTTTTTTTTTAATCAGCGGCATAGAAGCGACTAAGTCAGCGGAAGGACTAAATTCTTTGTAACTCATGCCATTGTGAGACACCTAAAAGTGTTGTTGTAAATCACTGTTGCTATGATGGCAACACTGATTGATATGACGCGCTGTAGCCGGCGACTGGCGGTCGCTAACTGGGTGTTGCTGGTCCACTTAATCATTCATATAGACCAGGCGCCAGGCCAGACCTGAGGCAATGATGCAGTAATACAATACAGTGGCATTGCTATGTCTGTTTATATTTTACATTTAAATCTATTTAAATAAAAATTAATCCATATTTCCCTTGGTCATACCATCACGGGTGAACGGCTGGACTGAATCGACTAATTCTTTTTTTAGAATATTGCTTGAAGTACGAAGATGGTTCTTACGCAGAGAAAAATTTAAAAAAAAATCTCCTCCGAAAATCTTGACCGATTTTTATAAAATCTTATATCTATACTAGCTTCCGCCCGCGGCTTAGCCCGCAAAATTGGTCTCACTAATCTTGTTTCTCCATACAAACTTTGGAACCCCGAATGAGTTTTGAAAAATCCTTTTTTAGTGCACCCCTAGACCCCATAAGGAACCTATGTGCCAAATTTGGGGTCTCCAGACCCAGCGGTTTGGTCTCTGCGATGATATGTCAGTCAGTCAGTTTCTTCTTTTATATATTTAGATTTGTTAGGTAGGTCTGAGAATCGGTCGTAATACCTACTCGTAATTTATTTTTAGTCGGTAGGTGGCACTGCTTTATCGGGCAGGATGACTTCTGCGGGGTCCGCTAGTATACTATAATTGGAGAATATATAGCACTAATTAATTACCTCTATACTTAAAGCATATAACACGGAAGGTGTTTACGCAACTTCTAACACTTAATTGTTTCTGCCAGTTTTTGGGGCAGGCGAGGTAACCACGTGCAGCACACATGTAAAAGTTGAAGCGTCTTTACTAATGCTCACGAAAATAAATACTACACACAAACACGTAACATGTACAGTTTATGCATACATACTGTTCATGTATGTAAGTACTTGCCTCAGCCTATTCTCAGCCTATTCTCTATACCAATTCCTTGTTAAATATTCTAAGCCTCTATCTATACAATACACATTACTTTATGACGGCCCGTGACTGGCGACTGGCGGTCGCTAACTGGGAGTTACACCGTGGCCACTGGACACTGCGTCGAGCGGTGCGACTGGCGATTTTGTAGTTCATTGCCCAGTCGCGTTCACTTGTCTTTAGACACTTCTAAAACAAATACGCAATGAACGATGAAATTCCACAACGCGCAGCCCGACGCCAAGTCCCGTGGCCATAACGTTACAGTATCTATAAAACTTGGTCATACGAGGTGTAAGTTTTCACATGTATATTTTTATGGAAAACAGCTCTACTGCGCAGTCAAGGCCGATGTCCAAGTTATTTGCCGGTACTTGTCTAGTTAATCATTCTATAAGACCAGGCGCCAGACCTGTGGCAATGATGCAATATGTACCTATGTATATAATACAGGTTTAATGCGGAAGGTTGGAATCTTTTGTGATGAGAATTTACAATTTACATTCTTGAGACATTCGGAATGCTAATGTCAGATTATACCTAGGTGTAATTGCATTGCTAACAATATTATAATTCCTACTAACATTATAAATGAGAAAGTAACTCTGTCTTTATGTTTGTCGCGCTTTCTCGCCAAAACTATTGCACTGATTTAGATGAAATTTGAAGTAGAGATAGTTTGAGACCTGCGAAATGTAGGATAGGTTTTATCCGATAGCGCCAAAAGAGGTTGATGGTTTAGCGCGACAACCGACAAATGCGCGGGCGGAGCCGCGATACGGAAAGCTAGTAGTTTGTATATATTATACCATATACCTACTTACGCGAATATTACACATTGAAAACCGGCCACTTGCGAGTCGGACACACAAAGCTTACCATTTTTAAGATGCATTTTTTAGAAAGTACAACGGATTTTTAATCGGTTTTTACGAGTACCTTCATTTTAAATTATTTTAACCCCTGACGAAAGAGAGGAGTAAATGTGACGTGTGTCTGTTTGTCTGTGTATATGTGTAAGTTTATTTGATACAAAGCTGAAATGATCGAAATGGTTGTAGAATGTACACAGGTCATACTTATAATAACGCCCCTCTTTTTCGTCGATTTTAAATAAACATCTACACTCCTGTGCTAATTGTGGATAAATTTTACGACAAAGTTTATAAAAGCTATATGGAGCAACCACAGACATTGGTTTAGTAGTTTTGTAGAATTCATCAATTTTAATGTCCATTCGGATTAGTTTTAGTTCAAAATATCAGACAGTGGGTGCGCCGGCGCCGCCGGTTCGACGTCCGTGTGGGATGTACTACCTGTTATAAGCGAATAACTGAAATAGATAGCTGGTTGACCGTAGGTCTTTTTGGTAAATTAGATCATTCAACAAGTAGTAGTTTTGTAGTTATATTAAACTTATAGAGAGTTCGATGGGAAGACACACGGTCACGACCGGTGAAGACAAAATTAAAGGACTTATATAAAGTATATGTTATCATAATATTTATCACCATACAAAATTAATACCTAATTACACTTTGCGAAAATCCATTGTTGAAAATTTCACTTAAATCTGAATAGCACTATTCCGCTATTTTGTGAATTCAAACTTCGAAAATAAATAAAATTATACAAAAATAATTGCCATAAAAGCGGCAATGTAGTCACCGTGTTGAGCACCTTTGCACCGGACTCAGTTGTTGAGGTTAATTCCCTAGTTAGGCAGTTTAAAATTTACCGTTTTTATCAACCAATTCTATTTTAGTATATTTATTTCAGTTATTCATTTGGAATTTAGTTTTTTTAATTTTTTCATAAATAAAAAACTTTTTGGAAATAAATAAATAACAAACTCAAAATATAAATAATAATAAAATTATATTAAATTCATGATAAGTGCGAATGTTGAGTTGTCAAAATAGCGGAATAGTGCGATCTAGATTTAAGTGTCTTTATTACAGTCAATTTTTCTATAACGATTTTTCCACGTTTAAATACACCTAAATTATTTATTATTCATTTATTAACATTATTCGGGGTTCAAACAAACAACGAAATATAAAAAATGGTCCAGTCATTTTTGGCTTTGCTGTGGTCAGACCGACTGTGTTTTTTTAATCTGTTACCAAGTTACATATTATTTTGGCTGATGATACAGTCAAAACAAAAATTTGCCAATGAATAACAACATCCATTGGAATCTGATCAATAAATGCATTTCGTAATATCTTTATTATGTTAAGAAGTGCTGTAAAGCCATCGTTTCGCTGCAACATCGTCGTAAACCCAGTTAACTTCCAATTATTCGGACAGTAGGCGTAATCTGGACCGCAGTATTAACACAGTTTGGGTAGCTTGATATCTTTTATTGCTTACTGAAATTTACCAAACGTTCAACACAACTAGCGGTCGTTAGTTCTGCTTTATTTCCGCGGTCACTGCGGTCAGATGAGCATCAAATTTTCTGTTACAATGAACTCGAATGACAAGCTAACGACGACAATATCTTGACATAAGAGAATTTTAAGATTTTTTTTGTCCAATATGATTAAGATTTCACCGAAGGAAATTAATTGACGAGCCGGTGGCGTGGTTGGTAAGATGCTTTTCACGCCGCAGATGGTGGGTTCGATTCCTACCCAAGTTAAAAAATTGTGTGATGAACACGTCTGTTTATCTTGAGTTTGGGGGTAATTATCTAATATAATATTTAAGTATCTATTTACAAAAGAAAAGTATTATATTATGTAGTATATTACCAGTTCTGCTTTTTTTGATGGTTTAATAGTTTGTAGAAATTCGGATGTAGTCATTCATAACAGACACTAAGATTGAGAAGACAGGCAAGAACTTTTAAAACTAATTCTATGCTAACAGTTTCATAAAAATATTGTCTCTCTTTTATGACTGCTTCGTAACAAGCTATAGATTTATAATTAACCGTATGTAACTTGCAAATCGACGCATAGCATAGAGAACGCAGAACTGACGGCCCGAACGCCACCGGTGTATGTCTTACTTCTGTTACTGAATGAGCAATTTGTGTAAGATTATCGGAACAATAAATTTATAGTCGTTTACGTGTTAGCACTTGCGTTATTTTATAATAAGCTAAATGCAATACAGTTTCTGTGTATTTGGTTGTTAATCAGATTGTAATCTCGAGCAATCGATTTAAATGGATATCGAAATGCGATTAGGATTCTTCAGGTACGTAATTTCATGCATAATCTTGAATATACCTAAATTAAATCTTCCAAGATTTGCTTATGCTTATTCTATTCTTGATCGGATTGAAGGCCAAATGTTCAAAAAGTAGTTCAGAGTTTGTATTTGTAGCCAATGAATTACCCAAAGCCTATTATCCTGTGCTTCGATATGACTGTGTATTTTTTTTATAGTTGTCGATGGACTTTTGTATTTTGTTGTCGGCTTGCATCTCTTGCTAATCTGTGGCATACATTTTGACATTTCACTGTCAATATTTACGAGGCTGTCAGAATGAGTTGCCCAAGGCGAATGTTAGGTACCCACGAATCGGTGTCGGAACTTTAGGCGGCCCTTAGTCGACGCCTAACCGTTGGTATAATCTATTTAAGTATTTCCTAGTGCTAGTGAGACATGTAATAGTAGTAGGTCTAATAGTCCAGCTGGTAAATCAGCCAACACCTCTGGATACTTTACTTACAAAAGAGTACATATAGTATAAACAATAGGTAACTTAAAAAAAAGTATTTTCTTTTTATTGCCAGTGAAAATAACAGTCGATACCGCGCTCAGAATTTTAGGCACGTCCACCGTTTACACCGAGCTGTTTATTTTAAATAAGGTTTCTGTTAAGTAAAAGCAAACCCCTGGGAAAGCCTCTGTTGAATGAAAAATTAAGGAAATATATACCAATGTAGGTAGTAGGTACCTTCCTACTTTGCATAGAGTAAAATATATGAAGAAAAATAATTTTGAAAAATTGTGCGCATTTTCTTTCACAGTTAAATGAAGTGGTACTTATTGGGATAAAAAGTAACTGTGTTAATCCAGACTATAGATCTATCTCTGTACTAAATTTCATCCAATTCCGTCCAATAGATTTTACGTGAAAGAGTAACAAATATCCATACATTCTTACAAACTTTCGCGTTTATAACTTTACGATCGAAACTCCGCTCCTTCTATGTGTACCTACTCACACTTGCAAAGCTTACTTTGGCCGCGCGGTCTGTACCTTCTCAGTTAGACAGTCCATGCAGGTTTTCAAAATGAATTAAAATGAAGAATGTCAAGTTTGAATATGGAAAAAAAGAACAAATGAACAATGAGTCAGATTCTGTGACACATGAAACAAAAACGAATCGCGCGAAATACTCACGTACCAAAATGTATTCATTCTAAAAGTTTTACATTTTATTACGCAGAGATTTGCAATTCAAGACATAATACTAAGAGCTAGACAGACTAGAAAATAGTAAAACATCTGAAATCCTCTTAGATCTGCGACTGAGTCTATAAACGTAGCAACATTTCAGTATTCTGTGTTAGCGACAAAACACGACGGAAATACTAATTTAACCCCTTTGAAAGGTAAGATTTAGTATGAAACCATTTATTTCCAAGAATGAACAGCGTAACAGATTTCATCTTAATATTAGTTATAACAGTAATAATGTAACTTTATTCTCCTTGAAGGTTATTATTATAACATTACATCGTAATTAAAACCAAGCATAAATTTGTAAAATTATAGAAAGTTAAAAAATGCACATTTGATACATACCTCCGACGCGACGACGCCATACTTTTTAAACCTAGCCTAGCTAAAAAATTTGATTCATAAGTTTACATAGAAAAACACTGCATTAAAATCGGTCCATTCCTTTAAGTGCTACGCTTCCTCAAACTTAGTACACAGAAACACAAACACGACTAATTTAAAACAGTTTCTGCTGATCCTTGTAAATATGAGTTCTGCTCGACCGAACAACCAAAATCTTAAGTCGTAAGATGTATACTAGTGACGACTTTTAAAACGATATTGCGATTTCAATATCGCGTGACTTATTATAAATTTTAAGTTATTTATCATCATCGTTCGTAATTGTTTCTTGATTATCAACTTTAAACATTAATCTTAATAATTATTTTGCAAATCATCAATTAACACCACATTTAATGGTTAACTGGGATATTAATCAAGTTCAGATTAAATCAATAGATACATAAATTTTTATGATTTTGACTATTTTAGCACAAAATTCACATTTTAATTAAGCTCACTTGTGTGTATGCTCAATATCGGTGAAAGATAACATCGTGAAGATCGAGGACATGTGACACCCACCAACCCGCACTTGGCCAGCGTGGCCTAAACTCTCAAAGGCCGGAGACCCGTACCCAGCAAGAATTGAAATAAAGCGAAGTGTCTCTGTGTGTACATGTATTGTGTTGTTTTCTATTTACAAACTGTTTATGTAAGTGTTTTGTGCACGATAAAGATTGAATAATAAAAAACATTTTAATGTAGATAGATTAATTCGACATAAAGAGATGTCTGCCTTTGTTTTATTCATGTTGTCAGAAATCATTCAGTACGCCCCACCAACCCTTATTAATTATTCAACATTTATTCCCTGTGAAACAACGGCAATTGTTACCTCTCAGTATGCCCAAATTCACCATTCTGATTCAATGTTTAACTTTTAAACACCAGATTTAAACCCGGCTTCGCAAGGGTAGATATCGGTATTAGACAAAATTTCTAATCATCATACATTTTGTGCTTAGAACACTCAATCAAAACGTTTGTATGGGAAAAAGAAAAGGGCTGCTTTTAGGGTTATTCCCGGCAATTATTCGAATTTTTCTCACGTGTTAAACCTTCTCTAGACCTCCACGAACATTTTAAGACCAAGATAAGATAAATCCGTTCAGCGGTTCTCGAGATATAGCGAGAGTAACGAACAGTGTTGTACGTGGTTACATCGCCATCGCCTCCCCCAACAATTGGCAGAAACAATTTAGTATTACAATAACTAGAATTTGCGTATAAGATCTCCCGTGTTTAAATGCTCTATGACTCGTTGGTTGGATTATAAATCATCCGATTAAATTTTTGTGGAGTTAAGAATTTTGAGTGGTGGAAACAGTTAGCAACAAGATGATTTCATAGAACCACAGTTAATTTATTGTTTTTGTCGAAACCTGTTAGTTACCTGAGATGAATGTTCGTTGTGCGGGTTGCATGCACTATCAATTATTTTGAGTATTAGGTAACTTTACATCAGTCTTCCTTGTTTTTGATTAGAATTAATATTGTTAACGGTTTCTGTTCTATTGTATTGAAATTCGAGACGGAATTCACAGGTTTCTGGTAAATTATGAGTATGTTTACTGAGTAAGAAAATATTTATTGCATTTATATTTTAATAAAAGTCAATGCCAATTTTCGTTGTAATTTTATAACTCAAAAACGGGCTTATCTATTCAAACCAAATGTTTAGGTAATGTTCAGACTATTTAGTAGATGGTTTATGTGAAGTTTAGGTACACAAAATCAGTCGAGCGGTTCTTTATTTATCACATTTTTTGTAAATTGTTGAGTGGGCTGATGCTACCCGGGCGAAGCTGGGGCGGGCCGCTAGTAGTGTATAAGTTGGTTGGAAAAACATTATATGAACTAACATTAATCAACCTGTTTGGAATATAATGTTGTAACATTTAAATGTAAACACGTATTTAAATTTACAATCCTTCTAAGGAATTTTTCCTAGAAAAATATCTTCTATTGTCAAGTATTTTAAACCTATATTACCTTATCCTAACTTGAAAAAATTAATAAACTGTCTTTGAGTACAATTTTGTCGAGTGATACCAAATTTTTTTTTATTCAGAAATAGACATGCGGTTTAATACAACTGGCCTCATGTTAAGCAATGATGTAGTATACGATGGAACGCGCCTACCCAAAATACTGATTCACTCGTGCGAATGATTGTCGGTGAGAAGGTGATAGTGGAATAAAACTCCATGTGGTTAAAAACCATAAAGAAGTAACAATTCTAATACTAGGGGAGAGTGTGTATGAAAAAGCTAGGCTTAATAACTGATATGCTTTTTTTTATTTTTTTTTAAGTTTAATTATTTTTTTAATATTGTAAACAAAAAAAAATTACAACAAATTTACAGTTCTATGAAAACAAAATTTGTTGTCGTAGAACTGGCATATTTTTGTGAGTAAAAATCATATCGGCTATTTCAAAGTCTGGCTCCTGCATACACACTCTCCCCTATGTGTTAAGTACCAACTCAAAAGCATAAAAATATTATTAATATTCCTCTAGTTGACCAGAATGGAGTAGCTTCAAATCGATGTTTATTATCAGTTATTAAATCGGACCTTTCTTCTCAATACATAGTTTACCTTGAATCTGTTGGAGACAGGGTTGTTTTGCGGTGACATTGTAAAAACGTGGATGAAGAACCGATTTCCCTCGGGCACAAAGGAATCGATAGCTATTGTGATTCCCCTCAACATTAAATTATATGGGAGGGTGCTTTGAACACAGAGACATCTGCCAAGTTTATCGGCTTTGCATTTTATCAATATTTGCCTATTTGATTTCAGGTGGTGTGAGGCTGTGAAATTGCTTATGAAAAGACTTTCCTTTACTTTCAGGATTATAAAATAGAATTAAATATTGTTGATGGAAAGCCCTTTTAATTTGATAGAAGAGATGTAGTACCTATTGTCTTAGATTTACGCGAATATCACACATTGAAAAAAACTACTTTTTAACGGATTTTATCGCGGTTTATTTTAAATTTTAGATCCCGACGTTTCAAAGTCTTTTCAGACTTCATGTTCACGGACTAAGGTATTTGACGTGCAAAAATATTAATCACAATTATTACTGACTACCTTCAAACATTAATATTTAATTTGCGTTCCGATTTAACCAAACTGAGCTCACAGTGTCTTAAATTTTGAGTTGATTTTGCTTGGGTTATGGTACAAGTAAATTAAGCACTGGGTCCCAAGCTGGTGGTATATTCCAACCATTTCCTCTGTTAAAATTAGGATGTTGTTGACTGGAATTTCTCTTTGAGGCTTGTGTCGGTTTAAACCGATGGGGTGGTGTATGAAGTGCTGAAAAATGATGACTTTGCCGATACACGTCTTTTGAACTCGCACAAAAGTTAATTACAGATTAAATATTACAAAACATCTTAAGTGTTGTGACGGTAGGTGAAAATAAGTTTGTCATGAATGCTTTACAATGAACAGTCACACGATACTTATTTTGGAATCTTTTTGTATAAACATTCGAGGACATGTGACATCCACCAACCCGCACTTGGCCAGCATGTATGGATTAAGGCCTGAACTCTCTTAACTCATAAGATAGTTGAGAGGAGACCCGTGCTTAGCAGTGGGACACTAAAAAGGGTTGAAATGAAGTGAAGTGTACAGTTAGGATTGTAAAAACATTGAATTATGTTAAGGTTTAAACCTCCATACACCATTAGGCCAGTTTATTGCCATTCATCACGCATAATTTCCAACTTCGAAAACTACTGAGAGTTTTTAGAATGAGAATAATCGAAAAGCAGTTTTTATTGTTTAACTTAGAGTTTAAACTATCCAACGGTTTCATGAAGCTTTTCTCTATCGTTTTACAATCGACTACATGCCTACTAGACGCCGCTTTGTTCAAATATTGCACGAAATTGCTATCATCAAAAGTTGACGGGGTATCGGAGAAGGTAGGTAATTTTGATTGGTTCGTTCAAGTTCTTGTCTTTGAACATACCAATAAAAATTTGCATGTAGTCTGATGATATATAGTAGCGATGCGGTGTCTATAAATATCTAGTCGCTGGCGTTTTCCTATCAAACTGTATAAACAGTAGCGTAAAGATTAATCTAATCACAGGTCATATACAAAGTGTTGATCATTAATAACACCGACCGGCTAACTGCCCGTTGCGAAACTAATACGGTACACCCACCTTCACAGTTAACTATTACAACTTGATAAATAAATCATCGTTAGCATCTTAAAGTAATAATGAGTACATTATTACTCACAGATGATACATTAGCTAAGTCGAATAATAAAGTTTCGAACTGGTGTTGCCGGCGTCCATAGAAAACGGTGACTGCAGCTTCCCATCAGGTGAGCCGTAAGTTTGAATACCAATTTAGTGGTAAAAATATAAATATGTAGTTGTTTACATCTATTCTATGTTTACAAATCTTATAGAAACTCTAAAGAATGTAAGGATGGATGAATCATTGGCTATTATTAATAAACGGCTACACAAGGAAAATGATTAGTATATAGTCCCAAATTCCTGCATATATAAAGCAAAAATCTCCCCCATCTAAAACACATTAAGTCATATACATGAATATGAATAGCTAAAACACGTGTATGATGAATGTTCAGACAAGTAACAGGAAAACAGATCACAAAAGCGAGTGAGCTCAAAATTGTGTTTACCATACAAAATGAACCGAATTTGTGTCAATAACATAGCTAGCGAGGCTCATATTGCTTCTGAAATGATAAACAAATCAGTTGCTCTAACACGGATGAAAAGTCGATGAAATGATGTTTGATGAAAAGTCGTAATTATGTGACAAATCAAGAATTTTAGTTCAACATTTTCAATACCAACTTTGATAGACATTATAATGTTTCCTACAGTGATTTCCAGCCCATTATTAAACATGGCCCTATTTGCGCGGTTAATTCAATAATATTATACCTACTTTTTATATAACGCAAATATATTTTAGCACAGGCATTCGTCAAAGTAAAATTTTATATTAGTTTATAACAATGTACTTTCAAGCTATTAAATCATAATATTAAATTCCCCTACATAGAAAATAGCAATAATTGAAGCCAAAATTAGCAATAAAAGCAGCGGTGGCGCGGCGGTACGAGCGTCACCTTAGAAACATAAGGTCGCGGGTTCGATTCCCGTTCGTGCCCACACGTCTTTGTGTGAATTGTTACATGGTCGCTGCTCAATTTCGGTGAAGGAAAACATTGTGAGGAACATTCGAGGATATGTGACATCCACCAATCTGCAGTGGGCCCGCGTGTGTGGATTAATAGTCTCTCAACTCGTAAAATAGTTAAGGAAAGTGCTGTGCCCAGCAGTGGGACACTAAAAAAGTTGAAGTGAAGGCAAAGTTACAGTAGGAAACGTAAAATGACCAAGTCCTTTAAAAGTACAGCAATCTACATAGTTAGCAACAGCAATATTAGAAGTGGGAGAAAGAAGTGAAGTTATAGTGGTGAGTTTAGTCCTAACTTGTACCTTGCGAACCTCAGACCAGTCAAGTAATGTTTTTTAACTATTTTATCATCGACAATCTTGCATATTTTGCTATCGTGGTAGATCGTAAACCAGTTCGATGGGAATCTATCTATCTAGCTAATTAGTTCTAATTATATTGTTAAACATATTTTAATTAATACCTAATTAGGCGATAAAAAATTGTATATCCGTTAAAAGATAAATGTAAATAGGTATAATTTATTATTAGTCTAAATTTTATCCTACTGCTAGAAAATGTTTGTTGTGGTTTAAAATTGTTTTTGAAAAATGTATGAGCTAACTTAGCTGCCTCAGCGAACTTAATCCTGCGCTCTTTAAACTTCCCTTCAACCTGTACAAACATTTCACAGTCAGTCAAATCGGTTTAGCCGTTCTCGAGTAACATTCTTCAATTCATTTTTATTTATAAAGATGCTCCGAAAAAAGTAGTTTATTAACTGGATATGTTTCTTTAGGGAATCTTTTGGTAGATAATGTACTTAGACAATGTCGTGGGCAAAATCTATTTCCTGCACACATATATTAATAATAGAAATGATATGTGTATATGTAAAACTATAAATATAAAACAAAGATAAAAAAAAAACTCATAAATATTTTTTGCCCCGCAGGCAAATTTTGGAAGTTGCCAAAAGGCTAATAAAAATCATTAAATTAAGAGATAAAACTGCCAAATTTGTGATTGACTTTCGTCTGACTGTGATTTATGTATATTATAGTTGCATTTATGGGTTATCCTAATATGGTAATGAAATGAGGTAATTAAGCCGGTAATGTGCGGTAATACTCTTTGTTCAGGTGAAACTGAAAGTCGGACGGCGGTTTTTGGAAGTCAGGTTGAGCAATGTGAAGCATTTTAATTATGATATTTGTTGATATATTTATCCGTAGTAGTAACAATCTGTTATTGTAGATAACAGTAATGAGCACAAGTCTTCTATGAATTATCTTAGTCAATCCAACCAACAGGATAATGATTTAATTATGTTCTGTAATCGCTTTTATTGTAGTTAATGCTATAATAATGTACGTGGTAACTTAGCTACAGCTTCATGTTTGGAGATACCTGCTAATGGGGCTGATTGGGCTGACCCCCCATTACGTATGGAACCTAAACATAGTCAGCGAAGAATGAATGATATTTACCTCTGTCTACACCTTCGGGTAATACAGGTGTGAGTGATGTATTATGTAAATTTCATATCTATAAATCTTAGCATTAACATATGTCAGCTTAAGTACTTCCAATACTTCACTTACAGAATAGAAGTACCTTCATTATTAACAAAGTGGTTAAAAGCAATTTAACTGGATGTAAAGTTGCCGTTCACATGGAAAACAAGAAATTCTACATGAACTCGTGTAACTAACTGTTACAGAACCAGATAGGTACTTATTGTTTTTTTCGTTTTTTAGTTTTTTCTGATGTTGTTCTACTTGCACAATTCGATCTTGTATGTCATTAATAGTTGTGGATATTAATTTTATGCCTAGTACGATCATTAAACTACTAATATTTTTAACCGCCGATAAAAAGAGAGTTTAAGTGTCTGTATGTGTGTGTCATTTTGAATACACAACATGGTGATAGCAGCAGGACACTAAAAAGGGTTGAAGTGACAGATCATCAAAATCCTCCACCACCTCGGGCAGTTGGCATCTCTGTGGGTTGAAGTGAAGCGAAGAATCGAACTAGATCCGATTAACGCAGCGTATGCATAAGGCCAAACTGGTCCACTATAACTGGAAAATCGCTCATTTAAGATGCGTTTCTAACCTAATTGACCGTAAAATCATTCAGCCTTATCTCATAGCGGTTGTAGCAAAAACTTGTAGATTGGAATACATTTCTCTTAATGGTTTGTTAAACTTTTACAGCTTACTTATTGATTTCTCAAACAATTTAATTAAATCTACTATCTATAGAAATTATTGTAACATATTTTCTGCTACTATAACACTGCTATATTGCTATCACTAAAATAAATCGTTACTTATAAGCTGCCAAACCAGTTTAAATCACATATGAACTCAAATGAATAAAAAATTATACGTAAATAAATCACTTACATAAATGAAAATTTGATGAAACCTCTTTTTTTTGACATCCCACACTAGCCTGTCCAGTTTCTAGGACAAACCTTATGAAATTTGCTCTTCTCGCATGAGCTATTACATTGATTTATTAATCAACATTATAGCTCGTGCGTGCTATGTCTTAAAGTATTGATATTTTTCACAGTAGCCTGACGGAGTGCACAAAAAGCGTGGCAAATTGCATTGAAATTATAGTATCTAAAAATTATTAATTATATAGACCCTATAACCTACTTTAATATTAATACGTATATTATTTTAATTTTTTATAGAGAAAAAAAGAAAATTGTAACATCGAATTGGTTAGCTGTAAGGA
Source organism: Meganola albula (assembly GCA_936450015.1). Classification (NCBI taxonomy): domain Eukaryota; kingdom Metazoa; phylum Arthropoda; class Insecta; order Lepidoptera; family Nolidae; genus Meganola; species Meganola albula. The sequence continues at coordinate 3,777,280 of OW388153.1, forward strand.
TGTTAAGGATACTTATAATACTGGAAAGAAATAAATAAATATTTATTTAGCTTTTCCTACTAATATTATAAATGCGAAAGTAAGTGTGTGTGTGTGAAGGTTTGTTACCGCGTATCTCCATAACCGCTCAACCGATTTTATTGAAATTTTAAATGTAGGTAGTGTATACCCTAGAATCGGACATAGGCTAACAATATTTTCAAAAATCATCTCTTAAGAGGGTTTAATAGAGGGGTGAAGTTTGTATGCAACTTTTTATTCCTTGGTCCTATTCATTTAAAATTCGGTACACATAAACCTTAAGAAAAATAATGAGATACGGGTTTTTTATTTTTCCATAATTATCCCTATGAGGTGTGGATAATGAGATTTATTGGTAAAAATTAAAGTTTCTCTGTATCTGTATAGTCTCAAGTCCGATTCACTCCAAATTTGGCACACATATACCTTAAAAGAAATCATGAAACACGTGTTTTTTATTTTTCCAAAACTACCCCCGGTGGGGGTGTTAAATGAGTTTATTTGGAAAAATTAAATATTGCAGAACTGTTTAGTCCTTGGTCCGATTTCCTTCAAATTTGGTATAAATAAAGCTCAAAACAAATAATGAAACACGTGTTTTTTATTTTTTTATTTTTTTTATTTTCATCCTAATACTAAGCGGGCAAAGCCTGAGAAATTATTCTGAGGGTGATTTTCTTCAAAGTTGATATCATAACTCCTTCGTAATTTTGATCTAAATTAGTTTTTAATTTGACACAATGACATGTTTGATAACTCAATGCTACGAATAGAATTCGAAATTGAAATTTCATTTCTTATAAGTATGGTCTAAGAGCCGTAGTATTTTTAAGAAACGCCTATTGATTTATGGATATACCTATGGGCGCTTGACGATTTCAAAATGTTGCTTACACACTCCTACACTACTGAACTAATTTTGTATGGAGATTGTTCGAGACCCGGGAAAGGATAGTTTTATCCGACTGCGAAAAAAGGGATTAATGGTCTAGCGCGATAACCAACATCCGCGGGCGAAGCCGCGGGCGGAAAACTAGTATATAATAAAACACACACAAAGATATTATGCACTGTAACATCTCCTGCGTTCTTGGCTTGTCAGCTCAGACTGACTGCCGTAATCAATACGGCTAGGAAAAGACTTATAATTTCACTCCGAAGCTTAGACTGTCCTGCGTCTTGTATAAAGTATTTCATATCTACATAACATGCACTCAAGCACTTTCCTAACGGAAGTAAAAGTGTATTTTCGAATCTAACTACAAGTCTTCCTGGCTTACGTGTGGGTGTGTGGGTGTTACGAAACATTTCCTTTTTAAAGCGGAATGCAGGATTACCGTCATTATAGAACAAAAGATGGTACTCTGTTGTGATTGTTTACGAGATGTAATCCTCCTAGGGTGTTCTCTCCCAGCGTTTCCACTCACCTCCGCAGTACCGTTCTTTAATCGTTTATCATCCATCCTCTCCACATGACCAAACCACCTAACCTTGCTTTTTTCCACCTTTGTCATTATATCTTCTATCAGACCACAGCGTTCTCTAATTACTTCCTTCCTCAATCTATCATAGCTGCACCACACATACTTCATAGAGAACGCATTTCCACAGCATTTATTCACCTTTCATGCTTCTTCTGCCACACTCAACATTCACTTCCAATACACCATTGTTGATCACCAAGAAATCGCCTGGTAAGCCACAACAGCATACATTGCACCATTCAGCTTATTTCCTACTTTAGCTGTAACCCTACTTTCCATATCTGCCATACAAATTTTGGGGTGTTAAATATTTACTATCCCAAACAATCAATATTACCTACTGTTAAGGATTGTGATCATGCCCTGAAGGCCTGAAAGGCTTAAAATGATCAGGCATCGATTTGCTCGGTATTACTTATCGCTATTATGCTACAGGGTCAGGTGGCAGCGATCGATCGTAATATCTCGACCCACATCTCTAGTAATCGTTTTCGAAGCACTTTCGATTAGTTAGCGAATATCGAGTAGCGGATGTTGAGGTGGATGTATGTTAGCTAAAGTTTGATTTAACAAAGTTGACGCTTGAAAACCCTATCTAATTAAGATTTATTAACGTAACCGACTTTTAGTTTTTAAAATAACTCAAAATCTGTATAACCGATTCTGATAAAATTTAAATAGGATCACCAGGACCCCGATTCTTGCGTAAACGTTTAGTTTAAACGCCACATAAGGCAGAAAAGAAGGAAGTATCCGCCAGGATGTCGATTAGAAACTGTTTTTCATATTCCCGAGTGTCATGTTAGAAAAGTCTACCACTCAACGCACGACATGCAACGAGTCGTTTAAAGCAATTGATATCATATTTTATGTCGATTTTATTAGTTTTCAATCGACATTTACCATTTTTTTCGACATATATCGCGTTAAAGATAAATGCCCGAGAATCGGGGTCCCTTTAAAACAAAAAAGAATTATCAATATCAATTTATAATTGGCGGAATTATGGCATAACATACTTAGATACAAAAAAAACTTCAGTCGAATTGAGAACCTCCTTCTTTTTGAAGTTGGTTGAAAATAGAAGAAAATTGTTTCTCTTCCTCAAGTCTTAATTACTACATAATATTGTAAAATAAAATAAAAATCTCAGGTGGGATTAGGAAGGGAGAGACGATCACACCATTGATAAGGCGGGTAAGAAAATCGCCAAAATCATCTTTTTAATCAACGCCTCGAATTAGGATTAAAATGAACATAGCTTAGGTAAAGTTTCAGAATTAGTTCAATCTTGAAAGTTGGCACAAACAAATCTTACTCTAAACTTCTAAAATAAACAAAGCAGGTTAACTTCGTCACTTAACAATTAAGTACTTACTCAGTAAAGAGGCATAACTCCAAAATTCCGATTACTTACCTAAAACAAAACAAAACAACATTAATAAATAAATAAGCGATAAAATATTCCGATCTAAAATATAATTCGTCAAACTTTCAAACACTTCAATAGATCAAATTGTGGACCCCTAATCCATTGTAATCAGAAGCACGTGTGTCGCGAAACTTCAGCTAATTCTGCCTAATAACCGTATTTATTCTGCTACGGTTAAAATCAACCCTATTTATAAGTAACACAGGGTAGATTATGAGTTGCACAGAATTTGAAAGCCACTTTGGATGTAGGCTTGTAAGGTAAAGTGGAGTAAATTGAATTTCTCCTTTTTTCCACATTCATATTATGTAAGAGGGTAATAGCATTTTATCCATGTAGCATGTTTATATTAATATAACAATACTGAAGTCACAGTGGGCCGGTTATGTCAGCCGCGGAACCGATACACGGGCAAACGAGTTCTTGAGTGGAGACCACTGATTGGCAAACGTAGCGTAAGACGCCCTCAGACTTGGTGGACTGACAATCTTTGCAAGGCGGTTGGTAAGAGCTGGATAAGAGTAGCTCAGAAAGAGAGTAGAGCACAGTGGCGTGCTTTAGGAGAGGCCTACATTCAGTAGTGGAGTAATATAGGCTGATGATGATGATAACAATGTTTAAATGTAGTGCAACGGTTTTGATAAAAATAAAAAAACAGGTTATATTTCTAAAATTTGTTGCACTAAAAACATGCAAATCTAACAAGGAAATTCTTGATGGAAATCGATTGTTTTTCGACTATATTCTGCAATTGCAATTACAAACAGTAAAACCGTGAGCGTCAGAGTCAGAACATGTCTCACTTCAACGCTTTTTAGTGTCCCACAGCTGGGCACGGATCTTCTTTCAACCATCTTACGAGTTGACAGAGTTTAGGCCTAATGCACACAAATACCAGAAAATTGCTGTTTTAGAAAAATCTCACTTAGATCACTTTATGGCCTGGTTACGGCCTGTTGAGGGTAGACACAAAAGACCCGATCGTATGGGGACAAACAATAAAGCCCATTGAAGTCTGTAAAAGGCACATGCTTTTAAATAATAGCTCAGGAAATCTGAGTCGACGTACGCATGTAGGTACATGCTTAAGAATTTAGAAGGTGACCTTTTTTTAAGATTGTCGTTTGGAACAAATTGTATAGCTTTAGCGGAACATATTTTTCTTCGGTACTTAAGAGACGAAGTTTTTAGGAATCGGTATAATTTATTAATCTATACTTTATTAACTAGCGATAAAGATTAATTTGGAATAACACAAGTTTTTAGCAAGACAACAGTATGTGTACGAGGACAGAGCCGAGCGGCATCTAGAAATAAAAATGAATCTATCTACTTTCTTAAGCTAGTACAATATTGCCTCATAGTGAAAAGTTACGGGCTCAGTAAATGAAATAAGAGATTCCTTATTCCTGGTTTTCATTTTACCAAACCTTGTATTGTGCCCGTTGCTTTTCAACTCCAACAAAACAGCAATTTGTCAGCAAAATAATAATTTAATCAAACCTCGCAACAGGACATCTCACTTTAATTCGCAAACAGCTAAAAGTTGACAACATTTTAATAAATGCTTTGCTTTGTCCAAAAAATCTAGAAAAAATCTCCCTTCGCCATTCGGACAAAGCATTCGTGCAAACATTTATAAAAAGTTAAGCATTTCGTTTTTCTCGGCACGATTGTGCCTCCCTTGTATGGCGTAACAAGGGAACATTTGCATTTAATGGATAGCTCTGTGTGAATATCATTTCTGCGATGTAATAAGTCTCATACGAAGGTTAGATGTATGGTTTAGTGTAGCTCTAGGTTTTGAGATTATACTTAAAATTAAAAAATTCAAACTTATGCTCATATTAGGTAGGTACCAGACTCTGCAACTTTCCCATTTCTGTACATATGATACTATATCATTTAGCTCTTTAGCACTTACATTTATCATCGACCTTTAAGGGTAACTGGACAGTGACGGTCTTCAATTTCCTTTTCAAATTTCTTGTATATAGCCCACTGTTACTTGCTTAAGAATTGGTCTTCTACCACAACTCGACCAATTTCATTGTTTTAACCATGGCATTCATTAGTAGTAATCCCAATTACAGACAATTATGGAAGCCAAAGTAATTTAGTTGTAGCATTTAATTCAGTAGAAATAGGCTTATTACTGTTAACATTCGCCTTACTTTAATAATACATTTCGTTACTTTACTACCAATTACCACCAAAAACATCGAATGCATAGGACTCGTCTTGATATCGATACCTTCCAAAATAATTCGATTATAAATCATATCGATTGCAATACTTCGTGTCAATTAAATAAGTTTTATTATGTGAAGTGACAATAGCGTACAATTTTCACTGATTCTGTTTAAAATAAATCGAAATTTAATGGCGCCAATAATGGCGAAGATCTGAGGAACAATGCAGGTGTTTATTTACGTGTTAAACTGCATTTCCTAAAGAGAGAGTCTACAATTAACGACACGAAATCGATTTAAATTGGTAAGAAAAAATCTTTACATCAATACAATTAAACTGACAACAGGCCTGTCAGACCGTCGTGTCCTCGTTTAAAGAAATTATGTCGTTTCTGAGATTGTTTTCTTTCGTCTGGAGAAAAGATGGAACTCTTTAAATGAAGAAGGAAGATTTTTATTATAGAAATAAACGAAATCATATACCTACATCGAATATATGATTTCGCTTATTTTAATGTAAAAAGTATTAGGTTCAAGGTATGCATATATTTTAATTTTAATTCTTGTAATTTTTTTTTTATTCTATAATAGGCTTGCGCTTGACCACAACTTACCGGATGTGAAACAATGATGTAGTCTACGATGGAACGCGCTTACCCAATAAATACCGATTCACTCGTGAATTGAAAACAAGCAGATTATAGCTATCGGGAAACATAGATGCCGGCAGCGAATTCCACAACTTGGCAGTTCGCACAGTAAAAGTGGAAGCAAAACGCTTTGTACGTGCCCGTCGAATTTCCACCATTGTCTTGAAAAATGATCTAACTGCTAGTTAAAAACGCATGAAACTCCATTCAGTACACAAACATGAAAGGTTTTATTTCATAAATTTTTAATGATGGAGGTTTTCGGATATTTGAAAATAAAGATAATATGAGAATATTCTCTAAATCAACAGCAGTCAAACCATTATGATACCCATAAATGATTCTGTAGAAGCAATCTGTTTCAGCTATTGTTACTCTTTCCTTAGCAGATAATCTCTACGAAAACGTTTCTATTGTGCTGTGATTGCATTGACGACTTACTTTCTTCTTTATCTTAAGTTTTGGGCCATTTTCTGATCATTTTATGCGCTCTAATAATGCTGTTAGCTACAACATTGATCTTTAAAGAACCCATTCATAAATTAATGCTTTTGTGTAACTTTTGTAAAAACTTTTAGCCAGGTCATATTCAGTTACATATCAAACCTCTTCTAAAGCACTCCTGAGCACGATTCATGACTACTCTCACCAGCTACCTCTACACCTCTCCACTGTCTCTAGCTACCGGCTCTACCAGCTACAAGACCTTTTTTGGCTGTACAATATTTAGTACATCTGACATTTTTTTCACGATTGATTTCTTCTTAAATCAAATTGATAATTCATTGACACATTCGACCTTATTAACAAATGAAAGGTAAGTTGAAAATGGGAAGCTATAGCCCTTGTAATAGTTGAAAATTTTTTGTGCGCATGCCCCAACTTCCGCCATGTTTTTCGGGCACTTTATTTACAAATGTATGAGTAGTGCATATGTTTATAAAAAAATTAGCAATAAAACAAGTAATAATAAGCAATTTTTTATAAACAGTTCAATTCAAATTATTGTGCATACGTGATAAAATTATATTACAAGTATTTTAATTAAAATATATAATGTTACCTATAAGAAAAGGGGCAAAAAAACGTTGTTGTTATGGAGTATGCCGCAGTGATACGCGTAGTAAATCCTTTCAGGAGAATTTATATTATTTCATTAGTTTTCCAAAACCTTGTTTAGAATATCGACGGAAACTCAATAAAACAAGTAAGCAAAAGCACTTAAAAATTTGTCACAAATGTGCTAAATGTGATTTGTGGGTAAAGCGGTGTGGACGAGGTGATGGTCGATTTCAAGAAATTGACAATGTAAATAAAGACACATATATTTGTTCACTTCATTTCGAAGGAGAATCTGGTCCAACAACCGAATATCCAGACCCCGTCAGTTGTGTAAAAAAAAAAATAGTGATAAGGTAATATGTACATTTAATTATTTATAAATAAAATAGCTCGCACCATAACCTCAAATAATAAAATTTGTCCTAGGTAAAAGTTACAAGAAAAGAATTTTTTTTTCTGTTATTACTTTTACTCATTATTTTTTATTTTTTTATTATTACTATCCTAACCTCTCAACTAGTTCGGCTTTATTTCCTCCTTGAGGACGACCATGGCACTTCAACCATCGTCGTAACTGAACACAGTTGTGGGCTTCTACGGTAGGATGCACTAATGAAGCTCCGTCAATTAATTTTTCATTTAATTGCACTGATATTAAAGGTGATAATGCTTGTTGCCCAGCCATTTTTATAAAAAGTGCCCGAAACTTTCATATTGCCGCGTTTTTAACATGGCGGACGCGCTTGCGCTGAGCATGCTCTTAAAAGGCCTATTTATTGTATTTTTTAATGTCATGTGATTGAAGTGTCATCATATCAGAGAAAATGACTAGCTACATCATGGATTAGCTAGGTAAGTAGGTACTCTAAGCTTATATTTAATTTATTTGTAGGAGTAAATAAGTATTACAAGAATATTATTCTCAGCAATCTATACCTACATACCTAAAAGTGAAATAATTAAAATATTAATGAAGTACTACCAGCAACATCTCTTTTCCAATCTCATAAGCTGATGCTAAGAGGACTAACAATTTGGTTAGGAACAAAAGCTTGCAGCATAAAATAAGATTGTTTTCGGATTCTCCCAGCAGCTCAAAGTTAGCAAACTCAATGAATATTCAACGGCATTCTGAATATTCCGCATTTTCTCAATGCAGTTTTTCAAAGTGCCACCTCCTTTCTTATTTTATACTTTTTAAAGACTATTTTTCGAAAATAGACTTCTCAAAGAATGGAAAATAGGGCTATCCTTCTTTTGTTTGATTTTAAATTAAAATAATATTGTATACTAGTTTTCCGCCCGCGGCTTCGCCCGCGGATGTCAGTTATCGCGCTAAACCATTAATCTCTTTTTTCGCAGTTGGATAAAACTATCCTTTCCCGCGTCTCGAACTATCTCCATACAAAATTAGTTCAGTAGTGTAGGCATGTAAGCAACATTTTGAAATCGGCAAGCACCCATAGGTATATCCATAAATCTATAGGGGTTTCTTAAAAAATACTACGTCTCTTAGACCATGATTATTGTAAGTTTTTCATTCAATATTTAAGAAGAAATAAAACTTAAATTTCGAATTCTAATAATCTGTGTGAGTTATCAAACGTCATTGTGTCAAAATAAAAAGTAATTTAGCTAAAAAGCACGAAGGAGTATTGATATCAACTTTGAAGAAAATCACACTCAGAATAATTTCGCAGGCCTCACCCGCATAATTTTAGGATAAAAATTAAAAAAATTGGAAAAATAAAAAACACGTGTTTCACTATTTGTTTTAAGCTTTATGTATACCGAATTTGAAGTGAATCGGACCAAGGAATAAACAGTTCTGCAATATTTAGTATTTCCAAAAAAACTCATTTTACACTCCCCCTGGGGGTAGTTTTGGAAAAATAAAAAACACGTGTTTCATGATTTCTTTTAGGGTTTATGTGTGCCGAATTTGGAGTGAATCGGACTTGAGACTAAACAGATCCAGAGAAACTTTAACTTTTACTATTAAAACTCATTTTCCACACGCCATGGGGGTAATTATGGAAAAACAAAAAACCCGTATCTCATTATTTGTCTTAAGGTTTATGTGTACCGAATTTTAAATGAATAGGACCAAGGAATAAAAAGTTGCATACAAACTTCACCCCTCTATTTAACCCTCTTAGGGGATGATTTTTGGAAATATTATTAGCCTATGTCCTATTCTAGGGTATATACTACCTACGTTTCAAAGTTCATTAACATTGGTTGAGCGGTTATGGAGATACGTGGTAACAAACCTTCACACACACACACACACTTACTTTCGCATTTATAATATTAGTAAGATTAAACAATTATGAAAACGGATATTTTGAAGTACAGTCAGTTACAAAAGTTAGTTAATAGACTCATTATTACAAAATGTCTTACACAAAAAGATTCCATAAATAAGTGTCGTAAGTATAATCGTTTGTAATTTACTAATTAAAATTTAATAATTCAATTGTATAACAACAATCCATTTATTAGTAATATTATATCTACTTATAAATTAAATATTAATTGAATTCTTAATTTACAAAAAATCCATAGACCATGCTGCGAGGCACCAAACGCGGATGAAAGCCAGAGGAATATCTTTCATTATTTACTTCTACCATCGTCCTATATCAAGCTTATTTCTCTCACATTTAGTTATGGAATCTTTTAGTGTTAAGATGTTTGGTAATATTGAATCTGTTAATCAACTTTTGTAGCTGATAGTACCTATCCACTTTTTAAAGTACTTTTGACGTTCACCGCCTTTGACAGTGATTCTGCCAAGTGCCGACGTCAGGTTGAAGGCCAGGGTACTAAAGGGTTATGTACTTTACCACTTTTATCAGTGTCAATATTCAATCCCTTCATAAATATTACAAATGCGAAAGTAATTTCTGTTTTTGTTATTCTTTCACGCCTAATCCACTCCCGATTTGGATAAAATTTGGTAAGAAGATAGTTTAATACCCGGGAAAGGGAATAAATTTCGTTGTGGCTGCTGAGCGGTGCTATATCCGTTTCTATCTTTTTTTAAATTTATTTATTTATTTAACTAACATAGGTCTGTAAGGAATTGTTACTAACAAATGTGGACTTAGCTGTCTGAAATAAACATTTTTTTAATTATTTATACATAGTTTTTATCCGACTGCGTAAAAAAAGGTTAATGATTTTGCACGATAACCGATATACGCAGGCGGAAAGCTAGTAATTCTTAATTGTGGCATAACAGCCACGGTTTTCATAGATCGGCAATAACAACTAAGCTCTAAGCTGACACGAACATTCTAATAGCAACAACAACGTAACGTCACCTGACGTCGACATAAATAAATACAATTCTGCGTATATTACAGTAACAAGCCAGTGATTTACTGTTATTACACACTATTTATAGCTGATTGCTATGTAATTGACATTCGCTGAGACGGCAATCGATAGATCTTAGAAGTATTCAATCTTAATATAGGTACGGAATGACACAGACACGTAGGTAAGTAGAAATAGGTACGATCACATTTGTCTATTAGGCATTAAAATTATTATTTTAATAATTAGTCTATCAGTATGATAGTAAAAAAAATATTAACACGTACCTACCTATGTTTTTCTTTTATAAATTACTAGCCACAGCGAACGTCGTACCGCGTATTTCTTACCTTCCTTAATGTTAAATTAATAAAACAACTATTAAAAAAAGAGGTTGGTGATAGATGGGTGAAAATTTTGAGTTATATGTATTTTTAATGCCACGTCATAAAAAAAATGTTAGTGGTGAATAACCCTTGTCACTTAGGGGTATGAAAAATAGATAGTAGCCGATTATCAGACCTACTGAATATGCATACACGTAAAAATCGGTCTTGCCGTTTGGGAGGAGTATGGTAACTAACACTGTGACACGAGAATTTTATATATTAGATACGCTCCTTTTGGGTTAATAAAAAACTTCTTTACAACAAAAGTTACGTAAAGGACCTCAGGTCAGTTTCCAGATCTAGAAATTGGTATAATCGTGGCAAACACATAATACGTGACTGTGAGATAAACCGTCTACGTGCGGTGGCCTCTGCGACCTACGATAAAAATATTTGAGCAATGTTACGTTAGTTACGGGAACATATTAGGTATAGGAATGTGCTAGGCTGGATTTCAACATCTGTAGCGATAAAGTTTGGTTAAACAGCAAAGGCAGGCGAATTAATTAAAAAAAATAGTTTTTTGGACCTAAACACACTTCTATAACTTCGCCACTGCTTCTCTTGTAAGCCAGAATCAACAAGAGTACATTTAAAGAGGTTGTGAAACCCGGTGATTCGGATCGCCTAATCTGCCTTAAATCACATACGAATGCAAAATTATCTATACAATACAATAAATTTATGCATGTTTGTAATATTAAAACTCGAGAACAACTGAACCGATTTGGCTGATTTGTCTTTAAATATTCACAGAAGCCTAAAAAAGTTTAAAGGTGAAATACACGGTGCATACATACCTAAAAAATCGCGGGGGCAGCTATTCAAAAATACAATCTGAAGAATTGTAAAGACAGAGAACTCAAATATGTGCCCCGACATTAGATATTACAGTCCAAAGAGAACTGACAAACCATTTTAATTACATATTTACAAAAAACATTTTCAACAGTCTAACACTAGAATTCCTAAAACATTCTATTACTTCAGACACATTAATCCCGTCAGTAAAAACAACACATTTAATCGAAAATCCCGTCATCGTAAATACGTTAAATACTAAGGCTGGGTTCCCACTACGCCGGACCGATAGATTTGCCGGGCCGGTAAAACTGCCGGATTGACTAGTGGCTGTACAATTTATATGAAGCTATTCACATTATCCCGGGTCCGGCATTTTTGCCGAGCCCGGCAGATCTCCCGCGCGTTTTGTCACTACTAAATGCCGGCAAAATCACCGGACCGGAGTAATGTGAACCAGTTACGGCCCGTGTTCCCCGCCCAGCCCGTGCTCCCCGCACTTCATTCAGCTCGCATTTTCTGAGTAAAGTAGAAGTGTAGCATGAACGACATTAAAAAAAAACTTTAATTACGCTTGTCCAAGAGAGACCTGTTCTGTGGGACAAGACTGAAGATGTCTATAAAGACAAAAACTTAAAGTTAGCAGCATGGCGTGAAGTAATTGGTTTCAGTATTGAACATAATACTGAAACCAAACTTCGACGAATTTGAAGAAAATGAAAAGAAACCGTACCACTACCAGCACAACACAACAATTTCGTCGCCCATTGTGGACACAGGTTCAAATTCAACTGAGGTGGTCCGATTTTCTTGTGGGATCCGGTGTAATGTGAGCACTCTGTCCGGTGTCCGGTTTCCGGCAGATCTGCCGGTCCTGCATAGTGGGAACCCAGCCTAATTAGCACATGTAACAACACGACAGATGTACAAACAGAAGTAATTCCGCTAAAATCACCAACTGTCATGTCCGACCGTCCAATGAATAGTCGGCGACATGGCTACATGTGAAGCCCCGACAAATGCCCGAAATTATTCCGAATATTTGCAATCTTGGAACGTCTTTACCGATCCAATAATGTAAGCGGATGAGGGGAAATTAATTACTATTGTAGTTAGAAGATTGGAAATTATATAAGTATAGTAAGTACTCGTATTTATCAAGATATTGTTTGTGATTTCATCTATAATTTTTTGTGGTAACTTGAAACTAAGGGAATATTTTTCTCTTGAATTATAATCAGAAATAATTTGTCAACAGAATCCATAATAAATAAAAATTTAATATTATGTGATTAATGTATTTTCGGATACTTTCTTATACGCGATACGAGTTAAATTCAAATTATTTTGCCTCTAACAGCGGACGAAACACGTATTATATTTTAATTTAATGATACATCAAATTTATTTGAAATGAAATGAAAATATGCTTTATTTTTTTAGAGACGTGAGTCTACATAAAAATAGTTCAATTTATTTTCCTATTTCTATCTGATACTATGTAATTTTATAAATAAAGTAACTACACTTGAATATAGTTCGCACCATTCCAAGAGCGGAATCGAACGATCCAGATTTAATTGTAATTAACAAAGTAATGCGTGTTAGTGTTAATTTAATGTAATTTTAGTCTTTTAATTACATCGCAATTTACAGCAAAGTATTGTGTTATGTTACACTGTACCTCAGCATATAGGCTCAGCAGAGAAACTAGAACATCGTGTTCCACTTAGACCCTATTGTTAAGGGGTATGTAAGTGCAGTGTAACAGAAAATTAGAAATAGCTATTTCCTTAATGATATAGCGGCTTGCCTCGCTTAGAAAATAACCGTTGTTGATAATTGTTTTTCATTCATCTTGTTGTATTCAATGTTGACTGTCGGACCTTCACTAAAACAAACATACCTATTTAGATGCAATAGTTTTCTTAATTAAACGCTGAAAATAATAACAATGGTTCTTAGTGAGATTTTAAGAAAATTTACTGTTTTTTTTATTCGTCGTGTGTTTCTCTATCGTAATTTAATTTATCCTAAACTGTTCACTGTAAACTACATATATGACAAGCTATTTTTCACCTTCCATCACAACACTTATTTATGGAATCTGTTAATCTACTTTTGTATCTGATTGTACATTTCGATCGCAGCTATGAGAATTAGCATTAACAATGTCTGAACGCTAATTAATAAAGCTTTGTGCTTAATGAAAAGCTCTTAAAACTTCCGACTTTATTAAATTTGAAACTTGAAACGTTGCGATGTCATAGATCTTAAGACCACAGATACAATAAAACAAAAATTGACAATATGTAGTTTCAGCAAAAAAATCTAAAATCAGTTAGAAACGTAAAAATTAACAGTGTCGCATAATCCAGCATTGGTTTTTCTGTGCATGGGAATTCGTCTTCTTTAACTCAACATTACATTTTATTCTAAAACACAGTATACCAAATAAAACAGTGAAGGCACTGTTTTATTTAAATCTGAATATTAATCTTTAGATTAAATATGGATTAAATGCATGTTTTATGTACTTACGTTTACATAAGTGGGTGTAAAGTTCAGAGAAAGGAGATTCTACCTACATGATCTTTTAAAAACGTTAACCTACCAATTTGGTGGTTTACATGGTTTATGTAATCGTGTTTCGTCCATATAAATGCAATACCACTTAATTTTATGCATATACGCATAAGTAGATATGATAAATGCATCCTACACAACCCGTAGGAGTATGGGGGCGGAATCTTAGATCAAAGTTCACCATCATTTAATCAAACGATTAACTGTTAATCTATATTTTTGTTGCAACTTAATACCTTGTTTAAATACATACATCGGAACGCAACTTAAATATTAATGTTTGAAGGTAGTCAGTAATAATTGTGATTAATATTTTTGGACGTCAAATACCTCAGTCCACCCGTGAACATGAAGTCTGAAAAGACTTTGAAACGTCGGGATCTAAAATCTAAAATAAACCGCGATAAAATCCGTTAAAAAGGAGTTTTATTTCAATGTGTGATATTCGCGTAAATCTAAGACAATACTATACATACATTCTGCTTAATAATTTGGTAAAATTTTACTGCATTTATGTGACACTAATTATTGCTTGTATAAAATTATATTTCAAGCAAATAAAATTTTAATTAAGCTACACAACTAAATTAGCAAAAGTGCTTGTTAATTAAGTAAATGTAAAAATATAAAAATAATAAAACGTAAACTTAAAGTCAAGGTTTGTCTTACCAAACTAAATTTTACTCAATTAAGTTCGTTTAGTTTCTAATCTTCCAGAATTTAATATTTTTAGTAAATAAATAAAATTAGTAATAAAGTAAAATAATAAAAGAAGACCACAAACTAGATAAAAATGGAAATGAATTTAGGTACCTAAGAGTATATTTTAGAACCATTAGGGAGAATTATTTTTGTATTTATTATTGTCAGAACAAGGTTGATATAAAAAAGAAGTACGGGAAACTTTTTTAAATCGGATACCTACATCATCCATAGCTGGAGAGAGCAGATCAATACTCAATACAAATATGTAGTAGATACCTTTTTAAAAGTACATACATAATACTCTTATTAAAAAAATATATTTCTTCAGCTTATTGCTAGTCAAATCTTCCTGAAAATTACAATTTTGTAATTTTATTCCCAAATAATTTACTGTCAATTAGTCATTGAATAGACAGCTTGACGACAGTAAATCACAGTAACTTTAATTAACTACCGCCATCATTATTCGGCTATTACGTCAAACTTAATTAAGTGATTTCATTTCTCAATAAAATATGACCGCCTCTAAACACAGATTAATTACCACATTACTTAATCCTACAAACAATTGGTTAATTTACATAAAAGAAAGCGTTCAATATAGTTCTGTAGTTAATCACAGGTACTTATAAAACTAAAATCAAATTTCCTAAACCTCTAATCGAAATTTAACATTTAATCTAACGATTTTCTTATAAAAAGTATGTTATATCTCGGAAACAGCTGATTTAGAAGTTGGTGAATTCGAGTTCTCAGCTTCTAAGGATCATTTGTACCCGTCGCACCATCGCACTAATAATTAACTTGGACAAGGCAGAGTATTAAACGGTTAACTACCATTTAAATAACAAAATAATGAGGTAAGAACCGGCTTCCTAGGTTTAAAAGGTTAGCGTACACATTACTTTATTCACTTGGCTACCAAATCCCAAACTGATTGGTTCATTAAGACCATACAATAAAATTATGCCAATCAGAGCGCGAGACAAAAGACAAGGTACTATTTGTTTAGTGTGATTTCATCTTAAATTTTCAGTTAATACACAATGTTAATTGGAAGGCGGTTTTAATTCAGTTTAGAATAGATATTAATCAAGCGTTAGGTCACATGGACACTCACATAGTAAAAGATTCTTCCAGCTACCGCCGAGGGCTCGTAGACAGCGGTGGAACCTTGGGGTAGGGGCAGGAGGCGCTCGCGGTGGCACCGTCCTCACATCCCCTTCTGAAGAACTCCTCGTCATTATCAACGATCCCCTATCTCTCGATAAAGACCGACGCCTTCCAAATGGCGCACCTCTTACAGTCGCGAAAGTTTCCTCATGAAATGTGTCTAAAGGAATCCCTTCAGGTTCCTCTCTACGGCTTCTCACAGAAAATGTTCTTCGGAAACCATTTGCTATACCCTCTATAGTCTTCTTCTTAGGTTTAACCTCTTCTGTGCTGATCACGGTAATATCGTCCATATCCCGTTGATCATAAGGTCTATTATAAACTATTCCAGTGAGGTCTTCGACACCACCATGCCTATACTTTAAAGGTTTTGCACGTTCTATGACTCCTAATTCATCGTAGCTTCGGTAAGTTGACGATGCCCGTCTCGGTGCTGGTGGGCGGCCAGCTCTGTCAATCGTCATTTTAATCTGATGTCCAATTTAACCTGACGAAGAAATTTTAATTTGAATATCGTGTGTAAGGATGTTCCTGACTTGCACGATACTCATTTCCACTTCAATGTGGTGATTGAAAGAGAGCCGTGTTTCATATCATAAAATATATTATTTATTAGAACCAGGCGTTTCTAAAACTAAGGTGAACAAACGAGCTATTTAAAAATATTCAAAACGAGCCCTCGAAATCGTTCAAAGAAGTATTATGTAGTTAAGTCCAAAGTTCAAAGGTAAACTTTAAAATACTTTACAATTTAAGTGATATGTTAGTGGAACTGACCCGCCAATTCAAGTGGCTAATAGCCGACACATAATTACGAACAATTGCACTCGGCTGCCTACTGGCCACTGCGGAAACTATCCGATTAGAGAGACGGAATTCAAACAATTATCGAATTAGGTACCGTTTCCTGCTTGTTAGGCCACTCAATACGGGCTGTCTTATTTGAGTGATTGTCCCAAAGCTGGTGAAGTTAAACTGAATTGAGATAAATAGTTTGGTCTTAAACTGTAGAAGTTATGGTAATAATAAGAGGCACTCAGTGAAAGTGACACTAATAGTTCTCATTGTGAAGGAAGAACTAGCCTCTACGACACAGGAAATCAAAGTATGGAGCCTAATAAATATGTTTAGTATCTTATCTTAACAATGGGGCTGGTAACCCAGAGCACTTCGACCCAATGGGATCTTTTGTGCTTCCCCTTGATTCTATAAAGCCTCAAGTATTCTTCCTCCACACAGCCTGTCCATGACCGCTGCTATTTGTCGGGGACACATGAGGCCATATTCACTAGGAGTAGGGTGGTCCACCCCTAATGCATTCATGCGTTTTCTCGCTAGAGAGTCACATTCACACAGTATGTGTTCCATGGTTTCCTCAGCTTCTCCACATGCTAGGCAAGTGGAACTTTCTGCCAGCCCTATTCTATACAGGTGTTTAGTAACTGTAAAACTTAAACAAAAAGATTATAATTATTAGTCTGGAATACTCAAAACTGAATGTTACTCACGTCATCAGCTAGTTTATGACTATAACGGAATAGAAGTTGGCAAGAAGCAATTGCCGTAAAATGACTAAATTCTAAATATTATTATGATTTTCCACTTCTCCAATGAAACAAATGTAATAACCCATTTTACGGGATCACGCTGTTTGTGTCAAACTAGAATAAAGCCATAAGGCCGTTGGTCCAGACAATAGAATAAGACAAGATTATGTAAGCAAATAGATAAATGTAGCCTTCGCAACAATTAACCCGGCTCAACAAGGCAATCAGCTGAACGAAGTGATGTCAATTAGACTCATTAATGAATTCTTAACGGGCTCGCTGTCCCTTTTCATTTGAAGAAGTCGTTATAGTTAAAAAGAAATATCATTCTCGGGACATAAATGATGACAGTGGAATAATGGAAAACGGTTTTCCAGTTCTATAAAAAATACAGAAAGAGTTTTTTCATATCGGACCAGAAATTTCTGAGATTACTGCTTCGAACAACAAAAAAAAACTCTTCAGCTTTATAATATTAGAATGTATATTAAATTTGCATTTAATCATGGATTCACTGTCACTTCCATATGAAGACAAAGTTTATATGGATATCAAAAACATATCAATCAAAAAGATTCTTTTCAAGTAATACAATGCAAATGAACACAAAAATTGTCACTCATGCTGCATTTATCATTATTATAACAGAAAAGAGATAAAAATTAAGATTGCATCATACGCTCACGGGCTGTTACCGTTTGATTCATCTTACTTTAACTGAATTATACCAGTTTTATTCGTTGTCCATTCTTCATGCTTCATTTTTCGACGAAGAATGTTGAAAGAAGAGAACTGTTTTTTTTTTCTTGTAACTTCTTATAATTTGACTGTAATAGGTATTGCTGTTGATACTGTGGAATTTCTATCAGTTGATAGAAGATCTCGCTTTAAGTTGAAGACATGGCTGATTATAAATTCCACAAACGATAGTATACAAAAGGCAACTATATTGCAGCACAAATTGCCGTGTTTTTTAATTTGTTTTGTTGTTTACAAAACACACTTATCCATATTGCATTACGCTTCATGTTTTTATCAATATTATTACAAATAGTTCATCCATATTTTGACTGATGATCTGGTTTAATATCGAATAAAAAAATTGCTGAACAATCAATGGATATGTTTTCTATCACTGATACAGAAACACCAAAAAACTTGCGCACTGGTTGAAAATTTCCTGCATGAACAATTTTCAGCATCAACAACTTGAATGCAAAGTTGTTAGGAGGAAGTTCATGAACTAAAAACTTAACTAGTAGGTCCAGTGAAGTGTCCTACAAAGAAACCACTTAGCAGAAGTTAAAAATAGTCTGTAGTAGCTCTCAACATCTAAAGTAGGTCCAAGTAGGCGCCAGAAATCTTAACAACACATTAAAACTAATACTACTTTCATAAGTCTTTTGTAATTTTAAATTGTGTTTACATTCGTGATGGAGCCGAACTAATGTACACTTTATTGTTTCACGGGACGAATATAGGACGATCATAATTCGGAGAGTTTCTGTATGTCGAAATGTTTGAATGTTTCAGATTCTTGATTTAGAAACTAGTTGTAAAGTCCTGATAGTTTTCAGTTTGTTGGTTAGGTAGATGCTATTCTTAATCTATTTCACTCCACTCGCTATGAGTAAGTACTTATTATGTGTTTTACTATGCAAAACATGATCCTACTTTAATGCAGTCGGTAAGATGTAGCCTAACCGCTCGGCCACGGGACACTTCCTCACAATAACTACAAAATATATTTGGATAAAATCTGGCTCAGAGACAGTAGTCCGGAAAAGAACATAAGACTACATTTTATCCTAATAACACGCGGGCGAAGCTGGTGGCTGAAGGTAGAATTACTTTAAATTCTTTAGTGGTATAAACATAATTTTTATAATAAATCACTAAATAGAAAGTTAGTTACTTTGAAATCCATGATATTAAGTAGGTTAGCGATGTATTTCATCTGAAAAACATCCAATATTACAAAAAAACATTCAACTTCTGTATGTATGTCACAGAGATATTGAATAATACGTTATCGGGGCAATACCCTTTAGTATTGAGGACATCTTAAAGGTGACTCAAGAAATGGAACTTATGTCAATCATAATAAGTACAAAACAGACCGATATCATGAAAGCAATATTAACTTAAATATTAATAATTAATTTAATGAATAGCCTAATAAATAAACTTACTTATTCGATAGTCGGTTTAAAAAGAAGGACCTAAAATGTAAATAAACACATCTATTATCATCACATCAAACAGGCAAGTAATAATTTAATAATTACATAGGTTATATATAAGAATTTAAGTGCTTACAAATATTTTTAACAGATATAAACGGTTTTCATTGATGTAATAGAAATAAAACGCATGGGCGTGTTGTAACAGAGTTATGTTAAGAGATCTATCCAGCGTCAGTCCAGTAAGCATTTCAGTTAAAGTAATTTAAAAAATATATTATTTCGTTTCGCTTACACTTTTTGCCGTCATTTTAACGTCCGGTAAGAAACTTAGTTATAAAACTACAAAGCAAAATTTAATCTCTTGTAATATAGACGGTAAAAAAGAATTTGTTAATCCAACTTTATAATAGTAATCACATATTAGAGGTAATCACAATTTCTATCTGATTATCTCCATTATAGAAATTTTCTACGTGAAATATAACAAGCACTTTCGTACAGAGATAGCCTCACATTAGCACCAACAATACCTGACCTGCTTACTCTTGACACTCGATCGACTTTAAAATTAAAACATTCGGTTCGAGAATTTGTTTAACATTGAGCCAATGGACATTACATAACAGCTAATGTTCATTGTTCATTTTTGAAATTAAATTAAAATGTCTTCAATCACAAATTATTAGTTATTATATTGCAATTCCATAGAATCAACCCATAAATCAATTTATGCGTTTTCAATACCAATCAATCAGTTCTCGAAACCGATCTCAATTAATTTAAAAGTTGAGCGAGCAAGAGTCAAGGGTAAGCCAGGTCATATATTGTTACTATGTAATTTAAAATTACATTTATTTTTATCGTCCGCTCGTGTAGCGCTCAGGAGTTCTCAAACCAAGCGACAAGTTCTCGAAGCCAATCCTAAATTTCAAATACGATCGAGAGTTGAGAGTAATCCTGACCTGGGAGAAAGTGTCTATCCAATCGATTAATCTACCGTGTCCCC
Organism: Meganola albula; assembly: GCA_936450015.1. Lineage (NCBI taxonomy): Eukaryota > Metazoa > Arthropoda > Insecta > Lepidoptera > Nolidae > Meganola > Meganola albula. The sequence continues at coordinate 3,797,838 of OW388153.1, forward strand.
GGGCTACAGGCTTTCGTAATAACAGATCAACATAACTATAATTGTTCCTTTGATACGCAATGACAAGGCAATTGTCGGTTACGAAATTAATAACACAGAATTACTTCGGATGGTTATATTAATATTATGTATTAATATGCCATCTTGTTGACACTTTAGAGGGCTTTTCGAAAAAATACGAGCCGATTTCTATGCACCAAAAATGAACCAAAAACTGATCTTTAAATGGGATCACAAGGGAAGCGCCAGCTTTCTAATAAAGGGTACAATCAACAAAATTAGTTCACCTAAAAAAAAGGTTACACAAATTATGGAATAGTCAAATTTTGATCCTTGCTTTTGAAGTTGGTTAATGATATTTAATGTAAACAAACAAGAAGCGATGAAAGGAAAGCGATTTGAGCTGCTCAATAGCACGTCAGCGTATGAAGGGAGGACTATTCATCAGCCAGTGAAAGCTAACTGATAGTCCTAAATTACCCCAAGCCAGGCTTAGCCCATAGATGCTATACGTATAATGACTGTTAAATGTAGGAATGAGCAAAATTGCAAATCATTCGTCAATAGTTAGTTATTCAACTTTAGCATTGACATTGATGTAGATATTCTTGTTAGCTGACTAGCTTAGCTATTACAAAGTAACATGATGGTGAATAAGGAATAGTGGCTCATGGTGTGAAATCAAGAAACAGACACACCAAGTGATAAGAATATTTTAAGCAGTCGTGTGAGAAATGCACATGAGGATCGAAAATAAATTATAGAGGTCTGTGAAGCCAATTGACGATGGTACAATGAAATCGTAGAAATCAAAAGACCGGCAAACTATTCACATTATTATAACGCTTGAAGAGTTGTTTTTTTGGTTAAATGCGCTAATCTTATGAAACTCCAGGTCCAATTTGAAAAATTCTTGCACTACCAGATAGCCCATTTATTGAGGAAAGCTATAGACTACTTTATATCTTACTGATGGGCATGATATAAAATGTATTGCTAGAAATGTAAACCACGGGTGCCAAGCTAGAGTAAGTATAAAAAAAACTGTGTCTGGTTATCTCGATGTTGCTTTCATGACTAAAGCAGTTAATCAATCGTAACATTAGAAGTAGTTAAATACTACATGAGGAAAGTCGGTGGCAATATACCAGTGTAAAAAAAAAGATAGAAATTCGGACGCCAGACACACTCCGCAGAATTTTTGGCAATCTGTACCATCTCGTTTGCATTTCGAATACGAACGTTGCCTTATTGTCCTTTTACCGCACAGCTGTTTAAATGAAAGCCAGTTTTTGTGCACTTCCCCTCAATTTTAACGAGATTCTGACAAAAACACGATAGCTGTGACAGTTATTTAAACATTCTCTTGCTTTTGCGTATGTTATAATATACGTGAGGTCGCAGGACCTTTGGAGTTGCAATTTAAGTGATGCTTGACGGATTTTTAGTGGCAAACGCAAAATTTATTACAAATAAGGTTACGGTAATAAATTATATTAACATTACCGGGGTGTTTGTATGTCCGCGCACGTGTATACAAGTTTGTGGCATCATAGAGTATTTAAATGTACAGATTTTAATGCTGTTTTCAATGGTAGGTAGTACAATCACTTAAAGCTATTTCTTAATAATTTTGACAATTTACAACAAGGAATAATAATTTACAAGGAATAATTTTGATAATTTTTTCTTTAGACAAATGTTATCTGTTTGTTGAATTATCAACCTATAGTGATGTGGATATAAGACTCGTGGGATTTGAACACAGTCCACCAAGGTACTAGAGGTCGATGCCTCATCAGTTGAGTATTAAGATTGCGATACCACAGTGCAAATTGCCCAGATATGTGACAAGCTTGTTAACAGTACACAGTTGTTAACACAGAGAGGCGACATATAACGGAACTGCCCGGCGAGACATTATCGATTCCTACCCATGAACACACTACATGATTTTGCTTAACATAACTTCACGCTGATATTATTCAAAGGTAGGCTGAGGTCGATGCAATCAATATTTTGTCGATTTTTCACGATTTACGTGTACCTACTCCAAAATACAAAAATGCTTCTAAAAAATAAAATAATAATGAATCCATCTTACAAATTTCAAAAAAAGACTATACACGTATAGGAGTCGGAATATACTACCTACGTATTATATTATTTAAGTCTACCTATTATTATTACTATTTATAGTGGTTATACCCGATAAAACATTAAAAAAAAACATTTTTTTTTAAGTTATACTAAGTCGAAAAGACCTAAAGGTTACCTGCGCCAAGTGTCGCTTGACTTAACGACCGGTTAAAAATCGGTAAAGTCAAGGTATGATAATGCAGTTTTGACAGTTTGAACTGTCATGACATGCTTATAATTATGGTATCGATAAATCAGATATCTGATAAACATATCGAAGTAAAAGCGAATGCAAACTCACGACAATGCATTAGAAAGCTGAATTCTTAAATCGTTCATGATGTTACATGTTTAAACTCTAATGACATAGAAAAGAAATAGCTTATCGTATGATTTGACCTATAGATCACTAAAGAAGAGTTACATACTATAACATACATACAAACGTAACAGAGATTAAACTTAGACCCATTTAGAGCTGCCACTTATAGTTTTTATTACATTTTTTTTACACCTCTGGCAACCCAAGAGTTGGTGCGTACCTACCTCCGACAATCCTTATGCATTGACGCAGGTAGGTGGTACGCACCAGCTCTTGCAATCCAGAGAGGTAACGCACGAGGTTGCATATTATGTATTATTATTTATTATTAAAAAAGATACATGATATGCTAAAAGTCCCACAAATTTTTACTTACAGTTTGACTGTGGGATCAAGCCGATCAAGTTTGTTACCATGATAAAATAAAAATAAAGTAAATAAAAATAGTGTCATCTCATACCGTGGCAGATTCAAAGCCCCGCGATGCCCCCGTCCCTCGCATATCCATCTTGTATCAATAAATAAATAAACAAAATTCAGAAAAATATTTTTCACCATTACGGAATTGTGCCCGATGAATTAATAAAAATAATAATTAATTATTGTCATTTTTTATGAATAGCATTCGCCCCTATTACGTAAGAGACCTAAACATACCTTCGAAATGTGGGTGATATTCCCTTCTACCTACACTTTCAGGTAATACAATTAGCGCTACGCTATTAATGGTACATGTTATGTTATGTTATGCAAAAACTCTAAAGTGACTAGTGAAAAAATCGCTTTACATCTAGCTCGTATGATTAATATAATTTTTATTTGGCTTGATTGTTATGTTATGTAGGGTATCATTTTGTGATTCTCGTTATTGAAAGGGCGTTGACATCAAATAAAAACAGTTTGGACCGGAGGTAGTTAACTGTAACTAGAGTAGTTAGATGATGGATTGCCTGTCGAGCGTAGAGTTATCTAAAATACGTATACATAGGCAGTACATACAGGTGTAGATTGGTTTGAAGACGCTTATTTAAAATATATAGAACAATAGCCTGTGAATGCCAAACCTTCGAAAAAATCACGTCATTTATTGCCAGACAAAATAAGGGCAACTTCTTACCAGACACCCTTAAGGCTGTCTTATACGAGTAAAGTAGGCATTTAGTGTTCTTTCAATCACGCGCGCAATAGCATGGTCCGTATTGCGACACAGTGTAGACACGTAGTAGGTAAGGTATTTTATGTCACGTTAGATATTATTTTCGTGGTCTAACTTCATTTACATTGATGATAAGTTTAGGAATACAGTTTAGTAAGGTAAATAAAATACAGAGTAAAAAAATACAAAGGAGAGGTCAAAAGTGGGATAGAATTTTAAACACCAATGTGTGTCATTGGAAAGCTTATTTAATAAGCTGTTAGAATTTAACTAAACACGAATTTTAGGAGCACCCATTTTTGTAAAAATCTAATTAATGTAATAGAAAAACAAAACGCACATCACCTTTAATTATCCGTTTCCTAAGCAGTATAAATATTGCAATCACGTCAATAATCGCATTCTATTAGAGTACTTTTTTCTTGTAATATTATTCTAGCTGTAGTTTAATGTAATTATGACGAAAAATATTTGTTATCTTATTAGTGTAATATAACAAAACAGTCGAACAAAATATAATTACGGGAAACGTCATGATGTCATTGTCATTGATCAGTTTGATTGACAGCGTTCTGAATAATTTTAATTTTTTTGGTTGCTCAATTGTCATTTGGGCATGGGGTTGCCAATTGCAATAATCATAATATTGCATTAAGGATTCTTATTTTCAATTTCGATTTAAAAAAAACGGGAGGGTGTGAAATTATTTTATATACACCAAAAAATTTAATTAATTATGCTCTATTAACCTATGTAACTCAGATTGCTGTTCAAATTTACAATTATTTTAATCCCAGGCTCTATACATTTTTTGAACGTCTTCTTTATGTATTAGTTTTAAAACTGATTAGAATACACCTTGGCTTTCTACTGTTTATCTACGAGTGTTATCTGTGAGTAAAAATTAACTCTTCACATCTGGTAAGTGAAGTCAGTGATAAATAGGTAGACACAGTACCTAAAATAAATATTCGTAGTATAGCAGCTCGAAGTTTGTGGTTGTGGCCGTTAAATGCCAATAGGTCATTTTTATGTATGGGACCTAAAACATAGCCCACAAATTGTGGGTAACATTCATCTCTGTCTTCATCTTCAGTTAATACAGGCGTGAGCGCTTTGTTATTAATCAATAAGATAAATCTATCCATCGATTGCGTTTTTAACAAGCAAATCAGGTAACAATCAATCAACTGGTAAATGTGTGCTGGTAGGCTTCGGCCGTGGAAAGTAACCACCCACCAGACAAAGCCGCACCACCAAGCGGCCTTGCCGTGTTCCGGTGCGATGTCTGGTGACACCATTTCAGAGGGTGGGTTTGAATTATTACTCATTTTTGGATTTTAACCATATGGAGCCTGCCACTGCCACTTTCTCGCCAAAAATCACTCGTAATCACGAGTTAATCAGTATATTGGGCAGGCACGTCCCATCGTGGACTACATCATTGCTTTACATCAAGTTAAAAAGGCAAGAAAGAAAAGAAACATGTAAAATAAGGTTAATATTTCTAAAACTGCATGATGAGTAAGAGAAATTTTAGAAGAATTTTTGGCAAGATTTTCACAAATAAAAGTCATTATATGAGTATTAACAAAAATAAAACCCTGTTATAAAGTAACCGCACCACTTTTGTCACCACTCCCTAATTTCTTCATTCTCGCCTCATTTTCCTTTCCCTATAAGTGCCTCTCTCTCTTCTGTCTGACCGAGTCGTTTTATTGCAACTTCTACGAGTTCGGTCCATCTTTAAAATAAAACTAAGCAGAGTGGGAATAAATATACTTACTATAGATGGAGTAATATATTTCATTCAGAAGGCCACTCTTTTTCAAAAACAAAGGTCTCTCACTCTGTCATTTACTCATGTACCTATTAAAAATCTCTGAAAGTACTAGACATAGGATGATAATATAAGGCAATGTAAGAAACTCGTGCACAAAGAGGTAGAATATCAGTAAAATTAACGGGGCGGAAAGCTATAGAATAGATGTATTTTAACTGTTATTTCTTTTTTTTAATACTATAAAATTGAATAAAAGTATATGATAAAATCAAAGTACCAATCTAGTCCACTCCAAGTATGCTTTGAATTTAAGAGTTGCAAGACGAGGATTTTTTAAATTTGCCGCGGTTTTCGAGTGACTTCTTTCGTTTGCCAGACTATAGTAGGTATATTAAAAGCATAAACAACTTCATTCATCAACGCGGCACTGAGTTACAGAAATTGAGTATAACCATTTTATTTTTCTTCTTTTTACACCTACTGATGTTATTTATACTGTGGTAAATACGTAGCGGAATAAAAGCGCGCGCTAGAGAAATTTGGCATAGGTCTCACCTCGGCAACGTCCCGCGGGACACTGGCGAGAGCCAAACGAATCAAAAATCACTAAAAAGATCGATTAAAAAAATTATAAATGCAGTAGGAATAATCAATTCTGATATATCCCTAAAGGTACCTGTGAACTTTATTTAAAAAAATAAAACATGATATCAAATCACTTATTTTGGAAATAAAACCGAAAAAAGAATATTAAATCACAGAAGAAGAGGTATCTTCATGAATTTATTCTATCGAGCCAACTTTATCAAATCGTGTTTCCAGTCCTCATATTCCTTAGATTATATTCTCGACTATATGAATACATTTTTTTCAGATTTTTATTTTGCTTTTCACTGCTTCAAAAAGTGTTTCAAAATACATGTTTTTGCGGATTTTCGGTAAAACCTGGCCTTAATGAGGTTTTAGGAATCGCCCCGAAGTCTGGCTGTCTATTTTTTTATAGTATTATTCTGAAGGAAATATGAAAATAATCACACTTTATTAATCGAGGAACTTATTTTACATAACTTTCAATACCGTTTACAGACCAAAGCCACGATGACCTACCATTGTTCTTATCTGTGTTGGGAGCATGCACTGCAAATTTTCAGATTTTTTTTAAATGACGAAGGTCTGGCGTTCACTATCTCTTAGGCTAATAGGAAGTTTGTAAATTATTTCTTTAGTTCTATCAGTAAAAAAGTAAAGTAAAAGACATTTAACGTCCTACAGCTGTAAATGGGTCTTCTCACAACTCTCTAAAGAATTGAAAGAATTTAGGCTTAAACCACACACCAAATACGTCTCTGTGGCACCTGACTTCATAAATGTTGAGTTCGAAGACGCCGGTTAAGTCACAATATTTCTTCCACCTGTGCCCAGTTAAAAGTTTTTTTCGTTTCCTGAAAATAGGCGTCCTTATCGGTGAATCAACCCTTACGATGCGAGAGGCCAAACGAAATTAATATCTAAAATTGCCATAGTTAACTGCCACTATAAAGTATTAAGTAACTACAAATTATATTGTAGTCATCAAATTTCACAAAGCTAATACATATTTAAGATATAATAACATGTTTGGTGTCCAACGATGGGAAACCTATTATCAAACATTGTTAGTAGACGTAATATCAAATTATCTGACCATCTGCCAAATGTATGTAATCAAGGCACGCTCTCGAAATATTAATCGATAGATTAACTACTGAATACCCAATTTTGTAACACTAATTCCATGATTATGTGATAAATGTTAGATTTTCTAAATTGTAAACTCATGTCTGAGATACGAAGAGAGATGTTCAATAACTCATACTTGTTTGTATAAAAATGCAGTGAAATTGAGCTTTAATAATTATAGCCTGTTAAATTGAAAGAAATAGTCATATATCTTTATAACACAATAGTTCATATTTCGACTGGTCATGAAAATAGCGTCAAGTGGCGAGCATAGCGATTTGGAATACATTGACGCGTGCAATTGTTTCGTAAACTGTAGGCTGTCCGCTCATTGGCTATTATGGCTTGAGCTACAGGTAGCAACCACCGCACGCAAGTAGCGGTTGTTGTGATAGCATATTGTGCTACCGATTGTGCAGTGTGCTACTTTATAGTAGCTCACGGAACAGAGCTCTAACATAGCTATAAAGTGAGTGTTTTATCTAGTCGAAGGAGTTTTCTATTCGGTTTTAGAATCCTTGAGGTATAAAGGAAACAATTATTCGAAAAATAAATGTTTACTTTAACGTGATTGTGTAGGTTAAACTTGAGCGATAAAACGGTAGTTTATGCAACACGGTAAAGCTTGAGCGATAGAGCGATAGTTTATGCAACATCGCTAAAGCTTGGGCAACAGAACGGTAGTTTCTACAACTATCGTTAATGTTGAGCAACAAAAGAGTACTACTATAATAGGCACTTGTTATTTCAGCTTTATGAAGGATAGGTACGCATTGGACTGCAAAGTCATTGCGCCGCTCTACGCTTAGTTTCGTGGTTGTTAGAGAATACACGGCGTCGTGAGAGTCAAGGAATTCAAACAATACATTCGTGTCAACTTGAACAAGGTAGAATCTATCGCGATGACAGATAGAGGTATCGCGTTACCGCAGGGTAGCGATAGAACACCGATGATAATCGCTGGTTAGCGGTTGACATTATCTGGGAATATAAATTGAATGTACGATGCCGTTACTAGGTTATAAATCGATAGTAACACACACGATGGGATCTGTACAACATATTTAGCTTGTGTTCGGTAATCTTTAGACAATTTAAATGGTTGCTGATTAATAAGTTATCTTCATTATCACGTTATTTTTGACAGCTGGTCAAAGGTTCTTTTAAATCCAGCCCTTGAGTTATGCAGCTATTCTAGTCGTTTCAATGATTAATTTCAACCAATTTTAACGCAAAATTCATAACAAGAATACCGAATAAGTAATAATAAAATTTAAAATAGGCAACACGTTTTATTATTTGGCGTATAATAGAAAAAGGAAGTACATGCTTTGAATAATCAATCTCAATTCAATTGCTACCAGTTCGTATTACGTAGTTTTTTTTAATCTGTAGTATCGTCTGGCAGACAGACTAATAAAACTTTTGACAGTTTTTTAGTAAAATGCTTATTCTTTGCGGTATATGGTATAAGCACATGGCATAACGTCACCTAAATGTGTTTTGTTACTGTCATTGTTTACGCTCCGAAAACTTTTATGATCTTGTTCAACAGTTTTCCTACTAGCCTATTGTGTTGATAACTATATAATAATTTGTTAGTATCGTATCCTTTGTTCGTAACGTTTTAATTAGTATAATGGCGTTCCGTCGATACGGATCAGGAGTTCAAAGATCGCATAAAATGCCTTTATCTTAACTGTTTTTTGTGTTAATAGTAATAAATATTTTTAGGTATTGATTATCTATTGCCCATACTCCGAAAAGAGATTTAATATTAATATGTACGAGTAATTAAATCTAGAACTTCTATTCTTACAAAAATCATAGAAGCAGCTCGCAGTTAGGTATTATGTCTAATAAACGGAACTTACTACGTGTGGGACCAAAATATAGCTGGCGAAATGTGGGTAATATTTACCTCTGGTTTACACCTTCGGGTAATAAGGACATAGAGCTGTATATATTTGAGACAAAAAAAAATTGCACTCCGGGAGTGCCGGCAGAAGTGAAAAACATTCGCGCAAGCGCCCTGCGCTGCCTAAACGAAACAGTAGGCCCAGGCATACATTTTCGCCGCGCCGTAGAGAGGGGATAGCTGTCTACTCTCCATCCGTCTTACGCTTTTTCGATCAGGTCACGTGTCCTGACGCGAGTTTAAGATTTTATACCCATTACAGAAAAGTGCTCAACGCCGCTAAAGAAGTTTTCACTTCAAAAACATGTTTCATCTTTTCTTATCAAACCACCTAAACGAGTATAATAAACGTAGATCATGTTGTTAGGATCAGGTAAAAAAAAAATATTATTAATTAATTATTAAATTCTGTCAAAACACATCTGAATTTAAAGTCACTTCGTTAAAAGTACTTCACTAGAACACGCTTGGAAATTATGTATTAATTTCTAACAGAACTATTAAAATTACGCTTGGAGTACATATGGTAATTTATTTTTTAAAGTGTCACGGTTTTACAAAACATATAAAATGTTAGGTTCTGTTCCGGTCAATTTGATTTATGTGGGAAACATACTGTCGATAAGTTTTATAGTAATTCTCAGGTTTAATTTAGTTTTACTTATCAACCTGAAGTCTAAACAAATAGGTAACCTAAATAACCTATATACTTAACAGTACCATAGTACCTGTGTGCTCAGTGAGGTTACTTTAAGTGCAAGCTGTACGTGGACTAAATTTTGAGATGGTGGGTGAGCGGCTTAGCTGTAAAAAAACTACCTGACAACTGATTAAAATCTCATATCTCCTACTAAGAGTAGTACTAGTTGTCAATACCAAAAAAGTTTTTGAATACTTTCAGCCTACCGTACAAAAAAAAAACATAGTGCACTGTCTTTCTCAATTAGATGTTGGCAGAATCTTTGTGACTGTGGACGCCAAATAGATTTTAAAAAGTGAACTGAAGTGAGCATGAATCTGTCAAGGCACAGATAATATAATATTACTGTCAAGCTTTTTAGCTTAGTTAAAATGTAATAATCTACAAATGATTTTACCTATTTTCTTTCTGAATCATTTTATTATATTCCTTAAACTTTTTTTCGCATTAACGAACTCGTGTTAAGGATACAGACAGGTAGTTTCTATTGCCTTTAGATTATAGAAGTATAAGTATTATATTATCTGTGAATATAGTTAATTAATACGGGTAGAATATTGATGAACATAATAGGAACTCATACGATAGGAATTCTAATTGTTTTGTGGCCTGTTGCGTAATGATCTGCTAAGTTTACCTACTACTTATAAGTAACTGGTGACCCGCCCCAGCTTCTAACGGGTACAACATAAACTTATACCTTCCTCATAGATCACTGTCTATTAGTGAAAAAGTGAAAACCGCATGAAAATCCGTTCCGTAGTTTTTGATTTTATCGCTAATAGCAGAAGCGACTTCACTTAAATAATGAAAAAAAGTTGTTGAGGAAAGAAATATAAATATATTATATGGATATTCGGTGATTTAAAACGTTTACACAAATGTTGCTTGTTATGAGCTAGGTACAGCTAATTTGTATTAAATTAAAAACTTAAAATTAAGATATTATTATTTACATTTCTATAACATTGTAAAAGGTGATTCGATCAATCGATTCTTTTACATCGATTACACTTGATTTATTACTTCACTATCGAAAGATATTGACAAATCGATTGAGTCTTGTTTTGTTTCGAAACGTTATAATATAATATCATGGTACGTATTAATTTAGTCGATTTTTATAAATGGTAAATATTGCTGCTGACCTACATAATAGCGCATACTTACCTGAAGGCTTAGGCAGAGGTAAATATTAACCAGTTTTCGCCGGTTATCCTTTTTAGATCCTATATTAACTTGCTAACGCTACCGCAATGTCATTCATTCAACAGCAGCATTCAATTTAACATTTGGCGGATATCGTGATTTTGCTCGCACGCTGTGTGGTGCCCTATCTCTGTCCTTTTCAATCGTTCAATGTAAACATCTAATTGTGATCATAGATGTGTGTTTTTCGTTGTATGTACCTTAGTTGTGCACTGAAATCCAGGTTTAGTGATTATATTAGAGCGTACCGTATCTTTCTTTTTTGATTTATTTATAGGTCTAACTTATATTTTTGCCCAAGATTAAAAAACAGAGATACTAAAGAAACATTAAAAAAAATAACCACCAAGTACGGAACATGACATGACATTCATTCAACCTTTGCTTTCAACATCGAAAAAATAAAAACAAATAAAAAGTAACAAAAACAAAAGACGTTACAATTACACACTCATCACATACAAAGGCGTACAATGACAGCTAATTGTTATGCCAAATAAGGCACATACAAAATGTTACTACACTCCTTACATACTTGATATAGGTACTATTATCGCTTAGCAGATGAAACTGAATGTTTGTGATACAGCACGGACTGGCCGCTTTGACTAATGACAACTGAACAAAATAGGTCGAAGATCTCAACACGACAGATGCACTTTTGTTAAACCTACGTGACACCGAACTGAAAGAATTTACAAGCCCTAAGTGGACGTTTACATAAACGAAAGAAAAAAAGGAAAAAAGCTTATTAGGCACGGAGCACACTGCGGTCTGAATTCTGAGACATTGCAGAATTTAATTAGTTATAACTCTGGGATTATATCGTCTAGCCTAGTAAGTTCGTCAACGTAAAATTACTAGAATAAAAGAATTCCAGAGTTATGAAATTATATAATAAGTCAATTTGCCGCTATGGAAGCCTAAATTAGATGTATATTTAGTGAGGATATCAACAAAAGTACAATTAATAACATAAAGAGTTAAACGACCTCCACAAAAAAATACGGTGACGACCACAGTAAAAATTTAAAAATTTTTCGTGTATCGGTTCGCCGTGTATTCAGTGCCTTATTTAAATCTCTTTAGTTGTTTATGACATGTTGACGTAAATAAAGATACAACATTCTAGTTGAGTGGCACTCGATGCAATACTGTAACTGTTGAAAGGAATTATGTAACATATTTTATTCTGAATTTAATACAGATACGATAAACCGTAGTTCACTTAACATCTGAATCGTAAATAATAAATATAAAAACAACCCCGAGAAAAGAGAGAGAGCCACAGATTATAACAAGTTAGTTTTCTTTTTACATCATTTTTTTTATTGAAGTGCTATGCAAACAGGTCAGTTTTTATCTCAAGCTTAATAATAAAGCTTCGCATCCATATTAGCTGGCTCAGGCCTTGCTCCAGGCAAGAAAAGAACACAAAATAGGCGCGAACGTATGACGCGGTGTGTCACTAGCATCAACAGTTGCATCGCCTAGCACTCGCTCCTTGTTTAGACTGCTCTTCGGTCACATTTAAAACGTTTTAAAGATTGCCAACTAAAAAAACTGATAACTTTAAGCACAATAGAAATATGCAATAAAATGCGTTGACCCCTCGCTACTCTTTGAGAGCGAAAGAGGGTAACGTAAAGAAATTAAATCAAGCAACTTTAAAACGTATTATGAATAAAAAAAATGTCTCCGTTGTTTGTTTTTCATGACTTTTAACCAACCATTTTTGTGTTTCAAGAATTAATGATCATCAATAAACCAGAGTGCTGCACGCGGTACACACCGCTTTAGTGGACACGAAGCTTAAGTAAACTCCGGATTTGGCGTAGAGATTAAAAGTCTGATAGATGGACCTACTGTGTTATTAGTGTCTGTTTAGACTGTAGAAAGCATTGTGTTGATTTTTATTTTTACTCTATGAACACACAGACTGACAGTATGATGCCATGTTACTATTATTGCATCTACGTAATTAATTTGTCCTATACTTCCTGCATACTATCCTATTAATATTTTATAGGCTAATGTTTGTATGGAAGAAGCTTAATAACTCAAAAAGGTAAACCCATCGAGTTTGGAGTTCATTTGTTTTTTCATTCCCAATCAATCTGACGCTACATAATATCTAGAATTATTTCTATTTAGCCCGTTTTTCCAAGTAACATTTTTGTATTATAATTGTCTATCTTATTGAAACAACTATGCAAGAACATCCGTTTAACAATTTAATTGTAATTTTTAATACTGATATGGATGCTATTGTAGGGAGCTTTGTGGTCATGTAAAAGATGTAAACAGTCGGACGACAGAACGTTATTTAATTACAAACAAACGTTACTGTTTTGGGACGCTGCAATATACACACTGGATTAGGACAGAGTAAACAATGGAACATTTCTAATAATAATCAAGATAGGTAAGATTGTAGTAGTAAGTGTAGTTGTTTTTATGATTGGATACATACACAAGTGTACCAACCTAGAAGATTCTTCAACTTATATGGTTTTAGGTTTATTTCCGCAGCTGGAGAAATTCCAGTGTCGTGTTTTTTGAACCATTACTACTATCGATAAAGAAAGAAAACATCAAGAGAAAGCATAGCCAGAAAGAAAGCAGGCCAAGCAGAGGGATGCTGTTGAGTTGATGACCAACCTATTTTCTTTTCCTGGCGCCTTTAGGTAATATAAGGTACCCAATTGATGTTATGTAACGTTAACATTATAATTATTTCATTAGTTTATGAAGTTAATTCCCAATACTCAAAGCATCATGTTCGAAGGCATGAAGCTGACTTGTTGCGAGTGAAATCTGGCAACGTGCCAGTACATTAATCAGGGACACCTGAAAACATTCGCTGCGGTGAAACTGACTAGCTTTTAGCACCTAGTAGAGACTATAAATGTTAAGAATAAAATGACAAACTGAGTATAAAATTTAAGGTAACAAATTAATGAGTTTTCTTTTGTATGATCATTAAAATAATAAAAATGTGTTGTGAGTGCTATTAATGAATCTGATAAAAAAATCTGTAGAGAATATGATTTTAGAAACAAATATCAAAGACAATAATGCTAATGAGGAACAAAATTGATCATTTGTAAATGTAGAGCAAGTGAGAAATTTCAACACAAACATAAAAGGCGTGTAATTTATAGTCGCTTTCCTAAAATACTTTTACTGATAACAAAGACGTACACTGATAGTATACGCTACTTTTAGATGTAACGAAATTATCTTATCGCTCATTTCACACTAAGAAACACTTCAGATAACCCGAAACAATTGAGTCATAAAGTATGTAGAACAGGACACGAAGGTACATAGAAACCATTACTCGGAACGACGAAAAACAAGAGTAATGTTAAACTAAAAGAACTAAACGTATGTAACAGTATAAAGTTACATTTAAATCTTTAACGTAAGATATTCAAACGGATTTTCAATGGAAGGTAAACAATATGTTACCTAAAATCTGTTTGAAGTTATATTATGCATTACATTTTGTTTCATAATTCAATTCATAAGGTTTTTAGAACAATACTTCCAAAATATATTTAACACAACAACAATATTATCTAAATTTACCAACTACTTAAATTTTAATTAAAAATCACAATCAACAATGGGAAAGTAGTATAACTTTAAAAGCACATGTTTATCAAAACCAGCTACAAAAACAAGGAAACAGGACTATTACATAACCCTCAAAATTTAGTTCCAATAAAAAATAACATCTGTGACTATCACCTCTTCCAAACTAATTCAATACAAACAGGATGATAAAAAGTACATGGTGTGGGAAAGAAGAAAACAAAAAACATTCACATCCGGACCTTAAAATACATTTCATTAGCCACGTGGAAAGAATAACCATGATTGACGGGGTAAGGAATAAAGAAAAAGAATTTCAGCAGTGTAGATCCGGTTTTTAAGGTGCTAAAGAATTATTTTTCTAAAGAGGTAACACCAGGATTATTAGCAACGACACAACAATGTTAGTTGAATTGCAACCAAAATAAAGTGATGCAACAGCTACCAGTTAAAAAAAAATAACTTTATACTTCGCATTCATTTGAATAAACTCAGTGATAATTATGCAAAAGAAATATAACATTTTGAAAATGCCAATCAATCAAGCAGTGACATCAATTATAACAAGTATTGGATTCGGTAATCAACGTGAGGCTATTCAGATTGAAAATCAAATTTTAACAAAGAACGAGATTGATTAACGATGTTGTCGCCGAAGCCCCTTGTCAAGCTACATCCAAGTCATGCAATATAATAGCAATATTGTAATGGCGTGAATTAAATAACTCCACGAATAACTACTATTACGTTAGTAGGAAATACTGAACACTAAATTGACGTATGGATTTCGCACTTCGACACTATAAGTAAATATTAACAGTTTACAACTTTTTTACAGCAGATAATAGCTAAAACTAACACGGAAATCAAATCAAGGCTATATAAGAGTTACTTAAGCTATATATGTACAACGGATGGTTTCGGTATATAGAAAGATACATCTAGCAAATAAAATTGTAGTAAAAATATTTATATTTGAGCGTTGTGTGGGCACTCAGACACACAGGATATGGTAATGATCGCAGAGAAATGGAAGTCTTTCTGTTCGACTATTTTAGTTTCAGTTGAGTGTAAGGGCGATTTATTTTCAGCCCAATTTCCTTTCCAGATGGAAGCGAGAAGATGCCACTTGCACTGGAGACACGGCGATTAAGAACTTTAATGGACTCGGCAGATAGCTGAGATGCAAAGTGTACACAGTTATACCGCAGGTGATACAGTTAATGTAGGTAAAGAAAATGATGAGCGCAATACATATTTTATGAATTAGACACATTTTAACAAAATTTTTATTAAATATTTAAGTAAGATTTTTTAGTAAGATTAAAAGCTAGTAATTGTGAGAATTACGAGCGTGTGAGGCAGAATTTCAAAACACTTTTATTATGGGTTATAAAAAGTTATTGATTTAATAAAATTGTGCAAAATGCCAAGAATATTTTTCAAATTTTCTACACTTTCTATATCACCTAGTCTACGATGATGGCTGCTGTCGATTATTGCTATTACTAAACACGTTTTCTCGCTTGAAATTAGATTTCACCATATTTGAATTAGTGAGATTCCCAAATTGGCTGTGGTTTGCGAGCATGACTCTGAAACATCTGCTATGGGGTGTAGAGAGTAATTTTTCATCGTCAGTTGCTTGTACAGCTGTTAAACAGGTGTTGGGTACGTGCCCCTTGCACCGGATTACATCTTTATTGTGGCTTGATTATTTTTGATTCTTTGTTATAGATTTAGTTAGTTTTCAAACATTTTCAAGGTTACCTATTATGAATTGTTACATAATATGGTTTAATGTTGTTTTAATGATTCAAGTCTCTTTAATTACCGTTTGCACATTTCTGTGAGATATAGATTAATATTCATATTCATAACTTGTTCTTTGCACTAAATCTGAGTCGTGTTTACCTCTAGCTTCTATCTGAGTTAGCAACATGTTTGCTCACGAATTCAAAGTAAATCTTAATACGGTATTACAATTTACAACGTGAACTGTTTCTTAAAGGCAGCAAACCACATTATATTTGATAACTAATTAAGAGTCTTATAGGGAGTGGCTTCACCTTTTAAATTCAAAGTTACGTGACTTTTGAACTATCCATTTCTGTATAATAACATCGAAAGCTATCTTGCTGCGGTCACAATCGATGTATCCAATAGCCTTACTAGTAATGTTAGAGAAATTAAGAAAACACCGACAGATGATAGTTATCTCGACGGTGATGCTGACTATCCCACAGTTGTCAATAAGTCGGTGCTAGTACAGGTTACCGTATAAGGTTTCAGCAAGGTACAAGCGATAATAATCGATGGAAAAATTAGTTCTAACCGGACTTGACCTCTTTGGATTTAGACTAAGGCTCATTGGACTTCTATAATATTAAACAGAATAATGATTTAACTTAACAATGTTATAAAAAATAACGAAATGCCATAATAATGGCGCTTAAATCACAGCTGCAACAAAGATGGCAACATTTTCGTATCTTATATCAGATCGGTTTAGTGATGCACTCGCACATCTGCCAGCCCACGTGCCATCGCCCGCGCAGGTTTCATTTCATAAACTTTTTTCTTGACGAATGCATTTATCATTTACGGCAGATGCATACGGTAATATGCTGCTCGAGGAATATTTTTAATTAATTTAAATTCTTTTGTTTTCTTCCGCGTGGGTGTCTATTCCCTTCACTTGCTATTAGAACTACATTTAAAAGTATTTTCGAGTTATATTTCGTTTTGATTCATTTAGAAATCGTGTGGGACGCTTTGGCCTTAATTTCGGCGCGCAATGCACATGTGCGGAGGGGAGTCTGTTTTTTGTCTGTCGACCGACATCTGAGGTCTCTATTTCGTAACATGTGCGAAATTTATGTCCTCCGTCAACAGGATGTTTGAAATTGTAATGATTCCTAACCATTTAAACGCCTGTCGTTTTATAACATTTGTTTTTTTTTAGACATAATATTGTCTGTTTCATAATTACTAAGCGGGTACCTGATTTCACATGGTGTCAATCGTTAATATAGGTCAACAGTAAAACATTTCAAGGCCCAGAAATACGAGTAATATACTATTTAAAAATAGATTAATGATTAGTAGTATATACCAACGATCTACAAGCAAAAATTTGAGACTCTCTTGAAGCATTGTTAGTGACTATTCAGAAGTTGTTTATTAGGGTATTCGTCTACGATCAGAGCCATGCGTACAGTATTGTGTAACTTCTATGGCGGTGATTAAATCTCACCATTATTATTAACTGGCTCCATTCAAACACCCACTGTCGTGCTAGGCGGCTCGGAACTATGCCGTCCACCCACAGCCGCTGGTCCCGTAGGCGCACCAGGGTCACACACACAAACCTATTTTCATATATCGCCTTCTAAACACACTATTCGATTGTTCGCGCCAACTTAAATTTACATTCGGAGATTCAATGTCGCCCAGACACAAGGTCCACCATTGTTTTGGCGTTTCGGTGGTCCGGATGGAATATCGCTTCGCCCATTTGAATATATTAATAAATAAACGCTGGCTACTCTCTGAATACTTTATTTCTATAGATTGATCTTACATATGCTTTTAACATGACTTGAAGTAAAGATCGTGCATCGTGCAAATCAAGATCATCAGATCTTTATAATATCCAACTTAAAAAAAAAAGAAACATCCACTGTAGTCATGCAAAATTTATTGGAATACTGTAATTACCGGTTATTTTCATGTTAGTATTCAGAAGGACCATCAGCTTGTGTAAGTTTTTGCACAAAAAATACACTTATATCAGCGAGAAACTTCAAGAACACTGCATATAATCCAATCCAATTTGTAATCTGTATCCAACTCCGAAGTTTATTCACAAGTTACTAAACACTCGTGTAAACAGCACTACACAAAACGCGCGTCTGCCCTCGCAACGAGCGATTTGAAGACTGACTAGTGTTGACTGGGCGACGGACGACGGACGCAGCGCGGGCTGAGCGGTGCTGAGAGACGCGATAACTTTCCCACCCCCCCGCACTCTCACTGATCTGCACTGCACCCAACAAATTTGACGACAATTTGATCTATCACTTTCATAACCCGGTTCACCTTCTCTAAATATAAGATCTGGAGGACTGTTCAGTCCAGTATAGAATTCACAGAAGTAAAGGTTAACATGGTAAATCTAAATATATTCTACATGCTAAACTATTACATACAAATCTACTGCAACCAGGTGTTTCTAAATTCTAAATAGACCTGATAATCTAAAGATGATGAAGAGACCTGATGCTCGAGCTATATCAAGCACAAGTTCTTGCATGGAGTACAGCTCGCATCTTTGGGCTGAACGCCTATTTTAGGACATAAAAACACAATCCGGTATCATAACCGTTGGCATAAAATAATTTAATCAATAGAATTCAAAAAATCAAATTAAAATAAGTTTGAAGTTAATATGAGTTGTTAAAGTATAGTTGAATTGATAATAAAACCTCTCTTAGAAATAATTGCATCAACTGGACGAAAGAATCCAATGTAATTTGAGGGTAAAACTGTTGAAGAATCTGATAATTGTAACAATTATGGTGTTGAACGCTTTTTGCAGTATCAAATGTAGCCTTTGCAATAATTATAAAGAGATACTTCTCAAGTGCACGCTAATTTTACTTGAAGAGTTATCTTGCTAAACGCCTGCAGCTATTTTTTCAATTTGATCTATTATTTTATGCGAGACATCGACTTTCGCGACAGGTACTACATATTTTCCTCTTTCATTCATCAAAATAGTTACTTTTATTTAAGACATCATAAGTTCTTCAATAAAGATTAAGATTTCGAGTCCTGAAATATTATCTTTGTCTAAAACATGCGACCTTTTACTAAAGTAATTACAATATTTATCCATTCTGCCCTCAGATTGTACGGGAGCGATAAATTGTTAAACTAGTTTTGGATCAGAGGGCCGTTTACTCAAAGCTCTGGACTTTTAGTTTTATTTCCCGAGTTTTGAGAAGGTCGCCTCTCAAGGACGTCTGATGGGTCACGATTTAACTCCGCCCGTAACTATTATCTTCACGTTATCCATATAAAATAATCTTTGTCTGTCTGTCTATATTATGTTTTAAATATAAATAACCTTTTTGATACCATTTGGAAGGAAGAGCGATAATGAGATTGGAGATACTTTTAATAATATAAATTTAACTGCGGGCAAAGCTGCGGGTGTCAGTTAGTTATTATTGTTAAGAGAAAATTGAAGGTTTGTATTGAAATTTTCGCTTTGTGAGATTAGGCCAGTTGTGATTAATCTGTTGAGTTTCTCAAATTCACAGATTGGACTTTTGTAATCAATCTTGTGAAACTTATTGTCTGTGGTTATGATTAAAATGGATATTTTCTAAGCTGTTACAATATTCCTATTCTATTTATAGTTCAGACCTAGAAGTGGATTTAAAGGCTAGCCTACTTACGACTATTTTAGTGCTCATTTATGGCAAGAAATAGGTATTATTAATATAGAACTTATGTTCTAACAACGAAAACTAACAAAAGTATAATAAAGATTACATAAACGTAGTATAAAGGTATTCTTATTAACACTTAGATGATTAAAATATAATCGTTCGTTAAGAACTTTTTACAACAAACACCTACCATGTGTATTGTAAATAATACACCAGAGAACTTCAGGTTTCACCCTTTTCCGGGGCAATTGTCTGCTCTGTGATATATACACATGCCAAGAAGTAAATGTTTATGAATAGCATGTTTATGTGCTAATAATGAGCATGTACACCTATATTACCTTTACAACAAAGCCTTCCACCGTTTAATGACAATGACTCATTAGCATTTGACATTTATCAATTTCACGGAAGATTTATTTTGGATTGAAAACAATAGATGCCTTATTCTAAACCAAAAATTAAGGATATTTTTGAATTATTCACACTTAAGGCTTTAGGTGTTCCCAAAATGCTGGTTAAAGTGATAATGACTAAACTAAACTAAATAAACCAAACTAAGTGTTTTGTAGACATACCAACCAATTTCATAATGAAAGCATGAGTAAGTAACAGTTCCTTTTTCGTGTCCTTAACTTCACCTACATAGATAACGTTGGGTCAAGCTAGTCACACCATTCCAACGTTTAATACCTCTGCTAGGGAAGATAAGGTTAACATAAAGTCAAAGATATTATGGGAATATAATACAACAGATATAAAAGCACGTCCCACGTGTTAGATGGAATTAGTAAGAATCACAATGTTCGTCCTACCATCTTGTTTTATTTACTTATCCGTGTTTTCACCACAGGCCTTTTTATAGTATTCTAATCAGCAGCACTGGTGTTTGAATCATCAACCTATGCAGAAACGGCTGCAGGCGGTTCGCAATCTATTTTAGGGTGGATGATGTCATAGTTGTATTTTTTAGATTTCAGGGTGACAGAACATGAACAAATGTTAATTATTAAATTATGATACTTGAACTGATCTATTTGTTTTAACTACAACATTATCCAATGCGATACGATACATTGTTACTTTACCGTTTTACTGTTTTAAAAACGGTAAGTAAACAGTCGAAAAATTCGACGAAATAATGACTCACAGGTTAACTTACATTTTTAATTCGCAAAAAGCCTTTTTCCTTTGTTATAAGATCTGTTTTCCTTTGTTTCATTAAGTTTCTTTTAGAACACACTTTCTTAAAGCGGAATTTCTTGCTTTTTAGGATTTTATAGCTAGCTGTTCAAACACTAACCTGTTCAGTTTCTAGATTCTATCTTTTCCTTTCACTGTTTAATCTAAAAGTTACCTCAATAAATTGTTGTCAGCTAAGTTAAGGTCAGGGTATTTTAAATTTTAGTTGCGTCGTAAGGTTACGTCATAGAAACAATGGCGAAGAAATCATGTATGGCATAATAATTTTAGGTTCAGCACTAGGTATGTAGAGAACATATATATACCTAAGCATAAGGTGCAGTAGTTAAACTGGTGATGCTGAACTAGACATAGGAAGCTGAAGATTCAATGGGTATTATAGAAAAAGACTACCAGCAGTGAATCAAAGCGAAGATGAATATGAATTATTTCAGGCCTCCGTAACGTAGCTGTTTGGTGATTATAATCGAGTGCAACAATCTGGTAAGCCACATAAATATTTACATTTTCTAAGAACGTGGGCATCCATCCATTTAGTGCAAACGTCGAAAACAATTAAGAAGGTCGTTGCCTCCTATTCGCGAAATAAAAGCATCAGTAGTACTTATGATAATGTGCTCTTCGTGTCGGATCGGTCCACAGGGTTACCAGATCAAGTTACTGTTCAAATTTACTCTAATTTTAGTTATAGTATTTAGCACCAGCACCACTTATAAATTAACACTCAATCGTTTAGCTTTTTAGGATTTCGTAGACCAAAATTCCCTGTTCTGAACTGTTCTACTGATGTCCATATATCTAAGAACGAAACAACAATATTGGACTAAGCCTTTACCTAAGTTAAATTTGACGCATTAATTTTGTTCAACGCAGTTTTCAAGGAATGCTTGAAGAATGACAAGTTCCCAAATATGAAAATATTCACGCCCAAATTTCTATTGCCATCAGTATAATCAATCGATTCATATGAATTAATTAGTTTTGAGGGAATTCATGACCAGCCTTAAAACTAGTTAAATTGGACTTCACATCAATTTTGCAACCCTAACAAACGACCAATTAAAGTAATCACAGTAAACCGCAATAAGATTGCTCATGGAAGCAAATATTAAATGTTCTTTTTAGCCTAATTAATAAAGGTATTTATTTTATATTATTCATACAATTATTTCACTTCACACGGTGTGACGAAATTGTAAATAAAATTCTTAGTAAAGTTGGTTGAATGTGAGAGAATAATAAAGAAATATTACTTCTTCAACATTTAGGCCATAAACACACTTCATATGTGTCGATGCGCAGATGACCCAAATTTCACGCGCGTTTCAAATGAGATCCTAACGATAAAGATTCTATCAGTATCTCCGAGCGACGAAAACGCGTATCCCTTTAAAATTCGACTTCTGCTCTTTTAAATTACGGCTGAAGAAAGTTGACCACCTCAGTTATTCAGAGGTTTTAAATAATCTCAATTTGTTACCCACCAAATACATTAATCTAGTCCATGCTTGGCACATCATTCGGTCTTCCACCTTTTAAAATTACGCTCCAACTGCCAAATTGATAACATCCGACATTTTTCGTAACGGGAGCATCACTTGATTTATTTCCTAGATTGTATTTAAATTACTACTAACTAGCATTTCTTTTAAATTGTCAAGAATATTTACCATAGATTTTTCATAGTTTTCCACAATTTGTTGTTTGTCGTTAAATACTGCACGAATCGGCAACTTGTCAACTTGGTTAGCTTCAGTTGCTTGTTTATATTCTCTGTTATCGAGCACAATATCATCCGATTGTATCATGTAAGCGTTGAATAAAAACAAAACAGTGCAGTCCTTAGTAGGTGATAACACAGTGCCGAGCGGTCTGCAAACAATCGATTAAATATTTACGTTGAGCAATCGATATCTCGGCACGTTGATGGATCGATACTCACGAGTGGGTGTTATCATTGTTTTGATAATAATGTCATAATTTATTGGAATTCTTTGAAGTAGTGCTCGATAAAATATAGCGGTTGCATTTTATGCTTTCCTTGTGACGTGATTTTAATTAAAATGTAAAGATTTACAGTGTATAATTAAAATTTGCTTTGATATACTCATTAAAACCTAATTTACGAATCAAATAGGTACTTTTATGTATCCGTTGGGAATTTTTCCTTAAGATGTAGGTTGGTGTTTGATTGTGGCCAGCATTTCAGCAGTAATTCCGGTAAAGTTTTACAACAATACAACTAAATGTAAATAACGCTACGTTATCCAATACAGTAACAAAGCATTATGTAGTTCCGTCTCATTTGACACAAAAACTGTGTAACTTGATACCAAGTTTCCCGCGCTTGCTAATTGCCAAGCTTCGGTTAGAATTACGAAAGTAGAGCGACAATAAATTTATTCAATTTTATAAAAATGCAGTTTTCTTTAATTTATTCACTATTCTCCAATAATGAAATAATAAAAAAACTGCTTTTAATTTTAGTGGAACTATTTCGAGATTCGGATTCGGAATTTTGCAAATCCGTCTAATAAAGGAATCATGTCCGAAAAAACCTCCTATCTAGTGAATGATGAATCAAAAGATCTTTCGAAAATACATACAATTCACATTCGTGATACTTGCATATCAAACTATTTTTAATTCGGGATTGCTAGAAAGCAAATGCATTTCATTTTAAAATATTGATTGAATACGTGACATTACTATTCATTGATACGGTAGCGTCTGTCAAAGTTCACGAGTTAATAGACTTTTCGTTATTAAAATGCACATTTAATTAACATAATGATATAGTATTTTTATTCAAATTCAATGCAGTAACGTATATTGCTATCTAATCAAACCTTTTTGATGCGTCGATAGCAGCTAAGTCGTGGTCACAGAGTTTAATTAATCTCGATTCTTGAGATTTTTGAATAAAGATTTTTTGAGTCCTATTTATGAAGGTAATAAAAAAGTAGGTATTCTACCTACTTCTACTTAGCACAACTTCGTTGTGAGATCCGGCCTTAATGGGTCATCTATATTAAGATAATAGCCGGGATAGGACAGTAAGATAGGACAGCGAGTCACCAGTGCCCATGAAGCCTGAAAAGACTTTGAACCGTCGGGATATATTATCTAAAATAAACCATTATAAAGTAGTTTTATATTAAAAAGAAAGAAAGTAGTATATGTATAATATATCAGTTATCTGGTTTCCATGACACAAGCTCTGCTTAATATAAAATCAAATGACCGTATGTGTTAATGTACCAGAATATTATTATCAAAAACTTCCCTGAAACTGAACTAGACCACTGAAACTAAATGTTTTATACTATTTAAGGATAATAAGATTGTCTCAATATTCACTAAGCACGGTTGTCATCCTACTGAGTGTCATACCGCTAGCGAAGGGCTATTTAAGTAATTTTATTTACATATTTTAACGCTCAATTGATACGGGGTGATCAATTTGGGTCCCCTAACCCTCCCTAATAGAGGTCTCCATACTGTCCCTAAATGCGTAAGCAATTTGTGAGCTGCGTATGATATTTTGCAACGTAAACTATATCTAGTTTTACCTCAATACCGATTTAGATAAAATCAAAATGAATCATTGATATTATTCGAAAAGTACCTATTTAGGTCGAAAATAATATAACAATACTATAACATAAGGACTCAAAAATTATTAGCAATGCAGGTGAAAGCACCTTAGGTCTCCCATATCTTTAAGTGATATTATTCAAAGAAAAAGTTGTAAGAATAGCTTTGCTGAACGAATTAAGAATATAGAATCAACCGTATTCTTGATGTGACAGCTAAAGGTGGTGCGAGTACGCTGCCATGATTAGTGGACTTTTTGCGAGACAGACTATGGAACTTGATTTTTGGTTTCATTGACGCCTGGCACAACCAGCTAAGCTTTACTGACTAGCTACGCATCGCTAAGTACAAAGGAGATATTGTGTTGTGGAGAAATCCTATTCCATGACAGTCGATAGCCAGTGAAACGATCAGACCGACATGTGACACGACCAGTTAGAGATCTTTCGCTGAAGCCTCGGAGAGCACGCTAACCCTTCGGGGGTTAGTATGCTCCTCAAGGCTAGTGATGTCACATCCCAAGCATCATGGCTATTGCTTAATTTAAAAAAGTACACTTGAAATAAATTAAGGTGCTATTTCATGCAGATGTAGATAAAACCACACTTTTTGATAGAGATAAAACTGTGGCATTGACAACCCGTCATTTCACGTCTGGCTGAACTTAAGCTCGTGCATTTGAACCGAATCCGAATCTAAATTTATAATTAATGTTTTCGGGGCATATGGCATGCGTTGGATGAATTATTTATGACGTTTTTGTGATAAAAATAACAGCAATTAAACAAGTTTTTGAAGGCGTAACATTTGAAGTTCTTAGTAACGTTGACTATTTTGGTATGAGGATACAGGAAGGATGCTGAGTAGATAATTTAAGATTGAAGAAAATTTGTAGGTGTTCGGTATTTGTATTTGTAGTTTTAATCTTTTCTGGGACTATTGAAAAAAAATTAACACTACAAATGAGTTCATAGTCGAAAAATACCTTTGAAAAACCCGTCTATAGTTAATAAATTTTTATTTCTTGGAGATTTTGAATTCTGCGTACCAGAATTCAATAAAGTAAATTAGAAATTATTGTGTGTTAGAGAAACTTGATCCCAAGCAGTTTAATCCACTAAATAGGTCGTAATTTTTTAATAAGTTTTACTACATAAAGTGGAATTTACAATTGTTTGAAATTTATTTATTGATATATCTTTAATAATACTCAAAACTATATTTATAATTAAATGACGTTTTAGTTAGCAAAGCTTTAATGGTACTGACCATAATTAAGATGTGTCGGAAGATCATTAAAGACATTCTTACCATAGGTACCTACCTAATATTTTTTGCCACATAAATTTTGGAACTCCATACTTCGGACTTATTTAATTACAAAGTAGCAACTAATTACCACTAATTATCAGAGTGGGAGTGTTATTTGGGATGTAAAAACCAGAACAGTTTACTATAATAAGTTTTCTTAATTTATTAGATTGGCTGTCAAATAAATTGTTCGATCCTTTTTGGTTTGGCTTCTTCAAGAGAAATTACCTTTTTGGAAAACAAGTTCTAACCACAATAAAACTATTAAAAGTATTTCAGAAAATGATCAAAGAGAGTAGCTTTGAAAAAAAATCTTAACCAACACCACTTTAGTTTTTTAGAAGTAAAAAAATATTGTACAGTTGTTATTTTTACGCGTAAAAATTACCTCTACCTATAGTTTTATATTATCTGTGCCTCTACTGACAAAATTACTATTTTACTTTTCTAAAAAAAATCAAAGATAACAATCTTCTTACAGTTGCCCTTTTTTATAAATTGTAGTTTACAATTTTATATACTTTAAAGGTTACTTTGGCAGAAATATCAGCTCTTTTAAATAAACCTTCACTTTTAATACCATCACCAGCAATTAGCAGTATTAAAAATGATATTTTTTTTTTATTATTCACTTTAACCCTTTTCAGTGTCCCACTGCTGGGCATAGGTCTTCTATTAACTATCTTATGAGTTGAGAGAGCTTTTTTATTGCTTACCTAAATTGCATCCATGTCTGCTTTACCTACGTAAGAAAATAGTTAAAATAACATCAAAACAACTAACGCTTTGAATTTTCTTTCCAGAAACATCCTCATTCAGTCAACACGTCATCATTTTTGTCTTTTCCTTGCCGCCATTTTATTTCTATTTCCTTCAGGAAACGGCAATGTCCGTGTGCGTCGTAAAAATAATATCCATTATTATAATTGGACAGACTGCCAGTGAACAAAAATGATTGTTATGATTGAATCAAATCTAAAACAGGCTTCCATTAAGTAGTATGGAATTAGTTAATGTTGAGTGGCATGCTGGAGACACCTATGTCCATGAAAGTACGCAAATGGGTGAAGATTTTCGTAAAATTTACAATTACACCCCAAACACCTATTTAAGTGCTTCGGATAACTGATTAATACAATAAATACTACTATTTTTTTCTAAATATTTTTTTAAATTCTAAATATAGATATTTAGATTACACCTAGACTTGGGCGAAAAATACATGTTCTGTGTAACGATGTCTGGCTTCGTGAATCGAACTCAGGACCTACGGCGTGGGAAGCAAGTATCTTACCAACCACGTCACCGGCCCAACTTAGGCGGTTATTTTCATAGAGCAGCCAAGGTTTTAATGTTTCGTGATTATTTTACACAAAGACATTCAAGCCCTAAAATATGGATTCGGCAGTTTAATAAAATTTATTAGGTGCAACGACCAGTACCTATCAATTAACTTACTCGACCTACTAATAACAATTTCGAGAAATATTCGCTTATTTATACATATAAGTTAGCAAAACAATTTAGCCATGCAAAAACATTCGACTATCTGAAAACATGTGCGATATCATGTCTACAAAACTGCGGCCTTCTAAAATCTTCTTTTTATCTTTTGAAGGTCGACTGAGTTGAAATTTTAATTGCCCAAAGTTAATTTGGCGGGAACTCGTTTCGCAAAACCCGAGGACTTTGAATAACCGTTGTTCATTCGGAGAATGGAATGCATGGTTAATTCGCGATGCCAAATTCGGGTTTCTAATCGCTGCGTGCAAAGAAATAATTGCAGTGTAGCACCGTTTGGTAAAAATGTTTTATAAAATTCGCTGACAGAAGATTGTTTTAACCTTTTGGAGTGATAGAATTGTATTGAACGTGAGTTTGAAAGATCTTTATCTCCACACTTTTGGTAAACGACATCAAATTGTGCCATCAAATGTGGACCGTGCTGGTTTTTATCAATGTTTAAATTGCTAAGGCAGTCAAGGAAATATTTAGTTTAAAAATACAATCAATTTTGCCATAAAAAGGCATGCCGTAATAATTTGGGCAAAGGTGTTTATGCAAAGGTATACAAACGTAAAATTACGTTTTAAGACGCCAAATTGTGGACATAAATTAATTTTATTTGGCAAAACTTGGACAACATAGATAAAAAATTCACTATCTCTACATATTCTGCACAGTTTATCTGTGGTCACACAAAAAACCAACATGACATGATTAAATTTGCAATGTTAGACCAAATTTAAATATAGAACACATGACCTAATGTTTATATTAAAAAAAAAAACAACAGCCATTTTATTGAGCACAGAGCACATGTTCAAGGTTCCAGATGTTTACATGGCGCACTGATTTTCACACGATGCTATGCTATTCAAATGTTAAATTAAGTATCTTTTTAATGAGGACACTTGTTTGAGTGACGAGATAACCCTTGCAAGTTAGAAGACTACGTAATATGACGGTTTAATGGTAATTCTTTATAGTTAAATTGGTATGTC
This sequence comes from Meganola albula, assembly GCA_936450015.1. Classification (NCBI taxonomy): domain Eukaryota; kingdom Metazoa; phylum Arthropoda; class Insecta; order Lepidoptera; family Nolidae; genus Meganola; species Meganola albula. The sequence continues at coordinate 3,826,458 of OW388153.1, forward strand.
AATAAACAATAAGTGAGTGTTTATGAGAGCTATTTATGGAAGGGTGAAACACCGTTATTGTATACGAATGTCTTACTGTGAGTGCGTTTATTTACTTACGGGCAAGCCAAATTGATCCAATATTGGATCCAATCATTGCTTACACGTTGACAGATGGTTTTAATGATTTGAATTGTGTCTATAATACTGCTTCCGATAACGTCTATTATTTAGTTTTTCTGTCTTTTGATAGGAGTAAACACCATACCACAATAAACCCACCAATACGCATTGATAGGCCGGTGGCGTGGTCGGTAAGATACTTGCTTTTTACGCCGCAGGTCGTGGGTTCGATTCCCACCCGAGACAAAATATCGGGTGTAAATATCTATTATAAGTATATATTTACAAAAGAAAAGTATTATATGTATAGTATATACCAGTTATCCAGTTTCCATAACACAAGCTCTGCTTAGCTTGGGACCAGATGACCGCGTGTGTTAACGTTCCAGAATATTTATTTATTTATTTAATACAATCTCGCCACTGCTGCACTGCTACTCAGTTGCCAGGTCCAATGGCTTTCAGTCTATGTCGTATATGTGCCACAGTTGATGTGCCAATTATCTACGTAGATAATCGTTTTCATTCATTCATTCATTTCATTCATTCATTCATTCATTCATATTCTAATATTTTTACTTTTTAGAAAAAGCTTCAAGTAGTTGTTCGAAGTGTGGCCTCCATTTTTACTTAAAACTTCATGGTGTTTTCGAATGGAGCCTTTTTACCCGACTACGCGACGCTAAGGAGTTATAATGTGTTTATCAGCCTATGTATGTATCACGTTTCTTTCAAGCACTATACAGACCAAACACCTGAGGCGACTTTTATGATTCACACGTCAATAGATTCCTATTAGACCGGCGAGTGTCACTAAATACAAGACGTTAGTGAAAAAAATCAATATGGCAACCACTGGACGACATATTGTGAAAATGAAAAAATGAGAATCAGTAAACTATATCACGTGAGCTATCGAAGTTGAAAAAAGAAAGCTGGGTATCGTTGCTGAATAGGCATTTAATATTAAAAAACAAAAAAAAACAACAAAAAAAAATGTTATAGAAAACAATGTGGCCAACTTTTTTTGAAATTGGAATTAGTCGAATTACATACTGTTGTTTGTTATTTTAATATAATGTTCTTTAATTCTATTTGAACCGAACTGGACTCCATATGGAAGCAAACAATGTCAAGCCAATGCTAATTTAAACGTTGTACAAGTTACAGTCCAAGTTCAGTGTGTTTGTCTTACAAGTATTAATGGGGTACGAACGTGACCGACGCGCGACGGTCGAACAACACCAACTATATATAGAGTTCTCGTAATGGGTTTTGTTTCATACACAGTGGTGTGTATAGGTACATGTCTGAAGGAAGATGCGTTGCATATAATCGATCGCGTAATGCTAGAACAAATAAATTTAAAACAAATCATTCGACCTTTCACACAACCTTCTTCTTATGCAGTGGATGACACGCTCGACGCATCCAGTTCTTTAAGTAAGTAGTCGGTGGACACATCTTCAGTCAGATATGGACACATTGCTACTGAAGCTATATTTCTCCAGTATAAGCTGACCTCTCGTTGTAGGGAAATCTTATACAATGTAAGATCAGCTTATACTGGAAATGTATAGCTTGAAGTGTAGCCGTGTGTGCCGACTCGTCGTCAGGCCAAATCTGTGATAAGGTAGGTACTAAGCAAGACCAGTGGGCTAATTCACGTAATTAAATAAGTTCAGTTGCAGTTAAGTTTTGATAAAAACAGCCCTTTTAGTATTCTCGTAATTTTGACAACCGCTGTCAGATGCGCTCGCGTCAAGTTCGTGTCACGTGAGCGCTTTACACTAGATATGGCAGCTAAACAATTACAAGAATACTGTTTTGCACTGAGATGTCACCGCAACTTGATTGGCGCGTCAAGAAATTACGTGAATTAGCCTACTGCTGTGTAGCAGTGGTTCTGACGTCATACGGTAGTATCACTGACTGAGACCCAGACACACGAGTAGTATTGAATTTGAATACTGAATCAATTTTTTATATTAATATGTTTTAATACTTTAAAAAAAAATTACAGGAAGATGCAGAACAACTAAAACAGAATAATAAATTAATTTTATGAACTTCTAGACACGAGGCCCCGTATTTGATTACGTTGAAGTTGAGTCAAGAAGTTCTAATTAGATCTAATTATCGATATCGGAAAAGATCATAAGTAATCTTGAATTTAGCGTGATAAGGATCGGATAAAGACAGCTAAGAGTGGCCAGTAACGTGAAAAGGAAGAAAGGATGAAGGAGGTTGTAATAATCCTCGTTACAATGTGTTAATAAATTCATACTTAAAAATTTAAGGGGTTGTTTAATATAATATTCTACAAATTTATGAAGCCGTGTGTCTCTTGTATAATGAGAAGTATCTTCTAAGCTTAACTAGGGAGACATCATGAGTTCCTTGTATTGGAACCATCTGAGTGATGGCTCAATGCACTGCGCGTACTTTGTATGCGCTGCATACAAATTATCTACACAAACTAGCCGACAGGTTCACTGGAATCTAGAAGGTTCTACGAACATTTCAGCTCAGTTATGTGCGTGGTTGCTATGTTAGTAACAATGAATTACACTAAACCTTGAAGGTTCAACTAGTAATTTCGTTTCAGCTTAAAGTTACCTACGTCGTTGTTATGTTGGTAAACGTTATTTCTTTATTGTTGACATTTAAAAAAAGAATAGAAGCATACTGTGTTATTTTGGCAGTGTTTTTAGTTTGTAAGTTGCCAGTCATTCACTGCATCTTAAACTAATGTCAAAATGTGTTTTCAAATTCATTTCGTTATGCAGAAAATAGAATGCTAGTAATATTTAAAAATGAGTTGGAAATAGAATAGGCAAAAAATAATTGGTAGATTTTTATTGATTTTTTTTATTTATTAATTTAATTTTTTTTATTGGTTGATTTTTTTTTGGTTTTTTAACTTATTATCTTGAAAACTATTTTCGTATTAGATGTCAATCCTTAGAGTTGTCTAGGTAATTTATGCTAGAGGTACGGGTGTTGTACTGCTAAGTATTGTCGTCACCATGTTTTGGCTTCACTAGGCGTCGCGTCAGGACACTACTTGGTGTGAACGCTTTAATTGACTTTACAAAATAAGTGTATAACTTAAATCTTAACTTGAAAACTAATCAAAATTCTTGCCATAATAGTTTGTCACTGCTGCTCGACTGACAGATTTACTTGAATGCACTACCTATATTTCAAGTTTCTGTAGCACAAACTATTAAAAAAATAACAATGGTTACAAATTATTCGCATACAAAACAAACTATTAAGCCGAAACCCCATTGATTCTGCTTGTCATTGACAAATGTAATATCAGATTTTACCCCCAGCAACTAATATCTATAAAATCAACTTTATAATTTCATGTATAAGGTTCATTATCAAAAGAATACTTTAGCAAAAGAAATGTCAGACTTATCTATGGTATTTGGAAAATCCTGTCAGTGACCGCACGTTTTTTTTGTTCTGTGGTTGGGGTGGCGGGAAAAATATTACCTTTTGTCTGTCTTTTTCCCGCTCTGTGTTGATTAAACTTTACATACCTGGAACAAAAAATATATAAACTGTTAGATATTTTTAAAGTTATTAATTAAATACCCCCCTAATCATAACTGTCTTAAAAGCATATCTATATCATACCATAAAATGATAGAATACTCTTTAGTTAAAATGGACGTCTCTTTCTTACTCGTATAAATGTCAAGGTGACCGACAAAGACAAACGAATTATAATCCTATTTTAGCTATGAGCTTAAAGTCGTTTCGTGAATACGGGGTTATACTATTAAGTGTGGGTTCGGTACGGTGAGACTTGCTTTTCACGCTGCAAGTTGTGGATTCAATTACCACCCAAGACAGACATTTGTGTGATGAATATGTCTGTTTGTCTCGAGTCTGATTGTAATATACTTATTTATATAGGTATTTACAGAAGAAAAGAAGTAAGTATGTACAATAATATGTTTAGTACATAAATTATCTAGTTTCCATGACACAAGCTCTCTGCTTACTATAGGATGTGTTAAAAATATTTATATTGTTTGTCAAGGACAAGAACTTGAGCGAACCAATCAAGATTAGCTGTCTTCCCTGATTCCCCGCCAACTTTTGACACTTACTATTTCATGCAATATTTAAAGCAAGCAGCGTACCGAGGTATTCGGTATTAAAAAAGATTTTTTTTTTTCAATTTATTTTATTCAGCGTACGCATTTGCACTCTTATTACTGCCAACGCATTCGCCCTAAAGTTCAATTTCATATGACGCACCTCATTTACACCGATCACTAATAATCATAGAGTATTGGTCCAATCATTATGGATTTATGTTCGATAATAACTCGCCCTAGCCAGCTCCACCCACTTACATATGCAAAGGATATTCAGTTTAATATTTTTATTACTAGTATTATCGATTTACTATACTTGATTTCAATTAGATATGGACGTGTTTTATGACTTTTTAATATTTTTAATTTACTCTTTAAACTACTTTATTATTAACTATTAATAAGAAAGCGAAGGTTTGTTTGTTAGTATTTCTTGTGTGATTAATGTGATTATGTCTGAAAAGCCGGGTTTAAAAAAAGTATTTTAATTTTCCAATCTATAATGGGCTGGCAAAAACATAACTTCTTCTTTAACTGACAATCTGTTAATTTGAAAGTTTGTGTAGTAAAGTACCTATTAATCTCCAGAGCTAATCATCATCACGTCCTTGCCTAGCCTTTTTCCCATATCCATTGGGGTCGGCTCCCAGTCTTACCCGATGCGGCTAGCTACCAGAATTAAACGAGCGACTGCAATCAGATGCCAAACCCGTAGGGAACCAAAAGCCGAGTTGTTTACAACAATGGTGTCTGATTATATCAAGCATCTGACTACCTTTAAAAATTATAAAATATAAATAAATCAATATTCTTGGACATCAACACACACGATCCACTGGTCCCAAGCTAAGCAGAGCTTGTGTTATGGAAACCAAATAACTGGTATATACCATAAATATGATTCTTTTCTTTTGTAAATATTTACACCCAGACTCGACACAAACACAAATGTTCATCACTAATGTTTGTCTCGGGTGGGAATCGAACCCACGACCTGCGGCGTGAAAAGCAAGTATCTTACCAACCACGCCACCGTCCCGTCAAAGAGGGAAGTCCCTCAACCAATCAGGCACCGAATCAAATCTTTCTTGTTACACACAGATTGTTCGGGAACAGTATAGCCCAATAGGACGGATTACACTACTCGATCACAGATGTCGATAGAACCAATGATTAAATTAAAATCATTGATTATTTATTGCTTAAGGAAGGTTAACGGGGAGTCTTTTGCCCAGCAGTGGGACAATACCAGCATAAAAAAAATATCTTTAACTGCAAAGGCATTGGAATGACGAAGACGATGCGAATGAATTTACTGTTGCACCTGTACGACACCAGTAAGGGACACTTATGAAAATAATAAAGTTTGTTTTGTTATCCTAATCACTGGTTAAGAATTTGTATTGTTTATGTATTGTAATGTAAACAATGCCAGCTGTGAACCTTTGCGGTTATTGCAGTGACTCAGTGCATTGGGTAACGCCATCTTGGATTCTCTTCCTACGTCTCGAACAGATATAAATCTTGGACAATTTATGACAGTTATTAGGAATTTAAACGTTCAGATATATTTTGAATTATGATAGGAGCAAATCTAGTTTACGTAACAAGTGTAGGCATGGGTGTAAGACAAAAGGGCATACTTGCTATGTTTACGGAACTATTTACGGATACCGGTAACAAAAATAATTATGTTCGATTATTTAAAATACACATTTGTAGTTCTATTTTTAACAAGGTAGTCCATAGTATTGACGATTTACGGGACAAAAAAGTAGTTTTATTTCAAGGTAGTGCATATTTATTAGGTAACTTATTTTAATATGGAAAAATAAAACTGCAAAGATTAGCTTTAGACAAAAGAAATAAATTTCAATTATAATTAATCACAATCCTAAAAAATCATTAGCTAAATATAAAATACAATTCAAGTTAGTTAAACTGTAGGTAAGGTTTTTTATAACTAAAATATGGTACAGTAAGTATGAGACAGGTAAAACCAAAGCAATTCCATAAATATGTCGGTTCAGACAAAGACCGAAGTCGAACACAATTTGTGACCCTAACATCTTATAACTATAAATCTTTAACGTCACCAGATTTACGACACACTTAACATGCAATGTCATCAAATTGAAACGCCGAGATACAAAAAATGTTTGACCAATGATTAAAATGACTAATATTCCGTATCTGTCGCATGAAAGTAAAAACGTCATTCAAACGTTTAGGGGCACCTCATCATCATTGATTGGGCAAATTTTATGAAAAATAATCACGATTCTAATTTCGAATCATCCAGTCTACACTCAAATTAATATACACATCATTGTTTATCATCAGGCAAGTTGTAGTCAAATGCCAGCCTCTCGCAGAATAAAAAAAAATTGTAATTTCGCGCTCACATACCGGCAGAATGGCGACAACTGGCTATAAAAGCCACATAGAAAATTAGTACCTACTTTTAATTTTATTATATACACAAAAACACGAAATAAATTAAATATGGAGAATATCCTTCAAGCTTGCTGTCAATAAACCTATGGCAAAAACCGTTAAAATTGAATAGTACACTTTGAAATTCGAATTTAGCAATACAAATAAAAACTAAACGCAACCGCAGCGGGGGCGAATTCTGTGACAGTTCCAAGTTGCAAGGTGACTAAAAAATTATGTAGAACTCTAAAACCTTTTCACGGACCAAACGAAACTAATACTTACATCAATTGATTAGAGACGAAGATTGTTTAACAGTAGTTTTCACTATGATCGTACCACCCGCGGCGGTCATTAGTTTACTTAATGCTACGCAACCTTGTGGGTTCCTGCAGGGTTTAAATGGCAATAGTTCTTTACTATCACTTTCTAAACGGGTCTAAACTCTTTAGATGACAATATTTAGAGTATTTCTGTTGCGTTGTTGTGAAATAATGTTATTCAGGCACATGACAGCGAGTTACCTCGGTTATAAAATGGTATTTGTAGGTCATAGAATGCATCTATTGTTTAACATACCTACTTGCTTAAACAGTCCGGTGATTTTATAAAAGTCTCTAAGCATGGCCATATTTCACTGAGTTCCATACCATAAATAATCCCACCAATAAAATGTGGTCCAAAAACAGTGATAATTATATTAGTCAGTAGCTCAGGTTCTACCAATGGATTTAGTAACATCTATATGTTCAGTTTCTCCATCTTAATCCGCTGCTATTTGTATCCACAATTATTCAGCTCTTCCCAGATACCCTGAGGAGATCGTCACTTCACCTAGCCTGAGCGCGTTCTACGCTCAGGCCGCACTATTTTGTATATTATGCTAGTAACAAATAAACTGGTAGGGCTTATCAAGAGCACCTCCATTCACTTTGGCTTCAGAAAAAGTGTCATTTTTTTTACTTGGTTTAAAAACCATTCGCCAATGTCAAATTAGGCGAAAGTGACGTTACTCATACAAATTGATTGATATTAAAGATGGCGGATATAACCCGAGCGGTGACAAAACGTCACATTTTAGTGTGAAATGTTCGCAGTATCTGTGGTCTATAGTTCAGTAGGAACTGTAGGAAGTATTAAAATGGTTTGTTTTAGGCTTTTTCTTAAGCCCAAATAAATATGATGGTACCTATAGTTACCGCCACTATTTTACTAGTGAGCTACGGCCCTACATACTAAGGTAATTAATGTTGTCAATCATCAAGCAGACCTCCGTCACAATGGTAGTTAATGACCAAGGGCTTGTCGTGACAGTTGCCGGTGTAACACAAGAAATAGGTATAAACTTAGAACGAGCGAACACATTAAATAAGGACGAAAGGGTGCGAATCCTAACTAATGTTACAAGGTTAAATTGAAAAACAGAGGTCATATGGGGTTAAACATGGGTTAAAGAAACCATCTCTGTCAGAAATAAGAAAAATAATAATTATATAAAACGAAATACTTATTTAGAATTGAAAAAAAATCGACCAAAATTACATACAACCAGCAAAATACTCGTTTTTTGGCAGTTGGGTAAACTAAAATAAATATTAAAATTGCTCCAACCTGGCATTTTCTAAGGTTTTCGCGAATATCACACATTGAACTACTTTATATCGGATTTTATTGCGGTTAAATTTAGATTTGATATCCCGACGTTTCAAGTCAGTATCAGTCTTTTCAGATTTCATAGTCAGGGGTGGACGGACGGTTCACCCGTGACCATGAAGTCTTCATCGTCATCCGTTATAAAGTAGTTCTATTTCAATGCTCCAACCTAGCTGAAGAAAAATTTAAAGCTGGAAAAAAAAACTTGTTGCGACATCAGAATCGAATAATATAGTCTAAAAGACCAAAGCTTATCCAAATGAACAAATTAAAAAAAAAAATGGAAAATTGGACCGAGATGATGAAGAATAGACAACGATTGCTAATAAAACCTCCTTTTCCATGTCCTTCATAATAATATTAGTTTAAGTATGTTGTTACACAACAGTCTCTTTTTATAAATGAAAACAAAAGAAAATTCCCGTCATTCGTACAAGATTTTTCAGTGTAAAGCAGTGGGAATATTTATCACATATCTAACTGTGCGTGCGTGCTACCCTTACGAGAGTCGATGACCGACCCAAACGTAGGGTTGTCAATAATGCAAAAAAAATAGGTATATATTAAAATAAAACAATTTTATAACGGATTTCATTGCGGTTTATTTTATATTTTACATCCCGACAGACTGTCGGGATGTACTGGATGGATAAATGTCGGGATTTAAAATCTACAATAAATCGCAATAAAATCCGTTACAAAATAGTTTAATTTCAATGTGTAACATTCGCGTCAATTTAAAAATATAGTAAACTAGCGGCCCGTCCCAGCTTCGCCCGGGTAGCTTCAGCCCACTCAACAATTTCCATAAAATGTGATAACCATAGCAGCGCCATCTATTGATTACTTACTCAACCCAGTCGAAAGGTATCGACATCTGTTAGAATCATTTGGAGTTAACAGATAATTGTGACTGTCAAATAATAACAGACAAATAATTAGCAATAAATTAAAATTGCGACTATAATTTGAGATTTAAACTATCCTATCTCTCAAGTTGGATTGAACTGCACATGGTGTGCGAATTTTATTATAATCGGTTAAGTGGTTTAGGAGTCCATTGAGGACAAACATTGTGACACGAGATTTATATATATTAAGATAGTTACATGTTTAATTATATCCTATTACACAGGTTCTGCCTACATTCTATATGCTTTACTTTGTTTTATCATTCCGAGTTTAACGTACTCTAATTAATATTTAATATTACCAAATCTAATAATAACAAAATAAACACATATAAAATGACTTGGTTAACACCAAACCTTTACTTTTATGCATTAGGTTATCTTATAAACTAACGGTCGTATTCATAAAAATCAGACTCTTAGTTAAAATGGGCTTTGTCTCTATCTTACTATTATCAATGTCAAGATGACAGACAAAGACAAAAGTATTATAAACATATTTTAGCTATAATGAGCGTATAAGACGTTTATGAATACGGGGGTAAGTATAACCTCTCTAATGTTCATTCTTACATCTGATCATAGTAGAACTGTTCTGAACTTTTCTTGAAGAAGGTTATACCACTGCAAAGCAAGATATACGTAGGTCATGAAGGCAAAGAGCAGTTTCCTTATACTAGGAAGTATCTCTTAACTACATATAATGTTTGACTGAGCAAAAACTATGTTTTCTTGCGGCTAATGATATTCAATTACCCTTTGATATCAACGCCCTCACGGTTTACGCAAATCAGTACATTAATGTGGCAATGGATGGTACTTCCTCTGACTCAGCACTGCAATAAGCTGAGATCTCCCCTTTGTTTGTTATCCTGTTCTCCTGTAGCAAGTACTCATTCATTAAGTAGTTATATGTATGTATAATTTATGCATAGATACTCTAATATCATAACCCCTTTATATTATTTTTTTCTGAGTATGCGTTTAAAAGGTCTTATTAAAATTCAGTTGCTGGCCATATTCTGCCCATATCTGGCGTACAAAATTTTAGGTCATGTCATTATGTCGAGTAACACATTAGTAAGATAACAAATCTTTCGCTTCTAGGAACTGCTTAAGACTATCTAAATCTTTAACTAATAATAATGTAACTAGTTTAAAAACTTATATTTATTTTGAAGACTTAAATTTCAATCTTTAAAATTTAGTTGTTTGCAAATGCAAATCATTGCATATCTTTAAAACAATGGCTTATTTAAAAATGACATTATTGGCGATTATTTATTGAATATGTTATTAAACAACCTCTTATATTTTAAAGACTTAAATTTGTCTTAAAATTAAATATAAGTTTCTAAACTGTTTAAATTATTATTTGATAAATGTTTTTACAGTGTAAAGGATTTCCACGAAGCGAAACATTTGTAATCTTGATAATGTGTTACTAGCACCTCTGTATTCTCCTTAAGTCCATTTCAAGTCCAGTTTAAAGTCTCTTCACTAAGTTTCAAAAACCATACCAATAAGTCACCACAAGTATAAGTAATTTTAATATTTACAAGCCTGAGGGTTTCAGAAGTAGAACTCATAATTTTAATTAGACTTGTTCCCTGAAAGTCTTGACTCTTGTGAATAACGTTGTTAAGTGTAACATCATATTTTCATTCTAAGAAAATGAAAAAGTTTCAAGTTGAGTTTTCTAGAAGCTAGGTATTATATTCTTCAAAGTTTACAGACAATTTCATTTTACAAATTCAAGTTGTTATTTATTAAACCAAATTTTAACAGGTTTAAAGTTTTTAGACAACAACGTTTTTAGAATAAAAAACAATCTTGTTAAACCTCCTACGAAAAAGGGAGGTGTTATAAATTTGACGTGTATATCTGTATGTCTGTACTGTGGACACGATTATAGCATCGAAGGGCTGTGCTGAAATATAACGAAACCTGGCCATGTTTCGGACGGTACACCGATTTAAGTGTCCCATATTTTGGATTTCGCACAAATTGCATGGAAAAAGATGAAAAGTTTAGCTAACGACGGACCAAAGCGAAAGACAACATAAAATAACGAAGAGGAAGTAATGCGTCTTTAACTTCTTTCCATAATACAAACTGAAGTGCTGTTTTCACTAATAGACAGTCATCTACGTTGTATAATTTGTACCCGTCCGAAACCAGAGCGAGTCGCTAGTATACTATAAATTATCATTACAAATACAACCACTTTCTATCTTTCATTACTTACTACCTAGCCAGCTAGGTATATTATATCCAAATTTTCTTCATCTAGCTAAAAAGGGTGCTTGCAATATTTCAAAATAGACTATAAGTTAATGGCGTAAGGTTTTAAATTTACTGGCAAGGCTATCACGCATGATAAAGCCGGCGGGGTAGAAGTGATTAAAATAAGTAAGGATCAAGGTGCGGCTACCAGGGGTGCACTGCACCACGCCTATCCATGCTTTAGTTGTTAAACATTTGTAACAATTGTGTGACACGAGGTTGGTAAGCATAGTATATTCTAATTTAAAAGTTCAAAGAAGGCTATTCCTCAAACTTTTTTTTAGGTTTGTTTAATTACAAAGTTAAGTTGTCAAAATGCTCTGTAAACAACACACGTGACAGACCCTGATTCTGGCACATAAAGGTGGATATACACTAGAGCATTTCCTCCAGCATTTCTATGTAATGTAACCTTTTTATGGATGGTAGCAACAAGTAAAAGCTCAGTTTTCTTTGTATTGCATTTTGATTTCTATTGCATTTTGGTTCGTGAACGGGTGATACACTGCAACACATCATGGAGCGGCTCGTTGTTCTGTTACAAGTAAATGCTCTAGTTTATACTCCCCTTAAGACATTTGTCTCGTACTCGACATAAATATGTAAAAAAAATCGCGCATGTCTATTGAAAACTAATAAAATTTACATAGGTTGTCGACTGCTATTAAACTATTCGTTGCATATCGTGAGTTGTGTGGTAGACTCAATGACGTTCCTATTAGGAACGTTATTGGATAGACTTATCTCTTTCTATCGAAAATTAGTTTTACATCGACATTCGCCATTTTTTTACATATGTCGAGTTCGAGATTGAAGGACAGGAACTTCAACGAACCAATCAAAATTAGCTTCTGGGCCTTAGAAAAATGTTCTAAGGTCCCACAAGGGTCGGACCATAGAAGTAAGAAGCTACTTTTCGATGGAAGTTCGTTGGGTAATAATAATTATTCGTCGACATAAGCTAGGCGACCACGAGTGCCTACTGCCCAGCTATGTTATCTACCTGTTGCTATAAATGCCGTACCACTTTCTTATTGATTCCTTGGAACATCTCTAGGCGAATTGCGTTGGCGTTTCGATTGATGAGCAAAAGTAAATTTAAATTGTGCTCAGGTGAACCAATCCAACGCCCACCCATCTTTATATTAGCCCTGAGCTGTTTTACAACACCCCTGGGATCATTCAGTTGGGCATATTGCTAAAATTATACAGCTGTGGAAGTTCTGATTCAAACACTTCGTTTAAATAGTATATGATGAATAAAAAATAAAAAACTGACAGAAAATAATTGGTAGATATTTAAAAAATACATAATATTAAGTACGGACTTACATTATTAATAAAAAAACCGCATTATTAGTGGACCTTTTCAGTTACTATTTCAAACAGATTAATAAAACAATTAATTATTAAAATATTTAAAAAAAAATCTAATTTATTCCATATCGAAGGTTATACTAAGTTTTGTATTTTTTGTATGTGTTTACGCGAATATCAAACATTGAAATAAAACTGTTTCATACCGAATTTTTCGGATTATTTTAGATTTTATAATTCTGACGTAGGTATAGTGTGTTATGGAGTTAGGATTGTGGCTGTTGTGGCACATTGTGATTAATGATCATGAACCCACAACTCCTGATATCGTGTCGCAGCGTGAGTCGGATCACTGTTGATTGCCTCTTACTGTTTTTATCTATAATTCATTTTTCTATACTTGTCCTAATATGAGAATCAAATAACTCGAACGATAATCATGAGTTTTGGCATATTAGATCACACCCAAAACTGCTTCAAGTTGACTGTTATAAAACCAATCACACTTCACTTTACTGTCTCACTGCTGAGTATACGTCTTCTCTCAATTATTTTACGATTTGAGAGAGTTTAGGCTTTAATCCACACTCGCTGGCCAAGTGCGGGTTGGTGGCCAAGTGCGGGTTGAATAATAATAAAACCAGTAAGTACCGACGCCATAATTTGTTTATTTCAATATTTGTTCTATTATTCAGGAGGAAAACAAATTTTAAAGTTCAAAGATCATAAAAATTTGTTGGAATCTGAAGGCAATGAATATCACCTCCGAAATTATAGCGCCAGGCGCGCCGGCCATGTTCAATTAAATCCCTTATAGGTGGCATATACATAATTATAGAGAGCGAGTTTATTGCATCCATCGCACATACTACTTAAAGGTCCGTCGTGAATAATTCTGAACTTCGAGTTGCTACTATTTTTTTTTTCTAAAAATACTCGAAAATATAAAACGTAGGTTTTCCTGCAACGCTGACTGCCGACGCTGGCAGTCGACGCGTAGCGCATCGCTAACCGTTCAGCGCAACACAAAAACGCCAACCGAGTGTGGAGACGCAGCCTCGGTGCCAGTTCATCAGCGGCGCCGACACGTGCCGCGTATAGCTCAGCGCGTCCGTGTGCCTTCCGTAAACGCTGACCGGTCAGCGCCACTCAAAAACGCTACCTTTAAACACATTCTGATTGTCCCATCAGCACCGACCGTCAGCGTGTGATTAGCGTGACAGGAAAACCAGCCTTAGAAACATATTATTAAGATGAAAACTACGTTAATCCGAATGAGATAACACATAGTTTTCGTATTTATTCCCGTAATATGTACTTCAGGCCGTCGAAGCAGGAATCTCATTTTGTTCCAAATCAACTTTCTACATTAACTAGCAGGTTAATCAGTAACTAGAGGCCTACTTACGTTAGTAAATCAAAGTAAGGAATCTCTGCAGAGGTGTTAAAAACTTTTTCCACCCGAGACCTATCGTGACCAAAAGATTGACATAATCAACTCTCCCCCGTATTCATAAACGTCTTATAGGTAGTTCATTATAGCTATAATAGGTTTAAAATTCGTTTGTCTTTGTCTGTCATTTTGACATTTACCTATACTAGTACTATAAAAGAGACAAAGTCCATTTTAACTAAAGAGTCTTGGAAGATTTTTATGAATAAGTAAAACGTTAGTCTATTGGTGAAAACTACATGAAAATTCCCTCAGTACTTTTTGAGTTTATCGGGAACAGACTGCGTAAGCAACTTCATTTTATACATTTTATACTTCATTTTAGACGGGCCGGTGGCGTGGTCGGTAAGATACTTGCTTTTCACGCTGCAGGTCGTGCGTTCGATTCCCACCCGGGACAAACATTTCTTTAAATATGTCTGTTTCTCTTGTGTCTGGGTGTAATTATCTATATTTAAGTATATATTTACAAAAGAAAAGTACTATATGTAGTATATTACCAGTTATCTGGTTTCCATAGTACAAGCTCTGCTTAGTTTGGGATCAGATGACCGTGTGTGTTAATGTCCCACTATATTATTATATTATTATTATTATTATACTATGTAAAGATAAAGATGTAAGTATCTTAACGATACTTTATGGTAGGTACAATTGACAAAAAAAAATAAAAAAAGTCGAATGTCGATTGAAAACTAATTTTTGTTAGAAGTTGCGTAAACACCTCCCGTGTGAAATGCTCTAAGGTCCGACCTCAAGCTAATTTTGATTGGTTCGTTCAAGGACAAGAGATTGAACGAAAAACGAACAAATTAAAATACAATATTTGAAGGAAATTGTGTCTAGTAGGTATCTAGTCGGTGAGTATTACCACAGATAATATAACAGCTCAAACAGCTGATTAGGTATAGTATTACCTAATCAGCTGTTTGAGCTCAGTTAGCAAAAATTGGAAGACATTCTGCCGTCATAAGGAAAAAGGGCACATCAGACATTTTTTTTGTAACTGAGTTATTGATATTATCGGAGTCAATATCTTTTACTGATTCCGACTATGTTAAAAACTTAGTTACGAAAAAAATTTCAGATTTGCCCTTTTTCCTTATGACGACGGCAGCATTGCAGTTCTGAGCACATTTCTCGATTCATAATCTTTTTTAATTTTTTTTTATTTTCACACGTTCACACAGCGCTATCTAGTCCCACATCAAGCTAGCCACCAACTTGAAGTATAATAACTGATATACTACAAAGAGATTTTTTTGTAAATACATACCTAAGATAAATACACTCAGACACGGAACAAACAATTATACTCATCACACAAAGATTCGTCCTGGGTGGTAATCGAATCCACGATCTCCGGCTTAGCGGTCAGGGTAACTAACCACTACACCAACAGACTAGTTGGTATCATAGGTACTCGGCTATTATATTCCTAAACTTTAATAATAGATCATGTTTCAAGATCCCTTGTAAAGCCATACCTAAATGGGAAAGGATCAGGTGGGCGTGTAACTTTTCCATCTACCGTTCCCATTTAATGGCTAAAGGTATCATCAGTCTATTTTAATCCACTGCTAGATATAGGCTTCCTCCAAATCACGCCACTGAGCACAATCCGCGGCTGCTCTCATCCAGCTCTTACCAGCCACCTTGCAAAGATCGTTCTCCATCTAGTCTGAGGGAGGGCGTCCTACGTTACGTTTGTCTATCCGTGATCTCCACTGAAGAACTCGTTTACCCCAACGGTTGTCGGTTCTGCGGCAGATGACGGCCCACTGCTACTTCAGCTTACTAATCTGGTGAGCTATTGCGATTAACCTGGTTCTCTGTTGGATCACTTTATCGTGCAGTCGATCCTTCAGAGAAACTCCGAGCAAAGCTCTTTCCATAGCTCATCGAGAGACTTTAAATTGTTGTCGTGATGTTATCACTTACCACAGGCAAAATAGAGTAAAAACGTGCTGGCAGTTCCATATCAAAAATTCTTTGACTTATGCCCGATTTCACTAAAGTCAAACAGACATTGCGCCTTATTGAATAATGCCAATGTAAGGCGACTCCTAAGCAGTGACTTAAGAGCATATAAACGCTTCCAGTGACTTCTGATTCACCATTTTTTTTTACTAGCTTGAGTTGTTTATGGATTTTTATATTAAGTATGTTGTCGGCTTGTATCGCTTATTAATCTGTGGCAAGCATTTTTGAGATTTCATTATGAATATTTCCATCGCTGTCGAAATCTGTCAAAGTCAGTGGAGTTGCAAGTTTTAGGTGTTATCAAATCGGGTTTGTTTTTGCGCTAAAAATCTCCCTAATTCGCTAATCTGGTCGGTGATGTCCTTCAAGAGGGGCAGATGCGCAGCACTTAGCACCGCCATGCTTGTATGACCAGATGTATGTACACTAAGTGCGGCTAAGGAATTATGTTTAGATCGTAGCAAGTGGCGCTCTATAGTATCTGGCATGGCCACCCCCATGGCAAAAAGAAGTGATTGTATGTATGTATGAAACTCCATAATATTAAGGCATCACATTTAGGAGTTTCATTATGTTAGTAAATCAACCATTATAATCTTGTACTAACAAAAAATCTGTAAAATCCATAAATGTTAAATTACTTTACAGTTCACACAACCATTCCAATTTGATCAACCCATTTTTGACTGCGACAAACAATAGACAGACACCATAGACGATTATAAATCATTTTTACGGCCTATGCGACGCCTTCTCTATGGCGCAGGCTTTCACGGCACGTGAATAGACGCCTTTATGCCTCACTGGGTACACAGATGTACCAAAATATTAATGCTGTTATGAACTCTATACATATCGGGAAAAGGGTGAGTTTCCAGTGAAAAAGACTTGTATATCAGTGACGTTCACCCCAAATACCCAAACATGACCTATAAACATCGAATGTTAGTTTGAACTTTTTATTGTTTTTCTGTATTTTGATAATTTTCATAAATTCGATTTAACTCAAGTATTAAAATTAATAATGTATGTATTCAATACAAAATGACTGAACAAATTTAATAGAAATTAAAAAAATATATATTTAATTATGTATGTGAAAACTGGCTGAATTGCGTATTATTGTTGTAAGGATAAGGTATATGTCTGAAATGAACGAATTGAGTTGAAATTTATTTTAATGTTTTAATGTTATATTAAGCACTATAACTTGATATAATACGTAATTACATAGAAATTTATTTTATATTATAGTCCCTTTTTACAAGAAAAAACATGATCCAATTAAACAAATGAAACTAATATCAACAATATACAGCTTGAACATACATTGTGTATACCTACCTAGATGGGTACTAATAGAATTCATTTAAAACCGGAGAGGAAGGATGATGGGCCATCTTATACGACACACCTTCATAAAAACCATCTTAGAAGGAAAGAGAAGGAAAGCGTGGAAGAGGAAGGCCAAGGATACGTTATAAGAACCAAATAAAGGAAAAGGTTGGTGTCATGTCGTATAGGGAAGTGAAAGAAGCTGCTGTAGATCGAGCCAAATGGAGAGAACTTCATCAGATGCACCGATAAGGGATAACCTTAAATTAAAAGTAGAAGGTAGGTAGCAGTGGCAAAGAGTCCATATAAATTCCCACCGGCTTCCCTTAATAAATTGGTCAATATAACATATACCTATTAAATTAAATACTTAATAAGTAACGCCTAAAAGTTTTAAATAGCATCAAAAATATAGTAGGTACATACTTGTTATGTTAGTAAGTTTGAAAGTAGGCGTAGGTAACCAAAAAATATTTCTAGTTTAATTTCTCTCTCTCTAGTTCAATCTCAGCCTTCCCTTACCTTACGTAATCTATATGTATTCGTATGTAAAAATTCTTAGCTCCTTGTCAACAAAGGGTTACGATCTAGAGACTCAGCTAGCTACCGTTAAACCAACCAGGTCGTAAATACAGCTTCTAATTCTAAATACGAGACGGTTTTTAAAACGAAAATAGATAAAACAGGTACAATACATCCCCATTTAACCAGTGGGCTCTGGTTAAAAAATCATAACCATTGTTTGTTACCAATTTAACTAGAGCTTAGCGTACGTTGCAGTTATTTTAACAAGCAGTATTATAGAGGGGATGTACAGGCCAATTTATATCGGTTAGCTTACCATCGCAATCGCAGATAGCTTCCGTGACACCCTGTATATTTATTTAGGAGAATACATACATCCCTCTTATTTACATACACGCAAAGTAAAGAAAAATGAGTCTAAATTGAATAACGATAGAGATTAAATTTGTTTGTGCGAGGGTCCCGATTCTCGATACAGAGGCTGTGTCAGTTAAGGTATGCACGGATAAACAAAAGGGTTTATTGACCTTGGCTTTAGGCCAGATTCGAAGCGAATTAGGTAGCATCGTTATAATCCTTAGAAGGTGCTTACACAGGTGCTATTAGTTAGGTACTATACATCCTGTAGGTGCTTATGTAAGCCACAGAAAGACCGGTACACTGATATTTTACATTTAAACCGCCCGGCCCGTGTCGCATATATGCGACAAATCTGTTTGGTCTGTTTATGCGACAAAAAACACGTACCTATCTTATTCACGATAAAAAAAAATTTTGGGTCAAGCTCGCAGGTTTGGTCACAGGTGAACTCAGTTTGCTTAAAACGGAACGCAACTTAAATAATAATGTTTGTACGTCAATAAGTTTGGACGTCAAATACCTCAGTCCACCCGTGACCATGAAGTCTGAAAAGACTTTGAAACGTCGGGATCTAAAATCTAAAATAAACCGCGATAAAATCCCATTATAAAATAGTTTTATTTCAATATAAATTAAATGTTAGGTATACTTTGTAATGAAACTCACATAGAACTAAACGAAAACACGTATTTACAATAAAACACGTATTTGCAAATCTAAAATGAACCGCAATAAAATCCGTTAAAAAGTAATTTTAGTAAAAATGAAAAATTTGTAAGGATGTGTAATTGCAAACTGATTTGAACAAAAATTTTCACTTAAATGAAAAAAATATTTATTATTTCATAAAATGATTCTATGTATTAAAATTATTGTTATTTGTTTATTGTACACAAAACACTTACCTATACAAATATAAATAGGAAACAACAATGTACACAGGCGAGCTTAATTCAATTACGAATTTTCTACCAGCAAACTTCTAGAAGAGAAAACTTGTGGAATGGGTAGAAGTGCACAATAAATAACTTTAAATACAATTTAATTATAAAATTAATAAAACGCCTGGACTAGCACTAGTAGTACTAGCGAGCAACGATTAAGATATCATCGCTTTTGGGATTTGAAATGAAGGCGTTAACCTAGGGTACCTTTCATATCAGATATGTTTCCTTGGGGTATCCCAAGGAAACATATTCCCGTACATAATTTAACATCACAAAATTATTATAACCAAAGTCATCTTAAACTTCCAACGTTAGGAAGATAATTAAAATTGCATTTTCTCATTAATTTCCCCTATTTCCCAGGTATAATGTTGTTTGTAAAAAGCAAAATGTCGACGCTGTCACGGTACCCCATTTTGAGTAAACTCAATTAAAAATAAATGGCAACAGCTTTCATCTTTAATATACAACAATAAGTGGCAACTTGGTTATGGCCCGCTAAGATCCGGGCTACAAGCATCCGGAAACGCCCGGAGCAATGGCCGGAGAAGCAATGGCAGAATGTTCCACTTATATCACACACAGGGAATCCTAGTATGGAGGCTAGTATTCATAACTAGCTACGATTGTAAGCTTTTTGAAATAATAAATATATTTTCATTTTCATAGCATGTGGAGACACTCAGGAAACTATAGCCCGATCCCCTAATTCTAGTATTGTCCGGTTCGACCGTCCTCGGACGGCTAACCGAAAAAGTCCAGTGATCCAATAAAGGCCCTTCCAGCCGATAGGGTTAGGACATTCGCAAAAAAAGCTGAGGAAACTATGAAGTAGTCACATACTATGCAAGTGTAACTTACTGGCACGGAAACATATGAATCCATTAGGGGTGGACCACCCTACTCTTGATGAGTACTTACGGCCTCATGTGTCTCCGACAAATAACAGCAGTTATGGACTACCTGTGCGGGTGGAATACTTGAGGCTTCATAGAATCAAGGGGAAGCATGAAAGATCCTATTTGGTCAAAGTGCTCTGAGATTACCAGCCCCATGGGGAAGATAATGGCTAAAGTAAAGCAGAACATATGCTAGTCGGTTGTTTCCGGGTAAAATTCGGGATCCGGTGAACCATGACTCTTTGTAGTCGATGCCGGAAGTCTGATTGAATCTCGGCAACTCCCAGGCCGTTTTGTTCAGGTCCGGGCGATTCCTGAAGCTTATAGTTCCAATTAGCTTATTCACTTCCGTCCAGTACTATTTGTGTGAAGGAGTAATAAACATACATCCATACATTAAACATACATACAAACTTTAGCATTCATAATATTAGTAGGAAGTAGGATTTGTATGTTTCCTGTTTGTGTCAAATAAATGTTATTTCGGTCTTCTTCTTCTTTCTTTGATACCTACATCATTGTATACCGGTAGATCACGCCAACACAGCTTAATTAACACCCACGTTGAATGAAAGAAGCACCTACCTTACCTATTCATTATGTATGAGATTTCAGTAAGTGGTTGTATCGTTCCCAACTCGTAAACTTCAAAGGGTGTATGCGTGTCGTTATTTTCAGCTACGGGCTGATGTCTTTGTTATGTTAATTCGCCCACCTTTGGACATGAGCCCGTAGAAATTGGATGCTTAACGTGAAACTACGGGTATTTAACTATATAGTCATTATACTTCCAAACTAACAAACTGCCAAATTATAAAAATAGGATGACCAACTTTCCGCCGCGGCTACGCTTGCGTGAACTACATATCATGCTCAGCAGTGGGATAAAAAGTAGCCTATAGCCTATAAATGGGCTATCTAACAGTGCAAGAATTTTTCAAATCGGACCAGTAGTTTCTGAGATTAGCGCGTTCAAACAAACATTCTTTAGCTTTATAATATTAGTATAGATATTCGCATCTGCCAACACCTTCGGGTAATACAGGCGTAAGCGCTATGTCATTATATTTAGACAACTAACTATAAAGTTTAAATTAAAATGCACCCGGCCCCCGACGTATAAATATGTAAGCAGAATGGATTTTCTGAAGTCTAAATAAAACCCATAGCGATCACTTCAGCTTTTCAATACAAAAACAACATTTAAATCAGTTTACTCGTAAGCGTTAGGCTGCAAAAAACTTTTACATAGATACACACACAGACATACATTTAAACTCGCATCAAACGTATACCTACTTATCACTTTTTTCGCCGGAGATTGAAAATACTTCACTGATCGAGCTCTATTTCAGATTGTTTTTGATATCATAAATTAAATATTAATGTTTTGACATTAAATTTAAAAAAAATGGTTGTTTGTAAAGTAGGTTTACGATCGAGATGTTTACGTGATAACGTCTTATTGGTGATATAAGTTTTTGGGAAGTAAGGAATTAATATTGTTGCCGCTAGAGTGAGAGAGACGGAAGATCGGTCCACTCACTCGAACGCTATGCCAGCCTCCGCTCGTGAGGATTCCGCATGACAAGTTTCACGGAATGACTGGCAGCGCTCGAGATGAGACGGGAGATCGGTCCGTCTCTCTCTCGTTATACCTGCGATCGCGCTCATGAGGTTTTGGTGTGACACAAGTTTCTGAACATGTCACCCGACTAAAACGATTTTAAAGACGTTATCACGTCAAAAAAATAATCTATATCTACTAATATTTTAAAGAGGAAAGATTTCATTGTTTGTTTGTTTGTAACAAATAGGCTCACAAACTACTGGACCGATTTTTTTAAATAAATTGAAAATAAATCTTTTCAGGAGGTATCTAGGTATAATAAAACAAAAGCATAATTAAACCACAATTCGAATCAATTCTCTACAACTCAATAACACCCTATTGGTTCGGACATTCGAATAATCGGAATATCGCTAATCTACTCGATTACCACTCGATTGTCATTCAGGCCATTACGATAGCTACTCATTTCCCGTGTCTGGTTATTTTCATTTAAACCTATTGAGTTGTCGGGTAGTCAATAATGATTGTGCTAACAAATCGCCATTCAATCGAGCTCGGACACAGTTGTATCGCAGGCATATTGAATGATTCCGCCTTATACATATCGACTATTATGTAATATGCCGTAGGCAAAATATTATGCCTAAACATTAGCAGCAATAAAGCCGTGGACTTTGAGAAGTTTTTTGAGGAAAAATTGCTAAGGTGTCCATAAAATCTGGTTCTCGGAGGACCCCTGGAGAGTATTATTGGTAAGGGGATTTATTACATTGCGCCTTATCTTTTAGTGATTATGTACTAGCAAAAAAGCGGCGAATTGGTTTGTTGCAAATAATAGTCTAACTAATTTAACCCAAAGCTGTAAAGTTAAAATTTGTCAAGTAATTTGACCGGACCTCTTGATACAAACTGTTATTATATAATATTATCCCCGATTCCAGGCCACACACTGTATAATATCTATCAATAAATACAAAACACAATATTACATAAACAAACAACAATTATTTGACGAACACATTGCATTCTTTTGATTGTGGTTATGTATGTTGTCAAATTGAGAAAAGTTTGAATTTCGAAGAAGCGACCAACCAAAGATACCCAAAAAATTGACATCATTCAGGCAGCAGAGACCCCTTAAAAAAGACTATTGTAAATAAGTAGATCGGTACCTCCATGTTGTATCCGATTTCCATTAAAAATCACACAAACCCATGTAAATATCATTGTTACCTGTGGAATATTCAGCGTAAATAATTCAAAAGGGCCGGGCATTGATATTAACAAAAGTTGTATTATACATATATGCAACTCACACCTGGGACTAATGCAGCGACAAAATCATTATTCATTCCCTCCCGAGCCACTCGACTCATAAAAAATACATTTTAACTTGTATCCGAACGGATTCCGCATAAACAAATGTATGAGCATTGAAAACGAGAGAGTGCCAAGCATGTATCAGCCAAACGAACAGCCAATACGGAAACGGCGGGAAAGTTGAATATCGAACACATTTTTTCTAATGTTGTTAGACACAAAACAACAACAAATTGACAACTGAATTAAAAAAAAAGAAATATGTAAACGTTTGTAAACGTTAATTCTATAACTATAAAGGTACTTAATATTATTAATTGTTGGTATTAAATATTAATTAATGAACCATAATGCAACTGTCAATAATATAACAATTGAGAGCATGGAGGTTTTATTATCATCTGTCGATATTAAGTTTATTACACTCTTAATACAGATATAGCGAAATTTTGCATTACACAAACTTTCGCCGACGTATATGGTCGTGTCGGGTTTATTTCGTAAGGTAGTACAGTCAGCTATAATAATTAATGAACAGATCAATAATACAATACATCAAATCACTGAAACTCACTTATCTTACTTAAACAAAAAATTATCTATGTCATATATCGGTTCCCAGTACCATAAAACAAGAAAAATTGCTTTATTTGGGACTAGATGGCGCTGTGTGTATGTGTGGAAATAATAATAATATCGTAGGACAATACACACGGCCACCTGATGCCAAACTAAACAGAGCTTTTACGAAACCAGATAACTTAATATAAACTACCTAAAATACATTTCCTTATTTACTGTTTATCTTTTATAATACTTTAAATATATTTTTAAATATTAATATATTGTTCTTAACTACATAAGACAAGATTATTTTCTCCTATCTTCATAACACTTGTTTATAACACCTTTCAATGTTAAAATGTATCAACCAACTATTGTTTTACCGTCAGTAAAAAACGCAATCGTCAATTTTTTGAAACCAAAATAAAACAATATTAGTACATGCGTCTTTTTTCGTTGTTTCCGACAATGTTTGTAACTCAGCTCCGAAAAAAATATCAGATGCGTGCGTCCTTTTTACTTATGAAGCCTGTGTTGCTGACTGTACCTTTGAAGTAATGCCATATGGTCGTTTCCCTTCGATTGTTGACCATATATGGCTAGTCTAAGTTCAATGCGATGTTATCTAATGTAATACCTTAGTTAGGGTACTTTATACTTTTGTATTTTGATGTAGTGTAGCGGTGTTTCGGTTGGTCGTGGTTTCGACACGTGCCCTACCATGTTTTTGTAATTTTTTTAATCACCAGTGCTGAATATCGTTGAAAGAAGAAAGCATTTCTTACAACTATAATCATTTATTTTTCTTAATGTCGTAAAATTAATTTATTTCTTTTATAAAAAAAATATATTTCAGTTCTTAATCTATAAGATGCCACCTAAACTCATTCGAGTTTTACCGTGCATCAATATTTTCGCCATAATAATTTGGAATATGTTCATTTTGTAACAAATCCTTCGTCCTTCCAATTTTTTGATTTAACAATCTTTACCAGCAATTTGGATTTGTTCATGAAACCTAACGGGCCACTGGATCTCGTGACCTTAATTTACAACAATTTTTCTAGTTTGTTTCTTAAAAGTTTTAAAAGCTAATTTTAAAGTGGTTACTGTTTATTTCTATTGCAATTCTACCTACTTTCTATTTGCGGGTCTAAGATACTACCCACTATCGTCGCAACTTCAACCCTAGAGAGGTAATGTGACATCTACCAAACCGCCTTAGGCCAGCGTGTGTGGAGTAAGGCCTAAACTCTTCTCTAAGCAATATAGCCAGATTTTTACATAATTTTTTTACGTAAAATGTATAGTAGATATAAGGTAAATTATATCAAGTTATTATTATTTAAACATGCACTTTATTTATTTGGCGGGCCGGTGGCGTGGTCGGTAAGATACTTGCTTTTCACGCCGCCGTCGTGGGTTCGATTCCCACCCGAGACAAACATTAGTGTGACGAACATTTGTGTTTGTGTCGAGTCTGGGTGTAAATATATATTATAAGTATATATTTACAAAAGAAAAGTATTATATGTATAGTATATACCAGTTATCTGGTTTCCATAACACAAGCTCTGCTTAGCTTGGGCCCGGATGACCGTGTGTTAATGTCCTAGAATATCTATCTATCTATCTATCTATTATGAACTCACATAGGCACGGAGTCACAGATCTTGTAAACACGTTATGGGTCTTACCTGTAACAGAAACAAACACATTTTAAATATAACATAGTAAACATATTTACATAATACTAAGTAATTTTAATAATTTAATTTTAAATGTTATAAATTTTCATTAATTTATTTTTATTATTGATTGTAATTGTAATGTTATATTTTTATTTTATGTTAATTTAATTTTAATTGAAATTATAGTAATGTAACTTTATTAATTAATTCATGAATATAAGACCTAATGGACCCAAAGTGTCTGAAAACAATGATATTTTTTTAAATCTAATTACAACTGTACGAAAGATCTCTACGGGCCCACTCACTGATCAGCCATCTTGTATCCTCATTGCGTCACCCCCCTTTTTCGTCGCAATGTCTAAATGGAAGCGGCATTTCACGCGACCTCTAACTGCGTTGGACCACTGTAAGAGTTTCCTTACACTTTAATTATGATCTGCTTTCGGTTTAAATATAGCACAGATAATATAATACTATACTAGTATAGAAAACTAGAATATAGTAAAGTTAATTAAGTGTAAGAGCAGCGGCGGCGTAGTGGGACGGGTCTCGCCTTAGAAATTAAGGTCGCAGGTTCGAATCCCGGTCGTGCTCGTGTGATGAAAGACAAAGATGTGTATCTTTGTGTGAATAGTTTCATCACCGTTGCTCAATATCGGTGAAGGAAAACATCGTGAGAAAACCGGCATGTCTAAGAAATAATCATTCGAGGATGTGTGACATCCACCAACCCGCACTTGGCCAGCGTGTGTGGAATAAGGCCTAAACTCTCTGAACTTGTAAAATAGTTGAGAGTAGACCCGTGCCTAGCAGTAGGACATTAAAATTAGTATTATTTAATTTTAAAATTTTTGTGACTAATTCTGAATTCTGTTTTTAATCATTGTAATGAATTTTTAATATGGGCACAGCCTGAAATGTATGACATTTTATTTTATTTATTTATTTTAAAAAGGGTTCAAGTGAACTATATTAATTACAGCCCTATAAACGTTTCACCAATTACTATAACACTGCCAAATTACGTAATAAAGTAACTCATTCAATAGCTTATCTAAATAGACTGCTTACAACCACAAATCACTAACTACATTTAACTACGAACTAGGTTAAGTAGGGTTAAATTGGAGTAATAAATAGTCATGTACATACAACTTCCGTGCAGCCAAAATTGCCTCGTTTTAGGTCATATAAATCTTATTTTACACTAATATTGTAATAAGGCAATAAGGGGTTAGGTTAAAAGATATTTCGTCAATTATAGCTAAGAATAGACAAAAAAATTGGCATTTCGATCATAATAATTATTGATAATTAACTAAGCGTTTTTATTTATCTTTGTACTTTAACAATGGCAAAATATTACATAATACTTATGATTATACCTACCTATTTTTCTCTTAATTGTAACTATCTTATTTAAACATAACAAGATAAAAATTATTGAAATAAAAAAAAATATTGATTTTATTATTTATTTTAATTATTTATTATTAGATTTTTGTTTTTAAATTGATGAACCTAGATAAAACAAAAGTCATGATAAATGGTCATGTTTCTCCGGGGCCGATTGCTGTAAAGGGGTCTGTTCTCGAAGTTGTTTCAGAATATATATACCTCGGGCAAATATTGCAAATGGGTAAAAACAACTTTGAGAAAGAGGCCAATAGAAGAATACAGCTAGGTTGGGCAGCATATGGAAAATTACGTCGAGTCTTCACGTCGCCAATCCCACAAAGTCTGAAGACGAAAGTCTATAATCAGTGCGTCCTACCCGTTATGACATACGGAGCCGAAACGTGGACACTCACAGTAGGACTGGTCCATAAATTTAAAGTCGCTCAGCGAGCTATGGAAAGGGCTATGCTCGGAGTTTCTCTGAAGGATCGAATACGAAATGAGGTGATCCGACAGAGAACCAGAGTAATCGACGTAGCTCACCGGATTAGTAAGCTGAAGTGGCAGTGGGCCGGTCATATCTGCCGCAGAACCGACAGCCGTTGGGGTAAACGAGTTCTAGAGTGGAGACCACGTATTGGCAAACGTAGCGTAGGACGCCCTCAGACTAGGTGGATTGACGATCTTTGCAAGGTGGCTGGTAAGAGCTGGATGAGAGTGGCCGCGGATCGTGCTCAGTGGCGTGCTTTAGGAGAGGCCTATGTCCAGCAGTGGACTAGGATAGGCTGATGATGATGATGATGATGAGATTTTTGTTTTTAAATTATGTAGAGTTATTTATTATTTATTGAATTTTTAGTAATGGCCTCATTTTGGGTGTAGGCCTCCTCCAAATGCTTCCAGTTATCTTAGCTAGTTAGCTTAGTTAGTTACTTTTTGCTATATTCATCCATTCCTTGCCTGCCGTCCGCTCTATGTCATCTATCTCGATTATAATAGCTGTAAATAATTTTTAAATTCTAAAACACGGAAATTCTATAGTAGTTTCTACAAACTTTGCGTTCTATTCTACCAAACGGGTTCTTGAAATAATTAACAGTGAAGGTCTCACTGATAGCTAAAAGTTATAATGACGTCATTCGGGAATCGAATTCGGAAAAGAAAACATAATAAAAATATGTACCTGGTGTAAAGCAGCGTTGACATTATCAATCTGTTCGGACTATTCAAGTCAGCTCGGACGTATACTTAAATGTCGAAATTTTGGCATTGGATATCCGTTCCGAACAATACCATTTTCGTTGCATCACGCTAAACAATTTTACTACACAGCAACTATTCAAAATACTTGTACAACACAATTAACCTATTTTTCTTTAAAAATACTTTCTCATTTCAAATGAGAACACTTACAAAATTAATAAAGCTTATCCCATAATAAATTTATATCGGCAATATATCATAAAGATGTAACCGTGTAACGGAACGGATTGCAAGTAGGTACTTTAAAATAAATATTAACTATAAACACATACACATATACAACGTAAATCAGAGGAACCGCACGGCACTCAAATTTTATGATACCGACAATTTATTAAGTCATTACTTTTGTGTGTATAAATAATTTTAGCAGTGTGCTAAGTACTGAGATGTAATTTTAGCAAACTTATTTAACAGGTAGCTCATATTTTTATATTATATCGTGGGTTAGTAGAATTTTAATTTTAATTTAAGCTGAATAGACTCAGTCTGCTATTTTAATTTTTTTTTGTAGATTCGGGCAGCAGGCTATGTTAATACTAAAATGGCGGATTTACGTGTGCTAATACAATAAGTAGGAGTAACTTAAACGTAGGAATAAAAATTGGTAAACGCTTCTTAGTTCAAAAAAACTGTTGATCCTATTGTCTCGGCTTAAAACGCACGCCACAAGTTCTAATGGTAAATTCAATCGTCTTGATCACGTAGTCGAAGAAATAAAAACTCGAAACTGTTTGAATATAATAATAATATAAATACATATAATGCATGTTTTGTGAGAAATCAAACACGGAACGCACGTCAATATCATAGATAATATCTGAATAATCCCAACATAA
The DNA here is from genome assembly GCA_936450015.1 of Meganola albula. Taxonomy (NCBI): domain Eukaryota; kingdom Metazoa; phylum Arthropoda; class Insecta; order Lepidoptera; family Nolidae; genus Meganola; species Meganola albula. The sequence continues at coordinate 3,855,437 of OW388153.1, forward strand.
ATCATATCCAAACCCTCGGAAATGGCAGAATTGAATACAAAATAAATCGATCTGTATCTTTCTGGAAGCTTCGAAGATCACCTTACACCGAACCTCACTACCGATAAACTGGTCGTCACGACAAGTGCCCGACCTCTGTCCCGTCCAAGTTCATGGCTCAGAACACATTGTATTCTGAGTTCATGAGTTTACTCCTGACCCTTAATCTAACCCAGTGGTTCGCATTTTTTTTTACGTACATCCAAAAACAACCACAAACTGTTGCACCCTGCAGGAAAGGGAGAAAGGACAGAAAGTAACGGTCAGTGAGAAGTCAGAAATTAGTGCGGTGTGTCGCCTCTGCGGCACTCAAAGCGTTTAACGCAATGTCGACGTTTGACACTGATTAGTTACACTGTTTAGGTACTTTTGTTCTTATTGTTTTCTACCAAGATATTTATATTGTTTTTCTAGTTTTAGTTTTACATGTGCTTTTTATTTTTTATTTAATTGTGTGTCCATTTTGTGCAAATAAATATTTTTCTTTCTTTCTTTATTAAATGCGTGTCGAGTAACGCGTAACACTCTTATGGGGTTGCTACGTGTATGTACCCCTTGATGCATTCTCGCGTAAATTAGGGGTACGCACACCATTAATTGGGAAATACTGCTCTAGCCCATAAAAACGTAGCAGAATATCAAAACTCTACCGTTAAAGTTGAATAGTTAAAATTACTGATTATCAAAGAAATGTTATTGGAAATTGGATTAACGATGACTGACGACGAATGCGATTTATTTGCAAAACTTTCCAGACGTAAGCAATTTAAATTATGAGCTGTTTTCAGTGTGAAAACTTATAATAACATTTTTAAACTTTTCTACCTACACAAAAATGGAAAGTTTGTGAGAATTGACGGATGTTTGTTACTCGGTCAACCAAAAAGGAAGAGGATGTGTCGGAATTGTTGCTCCTAAAACTTTATGGTTTCTAACCATATAGAGCCTTAATCCGCTGCTTCATTCTAACTGAAACTCATCGAAACTAATAGCGAATCGCTATAACATCAGGCAAGTTGCAGTCAAACACAAGCCTATTTTCCAGAATTAAAAATAGGACTTTATTTATTTGACTTATTCTGTTTCCAATTAATTTTATTCTTTTTTAGCATTTTATTTACTATTTAATGAGAATTGATAATGCAATTTGGCAAGATCAAGATGGCTGAAAAAATTTACGTAAAGACGAACACTAGGGATACAGCAGGAGACACACAATATTTATTTATTTTTTAGTCTCTCGTGTCCAGTTAATGAAGAATACATGTTTTCTAGTTCAATCATTACTTATTGCCTACCTACTGATTTACAACCAGATATTTCGTGTCTTTCTTTTATTCGTTTTGTCTTAATTAATCACTTTTACCTTTGTAACCTCTACAGCACCAATTAGTGGTAAAGTCTGAATAGTCCCTACAGACTGTGAGCCAGTAGACGCCAGACAAACGTCAGGCAGGACAGCGTGTCACACCGCGCGGCATTATGGCCGAAAATTTAGGTAGTGAGGAACTTGAATCTAATAACTTTGTTGCAGAGGAATTTCTTCTGATTTTCTTCATCTATGAATATGTCGAAGGGTGCCTATTAAACAGTGGCTGGTAAAGGATGATGTTTCTGCGAAGATTCTATATTAGAAATTTAAAAAAATCGTCTCTTTAATCAAAATGGACACTCGCCGTAATCAGCTGAGGTACTTCATAACTGCATAAAATATTTTCTTTGGCTTAAATCACCTCTAAAATATTCACCAAATTATTTTCTATTATAGTGCTTAACTAACGCACGCCTATAGTATAAAACGTATGTCTGGCGTCGCTCGGCTCTCGGTCTGCTAACAAATTGATTGTATTTTTAAACCCTAATGACAAGGGACTAATAAAAGTAAAGTGATTAGGTTCAGGGTTGCTGATTTCAAAAAATATGTTTAGCTTTTTGATTAAAATCTACAAAAATATCTTGGACATAATAACATCTAGTATTTTATTAAATTTACACAAATATCACACATTGAAATAAAACTATCGGATAACGGATATTATCGCGGTTTATTTTAGATTTTAAATACCGATGTTTCAAAGTCTTTTCAGACTTCATGGTGACGGATGGACGGTGGTCCGTCATAAAATAGTTTTATTTCAATGGATAATAACATCTTAAAAAATATCATCCGACTTCAATGTTCTGACAATAACTCAAAACCCGATAAAATTTAAATAGGACCATCTGGAAAGTATACTTACCTTTTCAAACAAAAAAATAATTAAAAAAAACAACACATAAAAGAACATAAAAAAATAAAAACATACAGTCGAATAGAGAATTTCCTTCTTAAATTCGGTTGAAGTGGTTCATTAAACATGCAAATATTTGCAGTGATCATAAAAGATACATCTATTTCACTCTACCAGTGTAACTACATCACCTGTTTATCAACTGCCTTATCTATGGTGGATATCGGTGATCTAGTAAAACAAATTAACTCCTGAAACAGTTTCAAAAGCTTTGTAGCGTTAACAAATTATCAA